>OY292277.1:7149305-8472693 GCA_958496175.1 Sisyra terminalis | reverse complement strand
CTCTTCATTTAGGTTATGTTTTTTTCTGTGTTAGAGCTTTAAAAACAAATGAAGGTTCAACTGTCTAAGGCAACTCGATTTAAGTCGTACAAAAATTGTCAAATTGAAAGCAAATCAAGATTTCCGTTGATTTGATGATTTTTAATTAAATCGCTTTCATGAAGTACAACGTTACGCTTTTATTACACTAAGGGGATTGAAATGAACTCTAATTGATTCCTTTCAACAGTAAGTAATTTATCTTAATGTATATATGAACTTTTTTTTCAAACCAACGATCAAAATGAAGTTCACTTAAAAGCACATCAATTCTTTTTAAAGCTCCACCAACTTTCCAAAGTGCATTGTCTTATAAAATTATCGAATTGTAAAGCAGAGCTTTATAGTGGTTGGAAAGTTTTACATGAGAAAATGTTTATATTTTGCATAAATTCCAAAAAAAAAGAAAGTATAACAAATTGTTGGAGATTGTAATCATCGAATTCATAACGTGAATTTTGTAAGATTGGAATCTCTGGTGTTATTTGTATGCGATCCACGTTCCTTTTTTGCCTCGCAATCCTATTCGTATTCCCGTTCTTCCCCATCTCGGTTTTCATCCCCCTTATATACTTGGTGGTATCAAAATAGATGGTGTTCCAAATGGATATAGCATTCCCTCACATGATAGACAGGTACATGTATGTTTGTCTTAAGGCAAGCGTATTCCATTCAGGTGGACATAACACCGAAATTAGTTTCCAAACCTCATATATAGGTATGTTGACGTGGAAATGATGGGAACAGGATACGGATATGGAATAGAGAAAGGGTAAATAGGGATTAGGATGCAGGAAGACGCTCATCTTGTTCAAATTATTCATGCCCATGCCGGCTAAATTAGAGATTCGGATGGACATCTCCGGAATAATTACTGCCGGGATATAGTTTGAGGAAAAAATCTCAACCGATTTTTATGAAAGTTTATGGTTTACTTGCTTAGTTTTTGCTATGGATTGATTTTTGAAGAGTTGAAAAAAAATGGTGATGTATAAAATATACATATGTTGAGGATAGGATAGTGGAATTTGTCGTTGTAGCCAGCCGCGGCTGGTTTCTTTCCCTTTTGACAAAGACAATGTGTAGCTGTTGCTCGCACTAAATGGATGAGCACTTTGGAGACAAAGGATGAGTCATTTATCCCGTTCCATTTTATCTCATCACAATTCATGCTTTGTTGCCAGATAGGGAGCAATGTTGAACATTTCGCCGTCATACCCTATTCGGGCCTCCATTTACAACCCCTATTTGCAGCCCTGACAAGTCCATCATACAGCGCACTCCTGTCTACAGTGCAATCCTCTGTCTTCCCCACATCACACAGGACAGACGTTGTGCAAATAATTTTTCCCAAGCCATTCGTTCCCAACCGCCATCCATGTCTTTTCTTTTACCATTTTCCCGCTACATATATACTCGCGTATATTTAATTTTAATTTTTCCCTCATTTTCGCCGAGAAAATATACAAATGTATTTCACACGAGGAGTGGTTGTGTTTCGTCGTGAAAAATACTAGAAAAGAGAGGGAAATAGAAGAGAAAAAAACGGAGTGGAATAGCAAAAGCTCGAGACGGCGATGGTGTTATGTCGTTGTTTTTGAGCTTTTATAAATGACCAACAGTTTATTTTCGAAAATAGCGGCAAATGGAATGAAACATTTGCCCGCCGCGTTGTATTTGCGGTTTTCGGTACAACTGTACAAAATAATTAACCCGCGTTATTTTCAAAGTGATTAATGGAATGGATATATATTTTTAAGTCACTCATTTGCATTTGGTAAACGGTTCGATTTTTCAAACGCCTGTAAAGAATTGTCTCCGTCGCACATATCCTCATTTTTCCTGGTCATTTTCAAATAAGCTCTTGAAATTTTCCATTTTGTTAACGGATACATATTTAAAGTGATATGCAAACTTTTTAAATTGCTGGTCATAGAATCAATCATAGTCTACCTAGGTTTCCATATGCAATAAAGCTCCTACCCCCTCAAAAAAAGCACGATGAAATACAGGGAATAATGATCAATGCCTATTTCGGAAAATCACTTATGATGAATCACCAAATAACCGTTTGGCTTAGAAAAAGAATTGAGCTATTTTTAGGGACAAATGATTATCAAATTTAGATCTCTGAGGGGCAAAGCCCCTCGTTGGGAAGCTCTGCTGAATAACTCCTGATACCATTGATTTTTTATCCTTTATACTTGATTCCTTTTGTTTTTTGATTTAAAATATTCCCCAATCAGCGTTTACTCAATCAAATGGAGTTAATTTTAACTTTGAAGAAGAAGCCAAATCAGATCAGATATAATTTGGAATTTTTCATTATTAGTCCATTTTTTTATATATATATAAATTTGACCAATTTTTGTTCTATATATAAACGAGTTATTGCATTGGTGCAACAAAAACAAACATTTTTGAAGGGTCAAGAAGGCCCGAATAATCCACCCTTATCCATAAACCGTTAAATATCAATAAAAACTACTGTTCTTCTGATAGAAATTTTAAGAATGGCAAAAATCAAAAATTTCTCTTTTAGTGGTAGGACTTGAGTTTATACAATAATCTCATCATTTAGGATATGTTTTTTTTTTCTTTTTAGAGCTTTAAAAGCCAAAGAAAGTCTTCTTCATGTGGAAGAACATAGTTTTGAAGGGATGAAGAAAATATTAATTTAATGCTAAGATAAAATTAGAAAAAAATTTGTAGTCATTAACCTCAAATTTTAGCCTCTGTAGATGTACCTTGAACCAAGGAAGTTGGTCTTCTGAAATTATTGTGTAATTTTCCGCAAAAAGGGTTCAAAATTCATACTCTTTTTTCAGGAGATGGAATTGTTGTGGTCTAAATACATTGAGGAATTTAACCGAGCTTATATTAAATTGCGACCATTAAATTCAATAGCTTATCTTTTAGACATATTTTGCGCAAAATTTTACAAAAATTCCTAAATATGTGATTCCTGGATATCCCGGTAAAAGAATCGAATGTATTTCGAATGTATATCATTTATTCTAAATAAATAATGTTCTAAGGAATTATCTATTCCAAAGTATTGCATTTTGATATTGACGCTTCTAATATGCCTCTTTAGATATATTTGGAGCCCAGAAAATTGATCTATAGACTTTCTTGTCTAATTTTCTGAAAAATAAGCTCAAAAAGTGCATTCTTTTTTGGGATATGTAGCTTTCAGACTTCAAATACATTGAGGATCTTAACAGGGGTTATTGAAATAAATGGTGGTCTTCAAATTCAAGAGTATACATTTTGGGTTCATTTTCCTGAAAATTTGAGAAAAATTTCAGAAGATAGCATTCATATTGACCCATAATTATATTATTATATATATTATATATTGGTACATCGGTAAATATATTGAACCTCACTTTTATAACCAGCAACTCCAAAAATTTTCGAGTTTTCGTTTTGACTTACTTTGTACAAAATTTATCAAAAAATCCTAGCGATTAGATTTCTGGACCTCCAGGTATTTCTAGGTAAAAAAATCCTGATAAAAAAGGCATTTAGAAGCATTTCGAAATGCTTTTAATATCTTTAAACGACTTCTAATAGATTTTTTGAATATTTTAAATGCTTTTAACTAGGATGTTACCTCAATCCAATATAAATATTGTTCTAAGGCAGCGGTTCCTAACCTTTTTCAGCCGCGAACCCCCAAGGAAGTCAAGCATAATGCCAAGGACCCCTGAGTAAAAAAAGATGCAATTTTTGGACATTATATTTTAGTATTCCTTCATTAAATTATCGCGGAGCCCCAAACATAGGCTCGCGGACCACAAGTTAGGAAACAATGTTCTAAGGAATTAAGGAATTTTGGAATGAGGAGGCTTCGCCTCCGATAAGCCTCATTTGATAGTCGAGGATCAATTCGAAAATTAACTTGTTCAAAGCTAAGTTAATCATAAGAAAAATTATACATTTTTGTAGGGAAATAAAAATTATAACCAGACTTTAATTATATAGGCTTTTTAACATTAATCAGTTGTCATTAGTATTGTGCTTCGTATTTGACTACCACCAAGAAAAGTAATTTCAATGATAATGATATTAAATATTAAAATGGATCATTGGTGGAATGTTTTTTATGGTATAGAAACCTACATTGGTCGTTTTTTTTCTCTCAAATCAATCAAGCTTTGATCAAGTGCTCTGTGTTTACATGCTTACGTCACAGCGGTCAAAGCCTACTTAAATACCTTCCATTTCTCACCCTAACGCCTGTCTAATTTGATAACAGAGAAAGCTTGTTGCTGATTTGAAACGATTGAAATCAACTAATAAAAGGGTTCATTGAATGGAAACATAGTGCGGTCACAAGAGTATAACCATTGCGGAGCCGACATAAGAAGACGTTCGTTAAAGCGAGACAACCGACAAACAGAGACGGTATATTACGGCATAGGATGGGCACCGTGGAGAACCATGGTCAAGAGCTTCGTGCTGTTCAAACTGTAAATATCTTGTTTAGAATCAACGTACTAGAAATAATTTATGGATTAACAGACGAAACAGATTCCTCGCCCCTCGACACCCGCCTGGTTTAGTGCTCTTTGTTTCGTGGTTGTTCTAGTCGATCGCCATTTTGATCCCTCACCCACTAGTGGGATTGGAGGATGAAAGCCGTTATTATTGGAATATCTTCATGGAGTCTTTGATTTGAATAATTCAAGATAATTAGAAGACTCCGGGGAAAATGGTTTTGGAGAAAAGACGAAAATTTCGCGCCAACATTTCACCAGACTAGGTTATTTGATAAATAATAACCTATATTTACTGTTGATATATGGGGGTGGATGATATTAATAGAAATGCGTCTTTCATGTGACAATGAAAATTGAAAGGTAGATGTATGGAGGGGGGTGGAAAAAGTAAAAAGAAAAATCAGCGTAACCACAGTTTTCCACTTGAGTCTTTCATTTCGCGGCCGCGTTACACATTACGATTGTGAATTTTTCCCCATTATTCCGTTTTTCGCAGCGTCGATCTACACGGTCGGAAAATTATAACGACCACTAACGATGATCTAAATTGCACGATAATTGTATAAATTATAATTCACATACACATACAACACCATGCAAGGCTGCTTTTGGCTGGAACACGATAAAGAAGTGGCGGCTGAAAAGCCTGGCAAACAGCAAAGGGATGTGGAAAACGGGGGGTGGAAACGCTGAGGGGTGGACGAGGCAATGGTGGATGAATGCCCACTTGAACGCAAACGACACCGTTATATGTTCTCTCTTATCTCTTTTATGCGGAAAACGCGGATCTCCTTTTCATTTTCCTCATGGTAACATATACGACGATCCATATGGAATATCCATTGCAACGAATGAAAATGAAGAAGGCGACGCCGAACGGCTTTACAGGTCGTGCTTATTATTATTATAATTCAAATACTATCTCATGTACACCCGGCTCCCATATATTTGGACCGACCACAACCCCCATCCCCATTAACGCCCCTTGGCGCAGCCCCATATAACGTGAATGTCAGACTCTTGGCATTCGACTACCCTTTTTATGTATATTCATATACACGTCCTAATGACAATAAAAAGAAGGCTATGCATATGACGTCACCATATCCAAAGCCAACTTCGATAAAAAAAAAAACAAATAGTTTTATGCATTTCCTCGTAAAACCGTATTTTCAATCTACCAAGTTTTCCCTAATTAAAAATGAATACACTTCTAATACTCTTTCCGTATAGTCAAAATAAGATTTTTTCGCTGACTTTGAACAGTTATATTGTGTATACAATATATAGAATATTTTGCGGTCCAATTTATGTAGTATAATTTGTTATAATATATAAAAATCATGGTATAAGCTTGGATCAGGAACGTCGAAATTTGAGAACTGTTTTTTAATGGTTTCGATATTATTCCTGTACATATTGTTCACTCGAATGCAATTTGTACGTAAATTTTGACATGTCAGAAATAAAGTAGTGATTGTTATTTTCAAATATGTGTTTATATTGTATTATGTAAAATTAAATTTTCTAAATAAAGTCTACTTTGGGCAAATCCACTTCAGCACACCCACAATTTGGCAACGTTGCATTTTCGACTTTGTTTTAATTTAATTCGCGATTAAATCCATAATAAAAATAACCGTCGCTTCTTCATTTCTGGCTCTCTTCATTTCAAAGTTTACGTACAAATTGCATTCGAGTGAACAATACGTACACATTCGGAATAGTTTTCTACAGTTCGGAATATCTCAACACTCCTGATCCAAGCTTATACCATAATCATACTATAAACATAAATTTGAACTTCTGTTCAAACAAAAATATTCGTGACGTATTGCCCAGATACGTATTTCGATTGCTAAGCAATCTTTTTCAGTGGTCATCAAGTAGTTAGTAAAACTTTTTTTAAACGAAATTTGAAAAGGAAGTGCAATTTTAGTAGTCAACAAGTTGCCAATTGATTTTCGATTCTGTGCCCACTTGTTTTACTATTTCATGGATTTAAAGAAAAGAAAAGAGAGGAAGTATTTCAATTTGCATCAATTAAAATATAAATTTCTAGAATTTGTTGCCAAGTGCTCCAAATTTTTCCTCAGTAGACATCGGATTATATGCACTTTAAAAGAATGAAATATATACAATCCAAAAAGCGTTTATTATTTGAATTTACGTTAATTTTCATTTTATATAATCTTAATATTTATACTGTGTATACTATATATAGAATATATTGCGGTTCAATGTATGTAGTATAATTTAATATAGTAATATATAAAAATCATACTGTAAACATAAATTTGAACAGAAGTTCAAACAAAAATATTCGTGACATATTGCCCAGATACGTATTTCGATTGCCAAACAATCTTCTTCAGTGGTCATCAAGTAGTTTGGATCACTTCGTAATTGAGTCATCACAAAGCAGTTACGCAGTGATCCAAACTACTTGATGACCATTAAGGAAGATTGCTTGGCAATCGAAATACGTATCTAGGCAATACGTCACAAATATTTTGTTTCACCTTCTGTTACAATGTATGTTTATGTTGGTGGTATGATTTTTATATATTATTATATTAAATTATACTACATAAATTGGACCGCAATATATTCTATATATCTATATATTGTACCTATACACATTATTTCCGTAGTTTCCATACAAAACAGGCATCTTTAAAAATATAATAAAATTTTCGGATTTCCAAAGGACTATCAAAGACAAGTAGCGCCACCGTTTTGAAATTTATGAATGAAACTTGAAAGAAAAACAAATATTAGTGTAACAAATAAAATTTGTCCTCGTCAAATGCAAATAAACAATCAAATCAAGTGTTAGTGTTAAACAAGGACGCGAAAAATACTACATCGAAAACGATGGATATCCTATACATCGAAAACTAGACGGTCGTAGTAGTGGAGGAAAATCGTTTGTGAAAATGTGTTGGTTTATTCTAAACCGTATGTGTCCGCCCAGGGTAAATGACCAAGGGTTAAACAACCTCGTTTTCGCCCTCAAACCCCTTAGGCTGTCAAATCAACCCCAACATCCCACCCACCCTTATTCGAATGTATTGGAAACGGTGCTAATTCATGTCGGTTTTTTTTCTGATTAAATACTATTATGTGTGTACGATTACATATAATATGATAAGGGATGATATCAAAATTTAATTCACTGCTCATTATTTTGGAATTAATTTCGGTTTCGAACCGAATTAATGTTGTAATCGGTAAAATTATGGAATCGACAATTATTTTTGCTATCAATAACCGATAATCATTAATAGATAAAATAATGAATGATAAAAAACCACCGGTGGACTTACTATAGTCGATTTTGTCAACTAAATTTTAAAGTAAATTTTCGATGGTTTGTTGATTTTTATCTCATCAATGGAAATTTTGATTTAATCAATAAATTTGTTGTGTCCATACTTTACATAATATTATTGATTTTTTAGCAGGAAAGTGGACTTGAAATGATATAAATCCATATACTAATTGTTAAATCAGCGATGTTTTGGTCCTTTATTTGATCTTCACCAGGCTTCTTAATGATGAAGGTCAAATAAAGGACCGATAATTAGTATGTGGATTTACATCCTTTAAGTCCACTTTCCTGCTAAAAAATAAAATAAAAAATATACTTTGATTTTATGCTTAAATATGCCAATTATCTTTGGATGGTTTTTATAACACTTATCCACAACAAATAGTCCAACAAAGTCAAATCGTAATTTTTGGCGACCAATTATCTTCGATAGGATTTTTGAAATCCCAAATGATTTATTGTTTCATTGACTTTATAACAAATTGTGTCATCTTGTTGAAGTTGAGGGTCATAAAAATCATCTTTTTCAATTTTTAGAGACAAAAATTTGTTATGCATGGCACGATAATCGTGGCCATTGACGTTAAGGGTGGCTTCTTGCTTATTTTCAAAGAAAAATGGTTCAATAAAGCTTTATTACCAAAAATCATATCAAACTAACTCTTTGAGATGAATTGGCCTTTCAATGGGTACCCATGGATTTCCCGAGTCTCTTATAGAACAATTTTTCTCTTTTTTACAGCTTCTATGGTAAAAAGGACCTCATGAAAAATATTTTGGCTCCAATTAACTTTGATACGATTTTTGAAAGTTCAAATGATTGATTGTTTCATTGACTGTATAGCGAATTGTGCCATCTAGTTGAAGTTGGGGGTCATAAAAGTCATCCTTTTCAATTTTTAGAGACAAAAATTTGTTATGCATGACACGATAATCCTGGCCATTGACGTTAAGGGTGGATTCTTGCATATTTTCAAAGAAAAATGGTTCAATAAAGCTTTATTACCAAAAATCATGTCAAACTAACTCTTTGGGATGAATTGGCCATTCAATGGGTACCCATGGATTTCCCGAATCCCTAATAGACCAATTTTCCTCGTTTACATAGCCTCTATGGTAAAAAGGGCCTCATTAAAAAAATATTTTAGCTCATGTCCCTTTTAGAATCGTCAAGTCTTCGTTGCATTTTCTACTTTGTTTTTAATTTAAATCGCGAATAAATTGGCCAATAATGAAAATTTAGCCAGAAAAAAGAAACTTATATCATTATAGAATTGAAAATTTGCCTACTAAAATGAAAAATCCAACATTAAAAGGCATTATGAAGCAATATTTTTTTGATTGGCAAAGTTCTTTGGTCAAACGATCTTCAGCCTATTGGGTGAACCAAAATCGCACCGATTGATCTATAAGCTTCAGTTGATAAACTATTTGAACTTTCTATGCTTAAATATTTAATTATTGATCACAATGACGAGTTGATCTTGATGGGTGTTCCTACCCTTTCGGAGTAAAAGCAACAATATTTTCGGTGGCGCTAATAAGAAGAGTGCAAAAAGGGATTTTTCTATACATCAACGATCCAATTTTTTTTTCTCCTGAACTACCTTTAAATTAACCAATAATATTTGCTATGAAAACATGCAACAAAATTCTTTCGTTCTTTCAGTATTCGACAAGAAACTTACAATAGTAAAAAGTAGATATTTTTCAAGAAAATTTAATGCTCTACAAAAAAGGTTTCCTATAATTTGTGGTTTAGTTTTCAAATTCAAAAGTTTCTGAAGTTTTCTTATAGTAACTTGTCATTATTAAGATTCAAGATTATGGTAATCCTGACAATATAGATCGTAGCTTAGAAAAACTGCATTAAAGTGCAACCAAATCAGTCCCTAAAGCTGTAGTTCTTAACCTTCTTGGAAGTTCTGTTCCTCACCGGATCCTTCTTAATTGGAAAAATTAAATATGACTTAATCATTCTTAAAACATAGGTATTTATAAACAGATACACAAAATAAACAAAACCTTTAAAAATCCATCGAACCCGCGAGACTGACTTATGATTTAAAACCAGAACATTCTTCCTTGTCTTAAGCTCCATTTTTCATCTGTTTTTTCTAACTAAAGCTGTAGAAGCTTTGGTATCTCTTTTTTAATGGCGTAGTATGTGTTTTTGCCGCCCAGACCCGATCGAAAATTCGCCACCCCCTATTTTCATTATTAGTGAAGAAAATTGGTAAAAAGCCTTATCCCTTTAATTTCTTTAATTGTTTAACAATGTATTCATCATATTTTTCTTAAAAAGCCAAATCTTTTATGAGATTATCAATATCAATATGCCACCCCATTTTCATGTGCCACTCTGAGCCATCCCCCTCTTCTGTCCCCGACTTGGTACGCTAGTAATGCAAAAAAACTTTTGCCAGATATAGATTACACAAAAAAGGAGGGAATCGGGTTAAAAACTGAATACAATTGCATAAAATTGTTTTAAGAATTTTTCTATGCATAATGGTACTAAATTGTGGATCACCAACTGCAGTGAAAAGCGAAGCTTTTCTAAATTAAAGCTTATGAAAATTAATTAATAAATCAAACATTAAAAATGCTTATTGCATTGGCATTTTTTAGTAGTTCTTAGGCCCGAAAAATGCGTTCAATCTTGAACCTCGAACTACGTAAATCCAGTCATGCACATAAGGATAAATAAATTTCAATTTACCACGAAAAACCAATTGAATAAGAGAGTAAAATTCAAAACAACGGTAAAAAATTAAAAAGAATTTTACGAGGATTATAAATGTTCATGATTGAACCATTTTTCTACCCTTTGAATCTTAATATTTCTAATTCATAGAAGTTTTGAAAAAAATCGATTCTTGGTAAATTCTTAAGCGAAAATTTATCGTATACTTACACTAATGCATCAAATTAGGTTTTTCACTGATTTGGAACAGTTACAGGTACTATTTAAAGAATATTAAATATATTTTGGTCGTATTTATGTTATATAACTTACGTATTTCGATTGCAAAGCAATCTTCCTAAGTGGTCATCAAGTTATATTAGATCGCTCCGCAATTGCTATGAGATGAATCACATCAGAAGATTGCTTGGCAATCGAAATATATATCTGGGCAATACATCAAAAACACATTTGTTATATCATTTCTTCAAATTTATTTTTACCGTTTACTCTTGTAAATTATTTTGCATAAATAAGCCCATCATATATTTTATATTGAATAAACCGTAATCTTATGCAATTCTCCAAGAATATCAGAATAAATTTTAAGTCTTAGAAATTTAATAAAAAAAATAGTCAACCCTTAAATGTTCCACCACTTGCAATTTCTATAATCTTTCATCTACTATACGAACTTCCTCAATCCTCTCAATAAACCTGTACCTATCTATGTTTATATGTTCTACACTTGTATCCCATTTTCTAAAGGGAATTGGAAAAGTTAACGTAAATTTATATGTATAAACATAGATGGAGTCGCCTTTTATTAAAGGTCAAAGGTAAAAGGGATAATAAGAATACTCTTATTGAATTTGAAAGAAAAGCATATTGAGACCAAAACTTTAAGGGTTTTATTAAATTTGTATCATCGATATTTCGGTGGAAAATTTGTAGAAATTCATTGATTGATTTTCTTAAATGGATAGTTTTCTTTTTTCTCCGTTCTTTTTGCATTGAAAGTTATTTCATTATCTCTCCATTTAGGGTGAAATCAATAAAATCGTTCATATTCCAATATTGTTATTACGGCTCGAATGTGTCGGGAATTTGGTTTGATTAATTTTGGAATTGTTCTGACAGCCTTCACATGCGCCACCTTTGCACCTACCTCCATATTCCCACCCACCCCATTGTGCCGAACGGGAAAATCGGCGTTGGGGAAAATACGGAAACGTTGATGATGTAATCTAGTGTCGATCTACGTGGAACACAAGAGCCAAGTACATTGTTCGTTTAAAATTTCGCCAAATGAAAAGCGAATTTCGTGGATCATACCACCGATTAACCGGCGATAGTATTTCACGATTCTCAAGTGTGAGATAATACCATTCTGGAATTATAGTTGGGGATGGGGAAGCTATTTGTAGTGGTTGGGGATTTTTGGTTTAATCCTTGAGCAAATATAGTGAAAGAGTTAATCTTGGCTTGATTTAAATTGATTAAATGGAGTTGACAAAAAAAAATTTTGGGAAAATTGGGGTTGGGTAACGTAGAACGTTGATGTTTTTCCAAGCTTTAATCGTGAAGATATAGAACTGAGTACTAAAGTTATCTTTTAAGTTAAAAAAATAGAGTTTTTTGAAAGCTTATGAAAAGTTGTAGAGGGCCGTTCATAAAATACGTTCGCATACAAGGGGGGAGGGATCTTGATGAGTGTGCAAGATGTGACATTCGCCGTTCGTCAAAAAATTTTAAATTTATATTTCTTTCGACTATTTTTCTATATCAATTTTTATCATGATAAAAAATTCATTTCGTATTTAATAAATATTATATATATAAGGGTGTCCGTTATTTCCCAAATTGATTTTTTTACAGCTATCGCCCCCTGAATTTTTAGTTAAAGATATAAAAAAAATTATCCAATACAATTAAGTTCTTAATTTCTTGATTTCTTAAATAATTTCTTGAATTATTTGACTTTTTACTTTTAATTTTTTTTCTCAGAAACAAATGTATGAAAATATTTAAGATTAAATTATTCTGACGTAAAATTTAACGCTCTACAAAAAAGGTCTCTTATGAATTTTCGATTGAATCACTCCATTAAAAGTTATTCAACATTTAACTTTTTAACGACAAATCAATCGACTATAGGCTCAATAAAAATGATGTTGGCTACAAGTTCTAAGAAATTTGTCATAGATGGTGTCAGGTGAAATGGTAAAAATTCGAATAATAATTGAACTTTTGTCGATAGTCTCATTAATTAGTATGAAATTCACTTTGTAGGTACAAAATATTGATTAAAGTACGAAAATGTATCCTGGATAAATTGAATATCACGACTATAGCGAATTCGGATCTTATGTCACCGGTTTTAATTGTCAAAAAATGATTTTTTTTTTTGTTTAATTTTCTGTTCAAGTCATTAAATTAACACAAATAATCACTTGCGCTGTAATGATAATAATTTTTATCTTCTCTTCCAATGATTTTATAGTTTAAAAAAGTAAAAATGAGCAAAAAGTTGAAAATATTGCAAGATTTATATTAGGCACAAGTTAAATGTGAATAACTTTTAATAGAGTCATTTAATCGAAAATTTATATGAGACCTTTTTTGTAGAGCGTTAAATTTTACGTCAGAATAATTTAACTTTAAATATTTTCATCCATTTGTTTCTGAGAAAAAAAAAATGAAAAGTAAAAAGTCAAATAATTCCATGTTATTGAAATGGTAAAAGTAACATGATTCCGGCACGGTTTAATCAAGAAATTAAGAGCTTAATTGTATTGGATAATTTTTTTTATATCTTAAACTAAAAATTCAGGAGGTGATCGCTGTAAAAAAATCAATTTGGGAAATAACGGACACCCTAATATATATAGAGTTTCGAACGTTTATAGTTTTATTACTATAAATTGTAACTTGATATATTTACTTGTTTATTTTCATTTTTCATATTCAGGGTGGGAGGGGGGGGGGTCTTAGTATTGTGACGAAATATTTCTAGGGGGATCACAGAAAGTGTGGCACAGCGTGACAATGGGGGGAGGGGGTCAGAAAAAGCTTATTTTAGCGTGACGTATTTTATGAACGGTCCTTAGCATAAAAAAGTTTGGGAAGCACTGCTTTAAAATAATTTTCTACAATTACCTAATCAAAAGGACTAATATCAGTTGTTAATAACCACGTTGACACCACTTCTGTATTATGTTTGATGAAATTTTTCTCATAAAAATTTTAAAACGATTTCATCCCTTAAAATATATCTCTATTGTTCACTTCTGTGTCCAACTCTCAATTCACCCCATCCCCTACCAGCCAGCTTATAAATTTTGTCATCTACACCACCACCAAAAAAAAAAAACAAAAAACAAATTCAATTAAGTATCTTTTTAAATAGCATTTTCCACTTCGTTTCTTACCTAATTTACTGTGGAACAGTTACCATATTTGAGCCGGAATATAATTTAAAAGAATAATATATGTATATGGAAAAAAAACAACCCCCTAAAGACACAAAAACAAAAAAAAACCGGTAGGTAGTTGATTCAATTAATCCAATTTTCAAAATGGTATATTCAATTGAAAAAAAAAACAACAGAACATTGAATTGTCTATGGGTTTTTGTGTCACTAGAGTTTGAGCGGGGGGCGGGGGTTGGTTGTAAAACAAAAAAAAAAGAATCGGGTTTTGTTCCCTAAATTCCTTGCCATTACCATTAATACTCTTATCCGGGAACAGTGTGTGTATATATTCGTAGGACCATAAATGTAGAATTTAAGATACGATAACATTAGAGGTAGTGAAAGCTAAATGGGGTTCGAATGGGGAAATGGTTGAATGAGGGACGTATGGAGAGATATTCAATTTAACTGTATAAAATAAAATCCTATTTTGTCTCTCCTCGTCTCCTTTTCACCCGATCAACAGGTAGTATAAAATTCGGATGTGTTCGCCATATATACATACGTTTCGATTTCAGCAGATTTGTTTTATAGAAAATTGAAAATTTGTTATAATTTTTTCTTTAATTTCCTTAAATTTTCTTCAAAATTTTCATGAGTCCTACTAAGTATACCCTAAGTATAAGTATAGGTCCTACTTAGGTCCTTAGTATGATTATCTATTTTTTTCTTTTTCGCCCTTAAAAATTCTTTAAAACTTTTATACGTTTTACTCACTACTAGTTAAGGTCCTTCTTAAGACCTTAGTGTTAACTGTACTCACCCCCTTTTTAATAGTCATAAAATATAAAAGCTTTTTTCTTAATCAAAACTTGAATACAACTTTCCTTTAAATAGATGATAAATTTCAGATCTCAGCTTTTATTAAATAAGAAGACAATTCAGGTTGTTTAAGATTCAATTAGCTACGTTTCGTTACTTATTGTAACTTCATCAGGCTTTTAGATTCACAAAAAATATTTTTTTATGGAATTTAAATTGAAAGTATTATATTTTTTGTGAATCAAGAAGCCTGATGAAGTTGCAATACGTAACGAAACGTAGCTAATTGAATAGTAAAAATATCAAATAAAAAAACCGATCTTAAACAACCTGAATTGTCTTCTTATTTCCTTTAAATCATAAAAATTCCTTTAATTTTTTTCTTTTTCTTCTTCTTCTCATTACCAATCACATTCACCTCAACAAATCCACGTCTGATTTTTCTTAAATTTGCCCTCATTTATTTCAATCTCTCATTTCATTTCTTCTTTTTTCCTCGTTCTGCCTTTCCTGCTTAAGATTACGAAATGATTAATTACAACAAATGAAAATCGGAAAAACTTCCCTTGGCTCTTCCGCCACCCACACTCCCCCACATCTCCCCCACGACTCACGTGCCAAACGTGTCTTTCCCGGATATTTTCGTCCAAATTTCCCTCTGATTGGGGTACCCATACATATGTATACATATATATATATATATATATACCTCCTATACACTTGGCGTAATTCCGCGAACATTTAAACGAAAACTCGTGTTAAGCAATAACTTTTTATGAGTTAGTAGGAAAAGATCGTTTTCAAACTCGCACAAACTTAAACGGATTCATACCCTTACCTCACCCTCATCCCTCATCCCCCATTCCCCGTAACTCTTTCCGCGGCTTGCCGTTCTAATTTCATTTTCATCCAACGCCACCCGTCCATCAGCCGTAATCGCTGTTCCCTCCCCATCCTGTTCGTCAATCTTGCCAAATTGATATAATAATATTTAACAAGTTTTAATAAAAAAAATAAAAAATACGAAAAATACGCTAGTGAGGGGATGAAAAAAAAAATTATTAAATTCAATTTTTCAAATGTCAGAAAAATAAATTTGGTGAAAAAAAAAATGTGTGGAAATTTAATATGAAAAATTTAAGCATGTGCTTCTTAAATACATGTGCTTTCACGGTGATGATGGGGACATATATTTTCTTGCTGTTACCAGAGGATTAGAGGTCATAATTTAGATTTAGGCTCATTAGAACTTGGCGTCGGGTAATATCTGGGGAAAAGCACTGAGGTGAAATATAATACAAATTAAAGGGAATTTAAAACATGGTTTTCTGGTAATAGTAAAGCTTTGGCTTCCTCCCATAACTTGTAAGTTCGACAAAAAATATCATTGGTTTTTACTTAAAAAATTGGCAAGAAATTGTTGACATTATAAGGATTAGGGCTTAACTGGCTTTGCAGCTTAAGGAAGACAGAGGGAACCACTTGCATGTCGGGATTATCAAAGGCATAGTAGGCAACCACCTTGGTTGACCGATTTTTTTGGTGTAAAATTTTTACGATTTCCATTTCCATAATTTCTTTTAAATGACAGCATTCAGCTGCCAATTGGTCCACTAGAATGATTCCATTACGAAATCAATTAAGTGATCAATTGTTGCAAAAGAGGAAGAAAAATATAGCTTTTTTCCCATACCATTCACTTAAGTTGTCATTATTCTACTAGAGTTAAGATATTTCTTCAGATGGCCTACAAATATCCTGATTTTCTTTCTTCTAAGATTTGGAATCCTTTTCTTGTATTTTTTTGAATAACCTTTAAAACGTCCTCCAGAATAGTTGTTTCAAGATTTTCTTTGTGGATTTTTCTTTTATGGACTTCGATACCTCTTATTTGGGACCCATTCATAACATTTTAAACCCTATCTTTCCTGGGGGTTTAGTTTCCACATTATCTTTATTACAAGCATAAGAAAATGGGTTTGGATTTTCAGCTTAATTTTTTGAGAAAATTCCTACTCTTTTTTAAAGTAGACTTCTGTGCAAAATTTAGTAAAAATCTTCCTGAATTCTACAAATTTTTGTTTAGTAAGACTCTCCTCTTATATTTCAGCATATACCCTATCATTAATTTGGAACCATTGGGTGAAACATTCAATGTTAACATGTCCATTTCCTCTTTATGTATGTTAAATGCATGGGAAAACTAAATTTTATTTCTAACTCAATCTTATATCATCGAAAAGTTTAGATGATTTTTTGGGATTCAATAGGAATTCTTATAGTCGTTCACTTCTCGAGACTCCTTGATAAAAAATTCCAGAATGTGAAAAGGCAATAGACATGACAAATAATGAGATATTGAAATAATAAAAAAGTTTAGTTAAAAAATCGCTCAGTAATCCGATAGATAATTGTCTTCAGAAGTTAAACTTTAGCTCTTTTTCTTGATATTTACCAGTCTTGGAAGCAAACCAAATTAAAATTTGGTTCTGTAGTATTCCTAATAGTCATAGTAAAGTACTGCATAAGGAAGTTTAAATTTTATTCAAACAATTCTCTTTTTCTTTTTTACAGAAAGCTCGAAAGTCAGTCGGGATTCTATTAAAGCTTAATGGTGAGTAAAAACATTCAATTGCCCATATATAAATTTTTTACTGGTAATTATTCATATGAGGAAAAACCAATTTTTAATTATGAATAATTTGTTAAACAAATTAGTTTTAATGAGCAAATGGAACTCCAAAAACGATAAGTATACTTACGGTGTCTTCTGTTTTTTCAATATCGAAAATTATTCGATCAACCCTAAGTATAACTTAAGTTCAACCCATTATTATAAAGTTTAACCCATATTTTGGGAAAATAACCGTTTTAAAGTCCGTATTAACTGTCTTTTGCACTAAAATTGGAAAATAATGGAATCCAAAGGCCTTATTGGCGAACTCATAAGACCGATAATAAGATTAGTCTTTGAAAAAAAAAGGATATCAGCGACTAGAAGAAATTTATAGTTATACAAATTTATATTTACTTCAGTCATATTCTGTGATGCTGAAGAGCTTTCAGTCTATATAAAGTTTTCTTTAACACCAAAAGAAGAAGTTTTAATTTTGAAATTTTATCAGGCAGTTGGTTAAAATAATTTACTGCTAAGTGTAACATAAGCACCTACTTTGCAGATTTAACATTAAAGTAAATATCATTTTTCAATATAGCATCAGTATCTAGAGCTTATAGTTTATCATATTTCAGGTACATATAGGTCCTTATTTTATGTAAACTAACGAATAGTTGAGATCAGTGGCGAATTTAACAATTTGCCACCAGTAGGTTATTTGATTTTTGGAATTGGCACCCCTATTGACCCCTGAAATTCGATACCCTTTTGAGCAATCATATTAATTACATTTATTCTAACAATGGAATCATAATTTGTGCTCTATGGCCGTTATTACATTAAATTATCCTGTGATAAACAAATTTTTAGGCTCTAGGCCTCAGCCTGCTGGTAAATCCATTACTGTTTGAGACTTTATTTAAGTTCGTGAATTCTTAGATATTGCAGAGGTACCAACAATAGTAATATATCCTGAAAGGAAAAATGTTGAAATGTGTTTTATTTGAGGACTAATCAAAATCTAAAGTATTCTACGTAAAAGATTGTTATCTGTCAGATAAATCCTACCCATTTATCTTACACCTTTCATAATCCACAGGTGAAAATAAGCAATTTTCTTCAGTGGTATAACTTTGTTCTTTGACCTATAAGCAAATTCCAACTACGGGACCCGCAAGGTTTATAAACAACACAGGTCGTTATGTCCATCAAGGTAACACTACATTTTTGGAATTTGGACAAAATAACTATGGAATATTTTGGTGTTTTTTTTTTTGTCGTTCGAGAGTTCCGAAAGAAAAATGTTAATATTTTGCATATATTTCTGGAAAAAACCATTTGAAGGAAAAGCTCGATATGAGTCATTTTCCAATTATTGAAATTTCGATTTTTTTGCGCCCTTAATTGGTGTTTTTTTGGTTCTAAACCTTACGAGATCCTAATAATATTTCAATTGTTTGTACAAAGGAAAATTATTTTTGAACTTAATTTTATTACAAATTAAAAATTAATCAAAATAATTAGGAAATATCGAACTTAATTTTCCATAAATCTATTCATAATCACATAAAACATAAAAAAATCTCAACTTATCAGAAATTTCGTCATTATAATAGATACAATTTACTATTATGTCAAATAGTTTTTTAATGTAAAGTTTATTAAATATATGATTGTCTTTGTATACTAAAAATACCGATTCTTAAAGGCGAAATCCCGAAAGTATTGCTTTCCTGTAACTACACCCCTTGGTTTCATTATCCTATGAATAAACTTTTATCTAGGAGATAAATTTTACTATTTTAAAGTGAAAATGCCGAAAAAATTATGAATATAGTTTAGGTGCAGACGATGGCAAATTGTAAAGGACTTTAAGAAAGAAAATTAATTACAAATAACACCAATCTTTGGCTATGAATTCCCTAATTTCCTTAATTTGCATCGAATTTAACGACAAAGTAAATTGTTCATTAGAAAAACGATTTATTTTTAATTGCAGGCCCTCAAATCTTTAGTAAATATTAAGATTATCCAAATCACTTTATTGCATCATTTAATCGCCAAATATGTAATAGTTCCTTCTGTTATGAATAATCTGCAAGACTTTGGTACAACTTCAATATTATTTCATTATTTTTCCACAAAAATTCCAACAATCAATTTCAAATTTGCATCAAAAACCACTTCATATTTTACAGAAAATTATCCCAATAAAAATATCAATTTTTTTTATAAAATTTTCCTAGATAATACGTGAAAATAAGGGCTTGTCCTACAAACATAGCAAATTGCTTTACTGATCTACATTCTTTTCTCAAAGCAAAAATACATTGATAATGCAACAATGGAAAAAAGCTTCAAGAAATCTTAGATAACTGTGACTAAATATTTACTATTCTCTCAACTATATTTTAAGTTGATAATTTCAAAGCAAGATAATCTTATTTTATTGAAAAAATTACAAGTATGCAGATACAACCATTGTAAAATCATTACATAACGCAATCTTAACTAAGCAAAACATTTCTACATATTTAGTTCCGTGTTTTCCCACCGCTGCACCACCAATCTAGTAGTTCGTTTCGAAAAAACAATTGAAGACTAGTGACGCGAGCCAATTCACCTGCATTAAGACGTCAAAATTTACGACCTTAAAATCCGGAAAATTCACTGAAAATTTTTTATTTACTACAATAGTTTTATCGGGAAATCTTTTATGAAAGTATTGCGTGTTTTTTGATGCACTTTTTGGGTTGATTGTTTTAAATTTTCGTGGAAAAATTTCGGGATAATGATTGAAGTTGTACGCAGGCCATTGACAAACGATATACCATTGGCCTTTGGTAATTAAATGATGCAATAACTTTAAAGTGATTTAAGTATTTAGTTCTTTTGTGCTTGAAATTTGAAAAAGAATTATTATTGAAGTGAATAATTTATTTTGGGATTGGATCGATGAAAATTCGGGAAATTCATAGGCAAAGTTCATCGTATAATGTAAGTGGTTTTCAATCCTCAATTTCTTTGCATAAATGCTGATAGTTTAGAAGTTAAACTTCGAAGAATTAAATTTCAACCCCTTGTTTCATCCCTTTAATATAAAACAATTAAGAAAAATATCCTTTGCGAGTTAAAATGATTTAATTTCTATATGATTTTCAAAAAATTATGGTTTTAACTGTAATGGTTTGATTACAAGAAGTACGTAAATATGTTGATTATTTTCGATGTCATAACTTAAGATTTTTCTCAGTAAAACTATCACTGCTAACGTTCTACGTTCGCTAACGAAACCAAAAGGGAATAATTTATCTACTAATTAAAAAAAGCGTTAATAGTAATTAATCAATTTTACATGTTTTTGATTGTTATATTTTTAAGTCCATTTAAAATTTAGAATGCCAACAATGTACCCTATGTTTTTCTCAATTATTAATGCCAATATCCCGTTTCATGTGCTACCCGGGGCTATGGCCTCCTGCGTATCCACCGTGCTATGGTACACTACTGGAATATCCTACTAATACCAAAAGTACCAACAATTGTAATCCTTTGTAGTCATTTAAACAATAATTTATCTAAGAGGTAAAAAATTGGGCCCAATTTCGGCAGACTTCCTTTAAAAGTTGTTAATATTTCCAACTAGTTTTACTAGTAAATATTTGTGTTTTTCTTTACCAATTGGTACGCTTTTTAGGCAATTCCATCATTAAATTTACAGCTCTTTACCCCACACACTTAAGAAAACGGCAATAGTAATCAATCAATTTGCCATTTTTTTGATTGTTAGGTATATTTTTAAGTTCATTTGAGATTTAGAATGCCAACAATGTACCCTATGTTTTTCTCAATTATTAATGCTAATATTCCGTTTCATGTGCTACCCGGGGCTATGGACTCCTTGGTACCCACCGTGTTATGCTACTGGGATACCCAGGGTCGTCTTGAACTAGGCTTGGGCACAAGAATTTGGGGCTCTTTTAGAAAGTAAAAATAGCGAATTATAATAGCATTTTTTTACTAAGTATGGCCATTTATTATAGGTAATCAAATATGATATAATATGTCATTAATGATATTAGAATGCTACTGGTTTTTTGGTTACGATTACGATAACGGTTTCTTTCGGGATTTCTGATGAGGAAAATTTTCTATTATATTATAGAAAGTCAATTTTTTGAAGGATATCACTTTCTATGCACATAATTGACAAATTACTCAGTACTCAGTCGTTTTTGTTTGCAATTCATTTTTTATTCTCTTAAGCTACGAAAATGCCCACTCTTCACTACAATTGGTAACCATTAGGCAATGGAATATTCTTGTAGCCATTTCTACGTCTGGGAAAGTTTCTTCCAATTTATCTGATTTTAGTAGGCCATGTAATCCTTCGGGGCCTCCTGAGAATGGGGCCCTGGACCAGTGGCGTAGCTAGATAACCAAGGGCCCTGGGGCAAATTAAAAAATGGGGCCCCACTGCTATGTAAACTGATTAGGTTTTATCCAAATAAAAATATGAAATATACAAATACTTTAAAAATTCTAAGCTACTTAAGCTCTTTTTTGTGCACTGCAGGACAGGTAATAAAAATATTAAACAGTAACAACATAAATTACAATTAATACTTGGTATAGGTTTGGCTAATAAAACGAAATTGAGGAGATTCAAGGGTTTATTATATAAAGCTCGGGCCTACCAACTGACTAAATAACAATTATATCTACAATTTTAAATCCAGGCTTGATCGGTTTTGTTTTCAATTGCTATTAGCGAAAAATGTCGGAGTCGAGTTTGGTCCATAATATTTCTTAAATAATTTTTTATTATTTTTAATTTGCTAAATGACCTTTCAGTTGCTGCAGAAGTGACAGAAATTGTAAAGAATAATAACATTGCTGTAAATACTTCGGTTAGGTCGCATTCTAGTACTCCATATTTGCTCATTATTTCCTTACATAATTGGTGAACTTCCAACTGAATTTCCAAAAGTTCAGTTCGATCGAGATTTCTGGTAAGGATTCGAGGGTCCTCTGGGCTTGAGGGCCCCGGGGCACGGCCCCGCCTAGCCCCAAGGTAGCTACGCCACTGCCCTGGACACGGGTCCCGTGTGCCCTTATGGTGAAGACGGTATTGGGGATACCCTACTAATACCTAAAGTAACCCAAGGTTTATAAAATACACAGGTGGCCTCATGCGCTACGTGACGTATCCAGAAGAAATTCGTACATATCTTCAGACTGATTCAAATTTCAAAATTCTTCGTATGACGTCATTTTTATTTTCTAATGGCACAACCTGTGTAATTTATAAACCTTGAAAGTAACCAGCAATTGTAATCATTTGAACCATTTAAAATGTAGCCAAGAGGTAAAAAATTGGGTTGAATTTCGGCAGACTTCCTTTAAAAGTTGTTAATATTTCCAACTAGTTTCACTAGTAAATATTTGTGTTTTTCTTTGACAATTGGTACGCTTTTTAGGCAATTCCATCATTAAATTTACAGTTCTTTACCCCAAATACTTGTATGAATACAAAACGACGAAAAGCAAACAAAGATTAACGGCGTCCAAAAGATAAAAAAGAACAATGATCAACCCTTATTTACCTAAAAAAAAAATTGCACACCACATTGAAATGACCGAAAAAAAAAGGTGTTAAAACTGTTTTACTGAAGTCCGCTTTATAAAAATGGACATTTCAACTATTAAATGTGTGTGTGTAGTATACAATACATACTATAATATGTATAAATAGCTTTGGAAAAGGCTTATTTTTGTATGGGAGAATACAGATATTTAATGTTAAAGTGTGTAATGATGGTTGTGGGACCGAAGTGGGGAGCGCAGGGGCTGTTGAAACGCTCCAACTTCATTGGACGGCTTTGCGAGTATGTACGGCTGGTTTCAAATCGGTCAAAGTAGGGATAGTGGAAGCGGGATGAAATGAGCGGAATGTTTGGGGATAAAATGGGATAGGCTGTTAGAGTGAGGACGCGTCGCGTCGAGACGGAACAAATGAACTACGTTGGTAGGGACGCCGAGTTGGGACGAAAGTAGGCGAATGCAGTGCGATCTAGAATATTTTGTGCGAACACTCGAATCGAGTAGGTTGTGGGGCATAGTTGGCCATGAGCTTTTTATAAAATCGTCAGCACGCTCGTCTTGTTCGGTTTTTCCCCATAATGTCCGATGTTCATATTTTTCGTTCCGCCATTTCTTGATAATATTTGGTTAAAATGCACGCGGTTTTTGGGGGAATTGTGATTTATTTTATTTATTTTTGTTGGTGAATTTTCCAAAACTTTGGTGGCGTTTTTCTTGGGAAATTCTTTAATGCGCGCTTATGTAGAAACCGTCGCGCATCGATCACATGTGCATCGCTATTTTCGTGGAAAATCTCAAAAAAATTAAGGTTCAATTGACTAAATTTGAAAATTTTTAGGGATTACAGTTGGCACGTTTTTTTTGTAACAATGAATTCGTTTAAAATTCGGAACTATCTACGTTTTTTCTTTTGGAATCCTGCGGAGAATGCTTGGAAACATATGGAAGAGGTATGAAAAAAATTAAGCATTTTTTTTTTTGAAATTAAACAATTAAAAAAATTCAATTGTTTAGAATGATGGTTTCCACTGTTGCCCTCTTATTAAATTTAAAATTTGCATACAATTAATTCGAATAAACCAATATTATGACTTGTGCTTTTTCAAAAATTTAATATTCAATAATTCAATTATAAAGTGTGCGGTTTTATTACGTAATTCTTAAGAATAATATTTTCCGTTTTATAATTTCAACATTTGGCATTTAAAAATGCGACTCAACTGCGTTTTAAATTGGTGTAATTAGATTTGTAAGACAATTTTCCCGAGACATTACAGTTTAGTGGTTGCACGGGCCCTCAAGAGGGTGTACAAGAACTCCCGAAAAGATTGGGGGGTGGCTTGCGGGGGGAAACGTAGGTTGATGATGGTCGTAACATAAATTTAATAATATATGTAAATGGTTGTGCCATGAATAAAAATCAAATTAAAAGCGATTTCGTTCTTTCTTCGTTGTGGTGTTAATAACGCTGCCGAGGAAAAAAATCAAACATAGAGACAAATGCTAGGTAAACGATGTGCAAACGAGAGAGACACCAATGAGGATAGAACAGGAAAAATTCCTACACCCTTAACTTAATAGCTTAGGTCAAAGATCGTCCAACAATTTCCGGCTCTCGTCACATAAAGAAAGAAAAAAAAGCGTATAATTTTTTTTGCTAACGTCATCATTCGTTTTGTGTCTCCGACCGAATTAGTCGCGTATTTATTGTGACATTTACCATGGAGGACGACAAAAAACGAGACGGAAATAGGTCAGTTTTTCCATGGTTCTTCCTGATATTCTGGAAAAATTCTTCGATTTAAATTCCAGCTTTTAATTGGATGAAATTTGACTTAGATCTCGAAGCTTTCAGCTTCCGGGAAATTAAACAATTTTCAGTAAAACTCATTTTCTTAGTTTATTTCAACTAGTTAAACATATGGAAACAAATTTCTATGGTTAATCTACATGAAAATCCTTTTTTTTATTAATCTTTCTTGCAATTTAGTGATGAATTACTCCTTTTTTTTAGTGTTTTCCACTAAAATATTTTAAAGAAATTGTCTAAAAATGCCCAGGAACACCTTCAATCAAGAATCATTCAAAGTAAAGTTGATAAGAAGAAAGAATCCTTGAAAGAACTAATGAATGTCTGGAATTCTAACTACTTTGTGCTGATTTCAAACGTAGACAAAACCTGGAGAAATCTATTTAATAATAACTGTTATGAATAGGAAAAAACTACCATAACCGATACTAAAGAAGTTCATAGTTGCCAGGTCGGCAAAAGGTTGCAATATTTATTGAAGATATACTTCTTAAGTTAAGAAATGATCTAAGATTATCCAAGATCATCTTCAATCAAGATTCATTCATTGTTTAGTTGGTCAGAAGAAAGAATCCTTAATGAAGAACTTTTGAATATCAGGAATGTTAATCATGGATTTAAAGAAGCAAAAGCTAATCTTAAAATATCCAAATTTGAGATGATTTCAAGCGTCCACAAATTCTGGAGTATTTAATTTAATCATAAAATAATTCAACTGTTATGAATAGGAAAAACCTACCCTTACCGATACTGGCAATAGATTCATTCAATGTTTATTGGATCAGAAAAAAGAATCCTTAATGAAGAACTTATGCGTATCAGCAATGTTAACCATCGATCTAAAGAAGCAAAAGCTAATCTTAAAGTTTCCAAATTTGAGCTGATTTCAAGTGTCCACAAATTCTGGAGCAATTAATTTAATTATATAAAATAAAATTACTGTTATGAATAGGAAAAAAACTATCCTTACTGATACTGAAGTAATTTATAGTTGCCAGGTTAGCAAAATGTTCCAATGTTTATTGAAGTTATACTTCTTTAGCGGTGTTCTGAAAACTTGATCAAACTGAATTTTTAACTAATGGCTTCAGTAGGAAGTCGCAGGTAAACGGTTAGCGAGTAACTTCAGATCGAAGCTGGCCAGTTTTAAGAGTGATTTTGATAGTATTATACCATAAAACGTAGTCAAGTCGATCGCTAGCACATGTTTTTTTTTTTTTTTGATAGGGGAAACCTACTGAAATGATCGACGACGAAAAAATAGTTACCATCGGTTGTTAATTTATATTTCATAACATCAATATTATATTATATATCCATACTAATACACAATAGTTTAAATACATTTAATTGAAAAGTATTTTTTTCAAATTATGCAAGGAAAGTCGATTGATACATTATAATGCTTTATGATTTTCTACATTTCAATTAAAAATGGGTTTCAATTCATAAATATAATTGGGAAATAAAATTAAACAATTTTTGTATTAATTTAATTTTTACTCTTTCGCTATTTGTATAGGCTTTTAGGTAGACGCAATTGACTATTTAATCAAACTGTATTTATGTAAATTTGACTTTTTATTCATATCTATACATAATAGTTTATGCCTAAAATCCACTTCTATATGATAAATGTTTTCGGTAACTTTTTTTACGAACAAGTGGCTCATGCTGTATGATATACAGTTAATTCATATATGAAAGATATCAATTTGTATTAGTAGTCAATAGTCTATAATACTGTGAAATATTATGCAATATGTATAAATAGTCAATTTGGCTTATCTCTCTTTTAGCCACATTAATCTCTGGTAACGTTGCGTTTTCTACATTGTTTTTAATTTGATTTGCCAGCAAATCAGATCATAATGAAAAAGTATCAACAAAAGAGCAAATTATATGATTTAGAATTGAATTAACAAAAAAATCGTTAATTTAATTAAAAACAAAGTAGAAAATACAATGTTACAAGATATTGAAGTCGCTAAAAGGGACATGAGTCCCTAATTTAATCTATTATTCGAAAACTAGTAAGTTTTTGACAAATATTCACAGTCCAATACTGAGAAATGACATAAATTGGCAATTGAATAAAACGAAATGACAGTTGAAACCAATGACAACAATCAGTTATTTCAAAATTGAGAAAATAATTATTATATTATGTGTTTACATTCTGTGTTCTGTCTTTGCCGCCATACATACATTTGCCTATTAAATTGAAATGGAGTAAAAATTGTATCATATTTTAGTTATCACAAACCACTTATAGTTAATGTGCCACTTAAGGCACTGCCGTAATATGCTATGACAGTGGTTCAAAAACTTTTTTTAATTATCATCAGTGATGCCGACTTAGATGGTTTTTCCCCTAAATTTTTCAATCAGAAGATTGGCAGAAGCTATTAAGGAAAAACTATAATGCAAACTTGGCACTAACTGTTTTACTAAGTAAAGGCACTGGTATACAAAATTCAAGTTTAGATGATTACCATTATAGAGAATTTAAGAAGCGATTTTAAATTGTTGGAAATTTTTTCCTATTCTCTTAATTTGGCTTTCAGAAGCTTAACAAGAGGCAACGCAGGGATAAGAAATTTGAGGATATCATCTAGAAGCATTATAGAAGAGCCAAAATTAATTTTTATCATAATTTTTAAATTATAATTCATTGATCAGTTGCTCTAAGAATTGCAATAGATACCGAATTCTGGTATTTTAAGCCATTTTTACAATTTCGTATTATCAGTATTCACTAGATTCAATACCGTTTTAAATTTTCCACTTTATGTTCCGGCGATACCAACATAGCAAAATAGTTTCTTTGCGTTTCTGTTTTGGACAACTGGTAATTTTTGCACACAACTACGTTCCAAACTTAATGATAGTACAATTGATGCATTATTTTTATTAAGATCTCATTTCAAAAATTTGTTATTGTGTCTCAGACTAAAGAGTAATATCTATAGTTTTTTTTATGATTTAAATACGTAATAAATTCGTTCTTCCTTTAGTTTCTTGTGATTCCTTATATGCTGTTATAAATTATATAAGTTACAAACATTTTTTGTGATATTTACACCTTCTAATATAACTAATAAATAAAACAAGGAAACAACCGTGATTTCTTTCTTTTTCTAAAATATCTACTACCGGTATTAAATCCGGTATTCCAGTATTAAGATCTCAAAAATACCCAATACCAGTATGAAACTTTTGGTCCGATATTACAATCCTTATTCTACCTCGTCATTGGACTCAATTGACAACTTTTACATCAACGTTAAAAAAAAATATTTTCACATTCTATAACTAAATTTGTCGTTACTTTCATTAGAGGCGGAAAATATAGATTAAGTTTTTGAGTTATAATTTATATGAAATTTAAGTATCTACGTATAAATTAATTCGTGTATGCCACATATGATATTCGAGTTAATTAAATTTTGTGTTAGTGAAGTATGATAATATATTATGTATAACATGGAAACGTTATAATATTATATGATATTGATGATATACGCGCACTGTTTAATACAAATATTGAAGCATTCAAAATACATATTTGAAATGATAAAAAGTAATGATTTTGTGTGACAAATGACCTCATCTCTCGTACAAATTCCATTTAATGTCGTCTCATATATTGACATATAAGTTGCCCATTAAGACGAATTATTGACTCGAACTCGGAACACTTCTTCTATTTATTTTCGAAAGTAAACGTAAGATTAGATTCTCTATGGATTCTCTTATTAAATACAATTTTCTAAATGTGCATTCCGTGAAATATCTATCACTTGAAATTCATAGTTTATAATACAGCGAGGTTCCTCAACTAATTGACTCAATGTTGCCAATTCATTGACGTAATTATGATTAGATAAAATATTATATCTCTACGTTGGTATGTGTTATTTAATCTTACGATAAGCCTTGAAAAAATAGAGGAGTAAATTTATTCTTTCATCGCTATTTGAATTAGGAATCGTTCATTTTGTAGATAAAGCCAAGATAATTGATCTATTCCATTGAAATATGGTCCAAATCTTTTTTAATTTTATTCGTCCATCTCCAATTTCGTGTCTTTCTTTTCTTTTTTGGGGGAAATACAGGATCATATATGTGTGTACCTTTTTATCTAGAGTTTAGAAAAAAGCACAATAACACATAATAGCGTCCATTATATTAGAGGAACATCTTTTGTACCCATTTTTGACCAAATAATTCACGTCTTATTCAAGTTACGATCACTGCTAGAAGAAAAAAAAATCAGACTATTGGCACATTTTCAAGTTGGAAAAATACAGTCCTTATGTATTGGGAGTAATTCTTTTGTTTGTCACTATTCTCTTGTTTTGCCACTCGTTTGTTTTAATCAGTTCATTTGTTTCGCTTTTCAATTAATAAGTAATTAAATTGTACAGGAATACGGTTGGTCACATTTAAAGTTTAGGAATTCCTCCGGAAAAATAGGATTGTTTCTCCAATATGTAAACATTTAGATGTAATTTTATCGACTTAAAAGTTATTTCAAAGTTGGTATAAAGATACTTTATGATTATAGTGGCTTGTTTAGTCGTAGACATAGATCAGAAATATTATAGGGAAAAACCTTCAAGTTTTGCATTGGTTTTTAAGTTCCAATTCGAAAAGTTTGCGTTTTCTTACTCCTACCAATCGGGAAATCTTCTTTTTCATCGACATTATTCCATTATAAGCTTTCCGTTTTTGTCTTCTAGAATTCTCCTATCTTAGATCTTAATCTTCCATCGCTTGTTCGATGTAGGTTTCCAATCTTAGAGCTGGTCTTGTCTTTTTTTTCCTAGGGGTTTCTATTTTCCCATTACTTTTTTTGGTCATCTGTAATCTGGCATTCTTTGGACATGATCATATCGTTTTTATGTTTATTAGACTAAAACAAGAGAGGCTAGTGGGATCGATCCTCGTATTGTGGAAATTTTCAATATTTCTTAATAAAGAATTTAATTAACCCTAGAGTCGCTAAAAGACCTTAGTAGTTATAAGCCGACGGTAAATAAAAAAAAAGTGGCTAACCTATGTGCCCCATAAAGACTATTTGATCATTTTTCCGACCCCCGAGGTTCATCTTCTTTTACCAAATATATTTATTTAACAATGGTCTAATACGTGGAAGCCAGTATATTAACAATGTCTACAGTGTATTTAAATTTAACATAGAGATATAGGAACTTTAAACACTCACATGTTGAGGGAAGAAGTAGAAGTACATCTATATGAAAAAATCAAGAAAAATCAACACTATTTGGGAAATAGAACCATTCTGTGGTTTATACAAGAAATATCCTGGAAAAGAATAAGGAATCAATGTTGCTCCATTGGATTTCTATTTATTTCAATCGCTGCGATATTTTCCATATGGTACAAAAATCAAGGATTTTAATGATTCTCAAAATGCGATTTTTAGAAATTTTAATCAAAAATCAATCGATTTGGAATTAAAAGTATAGTGAAGTGGTTGTACTATATTGAATCCTCAGGAAAAATGCATATTAGCTCTAAACTGGACACAGGAGTGCAAGAAAACCTTTATAAACTTGACCACCAGAAACAAGTCTTGAGATAGGTGCCAGATTACAAGGGTACAAAGGATAATAAAAAGGAAGATGCCCTTGTCCGTCAATAATCCTGGACACTGTTCTCAAGGTAATGACTTATATATGACTCGTTTATTTTGAAAGTGGTGTAAGTCGATTTCAAAGACGGTCTATATGGTGATTCTTCTTCTTTTAACTAGAACAAAGTATGTTAATTATTTAACAAAAAGTTAAACAAAAATTGTTAACAACAACGCCAATTATTCCCTACTCCTTAGTATCTTATATTCCTATGGTTAAAAATAATAACACTATAGGGATTGTTCTTGAAATGGACTTAACTCACTTTCAAAATAAACGGTTCATATGATATCACATAATCGAAAGTGAGTTGATAAAAATCTCTGCCCAATATGGAAGAGCACTATCGGTCAAAAACAAAGTAAGAGAATGATGGGAAAACCATCCCTGATTTTAACTAATGAAATACTTAATATCTCAAGAAAACAAATCAAAGGGGTACCGAATTTTATAATGAGTCACTGCAGACTAAAGAAGCCACTAAGATTGTTTGACTAGACTTCAAGAGTGTACCTGGTCATAATCGGGTCCCCAATTCGATACCTTTTTTTAAAATCAGCCCTCCCTCGTGGTTATTATTAGAACTATTCTGCTCTACTTCATAGACTTAGATAGGAGAGAATATATTTTGTGCAAATATGCTGTGGAAGAGGTCGGAGGTCTTGGAAAATTCAGGGGAAATGATAATTTAAATGTAACATGGAACTTATGGAGTTCGTCTACTCTAGTCGTCCAATCTCAGTGGAAGAAGAGTAAACGCTTAAAGTACATGTGGGTGACCCAATATGCAGATTCTGTCAAGCTATATAAGTCCTGTAGCAGTGGTTCTTAATCTTTTTTGGAGATACTAACCCCCAATAGCTTTATACGCGACTTCATTGAACTTTTTCATAATTAAAAAAATAAAATAGGGATATATTTAAACATAGGTACCTGAAATGAGCAAAATCGTCGAACCTCTGAGGGTTCAATTGAACCTTAGTTAAAAACCACTGTCCTGTAACAATGAAGTGCCCAAATGGATGAAGACATCAGGAACTAAGGATAGCAAGCTCTGGAATTGAAACAATCGAAAATCACCTTATACAAGCTGCTAAGGTTTCTTCAGCTACTGGATCTCATAAAAGTGAAAGGCGAAAGGTGAATAGGGACCCAGGCAGCACAATAAGCTCTGAAGTTACAGTATTGAGGCTCCCGTAATCTCATCCCGAACAAACTTATTTCAAAAGAATATTTTTTATTTAAAAATTTCCTTAATTTATAAATGAAAAATTCCACTACATTAAATTATTTATCACACAATTGCAAGTGTGCTCTTTCAACCTTGAACTTGCACTAATTTCTCATGCTATTTGCTTATATTGCGAAAGTTAGCCTCCATTGCACAGTAATGCATTGTTCTTTTGTTTGTTTTTTTGTTTATTCGGCTCCTTGCAAGCAAAGCTATGTCTCTAAATATAGACAAGTATAGTTGTTCAACTGTTTTAAAGACATGGTCTTAGACTATGGCGAAATATTCCCTAAAAGTAACGTAAAAAAAAACTTTGCTAATTTCATTTAATTTTTTTTTAAATTATAATGTGGGAATTGAATTCTACTTGTAGAAAAAAAAATTAACATCCTGTTGTTGTTTTTTATCGTTATGAAATTTTTCGTCACATATGGACCACATGTTTCCATCGCGTTTTTTGTTTCAAAGTCAAGATTAAATGTAACGAAACTATTAAGTTTGTCGTCGTTTAAAGTTGGTGGCACAGCTTGTTGATCTCATTAGCAGGCAATTAAATTTTTTTTAACAGTGTTAAAAAGAAAATTTCAAACTTTTTCATACATTTGATTTCGTGTGACGTATGTGTATTCATATGGAAAGCTTTCGACTTGTAGAAATGGGGTACCTTGTGAAAATTATACTTTTTTAATACCTAATAATACTTCTAGAGTTCTATTTCCCACTATTTGTAGATTAGGATTTTCTTCTACATTTCCTATATCTTTAATATCTTAGTTCTTATTGTAACAGGAATTATTTGTTTCCGTTGTTAGACAAAGTCTTGTCTTATTTGATTATCGATTGTTCCAAATAGTATAACATAGTATCGATTATAAATCGATTCCTGAAATTAGAATCAATTAAAGATGGACGTAAATCTCGCTTAAAAAATGTTGAAAAAAATCAAGTCTAACCCATTTCAATTATACTAATATAATGAAAATGTACAAGTAAGAATTGAACAAGGAAAGGACTTACGGATTAACGAATACTTCGAAGAGAAACAGAAAATGATAACAAATTGTTGTGAACTCAACACAAACGAAGATTAGAAGTGAAGGAGTTTAAATTAGTTAATAAACCATATTTAGCGGGAATGTTGTGTTAACTTTCTATGTTCGAGACTTTAGGATTCGAGACACAAAATGAACTCTCGATATATATACAAGGCTGCTTTGTATTAGGGGTTGTAAACTTTCACACCCCTATAACATTTGAGCCACCACTTGGAAGAAGAATTTTGACCGAATTAGAATTGATTATTGTTCTTGTCGAATCGTTCATTTGTTTTTAATTGTACCAACTGTTTTGTAGTGTGGGGATTTTAAAGTTTAGATGAAAAAAAAAATTTAAAATGTTAATGAAGGGTGAATTGAAAATTGAACGGTGATTATCCTTTAAATTACTAACAAGTAGAATTTAAATTTATAAGTAAGACATGCTACAGATTTCCAGCATCCCATTGATTAATTATTTTATTGTCTATTCAGCTAAACATTTTTTTTTCTTCATAAGAGAATCGAGATGGCATTGACGATAATTTGGCGGTAAATTTTGCCTCCCCATTGCCCCCTTGATCTACTTGAAACCATAGTTCTAAAAACAAGAACGACGAATATCCTTTGTATACATTGAAAGCTTCAAGTAAGTCGTCGCTCTCAAGTGGAAAATAACATGAATATATATATATTTATATACATAGATATTATATACACTTTTAATGAATGATTTATTCGTTTTCGAGTGAGAGAAAAGAGGGTCAAAATGCAAGAGTGAAAGGGAAATCAATATGTCGGTTGTGGAAGTGAAAAAAAAATTGATAAAAAACATATTTTATCGCGTGAAACACATAAAAAAAATCATCCTTGAAAAAATTTTTGGTACAAAGAATTTTCTTCATTCGAACTCATCGTATCTTATCGCACCAGAACAAAAAAAAAATCGTGCGGGAATTGAAAGCCCGCCACTGGATGGGGACGGGAAGAACAAATAATAAATTTTGATTCGAAAAACATACTTTGAGGGGGATTCGATATTATATCCCGTATAACGATACGATGCGATAATGATTGAAAAACACGAAAAAAAATTAATTACTACATTCCCTTTACTCCACTACTTGTACGCCGCCATTATTTCGGGGGTTCGTGATTTTTCTTTCTTTCTTTTCGAAACCAAAAGGAAAATGATTGAGTTGAAGAGTTAACGCGCGAGTTCGTTTTATAATAAACACGCAACAATGAATAATAATCGAACGAAAATAAAACTCATTTTCTTTTTTTTTCTTTTGGAAGAAGGAAGATTTGATTCAGCAATCAATAATCATTTTTCTTTTTCAATTTAGTTGAAAAATACTCTTTTTCTACCATTGGATGAGTGTGGCCACGTTTAAAAGCTTTGCAAAAAGCTCTATACAAAATTTAATTCTATGCAATTACCTATAAAAGCTGCTTATTTTTTGGTCTTTATTAATTAATTGCTATAGTTCCCTAGAACTACTTATACTTTCCTTACTTCACTTTGCATCAACACTAGTACTACGTTTGCCAATATTTGTCAGGGGATCCCTAAAGTTCTCCCATCTAAGTTGGTATCAGCACCAAAGGTGCTTCACCATAAGGTAATATAGAAGAAAGTATTCCAATTTTGCAAAATATATTTTGGGAAATGTGTCAAGAAGTGGCGCCGTCACAAGTATATCTAGAATAGTAACTAACCGAAACTAGATACTTTTATGCTAACATTAGTACTATAGACACACTTGTGGCGGCGCCATGTATTGTGCAATATATTGTAGGATTGGAATACCTTCGTATATATTTCCTGACTTCACTATATCGATTGATCAGCTGGACCAATAATTGTTCTTCTACAAATGCTCACTTTTTTGACAATCACTACAGTAATAAGTTAATGTTCATATAATATGTCAGCAAAGATAAAAAAAACGAATGTATCTTGTTGTCATTTGTCAGTGTAGGCTGTCAATGTTTCACGAGTAGTTACTAGTCTTTCAATATTAACATAATATATGCCACTTGTGAGTGTACTGATACTTTTCCCTGTGTTAAAATCGCATAGCCATACAAAATATATTTTCTTTTTTTAAGAATTATTGTTTTAGCATTTTGAATATTCTCTTGCTCTATTTATTCCGGGGTGGAATTGTGAAGGATGCGGAGGAAAGAGGAAAACCATGAAAAAGATTGCTTTTGCAAATCGAACTATAATATTATACCTACTTATGGTCTCTAATTTGGTTTTTGGAGTGTAATGAAAACATCAATGGAAATACCTTTCTTACTATAATCTTCCTTTAAGAATCCACTGAGAATTTCTTTATTTCCTCAGGAATCTGGAGACTTATTTTTGCCAAAGTGCATACCTTTTGGATCATTCTATATGTTGGTTGTCATTTAATTGGGAAATAACAAATTAGCAAATTGGATATTAGTGTCTTAAAAGAGTAGTTGAGAAGAACTGCTGTTTTTTCTTTCTTTTTGAGAATTTGAGGTTAACATTAGGGGATAAAGGGGCGCCAGCCCCTTTTGAGGATAAAGGAATGATTCATTTATCAAAGTTTGGGAATCTTTGGTTTAGCAAAATTTATTAAAGCTTTTGGTGTGGAAAACCTATAAAAATTTAATGAAACTCCATTAGTACTGTAAGAACACTTTTATTTTGGTTTTAGTCACTAAATAACATACTTAAACAGTATTAAAACAATTGCCACTGCATATTCTGTATCCCCTATGGAAAATAGCGACCTGTTATTGAAAAATAAACGGGTTAAGTCTGTAGACATGTTGGCAAGCAAAATTAAGCACAAAGGAATGGTATTTTTACATCTAGATATTAAAATTTGTCTTCCTGATAAAATTTTATCCGAAGAATAGAGAAAAATGCGTTTTTTAAGAATAGTGATATGTGTAGGATTTATCTAACAGATAAGTGTTTATCTATTATGTAGCTATCGTAAGGATATAGCCTATCGAATGGTCTATTGGACTATATAATTTATCTTTTTGAAAAAGAGAAATCGTGAGTTAAAATATCGAGTTTAAAAGCCTTTGGATTACACAATGGTACCGTATTAGAAATGAAAAAACAATCTTAATAAGTTAATCTATGAATTGTACCAAAAAGAATTGATAATTATTTGATCATATGATATGAAAACTGAGGTTAAATAAGAAGACAATTCAGGTTGTCTAAGATCGGTTTTTTTTATTTAATATTTTTTAATATTCAAAGTTTTTTTTGTTTATTGAATTTAAATTGAAAATATTATATTTTTTGTGAATCAAGAAGCCTGATGAAGTTACGATACGTAACGAAACGTAGCTAATTGAATATTAAAAATATTAAATAAAAAAACCGATCTTAAACAACCTGAATTGTCTTCTTATTTACTAAAAGCTAAGATCTGAATTTTATCATCTACTGAGGTTAAGCTTTGAACAAAAAGAGAGACCAGCAAAGTTGTGAAAAATCGGGTGCAGTGAATACAAAATTGGGTACCAAACAGTAGCTTGGAGTGGTAGGAATTATAATAACGTCTACATTCAAAAGTGAGCTTTAAATATCCATAGTAATCCAAAGTAAAGTCAATAAATTTTTAAGCCAGAAAAATCAAATAGTTATAAGAACGGGAGCATGAAAGTATAAGAAAACCATTTATATAATTGAACATTTGAACGTTTTCCTTTTTTAGGCAATAAGAACTAAAAATGATCTCTTCTATTTGATATTTTCTTAGACACAAGGGTCACTTTTTTTTCTGACCCCTGACAAAAAGTGGTACTTATAGTTGGTTAAAGACTTTTCCATCGAAACCCAAAGTTCTAAAGCACGAAGGATAAAGCAGCCAAGGCTGCCAAAACATTACATTCATGTTTTCCATATTCTTTAATATAACATGAATTCTTTATTACCTAATTCTTCTCATATTTAGAAGAGAATTTTCCATTGGAAAGTATTAATCCCTTGATATAATACTGATACTAGAGCTTTTTGCACTATGCCCTCATTTCGTGGACGAATTTGCTATACATTCGTTCTATCATTTATACTTTCTATTGTAAAGAATTAGGCAACGAAAGCTCTGATTTGATACAGGTGGTCAATTACGCTTTATGACACGCAAGTCACTCAACTATAGCAAATACGTTAACCAATCCAATACTGAAGTTTTTTTTCTGTAAGGTTTCAGTATTTGATTACTAAAACCGCCTCTATACGGAAGTCTGATAAAATAGAAAATTTAAATTATTAAAATCCGGTCTTTGTTCCCGCCTCACGTGGTTGTCCACCAATAAATATCAACTTAAAACCAACATTCCCTCAAACTAAATGGCGACGCCATATAGTAAATAGTAATGTTTGTATCAAGCATGCCATGGCAACAAACACAAAACCTTCATTTTGTTAAACCAAAAAAAAACAACGAAACTACGAACCACTATCAAAACATTATCTCTTTTTAATTTAAATTTCTCACCGGATATGACTTTTTTTGTGGTTATATTAAATTTCCGTTTTGCTAATATATGGTCTTTTGTTTCAGATTTCAAATGTTTTCGTTTGGGAAAAAAAAGCTCACTATTATGTACTAGATCGCGCGCTAGCGAGAGTGGGTTGGTCGTCGGTGATTGGTTGGAGCTTTTTCCGTTTGTTGTTTCGTTAAGGTAAGACCAAACTTTGTTTTTTTTTTGTTTTCGGTTTTTGTAATCAAAGGAAAATTTTTAAATCGTTAAAAATAACAATTTTTTTTTGTGTTTTGGTGGTTATCTCAAATGAGCAAAAAATCCACCGACTTTGATGACCTTTTTTATTTGCCATGCCGTTTTAATGGGGCAAGTATGACGGAGTTGGGAGAAGAAAAATAAATTTTATGTTTTTCAGAGTGATTGATTTATTTTGTCGAAGGTCTTTAGTGACCACAAATTTAAAGTGGAACGGAAAATTGGTTCATTGCTAAATCACGTACGGTTTTTTTTTTTCTTTTTATCGATTGAGGATGCGTGTAATGATGAGGTTATTGACTTTAGCGATAAGTATCGGGAAAAGAACAAAAATTTCATTCATAAGCAATACGTGATATTTCCATTGGGGAGCGGCAACGTGGCAAGAAGTTATCGATTTCAAATTTTAAAGTTTATTTGCTTTGTTTGTTCAGTGTGGAAATATTTATTCTAACCGATAAGTCCAAAAAAAAAAAAATTTGTTTGAAGAAAATATTCATCAAATTTAAGACACGTAGGGGAGACCGGGTACAAAAGTAACAAGGTAACTAAGTAACTATGCTTATCCAATGGGCGAACTTCGCTTTGCTTCCACCAGGTGATAGCCCCCATCCCCCCTTGGCGCAGCCCCATATAACGTGAATGTCAGACTCTTGGCATTCGACTACCCTTTTTATGTATATTCATATACACGTCCTAATGACAATAAAAAGAAGGCTATGCATATGACGTCACCATACCCAAAGCCAACTTCGATTAAAAAAAGAAACAAATAGCTTTATGCATTTCAAACTTGAAATATTGCTTACCGCGCCATCTGCATTTGACGCCCCAACTATTAATTTTTGGGAACCAAGTCTGCCATAAGAACTTGACCCCCATGAATATAACCATAGAACTATTACCAAAACTATAGTCCGAATTTAACATCTGAGAAACTCCAAAAACCTACCAACTTCACAAAAACCAACAATGGTTCAAATTATAGAGAATGGAAATAAAAGAGTCCTAGTTTCCCCAAATATCTCATTCTTAACTTTAAGAGAAACCTGTTCTTCCGTTTGTCTTAACACCAAATTCCCCAAGTTACAGAAGTCTAATTTCAGGTTCTAATTTAATTGAATAAGACACGGATTGGTTGGAGAAGGATTAGACTTATTGAAGTACTAGTAACTACCCGTGAAATATTTACAGCCAGACACAGACAATTGAATAGATATATTTTCCTATGGCTCATTGTCGAGTTATTATCGAGAGTTGCTATTATATTAACAATTTTAAGTTTTAAATTAACAATATTAAATCATAAGAGCTTGACCCCCATGGTCCCGGCATTCTATTGATTCATTTTCTTAAAATATATATTTTTTGACTATTTAAAATGCTGAATTTGGTTTATATCATTAATTTAAAGTCTTTAAATAAGTAATTTGTTGATTTAACTTGTACCATAGTTTTCATTAGCAACCCTTAGCAGTCTTGACAATTTTTTTAACTCTGTTATTCATATAAAACACACCACAATTTAATAAATCGAGTTACCATTGTGAAGAACATAAACTAAATTTTTATGTGGTTATATTCATTTAATGGCAATAATAACACCCAACCAGAAATCAAGGTAAAAGTACAAATTGTTACTTTTGAACCCGGTCTCCCCTATCAACTATAATGATGATAACACTAAATAAATGGGAAAAAAATCAATCCACTCCTGTACAATAATCGTCAGAAAAGAAACCCTCTTCATAGCGACGTCACTCAATCCGAAACCGACTCAATTCCGACAATTTTCTCGTTATCAAAATGCATAAGAAAAACGAATGAGCCATTCAATCATAAATGTAATAATGATGAATTGGTTTTTGATATATCGAAGAAGAAAAAAAAATAAACCCCTTATATTGATACACTTACCTTTCTTTCATTATCTTGTCTTCACAACCCCCGGCACCATACAACAACGCTGCCACCCCTTACTTGATGATCTGAAAGAGAAATTTTCTATTATTATATCTTATCCTTTTTTGCATCAATAACCTGTCAAGGGTATAATAATTGGAATAATAAATATAATATAATTGCTTTTTATCATATTCTTTTTTAAATACACCGAATTTAAGACTTAATAGAAAATTCTGAGACGTCACAGTACAGCTTTAAATCCACGCGTGCTTAAACGTGGAAATTTTGGAATGCAAATGTAATTATTACTATTGCTCTGATATTTTCACCCTATTAGACACGTGCCGAGGCTAAATGTCCCTACCCTTTATATGTTTCGCTATATATTCATCCCTTATTTCGCATTTTACGTAAGAATTTCGCTATCAACACAAGTGAAATATGTCCGTCTGTCTGTCTAGTCGATGTGTCAAGTGTTTAATGTAGAAGATGAAATATCATTTTACCTATTCGACGAGGAGACGATGAGATGATACTTTATCAAAATGTTTCCGTTAATATTTCAAAATATCCACCCGCTAAAGTGAAAGACGACGGTAGATAGGTATAGAGGCAAAATGGATATTTGTCGTTTTTATTTTTATTTTGTCAATATATCTTCTTTCTCTTGTTCCAAATACAATTTGAAAGTGGATAAGGCTATAACGGTGAAAATTAATCTTGTGCTTATTTTCGTCAATTTTCCCGGTGAATTCTATAGTAGAACTTTTCTCTGTTTTCGTGTAATTGAAGGGTAGTTTTTGCATTTAAATGCACCGATTATTTTTTGGATGCTATCCTTTTTTCGGTCCAAACTTCCATTTGGTTTTAGTACTTGAATTCCATACGGGAAAAAAGATAAACACTAAACAGTGACGGGAAATTTATAGTTCTTTCATAGTTTGATTATTACTTGATCGAAAAAGATGTAGATGTCATCGTTCAATAGATTTTAGAGGTACAGAAATAAGTTTCCTCCGTTTGATTAAAGATGGCCCACCGCAATATTACATTGAAATTTTTGTATGTAAACCGTAAACCTCTAAAGTTGGCCATCTAGTAACAACGTAACTTTCAAATCTTAGTGAAAATGTCTAATCATAATTTACTTCTTTCACCTGAAGAAATTTGCAGCAGAAACTCATCGGTTGCTTTTAGAAGCATATAAAGGCCAAAAGAGTATGAAGGTAAAGAATCGGAAACATTATTAGCGGAAGACTAGTCCCAAACGTTTGAATATAATTTGGAAATAGGGTGGTTCCTTATGAATTGAAGGCGAGAGACGATTAACATCGAGAAGATATTCCAGACGATGAAAAAAATGTTTTTTTTATTATGTAATAACTAGAGATGAAAAATGGGACCCCTAAAATAATCAAAAGGGAAGAAAATCATGGGATCCACCTGATTATGCTTCAATATTGCCAGCAAAACCTAATATTCTTTGAAAAACTCATGTTGTATATTTAATAGGATCAACTTAAAGTCATTTACTACATAATGCTGAAATTGAGCAAAACCATTACTGAAGAAAGTTCTGCATCGAAAGCTAATGAGATTGAACTAAACACTCTAGGAAAAAAATTACTTGATAACACCGGTTAAAACCATTTTGGAAACAATTCATTGGGAAATTCTATTCTACCCGTCGTGTAAAAATTGCCCCGTCAGATTACCACCTGTTTCGGTCGATAGGACATCAATTATCTAAGCAATGCTTTGTATCATTCGAAGTGACGAAAGATTGGGTAGATTTGGGGATAGCTATCAAAGATAGAAAGTTCTTCGGGAGTGGTATCCAAATACTTTCAAAAAGATCGGAAAAAGGTTGGAAAAAAGAAGAGGAATTGTACTCTTAATATTATATGTAAATTCAGCTTTGTTTTTAATTTGATAGGACCATCTTTGGGTCACTTACTATGAGCTACTAAAACTAAGCAATAGCATTACTGGAACTATATACTAAATACAGGTAATGAAATTGAGCCAAATACTCCAGGAAAAACATACCCCTTACTACTCCAAACACCACATAGTAATGCCCGTTTACCTATCTGGAAACAATCCTTTAGGTAGTCCCATCCTACCCGTAGTTTTTCCCTTAAATTACCCCGTTTTAGCCAATGTCACATGCGTTATTGGAGCAGTGCTTTATATTATACAAAGAGACCGAAGATTGAGTGAATTTGAGGATTCTTCAAAGATGAAAACTTTTTCTCATTTGGTATCCAAATGCTGCCAGAAAGACGAAGATTAGTAATGATTTATGATGGGCATGTTATGGCAATGTTATGTTAGTACTATTCATTCGTAATAAATTCATTAGTCTTAAAAGGATAACGACAGAATTGTACTCCTAATGGATTGTATGATTTTTTACTCCTAGTTATACCTCCCAACCCCAAAATCTATAGTTCAAAAGATTTTTTTTTTAATAAATAAAGTTGTAGAAAGAACCGAATGTTGGTCGGGAAATTCATGGAATTTGGGTTGAAAGATTCTTGGATAATAATCTGCTGATTTTTTCCTATGAAAATTGGTATTATAAATCTTCTAAACTTCGGTCATATAACATCCCTGTAACATCAACCAAATTGTTGATGATTACTCTTTAAACACTGTCCAACATAAATCCTTCGAACTTTTCATATTTTTCCGGTGTAAGATTTCCGTTTATGTAAGTTTTCTTCAGGTGAAACTCCTAGTACCACTATGTACTGCAGTGAATTCAAGGGAGAGGCTAAAGACTTTAATTCTCTTTACAAAGCATCAGCGTCACCCCCGTGCTAAATTTTGATAAATCCTACCCCAAACTGCAGTCATGGGTTCACTATGAAATGTGCATTTTTAGGAATATAATGGAGTTTCCTAATGTTTTTCCTAAATCGTCGTGGATGCCAATTGATAAAACTTCCTCAAAACCTTAAAACATTTGTTGACACCTCCAATTTTCACTATCAAATTGAATTTCCCAAATCAAACGTCAGGAATTCCCACAGAAAAAAATTCTATTTAATTTTTTTTACCTGCAATCACTAAGGGTTTTGGAAAGCTACCATTAAATTTTGGACCGCTAGAAATAGATGAGAATGGTTATTTTTCTATCAAATTATAGTGAATTTTAAAAGTGGAATATTTTCCTAGTTTTTCGTCTGTTTTACCCAAAGATTTTAGGCTTTAAATAAAGTGTCTTATTTATGTAACATAATTTACAAAAGTAAACTATAAACATAAATTTGAACCAAAGTTACGTAATTCGATTGCCAAGCAATCTTCCTCAGTGGTCATCAAGAAGAATTAAACCGCTTTGTTACTGCTATATGATGTTATGTGATGCTATATGAGTTACAATGAGGTGACTCATCGAGGAAGATTGTTTGGCAATCGAAATACATTTCTCGGTAATACGTCGAAAGTACATTTGTTTAAACTTTTATTCAAACTTATGTTTACAGTTTATTTTTGTAAATTAAGGCTTATTAATTTTTGCAGCTTTTTGACCAAATTAGTGAAATACAAGACCATAAAATTTTACCAAACTTTCCTGCTTACCTTAAGTGCATTCTATTGAACATTAAAACACACTTTTCTTATAAAAAAAAAAGCTCTTATCGAGCTTTATACACATAATATAGTATAAAACTCTCCAATTTTCGATTTGCCCTCATTTAAGTATCAAAACCATAGCCGAAAAATGAGAATCACCCCTTAACTCATTCGAATTGCTTTTCTTAAATTCCATCTTAACATTTTCCAGAATCCACGAATAGATCGTCATAAATTTCTTCACTTCCAACTCGTTTCCCTTTCATTTCGACGAGACGAAGAATTCCTCAATGAAAACAAAACACATTGAATCAAATCGTGATGCTTAAAACGGAAATAGAATCGGATACTTAATAGTCGCGTTTATCTCTCGTTTTCGTTTCATCTCTCATTATTGTTATTATTGCAATTTGCATTCAAAGCTCGAAAATTTATGCTGCACCTCGCACATTCTTGATCTCTTTAGCTACAATATGGTAGCAGTGGTGGTGTGAGTTTTGGTGTCACATGTACTATAGTATTTCGTTGAAGACTTCTCCAATGAATTTATCACAGAAAGTGAACGATTTGTTTTGATTGTAATAAACCCGGATACTTTTCGCAATGAATGATTCATACTTTCAACAGTTTAGAAAATAAAAAACGTGATTTAAATTCGCGCGCCTTTAACGCCAACCAAGACCTCATATTTCAAGTGATAACAAATCCACCTATTTCGCTTTAATCAAATATTTCATACTTGGTTCATTTTAAAACATGTTTGCGTCGTTAAAACCTTTTAAAAGTCACTCATTTGACAAGAGGCTGTTTAAATATTCAAATTTTTCTGTACAGTGACGTCATTCAAAACCTTCTTTTTCATACAATTGAAAAGTATACACATAGAATGGCCACGGTTTAAAAGGCAATCGTAACGATTTCTCACACTAAAAAAAAAGCCAAATGTTCCTTTTATTCCCTTTCTTTCCCGGCAAGACTCCTTTCATTGACCTATAAAAAGGTTCGTTCCCGTCTTTGTGTATTAAAACTGCGTTCTATATTCCCCATGGTTGCACAGTCCCGTTGCATCCTAAACAAACCGAAAAATGACCTGAAATCCTTTTTCAATTATAGTAAAAAAAAAAAAAACGGTTTTCATGTCTATTGGTTTATTAAAAATTAACATGTTTTGAAATTCATGAAAGTTTTGATTAAATCGGTGGATATTCTGCACGTATTTTTTTATTAAAACAGAAAAAAAAAATGATATTCGGGAATAGAATGGAACGTAGACTAGAGTATGGTGCAAATAATTGCATTTATTATTAAATGTAATTACCGGCATATAATTAAATTGGGAAATTTGCATTTGGGTTTAGAGAAACGATCAATAAATCCATGCAGTGGTTTTCCCATAAAAACTACAAGAAAAATCGACTTGCAATAACTTCAAAAATGCAAAAGTTTGCATGTTTTTTTTTGGTGGTTGTTATAAAACGAGGAAAAAATTTTGCAACTCAGTGCTGACGAGTGAGATGGGGACTCTTTCGATAAAGCTAATAATTCCTCTTCAGACAATCCTCGATAACTTCCTCAACACCATTTTAGCGAGAGCACAGATTCGTTTCGTGGTCTTTCGTCGTATTTCAGCAGATGTGCAAATACTTCTCAAACAAAAACCCTCTTCCCAAAAACTACAACATGAAAGGCTATTGTCGTCCTCTTTCTTTCTCCTCGCTCTCCGTTTCACCAGCTATTCCTGATTCGATCCCATTCAGCACCTCTTCCTTCCTCGTTTGTTCACAAAGAAATCCGGTTTCGCCATCATTCTTTCTCCGAAAAATATCCTGGCAAAGGCTGCGGCATTAACGTCTCAAAACCCATTCGGCATGCAACGCCGATTCATCCCCTAAAAGCCGGACGATCCAGGCCACCCACATTGGAAAATTTCTGTCGTTAAATCATTAAACTTAGAGGAAAAACTAAAATTTGCAAAAACCCTTTTTAAATACACCAAATGTATCTCTTTCGCTCGGCTTTTCCTCTTTCTCTCGCATATTTGATCCCTCACCGTATTAGCCACCCTTGCCATGCCGTACTGTAGTCGTCGCCAACACCCCTAAATATTATTCAGTACAAATCGTAATAATTCGCTCATAAAAGAGCACTTGAAAGTTTAGTTAGGTTCGTATAAAACATAAAATTTTTGCCTCTCATACTCAAGCTTTCCTGCTCTCCCACTCGTTACGGATTTTTCACCACCCCGACTTTCTCGTCCTCTTTTCCCATCAAAGTTCAAATCGCTAGATCTCTCTAACAAATCGGCAATGTTTGTAAATTATCAATTCAATCGCAACTTTAACACTTATTTGGACATCGCTGTATTGAATAGTGCTGATAAGGGGATTTTTATATTTGGGACCTATCGATGGAAAATAAGCTGCTTAAGCACAAACCATCATTTATCGACGTAGAAGCTGTTAGAAAAAAATATTTCGAATTTTTTCTGCATCATATTCTTTAGGGGATATCTGATTATCCTTATAATGTTGGAATCCTACACTTTAGCGACTAAAAGAGCTGGGAATGTCCAATCCCAGTACCCATTACCATCTAGTTCATCGGTTGCTGAATTTTGCTTGACTTCTTGGCTTTAATTAAGGTCCGACGGAAACTTGGGACTCGAAACCAGCCATTCTTTCTGTATTGAAAATGGTACTACCGAAAATGTCAATAAAAGTCATTTTATACAAACAAAATTTAAAGGAACTGATACAAAGTTTAAAAGTTAGTGTAAAAGAAATTAAGATAATATAATTAAAGGTATTCCAATCCTGAACTGCATGATAGGAAATGTATCAACATGTGGCGCCGCCTCAAGTGTGTCTATAGTACCAACTTTGATGGATAACATAAAAGGATAATACTACGGAGTGATCCAAACTACTTGATGACCACTGAGGAAGTTTGCTTGGCAATCGAAATACGTATCTGGGCTATATGTCACTAATATTTTTGTTTGAACTTCTGTTCAAATTTATGTTTATGGTATGATTTTTATATATTATTATTTTAAATTATACTCCATAAATTGAACCGCAATATATTCTATTTATTGTATACACAGTATAACTGTTCAAAGTCAGCGAAAAAATCTTATTTTGAATGTTCCAGAAAAAGATGCCAAGACTGTTATTGGATAAATTTAATATATAAATATTTTGTATAAAATATAAAATGTACTTATTATATTTGAAGCCCTCTCCCATAAATAAGCTCTTCATGTATTTTGAACCTAAAAAAGAGAGTAAGACAGTGTCTTATTTTCGATACAGAAAGAACGATTGGGTTCAGGTCCCGAATTTCAGTTGAACCCTACTTATAATAGATGAAAAAGGGACCCAAAGAACACAATAAGCCTAAAGCAGACCATTTACGCTCCGACTTGTAGTCCAACTAGTGGCCCGACTTTTGAAGTTGGATCTATAGTCGGACCGTTGGAAGTTGGATGTCTAGCGGATTATTTAGGCGATCCAACTAGTAGTCGGACGTGAATTGTCTGCTTAAGACTGACCTGTTGAGGTACTCCAAACCTTATTCTAGTAAACCTTTATACACAAAAAAGAATCCTTATAACACTTGAAACAGTGGTCTCTTCGGCTATAATAAACCCCTGAGAAACTTTAGGCTGAATATTGTTCAGAGAATTTCAATGGACAGGGAAATTCAGGGAATTTAATTGAAAATAATTGGTCACCCTGTACTAATTCTATTAACTCCCTATCGAAGACATTTAAAAGAAAGCTTTTACCGACAATCCAAGAAATCTTTTTAGAACTCCAAATAAAACTTTTTACCCCTGAGATACTTTCGACTAAATATTATTCAGAGAGTTTCATTGGACAGGGAAAGTCAGGGAATTTGGTTGAAAACAACTGGACACTACTAATTTCAGTAACTCCATATCGAAGACATTTAAAAGTAAGGCTTATCTGACAATCCAAGAAGTCTTTCTAGAACTCCCAAAAAAAAACTTTTTAGAACTACTGTTAGAGTTCCTGGCGAACAAAAAAGGACATTTCATATGGGTTAGTCTTCCCTTATACGTTTACTGTATAAAAGCTTCTTGTTTTGAAACCACTAAAGCATATGTGTTTCATTTTCGGCGTTGTATTGGTGAAAACGACCGAAGACGACGTTGTCGTCGTTTTCGTCGCAAAACGAGGACGATGATCACAAAATAATGCACATGAAGAACAGGAAGAAATATCAAGGGATGTGTTTGACCTCGGTGGCACACAATAGGGTGGCCGATTACGCCACATACACAATGGCCTAGGTAAAGAACAACCATCTGAAGACATACACAAAATGAACAAGGATAAGCACTATATGAGCACAAGTAGGCCATGATTCTATTCCTCACATATCATTCAAAATTCTATTCTCAACCTCAATTTTATCCCTTTTTGATCCTCTCGTTTTTATCGTCGTGTATTTCCGGGGGTTACTTACGTACTCACATCATATGCATTATGTAGTAGTATATGAAAACCTCTCGGTTTCTTTAACCTTTCGTTGTAAAAATTTGATATAAAAGTGAGAGAGAGAGGAAAAACGGGCATTTTAAATATGAGGAAATTTAGGTAGCAATTTAAAAATTGAAATGGAGATCAAGTTGGCCTTGTTTGTTTCATGGCCGACTGTATTAATAATAATGATAGTCGCCTCTGTAAATTGTATTAATAAACGGAATTCGAGGTGGCTTTGGATGAGATTAAACTTCGTTTAAGTAGCACTGTCTTTTTTTTTTCTTTAATGTTTGCAAATAGTGCCAAAAACTTTTTGGTTATCACCAAATTTGCTTGCATTCGACAAACTTTTAGTTTAGTATTCAATTCTTTGGAGTTTCAATCCCCCATTGCACATGAATATATAGATATAGTTTTGGCTTGCCTCATTTCCTCGCCATACACATGCATCTATCTATTTAATTAAAATTAACAATTTACAAAACTAGACCGAACCAAATGTGGGGATTATAACATGAAAGTTGCCCCCCGGTTCGACGGCAGGACACCGACGGTAGACGGTAGAGAATGGGGGGCAAGATGGCAATCCCAATGGTGTGGGTGGTTTTTGCATATATGCGAGTATGTTCAATTTGGCCATCTTATATTCGTTATCTTCGTCCAGATATTTAATTATTCAAAATGGTTTAAACTAACAACAAAAAAAAAAGATCAAAAGAAATTTTTGATAAAATTTTACATAGCAAAAACGACCATTTCTGCCATTATCCTTTTTTCTAGTTTAAAAAAAAAACGAAGATAGTTTCGATCTTTTATTTCCTTCCACTTTCCGGCAATTGAATTTTATTTGAGCAATAGTGAAAGACGTAACTTATGCCATCCCGTTTCTTTCATTTTTTGGTGTACAAAAGACGAAAAAAAAAAAAAAAAAAAAAAAAGGACGAGGACGAGACCAAGGATTTTCGCTAACGGTTGTTTAAGGACTTTATGACGTACGTACATCTGCTCGATGGTGGCAGGAATCGAAATAGGCAAGGATTTCAAACGGGTCATAGGTGGTGGAGAGATTGGGACTATACCACGTACAGGGATGGCTGGGAATTGTCCTTGTGAAACATTTATAAAAAGAATTAAGGAAGTTGAAAAAAGTATTGGACAAAAGGAAGGTCGCGCGATGTAATCCTGTTTTTCTGTTTGTCTTTGAGGGAAATAAAAATTCAAAAAAAAAAAATAGGAAAGGAAAAGAGATAAGGACGTTATATATGATTGGATTAAATCATCTTTTTTTTCTTGATATCAAACTCTTTATTTGTATGTTCAACAGTTCTCTATATTTATTTATTGATTTGACCAGTGCTGGATTTATACGAAAACTCAGATGAAATCGTTGAAAAAAATATTAACGAAATTAATCAAATTATTTAAATATAACAATTAATCGATATATTTTCATAAAGCATTAAAAAAAAAAAAAAAAAAACTCTTGCCGTGACCAGGATTCGAACCTGGGTTACTACGGCCACAACGTAGGGTCCTAACCACTAGACGATCACGGCTAACTGAGACCATGTTTGCGGTGTAATTAATCGAGAACACCTTTAATTAACTCAATCGATTAAAAAACTTCTCTTATTTTGTCTTTGCAATTTTAAAATTATTAATTTATTAATTTTTCCATTCATAACTGACGATGAAATCGAAGTGACAGTTGAAACAAATGACAACTATCAGTTAATTCAAGACAATTATTTTTATATTCGATTTTCGCTCCAAAAATCGATTAAAAATTGGTGCCCTTTACTACCGGTTTAATCCCGAAAATAGTTAAACTTTGATGGAATATTTTAATCAGAGCAGTTTTACAGTTTTTCCCGGACCGTATTTCCCAAAAGTTGCGAAAAAGTGTTCAACTGCCACTGTATAGGTTTTATTTTTATTCGTGGGTCCCTACTTCAACTGGTTTCGCTAGGTACGTTGTAATGTGCTTTATTTCCCCATAGTAAATTTTCACACTTTCCGAGTGCAAATTCTGTGGAAAAAAAAGGAAAATTCATTCATTCAAAAAACTATAGTAAGTTCCAACCCCTTCGTTCCATATTTAACGTCCTAACTTTTAATATAGTTTGCTTATTTACAATCGCTGGATATTCTGTAATAGATTCAAATTTGCGATAGAATTTTCTGTACCCGAAAACTTAAGACTTTCTCAACTAAATAAGTATTATTCTATTGAGAATTTCCCAAAAATAATAGTGTTTAAGTTATCTTTTGCATAATAATATCCACCAAGGAGTATTCAAAAATTTGCTGAAACGATAAGGTGGATTAGAAGTATTATAATTGCATTGGCTGACTTCCAATTTAAACATTGGATTTTAAACGAAGAAAACTATGAATATATTAAGATTTCTTAGATTTCTGTTAAAAATTTTCAAGTAGGGGAATTTAGTGTTGAATTTCCAATAAAGATCATGCAAAGTCTGTAGAACTAATAAAAGAACATGTTATGAATATTTTCAGCAAATGTGAACCAAATTACTGGGAAGACTTCATCAAATTTCCGAGATTCATTATTTCATAGTTAAATTAACTGGTTATTATCATTTGTTTCTACTGTTATTTTGAGTTTTTGTCAATGTTGGCTGTGAATATTTCACGAGTAGCTACTAGTTATCAATATTAAAGGGTGTAATCGGTAGGGCATTAAATTATGGGTTTAAGTCATACTTTTTGGTTTTGCTGAATTAGAGTTTCATTTTTTAGAAACTGTTGATAAAAATTTACTTAAATTGAACCTTTTGAGCTTCTGGCTTTAGTATTATAGCGTAGTTTTCCCAAAACAAACGTTTTGTCTATGAAATTTACATTTTATGAGGGAAAGGATTCATATACTTGGTATTATAGAAAGTAAACTGTAAGGGCCGGAGAAAAATGGAAGAAGATGAATTGATAGTCTCGATTTATTTAAAAGACCTAGGAACTAAGTCGATTTAAGAAAAACCTAGCCAGAGATAGGTGAATAAAATTTTAGGTATTTTTTGACGAAATTTCGTACGGTTTTTTGTTGACAGTGGGAAATAAACTGTCATAAAGTATTAACGAAATTCACTTAATATTTCACGGGAAGCTACTAGTAATAAATATTAATTAGTATTGTCAGTAGAAGATAAAATTATTGGTTCAAAACAAGTTTTGAAATTTTCCTGATTTAAAGCTTCATTTTGTCGAAAATATTGATAAAACTTTACTTAAATTGAACCTGCAGCTTTTGGCGTTATTATCATAGAATAGTTTTCCCAAATTAAGCGTTTTGTCTGTGAAATTAACATTTAATGACGAAAAGAATTCATATACTTAGTATTATAGAAAGGAAACTAGAAGGATTATAGGAAAATGAGAGAAGACGAATTGATAGTCTCGATTTATTCAGAGAAAAAATGATCTATAGACGATGATGAATAGACGAGCAAAATTCTCAGTATTTTTGACCAAATTTTGTTCGGTTTTTTTGTTAACACTGGGAAATGGACTTGTAAAATATTAACGAAATTCACTTAATACCTACCTCACGGGAAGCTATTAGTAATCTATATTGATAGGTACAGCAGTAGAGCATAAAATTATTGGAACAAAACTATCATTTATATTTTCCAGATTTAAAGCTTTTGTTTTGGAAAATATTGGTAAAACTTTACTTAAATTGAACCTAGAGCTTTTGGCTGAAGCATCATACAGTAGTTTTCCCAAAACGCGATAGTTTTTGACCAAATTTCGTACGATTTTTTGTTGACAGTGGGAAATAGACTTGTAAAATATTAACAAAATTCACATAATATCTACCTCACGGGAAGCTACTAGTAATCCATATTGATAGGTGCATCAGTAGAGCATAAAATTATTGGGACTAAACTATCATTAAATTTTCCAGTTTTAAAGCTTTTTTGGAAAAATATTGATAAAGCTTTACTTAAATTGAACTTAGAGCTTTTGGCTGAAGCATGATACAGTAGTTTTCCCAAAACAAGCGATAGTTTTTGACCAAATTTCATACGTTTTTTTTTGTTTGCAGTGGGAAATAGACTTGTAAAATATTAACGAAATTCATGGGCCAAACTGTGACCAATCTCGTAATTAATTCCAAGCTGCATTGAAAAACTTTTAATTGAAGTCATAAAGACTGAAAAAATCAAATACAATACAAACTCCAGTTGTTTAAAATATTCTCCATTTATACCAAAAGCCATATTTGCTGGCAAACACCTCTCCACCTCCAGCCCCGTCTTCTCGTCGCAGTCTTTTCGTCAAAATGTTAATATTAATTATGAGGAATAAGTGGCGGATCGATAAATTACGGCAAGTTACAAAATAAACATGCTGCCAAGAGAAAAGCTTATTAAAATTTAATTAAAAATCTCACAAGAGGCGACGCGAGACGAATGAAATGAACGACAAAAGTATCATAAAGCTTGCCGCCGTACAAATTTATCACATTTTCCAACACATATAACTAGCGAAAATACGTGTGCGCATGATCAATACACTTACACCCATATAAACACCGAGCTTTCGCGCGCTTAATTTAAAAATCTCGCGATTCTCATTCAGGTGACACAAAACACATCCTCTTTCGTCCTTCTCGTCTCCCATGCGTCCTCCAACTCCCATTCTTATCGTACATTTAAACAATCATGTTCTTCGCACCCTCTTATCACCCCCATTTTCCACCACCTGACTTTTCGCGATCGTCAAGTTTTTCTTATTACAATCATCGAACAAGGGAGACATCATGTTCTTCTCTTCTTCCGCATTCTCACCGATCTCTCGTTTTTTTTTTATATTTTATTATGAGATGAAATACAAACGTACTTTTCACATTTCATCTCATTTATTTTCTCGATTAATTTTATTAGACCGAATGGGGGAAAAACCAATGTAATTTTCCTGAATAAATACACGTACTTACATCACATTTTGAGGAGCTTAATTAGAAAGGCAACACACACAAAAAAAAAAAAAAAAAAAAAAACAGTATTCGCTGTCGAAAATTGGACGGAATCCAAGAATAATTTAACCCCGAAGTGAAGCCGATTTTCTGATATATAAAATAAATGTTTTCGTGTTTTCTTTAATTTACGAGTATTTTTCAATTAAGTGTTTAACGAATAGAGAAAAAAAAAACAATGGGGATGAAATGATGATAAATATAGCTGGAAAAAAGCTCATTCTTTTAGACGGCTTTTTTCTAAAGTTGAATAAATTTTGGTTTTTATATATTTTGCAACAATTATACCACAAATTAACTAATTGGGCTTAATTATTTGGAGTGTTTGGCAATAGAGAATGTGATTTTTAATGAATTTAACTTTTATTTTCCACCCCTATAGTCGCTGATAGTTGTTACCGGAGTTGAGAAAATGCACCGAAAAATTTTCTGCTTTTTATGAAATAACGAAGGTTTGACCGTTGCTGGTTTTGGCTCTTTTATACTTATTTGACGAAAATATGCATAAATTGTTGCTTTAGAACATCTTTTTGTACTACTGCAGAGTTTAATTGTTCTTAGAAACCAAGAATTCATCACCGGATTTTGGAGGAGGCTATTTTGATTTTTGGGCATCAGTACCGGATTTATTGAAGTAGAAACCCACAGACATTGATTTTATGAAGGATTTTTGTAGAGGAAAATGCATAATTCCTCTATAAAATATATTCCCTACAGAAATTCAAAAGCTTCCCTCAATTTTTGGCTTAAAAATTTGCCAAATTTCACCATAAAACAATCTTGATTTAACTACAATATTTATGGATCATGATCCGTACAATTATGCTAGTGATTCTTTTGTTTCCACATCGTTTTCGATCTTAAAACTAAATTTAAGTCAATAAATTACTTTGTGGTTCCCCGATTTCCCTGACTTCTGGACACTATATTTCTTAGTCACTTTCAGCGGTGCTCCATGGCGGCTACTTTCTAAGGGCTGCCAATATTAACAAATTTTGTAAATTTTCCAAACAAAAAATCGAGGTATTAGACGAAAAAATCGACCAAACGACTGATATATTTGGAGAAATTTTCCTTGAAAATGATTCCCTGATATTGTGGTTTTGAATTTGCAGAGTTTAGAAATTATCCTGAATCTTTTAGATCAAAAATAGGAGGCAATTTTTCTGTCATCTATCTTCTCTTTCTTGGAGATGGTGCTTAAAATGGAGTCATTTGGGTAGTTCTTTTTCAGGAAGCTTTTTCTTCTTCAGTATATTCTGCAACAATTGTATATTCCATTACACATTTGAGGTGCATCTATATTTGGCACAAAAATAATTTCGATTTCCCTTCATTTGCCAAATTTTATTCAATTGTATCAGTGGCCTAGTGTGAGTTTTTGCCACCCGGAGCCGACCAGAAATTCGTCGACCCCTATTTTCATTATTTAGTCCAGAAAATTGGTTAAAAGTCTTTCACAAATGTATTCAAAGCGAAATCTTTTAGAATCTTTAGAATTATCATTGCTAATATTCTGCCTCCTCTTTATGGACCACTTAGAACCATGGTCTTCTCTGCACCCATCACGCTTTGTTATGGGTGTTGAGCTGTAAATTTTTCACGGGTAGTTACTAGTATTGAATCAATTGTTTTTTTTTTAAATTTGCGACGACTAAAATATCCGTAATTAAGGAAAGCTTATTTAAATAAACTCAACGTCAATCTTATAAAAATAGATCAATTTGTCCATCGGAAACAATACTGTTTTTTTTTTTATAAAAGTTACCCTATGTTATAAATTGATAAAAATGCTCAGAGGACTAGGATCAAAAATAATCGGTTAAAATTTTATTATATGCGACGTTTCGGCTCCTTTATTGAGCCTTCCTCAGGCGTTCGTAAAAAATCGTTTTAACGCCTGAAGAAGACTCAATAAAGGAGCCGAAACGTCGCAAGTAATAAATAAAGTTTTAACCGATTATTTTTGATCCAGTCCTCTGAGCATTTTTATCAATCTATTATATATAATCGAAGATCTGAAATTTTACAATAGTACCCTATGTTCTTTTCTATACTCCTGACAATGGGTGTATACAATTTCATGGTGATCGATTTAGTAGTTTAGGCGTGAAATGGTAACCAACCTATATTCACATTTGCATTTTCCGAAATTTTTACCCCTTGAATCCCAACCTTTGCTTTTCTAAGAATTTCTTGAAAGTATGAACGTCGATTAACCCCAAGGTTTATAAATTACTCAGGTTGCCCCATTAGAAAAAAAAAATGATGTCATACGAAGAATTTTGAAATTTGAATCAGTCTGAAGATATATACGAATTTCTTCTGGATACGTCACGTAGCGTATGAGGCCACCTGTGTATTTTATAATGGATAACCCAATGGATTAACCCTTTGGATCAACCCAAACTTTTTACAGTTCTTATGGATTTTTTTCGACGTTTTGTAACTTTAACCCCAACTATTTCCCATACTGAAAGAACTCAAAAAAAAATTGCCGTTTGCTTTTCATCCCCAACTATATCTCCCATACAAAATCCCAAAAAAATCATGAAAATTCAAAACTTAATCAAATTTAAAAACAATTGGATTTATTAAGTTCATCCAAATTACGCAATAAGCCTTGTCGTCTGTTGTTTAATGAGGCGGCGGGTTGCACGGCGGTGGTGAATCGAACCAATAGGGCAAACCGGGGCAGATTGGCGTTCAAATGAATGTATTTGACATTTAAAATTGATATTTATGTGACATTTTAACTGCTTGTGTACATTGTTTTCGCTTTTCGTCATATTATACTCTTTTTCGCCTTATGTAACAATAAATTTGTTCGATACCCAACTTCTCATGTCTTCGACTCTCCTTGTTTCATCACAGTCCAACAACAGAGAAAGATATATTTTTTCACTTAATTTACGCAAAATGTCAACGAGAAATAAAGAAAATGAAAAAAAAAGATACATTTAGAAGTGAGGCAATGAAACGGCAATTTCAGGGAAATCCAAAGAGGAAATAAATGTTTCCTTTGTTGTTTTTAATGAAAAAGAATCACCAAATTGTAGATTTTATTCTATAGAAAATCATTATTTTGTGATAATTTTCCGAAGAGTACCCTTTGGATTACCATTACCGAGTAAATAACTTCTATTTAGCTTGCAAACGTGGACTACCTTATAAATATTGACTTATGGATTACCTGTATTATAAAATCGGAAATGCCCAGATGTTCAAATTGGCACGGTTATACTATAGACTACCCCAAATCCTGCCACCCTTAACTGTAAATTTTTCGTTCACCGCATCCATTTAAGTATTATTAAATAATTTACGTACACGTTTGAAAGCCGGCTGAGATTTGTAGGGATGGTTTTGCGCAAATTGGGGAGTTTTAAACGGGAAAAAGACTTGGGCAAATAGAGGAGAGTGTGGAATAAAGGAACGTATCTTCTATCCGCGACTATATGTCTGGACTTATTAATATCAAAGTTTAAACTTTAAGCAGACCGTGCGGTTTAGATTTAAATGTTGTGCTATGTCTCAAGTTGCACATATATACCACCAAGATCAGAAGATTTACTCAAATATCTTTTGTAAGTTATAATAACAATAATGGGGATGATAAAGTGAGTGGAGTTAAAAGAAGATGACGCTATTTGTGGAAAGTGAGCGGTGTCTAAAACTGTAAAACTTATACAATACAGAGCGCCAACACTGGGGGATGAAAATGATGGGATGGTGGGAAATATTTTGAAATTGTGGCATTACTGGGTTTGGGAATGGGACAGTTTTAAAGGGATGCGTTTTTGGTAAATATATACAGCTTGCCAACTTTCTAACTATTCCGCCGCATATCTGTTCTATCCCCCAAAAAAAAAATTAGTAATTTTAAAGTAAAATTTTCCGAGAATAAACCGCAAGTTTTATTGGAAATATTGGGTTTTTAAGTCGGGACCGATTTTATTTAATGGTAAAGTCAAAATTGACTTTGTGATAACACTGAATGATTAAATTTGTGACCGGATATTTGTGTTATCAGTAGTACGCATACAAAACACGAGTCCCCGAGTGTCTTGGAGTTTATATTTAATTGACATTATAATAGATATTGATAAGAATTTTTTTTTCAATATTAATAATATACTATGTGGATTTGTGCGTTGTTAATTTAAATTATTGGTTAGATCTCTGGTTATAATTTAATATTTTTTTTTTTATTATTTATAGCTGTTTTTTCTGCCTTTATCTAAGTAGATTTTCATGTATTTTTTTTCGGATTTATGTAAAGAGATAACATTGATTTTTTAAAAATTTAACTTACAAAAGTTTTTGGAGATAAACTTATGGTGAAATTCTTCTGATTATCCAATGTTTGTTTGGTTTTTCCTTCTACAACATCCAATATAAATTATTGATCTTTCAGAAGGTGATCCATTTTTTTAGTTTTTCAAATCGCCGATTTGATTGGTCCATTCGATTTTCTCCAACACTTAATAAAAAGCTATCGAAAAAAAAGTTTTTTGATTTCCTTAAAATTCGATTTTTCAATCCAAATTGTGCTAAGACTTTAATACATCACTTAGTTCCAAATTATGCAATCAGCTTTTTTGTTTTTTTCTCCAATTTTTTGTTTAGCATTTGGATCCAAATCTATGATGTTGGAAAGATGAAAGTTTTTGACGATTATTTTAATTGGAGACATGTGGATGAAAATTATTAAAAAGGGCTAAAAATTTACCTCAAAATTTTAATGTTTAATCTAAAATGGAACCTTAACAGGACACAATTACTTAAGTACTTTAAATGGGGTATAGTAAACCGAAATCCTGGACTTTATAATTATGAATTCTTTCCACAAAAGAATAAGATTCATACTTCATAGAGTGGGTCAAAAAAAAAATTATTTTTGTTTACAAATTTTGTTTTTGCACCATCTGTCTTTTGGCAATAATTGCAATATGTCTTACTTACAACACTCGTGGGTTAGTTGTGTCCAATGACACAATTAACATGAAAAATTATAGTTAAACAACATTAATAATATTCTAAATATGATTAAATTTTAATAAGTATTCTTAAATATAATAACATTAAAAACTAATATCACTAAAATCGGTCTGTCAGGTCAAGTATCGCCACTTATTTGAGATGCTTAACATCCGCACTGTTATCAAGCAAATTTGAGGCAAGGTGGTTTGGATGATCATTAAGTCTAGTTTGATAGGCCCGCGTTCCCAAATGATCACATCTTTCACATGTTTCACTTGTAGGTTGTGGTGGATTCTTACATTATTTATGGTACCATAGTATACCGATTATTGTTTACAGAACTTTGGATTGAAATCTTTGTATTATTTCCACGTTTGAATTGGATACTGTGCCCCAAAGTTTCACTCCATAGGTCCAAATTGGTTGTTATTAATTTGTACAGAACCAATTTGTTTTCTATGGTCAATTGTGACCAATGACCAATCAGCCAACACAACTTTCCGTATTTCTTGTTAAACTACTTTCTTTTTTCTTTTATGTGTTTTGCCCAAGTGGGTCAAAAAAAATTACTTTTTTTTTACAATTTTCACAAAAGAATTGAATCGTAGATACCTCTAGAAAATTCTCATCAATGCTGAGCTTTTAATGTTAATGGGAAAATCCTTCGCATTATAGATTTATATATTTTACTCAGTCCAATAGAAAAATATTCAAATTTCACCGATAACTTTACCATTTTGAAAAACTTTATACTTAATTTTGATATTGATGATTGAAGTTTGATTATTTTAAGAAAAAGTTATTCTTTGTTGGTTAATTTAATAAATTTATAACTCGCGAACCGATATGAATTATGAAATGTTCATTACATAATTTTGTAGGAAATTTAATGTTCTACAAAAAAATTGTATATGTTTAGTAAAAATAAAGTTTTTGATTAGTAATTCGAAAAATTTCCATTTAGTTCATAAGTTATAGAACAATTTTAGGACGTTTTTACTAACAAAGAAATACTTTAACTGATATTGGATACGGAAATCGAAAAATAAGAATTTCTTTTATTAAAGGCATTGAGGAAGAATTTAATTGAATGTTAGGATTATTATCCAAATCTTAAGGATTTTATTATTTTCAAGTTCAAAGTGGGTAAGTTTGCTTCACACTTTATCGATCTAGTATTGACTTAAAAGTGTGCCACACAAATAAAATTTCATTTATTAACTAATATACAAGTCTATGGTAGTAAAATATACGTTTGTGACTATATAAAGTTAACCATAACGCCCCAACCAATTATTTAAACTCTAAATTAGTTACATAAATTCACGATTGAGCTTTTTAAGCTTTTTTCTATATTTACTTGATAAAACTTGCTTTTTGCCAAATTTCATGGTTCTAGATCAAGTGAAAATATCCCCTCAATTTTGATTTATTCCTAAGTTTAAAAACGGTCGTAATTTTCGATTGCGTTAATTTAGAAGCTTGATTTTTTTCAAAGCTAGAAGAAAACATAAATTTTTATTTATCATAGCACTTTCGACTTGGTACTCCAGAAAATTAGATCATTATTAATAGATCTCGATCAGGATGGTGAAAAACAACTAAAAATGTTTTTCCTCTGATACAATCAAAATTGAAACCACATCTAAACAAAAGATGTTTTCAACAAAAATCCAGGGCTTTAACAAAATCATCCAATTCCGGCAATGTTCAAGGCTTTCACCAAAAAGCTTTTCCCATTCTTTAACACTTACAACATCATGTCTTTAATCTCAGTAGGCTTAGACGAGAGGCATAGCTGTCTAGATCAATATATCTTTTCATTTTCCCCTTATAGTTTTCTTTTTTTTTTTTTTTTTTATTAAATTCGTGTCCCACATTTCTGTTTTCGTGTGAGAACCCTCTTTCTTGTACCACCACTATACACATAGGGACGTTTGAGGAAAATCTATAAATTTTCCTTGTCTCTCATATACGGCCTTGTCAATCTTGGTTTTCCTCATGCTTAACGCCGCGTGCCCTTTATTGCAGAATGCCATCATGCCAGTAAAACGATTACTTCAAGGATTTATCCTTTTGGTGTTAACAACTTATTCGTTTAAATGCTTCACAAATAATTTTGGAAAATTTTGGAGGAAATTTTCCTCCAAGTTGCCAACTGTTAGTAAGAAAAAACGGATATTTGATGAAGGAAAACCCGGGAATTGTGTTAACAAACCTCAATGAAATCTTTGGTGCAACACTTAATTAATGTCACAATTAATATAAACAAAGATAAAAGGCTCCTTTGCCTGTGAGCTGTACTGTGACGACACAACCGAATTCGGTACAGTGTAAATTCCGATTGTTGCAGCTGTATTAATTTAAACTCAACGCACTACAAAGGGTTGGCAAACATGCGATTGTTATATATATTCGCCGTATATATTGCATGTAGGGTAAACGCGAGAAAAACGTCTATGTAAACAGGCATTCGGGGGTGGTTTTATCCACCGAGAGACTTCCACCGCACACTAGCTGCACACAACAGATACGTTAACCGCCAATGTTGCCAACTTTAGCAGCTCTCCGACAAGATAAACAACACGCTCATTTACACCGCTAATTGGAAGGATGAAACGCGCGTCTTTTCCAACCAAACGAACCAGCGACTTTATATAAATACTATCACAGAAATCTCTCACATTGTGTGTTGTGTTTCGGTAAACTATTTGACAATTACAGCTGAACAACTTTCAAAGTGTAAACTTTTCCAGTTTGAATAAACTACCGCGGCGTGCGTCTCAACAACGTGGTGATGTTCGTTTGTTTCTTGGGAAAATTGACAATAAAATAAACCGAAAGATACTCATGAGTTTTTATTTCTGGGTGTCTAACTTTTTTAACACAAATTCCCTGACTTTCCAGACCGAAATTCCATCTCTGGATCAATTTAGTGATAAACTTTGCCAAATAAGATCAAAGAACTTTACGATTTTTTTCAAATCGATTCTACTGAAATTATTGATCCACTTTAACTTCCAATCTTAAAATATGAAATCATTGAAATTCCCCTGTGGTTCTAAATTTCCCTGACTGCTGGACACTATTTCTTCGTCATTTGGCTGTTCTTAATGGCGGCTTGTTTCTAAGGGTCGCAAAGCAACCAAATTTGGAAAATTTTATTAATGATCTTGAGCTTTAGGACAAAAAATTGCCAATATCACCAAATTTTGTAAATTTTCAAAAGAATCTTTTAAGGCAAAAAATAACCAACCAAACGACTGATATGTTTAGAAAACCTTTTCCAGAAAATGATTCTTTAACTTTCCCTGACTTTGCAGGAATTCTGGAGGAAAAATTCTGGACTCACTAAATTCACCAAAAAGATTTTGTACTCTCGAAAAATAGTAAATTTGGATTTGTAGAGTTTGTTGTTTACCTTTAATCCTTAGGACAAAAATTGGAAATATTTTTTCTGCCTTAACCCTTATCTTTCTTAGTATATGGTGCTTGAAAGGGCTATATTTCGGGTATTTCCCAATTTCGCATTTACTGGTCGACCCTTTTCTATGTTCTATTGGCTGTCGTGCTGTGGACGCAAAGCTCGAATTTACGAGCTTTTCCACCACTTCTGTCCTACAGATCAGTGATCCCCGTAGTTTTTTTTTCCCTCCTGGTGGTCTAATGGTCCGCAATGTGTCCAAAAAATTCTTGGATTCTTCCATACGTTAATGAAGAGACTTAGGACTGGCTTGCCTTCCATAAAGAAAAATCCATGGAATCCGCAGTATTTTCCTCCAAAGCCATATTTTGAAGGCCAGGACAAAAGTATAACTGAGCTTTTATATAAAAGCTTTTTTTTATATTTTTTATATAAACGATATACAAATTTGCTGCGATTTAAACAAAAAATAACGAAAAAGAGTAAATTTTTAATTCGGTGCTCCATGCAGTCGCCAAGCTTGCCACCCCTTTTATTCACCCCTGTCGAAGGCATCAATTGGATAGTTCATTGGATAAGATTATCTAAGGTTTTGAATTTTACCAGCTAAACTTCTAACACCAAAATATTTTCTTCACAAATCTTTACAATTTTTCTGACGTTAAAATATAAAAGTAATTTTCATCGTTTTTGCCTCCATATCTACATTTCGAAGTCCAGAATCAATTCTAAGGTTCTAATATATAACTGAGCTTTTATATAACGATATATGTATAAATTTGCTACGAATTAAACGTAAAATGGTGAAAAAAAGAAAATTTTACTTTTTATTCGGAGCCCCGTGCAGTTGCCAAGCTTGCCACCCCTTTTATTCACCCCTGTCGAAGGCATTAATTTGGATAGTCCATTGGATAAGATTACCTACGGTTTTGAATACTACAAGCTAAATATCTAACAGCAAAATATTTTCTCCACAAATCTTTACAATTTTTCCGACGTCAAAATATAATAGTAATTTTCTTCGTTTTTGCTGGAACACAGTTGATTATTAAAAGAAGTTCAAGTTGGAATCTATTGTCTTTTGTCGTGCGAGCTTTATAGAGTTCAAGCTCTATAGTAGGGATGTGCAACGTCGAGAGGGCGCAGCAGTTTTGTTCTTTCGAATGATTTTAAGTCTTTCATCAACCCCTATTCATCCCATTGTTTTTCTGTTGCAACACTACATCATAAAGCTGCATATAATTTCTATGAAATTCGCACATTTTTTTTCTTTTCATTTAAATCTGTGAAAATATAGTAAACGGGGGAAAAAAAAAATTGCCGCGTTATTTTCCGTTCTGATTTTCTACACTTAACAAACATATATACATTTGTAATAAAAATATGCTTCGGGGGGTTGAACAGGAGTGGAAAGCTTAAAATGTGAAAATCTCAGATTTATTTGTATTGTATATGGGATGGAGTCACGAGCTTTTTTTTTTTCGTTTATATTTGGAAAGTGGCGTGTGAAAGACAAAGACGATGTGATGGTTTGATGGGGGTGGTTTAGTTGGTTTTCTCTGACGTTAGGGGATGGAAAAGCATTTCATTTCATTTTTCTTGCCGGTTTTTGTTTTTTCCATCTATGCAATTAGTGACATTGCACTTGATTTCTATGTAAAATTGCATTCGAGTCGCAAATGTTCTCATTTCATTTGTGGCAAATGGTTTCGATAGAGATGGGATATACGAAAAGAACTCTCGGTATAGATGATGCAATTATGTATTTATAGTAGAAAATATAGATGGAATAAAAGTCTTTGTTGCAAATATTTCAAAAAAAAAAAATGAAAATCTGTTGGACATTGGCACATCAAACAAATATTCAAGTGAGGCTTAAAAATTTCAACAATTTTTTCCCTATGAATCATATTTGAGCCACATGTGGTCCCAACTAAAACTTGGAAATGAAAACGTGAAACAATTGTCGTCATAAAGCCATGAATAGATTTCAATGTGAAAAGGAAAAAGATTGAGATAAAAATTTTTTTTTTTTGGTTTAAAAATGAAATTTCTAAAAATAGATATGTAAAATAGAAGTGATTATCTTTATTTGTTATTTGTTCGTTGGTGTGGCGTGAAAACAGTTTGAGAATCTCTGGAACGATTGATGAAAAGGTTTAGTTCACATCTGGATTTGTGGACATTTCAGTAATCCATACAAACATTTCTTGTCCAGATGTGAAACGAAATAATATTATGAAGGCCTTTTGTTGGGACAAATTATGCCAAGACACATACTCATAAACCCATACACTTGCATTTCGTTTAGTACTAATACATCGTAGGATTTGTTACATTATGAATTGAAAACAAGATGATGAATAAGACTAGAGAGAAAAAAGGAGAAAAAAAAGCGGGAATGGGAGCCAAATGAAGTACTAACTAGTCATAAAAGTTATGCACCACGGGGCTTTTTTCAATCGGTAATTTTTCAACGCTTGAATTCTTATGCATAATTGTGATTTGACTGCATATTTTAATGATTTAATTGCATTCAGTTGCATTTAGAAAATACTTTATGATTCGAATGTTTTTATGGGATGTTTTCAAGAGTTTGGAGGAACAATTAGACGAGGATGAGTTCTTAGTAAATTGGTTACTACCTGGTTACTGGTAAAAATTAAAAAAAAATACTTTACAACTATTTATACCTGGCTTGTGTAATGAGGTAATATGCACTTTTCACTATGGTATGTTCATTGAGAGGATTGAATTGTCAATTTTTTTTAAGATTTACAAAAGTAATCAACACTATGTAGTAGAACTAGTTCTACTACATATACGATCAAAATTGATTAGGAATATTTAACAGTTCTTTGATTTTCTGGCATACATTGGACACCATTTCATCCCTTAAAGAACTCCATATGAGCTGACATCAAAGTAACAAGAAGATATAGTTTGCACTGATTGCTAATTAAAAAAAAATATAAATTTCCTCTCTTAACTTCTTATTGGATATTTTTTTTTGTCAAATTTCGTTGGTACCAGTTAAAAAAATGAAAATTATTGATTTTAAACTTATAAAAACTCATTTGGCATTAACGAACTTCAAATGCACTTTAATAAACATTGAAAATTTAATATCAACTTTGCATTGCTATCCTGTTAAACTCGAAGAGCATACAATACCGAATTTGTATTCTTTCGGATTTTTGGTCTTACCATTTCATTATAGATTTCGGAGCAAAAAATATTTTGTAAATTTTACTAAGTTGATAAATGTATCCAATCATAAAATGTCTTAAGTACCACTTTAAAATAATTTATAAGCAGATAAATGGCAATTGAATAACCTAATACTAAGGACTACAAAACATTGCATAAAAATAATAAGGGATGGCATCTCCAACGTAAATGGATGAAGAAAGAAAATCTATTTAGTTGTATGATGTATCATTGGAATATTTAAAAAAAAATCTTCCTCTTTTTTAATTTTGACTAGTTACCGAATAAGTTTGGACAGATCAACGCTTATCAAATTCGCTAGTTAAATACATACATAACTTTATTGACACTATACCATTCGTACGACTAATTTTTTAACGATTCCCATAAGAATAATCAGTCCAAATCTTATTTTTAGTTCGACTGCTATAACTTTCGTAAATTTCGGTCGTAGTTCCTGTTCCTTTCGGTACTAATACAAAAAAAAAAGTTCCACAACTTCCTCTATATTGTTGGCATCTCTGGGGAGAACCTTAGGACTGTAAGATCCATCGAAAGGATTATTGTTTCTTGGGATTTCTTGAGAAATTAAAATCTAATCACTTTCCACCATATCCACTTGATCCAATTTCACATTCAGACGTCATAGTGTTAAAAGGGAACCTAGTGAAAACTTAGTAATGGAAATTTTTTCTCAACGATTGTATATCCTTTCTTGCTTTAAAGCATTCTGATAAATTTACATTATTCTTTTCCATTTTTCTTGAAGAAAAAGGAATAGTGGATTTAATTTGATTTAATATAATAGGGAAGTTTACTGAAATTAATATTTGTTTCCTTATTGTTACAGATTTTCAACCTGTAGGCAGAAAAGAGCAGCCATAACTATACTTCATATGAAGGTAAGTTGTACAAACTCCAAAAATTATCCTTTCGTTATATTTTCAATAGATTTTCTTGTAAATTTTTACAATCAATACTTACTCCCTTGGTATTTTCTATAAAAAATTCTTGATTTTATTTCATTTGATATTATCATCTTTTTGATGGATTCCACAACGATTATATTACATACGAATATATGGGAATTGTTGGCGTGTTTATTAAATATTTTGTATCTTTTTAATGAATGAAAAAAAACATCTGCACTTGATTTTAAATTAATTACTAAGTGACCGACTCGTCTCCCCTTTTAGTGACTCGTCGCTGGGATCGACTACTGGGCTATATATATATATATATATATATATATATATATATATATATAGAGCTCTAATGGCTTATTCGGAAGTAAATGGGAGAGTGCATTAAAATGGGCAAATGGATTTTTCAACGTTACAATGAAAATGAGAAACACTAAAGTGATGACTAATTCTAATGAAATTTGCCCATATGGTTTTTTGAACGATGGTGTGTTTTATGGGATTAGATATCACTGGTTTCTCGTTGTAAAATCCACTGGTGAAATATTTTTGTTATTACCAATGATGATTTTAAATGGTAATTTTATAATTATAAATAAGTATTATTAATGCAAAAGCGTATTTAAGGGTGGTTTAATAGGGGACTTTTCGACTTGCGCCCTCTGAAAATTTCTGCTTTTACTAAAGTTTCTTATTCTGTGAAATTAAAAGTATTTATCTATAAAATTATGAACAATTTCAAGTATTTTTCCCCCCTTAATTGACAGCCTACTATTTGCTCTTACTCCTAAAAAGATTGGGAACCTCTGGTTTAGACATTCATAACAAAATTTATAATATTTAATTTCTCTTTATAATGAAAATAAATTTCTAAGCTTAAAACGTTTGCAAAGCTTTGATTTTCAATTTCGCAGAAAATCCCTAACCATAAATTTTCTCTGTCCTTATTAAAGAAAAACCTTTTTCAATTATTTTAAATTCATTAAAAATATTTAATTTATATTCGATTTTGCTCTTAATTAAAAAAAAAATGCATCTCTCTTATGACTTTAAATCGCATTTACTCGAAAGCAAACGAAACCCCGGTTTCCCGATCCCGGTTTTCCCCCATTTACCTTACATATATGGACAAAACCTGACCTAATCCTTCCTCATCTCCACCCCATCCTCCCCCTCGATCGTCTGCTCATATATTCTCGGTAATTCCTTTTCAAATTTACATTTAAATCGGTCGAAAATCCAAAAAAAAAAAACCGAGAAATTAACATTTTAAATACCAAATACGTCCGACCTAGCTGGCCGCCATTCCTCACGGAAAACATACGTAATATTTTTTCTGACACAAAGGTCTTTAAATAATGTAATCCTCCACTAATACTCTTGTAATATTCGCTTTTAATCCGACAGAAGGTATTTTGCACAACATATTCGATATTAAAACGTACGTGAAAGAATGAGCAAACATAACCTGAAATATTTGACCTAACCTCTTTTCTATTGATTTTTTTTTCACCCCGTAAAACTCACACGACGACGACGATGACGAAGTCCGACGACGTTTCAAACTTCAATTGTTTTATTTATATTAAATTACATATTAAATATACATATATAGGTTTATCTATATACATATTACGTATTTACACAAAAGGGTGCGAGATGGGGCCAAATTAAATAATGGCCATCCGCCCCTAATATCTAAAACCTTATATTGTTAATCTCTCTATCACTCTTGCAAGACATATGTCACTCATTGTTTCATTTAATTAAATTCAAAACGTTGTTTCCGAAACAAAACACAAAACAAATGAAGATCATTTTAAGATTAACGTTTAGTCATTTGTTTCGCTATTGTGGTTTTTTTTTCTTTTTTAATTCCAAAACTTGAAATGTAAGTTACACACTTTTTTTCGATCATGTACTAACAATAATACTTAATCCCAAGTATATATAGTGTATTGTGACGTCACATTGCCTCTGGAACATTATATATAACATACAAACTTTCTCAAAGAAAAAAAACTTTTTCTTTTTATTTAAAATTTTCATATATAAAAATTTCCTGTGTAAATATTTGATAATTTCACGTAAGTCAAACATAAAGCTTTTATACTATGTATTCATACATTTCGGTAGGTATACGGTGGTATATATATATATGTAGCAGAGGTATTTTTAGAGATATAAATTATTTAATATTTATTATATTATAAATGGGACGATGGAAATGGGGATGGAAAAAGAGACGATGCATTGATAAAGTGGTGGGTTTTTCCCCGAACAAATGAATGATTATGTTTGGGTACGGTAGACACACATTAGAGGGCGATAGTGAAATTATCGCTGGACCTACAATATTAAAATAATTAACGAGAATAATGCGTTAGAAAAAGATAATCAATTTATATATAAATCTATTAAAAACCGAAAGGGTTTGTAAAATTTATTCGCCACAAAATTTATCATTTTATAAATTTCATTCCATCAACAAACAAATTCAACATGGGCCGCATGTTTAAAACAATTGCCTATCGATGACGCTTGACGATGGATTAGGGGCAAAAGAGAGACGAATATATACAATATGGCGGCCAAAGATAAAAGGGCATACAATTCCCCGTTTCGTGCTTTTTTTTTTTTTTTTTTTTTGGTTTTATCATTTCGGAAAACCGCAAAGTAATTTACATCCGTCTCGACCGAATTTATTTTAATGGAATTTTGTTGAACGAATTTTTGACGTAATTGAAATTAATTATTTTGTAAAAGGTAAATACTGCAGAATAACTGATTATTTTTAATTTAAATTGTTTAATTTCAACGTTTCGGCTCAAAAATTTCAAGTGGGGGTGGGTGGCGGAGAGAGGGGTGGTTTGGTATGATGTAATGAATGAAAGGGATGAGGGAGATGATAGGGTTTTTTGCTTGATTTTTTTTGTTAATATAATAAATACTGAGCTTTTTGCAATGGTCACCAAATAAGAATGAATGAAATCGAGAATTTCAAAAAAAATATTTGCAATTGACTGTTTTAGAGGAGATTGGGTACTTAAATTTGCTTTAGAAGAAGTACTTGGTTCTTGAATTCCCATTTTACCCCGGTCTCCCCTACAGAAATTTAATTCAATATTCCACCAATAGATGGTTTATTAGTTACACAAATCTACCGATAAAAATGTGAGCTGTTTTGGACTTTTTTTTGTGTGGATTATTAGGTAATTTGCCACTATATCATAGTGGTGGTAACAGGAAATTGATCTTTAGCGCCGTTTAAGAAGCTGGAGGAGTCGAACTTCATTCCTCTGTCATTTTTTTTTTTTTTGGGTGATTCTTCTTCACCTTGTGTCAAGAAATATGCGTTAGATGCCAGTCTTATATTTATAATTAAAAAAAATTCTGTACTATATTTTATGCAAAAAAAATTTATAATATAATGTTATACAGCTTTTGCACATGCGTAGATTAGCGTTATAGTCGCTGAGCTTAACGAGGAAGTGAAGTATCGAGTGGGCCTGTAGTGTATCATAAATTCTGTCTTTATCAGCCCAGTATGAACTAAAAACGCTATCTCTTTCTACCTGTAATAATAATGCGTATACCATAGAATGGGCATGTCTACTGCTGCCCTCTGCCATATTCTATTTGTACTATTTTTAGTACTTTTCAATACCGTTTCGTACGGTAATGATTCGTTATTATTGGTTATTATCAGATATTATCATAAAAAGTGTACTTCTAGTAATTTTTCTATCAAAAGCTTCATCATTGACGATATAGCGTATACCATTTCAAATATGGAAGCTTTTATACTTTTGAACATCGATTAAAAACCTAAGAAAATATTTTAAATGTTTATATTAAAGTAAGGTTAAAATACGAAACAAAAAAGAACCGTTTATTAGAATTAATAATCAAAATATTTTTTTTTCGCTGACTTTGAACAGTTATACTGTGTATACAATATATAGAATATACTGCAGTCCAATTTTTGTAGTATAATTTAATATAATAATATATACAAATCATACCATAAACACAAAATTGAACAGAAGTTTAAACAAAAATATTTGTGACATATTACTACTTTGTGATGATTCAGAAAGGAGAAAGATTGCTTGGTTATCGAAATACGTATCAGGGCAATACGTCACAAATATTTTTGTTTAAACTTCTGTTCAAATTTATGTTTATGGTATGATTTTTATATATTAATATATTTAATTATACTACATAAATTGGACCGCAATATATTCTATATATTGTATACACAGTAGAATGAATAATTATTGATAGTTAAATATAATTAGCAAAAAGGATGACAATGGACAAAAATGTCCCAACAAAATTGTCAAGAGGTGACAATATTAAACTAATTTTTAAAAAAAAAAATTATTAATGTGTTGGAGGTGCGTTTTTTTTTATATAAAGCTTTACTTAAAAATGAATTTAATTATTAATATTTATTTATAACTATAGCACAAGAAATAAGATCAGCGGTTAAAAATTTTAAGCCCTAATCGCAATGCATGAAACTGGGATGGACATAGGTATAATAAGTAATTTTATTGAAAAACATAAGAAAATTTAATTTCCCCATTTCAGGGACTTTCCATGCCCAAATTAAGATGGCTCTAGTGGGATTTTTTCGGGATTTCCCTATTGGGGTTTTCTTGAAATTTCCTCATTATTAAAATCGCCCAATTATGACTGACCAAAGTTTTGCGTTACTACCCAATATGGATCCAACAGGAAAATTTTTAGCCTACATGTAATGATTTTGAAAAGATCTATTTCTTCCCTTTTTCTAAGATCATTCCTAACTTCCAATTGAAAATATTTATATGACTCTTTTATTTTGAAAGTGGCGTAAGTCCATTTCAAAAACTTCTTCTTGTAACTAGAACAAAGTATGTTAATTATTTAACTGCTAAGTTTTCAGAAATTACTGATTTCATTTTAGTTGTTAACAAAAACGCCAATTATTCCCTCCTCCTTAGTATCTTATGTTCCTATGGTTAAAAATTATAGCACTATAGGGATTGTTCTTGAAATTGACTTAACTCACTTTCAAAATAAACGGTCCATATGTCCATTCAAAATGATCATAAAACTCGAAAATCCACAGTTGCATTTGACTAACGTACACAGGAAATGCATTTAACATAGAACAGGGAGATATGGAAGATGATATCACTATACCCATAGGGGTGGATGGACAAAAGAAAGATACAGAAATGGTTAAAGATATTAATATTAATCATCATAGAAAGGAAGTATTGAATTTTTTCGTAGGAACCATAAGTATTTTAAATGTATAGTTTTGATTTTGAGCTCAAAAAATTAAAGAAAAAATACATATTTTCAGACTTTTAAAGTGTGCTGTTCCAATTGTTCATTGAGAAATTCATTTATAAGTAGGTAATCAAAGTGGTGTACAAAAGTATAACTTTAAATTTTTAATTTCATTAAGTTAGTGTTACCTACATAGAAAATTACATTCAATAAATTACATGATTTTAATAAATTTTTCATTATTTTCGCGCGTGGAAAGTTGATTATTTTCTCTGGGCACATTCCAAGCCCAATAATCCCATGGTTTAAATAAGCGAGAGAAAATTAAGGGGCTGAAACAACACTCACACAATGGGGGTCGATTTGTTTAATAAACGATTATTATTCAACCAAACCGAAACTTGAAAAAGAAAAAAAAAAGGTTCTTAATTTTTATTTTAAATTCTATTCTACTTGATGAATATTTCCTGGTCTCAAATATATTCGGTCAAAGTTCAAGTTTTCAATGGTTAAGGGGGCTCCATATTCCGCTCACTTCAATACTATTTATCATCCATTTACTGTTCCATACATATATATATATATATATATATATATATATATATATATATATATATATATATATATATACATATGGATTGTGTGGCGTTTTAGAAATGTAAATGCGCCCTATGCCTACATTATATTAACGAACGAGACAATGAATTCTACTTATTCAAAAAAAAAAAAATGGAATAAAAAATGAATCGATTGACCTCTTCCCATTTAACGTGAACGAGGAAATTATGCGCATTTAAATTTTCGAGGTTATCTAACGAAAAATATCACAAAAAAAAAAACCAAACACGACAACAACAAAATGGTTTCAGACTAATTTAGCACTATCGCCCATGATTAGTTCATCAATTCTGCTTGGTCATTATTATACATATATTATGTAGTTTGCAGTTTTAGTAATGGAAAAAAAATTTCCACCATATTGTGAATGAAATTGTGACAAAATGTCGGTCATAGTGATTGACAATTATTTGCCTCTGTAATAGCATACCGAATGTAAATGATACATAGACAATGGAGCCAAATATGGCCGGGAGGTGAAATCTGGATCGAACAATAAACGCGACAGTATACGTAATTTTGATTGACGTAAATCCCGAATAAATAAAATTTGATTTGGATGAAAACGATCAACTCGATTTGTCTAGATGCAATAAGTCTAAATGGAAAATTGATATATATATATTCTGAAGTTGGTTTTATTGGCAATTTTCATAGATCTGAAACAACGATTTACGGTTTTCTTTTATTCTGCGAAGAGATTTACACCACTGTGGACAAAAATTTTGATCATCTAAATGTTCTTGTCCCTGGAAAGTAAGCTAATGATCCTCAAAACTGATCTGGACGTATTTTTTTTTTATTTTAATTTTTTTAATTTGGACCAGTTCAGTAATGTGTCGCTATATGAACCGTTTATTTTGAAAGTGAGTTAAGTCCATTTCAAGAACAATCTCTATAGTGTTATCATTTTTAACCATAGGAACAGGAGGAGGGAATAATCGGCGTTTTTGTTAGCAACTAAAATGAAATCAGTAATTTCTGAAAACCTAGCAGTTAAATAATTAACATACTTTGTTCTAGTTATAAGAAGAAAAATCATCATATAGACCAGCGGTCGGGGAACTTTTTTTACCATTACCCCAAAATATTTTTGTGTAAGTCAATAATATTCTCCTCCAATTCTGAAAAGAAAACAATCAATATAGATTTTAAATAAGCATTATTTATTACATTAATTTACATTTACATATTACCTTTTACTATAACCTATTACCCGAAAAAAAAAATCATTTTTACCCCATTTGGGGTAATTTACCCCGGTTCCCCGACCGCTGATATAGACCGTCCTTGAAATGGACTTACGCTACTTTCAAAATAAACGAGTCATATCATGGTGGTGATAGCAGGCAAATGATCTTTAGCGGCGTTTAAGTAGCTGGAGGAGTCGAACTTCATTCCCCTGTCTTTTTTATTTGTTTTATTTGTTGATTGTTTTTGACCTTGTGGTCAAGCAACTGCTATTTCTTGGACCTCTTGAAGGAGTTTCCGCTTCAGCTTTCTTTGGTTTATAGTTTCTCCCAAGCCTAGTTCTACTGCACTAGGTTAATTTTCCAGACCGTTAAAGAAATTCCGTGTAAGTTGGATCGGAAAATCTTTTAAGGGGACGTTCATTTCGTGATGAATTTGGTTGTTTTTCGCATGCCATGGAGCTTTAGTGATGATTCTCAAGACTCGATTTTGGAAGACCTGTAGGTCATTGGGATTTTTCTTTGAGGATGGAAGTCAAACTCCGCAAGAGTATGTGAAGTGGTCTAATGACTGATTTGTATATCATCATTCAACATTCCATACTTAGATGAGACCTTCTGTAGATAAGTGGGTATAGTTGGATGAGTCAAGTGGTAGCTTCTCTGATTTTACTTGAGATATGGCTTTGTCATGTTAATTTTGAGCCCAGAAGTATGCCCAGATATTTAACATGCGTTTTTTTCTCACTCCACGGAATTTCCTTGTGATCCAACACGATAGGATCCAGTTGGTTGGAAAAACGTCTTAGAGAGAAAATTTTAGCGATGGTTTTAGAAGGATTTATAAGAATTTTCCATCTACTGAACCAGGAAGATAGGTGGTTGATAGACTGCTGGGGTTTCTGAATGGCTCTTTGAAGATCTTTGTCCAGGTTGGTGAGGGCGATTTCATCCGCGTATATTGAGGTTATACAGTGGTTTAGTGACGAAAAGTCTGCAACGTAGAGATTGAAAAGGATTGGACCCAATACCGATCCCTGAGGTACCCCCGAGTGGATAGGTTTTTCCTTTGATAACTGGTTATCCATTTTGATTTGGAAGAAGCGATTGCTCAAAAACGAGGAAATTATGTTGCATAGATACTCAGGGATATGGTAGTTCTGAAACTTTGTCAGTAGCAATTCAATTTCCTAAGTGAAAATCATATAATGTAGTCGATATGAATCTTAGCCTATCAAGTGACGGTAGATTAAATCACACTTATAGTTAATAACCAATCCTGATATATGAAAGCGTATAACTAAAATATTTCGTGTATACAATATATAAAATATATTGCATTCCAATTTATTAACATAAACTTGAACAGAAGTTCAAACAAAATATTCGTGACGTATTGCCCAGATACGTATTTCGATTTCCCAGTTACGGAGTGATCCAAACTACTTGATGACCACTGATGAAGATTGCTTGGCAATCGAAATACGTATCTGGGCAATACGTCACGAATATTTTGTTTGAACTTCTGTTCAAGTTTATGTTAATAAATTGGAATGCAATATATTTTATATATTGTATACATAGTATAACTGTTCAAAGTCAGCGAAAAAATCTTATTTTGATTATAATATTTCGGTTTGAAATACATAAAATTCATGAAATTTGAAATTTGTACCATACTGTGCTACCAAGGTTTATAAAATACACAGGTGGCCTCATGCGCTACGTGACGTATCCAGAAGAAATTCGTACATATCATCAGACCCTTCAGACTGATTCAAATTTCAAAATTCTTCGTATGACGTCATATTTTTTTTTCTAATGAGGCAACCTGTGTAATTCATAAACCTTGCTGTGCTACGACTTTCGTAGGGAACCTACGGTTCCAGAATTGAAAGATTATTCTTAAACTTGACCTCAAATCAGATCTTAAAACTTCAGTTATGATAAAAACTAGTTTCAATTGGACACTTGAATTGGTTTATAACGATCTACTCCAGCAGTCACCAACATTTTTTGGACCTAAGACCCATAATAGTGTGTCATTGAGCAACGGAAATATTGATTTTTCCAGGATGGTGATTGACCTAGCTAACCTTGAATAGTCAGGGATTATTTTTTAAATAGTTAATTTCTCCAGGAAAAGTCAAACTTTGAGGCATTGCCAGCAGCTCTAATATTGGAATAATGTAGAGGTTTCAGACCAAAACACTGTGTGTCATCAATGATGCCTCCTGGAATATCACGAACTTTGAAGTCTCTAAAAATTTTGGCCTTACATCAGTTACGGTTCTAAAGTAATACAATAAAGTATACAGTATTTCCAACCATCTTATATATCTATATAGTTTTTATAAGATTAAAATGATGCATTTATTTTTGAAATAAAAATTCAAGTAAAAACTAAAGTATGGCGTTCATAATTTATGTAAATGCATCTACAGAAAATGCGTCTCAGGCTGACCTAAATTTCTGAGTGAGATTAAAGGGGGTGAAGTGCAACATATATATAATACAAAAGCTTTTGAGAATCGTATAACATCATCAAAATTCCCGTCTTAGTTCTCGGGCTATTATCAGGCACCACGTGTACGGGACAGGCTTTTTAGTGACACATATACTGGTATTTCCCTTCTTCTCTGTTGCTTTTTCTTTATGTACAGTCTATATATATAATAAATACATCCCTTATTACACATCCCGTATTGTTGCGCACAAAGAACATAACAAAGAAGTTTTCGAAACATTCAATTATTGCGACTATTGTCCCCGAAAATTTATTAATACACCAAAGATTCAGAGACCACAGTACAAAGAGGGTTGAACTGTTATTCTTTTCGGTGATTTCGGTAAGTGCAAATTAACAAGGGAATAATTTTCCTTGGATTTTTCATAGTAAATATGTGCTGTTTTCTTTGTTAAGTTTAAGGAAATTTGGGGAAAATTCTTCTAAGTATAAAACTTGATAAATCTTGACTTTAGTGAAGTAAAGCTTTAATTTTTCTGTAGACTTGTCAAAAATAGTTGATATAAAAGAAAATGCTGGGAAATTCGAATGCATTTTCAACTATAATTGATTGACGCTTTTGCTCAATCCCCTTTGCACTTCAACCGGAGTTCAGGATCGAGTTAGCGTTCCTCTTTTTTCTTTTGTTTTGATTGTGTTTTTTTTTTCTCACGTCGAATACGATTTGACGGTGTCGCTTACCTCCCAATCGTGTGCCAATGTCGCATGAATTGTTAATACAGACGTCAGAGTCGATCGAATCCGATTCGACTGAATTCCAGTTGCAAAATTGGTGATAAACCAGAGGTCGGCAACCTGGAAAGCTCACGCGCCGCATGCGGCTCCTCCTACCCAATAAAAACCGGTAGTTTACGACACGGCTCTTCCACATCCCGAAAACGATTGCTGAAAACTCCTGGCCGAGTCCCGTTGTCCCACCATCCAGGTTTGCATTCGAGTGGACTTGCAACAACAGAAAATCATTTGATTCAATCAAGAAGAGACCAATTGGAATGTACACATCGCCATTGTCGGGAACGATGGGACGAAAAGGAAGCGACCGGGACGACGGGAAATTACCGCGCGATAGAACGGGCAAACCGGGGTCCAGAGTGAATCGACGGAGGAAGCAGATGATACGTTTTAAATGCAACTTCTAGTTGAAATGCATTTTCTGCAACACACAGATAGAGACATATTATAGGACACATAATAAAAACAATGACGGCGCGATGAATGCGTTTCACTCGTTGAAAATTCCTCTCGTCGAAATCCAATCCTATCACTGCCAATGTTGTCCGGAATATGTCATATGTACATACTATATACGTTATTTCAAGATAATTTCATATAACAGATAGTTGGCGTTGAATTTCATGAAAAAACAGCTGAATGTCGGATACCCTATATTACCAGCTCGCTTGATCTTACAGAAATTTAAATTGTTTGTCGCCTAGCCGGTTCTATAATACGATCGGGGAAGTTGGTTTTATTAAAATTTATATTATACAAACGGTTGCTATCTATTTCATATTCATTCGCCTCGCGAAATCATTTAATTCCAATGGGATTTCATGTGTCAATTACGGATGGTATAGAGGCTGGAAACTTGGCTTAAATATTCTTAGGAAATGGAATTAAAATTGGTTAACGTACCGGGGCGTTGCTTATCGGAATTAATTGGAACGATTGTTGAGTTTATTCCCCGTTTTTTTTTTGCAATCTTGATTAAATCGATTTGCCAATGCAAAGAAGTCCCATTTTTTAAATATAACTAGTAGAATATAGTTATAACTACTAAGGTTTTAAGAGCCTCTAGAATTTTTAAAAATCCGTAATCATGAGATATTGTAAATTTGCTCGATATGAGTATCAAACCCAATATCTACCAGTTTTGGAGCGGTCACCTAGACCACTCAGCCATCAGTTGGTTTGCAAATTGCGAAAGTTTGCGAAAAATTTTATTAATGAAGATTATTGTTAAACATAGAAACGTTGAGTGGACCAATAAAAAGCTTTAATCTGTTAGATAAATTCTACATGTTTATTTTTCAAATATCACAATTTTTAGATGAAAATACGCATGTTTTCTCTATTCTGCGCATAAAATTTTACCTGAAAGATAAATATCTAGAAGTGAAAATATTGGTCGTAAATTGCAAGCAAAACTTAAACTAATTATTTCAAAAAAATCTTTCAGTAAAAATCCAAAAGTAATTTAAGTGTTACAAAAAGAAGTTATTACTCCTATATTAGAATAGTAATATCGTCAGTCCTAATTATCCTAGTTTATCCTAATTGGGCCTTAAATCTCTTGATCAAAAGGGAAACGAGTTGCTATTCCGGTACCCAGGATTAGGACCATATTAATGTCGGGTTCGCCTAATATGAAAGAACAATACCAGAAAAAACACAGTAATAGGATGATGGAAAAACCAACGCTTAAATAACTACTGGTTCCAATTATTGGCCAATTATGGACTGAAGAAACATTTGCCTTAAATTGAATTACATGTGGGTGTGTTCCAACATGCAGATTCTGCCAGGTGGTAGAAAAAATAATTTCTTAAGTTCTGTGGGAAATTGGGGTTATCCAAAATGATCTGAAGACACCGTTAGAAGATCCGGGGAGTTTTTTTTTTCTGTACGTCCGATTTCCGTGGAATTTTCCCTGGAATTTGAATTCCGTGGGATCCTCTATTAGAATGATGAGATTTGGAACTCAACTCGACAGGTACCGCAGTTGCGGTGGTGTACGAATTCCTTGGGACCTAGAAAACTCAGGAAAGGGTCACTAGAAGATCTGCAAACGGAAAACTCTCTAGTCAAGGGGTGACCAACCAAAATGATATTAAGGCCACTTTAGAAGTGGAGATTCATACGTTTCTATCCTGAATATAAAATTATATATTTTCATATACTGTAGATCATTTAAATGTATTGATTTTTACCTTTTAGAGCATTTTAAAACAAATATAGTTTGTAAAAGTGTCAGGAATCTCGTGGATCGAAAAAATGATCCAACCGGGCTTCATTTAAGACCTCTGATCTAGTAAATAGATAAATTTAAGTGAGGAAAATCGTCGGTTGATAATAAGATATCATTTTGGGTACCACTGATAAGTTAAACCAACTTGAATAATTGATTTATGTTACAAAGAAGTCCAAGTTTCTTAATAGATTTTTTTTTTTTTAAAAAAATGAACTTTGAAACTCAAGTTTTTGGTCGTTAGAAACTTGCTATCGTTTATTTATTTGTTCTCAACAATTGTTAATGGAAACCATGAATTATGCATACAAGAAGTCCGAAAGATATAGACTTTTTCACTATAACCAAATCAACTATTCAGAACGTACGTAAGATATTACGAAGGTATTTCAATCTTTCAATGCATGATGGGAAATAGTCATGCTGTAGCGCCACCATTAGTGTGTTTGAAGTACTAACTTAAACCGAAATTATGTACTTCTGTTAGTTAACTAAGGTAACCTAAGTTAGTACACCAGACACTCTTGTGGCGGCGCCACATCTTGATACATTTTCCGTCGTGCAGAAGATTGAAATTGAGAATTGTTAATAACAACTGGACCTCAAGTTGATGTCATTTTTTTAACATTTCATTCGGACTCCTTGTATTTATACTTCGTGGTGGAAACCTAAAAACATTTTTAGAAGTAAAGTAGTAGGTGATAGAACCAAAAATGTATTTTATAAGCTTGGAAAAGTTCTATGAAAAATCGCATTTGTATAAGCGATGAATTGTGGAGCTTTTAAGAAAATAATATGTTTATTCTACCTTTAGGAAAAAAACATTTTTACTACCAAAAAAAAAAAAAATTATGTCGAAAGTAATAATTGCCTAATCATTAATTTATCCATTAGAACATAACATAAGAATGTACTTTGTGCAAAAACGGGAAGTGGATTTAAGAGGGATGAAAACAACCCCTATACATATATATTGAGAAAATGTACGAGGTACATGAATAAGGGGGATGAAAGCTCCGATACACACGGTACACAAGGTTAGAATTTCATTAAAATGAAATATAATAAAAATATAACATCATTATATTCGCGAAAAAGCCTACAAAAACACAATTCACCCATTTTGGCCTTATTTTCGCACACAAAAGTGTAAAGCACTAATGGCAAAACATTGATAAATAGCTGGTACACGAGTCGGCTAATTGCCTTCCTCCTGGCTTAATTGTCTAATTATCTAGGCTACCGGAAAAGCTGGTCAATCAATTATTGCACCTATAACCGCCGAAAATTGAAACAATTTATTTTGAATTAAAAAACAAAAATTCGGTCACCATTTCAACCCCCGCCCTCTACTCTTAAAATCCTTGTACCTTCCAATCTAAATAAATTAACATACCACTGTTGTCTACCTAAATTTCGGTGTCTTATCTCAATAAAATTTACATATAACCAAAGAAAAAAATTATCATAAAATCTTTTAGTATAATTACGGCCGGTTGTTTCGATTTATTTTTGTCTATTGTCAGAAAAAAATTGGTTATTTTCGAAAAGTGCCCAAAAAAAAATTTGTACCGGACGTCACTGGAAACCACGCTTATGATGTTTGTCTTGTGTTTTTATAAAGTCGCAGACGATTTCCTGTTTGTATGGAAGAAGAGTAGGTATGTGTTTTTTTTTTGTTTTGCAAAAGCCCATGATTTATGGTAGTCGATCTTCATTTGTTTGTTCTGTTTTGTTCTGTTTTTTTTTTCGTTGTAGTTTTGTTTTAATATCACAAAATTGGCGCGGACAAGTTTACTGAGTCTAAAATTAAATCAATCATGCAAATAAGACGAAAAAAAATGGATATTTTCCAGAAATTTCAACGATAGTTTTTCACCTAGACATCAGGGTTGCCTACACTTATGTAAAACTGTATGAAAAGTGATTAAATTTGAGGTTTTTTGTTCTGTTTTTTTTTCGTTGTAGTTTTGTTTTAATATCAAAAAATTGGCGCGGACAAGTTTACTGAGTCTAAAATTAAATCAATCATACAAATAAGGCGAAAAAAAATGGATATTTTCCAGAAATTTCAACGATAGTTTTTCACCTAGACATCGGGGTTGCCTACACTTACGTAAAGCTTTATGAAAAGTGATTAAATTTGAGGTTTCTCTGAACCGAGCTTTTACACAGATTACATTTTCCTAGTGGAAATATAAATAAAAAAAAACTCATACAATTTGGTTGGCCTTCATAAAAAAAAAACGGATATAAACTTTTTGCCAATATTTTATTTAGACTTCACGTGTGTAGGATGAAACATAAGACGTACGAGGTAGTTTAGGCCTTTTTCCCCTATTGAATATATCTTTCCCTCGTCTATAGCCCATAAAAGTTTTTTTTTTGCGTTATTTTCCGAGAAACACAAATTTTTCATTAGGAGAAAATCAAATTTACCTAAACCCATAAAAATTAACATAAAATTCTTTTGTTTTGTTAGGGGGAAAAAAATCTTTTGTTTTTCTTTACAAGTTTCCAACTGTATAGTTTTAACAATGCAATTCTAATTATTGAGAGAATAGAGTGCAATCTTGAATTTATATTTAAATTTTGATTATATCGCTGTTGATAATGAACACATTTAAGGAATCTTCACATTCCTTTTTCCCTCCCCGTGTTGCCGCCATCGGGCATCGTTGCTCCCCCATTCTGTCTTCATTAACACTTTCCATTTATTTGTAAATTTCATGTTTTTAGGTTAGGTTAAGTCCCGCCGGTTACCCGGAACGAAATGACGCCACAGAAATATCTCCCGGTGGAATAAAAACACGACCAAGTTTGACATTAAAACAACAACGAGTAGTCTCGCATAGTAATTATGAGCTTTTGTAATTATTGAAGTTTGCATATTCTTAATTTTTTTTTTGAGGTTATGCAATTTGGAGGTTATGTTTTTGGTTGGCATGGATTGCTTGATGAAAATGGTTTATTAAACAGACACTCGATAGAATGTAACGATGCAATATTTTTATTAATTGAGGCAATTGTGTTAATTTAAATTAATGAGGCTAATCCTGCTTGTTTAATATGTGAAGTACAATGCATATGTATCAATTTGTGTACCATAATGGTTTAATGTATGTGACTATAGTAAAGTTTAAAAATGGTATTTAACAGAAATTTCTTTGAGAATTACACGATATGTAATTTTTGGAATTTTATATGTTCGATCATTTCGCTTTGTCTTTTATTAGAAAATATTTACTCTTTTTTTTCCATTCCATTCTTTCTTTTCAAGTCTTCAGTTTGATAGGAAAACCGATATTAGAAAATACCACGAGAGTAAAAATTTATTGTCTTAAATAACATTGAAACTTCATGAGATCTCGTCTGCGCGGTTATTCATTGAAATACTTACGCGAAACTATTCCATAATAAATATTTAATATTTTGTTATTTTTTTTTTTCAGATCGTTTTGCCATTACAGCCACGAAGAAATTCCGATCAGGGCCACAAGATGGCAGCACTGTAGCAGCTCGAAAGCTCAGCCGAAATGAATGGATGGATGGGAGCTTTTTAAATGATTTTTGCCATGCCCTTGTCATTCTCGTGCCCGGTGTATTTTTTTCAAACAACTGGACGGAGAACTGATAAGGGCTTGTCATAATATCAATCTTCTTCAAGTTTGCATTGTGTGCTATGCGTGCCCGTTTATTTTCCCATTGAACGAATTTTCCGCTTGACGAGAAAATTGGAAAAGAAAACCGGGGAATTCGGGGGTGGAATTCGAGTTTTGTCAAATGGAGAGCTTTGCGACGTTTTCTAACAAGTGTCTGTGTATTTTTGTACCAAAAGAAAAACGAAGAAAATTGTAGTAGACTCTGGAAAGCGTCTTTGTCTTTTTTTTTCTTGGGAATACACAGGCATGGTACTAACATCGAATGGAAAACAACTGATTTTTTTTTTGTTTAAATAAAATACATTTTTAATACTGTTTTTATTTTTTTAATTATCTTTAATTCGTATAAAGTTTAGTAGGTTGGAAAAATCATAAGAAGCTAATAAATTATCCAAGAAAGTTTGGTTTTCCTTTTGTTCAGTAGAATTGAACCCGTAGGGTCCCTAGCCTATACAAAATATTTATATTCCTCTGACAGTTGATACATGGGAATAATGATCAAATCTTAATAACTTGAAAACAAAAATTAAAATCTTAATGGTAGCCGAGTGGTCTAGGTCATTGTTTCCTAACCTGTGGTCCGCGGACCCCTGGGGGTCCGCGGTCCCATTTGAAAAAGTTTTTTTTTTAATTAATTAAAGGAATACTAAAGTATAATATTGTCCGAAAATTGCAAGGTTTATAAAATACACAGGTGGCCTCATGGTGGCTACGTGATGGATACGTGACGTATCCAGAAGAAATTCGTACATATCTTCAGACTGATTCAATTTCAAAATTCTTCGTATGACGTCTTTTTTTTTCTAATGAAGTAACCTGTGTAATTTACAAACCTTGCGAAAATTGCACCTTTTTTTCACTCAGGGGTCCTTGGCAGTATGCTTGATTTCCTTAGGGGTCCGCGGCTGAAAAAGGTTAGGAACCGCTCTAAAACTAGTAGGTATTGGGTTCGATCCTTGTATCGTGCAAATTTTCAATATTTCTCGATAGTGGATTTAATTAACCCTAGAGTAGTTACAAAGCGACGGTAAATTGCAATTAAAAAAAAATATGATAAACCATTATTAGTATGCCCTCTTTTTAGTATCCTAGGGGGAAGATTTCATTATGATAAAGTGAATATTCAAAGATATTATTGCCAACGGATTTGATTTGGAAAACAAAAAAAAAATGATACTAATAAGACCAACAGTTAATGTAAGAAAAGCTGGCAATTTCTGGGCATTCCAGATGAAGACAAAGTTATTAATTTTGAGAAACATCTAGCAAGGGTCTACACAACAACAGGTATTACCCCAAACGATTTAGATATTAAAGATCATGTATCTAAACCATGCCAATTATCTCTCCCAAGAAAGTCATTCATTTCCTCAGAAGTGAAAAGGGAAATTAAACTAACAAAGTTATGCAGATCACCAGGATATGATCTACTAACCAATGAAATTCTAACGGTCATTTACTTTAGTACTCTACGTTTGTGTCATCTTCCTATCCAGCGGAAGTTTGTCCAAATCATTATGGTTAAAAAACCTGGAAAATTTCCAAACGATCCTACTTCTAACCGACCTATTAGCCAATTATTTCAAAAAATTTGAAACAAATTGCGAAAGCTCTACCTCTTATGAATCTAATTCCAAACTACCAATTCGGATTTAAAAAGCATCATTCTACCATTCACCAATGACACCCCGAATAGTGAACCTAATCAAAAAGAGCTTTGATAAAGTCTGGCACGAAAGCTTATTGTATAAATTAAAAAAGCTTTACTTCGATCAAATCTTTTTCCTATTAAAATCACATCTCCATAGATTCTTCCTGGTAAAATTTGAAGCCCGGACATCCACAATACTTCCCATAAAATCTGAAGTTCTTCAAGAAAGTATTTTAGGACCATTCTTATATCTCTTGTTTACATCAGACCTACCAGTAATAGATGATACAATAATCAGTACCTTTGCAGATGATACTCCAATTTTTGCCACAGACAAAAATTCAAATGAATTGGCTCATAAACTTCAATCCTACATATACCACTTAGAAAAATGGTTATTGTATAAATTAAATGAAGCTTTACCCCGACCAAATCTTTTTCCTATTAAAATCACACCTCCATAGATTGATTCTTCCTGGTAAAATTTGAAGCCCGGATATCCAAAATACTTCCCATAAAATCTGAAATTCCTTAAGGAAGTATTTTAGGAGCATTATTAGATCAGACCTACCAATAATAGACGATACAATAATTAGTACCTTTGCAGATGGTACTTCAATTTTTTGCCATAGACGAAAATTCAAACGAAGTGGTCTATAAACTACAATCCTATATTAACCACTTAGAAAAATGGCTTCAAAACTTGAAAATGAACGTCAATTAATAACATGAATGAATGAAATTAATAACATTCCTGGTTCACAATAGGATTATGTAAAACTTTTGGGTATCCCATTGGACAAAAATCTTATATAGTAACCAAAAAAATACAAGTAGATGCCAAAATTTTAAAAAAAATATGATGGTTGTTATGAAGAGGATCTGATCTTTCAATGGAATTCAAATTAAAGCTCTACAAAACAATAATAAAGCCAATTTGGACATATGGTCTGGATCTTTGAAGATGCGCTAAAGTATCAAATACCAATATTATTTAAAGATCACAATCGAAAATTTTACGATCCATAGCTATAACACTTTGGCATATTAGCGTCCAAACATTGTATGATGGCAAATGTGCCTTTTATAAAAGACGTATTCCAGAAGCAATGCGTAAAATCACGAAAAATTACTAACTGAGGAATTATTTATATAACCATTGATGTAAAGTAGATGGAAAAATAGCTTTAAGCTGATCTCTTTTGGTATTTATGTATCTCCGCCATGTTAGTCTGGCCAAGTGTATTCCAAGATACATATATTCGTAACTAAACAAATTGTTTAAAAATTCTGGACAAAGAATCACCTCAATAATTTTCCTCAATATAATCATGCAACGCAATTCCTAGAATTGAGCTTTTTACGTAAATTAATTATACAGTCGAACTTGGATAAGTGACACCTGGGTAAGTGAAAAAACTGGATAAATAAGAATAATTATCGAGTCCCTTTGCTTTTACTCTCAAAAACTTCCATAAGTGAGAAATGAAAACCTCTGCAAGTGAGAGTTATTTTTGACGTCAAAACCTCTATACTTGAGACCACTATTAACGCTAAACTTCTATAAGTGAGACTCGAGCACATTTTTTTTTCTTTCTTTCACCTATTATCTACATTTTCCAAATCTTATTAACACACTTCTGTATAGTTTACTAATCATTTATGTAGCAAATTGTTTGTACAATATTCGTTAGTCGTACAACAGTTGCTCAGTGTCATTCACCCAGAGTGTAATCAAAATGGCGAAACGCAAACTCAAAGCATTTTCTCTGAGTGAAAAGCTTCAAATAATTAGTTCATTTGAGGGTGGAAAAACCCGAGCTGAAATTATCGCTGAGTTCGGTGTTCCAGAATCATCATTTTATAAAATAATAAAATTCAAAGAATTTTCAAATTCAATGCGCTGAAGGGCATGGAAACATCAAGACAAGTCGCCTGTCTGAGTTTCCTGATGTCGAGAAGTGTCTTCTAGAGTGGATTAAGCAGACAATGGAAAAACTGGTTAAATGAAAACCTTCATAAGTGAGAATAAAATGTTGGTCCCATCAATTCTCACTTATCCAAGTTCGACTGTATCATTCTTTCCTTAGAAAACTATGGTCCAGATTTCTTTCTTGATTTTAACTTAACATTTAAATTATGAATAAAAACGGTGAATTATTTGATTTAGTTCGTAAAATGTAACAACAATCAATTACAAGATTATTTTTCCAGGAAAGTTTAATGAATACCCCGTGGAGAAGGTGGTATGTTGTCGATTACATTGCAAAGTAGACACGCCTTTAGTAAATCTGCAAATTGCGATTTGAAAAAAAACCGGTTTGCGATTAAATTTATTTTATTCGAACTATCCAATAATATGCGAGGAGTTGCTGTTTTTTTATTTTATTATCAAATTATTATTATTACCAATTTATTATCTAAATAGTTTCATATCGTTCCCAAGCAATAAGGAATTTTCATAGGTCAATTCTTTTTATTCAATAATTCTTCGGTAATACTGTTACTTGAAATTTTTTTTTGATATTTTAATGAAGATATTGGTCTTTTTTTTAAATTTTTCAGAGTACCTACTTCATGATTCATTAAGAAATAATAATGGTCTCTATTTAGTGGCTAACATTGCAGATTGGATTTTGAAAGAAATTTAGCTACAATTTATTTTCCTAGTAACAATTGTTAAAAGCTCAATATTCCGATAGTATTTATGAATCCTAAAAAAGAATCCTTAGTAATTTTTCTTGATTTTCTATCAAAATTTTAACTTCTTCTTATTTTGTAAGGATAACTTGTTTTCCCGAAAACTTCTTTTTATTCCTATTTTTATTTACTACTTTGTTACTACTTTTTGACCTACTTTTTTGTATAATTCTTATTGTTTCAGAGGACCACAGCATCTTTAAGTTACCTAATTTATTTTATTTTTTCTATAACTTCAGGACTAAAAAGAATTATTTCAAGTGACAACAGAAGCAAACTTTGAATACATATAAAAAAGATTTTTTTTTTCTAACAAAATTATTTGTTTTCAGGTATAGTGGATAATGAAAGTCATATGATATCCTTTTTTTATTAAAACGCAAAAAGGATTTATTTATTACTAATTGAGGCATTACTATTGTAACTTTTGTATTGATTTTTTACAAATAAAGTTTTTTAAATTTTAAAACTGATTTAAGGATATATTGGAAAGATTGGTTATACAAATATCGTCCACCGAAAGTGTTTACATACTAAGTCCATTTTTATTTATTTTTTTGTTCCATTAGGAAAGGAATACAAAATTCTATGATATCAAGTGACAAACTTATACTTAAAAATTTCAAACTTACATGAAACGAAAGCCTGATATCTGTACTAACTTATGTAGCTTACATTTTCTTTTTCCTATAAAAATAGAATTAGCAGGAAAACTAAGTACTGTTTTCTTCCATTTTTCGAAGAGTTTTCAAATTCCAAAATAGAAAAATTAGATCACTTTTTGTAGCCAATTACGCAGTGATTTAATTTCTTAGTCCTACTTTTTTCGAAGACCAATAGTTTCGATCATTGATCAAAAAAATTGTTTTTAGCAAGAAGTTATGGCTGCCAAATTTACCGCCCTCTAAAATTCTCCGCCCTAGGCTTCAGTCTACTAGTAAATCCGCCACTGAAAATAATATAAGTATTTAAAAGTTCATTATATACCTACTACACTAAGTTGATTCTATTAAACATGGATTCTAATCTTGGGACCTTGATTTTTGATCTGATCTTCGACATGGAAGTATAGATCGAATATCCTTTGATTTTCTAGGCTTAGGATTATCGGAATGAAACTATTTTTTGTTCCCAATCACAATTTAAATCGAGAAATCCCTTTTCAAGCGGTTTTGGTATCTTTCGATTTAAACTCTTATTGCATCAAATTCTATTGCTTCTGAATCATTTTGGGGATGAATCTTTTAGGGGGAAGGTATTCATTTTTGTAACTGGAGACATAGTATTTCAAGAATATTGTATCCAAATTTCAAATCGATTGAAGCGAAATTAACAAAGTTATGATTGTTTTTATATTTGTTGGATTTTTATATCATCGGAGCAACTAATTCCATACGATTTCTTCGTGAAAATTTTAAACAATATTCTTCGAAACCTACTGATAGCCGAGTGGTCTAGATCATTGCTTCCTAACCTGTGGTTCGCGGACTCCTGGGGGTCCGCGGTCCCATTTAAAAAAGTTTGTTTTTTAATTTAATGAAGGAATACTAAAATATAATATTGGGGTCCTTGGCATTATACTTGATTTCCTTGAGGGTCCGCGGCTGAAAAAGGTTAGGAACCGCCGGTCTAGAAAGGCCGCTCCAAAACCAGTAGGTAGTGGGTTCGATCCTTGTATCGTGCAAATTTTCAATATTTCTCGATAACGGATTTAATTAACCCTAGAGTAAATAACAATTAAAAAAAAATCTTCGAATATCATACTTCATTGTACCATTGGTTAGGGGAATAAATTTTAACTCTATCGTCACTAAAAATTCACAAAAACATGCCTTTTTTTATATGAATTTACCGTACCCCTCTCCCCCTTAAGTTATTCTCGATAATCGTACCAATTTTCCTCGACTTTGACTCAAATTTGATGAACTAGAAAATCTTTTTTCTTATTACAATACTGCATCAATTTTCAATGGAAAAGCACGCTTTTTGAAGCTTTAACCTTCTGTTCTTATTAAAGTGCTTATTGTATTTCCTGGGTCCCTACTTCACCTAGTGAAAATCAAGTAGCTGGATTAACCGACGCACTAGGTGTTTTTCAACAACTTCATTTCCAGAGCTTGAATTCTCTAGTTCTCCATGTCTTCAATTATTCAAAGCACCGCATTTTCACAAAACATGTAAGGTGGTTTCATCCTGTACCGGGCAAAATCTGTATCTTGGATCACCCATATGTAGTCCCATTGTATACAGGTGGTTCTTCATTCCATAGTGCCTGGTTATTACGCCCGTTATCATGGTGATCATTTTTCTTTTAAAATCAAGCATTTTAGCAGTAAGTTTTTGTGATGGTTTTCCCATAATTCTTTTGCTGTGTTTTTGCCCGATGGGTTAATAATCTTCCATAAAATGCAGTGATTTTTATAAACCCATTTTTTGATATTATTTTTCACTACCGATTTTGTAACACCAAATACTATGGGCTGTGGACTTGCGAATAATCTTCGGAATCTTTGCCTTTAATACGTTTATGGCGTGGCACCAATCCCAATTTGACCTTATTTTTGGTGTCCAAGTTTGTAAGAGTATCTTTACACTCCCGAATCAATTTGGAGCTTTCGTAGAGCTTTTATTGTGGCCCGGCTAATCGGCAAACTTATGAATCATGTAAAGCTTGCAAACTACTTAAAATACTTCATTTTACTAATGGCAATCTTACCAAAAGTATTTAAGACCATTTATTAGGTCTCGGCTATTGACTTTTTCCTACTGAAGATGAAAAGTAAAAAATCCCATCAAAGACATGAATTTGACCCACAAATTGGAATTTATTGATATTGATACGAATCGAGTAATACTTTTATGTGAAATACCTGAGTATTAGGGTGTCCGTTATTTCCCAAGTTGATTTTTTTACAGCGATCGCCCCCTGAATTTTTAGTTTAAGATATAAAAAAAATTATCCAATACAATTAAACTCTTAATTTCTTGATTAAACCGTGCCGGAATCTTGTTACTTTTACCATTTAAATAACATGGGATTATTTGACTTTTGACTTTTTTCTTTTAATTTTTTTCTCAAACAAATGGATGAAAAGATTTAAGGTCGAATTATTCTGACGTAAAATTTAACGTTCTACAAAAAATGTCTCTTATGAATTTTCGATTAAATCACTCCATTAAAAGTTATTCAACATTTAACTTTTTAACGACAAATCAATCGACTATAGGCTCAATAAAAATTATGTTGACTACAAGTTCTAAGAAATTTATCCATCTATGATAGGTGAAATGGTAAAAATTCGAATAATAATTGAACTTTTGTCGATAGTCTCATTAATTAGTATGAAATTCACTTCGTAGGTACAAAATATTGATTAAAGTACGAAAATTGATCCTGGATAAATTGAATTTCACGACTATAGCAAATTCGGATCTTATGTCACCGGTTTTAATTGTCAAAAAATGATTTTTGTTCGTTTAATTTTCTGTTCAAGCCATAAAATTAACACAAATAATCACTTGCGCTCTAATGATAATAATTTTTATCTTCTCTTCCAATGATTTTATAGTTAAAAAAAGTAAAAATGAGCGAAAAGTTGAAAATGTTGCAAGATTTATAATAGGCACAAGTGAAATGTTGAATAACTTTTAATGGAGTGATTTAATCGAAAATTCATAAGAGACCTTTTTTGTAGAGCGTTAAATTTTACGTCAGAATAATGTAACTTTAAATCTTTTTATATATTTGTTTCTGAGAAAAAAAATTAAAAGTAAAAAGTCAAATAATCCCATGTTATTTAAATGGTAAAAGTAACAAGATTCCGACACGGTTTAAGCAAGAAATTAAGAGCTTAATTGTATTGGATAATTTTTTTTTATATCTTAAACTAAAAATTCAGGGGGCGATCGCTGTAAAAAAATCAATTTGGGAAATAACGGACACCCTACTGAGTATATTACCTCTGATTCCTCTTTTTCGATTATACACCAGTAACTTACAGCCTCTTATAAAAATATTAATTTCCTTAATTAAAGTGTTAATATTTTTAGTAGTTAATTTCAAATTAAATACTAATTATTATTAAAAAAAATATTTCTTATAGCTTTTAATGGATTGTTAAGTTCTTCCCGCTTTCTGAACCCTTCACTTTTGCGAGTCCAACTTTACATTTATCGTGTATAATGGTTAGTTAAATCTCTGACTATATTCCGCATATTTTAATTTACCGTAATACTTATCGTTGGGTGTATAGATATAAATAAACAGAGGTAATTTTTTAATCTAATATGCAAAAAGGAAATCTGCCGAGTTAACTGGCGAATAATTTTAATCATAGGGTATCTTACGAATGAATGAATTTAAATTAACTCTGTCTTTCACGTTAATTTTCCGGGACGCAATTTCTAATCTCGGTTTTTTTTTTTTTTTGTTGAATTAAAATATTAAATAACATTTTCTTTTCTACAAAATTGTTATCTGCCATGAAAATTCAATTTCCTGGTTTAATTTTTGAAGGAAAAATATTTTTTTTATATTATGTGTACTTATATTGAAATTGATTGAAAAACTTTTTTTTAAATAGAACGCCTACAGATGAATCTTTCAAAGTTCAATAAAAAAAAAGAAAATGTGTTCAATAGGATGGAGTCCTTATTGACCGCAACTCCAATACACTATCCTGTCGCACGTCCCGGTCGATTTTCATTTATTTCTTATCTCCCGTTGCCGCCCCCCCCTTATTTTTCCATTGCAAATAAACAAATGATGTAGATTTTGTATGATGTTTGAAAAAGACGTGAAATAGATGTACACGAACACAGCAGCATCTCGGGAACGAGAAATTGTGGGATATTTAAAAAGGGAAAGAAGTGGGTGGGGGAATGGGAAAATTGTGGGAGATTTTCATTGTTTGGAATTTTCTACTTTCTTTTAATACAACAACGGACAAAACCGTCAAGAATAGTGAAGGAAAAGCGAAGGGGCCGAGAAGAGGAAAATGCTTTGAAGTCAATACCGCTGGTAGGCATTTTAATAATTTTCTCTGCTTGTCTTTGAAAAAAATGAATGGCTTGTTTTGCATTTGGTTTTCACCAACAGCGGACAAACAGGGAAAAAAGGACGGGGGGAGGGGGGATAATAGGTGAATTTTCCAACCCCCACCTCCATTCTATCGTTGTAATTTGTACAATTTTCTTCTTTGGGAATTTCTTCTCATTTTTTTTTCTTCGCAATCACTTAACTCAAACAATTAATATTCGTAAATATTTTTAATAAGAGAAACAAAATGAATAGGCCGATGCGAGATGAGATCGTTTTCAATGGAATCCTAATGAAAAGGTTTTCCCTTTATGATTTACGAGCTTTTGGTCTCCAAGGAATTAAAAGCGCTTTCACAACATTTGGCAACTTGTTTCCCTTTATTTTACACAACTTTCAACAGCTTATTACGGCTTTATTATGGAAAAAATACAAGTTCAACGTAATGCTGTTAATGAATTGAATCAACAATAACTGTAGAAAAATTACATCTGGTGCTTGATAAAGAAAATCAACAAATTTAAATTCTTTCATTTTCACGTTTCAATAATGCCTAACTTCGTTATTTTACGGGCTTTAATGTGTTCAAATGATTAAATTAAGAGAAAAATTGATGTTTCTAATTGAATTAGGGTTTCCAGGAATAAATTTTGCGTATGGATCAGGTCTTAAGAGATTTGATTACTCTTTCTGGAAATCGTTGAAAATTATAAGTAATCTAGTGATTATCAATAGATCTAGTTCCGGATTATTCCACAAGAAGTGGTAAATTTATTTATAATATAAATATATAATATCAATTTGGTTGCAAATCTTCAATGAAAAAAGAAAATGAATTATGATATAGAACGGTAGATAATGGTCCTGGAAGAATAACACCCGATAATGATTATCTAATGAAATTTAAAAATTTGAATTTTCCAAAATTTGTCAACCGATGGGAAATCATTCAATCAACGAAACCATAATAACTTTTATAAACTAATTAATAATGAACATTTGAAAAATGAAAACAATGCCAACCGATAAAATTGGATCCAAAAGAATTTACGGAATTCTTAATAATGCATCTTTTGAAATATAATAATAGAAGAAATAAAATAACCGGTTTTTAAACTTAAATTTAAAATTTCAATTGATCGGTATTTGGCATTCATTAAATAATATTACCACCGTTTTTACAAGTAACTTAGTTAAAAAAAATTCTACTAATATTGAGGATAACATAAGTCTAAGTGATTTTTGTTTAGTTTCAATACGCTATCTGGTATTCTAAGAGCATGAGGGTTCATACTTGATTGTAGAGGAAAAATGGAAGGCCCAAAAAGAAGGAAGAAATTTATAGTAGTTCAGTTAATTAGGAACAAAAAAGGTCTTTGTCCTACAAAAGGTGGTATAGTTCTAATTTTGGAGTATGTTACCAAATTAGGGGCCCTGATAAAGAATCCAAGTTTTCCACCTTGGAGGGGAGAAAAATGGGAAAAAGGTTCACATTTCGTGCGCTGTAATTCGCCACCCTTTAGGCATACGAAAAAAAGTTTTAATACAAAAATTACAGAACATTTCGTCCACCTTAAATTTGGATATAATATTTTTGTGGTGGGATCAAACATAGAGAAGATAAATCTGAAAAACTAATTTTTCGTTACTTTAATCCAAGATGGTGGATCACCCATACCCTTTCCCCCAGGTCGATAACTTGGACTTTTCATTAAGGCCCCTACCTCAATAACATATTCCAAAACCAGAATTACACCACCATTTGTAGGGCAAATCTCTCCATTGACTGGATTATAAATTATCTATAAAGAGGAATAGGCCGCGCTAGGAATTCTGGAAAGATAAATATAACCACGTGGAAAGTTAAATCACAGTCAAAATAAGATTTTTTCGCTGACTTTGAACAGTTATACTGTGTATACAATATATAGAATATATTGCGGTTCAATTTATGTAGTACTTATAATTTAATATAATCATAAATAAAAATCATACCACCAACATAAATTTAAACAGAAGTTCAAACAAAAATATTTGTGACGTATTGCCCAGATAGATATTTCGATTGCCAAGCAATCTTCCTCAGAGGTCATCAAGTAGTTTGGATCACTCCGTAACTCGAAAACAAATCATAATAAAGCAGTTACGGAGTGATCCAAACTACTTGATAACCACTGAGGAAGATTGCTTGGCAATCGAAATACGTATCTGGGCAATACGTCACGAATATTTTTGTTTGAACTTCTGTTCAAATTTATGTTTATGGTATGATTTTTATTTATGATTAAATTAATTTATACTACATAAATTGAACCGCAATATATTCTATATATTGCATACACACTAAATCACAGTATTTTTCGTCAGATTTATCACCACAGTCGTCAATTTAGTTGCAAATCTTCAACGAGAAAAGAAAAGGATTTTCTTTATAGAACGGTAGAAAATGTTCCTGTAAGGATTACACCCGATACCGATTATCTATCGAAATTTTAAAGTTTGAATTTTCCAAAATTTTATTTTGCCAATCAATGGATAATCATTTGAAGAGGTCTATAAAAGAATTCGTTTCGTTTGCGACAATAGTTTAGTAGTAATTAATTAATTACGAAAAATTAAATATTTATTAATTGATATAGTAAAATGTAAAGAAAATCGGGTTTTTAGAGTTATATTATAACAAAAATGCACGAAAATTTAGAAAACTATTGTTTAACAATGAAACATGGATATGTTTTCATGATATTCATAAGATAGGCAACTCTTATGTACAATAATTGCATTGGCTCTTACAACTACTTCCAAATCAATGAATGGCATATTTAAACCTGTTATTCTCTACCTGAAAGATGAATATTTTGCATTCGAATTGTTATTGGACCGGTTTCGATCATAATAGACTCTAATGCGTGCATAAATTGATATCTATTGGTATGCCAATCACCCAAGAACAGGTAGTAGCCCAAACAAATTGCATATTTATTATGATTTCTGGTAAATACAACTTAGTGTTCCGTAAAAACAAATATAGAAGGTCATTAAATTAATAAAATATTTTACAATTGAACACAATGGATACTTTTAAAGTTGTCAAATTCATTATTTTCAATAATTTTCAAATTCAGGATATTGAGTAAAATCAATTGCTTAAATCAAATTTAAATAAATAAAACTTAATTTAATGGTTGAATTAAAAAAAAATAAAGTGTTTTTATTAAGTTATTTATGTTCTTTTTCTTAATACATTGATGAATTCATCGTTATTTATCGTTATTGATCGATATTTATCGGTATTTCCGGTTTTTCCTGACAAAATTGTAATTTTCTTTTTAAGCTTTCAAATCCAACCAATCAAATCGTTCAGTTTTATACCAAACTGCGTCCGTCTCTATCAACGAAATACGTCATTGCGATATTTACACAGGGAAATTTTACGTTCTTGAAAAAATCCCCCCAGCCGTGTGTCGTTACTTAAATCTGTCATTGATATTGCTTCATATGACAAACTGAAACGTCATCTTCATAGAAAATTGAAAAAAATTTGCAGTTATAAACAAATACAATACAAATTGTAAAGAAAAACTTCTTTAAAAATGCGTTGGTTTCATGGAAGCATCGAGAGAGCGGTACAACTGTCTAAGGAAAAAAATTCCATCTTTGTCGTTTATGTATCAGGTTAGTTAAGAAAATTGAACGGATTGCATTATGAATTGCAGATTATGATAAATTTTATTATTCTTTTTTTTTTTAGGAAATGATGAAATGTCAAAACAAATGCATGAAATGATCAATCATCCGGAAGCCACAGCGAAGCTGAGGTCCGATAGTTTTGTTGCCATCAATTTAATAGCCGGAACCGAATTGTACAATCAATTCGTTCAAATTTGTAAATAAAATCGATTTATTTATGATTTTCTATGGTCGTAAATGAGATTTTCATTTTAGATCAATTAGTGCCTGTTCCTTCTATGTTCTTCATTGGTAAAAATGGATCCCCAATCGAAGTTATTCCCCAACGGTTAGAACATTCCGAATTTATGTCCAAAATTGATAATATATTAATAAAAGGTGGTTATCCGGTAAAAGATGACTCTGACAAGCCGCAGGAGGAGGAAGCAAGCACATCAGCCAACACTAAAGAAGAAAAAATTGAAAAACCCGAAGAGAATACTTCAAAAGATGAAAACAACCCAACCAATGAGGAAAGTTCACCATCCAAAACTTTATCAGTCGAGGAGAAAGTTGAACGTGCAAAAATCTTACTAGAACAGCAACGCGAAGCTAAACGTCGCGAAGAAGAGGAAAAAGAACGTCAAAAGGAGATCGAACGTCGTAAACTTGGTCAAGACGTTCAAAAAATGAAACGTGATCAACACGAACTAGAGATGAAACAACTCCGCGAAGAACGTCAGAGAGAAAAGAACGAAGAACAAGCCGCACGACAAAAAATCCTCGCTCAAATCGCCCAGGACAAAGAGGAACGAGCCAAAAAATTTGGCCAAAAACCTCCCGAACCGTCCACAACGGCCGAACCTCGTGCAGCTTCTCCTCGTGCTCCGCTCGATAGATCCAAAACTCGACTACAGTTTCGTCTATCCGATGGTTCTAGTCATACACAAGACTTCAGCAGCGACCAAACGTTACAAGCCATCCGAAATTACGTGCAGGAAAACATGAATTTGCCGTATAGGAATTTCGATTTGTCCACAACGTTTCCCCGACGACAATTCACTGAGTCCGACAATGAACGTACGTTATTAGATCTCGAATTGGTTCCTAATGCCGTGATTTTGATTGTGCCTGTTACACAAAATGCCGTTACACAAGCGCCGCCCGGCGGAGGAGTCACCGGATTTATTTGGCTTATTCTGACGCCTGTTCTGGGCATTTTCAATTACGTTAAAAATTACTTTACTAATCAACGACCTCAGCCTAGACCTTCCCCTCCAAAGCGAGCCAACATTGAAAGCTCGGTCGCTTACCCTCCGGGACCGTCGTAAGTTTTAATACCTCTTATAATTTTTCCTTAAAACGACTGCATGAAATCCACTTTCTAGAGCCTCTAAACGACGTCCTACTGATTCAACGGTAATTCGTCGACAGGGAAATGTCCATCGCTTAGCCGATCGAACCGAACGGGATAGCGATGATGAAAATAACACCTGGAATGGAAATTCAACGCAACAGATGTAAACTATTTAGGCACCGATTTAGTTGATTTCTTTTAAGCCTATTTGTTACAGAATATTGATTAAGCACTAGTTTTAAAAAAATATATATAAATATATTAATTGGTTGAGTTATTTGATATTTTTTTGAAATGAATATTTGTCATCAATTTCAATAAATATTTTAAAAAATTATTTTATAATTATATTTTGACTAAAACGTAACAAAAAGCGTTTTTTTTTCGGGGTTTTCTCGCGTGGTTGACCTCTTTTTCAGCGTCGGTTATTCATGGTAAAATTTTTCAAGTCGGGGTAGTTCATTCTTTTTAACCAATCTAGGAATTCAATCGTTTTTTCCTTTTTTATTGAGTCATTTAAATTTTCTTTCTACAACCTTCTTTTTCTCCGAAAATTAACCAATTCTGTTAACTTTTCTTAGATAACTTGCAGAAGTTTTCCGATTTTAAGCATTAAATCTTTGCATTTTTTTTATAAGTATCGAATGAAACAACACATATGTCATCTTTAACAATAATAAATGTTAATTTTATTTATTTCGGTTGGGTTTGATTCTCATATCGAGCAATTTTTTCAATATTTCTCGATTGTGGATTTTTATGAACCCTAGAGTCGCTAAAGACCATGGTACAGTGGTTCTTAACCGTGATGGTATTGAACCGTACCAGTTTCATCTATGCCAGCGGTCGGAGAACCGGGGTAAATTACCCCAAATGGAGTAAAAATTATTTTTTTTTAAGTAATATGTAAATTAATTCAATAAATAACGTTTTTTTTAAAATTTACATTGATTGTTTTCTTTGCAGAATGGGGGGATGGGGTAATATCGACTCACGCAAAAATATTTTGGGGTAATGGTTAAAAAAGTTCCCCGACCGCTAATCTATGCATTTAGTGAACCCTTTTTAGTTGGAAAAGTTAAATATAATTCTTTCAAATATTGATACTTGGTTGTAAGAGTCGGGGATGTGTTTTGACCGCCGTTGAACCTGCGAGACTAATTCACCGAATCCTTGGGGTGCAATAAAACTCCGTTTAAGAACCACTGTTATTTAGCTACGGTAAATAATTTAACATAATACAAATTTAACGGCTGTTTTTTTTCAGGTACTATCAAAAGAATATCATTCTTTAAAAAGTTTCCGATTTAAAGGATAAATATTTTGAAAACTATCGACTTACGCAAAAATATTTTGGGGTAATGGTTATAAAAGTTCCCCGACTACTGATCTATGCATTAAGCGAATCCTTTTTAGTTGGAAAAATAAAATATAATTCTTTCAAATATTGATACTTGGTTATAGGAGTCGGGGATGTGTTTTGACCACCGTTGAACCTGCGAGACTAACTCACCGAATCCTTGGGGTCCAATCGAACCCCGTTTAAGAACCACTGCTATTTAGCTAGGAAATAAGTCGATAAGTCGAAAAAGTTTCCGATTTGAAGGATAAATATTTTGAAAACTTATCGTTAACTTATATCTAACATTCATCAACTATTTTGGCCTTAATTAGGAAAATTGTAAAGGTTGCTTTTTCAGTTACGAGTTAATTTTATTGACTGCTATTAAATAAATATGTATTACTTAGTATTCAGGGGAAAAATGTATCTCCTTTATGTATAGAGGAAATGGATCCCCAATGATCCCTTTCTTAAAAAAAATGGCAATATTTGAATACAAAAATAATGATAAGGTTTGTTAATTTGCTATAATTACCAAACATTACTCATTCTTTGAAATGTTCTCAAGATTTATTGTTTCAAAGTTTTGGTTTTAAAGAATAAATCCTTAAAAATGAGTTCCAATCTGGCTAATATTCGGTAACTGAATAATTGATTTTAAAAGAGCACTGCAGTAATTTCAGTAATAGGGTATACCGAAAATTTGTTTCTATTTTTTTTTACTTCCGTAAATTTTCATACGTTTCACTAAGTATATGTTAAGGTCCTACTTAGGTCCTTAATATTTGCTGTAGTCTTCCACCTTGTAGTAAATATGAAAGATTTTTTTTAATCAAAACTTGAATACAACTTTCTTTTATAAATCATAAAGATTCCTACTGTTTTTTAAGCTTTAATCGTCGAGATATAGAACAGAGTACTTAAGTTATCTTTTAAGGAAAAAATATATAATTTTTGGAAAGTTTTAACACAAAACAGGCATTTCAAATCAATATTTGAATGTAAAAATAATAAGGTTTGTTTATTTGTGGTAATTACCAAATGTTAATCATTCTCTGAATTGTTCTTCAGGTTTATTGTTTCAAAGTTTAGATTTTAAAGAACAAATCCATAGAAATAATATTCAATGTCAGATATCTTCATAACTGATTTTAGAGGAATACTACAGTAATTTCAGGAACACGGAACAATGTCGGGAAAATATCATAAAATTAAGCATTTATCATGAAAAGAAGTTTTAATAAAATATTGCTTTACTTCCATATTTTAAGTACAAAAAATAATAATTTATTAAAATAAACTATGATTGATTTCGTTTTCGAAATCGAACCAACGATCCATTCTCCGATCTTAAAATAATATCGATTTTCATGACAAGTTCTTCAACAGTTGCGACCGGCTCCAACTTAAACTCCCAAATGATTTTCGAAAGAAACGATTTCATTTCCAAAATGGCAAATTTTTGTCCTAAAAACCCCAAAAAAAAATTATTTCCAACTTAAACTCTTAAAATTCGGCAACTAATTACCAATACAATTTCGATATCCAGCACTAAACGGTACATAGGCGAACGGATGTCTTTTAGCCGTATTTTCGGGCGTGAATCTTTCAGGGATAAATTTATTCGGTTCTGGCCAAATTTCTGAATTGTAATGAAGATCATAAATCATACAGTGCAAACAAACTCCGGCCGGTATTTTGTGATTTTCTAAAAAGAAAATATTCCGTTAATTATAAGTTATTGGTTTTAATTTGTGAACTTCTTACGTAACACAATATCTTCGGTAAGTTGACGTGAAATATAATGAACTGGTGGAAACATTCTTAACGATTCTTTGATACACATTTCTAAGTAAATCATCGATTGCAGATCTTCAAAAGAAGCTTTTTTCATTTGGTCTCCAAAAATCGAACGAAGTTCATCTAAAATTTTATCCTAAAATAACATTTATTACAAATAAAGCTCAATTTTGATGGAAGAATATTACTTAAAAACTAGAGTTTTTATCTTTCAAAAAACTTCCCTGCCTACCTGAACTTCGGGATGGTTCGATAAGATGAATAAAGAAAATGCTAGTGCAGTAGATGAAGTATCGTGGCCCTTTGAAAAAAAAAAATAATCAAAATATGTTTGATATCTTTAAAAACTTTTTAGGTACCTCAAACATAAATGTATCAACTTCTTCACATAATCCTTCATAATCAATATCCGCACCTTCTTTCATTTGCATTATTAACAAGTCCAACATAGCACAACGTTTTTTTCCCGATGCACTTTCAAAAACCGTTAATTTAGTTGTATCCCAACTATCCAAACGTTCATCTATTACATCCCTTGTAAATTTGTGTAAAATTTTAAGCTCTTGCTTAATTTTTCGGCCATGCGATGTCAACCAAAATATCCACTCTGGAAAGAGCCATGGGCGAAAAACCCGATGTAGCACTGTTGTTGAATAGGAATGGATCGCATTTCTATACTCTTCGAATTGTTGGCTTTTTGGTTCTATTTTATATCCCATTGTAGTTTCTAAAAAGTAACACTTTTATTGAAGATAATATGGGGATGATTTATTTGCTTACCGCAAAGAGTTTGCAGGGCAAATTCGGTTACAAACGGCATCACGTCCGTGTATTCTTTGTGGCATTCTGGACGAAAGTTTTCGACAGCTTGAAAGCTGTGTTCCTCGAAAACGCTTACGAATTCCCGTAAAATATTGAAATGAAATGCTGGAGTTAATAATTTTCGACGAACATGCCATTTATCACCTGTTTTTTTTTATAGAAAATAATTAATATTTGTACCTTCAGAGTGGGAAGAATATCTTCTTGAAAATTTTCAGCAAATATTACAGAAGTTGGATGTTATCAATTATTAAACGTAAATGGTTAATCATTATAAGTAAATATAGAATTCAAACCTTCACTAGTCAAAAGTCCAGTATTAAGCCATGGATTGAGGAGCTCATAAATTTTGCCTTTCTTAATCAATTTCGAACTTGTCATTACTTTCTATTAAAACCAAAAATTACATAAGTATAAAAAAGGTATTCTTAAAACCTAAATCTACCTCCATATCTTCTGGACTATATATCAAAACATTGGCATAGTTCAACGCCCATATTTTATACAACTTGGGAAACTCCAGAGCTTTTTGGCGTATTCTCACCCATATTTCATCTGAAAAGAAAGTAATTAAAATCTTAATAATCAGATTTAATATTTTATATACTTTGTGTCCCCCGATATTGACCAATTGAACCCAAAATTGGAGTGCCTTTTGGTCCGGGAACGTTCCATAAAGATTTTACTATCTCGTATGTCCAATTTTCGCGTGTATAATTCCAAAACAACTTGAAAATCCACAGGAACAGCAGGAAAACACCTGTATTTATACACAATGAAATCATTTCTAATTATTCATAACTATATTTTCATAAGTATTTCCATAATTTCTTGTAATTTAAAACAAGAAATTCCGACCTTTATATATAATACTAACTTCTTTTTTAAGTTAATTGTGATATCTTCTACTTTAAATAATACTACTGAGATTAAAATAGAAAGAAAAAAATAAGAAAATATTAATGTACTTATAGTTATATTATCAGTTAAAGGAAATCAAAAAAAAAAAACGTAGGAAAGCTTAAGGTTCAGAAATGATAAGACCGATAAAATTGGAAAAATCTAAGATTGTATTAATCTGATTTTTAATAGATTTTAATAGAGAATAACATGGATGATTATCTTTCAATTGCATTTTTTATTTCGGTATAATGATTTTCTTTCAATTAATTTGATGTCTAATTACTATTATTACTTAATAAAAGAAGCCTTCAAAATACAGACAAGCAAAAGAAAATTGCATACCATTTATGTAATAGACTATCTTGCATAATTGTGGCCATTATCCACAAAGCTTTTTTTTTCAATAGCACTTCGTCTAATGGTACTACTCCTGCTGGTCAAACCTTGAACTTTTTGCGGAAAATATTTTCCAATTTAAATTTTCTTTGGCCTACAAACGAAATAAATATATCACTATACAAATAATGAGCTATTTATTATAAATGAATACTAAAACACTAAAAGGAATCCAAACCCGGTTCCTAGTGTTATATAATTTATTAAGAAGAACCAAATTAACATTGCTATTGAGTGGTATTGGTACTGGTAGCTCGTTACGAAAAGCTTTTTTATACAAATCAACAGCTAATTTTACTAGATCTTAAAATTTACACCTTTTTTATTTGTGGTAGAATTATTGGTACCAAATTCAATAAACAGTTTTGGGGCCATTCTTTGTAAAGGACAATAAAAACAAGGAAAGAATAGTAAGTAGGGATTGTAGTACCGATATACCGGAATACCAGTATTTGAACAATTTTGTAGTACCAGTCGTACCAGTTTTTCATAAATTTAAATATCGGTTTTTCGGATTTTCTTTCAAATGCATTTTTATTTCGGTAAAATGATTTTCTTTTAATTAATTTGATGTCTAACTACTATTGTTACTTAATAAAAGGAGTCCTCAAAGTACAGATTAGCAAAGGAAAATTTCATACCATTTATGTATTAGACAATCTTGCATAATTGTGGCCATTATCCACAAAGCTTTTTTTTCAATAGTACTTCGTCTAACGTTACTACTCCTGCTAGTCAAACCTTGAACTTTTTGTTGAATTTATCTTCCAATTTTATTTTCTTTTTTAATTTTCTTTGGCCTACAAACGTAATAAATTTATCACTATACAAATAATGAGCTACTTATTATAAATGAATACTAAAACACTAAAAGGAATCCAAATCCGGTTCCAAATCTCACTAGTATTATATAATTTATTAAGAAGAACCAAATAAACATTGCTATTGAGTGGTATTGCTACTGGTAGCTCGTTATGAAAAGCTTTTTTTTAAAAATCAAAAGCTAATTTTATTAAATTTTAAAATTTATACCTTTTTAATTTGTGGTAGAACAATTGGTACCAAATGCAATAAAGAGTTTTGGGCCATTCTTTGTAAAGGGCACCTAAAAACAAGGAAAGAATAGTAAGTAGGGATTGGAGTACCGGTATTCCGGGGTACCAATATTTGAACCGTTTGTACAATTTTCTAATATCAGTTTTTCATAAGTTTAAATACCGTTTTTTCGGTATTTATTAGAATTTTTTTTAAATTGTCTCCACTATATGACTCGTTTATTTTGAAAGTTGCATAAGTCCATTTCAAGGACGGTCTATATTAGGGTGATTTTTTTTTTGCTCCCATGCCGAAATTTTGTTGGAAATACTTCAAAAAAAATTCCCTGAAAGTTTGAGTTCTTAATATTAATATTAAGTACTCGCTCACAGCGTGTGAATATTTTCCATTTATAATACACGTAAACTTTGATTTTTTTTTTTTAAATTTTTTTAGCTCAGCGGCATTTTATGGTATCGCCTCGCTCAAAGTCGGATTTTTTTTACAATTGTATGCTCTACAAAAGTGCCTATTGCGGCATAATCGTAATTTACACGGGCGAGATAGTACGGGTCACTAAACCTAGATTTTTCATAGATTTCTCGTTTTTCTCTCAGTAACTCATGAATTACAAGACCTACAGAAAAAATGTAAATGGCAAATTTATAGGAAATTTAATTTCCTACAAAAAAGTTCCAGAAAACCAAATTGCTAAGATCGATATTTCTCGAGATATTGAGACTTGAATTTCTCTTACTATAAAATTTTTACGGATTATTGAGTAAAATTTAAGAAAATATTGATTTTTTATTCCTTATTAAAAATAGGCACTTTTGTAGAGCATACAATTGTAAAAAAATTCCGACTTTGAGCGAGGCGATACCATAAAATGCCGCTGAGCTAAAAAAATTTTAAAAAAAAAATCAAAGTTTACGTGTATTTTAAATGGAAAATATTCCCACGCTGTGAGCGAGTACTTAATATTAATATTAAGAGCTCAAACTTTCAGGGATTTTTTTTGAAGTATTTCCAACAAAATTTCGGCATGGGAGCAAAAAAAAAAAAAAAGTCCCAAAAAAAAATCACCCTAGTCTATATGGTGATTCTTGTTCTTGTAACTAGAACAAAGTACGTTAATTATTTAACTGCTAAATTTTCAGAAATTACTGTTTTCATTTTAGTTGTTAACAAAAACGCCAATTATTCCCTCCTCCTTAGTATCTTATGTTCCTATGGGAGCATTTCACGTGAAGCGGACAGCGAAAAAAAAATGATGTTCTGAAATTTGTTCATATTTGGCATAATTGTACTTCTAGTAAGTATGAATGTGGATATAAAATATTTTTTTCGAATGATAATTATTTGCCAAGTTATACGCTTCTAAAGAATTGTCGTTTTTGAAATTCGTATTTTTTGAAAAAAAAAATTCGAATAAGTTTTTTTTTTAAATATTAAATATGGTGGTTTAAGTAGAAAATTAACTGTTCTTTATAAATAGAAAATAAAACTGGACATTTTTATTTTTTTTTAATATACAAAACCGGAAGTAAACTTTTCAAATCAGAATTTTAGTAACTTTGACCATTTTGATTTTGAACTTAACTCACTTTCAAAATAAACGGTTCATAAGTTCAAAGGTCGCTAACATAGCAAAATGGTATATGTTTTTGTTTTCAGGGTTCCCTACCCGGTGAAATTAATTAAACTGTGAATATAAAATTTGAAATAGAAAATTTCCTACGATATTTCCATAATACTAATGAATATAAAAATGAAAAAGAAGAAAAGAGACACACCAATGCAAATTTTTTGATCAAGTGTATAGTAATTTTCTTGAAATTTTGTACCCACAAATCTATCGACATTCCGGAAAATTCGGTACAGTTATCGAAGATTATTATGATACTAATAATGTTGATAGTGAACAGGAGTCGTTTCTTGAACAAAAATTAAAATAAACGATTAAAAAATACCAAAAACCGGTATTAAATTTTTGGTCTGATATTGCAATCCCCAACTGTAAGTGATTTACCAATTGATAATGACAAAATCTAATAAAATAAACTTAAGTTTTCCCAACAAAAAGTCTATATGAACTTCCAGGGGAATTACCAAATGGAAAAGTATTACACTTCTTTTCAATTATAAGAACTATTTCAAAAAAAAATAAGTCAATTATTCTTAAGGAAATGTACATACAAAATCATTTAACTCAATTGTCTAAATCGAAAATTTTCTTAGTCATCCTCATTTCATTTATTAATCCAATTAACATGATCGCATAATTTCCAAGAAGACATCAATTGAACAATTTCAAAGAAATATTTTGGTCGTCCATTTGTGATTGATTAAGCCAGTGGTGTAGTTACAAACGAAATCCTTCCACTCCTTCAACACATTATCGTATTTAACTAAAATTAATCAGTCCGTTTATGAGTTCACACTAAATACTTGATGACCCTTAGTGATTGACCCGACTGTGTTTTATCTCGGAGAGGGACAATTTCGTAGTAAATACGTTCAAAGAAAAACAAAATTATTGCCTTGATCCAAATAGTTTAAGACTAAGAACTTGCCAAGTTAAACGTAGTTTGTCAAATGTAAGAACTGTGCAAAAATGAAGATGAAACTATCGATCATTGTTGGATTGTTCTTTGTTAATTATGTGCTTGGGGTAAGTTACAAATATATCATTGATCAATATAAATTTTATGATTAATTTCGTTTAGATCTACGACAACGAACCATCTAGTACCAAACCTCCACTGGGACTTGACCGCAATTGGTATCCAAAACATGGATCAAGAACATCAGTGGGAAACATTCCCACGACCCCTGAAAGTTGGGCACAAACTTCAACGCAAAAAACACCCTTACCATTAATCATGGATCACAATTACAGTCGAATAAATCACCAAAGAAGTCAACTTCCACCTCAAAATAATCAACAAACCACTGACGATTTGGTTCAAAAACCTGAACAGTTCGAAACTTATCGCGATCGTTCGGAATCCCAATATCAACGAAGTATTCGTCCACTTGAACAAAACCAACGTCGTGAAGATGATTTATTTCAACGACGTGAAGATTTTGAGACCAGCGAAAGTCGCTATCAGGCCCAATACTCTTCAGCAACTCAACAAAGAGTACCTCAACCGAATTCAGAAAATTCACGAGGTTACTATTCAAATTTTGGGGAACAAACTCCAGGATTTTCTCAACAAAATTCTGATAGGCTACAAGAAAATCCCGGACAGCAAGGGTTTGCCAATCAATTCCAACATACGCCGAAGGCGTACGAAACCCAACCGAATTCTGGTACAAGATCAGCAATGTCGTGTCCATCAGGAGCGACTGGCCAATTTCCCTATCCTCTCGACTGTAAATACTTCTTAAACTGTTGGAAAGGACGTGGTACCATTCAAACTTGCGCTCCTGGTACCCTCTTCAATTCCGAAACTTTAGAGTGTGATTTCCCATCAAAAGTCATTTGCAGTGCTTACAAAGCTCAGGCCAATCTATTCGACGAAAAACGCTATTCTGAATCTTATATTGGAAAAAATCATATTCCTGTTCGAACCAAGAAAAATTCTCGAATGGCACGCCTGGAAAATTTTATTCCTGTTGAAGATAAATATACGGAAATTTTCTGCCCTCAAGGCTTTTTGGGAGTGTATCCGCACCCTAAACTTTGTTCACACTATTTGGATTGTTCTGACGGGGGAAAACTAAAGATGTTAGAATGCATGGATGGATTACTTTTCAATCCTGAATCACGAGAATGTGATTTTCCTGATAATGTTTTTTGTTTCAACGAAAAGAAAATTCAACGAGACCTCAACAATCCCAACTATGGAAAAAATTCCAATCCTACCAAACAATCCTCTACAAAAACCAAATCAAACTTAAAATCCTTAAAATGTCCGGACGACTACTCCGGACTTCTGCCCCATCCCACAGAATGTGCAAAATTTCTCAATTGTGACCATGGAAGAACTTTTGTCCAAGACTGTGGACCAGGAACTGTTTTCAATCCGAAATTATCGGCTTGTGATTTTCCCTATAATGTTCAATGTTCAAACGAGCAAACTTTTGAAGAAACTACCGAAGAAACTTCAACAGACTATGACTATTCAATTGACGTTCGCCAAAATCGAAATTATAATTTATCAACCAGCGCAAGCTCGGTGCATCAACAGCGTCAACCCAAAGGAAATTTGGGACCCAACAACCAATGGAAACCGGTTACAAATGAAGAAATGGCTCATCGACAATTAACACAAGAAGACGAAGCAATTATTCAAATGTGGTATGACTTTATGGCCAATCATTTTGGTGGTAAAACTTCAAACCCTAGCAGTAAAGATGACCGACAAAATGGAAATCCTTACAACTCTTTTAATCAAGAAAATCAAAGACAACCAAATATTCCTTCATACAACTTCAATCCTAAAGATCAATTCATAACACCAACCACAAAACCTCCAAGTTATGGATTTAAAGCACCTGATTATCCAGAATCACAAAATCCAAACCAAAACTCCCAATTCGGTGGTCCAACGAATAAACCACCGTCTTACGGATTTTACACTCCTCAATCTGGTAGTTCTTTTCCGGAAGCCAACGCCGGAAGACCAAATTTGGGCCATAATAAACCACCAAGTTTTGTAACCCCAAATCAAGGAAACAATCCTTCACCATCCTACGGTAATTTTGCTCCGAACCAATTCGAAAATCCAAATTTTCCAAAACTAACCGAAAAATATCCCAACTATTATTATCCAACTCAAAATCCTGATGTTTCATCAAGTGAAATCAAACCAATTTATTACTCCCCCCGTCCATATGATCAAACATTTGACCGTCGAGAATATCCTTCATCCACTGTACAACCCCAATATCCAAATTATTATGCCCAACCTCATAATTCACAACAACCTCCAAATAATTCGCCAAATCAAAACAATCAAAGACCAAATCCGTTGGATCAAAACTTACAACAATTTCCGGATCAACCAAGTTTTGGTCAAGGTCAAAATCCAACTAAATCTTCAAGACCGGCTCCACAATTTCCTAATTATTATTCTCCGGAACAGCATCGACAAGAATTGGATTCCTCTAATTTACAACGTGTTACAACTCCTCCACCTCCATATCGATTTTCTAATCGTCCTCCATATCAACAAAACTCAGGATATCAACATGTTACGGAGCCTTCATTTTCTCCTAATCCAACTCAAGTATATCCAAATTACTATTCCCAAAATAAACCTCAAAATCCTTCGACTCCTTATTCACCGTACCAATTTCAACATCGACCAGGATCAAATCAAAACTATACAAGATTCGAAGGAAATCATGGCACTCCAACGAATTCAGACGACGATGATGACTCGCAAAGTATAGTTCAACAACGTTACGTGGATGAGTTCGAACAATTTGAAGATCAAAGATCAATTATCCGAAACTCAAATCCAAATCCGAAAAAAGTCGTTGGAGTTCATATGGGATCAATTTACGAAACGGAAATTTTACCTTCGACCACAACGCCAAGAACCCAATACTATCCGGTTTATGTACGACCTGGAGATCCACTACCCGATTTCGGAGTATACAATCCAAATCCACGTCCAATTCCCACCGTTGGACCTGAATCAGAAATTCAAAAAGCAATTATTACAATTGATCGGGAATGTCCGAATGATCGATTTGAATGCGCACCTAATGTTTGTATACCTTTGTATTGGGTTTGTGATGGAGTACAGGTAGGTTTTTCTCCGTAATTAGCGGCAGATGTGATCAAAGTTTAATATTTTTAGCAATGTCCCAATGGAAAAGATGAAAAAGAATGCTTTCCGAATTTAAAAGGATTCACCAAACACAAAGAATTCCGGCTTTATAATCATGACATTGAAAAATGGTTGGATGTTGACCTAAATCAGTGCGCCAAATACTGCTTAGCGGCCACCACTTTCACGTGCAAATCGTTCAACTATCGGTAAATTATCTGAAATCATTAAAAATATTATTTAAAAATTGCATTGGCATCTATTTTTGCGGTATGGAGGTATATTTTTTTTAAATTTATATTTTTAGAGCGAGTAATCGGGATTGCTTCTTAACTGATAGCAATTCTGGACTCTCGGGGGATCTCATCAAAATGGACGATTATGAATTTTATGAGCGGAAAGAATATGAAATCAACTGTGAAAATTTATTCAAATGTGATAACATGAAGTGTATCAATCAAACAGAGGTAAGAAGAAGAAAAATACCTGGTGGTTTCTTTGTCGGTTTTCTGCCTAACGGCAGATTTAACTTTCCACGTGGTTAAATTGATCTTTCTAAAGTTCCTAGCACGGCCTATTCCTCTTTATAGTTGATCTATAGTCCAGTCAATGGAGGGTTTTGCCCTAATATTGAGGATAACATAAGTCTAAGTGGTTTTGGTTTAGTTTCAATACGCTATCTGGTATTCTAAGAATATGAGGATTCATACTTGATTGTAGAGGAAAAATGGAAGGCCAAAAAAGAAGGAAGAAATCGGTTAGCATTTCTTGTACTTCAGTCAATGGGGAACAAAAAAGGCCTTTGTCCTACAAAAGGTGGTATAGTTCTGATTTTGGAATATGGTATTGAGGTCAGGGTCCTGATAAAAAGTCCAAGTTTTCGACCTGGGGGAAAGGGTATGGGTGATCCACCATCTTGGATTAAAGTAACGAAAAATTAGTTTTTCCGATTTATCTTCTTAATGTTTGATCCCACCACAAAAATATCATATCCAAATTTAAAGAGGACGAAATGTTCTATAATTTTTGTATTAAAACTTTTTTTCGTATGCCTTCGGTGGCGAATTACAGCGGACGAAATGTGCACCTTTTTCCCATTTTTCTCCTCTTCAAGGTGGAAAACTTGGTTTTTTTATCAGGGCTCCTAATCCAATAACATATTCCAAAATTAGAACTATACCATCTTTTGTAGGACAAAGGCCTTTTTTGGGCCCCATTGACTGAACTACTAGAAATGCCAACCGATTTCTTCCATCTTTTCTGGCCTTCCATTTTTCCTCTACAATCAAATATGAATCCTCATGTTCTTAGAATACCAAAGAGCGTATTGAAACTAAACCAAAACCACTTAGACTAATGTTATCCTCAATATTAGTAGATTTTTTTTAACTAAGTTACTTGTAAAACGGTGGCAATTTACTTAATGAATGCCAAATACCGCTCAATTGAAATTTTAAATTTAAGTTTAAAAACCAGTTATTTTATTTCTCCTATTATTATATTTCAAAAGTTACATTATTAAGAATTCCGTAAATTCTTTTTGATCCAATTTTATCGGTTGGCATTGTTTTCATTTTTCAAATCTTCATTATTAATTAGATTATAAAAGTTATTATGATTTTGTTGATTGAATGATTTCTCATTGGTTGGCAAATGTTGGAAAATTCAAACTTTAAAATTTCATTAGAAAATCGGTATCGGGTCGGGTGTTATTCTTCCAGGACCAATTTCTACCGTTCTATATCGAAAATCCTTTTCTTTTTTCTTTGAAGATTTGCAACCAAATTGACGACTGTGGTGATAACTCTGACGAAAAATACTGTACCTCAAACAAATTAGACTTTCAAGTTCGTTTGGCCGGATCGAAAAATTCGCACGAAGGACGTTTGGAAGTACGTGCTTTCGGTCGTTGGGGATTAGTTTGTGACGATCAATTTGGTATTAGAGACGCCAATGTAAGAAATTTATATTTCCCCTTATTAATATGTTGATTTATTTGGAAAATTATAAAATCATTTTTGTAGGTGGTGTGTAGAGAACTTGGTTTTCCTGCTGGAGCTTTAGAGGTGAAACCCAACTCCTATTATTACACCGAAACAAATATAGTCGGAAGTAATCAGGAAGCATTGATTTTAATGGACGATGTCAATTGTTTGGGGAATGAAACTTCCTTGAAAAATTGTGAATTTAATGGATGGGGTGTCCACGATTGTTTGCCACAAGAAGTAAGCTTATCCATATAACTTTAAAGTTTTTATATTAAAAAATTATTGGTTTAGGTAGTTGGAATTGTTTGTAAAACTCCCAAGGAAATATGTCCCGAAAAGTATTGGAAATGTGATACAACGATGGAATGTATTCCTCTGGAATTTCTATGCGATTTTGTTAATGATTGCGAAGATAATTCAGATGAGTTTGAAAAGCATTGTAAATCCAAAATTGAAATCCGTTTAGCTAATGGAAGTTCCACGCTAGAAGGACGAGTTGAGATTAAATATCATGATGTTTGGGGAACGGTTTGCGATGATGATTTCAATAATGAAGCAGCTACAGTTGTTTGCCAACAATTGGGCTATTTTGGTGAGGCAATTGTTGTTAAAAACGGGACCTACGGTCCTGGTAAAGGTCCTATATGGATCGACCAGGTCAACTGTATTGGAAATGAAAGTAGTCTTGAGCAATGCTTCCACAACGACTGGGGACAACATAACTGTGAACACGGTGAAGATGTTGGAGTCATATGTTCCAGAGGGTACAAAATTCCTGGCTCTATCACATACCCGAAGGGTAAAAAGAAGAAAGTTATTTCCGAAAATAGTAATTCAATTTGGCCAGCTGTTTGTGGATTGCGTGATGAAGGAACGTTTACTCCGGAAAGTGGAGTCGCTTTTCGAGTTGTTGCAGGATCTCTAGCGAAAAAAGGACACTATCCCTGGCAAGCCAGTATTCGTGTACGTGGCCAAAGCAAATCTTCGCATTGGTGTGGTGCTGTTATCATCACCCATAAACACGTTTTAACGGCTGCTCATTGTTTAATTGGATTTTCAAAAGGATCATATGTGGTACGAGCTGGAGATTACGAAAGTGAAGTGGATGAAGGCACCGAGGTGGAAGCCTTCATCGAGGATTTCTATATCCATGAAAGATTCCGCAAAGGACACCACATGAACAACGATATCGCTGTGGTCAAACTAAAAGGTGGTGGATTTCCGTTGGAAAAAGAAATCCAAGCGATTTGTCTCCCGAAAATTGGCACCGATTATACAAGTGGAAAGAATTGTACAATTTCTGGATGGGGTTCGACTCAAAGTGGAAAATCTGGTCAGTTAATTTAGTACTTTTATTTTTTTTTGTGTTAATTGAAATTAATTTTTAGCTGCATCAAAGCAATTGCGTGCTGGTTGGATTCCCATTCAATCGCCAGAAGTTTGTAAGATGCCTCACATTTACGGGGATGCAATCAAAGAAGGGATGTTTTGCGCTGGGAATTTGGATGAAGGGGTGGACGCTTGCGATGGTGATTCCGGAGGACCTTTAGCTTGTTTAGACTCAGGTTAACTTGGTTAAAGAAACGATAATTTCTTTTATAAATAAATCATTTATTTTAGGAGTTTTTACTTTGTATGGGTTGACATCATGGGGTCAACATTGTGGATATGCCAACAAACCAGGAGTATATGTGAAAGTAGCCCACTATCGAGAGTGGATTGAACAAAAAATACAAGAATCGTTAACGGGGAGATAAAATATTGTTAAGAAATTTTATACATGTAAAAATTGAACACAAAACATAATTTATAAGAAATTTGGTGTAAAAATGAATTAGTAGATCATTTGAAATAAACTCAAGAATAATCCGGTCAAAACCATCAAATTTTCAACACTTCTATGCCAAATTGCCGAATTTTTTTTCGATCCGGTATTCTTAACTTTCAAATGCTCCGGTAATCCGTGTTTGTATCTATTGCGATGACCAATTTTTTCCTGGTGAAGTCGTCGAGCGGTCGCATCATCTTGTCCATTGATTTTCATCGTTTCCAATTTATTAAGTCTCATTACGTTCAGCAATTTCTCTTCGCCAGCCAAATTCAAGTCATCTATGTCTTCAAGGGGATTAGATGTTCTGTTCCCGTAACTCCTATCGGATTGTACCAATTTAAAATGAATAATCCCGATCAAAAAAATCGAGTAGAATATAAACCGACGCATTTTTAAAAAGAAAAATATATTGTCACAATATAAATAGTTGTTTAGGAAACAATTATCCAAGTTTTTGATTTAAAAAAAAAATGATTAAACTCTTTTTTTATGGATATCGATTTTTATTGTTTTTCGGTCTTATAAACGGCATTGTATGCCAGAACTCATCAGCGTTAAATACAAATGAAAGGACCCAAAATAATGATTCTAATGCAACTAATGAGAGGGTACCAATTAATAAAGCGTTACAAAAGGATGTAACCAAGATTGGTGAATTCGATGTCTCCAAGGATATAGTTTGGGAACAAGGAACGAAAATGCCAATTGACAAATCTGATGATGTAGATGTCGCCGATGTTATAACTCTTTCGAAAACCAAAATGAGAAGGCTGGAGAGTGTAATTACCACCGAATATCCCTACAGAGTTCATTCATGTTCGGATATAGGACGAAAAAATTCAATCTTAATCTCGGTTTTAGCTACGTTTCTTTTTAATTGGTAAAAAAAAATATTAGACTCAATCTTTTTATAAATAGTTGTAATTCTTAGTAACTATTTTTATGCGAAATAAATACAAGATTGAAGAATAATTTCGTAACGTTTTTATTGAGCTTTTATTTAAATATAAATCAAGAGTGATAACATTAAATCGCTATGATGTAGCTGGGTTACGTAGAGCTTTTCGTTAACCGTGGCATTCCTTTCGAGCTTTTCCTAGTGCACCATGTCCTTCCAGCAGTGGCGTAGCTACCTGGGGGCTAGGCGGGGCAGTGCCCCGGGGCCCTCAAGCTCAGGGGGCCCTCGAATCCTTACCAGAAATCTCGATCGAACTGAACTTTTGGAAATTCAGTTGGAAGTTCACCAATTATGTAAGGAAATAATGAGCAAATATGGAGTACTACAATGCGACCTAACCGAAGTATTTACAGCGATATTATTATTCTTTACAATTCCTGTCACTTCTGCAGCAGCTGAAAGTTCATTTACCAAATTAAAACTAATAAAAAATTATTTAAGAAATAATATGGGCCAAACTCAACTCCGATATTTATCGCTAATAGCAATTGAAAACAAAACTGCATCAAGCCTGGATTTAAACCAAGTCATTGATACTTTTGCGGAAACTAAAGCTAGAAAAAAATTGTAAATTTAATAGTTATTTAGTCAGTTGGTAGGCCCGACCTTTATATAATAAACCCTTGAATCTTCTCCTATTTTGTTTTATTAGCCAAACCCACACCAAGTATTAATTGTAATTTATTTTGTTACTGTTTAATATTTTTATTACCTGCCCTGCAGTGCACAAAGAAGAGCTTAAGTAGCTTAACATTTTTAAAGTATTCATATATTTCATATTTTTATTTGATAAAACCTAATCAGTTTACATAGCAGTGGGGCCCCATTTTTTAATTTGCCTTAGGGCCCTTGGTTACCTAGCTACGCCACTGCCTTCCAGTCCCGCCAAATGCAAATGATCTTCTTTATCTCCTGATTCCACCCATTTCTTTCTTTGCTTCATGTTAACGTTTTGACACCGTTTCTTATTTCCCATGATAATTTGGCATAAAAAGAACTATTTATAATTGAAATATTGGGAAGCAATTTCAAGGGGATTTCCAATGTTGGTTTCGGTAAGCTTTTGAAGCACTCGGGTTCCCAATTTTTGAGTAAATTACATTGAATGAAGATGATTAAGAATCGTTTTATGATCACAGATCATTTTTTCGGCCAATTGACGAATTGTTTGGTCATCGTCCTCCTTCAAAAGTGCTTTAGAGCGGTCTTCATCGAATTCAGAAGGTCTTTAGCTGCGGGACTTATCGTGAACGTTAAAATCGTCATTTTTGAACTTTGCAAACCTTTTTCGTGCTATAAATTTCCCTATGATACCTGCCCGGTTTACGATGCAAATGTCCCGAGCAATATTTACAGTATTAGAGGAGATTGGGTACTAACATTTGCTTTAGAAGAAGTACTTCGTTCTTGAATTCCCATTTTACTCCAGTCTCCCTTACAGAAATTTAATTCATTGCTGGATCAATGTTTTAATGGAGCAATTAACTTCAAATGAGTAGGAATATTATTTTTTTTCTAATAAAATTCCAGCCGTAAATATTATTCATAGGAAATAGTGCACCAATTACAAATATTTGAATTCATAAAACATGAAAACTTTGCCAAGAATATTAAACTTCAATTTTAAATAAAACGCCAACATCTCCAAGACGATTGCATGTTTCAAAAACAATTCTTCTTTATTGATTTTATTGATCATCTACCACTCAAGTTTATTTTCAATCATTAGAAATGGGTAAATTGTTAAATTTTCAAGGATATAATTAAAATGTATGAATTTATTTTAAGATTGCATTTAAATTTCAATCTGTTTTTATTTATATGTTCTTCGTCTTGTTTTTATTTATATGTTCTTCGTCTTGTTTTTATTAAACTCTATAGTTTATACTTATAGTTTAAATTTCGTCTGGATGGCATAAAAATATGTTTACAAAATATTAATAAAAGGAAAGTTCAAAAAAATTCTCAAACTTGAAGTACAAATGGCAAGAAAATTATGAAACTACTTGGAAGATTTTCATAATTTTTTTGCCATTTATATAAGACTGATTCAAAAAAAATTATTTTTTTTTCTTAATTATATCGAAAATATTGTTGGGAATGACAAAAAAAAAATCCTGTGAAAGTTTAAGCTCTTAATATTAAGAGGTGCCGCATCGCAAATTTCGATTTTCCATTGAAATAACATGGGAACAATATTCCCTTGCACTTTGGAATTTTATAGCTCACGTTGATGACAATATTTCGGAATGACCAATGTATATTCTTGTAGAAAATTGAACGATCTACAAAAAAGGTGGTCTTACAAGTTTTTGGTATATTTATTCCTTCAAAAGTTATTCGAGGTCAAAGTTGAACTAAAGAGGAATTTTAATATTTTTTCAATTTTTTGACACAACCATCAATTTTATGAGAAAATTTTATAAGACATTTTTTGTAGAGCACTTTTTTTCCTATAACTTATCTCCATAAAAGTTTTTGATATTTTTCACAGGTCCTCAGTTATTTAATTAAAATTAAAAAAATAATTTTTGTTAAAAATATAATAATTGAGGGAATTTTCAGTTTAATGCAAATAACTTAGGATCTGTGAAAAATATCAAAAACTTTTTAAAAAGATAAGTTATAGGAAAAAAGTGCTCTACAAAAACTGTCCAAAAAAATTTTCACATAAAACTGATGGTTGCGTCCAAAAATTGAAAATTTTTTAAAATTTCTGTTTAGTTCAACTTTGACCTCGAATAACTTTTGAAGGAATAAATATATCAAAAAACTTGTAAGAAAGATTTTTTGTTGATCGTTCAATTTTCTACACGAATATACCTTGGTTATTCCGAAATATTGTCACCAACGTGAGTTTTTGATATATTTATTCCTTCAAAAGTTATTCGATGTCAAAGTTGAACTAAAGAGAAATTTTAATATTTTTTCAATTTTTTGACGCAACCATCAATTTTCTGAGAAAATTTTCTAGGACATTTTTTGTAGAACACTTTTTTCCTATAACTTATCTCTTTAAAAGTTTTTGATATTTTTCACAGGTCCTAAGTTATTTGCATTAAACTGAAAATTCCCTCAATTATTATATTTTTAACATAAAAATTATTTTTTTAATTTTAATTAAATAACTGAGGACCTGTGAAAAATATCAAAAACTTTTATAGAGATAAGTTATAGGAAAAAAAGTGCTCTACAAAAAATGTTCTATAAAATTTTCTCATAAAATTGAACGTTGCGTCAAAAAATTGAAAGTATATTAAAATTTCCCTTTAGTTCAACTTTGACCTCGGATAACTTTTGAAGAAATAAATATAACAAAAACTTGTCCAAGACCTTTTTTGTAGATCGTTCAATTTTCTACAAGAATATACGCTGGTCATTCCGAAATATTGTCACCAACGTGAGCTATAAAACTCCAAAGTGCAAAAAGATATTGTTCCCATGTTATTTAAATGGAAAATCGAAATTTGCGATGCGGCACCTCTTAATATTAATATTAAGAGCTTAAACTTTCACAGGATTTTTTTTTGTCATTCCCAACTATATTTTCAATATAATTAAGAAAAAAAATCATAATTTTTTTTGAATCAGTCTAATATTCATTTATATAAAAATAGAAACAAAAAGTGCAAAATAACGTCAGGTTTTGCTTCTATTGTAATGAAGAATATATAAATATTTTGTTGCATTCAAAATTTGGGTGTTCTATTTTTAAAATTAAATATTTAGTATTCACGTTTACAATACCTAAGTAGATATTTAAGTGCAATAAAGTGAATGGCGTTTGTGTTTGTGTTTTTTCGTTGATTTTAATTAGACTTTTACGAGGTCGTTAAATGCTTTTGAATAAACACATTTTCAGATCAATTATTTTTATTGTAGCTTTTATGTATTGAAGATATATAATTTTTCCATTTGTGCTTTCAAGAAAATGGGAAACACTTTCAAAAGAATCAACTGATTTTTTTTATAGATTTCAGAATTTAAGTTTTAGCCTTACAGAAATATCAAAGGCAGAAATAGGGAAAATAGAGAGAAACTAAATTTTTTGAGCCAATCGGTTGGGAGTTGACCAAAGTTGAGGAGCCGGAAAAATTTGGGGGAAAAGAATATTGATTTTGGCGAAGCCCATTTTATACTTAAATTAACACATTGAAAAAATATTTGGTACTTATTTTGAAACCTCATATATTTAACCGAATCTGAATCATAAAAGATGGAATTAAATTGGTAATGTCCTCCTCCTTCTCTCTAAAAGTCTTGAGGTATTTTTGGATGTTGCACTAGCGTTTGATCACGTGTGGTATCCTGGTCTCTTAGGTATATAAGCTAAAAGCACTTCCATCTTCCCATTAATTTCTTATCAAAAAATACTATTTGTCTAATCACAGGCCCAGTATGATGTGTTATTTTTGGACGTATACTTTCAATTGGCATCGTAATTTTATTTTTTAAAATAGAACGATTTTCGTGAAAAATCAACGATGGTTAACCCACAGTTTTTTTTTTGACGAAAAATGTTTTTGTTTCGAGTTTGAAAAAGCTTGTTATCTACATTATTGTTTAATACATTGTTACGAACCCGAAACTGCCTTTGGTTCACAAATAATCCCTTATTTAACGATACTAAATGCGAATAACTTTTAGAAGAAAAAAAAGTTTCAGAAGAAATCATCAATCCGTCAAAAGTTCAATCGCTTGTAACATCGTTATATAAGGGATGATTTTCGAACCAAAGGCAGTTTCGGGTTCGTAACACTGTAACAAACGATAATATAACCTGCTTCTTTGAATTCGAACCAAAAAAAATTATCGTCAAAAAAAAAACTGTGGGTTAACCATAGTGGATTTTTACCGAAAATCGTCAAATTAAAAAATAAAATTAGGATGCCAATCGAAAGTATAAGTCCATCTGTACATGCTGTGCAATTTTTTCTAAAAACAAACCACGTTTAAGGGATGAAATCGACCATCAAAGTCGAGGAAGAAATCGTAAATCCCATCCAAACTTCAAAGGCTAATAACGGCGTTCCATAAGGGATGCTTTTCGAACAAAGGGCAGGTTTGGATTCGAAAAAATGTATCAAAAGATTATACAACAATCTTTATCGAATTCGGAACACAAACTTTTTTCGCCAAAAAAAACCCGTGGGTTAACCATCGTTGATTTTTCACGAAAATCGTCAGTTTATTTTTTTATGATACCAATCGAAAAAAATGGTTTCAATGAAAACATGATGTGTTTTCGGAAAAATTTGCACAGCATGTATAAATGGACTTATATTTTCGATTGGTATCATAAAAAATTAAACTTAAATTTTCACAATTTTCGTGAAAAATCAACGATGGTTAACCCACGGTTTTTTTTTTGACGAAAAAAGTTGGCTCTCCAATTCGAAATAGATTGTTATATTATCGTTTCGTACATTGTTACGAACCCGAAACTGAGCTTTGTCAGAAAATCATCCCTTATATAACGACGTGACATGCGATTGTTAAACTTGTAATTATTTCTCCCACTAAGAGGGCCGTTTTCATCCCTTAAACAAGGTTATTTTCGGAAAAATTTGCACAGCATGTACAGATGGACTTATATTTTCGATTGGTAACAAAAAAATCAGACTGAAACTTTCACGATTTTCGAGAAAATTCAACGATGGTTAACCCACGGTTTTTTAGTTTTTTTTTTTAAGTTAGGCAACCATTTGTACAAGAATGTAATTGGGCTGCAGCATTAGCCCCTACTTTACAACTTGATGTAAATTGGACGTATGATTTGTTTTATTAATTTAAATTAATATATTTTTACAGATTCTACTTACCTGAAAATTGAGGACATGGAATTTTGTTGGAGTTGAAGATAGTGGCATTCTTTTGGCAGATTAATGTTAAGTAAGTGGTATTGTTGTTGAAACTTGTAAATATTGTTCTAATTGAATTTTTTCACTACCTACAGGGGAAGCTGATTGAAGACATTAGAGAATTATTCATTGGATTTGAATTGTTCATCATTTTCAAATGGACGTCTGAAGAATGGAAGCGCATCGTTCGAGAATATCATTTCCTCAATTGGTATCTACCGAGATAAATACCAATGGATTTACTACTTTAATAATTAGTGATTTAAATTTTGTTTCAATAAATCAGTGAAGGGAAGTGAAGTGAAGTGATAAAGTGGTTCAAGTGATAAATAATCAAAATATCAAACAATTCAAAAGCTTCTTATTAACTTAATAATAATTTCCATAAGATTATTGATACAATTGACACTTTTACATAGTTTATACAAACAATTGTAAATATGCACCAAACTGGTATTTTAATATTGTATATGTATATTTAATTGATACTAAACATCAATAAATTCATTTTAATAGAATACATTGTTTAAATTCGATTTACTGCTCCCATCCTCGTGAATTTTATTTTTCAGGGATTTTTTTTACAGTTAGATTACATATAAGAGTTAAATTAATAAGTAATAAGGTAAGTATAATAAAAGGTAAAATACAATTTTGTTTTTACGAAAAAAAAGGATCAAGGACCTAAAAATTTTCCAATGTGGTTAGACAACTTTTCCAACTTTAACATGGAGCAGCTATGGTTCGAATATGGTTGGGAAATTCTAATTATTTCGATCGAAAATATTTTCAATTTTCCACAAATCTCATAAGAATAGTTTATATATGAGTTTTAACGTCATTTACATATATCAAATGATAGCCGCATCGCTAAGGTCGCCGCCACTACCGGAGCTGAGGTCCCTTGTTCGCATCCCGAAGGGCTAAGTGTTTTTTATAATTTCTAATAATTTATATCTATTCCTTACAGCTTATAATATATCGAATTAACATTAATAGTTATTTTCAGACATTGCATCATCGAAATATTCGATCGAACAGTTCCAACCTTTCGGGGCTGGAAATGATCGATCGATCGATGATGGAATATATTTTTCAATTTTTTTGATCATTGGTTTTGTGACGTCACTCAGTTTCATTTATATGACGTCACACATACGTCGCCATCCAATGACGTCATTCCCGAAAAAGATCAAAAAATGGGCGAATTTTCGATTTTCAGGAAACAGGATTCTGGAAATGGCTTAGTTACGTCACGGGAGGTCTAAAAAACATATTCTATAATCAATATTTTCGTTTTTTTTCGAATAATTTTTGGCCAAAATTCTCATAAATCCCAAAAATAGGCCTAATATCTAGATTTTTTTCACTTTTTTCAACTTTAACGTCAATTTGTGCGTTAACTATCGATCGTACGATAACGAGTGATACTTCATTCGATAGCACTTGAATTACTCTATCGATGGTGTAATTTTGGTCCCGGAAAACCTTAAGGATAAAAACTTTTATTTCCCACTTTTCAAAATTTTCAAATCGTCGATGAAATGGTCGACGATTTTATAAAAAAAAAAATAGATTTTTTTTTTTCGAATTTATGGATGAAATTCACACCATAGATGCCTAACGTTACGATTGAAACGAATATTGAATAACATAATCACTTTTCGATGTTCTTAATGGAAATATTCGAATTAACAAATTTACATGTTATGCATCATAATGCAATGCAAATGTAAATTGTTTTCTTGAAAAAAAGGATCAAGGACCTAAAAATTTTCCAATGTGGTTAGACAACTTTTCCGAAAGTAACATGAAGAAGCAATGGTTCAAATTTTTCTGGAAAATTCCACGAAAATCGATCGATTGTTATATTCAACGTTATTCAATTTGATATTGTAGAATTATATATTATGCAAGATAATGCTATTCAAATACAAATTTGTTTTTACGAAAAAAAAGGATGAAGGACCTTACAATGTTACAATGTCTTTTGTCAAATTTTCCAACTTTAACTTGGAGCAGCTATAATTAAAATATTTTTGGAAAATTCCAATTCCTTCGATCGAAAATTTTTTTCAAGTTTCAATCGATTGAGAAATCTTTATATATGAATTTTAACGATCAATAAATATATCTTCCAATGGCCGAATCGATAAGCGCACGGAAAATGTGATGAAACGGAAAGACGAGGGATCGATCCCCCAACAAGGTAAAAGATTTTTATATTTCTACTAACAAATTTCTAATTAATATCTATTTGTTACAGCTTAAATTATCACTTTCGATCGTTAATAATTATCTTAACGTTAGTTTCAGCCGAATAATTCGATCATCACTTCCAACCTTTCGGGGTTGAGAAGTGATCGATCGTATACGTTGAATTTTTTTTTTTTTTGGTTTGTACATATGACGTCATATATACGTCGTCTCCTAACGACGTTCCCAATGACGTCACCCAATGACGTCATTCCCGAAAAAAAATCGAAAAATGGGCGAATTTTCGATTTTACTGAAATAGGAATCTGGGAATGCCTTAGTTACGTCACGGGAGGCCTAAAAAACATATCCTATCGTCAATATTTTTCATTTTTTTTCCAAAATTTTTTGGGCCGATATTCCGAGGAATCCCAAAAATAGGCCAAATATCTCGATTTTATTCACTTTTTTCAACTTTAACGTCGATTTGTGCGTTAACTATCGATTGTACGATAACGAGTGATATTTCATTCGATAGCGCTTGAATTACTCTATCGATGGTGTAAATTTGGTCCCGGAAAACCTTAAGGAAAAAAACTTTTTTTTTCACCGTTCCAGAAATTTCAAATCGTCGATGAAATGGTCGCCGATTTTATAAAAAAAATAATTCATTTTTTCTTTTTTTGAATTTATCGATGAAATTCACACCATACATGCTTAACGTTACGATTGGATCGAATATGTAAAAACATTTTTGCTTTTCGATACCCTTAATCGAATTTTTCGATTTATCAAATTTACATGTTATGCATCATAATTCAATCCACATGTAAATTATTTTCTTGAAAAAAAGGATCAAGGACCTAAAAATTTTCCAATGTGGTTAGACAACTTTTCCGAACGTAACATGAAGAAGCAATGGTTCAAATTTTTCTGGAAAATTCCACGAAAATCGATCGATTGTTAAAATCAATGTTATTCAATTTGATATTGCAGAATTATATATTATGGCTATTCAAATACAAATTTGTTTTTACGAAAAAAAAGGATGAAGGACTATAAAATGTTACAATGTCTTTTGTCAAATTTTCCAACTTTAACATGGACCAGCAATGGTTAAAATATTTTTGGAAAATTATGATTCCTTCGATCGAAAAAATTTTTCAAGTTCCAATCGATTAAGAAATCTTTATATATGAGTTTTAACGATCAATAAATATATCTTCCAATGGCCGAATCGATAAGCGCACGGAAAATGTGATGAAACGGAAAGACGATGGATCGATCCCCCAACAAGGTAAAAGATTTTTATATTTCTACTAACCAATTTCTAATTAATATCTATTCGTTACAGCTTAAATTAACACTTTCGATCGTTAATAATTATCTTATCGTTAGTTTCAGCCGAATAATTCGATCGAACAATTCCAACCTTTCGGGGTTGAAAAGTGATCGATCGATTACGTAGTTTTTTTTTTTGATTCATACATAATATGACGTCATACATACGTCGACAGCAAATGACGTCACCCAATGACGTCATTCCCAAAAAAAATCGAAATATGAGCGAATTTTCGATTTTCGGTATATAGGAATCTGGGAATGGCTTAGTTACGTCACGGGAGGCCTTAAAAACATATCTTATAGTTAATATTTTAATTTTTTTTTTCAAAAATTTTTGGGCCTGAATTTTGAAAAATCCCAAAAATAGTTCAAATATCTCGATTTTTTTTACTTTTTTCAACTTTAACGTCGATTTGTGCGTTAACTATCGATCGTACGATAACGAGTGATATTTCATTCGATAGCGCTTGAATTACTCTATCGATGGTGTAAATTTGGTCCCGGAAAACCTTAAGGAAAAAAACTTTTTTTTTCACCGTTCCAGAAATTTCAAATCGTCGATGAAATGGTCGCCGATTTTATAAAAAAATATTTTGTTTTTTTTTTTCGAATTTATGGATGAAATTCACACCATAGATGCCTTACGTTATGATTGCAACGAATATGAAAAACGTTTTTAGTTTTTCGATACCGTTCAACGAATTGTTCGATGTAAATGTTAACATATGCAAAGCATTAGATGGTTCATAAAAAAATCATTATTGAAAAATTCGATTAAGGATATCGAAAAACTAAAAACGTTTTTCATATTCATTGCAATCATAACGTAAGGCATCTATGGTGTGAATTTCATCCATAAATTCGAAAAAAAAAAATCGAAAATTTTTTTTTATAAAATCGTCGACCATTTCATCGACGATTTGAAAATTTTGAGAAGTGGGAAAAAAAAGTTTTTATCCTTAAGGTTTTCCGGGACCAAATTTACACCATCGATAGAGTAATTCAAGTGCTATCGATTGAGCTATCACTCGTTATCGTACGATCGATAGTTAACGCACAAATCGACGTTAAAGTTGAAAAAAGTGAAAAAAATCGAGATATTTGACCTATTTTTGGGATATTACAAAATTCCGGCCCAAAAATTTTTAAAAAAAAAATTAAAAATATTGATTATAGGATATGTTTTTTAGGCCTCCCGTGACGTAACTAAGCCATCCCCAGATTCCTATATACCGAAAATCGAAAATTCGCTCATATTTCGATTTTTTTTGGGAATGACGTCATTGGGTGACGTCATTTGCTGTCGACGTATATATGGCGTCATATTATGTATGAATCAAAAAAAAAAAAACTACGTAATCGATCGATCACTTCTCAACCCCGAAAGGTTGGAAGTTATGATCGAATTATTCGGCTGAAACTAACGTTAAGATAATTATTAACGATCGAAAGTGATAATTTAAGCTGTAACGAATAGATATTAATTAGAAATTTGTTAGTAGAAATATAAAAATCTTTTACCTTATTGGGGGATCGATCCCTCGTCTTTCCGTTTCATCACATTTTCCGTGCGCTTATCGATTCGGCCATTGGAAGATATATTTATTGATCGTTAAAACTCATATATAAAGATTTCTTAATCGATTGGAACTTGAAAAATTTTTTCGATCGAAGGAATCATAATTTTCCAAAAATATTTTAACCATAGCTGCTCCATGTTAAAGTTGGAAAATTTGACAAAAGACATTGTAACATTTTATAGTCCTTCATCCTTTTTTTCGAGAAAACAACTTTGTATTTGAATAGCATTATCTTGCATAATATATAATTCTGCAATATCAAATTGAATAACATTATTTTTTTACAATCGATCGATTTTCGTGGAATTTTCCGGAAAAATTAAAACCATTGCTTCTTCATGTTACTTTCGGAAAAGTTGTCTAATCACATTGGAAAAATTTTTAGCTCCTTGATCCTTTTTTTCAAGAAAACAATTTACATGTACATTGCATTATGATGCATAACATGTAAATTTGTTAAATCGAAAAATTCCATTAAGGGTATCGAAAAACTAAAAAGTATTTACATATTCGTTGCAATCATAGCGTTAAGCATCTATGGTGTGAAATTCATCCATAAATACGAAAAACAAAAATTCAAAATTTTTTTTATAAAATCGTCGACCATTTCATCGACGATTTGAAATTTCTGAGAAGTTGAAAAAAAAAGTTTTTCCCTATAAGCTTTTCCGGGACCAAATTTACACCATCAATAGAGTAATTCAAGCGCTATCGAATGAGCTTACTATCGTTAACCTACGATCGATAGTTAACGCACAAATCGACGTTAAAGTTGAAAAAAGTGAAAAAAAATTCGATATTAGGCTATTTTTGAGATTTTTTGGAATTTTGGCCAAAAATTTTTCGAAAAAAAACGAAAATATTGATTATAGGATATGGTTTTTAGGCCTCCCGTGACGTAACTAAGCCATTCCCAGATTCCTATTTCCCGAAAATCGAAAATTCGCTCATTTTTCGATTTTTTTTGGGAATGACGTCATTGGATGGCGACGTATAAGTGACGTCATATATATGAAATTGAGTGACGTCACAAAACCAATGAGCAAAAATAAAATGAAAAATATATTGCATCATCGATCGATCGATCACTTCTCCAACCCCGAAAGGTTGGAACTGTTCGATCGAATATTTCGATGATGCAATGTCTGGAAATAACTATTAATGTTAATTAGATATATTATAAGCTGTAAGGAAAATATAGAAATTATTAGAATTTATAAAAAACACTTACCCCTTCGGGATGCGAACCAGGGACCTTAGCTCCGGTAGTGGCGGCGACCTTAGCGATGCGGCTATCATATGATATATGTAAATGACGTTAAAACTCATATATAAATTATTCTTATGAGATTTGGAGAAAAATGAAAATTTTTTTCGATCGAAATAATTAGAATTTCCCAACCATATTCGAACCATAGCTGCTCCATGTTAAAGTTGGAAAATTTGTCTAACCACATTGGAAAATTTTTAGGTCCTTGATTCTTTTTTTTCGTGAAAACAAAATTGTATTGTTCCTTTTATTATACTTACCTTATAACTTAATAATTTAACTCTTATATGTATTCTAACGGTAAAAAAAATCCCTGAAAAATAAAATTCACGAGGATGGTAGCGGTAAATCGAATTGAAACAATGTATTCTATTAAAATAAATTTATTGATGTTTAATATCAAATATATACAATATTACAATAACAGTTTTGTGCATATTTACAATTGTTTGTATAAACCATGTAAAAGTGTCAATTGTATGAATAATCTTATGGAAATTATTATTAAGTTAGTAAGAAGTTTTTGAATTGTCTGATATTTTGATTATTTATCACTTGAACCACTTTATCATTTCACTTCACTTCACTGATTTATTGAAACAAAATTAAATCACTAATTATTAAAGTAGTAAATCCATTGGTATTCTTCTCGGTAGATCCCAATTGTGGAAATGATATCCTCGAACGATGCACTTCCATTCTTCAAACGTCCATTTGAAAATGATGAACAATTCAAATCCAATGAATAATTCTCTAATGTCCTCAGTCAGCTTCCCCTGTAGGTAGTGAAAAAATTCGATTAGAACAATATTTACAAGTTTTAACAACAATACCACTTACTAAATATTAATCTGCCAAAAGGATGATTCTGTCTTCAACTCCAACAAAAGTGCACTTGTCCTCAATTTTCAGGTAAGTTGAATCTGTAAAATTACATTGATTTAAATTAATAAAACAAGTCATACGTCCAATTTACACATCAAGTTGTAAACTAGGGGCTAATGCTACAGCCCTATTACATTCTTGAACAAATGTTTGCCTAACTTAAAAAAACTAAAAAAAGCCGTGGGTTAACCATCGTTGAATTTTCACGAAAATCGTGAAAGCTTCAGTTTAATTTTTATGATACCAATCGAAAATATAAGTCCATCTGTACATGGTGTGCAAATTTTTCCGAAAACAAATCTTGTTTAAGGGATGAAAACGGCCCTCTTAGTGGGAGAAATCATTGCAATTTCAACAATCGCATGTCACGTCGTTATATAAGGGATGATTTTCTGACAAAGCTCAGTTTCGGGTTCGTAATAATGTACGAAACGATAATATAACAATTTATTTCGAATTCAAGACCAAATTTATTTTTGTTAAAAAAATCCGTGGGTTAACCATCGTTGAATTTTCACGAAAATTGTGAAAATTTAAGTTCAATTTTTTATGATACCAATCGAAAATATAAGTCCATCTGTACATGCTGTGCAAATTTTTCCGAAAACACACCATGTTTTCATTCAAACCATTTTTTTCGATTGGTATCATAAAAAAATAAACTGACGATTTTCGTGAAAAATCAACGATGGTTAACCCACGGGTTTTTTTGGCGAAAAAAGTTTGTGTTCCGAATTCGATAAAGATTGTTATATTATTGTTCTATACATTGTTACGAATCCGAACCTGCCCTTTGTTCGAAAAGCATCCCTTATGGAACGCCGTTATTAGCCTTTGAAGTTTGGATGGGAATTACGGTTTCTTCCTGGACTTTGATGGTCGATTTCATCCCTTAAACGTAGTCTGTTTTCAGAAAAATTGGAACAGCATATATAGATGGACTTATACTTTCGATTGGAATCTTAAAAAAAAATTTTGAAATTTGACGATTTTCGTGAAAAATCAACGATGGTTAACCCACGGTTTTTTTTTTACGAAAATTTTTTTTGTTTGGAATTCGAAGAAGCAGGTTATATTATCGTTTGTTACAGTGTTACGAATCCGAAACTGCCTTTGGTTCGAAAATCATCCCTTATATAACAATGTTACATGCGATTTAAGTTTGAGTATTTCTTCTGGCACTTTGATGATCGATTTCATCCCTTAAACGAGCTTTGTTTTCGGAAAATCTATCCCAGAATGCCCAGATGGACGTATATTTTCGATTGGCATCCTTAAAAATTCATATACGCAGATAAAATATTTAAGTGCATTGCATAGAATATAAATTGTACATAGAAGGCAATACTGAGATTTGTTATTAAAAAAAAATGGTATTGTAGATAAAGAAACTAATTCTCAATGATAACCATTTATTCCGGAGATGAGCCCAAAGTTGAAACCCTCACTAATCCAGCTTTGAATTGACCCTTATTTTTCTTTTTGACCCTTAGTTTTCGAAACACTCCAGTTCATTCATTTTTTGCCAATTTGAATTTTTTTTTTCCAATTTTAGCAAATCTGATTCATGCATTTCATTACATTTCCCGGGACTTCCCAAATATTTAACACCCAGCTTGATCTCCGCAGATTACGTTAATAAGAGAGGTTTTTGTACAGCTTTAAATCTATCCTTTTCCATTCACCATATTTACTTCCCGTATTTTTCTCTGCAATAAACATCAAAGAATCAATTCCTTTTTATTTATACATAAAAATAAAATCCAAACAAACTCACCATAAGTGACTCGTTTTGTAATGATGAGTGCTGCATATTTTTAAACCTACTCGTTTAAATGAGACAAATAGATCGGAGTTGGAGCCTATTTTTAGATAATCATTTTATATTTTGTGTGCTTTATCTACTTATACATATGTAAGTATTATGGCCACATATATGTGTGACTGAAAATCAAGCCAAATTTCCACGAATAAGAACGAAAACCGAAAAGACGTACGACATCTAGAAGATGATCTAGAAGATCACAGTTGGACCACAGTGTTGAAATGTTGTGTACTCTTTGAATATGGTTTTACGACAATAAACATTTTTCATTCCTACATCCATCATCTTATGTTCTAATATTAGAGTGCGTTTTTTTGCTGAAAAGAAAATTAGTGTTAATAAGCCATTTTCACAGTATTAGAAGTCGCTTAATCATATCATCATTGCGGTTGGATCAATTCACAACTATTGAGTGTTGAAAACTTCTCAAAGCATTTTTTTCCGTAAATATTTACAACGTTCTACAAAAATATTTTTTTATTTGCACAAATCATACTTTATTTGTTGTATTAAAGTCATAAATTGCAGTTCAAATAATCAACTATTAAATGCTTTCAATCATTATCCAATATCCATCAACATAAATCATGTGAAGTGACTATAAATTTATTGGAATTTTAATAGACTTTTACGTGTGAAAGAAATAGAGATATGTATTTATAATTTGGATATGACCCAGATTTCGGTATATGTGTCGTTGATGTAGTACGAATAGAAAATGTGGCAGTTTTCGTATTTTGCAAATTTTTTATTGGTGAATATAGTTTTAAGTAATTTACCGGCCTCCAGTTTGGTCAGCGGATATAGTGGAAATGGATACATGGATATTATTCGAATTGGTAAGAAACTAGTGATTTTTTAATTTGAAAAAAATATGTACCAAAATGTTTGCTTCGCAAATGCATTAAGGGGTTATATACAGTTAGAAGGCCGAAAAAAAGCGAATTTTCCAGAATTTGTTCCGAGAAAACTTTTAAATTTATTGATCTAAAAATTTGTACACATATTATGGTACTTTTTAACTGTATTTTAAGACTAAGTATTAGTAAAAATATTTATTTGGAAAGCAGCTACAGCTGATTTCCGGGAGCTCCTCTCAAAAAAGACGTTTTGCGGTGACCACTATATCTCTGAACTGGATCCTCTGAATTTAAAAACCAAACAGATTTCGTTAAAGTAATATTAAATCTAGTAATTAATCGACGGAATAAGCAAAATAATTTTTTTTGACAAAATGGCGGTTTTTCAAAAAAAAATAATCGATTTTTGACCAAAATTTTAGCCTTAAATTGTTTATAAAAAAAAAAAATATTTATCGGTGAGAAAAAATCTTCGATTAATTACTAAAAAATATATTTCAGAAGCTCGTGTTAAAATTTAAGACTAATCGATTTTGCCGTTTTGGAGTAATGTTGGTCACCGACTTTGAAAACACCATTTTGAGAAAAACGCGTTTAAAATTTGAAAAGCACTTTACATAGGATAAAAACGCCTTTTTAAATTTGCGTGTAACTTCGAAAATATTCACCGGAACGATATGAAATTTTCTGTATGTATTCTTAAATATATGTACATTAAGAAAATAAAATTAAAAAAAAATCGTTTTTTTTTGAAAATTCTAACTGTATATAACCCCTTAATTTATGTAAATAGTACTTGACTGCAGTGGCGTAGCTAGGTAACCAAGGACCCCGGGGCAAATTAAAAAATGGGGCCCCGCTGCTATGTAAACTAATCAGTTTACTTATTCGTTTACTTACGGTTTTCTTATATATAAATTGGCTATCTTGCCGTGCGTCCGTGCAGAATGGGCTATGCGCATGCGCTCTGTTATCCCCACTTACGCTTTCAAAACGCTGGTGGGGGTTAAGGTTTATAAAATATACAGGTGGCGCTACGTGACGTATCCAGAAGAAATTCGTACATATCTTCAGACTGATTCAAATTTCAAAATTCTTCGTATGACGTTTTTTTTTTAATGGGGCAACCTGTGTAATTTATAAACCTTGGGTAAGGGTCAAGGTTTATAAATTACACAGGTGGCCCCATTAGAAAAAAAAATACGTCATACGAAGAATTTTGAAATTTGAATCAGTCTGAAGATATGTACAAATTTCTTCTGGATACGTCACATGGCGCATGAGGCCACCTGTGAATTTTAGGAAATGAAATAAAACACAGATATTATCTGGTTTTATTCTTCACTTTAACTAGAAAAAGTACCCATAAATATCACCAAAATATCGTTTGTAACTTATAAATTATAACAGTATTTAAAGAATCACAAAAAAGGAACATGAAATATGGAAGTTCTATCAAGAAAATCAGCTACATAATTTGACATTTTCAATCGAAGATAACTTTATGTCGCACAAAAACATCGGCTAACAATCCTGCGGTACTCCAGGTTTAATTTTATTGTCTTATTCCTGATTTCGACCACTTTTTGCCTCTAATGCCGAGATAAGAAGGAAACAAAGTGCAACACCGATATGAATCCATTTAGAGACTTTAATTTGACAAAGATTACGAAATAAAATCAAACAACGTTATAATTTTCTATGTTTACGGTAGGATATACTGTATTAAGTCTCTATTACAACTCTTTTTTATACTACAAAGCAGAACCGGATTTAGAAGTCTGGAGAACTCGGGGCAACAAGAAATGGAGGCCTCCTGATCCCAAATTATTTTCCAAATAAAATGGACTTCTTTTTTTCAGACGAGTTTTCCAATAAAGTATTTATTGTGAAACCAAGTATAGATTCTTTTAACGGTCATAAATATAATCAGAAATATGAACTATTTGAAATTTAAGTTTAGTGCTAATGAACGAAACCTTTTGAGCTTTTTTTGCCGAAAAATCGTTGAGGATTTCGCTGAAATTCAGTTTCCGAAGTAAACTACTTTCGTGGACGTTTTGTCTCATCGTAGTTCGAAGCCTAATTTTTATATTTTTTTTTTTACTGAAAATGAGCATTTTGATACAATGCAATTTGATACCATCAAAACCAAGTACAATTTCAATATTTGGGAATGCAACTTTGAAATTTTGATCTTCGAGAATTTGGTAGTAAAATTGTTCCGGAGATTGGTCTTTTTCATGATCTCTTTAGTATAAGTTGGTCAAAAACAAATTGAACCAACTGGTTACCAAGACTAAATTCTAAATCATCCTGATGTTTATAAGTTTTCCGCCAATACCTCTGCCAGCTATAGTGATCGGTATAGTGCTATAGTGATCGATGATTTCTATTAATATTTAATATAACAAGTTTTTGAATTATATAGAATTATATTTGTATAAAGTACTATAGATAAAAGTAAAACGCGAAAAAAAATCAAAGTAAAAGTTGTTGACTAGTCTGAATTTAAATTTTTTTCCCGAAGTCTATTGTGGAGGTCCCGGGGCTATAGCCCCGGTTATCTTCCCCTAAATCCCACCCAGTTACCAATCCATTGATAAGCAAATATTTCATCAAATAAAACTTGCCTTTTCTCGTTTCCATTTCCATAGCTGGATTTATGTTATGAGGAACTTTTTATTTTCAGGAGGACTATTTGATTCATTGACTGACGATCAAGAAGTAGCCTTTCGATTAGCCACCGAAGTAATCAACCAAAATCCTGATATTCTTCCGAATCATCAAATTATTGGCGATACTGAAACAATTATATACAATGATGATTATGCCACATCTCAATGCGGTTAGTACAATTTTTATATTACCAATCTTTAATCACCAGTCTCCGAATTACAACTTCTTTTATCATACGATTTTTCATTAAGATACATCAAAAAAGCCAAGTTGAAAATGAAAACTCTTTAATTTTAATTATTTTTTTAAATATTTCAGTGTGTAAATTTTTAAGTCGTGGCGTCGTCGGAATATTTGGTCCGAATTCGGGTCGAACATCTCAATATGTTCAATCAATATGCGACACCATGGAAATGCCGCATATTGAAACCGGCCGAAATGCAAATCCCAATCGTGGAACATGTTCCATAAATCTTCATCCCCATCCTCCAGCTTTGGCACGTGTCTACGTCGACTTAGTGCAAGCATGGCAATGGAAAACATTTACGATTCTCTACGAAAACAGCCAAAGTCTCAGTCGGGTTAATGAACTTCTGAAAATGTACGACCCCAAAGGATATACGGTGACAATTCGGCGTTTGGATCTTGGAATTGGTGATCAATATCGTGGAATTCTTCGTCAAGCCCGCCAATCGGGCGAGTATCATTTCATTCTGGATTGTTCGATCGATAAGCTTCCGGAAGTTCTGAAACAAGCGCAACAAGTTGGACTACTTACGGATCAATATAACTTTATTATAACATCGTTGGACATTCATACCATTGATTTGGAACCGTTTCAACATGCTGGAACAAATATCACGGGTGTGCGGCTAATTGATCCCGATGATCCTGATGTTCTTCAGGCCGCTCAAATTTGGACAACTTTAGAACAACGCAATGGACGAGCTTTACATAAAGGATTATTGCCACAATCGCTACAAATTGAGTCTGGATTGATGTACGATGCTGTCCATAGTTTAGCATTAGCTTTACATGAGTGGAACTTTACACATGTCGTTAATGCCAAGTTACTGGATTGTGATGGATTTGAAAATTGGGAACATGGATATAGTTTGATAAATTACATGAAAACGGTAAAATTAAATCGGTGATTTAGTAGTAATGGTAATGGAGAAGGTTTATTGTAGATGACTCATAAAGGATTAACGGGAAATATTAAGTTTGATCATCAAGGATTTCGAAGCGACTTTCAATTGGACATCGTAGAACTTACTCAATTTGGGTTGCATAAAGTTGGAACATGGAATTCAACTGAAGGATTAAATTTAACCCGATCCAACTTTCATCTATCGAATGATTCAAGTCTCAATAGTTTAGTGAATAAAACATTTCGTGTACTCACTGCTTTGGTAATTAATTCCTCAACAATTTGATATTCCGACATTCAACAATCATTTTTCAAAAACTAACGAATATTCTGATCAATTTAAAATTTCAATTTTTCAGACACCACCGTATGGAATGTTAAAAGACTCTCCCCAAAAACTTTCGGGAAACGATCGATTTGAAGGATTCGGTATTGACTTGATCTATGAAATGTCTTTAATGTTGGGATTCAATTATACCTTTATCATTCAACACGACAGCATTTATGGATCACTAAACAAGGAAACAGGAGAATGGAATGGAATGCTTCGTGAAATTCGAGAAGGAGTAAAAAATTCAAAAGTTTCATTGTCAAAAGTCATTATTGTAACTTGCCAACTTTTCAGAGAGCCGATTTAGCCGTTACTGATTTAACTATAACATCCGATCGAGAAAATGGTGTTGATTTTACGATGCCATTTATGAATTTAGGTATGTAATAATTAAAAATTAATATTTAGATACTAATTTAACATTTTTAGGAATCAGTATTTTGTACAAGAAACCAACGAAAATGCCACCCGAACTCTTTTCTTTTATGGCTCCTTTTTCGTCAGATGTATGGTTTTACTTGGGTGTCTCCTACGTAGGAGTATCACTTCTTCTATTTGTGATGGGCCGAATTAGTCCTTACGAGTGGACTAATCCTTATCCTTGTGTAGAAGAACCGGAAGTGTTGATGAATCAATTCAGTTTACCTAACTCTTTTTGGTTTACTGTCGGAAGTTTACTGCAACAAGGAACAGAAATTGCACCCATGTAAGTTTATAACTTAGTTTATTGGAAAAAAAAAATTGTCTATTTTTAATTTCAGAGCAACTTCGACACGAATGGTCGCTGGAATTTGGTGGTTTTTTACACTAATCATGGTATCATCCTATACAGCCAATTTAGCCGCGTTTTTAACAGTGGAAAGTACATCGTCGCCGATTAAAAGTGCCGAAGATTTGGGCAATCAAAAAGTCATTGAATATGGAGCCAAACGTGGAGGATCTACTGCAGGATTTTTCATTGTAAAACTTAAATAGTTTTTGTCATTTTTTTCCTTGAAAGTTTAATGTCTTTGAATTCTTAGGAGTCAAATTATTCTACTTATCGCCGAATGGGGGAGTATATGACGGCAAATCCTCACGTTATGACTGGATCGAACGATGAAGGGGTAATTCGGGTTAAAAATACAAACTACGCTTTCTTGATGGAATCAACTTCGATTGAATATATCATTGAAAGGCATTGCGATTTGACTCAAGTTGGAGGATTATTGGACGATAAAGGATATGGTGTTGCCATGAAAAAAAGTATGCATTTATCTAAATATTTAGATGGTAATTAATTGCAAGCTTTTTAGATGCCCCGTATCGAAATGCATTGAGTACAGCGGTTCTTAAACTACAAGAATCGGGAAAGTTAATTCAAATGAAGAATAAATGGTGGAAAGAAAAACGAGGTGGAGGAGCCTGTCAGGTTCGATAAATTTATATTTTATTTTTAAGTCTGGAGCTTCAAAAACACGAAACCCTTAAACTTTTGCAACAGTGAATGAATTTTTAGGTACCTACATGTAAAAAATGTAGAATGAAAACAATGAAGATTTATCTTTCGTTATTACTGCTAGTTAGACTAGCCCAAAAAAATCGACTACTTTTTTTTTTTTGAAAGCTACATTGAAAATATTGTTCAAAGGGACAAAAAAAAAAATATCAGAAAGGTTTGAACCCTTAATATTAATATCTACAAAGAGATTCGGCTAACTTTACCATAAATTATAATTAATTCCAAGTATCTATTAATAATGAGTACTAAAAATAAACCTATACCTTCCTAAATAGTGGAATGTCTTAAAATTCATTCACTGTTGCAAAAGTCTGTGGTAAGAACCCCCAGACTTTCCACTATTTAAGAAGGTATAGGTTTATTTTTAGCACTCATTATTAATAGATATTTGGAGTTAGTTATAATATTTATGGTGAAGTTAGCTGAATTTCTATTTAGATATAAGCAGTAGACTGGGCTAAAAAAACGACTATTTTTTTTTTATTTTGAAAAGTATATCGAAAATATTGTTCAAGGTGACAAAAAAAATATCGCGAAGGTTTAAGCCATTTATTATTAAGAGGTCTATCATCTTTAATTTCGATTTTTTATTTGAGCTTCCATTTTTGCATCAATGCTGTCAAACTATCAAGGTAAACAAATTATCTGCACATATATTTATAGAAAATTAAATTCCCTACAAAAAAGCTCTTTTTAAAAATTTTCGCCAAAAACGCCGTTTCCGAATAATCAAACTTCAGACATTGATATAATTTTTAGATTTATCTTCTTTATTTTGTAACTAACGAACAAATAAATATATAGAAATGAACAATATAGATTCTTGAAGGGAATTTAATGCTCTACAAAAAAAGTTATCTTAACGTTTTTAAATAAGATAACTTTTTCCAAAGTTATTCACAATTAAAGTTGAAGGAAAAATTAAATTATTGTTTTTTCGTTATTGAACCAATTTTGAAAGAGTGATTTTATGTAAAAATATTAAGAGATCATTTTGTAGAGCATTAAATTTCTTTTAAGAATCTATATTGTCCATTTATATATATTTATTTGTTCGTTAGTTACAAAACCCCAAAACAAAGATATTAAATCTAAAAATTATATCAATGTTTAAAGCTTGATTATTCGGAAAATTCGTGTCTGGCAAAAATTTACAAAGACACTTTTTTTGTAAGAAATTTAATTTTCTATAAAGATATGTGCAAATGATTTTTTTTACCTTGATAGTTTGATAGAATTGATGCGAAAATGAAAGCACAAATAAAAAATCGAAATTCAAGATGATAGAGTTCTTAATATTAATATTAAGGGCTCAAACCTTCCCGATATTTTTTTTTGTCTCCTTAAACAATATTTTCGATATACTTATCAAAAAAAAAAATAGTCGATTTTTTTGGCCCAGTCTACTGCTTATATCTACATAGAGATTCGGCTAACTTCACCATAAATTATAATTAATTCCAAGTATCTATTAATAATGAGTACTAAAAATAAACCTATACCTTCCTAAATAGTGGAATGTCTTAAAATTCATTCACTGTTGCAAAAGTCCGCGGTAAAAACCCCCAGACATTCCACTATTATAGGAAGGTATAGGTTTATTTTTAGTACTCATTATTAATAGATATTTGGAATTAGTTATAATTTATGGTGAAGTTAGCCGAATCTCTCTGTAGATTAGGGATGTCAAACTAAAAAGCATACTTGGGTCCAAATAAACAATGCTTAACTTTAGGTGGGCCGCAAAAAATAATGATCATAGAAAGAAATATTTTCATTTTGAATAGTACATTGTAATAAACATTATAAAAATGTCAAGTACCGTTAACGTCCTGATACTTATCATCTCTTCTCTGCTGCTAACTTTCCTATTTCAGAAGACATTTTATTGACCGAAACTACTTTTAAAATTGGCCCAACGTGAACGTTATTAACACAATATAGTTGTGAAATAAAGTATATTATAATTTTTTATGCTGGTTTCGTATTTAATTCACATTTCTATATTCTATTTCTAACTGGGTCGCAAAAACGTCCATCTAGGGCCGCATGCGGCCCACGGGCCGCGAGTTTGACACCCCTGCTGTAGATATTAGCAGTAATAACGAAATATATGTCTTCATTGTTTTCATGCTCCATTGTTACATGTAGGCACCTAAATCTTCGAAAGTACCGGAAAAAAATTGAGACGTTGGTTCCAAATTTCAGTCGAAATTGTAACAATATTGCTAATTGTCTTCCATACAGAAAATTTTGCTTCGAAATAGTTCCTAAAAACCTGTAATTTTCTTTGGAAAATGCGTACGTTCTTAATCCAAACCATTCATAGTTTTAGCAGTAGATTATCGGCAAAATATTTACGGAAAATAATAATTGATCTGTTTTTACTTTTCAGACGGATGATTCAAGTGCAGATGTCAGCGAACTAGGTCTTCCCAACGTTGGTGGCGTTTTCCTGGTCGTTGTCGTTGGCTTCATTTGTGCCTACTTATTAGCCTTCATTGAAATGTTCTTGGGTGCAATTGGACGAAGTTTTGAACACAAAAAATCCCTCCGCGAAGAAGTGGTCAACGAACTAAAGTTCTTCATTCGATGTACGGGTCTTTCAAAACCGGTACGTTCTGGAAGTGAAAACGAGGCCGAAAATGAAGAAAATGGTGAAGACAATGAAAGTACCAAATCCAACAATATCGATCATGCCCCCAACTTCAATGGATATCCATCGGAACCTTATGGATTTGTACCGGATATAACAAAAAATGCGGGTATAAAATAATGTATTTTTTTAGGTAAATTATGTACAACTAATTGTGTACTAAAGTTGATTTGTAATATTATGATTATTGAATAAGAAAACTACTTAGATAAATTGAATTACTATTTGATTATACCTAAACTACCAGTGGTAAATCTAGCAATATAAGTTTGAATAGTTGAGATGCTCACCAAAAATATGATTTATTGTTTCATAAACTTTAATTTTACTTTACTTTTATAACACAATAAATCGAGTTGAGTTACCGAAGCATAAAATTGTTATTTGGGGACCTAAATAAATTTGTTACAAAAGAATATTTCAACATATTCACGCATAAAAAAATCTACCAAAAAAAGACATTACGAGTTGGTCTTAAAAAAAATATAATTTTAATATATCAATTTCTTCAACTACGAGCAAATCGCTCTATTTTAATATTAATTTAAGTGCTATGGTATACTAGTAGCCAGTGGCGTAGCTAGGTAACCACCCGACTAGAAAAATCATATAAAGACTTGTTGAGATCCGATTGGGTTCCCAATTGGGATGTAACGCAAAACTGAAAAGGATCCCAACAGGACTAGTCCTATTGGGTTCCAACAGAGTAAACCCAACAGTATCCCAATTGTAGGTATACCTCACAAGATTCCGTATGGGTAAGACCTACAGAACCTGTGGGCCAACCCAAGAAAATCCAAATACAGAGAAAATGTAGCCAAACTTAATTTTTATTTACACTTGATTACAATTATTATTTTTACTTATCTAAGTCATTTTTTTTATGCATTTTACGAATGAGACCATGGCCGTCCCAATCTCGCGCACGACGTAAGACTGACTTTAAAACCTGTAATATTTCCGGCTTATCAATTATATGAATTGTATTGGGACTCAATTTCTTCAATAGATATATTAATATAATGTAGAAAATACAATTTGAATAGAACCAATACTTTTCAATTTTTGTCAACGGTTTTTTTAAACATAGTATTAAAAAAAATTGTAACGATATAAAAGTGATACTTATGAAAACTAAATAAAAAACTAAAATATAAAAAAAATTATTAATTCGTCAAAAAAAAAATTGTATTGATGCGTTAATTTTTATGTTAGGATATGCCGATGAGTTTACAATCATATCCCTATTGGGTCTACCTGAGAGCGAGATATTAATTTTATCGTTGATCTTGCCCAACAAGTTCCCAATTGGGTAAGCCCAACCAAAATTTTTTCATCTTCATAGAGGACATAGAGGACTTACCCGACAGGTACCTCATTATATCCCAATAGGAATAACCCAATAGGGGTTGCCCCATCAATGCCAAGTTGGGTTCCTACACAAGCATGGGGACAATTTCTAATCGGGCAAGGGTCCTGGGGCAAATTAAAAAATGGGGCCGGGTAAGGATTCAAGGGCCCTAGAGTGGGTCAAAAAAATCGTTTTTTTTTTTTACAAGTGACACGGAACAATGGGTTGCTAGACACTTTAAAAAAATTCTCACCAAGTATGAGCTCTTAATTTTAATAGGAAGATCCTCCGCATCGCAGTTTTGTATTTTTTTCTCAGTCCAATAGAAAAAAAATCATACCTCATCATTTATCGATTGTACAGAAAAATGTTCTGAAAGAATTTTTTGGAAAATTTAATGCTCTACAAAAAAGGTATTCTATATTTTTTCCGTAAGCCTCACCATTTGAAAGATATTAAGGATTTAATTTTGATTATTTTAAGACAAATTTCATTTTTGTTTATGAATTTTATAACTCGACAATAAATGACTCTTATACAATGCGCAATACAAATTTTTGTTGGAAATGAACTGCTCTATAAAAATGGTTTGTTTATGTTTTGGCGATTAAATTAACCCTTCAAAAGATATTCATCATTAAACTTAAAAATCGGTAACAAAAAACGAAGAGCAATTTCAATTTTTATTGCAAGTTGTCAAATAGCATCGAAAAAATTACCCAACTTGTAACAAAAACCTGTTTGAAAATTGAAATAAAAAACTTTTTTATAACTAATTGAACATTGTTTTTCTCTAATACTGAAATATATCATAATATATGTATAATGAAAACTTTACTTTTTTTGTTAATAAATATTTAACTAAGCGATAAATAATGAACAATTTATTTTTTTTAAATGGAGACAAAAATACTTAAGCATAAAAAAAAACTTGAAAAATATTTTGAAATTTCTCAGTTGATAAAAACTAAAATTCGTGTAAATTTTCTCAAAAATTATAAATTAAATTGAAATTTTTCGAATCTCTCATCAAAAACTTTTAAAACCCGTACACATGAAAGTTTGATGATGAATATCTTTTGAACGGTTAATTTAATCGCCAAAACATAACAAACCCTTTTTATAGAGCAATTAATTTCCAACAAAAATTTGTATTGCGCATTGTATAAGAGTAATTTATTGTCGAGTTATAAAATTCATAAATAAAAATGAAATTTGTCTTAAAATAATCAAAATTAAATCCTTAATATCTTTCAAATGGTGAGGCTTACGGAAAAAATATAGAATACCTTTTTTGTAGAGCATTAAATTTCCTAAAAAATTCTTTCAGAACATTTTTCTGTACAATCGATAAATGATGAGGTATGAATTTTTTCCTATTGGACTGAGAAAAAAATACAAAACTGCGATGTGGAGGATCTTCCTATTAAAATTAAGAGCTCATACTTGGTGAGAATTTTTTTAAGTTGTCTAGCAACCCATTTTTCCGTGTCACTTGTAAAAAAAAATAATCAATTTTTTTGATCCACCCTAGAGGGCCCTCTGAGCTTGAGGGCCTCGGGGCACTGCCCCGTCTAGCCCCTAGATAGCTACGCCACTGCTAATAGCATAGTTGGTTTTATTTTCAAATTGGGTCTTTAATAATTTTTCTTACTTTAATTTTATCGAAATAATATATCATAATGAACTACTTTTAAATCTAAATTATGCTTGAAATACCAGCGTTTATTATAGTCTACTTAATTTTCAGTTGTCTCCATCTTCCCAGAATCTTTCGTGTTTAATTTATAATTAACGAACCATTCAACGACCAACGCAGCCACTTCATAAAACAATATTTTCAAAACATTTCCTATGAATTTAGTTATCAGATGTATTCTTTGTGGAAAATATGAGTTCAAATAATTTAAAATGATTTTTGATTCATTGCTAGTGAAGTTCGTAGTTATATTGCAAGTTTTAGTATCATCGGAAAATCATTCAACAAACATTCTACATGGATTATCAATATTTCACTCTTACCTGGACAATTGGGAACATTTGGTGAACAAATCGTTAAGCTATGAAAATTTTATCGACAATTTCAATGAAAGATTGATCCACATCAATAATTACACCAGCATTCCGAAGAATATTCAAAAAATTGGAAAATCTCAACGGAATTTGGCATTGAAACGTGGAAATTGGTGGAAAATATTAGCCGATCTGGCAATTACGCATTGGTTGGAAATGCGGCAATTTGGGACCCAGAAAAGGAGTGATTACTTTTTTAAAGAAAATGATCGACGAATGATAGTGGCCCAACCTAACGAACTCAATGATTTATCTGAAGTTTATTCGAAAAGTCGATTGTTGAATCCACTGAATTTATTCACAATTTTGCGATTTGAGAATAATCCATGTTATGTAGATTCGCCTGTATTTGGAATCAGGAATGGCACGTGTTTCCACGAAAGCGAATGTCGACAATTGGGTGGATTTGCGATGGGGGTTTGTGCTGCATCTTTTGGCGTTTGTTGTGTTTGTAAATGTTAAAGTATTAAAGTTTTTTTTTGGGAAAAATAATGCTTAATGCTTAATTTTTCAGTTCAGTATACGTGCGGACAACAAACTTCCAGACCAAGTGTATACTTTGTTAATCCGCAGTACCCCCAAGCTTCATTTAATAAATTGAACTGCATTTTTCTAATAGAAAAATCACGATTTAATATCGTTCAAATTCGTATTGATTTCGAAATGTTTGAGGTATAGTATCTTCAAAATACATATTAAATAATAAATTACAACAAATTCGATTCGATTAATCAAAATAAGATTTTTTCGCTGACTTTGAACAGTTATACTGTGTAAACAATATATAGAATATATTGCGGTCCAATTTATGTAGTATAATTTAATATAATAATATATAAAAATCATACCATAAACATAAATTTGAATAGAAGTTCAAACAAAAATATTCGTGACGTATTTCCCAGATACGTATTTCGATTGCCAAGCAAGCTTTCGTGAAGCATCACAAAGCAGTTACGGAGTGATCCAACGATCACTGAGGAAGTTTGCTTGGCAATCGAAATTCGTATCTGGGCAATACGTCACGAATATTTTTTTTTGAACTTCTGTTCAAATTTATGTTTATGGTATGATTTTTATATATGGTTATTAGGGTTGTTTTTTTACTTTTTTTGGTCCCATCGTGAAATTTTGTTGGAAATATCAAAGAAAAAAAAATCCCTAGAAGTTTGAGCCCTTAATATTAATTTTAAGTCCTCGACCAAGACGTGTACAGATTTCCCATTGAAAATACACGGAAACTCTGATTTTTATTTTTAAATTTCTATATCTCAGCGGCATTTCATGGGATCGCTTTTACCGAAGATTATTTTTTCTCAGAATTAAACGCTCTACAAAAGTGCCCATTGCGACAAAGTCGTAACTCACACCGGTGAGGTAGTACGGGCCACTGAACCTGATTTTTCCATAAAATTTGCGTTTTTTTTTGCATTTATCTTGTAAATAACAAGAGCTATGGAAAAATTATAAATAAAAAACCTGTAGAGAATTTGATTTCCTACAAAAAAGGTCTTGTAGACCAAATCGTGAAGATCAATATTAAACGAGATATTAAGCCTTGAATTGATTTTTCTGTGAAATTTTTGCCGATCATTGATTTAAACTTATTAAAATATTTTTTTCTTTCTGTGTAATATTATATGTTTTGTTCAATATATTTTTCCATATCACAGAAAAATCAATTTAAGGCTTAATATCTCGTTTAATATTGATCTATTGAAAAAATCAGTTTCCGTGTATTTTCAATGGGAAATCTTTACACGTCTTGGTCGAGGACTTAAAATTAATATTAAGGGCTCAAACTTTCAGGGATTTTTTTTTTGGTATTTCCACCAAAATTTCACGATGGCATCAAAAAAAGTCAAAAAAAAAACCTAATATTTAATAATAAATTACAACAAATTCGATTCGATTACTCTTAATAAGATTTTTTCGCTGACTTTGAACATTTATACTGTGTATACAATATATAGGATATATTGTGGTCCAATTTATGTATTATAATTTAATATAATAATATATAAAAATCATACCATAAACATAAATTTGAACAGAAGTTCAAACAAAAATACACGGTGACGTATTGCCCAGATACGTATTTCGATTGCCAAGCAAGCTTCCTCAGTAGTCGTCAAGTAGTTACGGAGTGATCCAACGACCACTGAGGAAGATTGCTTGGCAATCGAAATACGTATCTGGGCAATACGTCACGAATATTTTTGTTTGAACTTCTGTTCAAATTTATGTTTATGATATGATTTTTATGTATTATTATATGAAATTATACTACATAAATTGGATCGCAATATATCCTATATATTTTATACACAAAATTTGATTAAATTTTTCCACAAATCCATAAAATGCTGCAAGTGAAAAGTGATATTATATTTGGTTCATGAACCCCTAAATTATCAAGTACAATATGTACAGAAATTGTAGCATTTATCTATTGGAAAGAGTTAAAAATTGAATATGGATAATTGATGATAAAATTGGTTTTTAATCGACAAAATTAGAGGCCCGAAAAAGACAAAGGAACCCTGTAAATAAATGACATTTAAAGGCATTTTAAAACCATTATATATCTTTAAACTTCTTTTGGCTTCTAATGGGAAATTTAAACAATTAAAACGTTTTTTTTTCTGTACATTTGATGGGACAATATATCCAGTGGCGTAGCTAGCTAGGGGTTAGGCGGGGCAGTGCCCCGGAGCCCTCAAGCTCGGGGGGCTCTCGAATCCTTACCAGAAATCTCACACTTAATGAAAGATTATGTTTACCGTTTTATTTCTAGGACAAAGATTTTAGTTTTTAGGAAAGTCGAAAGTTGAGCTTTTTTGTTAAGAGGTTTGTTGCTTTTGTTTTACTCAATAATACTTTAGTCTTTTGGTGGCCGAATGGTTAAAGTGGCCTCTTCAAAACTGGTAAATGTTAGGTTCAATCTCATATCTAGCAAATTCTCAATAGTTCTCGGTATGTGGCTTTTCATTGTCTCTAGAGTCGCTAAAGACTTTGGTACTTATAATCGACGGTAAATGACAGAGTTTTATAAATTTAATAAATATTTCTACATCGTGATCAATTAATGGTGACAAAACTAATAAAAATTATAACATTTCAGCTTTTACCTCCAACAAACGGAACTTGTAGCGATGATAAATTCATTATCTCCGGACAAAATACAAACAATATAATTCCAATTTTATGCGGCATTAATAATGGACAACATCGTATGTATCCTCTAAAATTCACACATCAAATTATTTTACACTAGTTAATTGATTTATTTTTAGTGTATTTAGACGTAAACGAATCATCGGATGAACCCATTATGATTACAATAATAACAAACAGTGAACAAAATCGCATTTTCCGCTTATTAATTTCGCAAATTAGTCAATCCGAGAGACTAAATTATCAACCAAATTGTCTGCAAATTTTCGAAAGTGAAACAGGCATGATTGAAAGTTTTAATTACCAAACTGGTGGCACAATTGTGCTACAAAATTTGCCAGGATATTTGGTTTGTACTTACCCCGATGGACTTATCTATCGATTATTTTTTTAAGTTCTTGATTTCTTTTCAGAGTAATTTAAATTATGCAATTTGTATAAGGAAATTGGATGGCTACTGTACGGTTACTTATCGAAACATGTACGAACATGAAATTTATCCATTTCAATTGACTAATCTTGATCAAGGTAATAGCGGTTTTTGCTTGGAATAATCAAAGTAAAAATAATAATCAAATGAAGAATATAAAAATGTATTTTTTAACGAAGAATATCGACTTTATCGGGTATACTATAAAGTGGATATCTCCACTTCCAACAGAGTACTTCGTTTTTTCGTCAAATTCCCTGAGAAAAATCATCATTAAAGACTGAATAGTTTTCTTATTGTTAGTGGTAGAGCCAATTGATTGATTAATTTCTTTCAAAAGTTAGCTAATGGTTTTACCGAGTTGTCATAGGCTCACCCCATGCAATAATTCCATAGTTAAATAAATCTTCGAAAAGACCATGATTAGAACAGGTTTTTAGAACAGGAGCTTGGAAATAGTTGCTTCATTTATAGAATAGAAATATAAAGTACCAATTGGATTTTTTTATAAGTTCCGTAGCATGTATACCTCATTTCATGAGGCAATCAAAATATATATCAAGATATTTTCAGCTATTTACTCTTTTCATCATCTTACCCCTAATAAACACTTCAAATTATACTGATATAATATACTGATATTATAATTATACTGATATACTAAATTAGACTGGGCCAATTTTTTTTTTTTAAAAGTATATCCAAAATATTGTTCAAGGTGGCAAAAAAAATATCGGAAAGATTTGAGCCCTTAATATTAATATTAAGAGGTCTATCATCTTTAATTTCGATTTTTTATTTGTGCTTTGATTTTTGCGTCAATGCGGTCAAACTATCAAGGTAGAAAAATTCATTTGGACATATATTTATAGAAAATTAAATTCCCTACAAAAAAGGTCTCTTCAAAAACTTTTGTCAAACACGTCGTTTCCGAATAATCAAGCATCAGACATTGATATAATTTTTAAATTTATCTTCTGTATTTTGGAATTTTGTAACTAACGAACAAATAAATATATAGAAATTAACATTATAGATTCTTGAAAGGAATTTAATCCTCTACAAAAATGGTCCCTTAAAATTTTTACATAAAATCACTTTTTTAAAAGTTATTCACAATTAAAGTTGAATGTAAAATTAAATTATTATTTTTTTCGTTGTTGAACCAATTTTGAATGAGTGATTTTATGTAAAAGTGTTAAGAGTCCCTTTTTGTAGAGCATTAAATTTCCTTCAAGAATCTATATTGCACATTTCTATATATTTATTTGTTTGTTAGTTACAAAATTCCAAAATAAAGAAGATAAATTTAAAAATTATATCAATGTCTGAAGCTTGATTATTTGGAATCGGCGTATCTGGTGAAAATTTTCAAAGAGAAATTTTTTGTAGGGAATTTAATTTTCGGTGACAATATTTCGGAATGACCAAGATATATTCTTGTAGAAAATTGAACGATCTACAAAAAAGGTCTCTTACAAGTTTTTGATATATTTATTCCTTCAAAAGTTATTCGAGGTCAAAGTTGAACTAAAGAGAAATTTTAATATTTTTTCAATTTTTTGACGCAACCATCAATTTTGTGAGAAAATTTTATAGGACATTTTTTGTAGAGCACTTTTTTCCTATAACTTATCTCTATAAATTTTTTTGATATTTTTTTACAGATCCCACGTTATTTAATTAAAATAAAAAAAATATTTTTTATGTTAAAAATATAATAATTCAGGACAATAAAATTACAAATATTTTCAGTTTAATGCAAATAACTTAGGACCTGTGAAAAATATCAAAAACTTTTATGGAGATAAGTTATAGCAAAAAAAGTGCTCTACAAAAAATGTCTTATAAAATTTTTTCATAAAATTGATGGTTGCGTCAAAAAATTGAAAAAATATTAAAATTTCTCTTTAGTTCAACTTTGACCTCGAATAACTTTAGAAGGGATAAATATATCAAAAACTTGTAATAGACCTTTTTTGTAGATCGTTTAATTTTCTACAAGAATATACCTTGGTCATTCCGTAAATTGTCACTAACGTGAGCTATAAAATTTCAAAGTGCAAGAGAATATTGTTCCCATGTTATTTCAATGGAAAATCGAAATTTGCGATGCGGCACCTCTTAATATTAATATTAAGAACTTAAACTTTCACAGGATTTTTTTTTGTCATTCCCAACAATGTTTTCGATATAATTAAGAAAAAAAAAATCATCAATTTTTTTTTAATTAGTCTAATATTTATATATAATATCATATTCAATATAATTGGTAAAACAGTCGTATAAATGCCGAGATTATTGTACATGGATTTAACAATTGATGTTTGTAATTGAGTACCTGAGGAAGCTGCGAAAGTGGCGATACGATGTTCGAAAAATTTAATATAAACATCGAATATTAAGTACCCAGAAAATGAAAATCACAAATGTTAAAATATTATCTTCACTCACTGAATATTTGGTTCATAATAAATTATATCATTTCAAGTAATCATTATCCCACAATTCCCTGGGTGCCTTATACTTTTGTGGAAGTAAAACCAGTACTATATATTTATTAATATTGATTTATATCATTTTCACTTTAAAACTATTACCTTTTTAATTACCATGTTGCAGATGGATCATATTTATTTCCTCCAGATCAAGCCGGTGTCGAAATATTTAACTGTCCCGATGATTACATAATAATCAATGGAATTCGCCTTTGTGGTGATCGTTTCAACGACGGAACAGTAATCGCAGATTTTCAACAAAACGCACCGGTCACAGGTACTCCATAAAATTCCATTACTTACCCCCGATAAGGATTGCTTCGTAAATTACGTGCGGTACTTGGGAGTCATATAATTTTTTACCTATACCATTTTAACATAGACACCGTTTATTTTGAAAGTGAGTTAAGTTCATTTCAAGAACATTCCATATAGTATCATTTTTAACTATAGGAACATAAGATACCTAAGAAGGAGGGAATAATTAGCGTTTTTGTTAACAATTAAAATGAAATCAGTAATTTCTGAAAACTTAGCAGTTAAATAATTAACATACTTTGTTCTAGTTACAAGAAGAAGAATCACCATATAGACCGTGCTTGAAATGGACTTACGCCACTTTCAAAATAAACAAGTCATATAAAAAGAATATTTTGTCATAAGAGTCACGGGTTAAAAAGGCAAAATTTATCTCACATAGTTAAAAAACAACCGATAATACCAAGTACACATTAGTAGACATGGTGGGCGATTTTGGTCTTTGAGGTAGTCTTAGGTTGTCTTCATGGACAGATCTGCGGACAAATCTTTGTCTATGGAATTGATTAGAACCCACGTCTTTACGCTATTAACATCAGCTATATATATAAACGTTCATATTTCAAAGAGGCAATTTTTTAGACTTTAAATTGAATTTACTGTGCTTTTTATCAGTTCAACTAAAAATATTATTACATATTATTTTCTAACTTTTAATTACCTTTCCAATGATATATAACTCGCCTGTCTAAAGTAAAATTTTTTGTTTTATCCCTAGGAAATACCTTCCCTTATTATTTTTAAGGGATGATAAGTAGCCTAATGTGAGTGGGAAATTGTGTTGTATCTTAATACCAAATTTCATTAAAATCGGTTGTTCCGTTCTTTAGTTAAATCAGGACACACAGACAGACAAAAAATTTAAAAACGTTAAATTTGAAATAAGGGTTTCTTGAAACAAATATTTATCCTAAAATTGGGTTCAAAATCTAAATGTATAGACAGACGTAAGAATTTTATATATTAGTATAGATAAAAACAAAAATGTGATTTTTTTTCTTGAGTTGTCTTGAGTCTAATAATTTTCACACCTCTGTATAATTGATCTATGGATAAATCATTCAACTTGGTCTACTAATGTGTACTGTAATGAATTTTTCAGATAATTCAGCCGGACCATTCATTCTACCAGTTCGGACCAATCAAATCACAAACGGTCGAGGATTTAAATTATTCTTTCAACAAAACAAATGTCTTAGTTTTTAAGCTATTATAGTAGAAAAAAGGAAAGATCAATAAAAACCATATTTATTTCGTAATATTCTATTATAGTTCAATTAAGTATTCGTTCACCGTAAACTTAAAATAATTCATAACTTACCAACAAAAAAAAATAAAATTCAATCACAGACATTTTACTCTGATCAAAAATATCAAGTAATCAATTTACTCTTTGTCATAACTTTCATCTTTCCTAATTTTAAATCCATGCGTAATTGAAGGCTGATCCGTCAGACTACTGGCCAATGTCAACACTGGCGTGGTGGACAACGATGACGTGTCATCATCATCCCTAAAACTTCTTCGGCTTGCACTGGCCTCGCCCTTTTCTGTGCTTAAATTTGCTGCGAAAATATCAGCCCGATTTTCGGGCGAGGAGGCAAAGCGTGGTTGGGTGATTCCCAAATTTTTTTCATCGACCAGAGTAGTGGTGAAACGTTGAGATTTCACTGGTTGTTCGGAGGCTTTTTTTAGATTTTCCGAGAATGAACTTGGTCCAGTGGCTGGTCGACTTGGAGATGTGGTGTTGATTTTCTTCATCTCATATTCACTGGTACTACGACGGGAATTTTGGTTTTTTATTTTCGGCGAATATACGTTGTGGATAAACTGATGTTGATTGCTGGTACTGGTTTCCCCTAAATCGTTCACATCGGAACTACTTGCACGTCTGTTGGACGGACTCGTATCGAAATTTCTTTCAGGTTTTTCCGGGAAATTTAGGGATGAAACACGATTGATTTTCGGAGGTTCAATAAATGTTTCCTTTACGACTATCGCTCCAGGTGTTGCCAACATTTTCATGTTTTTCAGTTCCATTTTTTCACATTTATTCACATTTGTACGAGACTCGTTCAGATTGTTCCCTAAAATAATATTCTTTTCCAACAATTCCGTGTTTTTCGAACCCAAAGACCCCAAAGCTGTAGCCCCCAATTCAGCTTCTGTCGGCGTCGTTACTTTAGACACCAGAAACTTTTCTTTATAGTTTGTCCACTTTTTATCCGAAGTAAACAAATTTTTTGATTCATTCAAACATTCCTTATCATATTTCGAATTATTGGAAAATTGGTCCAACGTTATTGGTGTACTATTTTGCCGTTTATATGCATTACATTTCACGTCCTTCATGTCCAAATTTGATGCACTATTACTAGCAGAACTTGTGCTGATATTTGATTTTGCTGGAAAAATATTGTTGTAAAAATTAGGGAATTGGTAGCTGGTACTATCGTGCGATTGGTAACTAAAAGAAGCGGCTCGTTTTTTCTCGATAACCACAAGATTATCGACATCTTGCGAATCCTGATCAATCGGAAGTGGTGCAATTGAAGTTTCGTCAAACAAATCTTCCGTTACTGTTACATCAGTATCGGCAGTTGATCCTGCAGTTGCATCCCCCGTGTTAAAATCAAATTCCGATTCAGCCGAAACCGGTGTAATCTCTCCACTATTCACCTCCCCTAAAATCAAAAATAAGAAAAATTAGTAGAAAAATCAATTTTTTTTTCTCTAATTCAAACCTTTACAATCGGCTAAAGCTTCCACACTTCCAAGGGTCATTCCAACGTTTGAAAGATCACCATCGAGATCAAGACCCGATGGAAACATTTGCGATACTTTTGTTCCTCCAACACATCTAAAACATTTTCAAAATTCAATCAATCAAATATTAAAAAGACCCAAAAAAAATACCCATCACTGCTTATAATACTCGCGGACATATCACTACTTTCCCGGGAACAGAAATCGGATAGTCCTGTGGGAGATGATGGTCCACTGCTAGACACAAAACTCGGAGGTCCACTCCATCCTATACCTAAAATTTTCAACAAAAATACCAAAATGGTTATCTTCTTCTTCTATTATTATAAAGAGGAAAGATTTGATTGTTTGTTTGTTTTGAATAGGCTCCGAAACTACTTGACCGATTTGAATTTTTTTTTTCATTGTTGGGAAGCTACACTATTTCCGGTGAACATGGGCAATTTTAAATTTTCAAAAAAGTTAAGGATCCATACTAAAGCTCCAATAATGTGTGAAAAAAATACTAAAAAACTTTCTTAGATCGCGTGGGCTGGTGATTTAAGGGTGGATCACCCTTAATTTTTTTTAAAACTGCATCCATTTTTTTAGAGATATTAAAAAACGGTCTTCGGCATGTAAAAGTTAAAGTTTTGAACTATTTTTCTGTTATTTGCCCTGATATGTCTCTCCCCCCTCCCCCTTTTACAGTGCTTTGAAAAAGGGTCCTCAAAAATGAGGAGGCAAACGGGAGACAAGTTTTCTCGGAAACCGGAAGTCGAATCATGATTTTCCAAAGAATGTAGGTTTTGGTAATGCGTCTTCTTGGTACTGAACCTTGAAAATCCGAAAAAAGTTGAAAATTCACAAAATGGCGCGACTTTGAAAAAAAAGTTAAAAAAAACGACCTAGTTTTGGACCTTTCCCCCTCTCCCACTTTGAGGGGGCGGGGAGGTTTGGCCAATTTCAGAGGTTCAGTACCAAGAAGACGTGTTGAACTATAACACTCTCCAGTTTCAAGTCAATCCGTCGGATGGTTTCTGAGAAATCTTGGCTCCCAGTTTTAAAAATATGATTTCGAGAAAAACGTATTGAAAGTTTTTTAGTAATAATAATTATAATAATAGTAATAAAACTTAAAATAAATACGTTTTTAAAACCGTGTATAGTTTTTTTTTACTTTTTTTTTTGGTCCCATCGTGAATTTTTTTTGGAAATACCAAAAAAAAAATTCTCTAAAAGTTTGAGCCCTTAATATTAATTTTAAGTCCTCGACCAAGACGTGTAAAGATTTCCCATTGAAAATACACGGAAACTCTGATTTTTTGTTTTTAAATTTCTATATCTCAGCGGCATTTCAAGGGATCGCTTTTACCGAAGATGGTTTTTTCTCAGAATTAAACGCTCTACAAAAGTGTCCATTGCGACAAAGTCGTAACTCACACCGGTGAGGTAGTAAGGGCCACTGAACCTGATTTTTCCATAAAATTCAAAGCTTAATATCTCGTTTAATATTGATTTTCGCGATTTGGTCTACAGGAACTTTTTTGTAGGAAATCAAATTCTCTACAAGTTTTTCATTTATAATTTTTCCGTAGCTCTTGTTATTTACGAAATAAATGCAAAAAAAAACGCGAATTTTATGGAAAAATCAGGTTCAGTGGCCCGTACTACCTCACCGGTGTGAGTTACGACTTTGTCGCAATGGGCACTTTTGTAGAGCGTTTAATTCTGAGAAAAAACCATCTTCGGTAAAAGCGATCCCATGAAATGCCGCTGAGATATAGAAATTTAAAAATAAAAAATCAGAGTTTCCGTGAATTCTCAATGGGAAATCTTTACACCCATTGGTCGAGGACTTAAAATTAATATTAAGGGCTGAAACTTTCAGGGAATTTTTTTTTGGTATTTCCAACAAAATTTCACGATGGGACCAAAAAAAGTTAAAAAAAAAATCACCCTAGTGCATATATAAAATCGTGTATTTATATACTCCTCTGACTGATTAAATTTTAATATTCGGGGTATTCCTTATAGGAAGTAGGCATGTCATAAGATTTTTTTTTGAAAATTCCTACCCTAACAGACAAGGGTGGATTCAGGATTTTTTTCTTGGGGGGTACAATATCTATTATTTGCAAATGCGTGAAAGGGATCACGAAAAAAAATCGCAATTCCAGCCAGAAATTATCATAATGATAAATAATAAATAATCATATCATCATAATGATAAAAGAAATTTAAAATCCTCTTCCAGAGCAAAAGGCATACGCCAAATAGTGTATAGTGAACTTTGGACTATCCAATATGGTTTAATTATATAGTTGAAATTCAGATATTTTAATAATAAGTTTATAGATACATAATGGTTATACATGATTATGGAAGAACTGGGTTTCGTGCCATTGTACAAATTTCAATTTCGCGGTTGTGTTGTACAGTGCAATAGTGTAATAGTTTTTGGAAAAAGGGTCATTCGGGAATCGAAAAAGGGAGATGGGGTTATTTTGACGCGAGTATTTTGATAACTTTCGACATTTTTTAGTCATAATTAAGACCGAATTTATTGAACTTGGCGATATTTTTTTATTTATGTATAGATGCTGATTGATTTACGGATTATTTGGTTCATGGTAGGTATACCTACCGTAGGTATACGCAATTAATTGATTAAATTAAAAATGAATTGATTATTACATAGAAATATTTTATTCTTTGTAACAGTTTATTAAATATGTCTTTTTCAAGAGTGTGAAGTGTTTTCAGGTATGATTATATTTTTCGTAAAAGATATAAGAAAAATAAAATACGTTACGCAGACGAAGTCGCGGGGATCAGCTAGTAAAAATTCATTTTCTTTATTAAAATACATCAAAAAGCACAAATCATTCATTGTTAACTTTATCAAAGCATTTAACATTAACTTTCTGATCAATATCCTTTTGCGATTCATAGTTGGTCGAAGCTGTTATACTATAATAAACAGTTTTCGAGTCATCATTCTCGAAATCCATGGCCGAATAATAAAACTCTGTACTAATCGTTTTGGTGTTGGACGTTTTCATTGGTTCTAGGCACTTTTTTAAATCGCAAAGATCCTTTTTACTACAACTACACTTCTGTAAATTCTCGTACACGGACGACATCATTTGACTTATATAATCAATCATTGATTGCGAATTGTCAAAAAGAATTCTCAATGATTTTTTTTCCTCCAGTTGATCAACAATTATGTCTTTTACATGTTCATAGTCAAAATTGACGGTGGTAATGTTGGATGATATTTGGCTGTTTAAATATATGCTCGATGTACAAATGGCAGGGCTTGATGATGGTACCGCATGGTGTTTCAGTACACCGTAGATAAATTCATTGTTACAATTTTCCATGACGTTTGTAAAAGCAATTTTTTTTATTAAACTATTCCCTTTAATTGGTTTTTCGGTTAGGTCGGTGATTTTTTTCGGGTGGGATGGTGGAAGTAGATCACATCCCGTTTGAGAATTGACTACGGTTTTTAAATATTTCATTTGATTTTTCAACAAGAAATTTTCTTCGCTTAAGGATTCTTCACACCCATTTTCTTCGGGGACCACAAATTGAATGTTTGTGAAAATGTCTAGAAATTTTTGAAACATTTGACTTAGTAAAATGCCAACCACTTTAAAAAATCAATCAAATAATGAATTAACCATTCTTTTAGTTTGGGGTTAGCCGAATCTCTCTGTAGATATTAGCAATAGACTGAGTCAAAAAAATCGACTTTTTTTTTTGAAAAGTATATCGAAAATATTGTTCAAGATGGCTGAAAATCCCGCTAAAAAAATAGCGGGAAGGTTTGAGCCATTAATATTAATATTAAGAGGTCTATCATTTTTAATTTCGATTTTTTATTTGTGCTTTCATTTTTGCGTCAATGCTGTCAAACTATCAAAGTAAAAAAAATCATCTGCACATTAATTTACAGAAAATTAAATTCCCTACAAAAAAGATCTCTTTGAACATTTTCGCCAGATACTCCGTTTCCGAATAATCAAGCTTTAAACATTGATATAATTTTTAGATTTATCTTCTTAATTTTGGAATTTTGTAACTAACGAACAAATAAATATATAGAAATGGACAACATAGATTCGTGAAGGGAATTTAATGCTCTACAAAAAAGGTCTCTTAACGTTTTTAAATCAAATCACTTTTTCAAAAGTTATTCACAATAAAAGGTGAAGGAAAAATTAAATTATTATTTTTTCGTTGTTGAACCAATTTTGAAGAATGGTTTTATGTAAAAACGTTAAATAACCCTTTTTGGTAGAGCATTAAATTCCCTTCAAGAATCTATATTGTTCATTTCTATATATTTATTTGTTCGTTAGTTATAAAAATCCAAAATAAAAAAGATAAATTTAAAAACTATAAGTATCAATGTTTAAAGTTTGAATATTCGGAAACGGCGTTTCTGACGAAAATTTTCAAAGAGTCGTTTTTTGTAGGGAATTTAATTTTCTATAAATATATGTACAGATAAATGTTTTTATCCTGATAGTTTGACAGTATTGACGCAAAAATAAAAGCACAAATAAAAAATCGAAATTAAAGATGATAGACCTCTTAATATTAATATTAAGGGCTCAAACCTTCCCGATATTTTTTTTGTCACCTGGAATAATATTTTCGATATACTTTTCAAAAAAAAAATAATCGATTTTTTTGGCCTACTCTACTATTCATGGTGTCCGAATAATGAAAATTTTAAAGCAGAACAGCAGGTCAACCAATAAGAGAAGGTTTATAATATATCTTTTTTTTTAATATATAATATTATTTATAATAAATTATCTTTTTTTTTTAGCTGAAGAGCAAATCAATTAAAAAACCGGAAGAATCGCTTTCCAGGTCGGATGAAGGAAGGCCCGAGACCACGATCCCTGTTGAAGTTATTGGGATTCTTGTGGATCTCTATTCTTTCCTGGAGCTTTTTTGTTTTTAAAAAGCCACGAGACAAAGGGGGAATTATAGAATGTCCAATAGCCAATGCTCAGCCATGGCTGAAAGGTCGGTTTGACCAAACTTTACATTCCTAGGATGTTCCTTCAATCGTGTATTCTCGAATCTCCCGGTTTCACCAACATATATCTTTCCACATGAACAGGGGATTCCATATACTCCAGGCTTGTTCAAAATTGGGACTTTATCTATCGTAGAAGGAAGTATACGGGATATTTTCGTTGGAAGCTTGAACACCACCTTAAAATTATATTTTCTCCGTACCCAAGCGCGGATTTGGGGAGGGGGCACAGGGTATTTTTGTGTACTGTGGAAATTCCATAACAGTACATACTCAAACAGTACATAAATCAAATTATTAAAATTATGAAAACATGAATAAAATAACAGAACATTAGTGAACCTCTAGTCTATTTCTGGCTGAAATTGCGAATCTTTTTCGTGATCCCTTTCACGCTTTTGCAAATGAAAGATGATATTGTGCCCCCCCCAGAAAAAAATCCTGAATCTACCCTTGTCCGTACCCTTTTAATACGGTCATGTACACCTTGCAGATACGGGAGAAATACGAGACAATCCAAATTCTCAACTTCATCAGAATGTTTCGAGCCATCCCATGTTCTTAACTTGTTAACAATATTTCAGTCTTCAACGAAAATATCGTGTTTATTTCCTTCCCCGAAGAATAAAGTCCTAATTTTGGACAAACCTGGAGATATTCCTCCATTTATGCGTCCCACTTAGTGTCCGACCGAACTTTCGGTTTCGGTTGGACCAGTAGCGTAGCTAGGTAACCAAGGGCCCTGGGGCAAATTAAAAAAGAGGCCCCACTGCTATGTTAACTGATTAGGTTTTATCAAATAAAAATACGAAATATACAAATACTTTAAAAATGCTCAGCTACTTAAGCTCTTTTTTGTGCACTGCAGGGCAGGTAATAAAAATATTAAACAGTAACGACATACATTTCAATTAATACTTGGTATAGGTTTGGCTAATAAAACAAAATAGGAGAAGATTCAAGGGTTTATTATATAAAGGTCGGGCCTACCAACTGACTAAATAACAATTATATTTACAATTTTTCCCAGCTTTAGTTTTCGCAAAAGTATCAATGACTTCGTATAAATCCAGGCTTGATGCAGTTTTGTTTTCAATCGCTATTAGCGATAAATGTCGGAGTCGAGTTTGGCCCATATTATTTCTTAAATATTTTTTTATTATTTTTAATTTGCTAAATGACCTTTCAGCTACTGCAGAAGTGACAGGAATTGTAAAGAATAATAACATTGCTGTAAATACTTCCGTTAGGTCACATTCTAGCACTCCATATTTGCTCATTATTTCCTTACATAATTGATGAACTTCCAACTGAATTTCCAAAAGTTCAGTTCGATCAAGACTTTTGGTAAGGATTCGAGGGCCTCCGGAGCTTGAGGACCCCGGGGCACTGCCCCGCCTAGCCTCTAGGTAGCTACGCCACTGCTTGACTGGTTTTCGAAAGAATTCTTTTCATAAAACTTTAATCTGGTCTTTAATCGAAGAAAATCATAAAAGATGTTGGGTATTATTAAATGATTTCATTTCTGATATATGAGTTTTGTTATTAGGGATTGCAATATCGGACCAAAAGTTCCATTCCGATATTTTTTAGTTCTTAATACCGGTAGTAGGAATTTAAAGTAAGGATTCGAGGGCCCCGGGGCACTGCCCCGCCTAGCCCCTAGGTAGCTACGCCACTGGGTCAGACACTACTCCTACCACATTGGAAAATGAGATAACATAACGATTTACAAGACTCAATTTTGAACGAAGAAGTAAGAAGTATAAAAAGTAATACGTATTTTTGGCTCCTATGTACTTTAGCACACCCACAATCTGGAAATGTTGCATTTTCGACTTTGTTTTTAATTTAATTCACGATTAAATTGGTCCATAATGAAAATTTAGCCACAAAAGAGAGAATTATACCATATTAGAATTAAATCATCAAAAAAATCGCGAATTAAATTAAAAACAAAGTCGAAAATGTAACGTTGCCATATTGTGGGTGTGCTAAAGTACACTTGAGCCTAACATCATTTGAAATGTAACACAAGTTTGTTTCGAACTTCAACAGGCAATTTGAAGTATACTTACTATTACACGGAGATTGAAGTTTCAAAGAAACAGCATGCGCCGCTGCTGTCGCCGATGATGATATGTTTGGTTTGAAAACCGGCAAATTTGAATCCGAAACATCCACATTGGTGGCATTAATTCCGCTTCGCAATTCACCACTGAGAATATCCGACGAGGACGTCAACAAACATCGATCCAATTGACTCGAAGACGGCGTCGGCGTCAAAATCGGCGTCGACGGATTTTTCGGTGGCGACGACGTCGGCGTCCGCGGCATCGGCGTTGAAGTCATCCGCTCCAGAAACTCATCCAGCTGACGCAACGACAGAGCATTGTGCAATGTCTCCAGCGGCCGAATCGGAGGCACACCTCCAAAACCTTCAATAGCTTTGATAAAGTTTAAATAATACACACAAATTAAAATCATAAATATTTTACGCAACCTGCAGCTATCAAATGCATGTCATGTACGATATTTAATCGGGCAAGTTACAGAATGAGTACAAACCAGATGCGGATGCCGTGGTCGGTATCATGTCCCGCAAATTCGGCGCCGACGAGCTGCCACTGATCACTGCCGTGCTGAAGAGTGAGCTGGTCGAGCTAGCGCCGACACCTAGTTTTTTGAAGCCTAATGGTCCACCGAATCCGAAGCCTAGCATCTTGAAATAACTCATTTGGCCGGCGATGCTGTGTCGATGCCGTCGTATGTTCATCGCCGTAGTGCCTCCACTTCCGCCGACACCCACACTTCCGCCGTTACCACCGCCGACACCTTCACATAACGCTCCTGTTGTGCCAGCGCCGTTTGCCTCTGTATTAGTTACAATGGTTTTGGGAACACTGTTTCTTAGGGTTGTTATCGAGGACATTGTAGTGCATGTGGGATTAGCATTACTGTTAATATTATAGCTCTGTGCATGGTGAATCTGATGGTTAATGTGATGAATGCGAGGCTTATGCAAATGAGGATGCTGGATGGTATGAAACGATGATGTCATTGGATGCGAAAATGACCGACGTGGATATTTAACATCCCGCACCACGTAAGACGTAGGTGTCGCCATCGTCCGATGCAAAGCCGACGATCTTTTCGTCGAGGGTTTCGCGTATAACTCCATCTGGCGAAAATGATCATCTGGCAAACTAATTCTCCGATCCATTTCCATCAAATCAAACGTAATTTGACTGTCATCCTCGACGTAATCTTCGTCACTACTAGTACCAGACGCCGTCAGGGAATGGGATCGATAAAATTTTCGACTTGCCGATGGAACACTCAAAAGCGACATGGCCGGATGGCTAGAAGAACGGGTTGGAAAGGTATTATAGGAGTACATGTTGTTAATCATATACATCGATTTAAACCTCGAACCATGCAAATCTTCATCAACATCAATGATATTTGGATCGGAATATGAAAGTTTGCCAGAAGATCCTTTCGTACTATCGTAAATTGGCACTGTCATCGGCAAACGTTTCCCATCGGGAAACTGAAACTGATCCAATTGTCGCGACGATGACATAAACTTAATTTCCGTCAACGGCAACTCATTCGTCGCGGATTCCGGCATAATTTTTTCAAACTTATCATTGATAATTTCCTTGGTAAATTTCAACTCCGATAATGGTACATCATTAGTCGGCGATTTCGTATAGTAGTCATGCAATGAATATGGCGTTTGTAGATGCCGATTGCAATAGAAGTCTTGGGAATTATTAACAGGATAGTCAAACGTATTTTTTGCAGTGTTTTGAATTGTGATTGGAGGAGTTGGAGAACAATTACGTTTACAATTGAAGCTTTTATCGATTACATTAGGATCAGCAATGAAAAATTCTGGAGATGAAATTGAATGAAATAAGGGGGCAGATGTTACAGAGAGCAAAAGAGTATTTTCAGATATGACCGGCATCATATCTAATGATTTCACCCGAGAAGAAATAAAAGAAAAAAACAATAATTAAAATAAAGTTTACGAAAAATCAAAGCATGTTACACAAACCAACGAAAATGTAATGAATGTTAATACCACCAAATAAGAAGTAAACCAACAAAATTTGAATAAAACCACACAACAGAGCTATAAATTTCTAGTAGAATGCATTTTATTTGAGGGATGTGATTTAAGTGGTATAAGGTATTATCAATAATCGGATGTGCGTACCACAACACTAAAAGTACGAGGCTGAGGATACTACGGCGTCTGAACGATTTTGATGTAAAGTGCATTAAATATTGACATAAAATAAACCTCGAGATTGGTACAAGTTTAAACTTCCTACTAATAATAAGATTACATACCTACCCAAAAAAAAATGTTTTTTTTTCAAACAATTTTGACCATGATATCGAATAGATCACAAAAGTTAACATTGGTTCTTATCGATTAAAGTTCTTGTTCTTTAGTGCAGCAGATCCTAACCTTTTTCAGCCATGGACCCCCAAGGAAATGAAGCATAATGCCAAGGACCCCTGAGTGAAAAAAATGTGCAATTTTTAGACAATATTATATTTTCGTATTCCTTTATTAAATTAAAAAAAAAACTTTTTTAAATGGGATAGCGGACCCCCAGGAGTCAATGCTTTAGACCAGGGCTTTTTCCTCAGATTTTTGCAATAGGGAATGCATTTTAAAAATTCAAAATGGAATCAAAATAAGATTTTTTCGCTGACTTTGAACAGTTATACTATGTATACAATATATAGGATATATTGCGGTCCAATTTATGTAGTATAATTTAATATAATAATATATAAAAATCATACCATAAACATAAATTTGAACAGAAGTTCAAACAAAAACATTCGTGACGTATTGCCCAGATACGTATTTCGATTGCCAAGCAATCTTCCTTAGTGGTCATCAAGTAGTTTGGATCACTCCGTTACTGCTTTGTGAATCATTACTATTAGCTGATAGCAATAATTTTACACCAATATACATCCTAAAGCCTACCCACTGAACAAAAGATATTTTCTTTGGAAAATCTATTAATTTACTTGCAAATTTTGATATTGCTAGGAAATGCAGTTGATAGTGGAAAATGGGGGGTGCAAGTATTCCAAAGACATGTTCACCTTAGTCACCAAAAAACAATTACCAGCTTCGGATAGAATCTATTACACATGGTATTTTGTAATTGTAAATAAGGATAGTTTTATATTTAAGGGTGGATCACCGTCAGAAAAAAAAATCGTTTTTTTTCCATAAATGTCTTCTTACAACATTCAAGAATAACGTGTTAAAAGGATTGGAATAACTGACTAATGTATTTTCACTGATAAAAATTGAATAAATTGATAATAACATAAAAAAATATCTTAAAAAAACTTAAAATGCGTTTTTCTCGAAATCAACTTTTTAAAACTGGGAGACAAGATTTCTCCGAAACTATCCCACGGATTAACTTGAAACTGGAGAGTGTTATAGTTCAACACGTCTTCTTGGTACTGAACCTCTGAAATTGGCCAAACCTCCCCCCTCAAAGTGGGAGAGAGGGAAAGTTCCAAAAAAAGGTCGTTTTTTTAAACTTTTTTTCAAAGTCGCGCCATTTTGTGAATTTTCAACTTTTTTCGAATTTTCGAAGTTCAGTACCAAGAAGATGCATTACCAAAACTTACATTCTTTGGAAAATCATGATCCGACTTCCGGTTTCCGAGAAAACTTGTCTTCCGTTTGCCTCCTCATTTTTGAGGACCCTTTTTCAAAGCGCTGTAAAAGGAGGAGGGGGGGGGGTCATACCGGGACAAATAAAAAAAATAGTTCAAAACTTCAACTTTTACATGCCGAAGACCGTTTTCTAATTTCTCTAAAAAAAAAAATGGCAGCAGTTTTAAAAAAGTCATTTTTTTTTACGTTCTGACGGTGATCCACCCTTAAACCGGGATCCACTATTCGAAAACACAAATTAATGTTATAATAAAAGTAATAAAATAGTTTAAAGAAATGTTAGCAAAAAAAATCGAGATCAACTAAGAACCCACTTTGAGCACATCTAAGCTTCTATAGACAAGGAAATAAACTTTTTTTAGTTTTCAAAATTTCAATATAGTTCGTTAGAGGTAGATATTGATATATCGATTCCATTATTATCAAAAAAAAAATATTAATTTTCTAAATTCAATCACTGTTGCGAAAGTCCAAGGCATTCGTGTTTTTGAGGCTCCAGAAACTCGACTACATTTCATACTCCTTAAAAAAGACTAAGACTATAATCTCAGTGTTATTTTGAAATATCTTTTATTGATATTTGCCAAAAAACGAAGATGTATTTCTATATGAAAATTGGCAGGGTTTAACCGGAAATATTTTTGACTTTCGGTTATTATACTGGAACTTTAGGCTTTAAGATCATTTTTAATCAAAGTTCATCGAAATTCATCAAAAAGTAAAGCTCAAAAATAATAAATAAGATATACTTATATAAATAAACTTGTACAGCCAGTTTCAACTTTTTGCATCATTTTGAATTATATTTTCTTGAGATTTGGCAAGGTTTAACAAGAATATTTTTTGTTCTTTGGCTATTACACTGGAATCTTAGGCTAAAAGATTACTTTTTACCAAAGTTCATCAAAAAGTAATGCCCAAAAATGACATACAAAACCCTTATACCTGAAGTTTCCACTTGTAAAATCTCAAGTTTGATATTTAATGCACCGCACATCGACATCATGTTCAAATCAATATTGTTACATTCATACACATACACAGGCAGCATAAACTCGGCGTCGAACCGCCCAAATGATTATTTCAATTTTGAAAAATCGTAAAAATTTAAGAGAAAAAAAATCACATTATTACAAAAAAACCAATTAGACCAAAAATCATTCAATTTGTAAAACTGTTCAGTTTCAATGCAAATTATTAAGACGCATGGGATATGCAGCAGGGGCTTACCTGCGTTGGGACTGGTGTCCTGGTGTTGTTGGTCGTACGACCGGGCACGGGGTTCACATTCGGGACTTATGGCACATCCTTGGTCATATGACGTCAGACTACGTCCCGATTGTTGAGCCTGTTGTTGTTGGGCCAGTTCTGCGGTTAAACGTTTCGCCAGATGGGCCGCTTCGTGGCCACATACTGTATGGCAACTTCTGCACAGAAGAAAAAAAAACATTTGGAATTATTAATTACAAGCTGATACCCGCGACTTCGTCTGCGTAACATAGGTGTAGATTATATTTTCTTTTGGTAGTGGTGTATGAAAATTTTTATTTTTCTTATTTCTTTTACGAAAATCATAATCATACGTGAAAACACTATTTTGTCAACTTTAAAAAGATATATTTAATAGACTGTTGCTTAGAATAAGATATTTGTATGTAATGATCAATTAATTTTCAAAAAATATTTATCAATATCTAAATAAATAAAAAATATCGTCTAGTTCAATAAATTCGGTCTTAATTATGACTTTAAACAGTAAAAAGTTATCAAAACACTCACTTCAAAATAACAGAAGGAAAGGGTCTAGATTTAGAATATTAGTAGAAATTTTTAAAAAAATAAAAGCTGAGATCTGAATTTTATCACCTATTAATAGAAATCCCATTGTATCATTGTATTGACTCCCGAATCTTTTTCTCAAAACTATTCCCTACTGCAATGTACAAAACTACCGCGAAATTAAAATTTGTTCAATTACACGAAACCCAGTTCCTCCATAATCAAGTATAACTATTGTGTATCTATGTACTTATTATTAAAATATTAGACGTAGACAAAAATTTTGAATTTGGAATAAGGGCCTCTTGAAACAAATATTTACCCTAAAATTGGGTTAAAAATCGAGACGTAAAAATTGTATATATAAGTAAAGATATTTTTTTATACTATAAATAAGTACTTATTTGGTATAAACTCACCCTATTGGAATTGGATCAGACTGTTTATGTTTATGACGAAATACTTTTTCTTCGATCGGTGATTTTGCCACGCAAGAGTCCTACAATAAAAAGAAAAGACCATATAAATTGTAATCAGAAGAGAAACATTGACTATCATTGGGCAAAACTCTTGAAAAATGTTATGGGGAAGTTTGAAGAAAAGAAATATCTTCAACATTTGAAAATTAATATCAAGATAATAGATCAATCATTCGATTCAACATTAAAGATTCTCATTTTCTGAATACTTAATATTCGAAGTTTTTATTAAATTTTTTATCAAAATTATATTGAATATGATATTATATATAAATTTTTGATATTATTTCTTAATTATATCGAAAATATTGTTGGGAATGACGAAAAAAAAATCTTGTGAAAGTTTAAGCTCTTAATATTAATATTAAGAGGTGCCGCACCGCAAATTTCCATTTTCCATTTAAATAACATGGAAACAATATTCTCTTGCACTTTGAAATTTTATAGCTCACGTTGGTGACAATATTTCGGAATGACCAAGGTAAATTCTTGTAGAAAATTGAACGATCTACAAAAAAGGTCTCGAACAAGTTTTTGATATATTTATTCCTTCAAAAGTTATTCCAGGTCAAAGTTGAACTAAAGAGAAATTTTAATATTTTTTCAATTTTTTGACGCAACCATCAGTTTTATGAGAAAATTTTATAGAACATTTTTTCAAGAGCACTTTTTTTCCTATAACTTATCTCCATAAAAGTTTTTGATTTTTGTCACAGGTCCTAAGTTATTTGCATTAAACTGAAAATTCCCTGAATTATTATATTTTTAACACAAAAATTATTTTTTTATTTTAATTAAGTAATTAAGGACCTGTGAAAAAAATCAAAAATTTTTATAGAGATAAGTTATAGAAAAAAAAGTGCTCTACAAAAAATGTCCTATAAAATCTTCTCATAAAATTAATGGTTGCGTCAAAAAATTGAAAAAATATTAAAATTTCTCTTTAGTTCAACTTTGACCTCGAATAACTTTTGAAGGAATAAATATATCAAAAACTTGTACGAAACCTATCTTGTAGATCGTTTAATTTTCTACAAGAATAGACCTTGGTCATTCTTAAATATTTTAACCAACGTGAGCTATAAAATTCCAAAGTGCAAGATAATATTGTTACCATGTTACTTCAATGGAAAATCGAAATTTGCGATGCGGCACCTCTTAATATTAAGAGCTTAAACTTTCATAGGTTTTTTTTTGTCATTCCCAACCATTTTTTCGCTATAATTAAGGAAAAAAAAATCATCATTTTTTTTTCGAATCAGTCTAATGTTTATATATAATATCATATTCAATAAAATTTTATTGAATATGATTGGTAAGACAGTCGTATAAATGCCGAGATTATTGTACATGGATTTAACAATTGATGTTTTTAATTGAGTACCTGAGGAAGCTGCGAAAGTGGCGATACAATGTACGAAAAATTTAATTAAAACATCGAATATTAAGTATCGAGAAAATGAGAATCATTAATGTATAATAACCATGGAGAAAAATACCAGCAATTCAATTCAACGTTGGACTAATATTCAAAGATTATAAAACCATCTTTGAGATTAACTATTTCTATGACTTTTTGGTAAAATAATATCAAATCTAACCGTTTGTGTAACCGATTGGCTACTTCTTCGGGACAAATCTTCAGTCGGGGTTACATCAGCACTAGTTTCAGTCTCTTCATCAATGCGACTTGAACATTCTTCAGTACGCGGAGTCGATGTCGCCGTTGATTCTGCCGTCTAAATCCAAGAAAAAAAATAGAACTATTCCAAATATTCTGCACAATTTAAACTTACACTATTTTTGCCACTATTTGTAGTAGTGGCACTTTCACTACGAGAATGTGGACGAAAACCAGGTCCGGGTGGTAAATTTTTTTGCACGCAACAATTGACGCCCGGACTGAAATGTAATTCCACGTGAAATCTTTCTTCACTGCACGGATCTTTGGTCGGATCTTCGTATAACATTACTACTAATTGAGACATGTAGTTCAATTCGGAAACCATTGAAATGTATTGCATGGCACGACGCCATTGCTCGTCTTTCATCACCTACAATTGATATAATTATTTCCAATACTTATTATTATTATTATTAATTTTATTTACATCTAAAAGGCCTCCATAACGTAATACAGTCAACAAAGAATGCACATGACTTTCGCTGGTAAAATACAACCGAGTTCGTACATGTCTTCCGGGACTACTAACTCCATGTGAATATCTAGGATTCAATCGATTCACCGTTTCTTCTTCCTCCCCAAATTCCTCGATATTCCTCTGTAAATCTGCACGAATTTTTTTCAACAACGGCGTACAAATGCCTTGGCCAATTGTTAACTTTTCCTGAACGGTTAAACCGTATTCTTGTGGAATTACTATGTCAGCCAAATATTTGGCATACATGTAAAGTTCTTCGGCTTGTTCGAATTGTAACGTATGCTGATTATGTTGTAAATCGTATTTGATACAGTCGTAAATATCGGGGATTTTACTAATATCGAATTTTTTATTTTTATTACAGAAATCCTTTTCAATTTTGCCCCATCGTCGACCCATCAATTCCCACGTTTCGCCGTGGTATAGAATGGCATCTCGGGTTTTTGGATCTTCACTTTTGATTCGTACAATATCCATTAGTGAATGTATTAGGGAATGAACATGCCGACAACAACGGGCAGGATTTTTTACTAATTCCAAAGCGGCCGCAATACTTTCGGCTCCACCTGGATTTATCATTTTTCTTTCTTCTTCAGTAAATTCACGTTCCAGCTGCATCAATTCATGTAGCCGAGCTTTACACCTGAAATTTCCAGTCAATTTAATAGCACTTTCTTTAATAAACCAATTAAAACTTACATATTTTGATATTTGCTAGAATCGCAATCATTGTCCAGCAATCCATTGGTGTTGGCACTCTTGACCATTTGAACTAAAATTGGCGTAAGTTCCCCTTCCAGAGCTAGCAATCCTTTTGCAAAAGCTGCAGCCGTCATTTGTACACGTCCTTCATCGGATGCATAAATCTTTAAATCGTGACGAAACGTGGAATGCAACCGCAATAGTCCAAGTCCTTGGGTACCAGCATATTCCCCTAAAAATTTTTAACACAAAATTTAACTAAAAGTTAAGTACTTTATTGCTTGTCATTCCATACAACAAAGAAAAATAGAACTCAGCATTCTAGCTAACTATTGAGGCTACGAGAAAAAAATATGATATGGCGTCTTAATGGAAGACTAACAAGCCAAACTTTAAAGTCAATTTTAGCTGGAATGGGGAAACTTTGAATAATGCATTCTGTGAAATATGCCAATCTGAAGAAAGGATTATTATGTAAAATGTTCTTTTGAAAAATAATCAGTTTGCATTATCCAAAATTATCCCATTGAAAAATCAAATCTAATGGACGATAAAGTGCTTTAAATGACGATTAACTGTGGTTTTTCTTCTATCAAATGTCAATTGATTTCTTTGTAAAATGAATGATTTTTTTTACTGTGGAAGGATCTAGCAGGATCCACATGGCGAGTTGGCCCCAGTTGCGGATTTAGGTTCGATGCCGCCCTAGGTCTCATTAGATATGCCACCCTTATTATTCCATAGCAAAATGGTTATCAAGACAAAACATTTTTCAACTTTTTTCCAATAATCACCGATGATTTATACTTCTTCTTTCTGATCTTGGATCGTTGAAAACTTCAATTATATTTTCGTACTAATTCAGTTTCAATAGATAATATTGCCAGGACATTTTAGTAACTTTCCCGTTTTTTCTGGGTGCAATCAGAGCATTCTTCTGAACAATTTGGTGGTGGGATTCAAAAATAGCACAGAGCATTGTCATCTTTAGGGCAAACACATCTCAAAAATTCCGTAATGTTATATATTCCAAATACTTTCGGAAATCTTTAATATTAAATTTTTTTAGAAGATAATATAAGAGACCTACTTCATTATACGAATACTTTCACAACGAAGATTTCTCCTTAATCGTAAGCATACTAGATTGTTTTAGATAAGTACGACGTATTTCGACTACCAACGTTCGCATAAGACTTTAAATGTTTTGACAAAAAAAGAATCGAATTTAGCTCAAAGTTCTACGGTTTTTAAAAAATACCATCATGAGGATCTCTAATTTGTTCTTAATGTCCCCAGAATACCAGATTTAACAATTGAAAAATGTGATGTGATTAATTGGAAAGTAAATTCTATAAAAAATATTTGTTGTACTTTACTAAAAATAATCTATACATTCATAGTGAAAATTTTGAATTTAAACTGTCCGTGAATTCTTCGCCTTTAAAATTTTGCCGCCCTAGGCCCAGGCCTCACGGGCCTAGGCGTTAATCCATCACTGATTGGCCCCTAAATAGAAACCTAAGTCGAAACTTATGTTAAAACATCGGCTTGATATACAAACACATTTTGAGTCCATGAGATATGGGCAAAAATGTCCCCCCGCATAGCTATTTTTCATAGTTATATATCTCAAAAACTAATTAGGCTAGAGAAGTGAAACCAACGTAAGGCTGTAGATTATTTTACAGAGTATATCATATATTTTTCTGAAATTTTTAGAAAAAAAAATTGTACAAAGAAAATCCAAAAAACAAATGAAAAAAAAATTTTTTTATGTGTTCTCTAAAAATGACAATCACAAAAAAAAATATATTTTATGCTTCTACATGAGCACTATAACTCAAAAAAATTGCGTGAAATAATAGTTGGTCACATCTTGAAAAAAAATGAAATGTGATTTACGCCTAATAGTATACCTCGGTTTTATTTTTTTTCGAAGTGTTTCACCAACTTTTTTTTCATAAAACTTCAATTAAAAATAGGCCACATATCGGAGCAAAACATATATTATTTTCATAACTGTAAGTCTAAGAAAACATTAAGATAACAAATTTTATTAGTTTTTTTTTGTTTTTCTATATTTACTCTTAAGATGATTATTTTCAAGATCAAAATACTTGATCCCAAAAGAAAAAAAAACAACTAGTTCCAATTTTTATTAAAATAAGACTAAAAAAAAATTATCGTCACTGCTATAATTTATTACAACTGGAATACTATAAGTCTACAATTAATTTTGCGTACATATTGACGGCATCTGAATTATTTGGTTTTCTTCGTTTAGCTTAGGATTTTATTCTATGGCTCATACCAAAATTTTTACAGGTTCTACCTAAAGTGGATGAATAAATGAACTATCAAATAATATTTTTAAACAATATGTAAAATAAGCACCTAATATCATTAGGGTAGAAGTAAAATCAAGACATATGTATAAATAGCAAAGATGGTCGTATATCCAATGATTATATTTCGAATGGCAAAGATTGCAACAGTATTTTCCGTTATTCCTGTGATTTTCCAAAAGAAACTTTACATTGGGATATTGTTCTCATGCAATAGCTTTTATTTGTTATTTTTCATATGAACAATAATTATCCCGAATTCTGCGTCCTACGAGATACTAACTAAATTATTTGGGTTCATATTATTCCAATTGTAATAAATTACAACAGTGACGATAATTTTTTTTATTCTTATATTAATAAAAATTGAATATTAGTTGTTTTTTTTTTTCTTTTGGGAACAATTATTTTGATCTTGAAAGTAAACATCTTAAGAGTAAATATAGAAAAACAAAAAAACTAATATTTTTTTTTTGTTTCCTTAGACTTACAATTATGAAAATAATATATGTTTTGCTCCTATATGTGGACTATTTTTCATTGAAGTTTTGTGAAAAAAAAGTTGGTGCAACACTTCGAAAAAAAAATAAAACCGAGGTATACTATTAGGCGTAAATCACATTTTATTTTTTTTCAAGGTGTTGCACCAACTATTTTTTCACGCAATTTTTATGAGTTATAGTGCTCATGTAGAAGCATAAAATATATATTTTTCGTGATTGTCATTTTCAGAGAACACATAAAAAATTTTCATTTGTTTTTTGGATTTTTTTTGTATAATTTTTTTTTCTAAAAATTTCAAAAAAATATATGATATACTCTGTGAAATAATTTAAAGCCTCGCGTTAGTTTCACTTCTCTAACTTAATTAGTTTTTGAGATATATAACTTTGAAAAATAGCCATGTGGGGGGACATTTTTGCCCATATCTCGAGGTCAAAGAGAAATTTGGTCGTGAAAAGTGCACAAAATGTGTTTGTATATCAAGCCGATATTTTAACATAAGTTTCGACATAAGTCGCTATTTGGGGGCCAACTCGCCATGTGGATCCTGCTAGACCCTTTAGAGAAAAAAAAAATAGTATTAAATGAGAATCTAATCGTAATAAACTTCTATTAATGATTCATGCATGCGCTTAAGCATACGAGCATGAAAAAGAAAAATATGAAAATTAAATTTTCCATAAAAACGTTCCTTTATATGGAATATGTGACCAAAAACGAAACCAATCAAAAAAAATTATGTTTCAAAATCATAAAAAGAAAATCAAAGAATTCAAATTTCTGGCACTAATACAGCGTTACCAATTAATTGTAATGTTTATCTCATAGATTATATATATATTCTTTTTGACTAAAAAATAATTTTGCAATTATTTTTGCTATCATTTTTCAATTTCGCTCCCCCAGCACTAGAAAACTAGAAAAACTTGATATAATTATACAAAATCGATTGCCAATATAGTAAATTGTTTTACGTTAACAGTTATTTTTCTTTCTTTATACATATGAAAAAAAGCACTTTTTCCGATTCCGATTTCATTACTAATAAATCTACGAGATAAAATTAACGTCAACAAACTGACCACTCAAATGCCTGCCTTGTCCACCTGGATACATGCACCGAAATATCCTTCCCAGCTCCTCCGCCTGGATACGTCCTGCCGGCGTTAACTCACCACCCCATTTTAAAATCAACACTAACGAAGGCTCTGCCGGTTTGGAATTATCAGCTGCTAAATAAAATATTCCAATTAAATACAAACAATCCGAAACTGTATGAAAAACTTTTCACTATATAAATTACATATACTTTAGTTCAAAAATAAAATACCAAATCAAATTTAAAGTAAGAAATGAGAGCGAAGATGAGAAATTAAAAGAGACGTTATAAACTTAAATATTCAATTATGTTAATAATTTTCTGAATCTCACAAGTCTCGAGTTCCATTTAATGTAAAGCCAAAAAAGAAAATAGAGGATATTAATAGTTTGACGGAAAAATCATTGAAATATCAACATTTAAGAGCAAATGAGAAAACTTCATTAGCTTTTTTTCAGCAAACTTTGTAAACCTTGCTTTAAAATCGAAAATCCGGAAAATAAATGGAAATATTTTAGCAAATCGTTTTATTCTGACGATAATTTTTAAAAGAATTTTCATTAAAATACTTTAAAAATGCAACTTTATCTTGCATAACGATTGGCAGGATTTTCTCATACTAATTTTGTTTCGTATATTCGACTTAAGAATTGCTTTAAGAATAGTTTGTTTTACGAAAATCATTTCATTACACTGAAGCCAAATGTTGAAAAATCCTTAAATTCCTTAAATTTTTGTGGCCCACTTGCTCTTAAAAGACTTTTTTCCACTTCACATAATAAGGAGATCTTAGGAGATTCAATAGAAGATAAATAATGAAAATGTCGTACTACTGCGTGGAGTTTTACCATCGTCGGAGGAAGAACCACGAGGTCGTCCTCGAGGCTGATATTTCATCTGAACTTTTCGATTAATTCCCGAGAAATGTCCGTACCTGCAACAAATTAAGCTTGACTTTTAAAACCAAAAAGAGAAAACATCCATTTTCGTCCTTTTTTCACAACCACATAAAAAACGTATTTGGCAACATTTGCCTTTAAAACTTGATGTTATATGTAGAACCAGTAATTCAAAAGTTTAGGACAAGTTTAAAAAATTATTGTCAGCTAGATAAAACAGAACTTCATGTGCTTCGAATGGCGGTATATCAAAAATAAGATAAATAGTATTGACTTTAAATTACATAAACCATGGGTCGGGAACCTTTTGTTGTAAAAGGGCCAAATATTTTTCATGCGGGGCCCGCAGGTTGCCGACCCATGACATAAACCATAACATGTTCTGTTTTGTCAAATAACCAATTTCATTATTAGTCTAAAAGTCAGTAACGGTCGACTTTATGTTATCATAGAAAAAAGATTAATCTCTTGATTATGGAGGAAGATTAAATCCCTATACTGGTTTAACAAATCTTGTACTCTATTACTTTGGTGGACTAATAAAAGAATGATACATTGAGGAGAATCAGTAACCGATTCAAGATTTTAATTTAGAAGGGGTTTTACCCCGCTGGGGGTAAATTTTATTAACGGTAGTTATTACGTTAGGAAGAATTGCAAAAAATTGTTCTTTAGGTAGTTTAATGTAATTTAAGATTTGTTACGGGAGGACTTAAATACTTGGAAGAAAAGAGTAGTATTTTAAACTTTTCCCTATATTTGCTACTGTAAATAATTCATTAATCATAGAAAAATGATTAATAACTTGATTATGGTAGAGGATTAAATTCCTATACCGGTTCAACAAATCTTGTACTCAAGTACTTTGATGAACTAATAAAAGAATTATACATTGAGAAGAATCAGTAACCGATTCAGGACTTTAATTTAGAAGGGGTTTGAACCCCTGATGGTAGATTTTATTAATGTTAATTATTACGTTAGGAATAATAGCAGAAAATTGTTCTATAGCTAGTTTAATTTAATTGAAAACTTGTTACGGGAGAACTTAAATACTTGGAAGAAAAGAGAAGTTTTTTTAGACTTTCCTCTAAATTTGCTACTGTAAATAATTCATTAAATGAACCATTTCTTTTGAAAGTGAGTCAAGTCCATTTCAAGAACAATCCCTATAGTGTTATCATTTTTACCCATAGGAACATAAGATACTAAGGAGGAGGGAATAGTTGGCGTTTTTGTTAACAACTAAAATGAAATGAGTAATTTCTGAAAACTTAGCAGTTAAATAACATCGGCACACAAAAAAAAGTGCTCTGTACTTTTGACCGGACCTACATAAATCTACTATTTTGACCACCTGAACACGAATCCGGGGTCGGTTTGACCCGTACACCCTCAAAAATTCGAAAAAACTTTAAAAAACCGAAAAAAATGGTTAAAGTCGGCAGTTTTGGTGACAAAAATTTTTTTGAACTAAACCGAGCATGATTTTCATGTTTTTCAATCCGCTGAATACAAATTCGAAGTTTATGTAGACCATAAGCCGTTTTTATTGTAAGAAAATTGCCTGCTTTGCGAGTTTTAGTTTTAGCTCGGTTTAGTTCAAAAAAATTTTTATGTCACCAAAACTGCCGATTTTAACCATTTTTTTGGTTTTTTAAAGTTTTCTCGCATTTTTGAGGGTGTACGGGTCAAACCGACCCCGGATTCGTGTTCAAGTGGTCAAAATAGTAGATTTATGTAGGTCCGGTCAAAAGTACAGAGCACTTTTTTTTTGTGTGCCGGTGTAATTCATTAAATATTGGTTGATTTCTCCATATAACATTAGTTCCATTAGTTAAGGTTGTTAAGAAGTGCGGTGGGAATTAAGGGGGATTTCTCTTGCTTAAAAACCCTCAACTATTAATGATTTTGGTATTTGATCAACGTGGAATATTTCAAAGAATGCATAGCTATTTTTTCACCAAAAGTTCATTTCTACGAAAAGAGCTATCAAGATTTGATTGCGATAACGTATAACTTTCTTCATTTACCCTGAATTAAGCGGTTTAAACTACGTAACTTAATGATTTTTAACTCCGTTAATAAGCCTCAAATCGAATTGAAATTTTACATAGATATGGCTCAAATAGTTCACTATCTACAGTATTAATTTCAATTTTTTCTTATAACTTCTGATTTCTTTTAAGCAACTTTATGAATACAAGATTTGATTGACCAGCTTGGAGGTTTCATCCCCCTTTATGTACAAGCTTTACCCTATTTTTTTAAAGCTCAAGATGGTACAAATGTCCAGGTTTCTATACTAAACAAATAGTTTAAGATCGGACCTTCTAATTTTTACATCCATCGGTTTTATTGATCCCAATTTATATAAATTATATAGTATTAGAGAAATAATTTTTTGTTGAGTTGCATATTAAAATATATTTTGTCGTAAAAACACATATTTGTTAATAATTAATTATCATTTACTGTAGTTTTCGGTTATTAAAGTAAGCAATAGAAGAAGATCCTAACAAATTATGTACCCAATGGAGCAGAAATAATATAGAACAAGAGAAGTTGAAACTTTTGGTTTACAATCGTAAAGGACGAGAAAAAGTTAGTCCCTCAGCCAAGGAAATTATTTAGTTGTTTAGTTAAAATATAAGACTAAACTTTAATTGAATCCTTTTGGTCATATTTTAAAGCGTAACCCAACAAAAACGTAAGTAGTCCTGTAATATTAGTTATCTAGAAAAATTATATTGATTTAAAAAACCGACCAACGAAGAAATTTCAAAGTATAACATTCTCAATAACTAAAAAACAAGATTAATTTAATTTAAGATTTGTTACGGGATGACTTAAATACTTGGAACAAAAGGGAAGTATTTTAGACTTTTCCCTATATTTGCTACTGTAAATAATTCATAAAATATTGGTCGGATTGTAGTGTATAAAATTAGTTCCCTTAGTTAAGGTTGTTAAGAAGTGTGGTGGGAATTAAGGGGAATTTCTCTAGCTTAAAAATCCTCAACTATTAATGATTTTGGTATTGATCAACGTGGAATATTTCAAAGAATACATAGCTATTTTTTCACTAAAAGTTCATTTCTACGAAATAAGCTATCATGAGTTGATTGCGATAACGTATAGCTTTCTTCATTTACCCTGTGTTAAGCGGTTTAAACTACGTAACTTAATGATTTTTAACTCCGGTAATAAGCCTCAAATCGAATTGAAATTTTACATAAATATGGCTCAAAGAATTTACTATCTACAGCAGCCCCCGCTTTAGGAATGGGTAACCCGGGCGGTCGCCCGGGGCGGGAAATTTCAGGGGCGGCATTTTGTCATATTTGATATACAATATGAACAAAAATGTGAAAAAATTGGTTTTTAGTTAAAAAAATATTTTTCCAAAAAATTAAAAATTTTGTGATATTAAAACTCTGTGTTTTTTCAACCCTGAAGGGGCGGCATTTTTTCATCTTGCCCAGGGCGGCAAATTTGCTAGAGCAGGGTCTGATCTACAGTAATAATTTCAATTTTTTCTCATTACTTTTGATTTACTTTTAAGCAACCTTAAGGCATTTAAGTTATGAATACAAGACTTGATTACCAGCTTGGAGGTTTCGATTATAGGTCACGATGGTACAAATTTCTAGGTTTCTGTACTAAATAAATAGTTTAAGATCGGACCTTATTATTTTTACGTCCATCGGTTTTTTTTATCTTAATTTTTATAAATAATAATAAATAAATAGTATTAGAGAAATAAATTTTTGTTGGGTTGCTTACCAAAATATCTTTTATCGTAAAAACACTAATATTTTAATAATTAATTATCATTTACTGTAGTTTTCGGTTATTAAAATATGCAATAGAAGATCCTAAGAAATTGTGTAACCAATTGAGCTGAAATAACATAGTACAAGAGGAGTTTAAACTTTCGGTTTACAATCGTAAAGTTATGAGAAAAAGTTAGTCCATCAGCCATGGAAATTATTTAGTTGTTCTGTTAAAATATAAAACTAAATTTTAATTGAATCCTTTTGGTCACATTTTAATATGCAACCCAACGAAAACGTAGATAATCCTCTAATATTAGTGATCCAGAAAAATTATATTGATTAAAAAACCGACCGACAAAGAAATTTCAAAGTATATTATCCTCACTAAAAAACAAGATTAATTTAATTTAACATTTGTTACGGAGAAACTTAAATACTTGGAAGAAAATATAAGTGTTTTAGAATTTCCCTTAAATTTGCTATTGTAATTAATTCATTAAATATTGGTCGAATTCTCCATATAACATTAGTTCCCTTAATTAAGGTTGCTTAAAAGTGCGGTGGGAATTAAGGAAGATTTCTTTTACTTCAAACCCCTAAATATTAATAATTTTGGTATTGATCGACGCGGAATTCTTCAAAGAATGTATAGCTATATTTTCATAAAAGTTCATTTCTACGAAATGAGCTATCACGAATTGATTGCAATTACGCATAACTATCTCCATTTACGCTGTGTTAAGCGGTTTAAGATACGCAACTCAACGATTTTTTACTTCGTTAATAAGCCTTAAATCGAGTAGAGATTTAACAGAGATATGGCTCAAAGAATTCACTATCTACAGTATAAATTTCAATTTTTTCACATTACTTTTGATTTACTTTTAAGCAACCTTAAGGCATTTAAGTTTTGAATACAAGATTTGATTGACCAGCGTGGAGGTTTCTTCCCCCTATATGTACAAGCTTTACCCTATTTTTTTATAGTTCATGATGGTAAAAATTTCCAGGTTTCTGTATTAAACAAATAGTTTAAGATCGAACCTTATTATTTTTACGTCCATCGGTTTTTTTGATCTCAATTTTTATAAATAATATAGTATTAGAGAAATAAATTTTTGTTGAGTTGCTTATTAAAATATCTTTTGTCGTAAAAACACTTATTTTTTAATAAATAATCATCATTTACTGTACTTTATTACTGTAGTTTGTATTACTTGTATTTTGTTACTGTAATTCGGTTATTAAAGTAAGCAATGCAAGAAAACCCTAACAGATTATGTAACCAATAAGTAAAAATAACGTAGTACAAGAGGAGTTGAAACTTTTGGTTTACAATCGTAAAGGTACGAGAAAAAGTAAGTACATCATAAGTTAGTACATCTTTTAGATTAAAACAAGAAGATTAAGTTCATCAGCCAAGGAAATTATTTAGTTGTTTTGTTAAAATATAAGACTAAATCTTAATTGAATCCTTTTGGCCACATTTTAATACGTAACCCAACAAAAACGTAGATAATTCTCTAATATATGTGATCCAGAAAAATTATATTGATTTAAAAAACCGACCGACATAGAAATATCAACAGTATAACTAAAAACAAAATGGTAGCCTACATTTCCAAAACACTTTTCAATTGCTCTAATTTGCCCTGCTTTTCCTCGATTTCCGGCTGCGCCTCACGCTGCGCAATCTCCGCTAGTAGCGACCGTGCAATGTCCAGTATTTCCTGCAATTGCTTCGGCCGTTTCAGTTTCACGTGTCCGTGTTTGTAGCCGTCGTATTTTTCGAATATTTCAAAGAATTTCGGGTGTCGCACTTCCACCTTCATCTTTTGCTTGGGTGTACGATCGCCGTGACGAATTACAGCCACCACACAGCGCAGTTCCATCATTTTTCCAAACGTTGTCGGAACAATTGGTGGATCGTCCAGCTGAAATGGAACACTCCATGGAATGTGCAACGTTGGCGCCAACTCCCGCAAAATCATGTTGCCCAAAATTTTCGCACAGTCATCATAGTATTTGTTGGAATTCTTCACAAAACTAAATCCATTCACATCGCACACGAACGATTTACCATTGGCTCTACAATACAGAATAGTAAGCATAAGCAAAACGGATATATTTCAGCGAATACCTTAACAAATCAAATCCACATACGGCTTGTTTAAAAGCCAAACAAACTTTCCGGGATATCAATTTCTCTGCGTTGCTTAAAATAACAGGATAGCGAATTTCTTTGCCTTCACTATCCCGTTCTACTTTTCCATCTAAAGCTGGCGACTTCCTTGCTTCGGCATGGGCATAATCTGGCCCAACTGTATAAACCTTGATTCAAAAAAAAAAAATTTCCAATAATCTACATTTCTTTATAACTAAGTATTTTCTTTTTAGTTTACTTTAACATCAGTTCCATCTGTTGGCATAAAATCTTCATAAATAAAACTCCCACTTTTACGAACTCGAGATTCAGGAGAGTAAACACTACTACGACTCCCAATCTTTCCAGAAAAAAAAATAATTAGCTAACTATTCTCGTTCCGCATCAATAGGCAAAAAAATTAATGTTTCAACTAAAGGGTATAGGCCGGTTTGTATGGTAAAAGTGCCCCCGCAGCTTTTTCGGTTCAAAGTCAGAGGATCATTTTGATAATAAATAACAAAAAATTTAGCCAAATTTTCAGTTTTTTATCGCAAACGGTTTTCGAGTATTTCGAAAAGACCCATTTTTCGATTTTATTTTTTTTTTAGTAGTAATGTTTAAAATTCTCATTCTTAGGAGTAAAAGGCATGAAAAAATATTATTTCTATGGTTTTCAGATGGAATGTCGATTTTTAAGGATCGAAACAAAATCAAAATTGAGTTTTTTGAGTGCGTTTTTGAAAAGAGTCCACCACCAAATTTTCTCAGAAAACGTCTTTAGTACTTCTCTATAGTTAGTATTCTTTTTAAATTTTTTGATTTGGTGGAACATTATAAAAAAAAAATAAAAACTGATTTTTTCCTATATCTAATGCTAATGGACACTTATTAATTTTTTTGGGTAAAGTTATATGAAGATAATTATTTTTCAACTCAAAATATATATACATTTCATTAAACAATTTAGAATATAAAGAAATTGTCATGAAAAATTATTTTTTATGCAATAATTCTTTGAAATACATAATAATATATTTTTATTAGCTCTAATAATTGTACATCTTTAATAATTCGACTAAGGTGGCTGTTAAAATGAGCCCTTCCTTATATCACTATTTTGAAAATAATTGAAGATGATAAATATATTAATTAGGGATATATTAATGCAGTTTAAATACACAAAAGATAAATAAATAGTTTTAGAATAATGATAATCAAGCAAACACTATAGAATACAACATTGTTTCATAACCTGTGGTCCGCGAACCCCTGGGGGTCTGAGAGTCTATGTTAGGGGGTCCGCGTTCCCATTTGAAAAAGTTTGTTTTTTGTATTTTAATTTAATACTAAAATATAATATTGTCCGAAGATTGCACCTTTTTTCACTCAGGGGTCCTTGGCATTATGCTTGATTTTCTTGGGGGTCCGCGGCTGAAAAAGGTTAGAAACCGCTGGAATACAAGAATATAAGTTCCACATTTCCCTTTTCTTTAACGCAGGACTACGCAGCCGCCTTAGTCGAATTATTAAAGATGTACAATTATTAGAGCAAATAAAAATATATTATTATGTATTTCAAAGAATTATTACATAAAAAATATATTTTCATGACAATTTCTTCATTTTCTAAATTGTTTAATGAAATGTATATATATTTTGAGTTGAAAAATAATTATCTTCATATTACTTTACCCAAAAAAATTAATAAGTATCCTTTAGCATGAGATATAGGAAAAAATCAGTTTTTATTTTTTTTCATAATGTTCCACCAAATCAAAAAATTTGAAAATACTACTGACTATAGAGGAGTAGTAAAAACGTTTTTGGAGAAAATTTGGCGGTGAACACTTTTCAAAAATGCACCCAAAAAAAATAATTTTAATTTTGTTTCAGTCCTTAAAAATCGACATTCCATCTGAAAACTATAGAAAAAATATTTTTCATGCCTTTTACTCGTAAGAATGAGAAAAAAAATCATAGATTATTAATTTTAAATTTTACTACTAAAAAAAAAAAATCGAAAAATGTTTTTTTGTTTTGAAATACTCGAAAATTTGAAGAAAAGCTGAAGATTTAGCTATTTTTATTTTATTTAGGTATCAATAATATACCTCTAATTAATATATTTATCCTCTTCAATTAATTTCAATATAGTGATATAAGGAAGGGCTCATTTTAACAACCGTCTTAGTCGAATTATAGGGAATGTACAATTATTAAAGCTAATAAAAATATATTTTTATGTATTTCAAAGAATTATCTTCATATTACTTTACCCAAAAAAGGAATAAGTATCCTTTAGCATGAGATATATGAAAAAATTAGTTTTTATTTTTTTTCATAATGTTCCACCAAATCAAAAAAAAAATTACTACCTATAGAGAAGTACTAAAGACGTTTTCTGAGAAAATTTGGCGGTGAAAATTTTTCAAAAACGCACTCAAAAAATTAATTTTAATTGGTAAAAATATTCAGAGGACTAGGATCAAATTTACGAGCGCCTGAGGAAGGCTCAATAACCGGGCCAAAACGTCGCCTATGTAATAAATAGTTTTGACTGATTATTATTTGATCCTAGTCCTCTGAATATTTTTACCAATTTATCATCATTGAGGATCTGAAACTCTACAATTAATTTTAATTTTGTTTCGATCCTTAAAAATCGACATTCCATCTGAAAACTATAGAAAAAATATTTTTTCATGCCTTTTACTCGTAAGAATGAGAAAAAATCGTAGGTTATTAATTTTAAATTTTACCACTAAAAAAAAATAAAATCGAAAAATGGGATTTTTTTCGAAGTATTCGAAAATCGCTTGCGATAAAAAGCTGCAGATTTGGCTAATTTTTATTTATTTAGGTATCAATAATATTCCTCTAATTAACATATTTATCCTCTTCAATCAATTTCAAAATAGTGATATTAGTAAATATTAAATTTTACTACTAAAAAAAAGAATGAAATCGAAAAATGTTTTTTTCTCGAAATACTCGAAAATCGCTTGCGATAAAAAGCTGAAAATTTGGCTATTTTTTTTTATTTAGTACCAAAACGATCCCCTGACTTTGAATCGAAAAAACCGCGGGGGCACTTTTACCATACAAACCGGTCTATACTTTTTACGTATACGTACTACCGGTTTACGGATTTTTAGTTAACCCTAGAGTTGATAAAGATTTAAGCGAAGCTTAATTAAAACATAAATTTTTCTGCCTAATGTATGGGAAAACCAAATGATTGGTTTATCTTTACTTTTCTAAACAATCTTTGGCTGCCACCTCCGGCCGATGTGGGATAATATATATAAATATTATGATCTTCAGCACTAACGGGTTTTTCGACGAACGGTTTATTAAAAATGATACCGTTCACTTCCACGTGATCTTCCGACTCAACAAGTTCATGATCTAAAACTTACTTCCATTAATTGTTAATAATAAAAATGAAAATCTACCATGAACGTTTACGTTTAGGATCTGGAGAATCTCGATCGAGAACGGCATATCGAGGAATTTCGATTCCCTCCGACTCTAAAATGGCGTAGACCCGTCGTCGATCCTGAATATCATATTGCATATGCAAATTATTAATCACATAGGGTTTGTGTAGCGCTGCATATGCAATTGCCTTGTCCAACGGGAATCCTTTGGAATGAAACGAAATCAGACAATCACATGGTGGCCATTCTTCGACTGGTTTCTGAATAAAAACACACCAAAACACAAATAATAGAATTTTACACGTAAACTTTGCCGGTTCACATTGCAAAAGAAAATATAAAAAAAAAATCAGAACAAAAAAAAAACATTTAACACAACAAAATTTAAGGGTTGTTAACCGTGCATTTCACAGAAAAAAAGCAGCTGTGAATGTTAGTTTGTTAATTTTGGATAAATGAGACCTTTAAGATAACCTCCTCAGGAAACACGGTCATTTTGATGTACTCAAACTCCTGCAGCCGGGTGAGGATTTCCTTCATCGGCTTGCTCTGGGATTTCTTCGCCATGGCACAAATGCCGACCACCACTTGTTTCGAGCACATATGCGACGAAGACGACGTCGGAGTGCCACCCTCCACGTCAATCATCCCCGAACAATCCGATACATTTCCCATTATCAAACCACCGCTATCCGCCAACATTGTCGTCGAACCTTCGGAACCGTCTTCGTCGCCGCATAACTCCAGCTCACCCTAAAAGAAAATATAATTCACATCAGAGAAAATAAACTTACAATAATTACCAAATCAATATTTGAACTAGCCAATTACAACACAAACTATATTATTGACAATATGATAAGAAACTTCCTCATCAAACATTAAATATTTTGATTCAATTTTTCTTAAATTTACTAATCTACCGTTTAATAATTACATAATTGGTATTAGACATGTCTTTTTCTCCTTATGATAACTCCATCAAAATAAATTTCTCCTAAAGTATTATAAAACTATTAATTTCATGTCAGATTAAGAAAAAATTGCAATAATGCAACTGCGATCTGTGTATTAATTATTTCTGCTTTTATCAATTTGATTTGCAAATATTAATATTTAAATTAAAACTATGATTCAATGTTACATTGGAATGTTTGCATTTGATATCACTAAGAAAACATGGTTTATGTTTTGTTGTATCTTTGGCATCTCTTTAGGTCCATAAAACTATTGTTTGCTTTAATTAAATATGTAGTAACCAATTTTATTAATGACCACTATATAAATACAATTGGACCATAAAATAAGTAGAAAAATTAATGGGAAGTAAGTATTATAATTGAATAGGAAATATACAAAAGTTAAAGAAGTTTGGACTAAAATTTGGGTTGTAAATCAAAATTGTTTTACTAAAATCCGTAAGAAGTTCAATATTTCAACTCCGGAAGCAGTTGCTAAAGTGCTTCCTGTGAAGTGGAGCATTTATCGTGGAAATCTGGACACTAAGGAGACATAAAATTACATATTTGAAGAATTTGTGCTATGATGCTGGAGAAGTTTTGAGATATATAAATGAAGTTTCAAGAATAGTCAATGAAAACTAATTCAATTAATCCTAAGGATTCATATAATATGACGTCGTTGATAAGAAAATGGAAAGCCCAAAGAAAAAAATATTGAAATTCTAGACTAATTAAAAATAAAATGAATGGACTACTACGAATTAAAGAACCTCATCAGGAGTAGAAGATGTTGATGGAAACAATACAATGACATGGGAAACTAAATCTGGTGTCAGGCAGAAAACAAAATATCGTTGGTAGAATTCTGCTCATTGAGGTCTTAAGGATAATATCCTAAATGAATTATAAATTTATAAATTTTTCAACTATAAAAGTCCGGTACTATTGCATAAATTCCCAACAAGTTGAAAATTTGTGAAAAATCGCCATCGAAGCCATGTGTGCAAAAAGTTTTATTCAAGAACCAAGTTTGCAAAAATTGATTATTTTTTTTTTTTGATATTTCAGAAAAACGGTTGGATAAAGAAAAAATTGTCTTCGACAAAAATTGTAGATCATTAAATTATCTATAAAAATTGTCCATACACTTTTTCATAAAATTAACCAATTAACCATTATATCCTCCATAATAAGCATAAGTACGCTACTTATGTACATTCTTAACATAATGTTACATTAGGATGATTTTTTTTTTACTTTTTTTTTTTTTTGGTCCCATCGTGAAATTTTGTTGGAAATACCAAAAAAAAAAATCCCTGAAAGTTTGAGCCCTTAGTATTAACTTTAAGTCTTCGACCAAGACGTGTAAAGATTTTCCATTGAAAATACACGGAAAATCTGATTTTTTATTTTTAAATTTCTATATCTCAGCGGCATTTCATGGGATCGCTTTTACCGAAGATGGGTTTTTCTCAGAATTAAACGCTCTACAAAAGTGTCCATTGCGACAAAGTCGTAACTTACACCGGTGAAGTAGTACGGGCCACTGAACCTGATTTTCCATAAAATTCGCGTTTTTCTTGCATTTATCTCGTAAATAACAAGAGCTACGGAAAAATTATAAATGAAAAACTTGTGGGGAATTTGATTTCCTACAAAAAAGATCCTGCAGACCAAATCGCTAAGATCAATATTAAACGAGATATTAAGCCTTGAATTGATTTTTCTGTGAAATTTTTGCCGATCATTGTTTTAAAGTTTCAAGTTTGTATTTTCAATGGGAAATCTTTACACGTCTTGGTCAAGGACTTAAAATTAATATTAAGTGCTCAAACTTTCAGGGATTTTTTTTTTTTTTTTGGTATTTCCAACAAAATTTCACGATGGGACCAAAAAAAAAGTCAAAAAAAAAATCACCCTAGACTAGAGATATATTAGTAGTTAAATGTATCAATGTTTCCTGTGATAAGCAAATTTTTAGGCCGAATTTGCCGCCCTAGGCTTCAGACTACTCAACCTATTGGTAAATCCGCCACTGATTTTCATGATTTCATTGTAATAGTGTCTTTAATTTTCATGCAAATTTTCTGCTTGTTGGGAATTTATGCATGGTGATCAATTTTGTGAAATTCAATCGATCAATCTTATTTGAGATGATGTCTCCATATTTTCTAATATAAATTAAGTTATTATTTTATAGTTTTATTCTAAGTTCTAAATACTTTTCTAGACAAATTCCACGAAGAAAAATGCCAATAGTTCGTAAGGGTAGGAAGAAAATTTCGGCTCAAGTGTACTTTAGCACACCCACAATCTGGCAATGTTGCATTTTCGATTTTGTTTTTAATTTAATTCGCGATATTTTTGTTTATTCAATTCTAATATAGTATAATTCTTTCTTTTGTGGTTAAATTTTTATTATGGACCGATTTAATCGCGAATTAAATTAAAAACAAAGTTGAAAATGCCACATTGCCAGATTGTGGGCGTGCTAAAGTACACATGAGCCAAAATTTCAATATCGTTTTAATCAAAAACGGTAAATTTTGCAAAGGGTACAAATTTACAATGATTTTATGGCCCAAATCCTTGCATTTTCTACGTTATTCGCGATTTTTTATTAATTCAATTCAAATATGATGTATAATTTTCTGTATTATCACTAAATTTTCATTATGGGCCGATTTATTCGCGAATTACATCAAATATAAAGCCGCCAGATATTGACCAACCTTAAAAGGACTTGAGCCGATTTTATGTCGTCATGTAAAGAAAGTTGACTTAAAAAATATGAGTTTCCCCCCTGTAAAAGTTAGCAACATGAAAATTGTGTACTTTAGATGAGAATTATAGTTGGTAAACAGTTTTTCCTATCAAAATTAAAGGATTTTGGGCGGAGCATTTCTTGAATTTATAAAATGATTGTCGACCTTGAAATAATGGTCCAATGTATGGACTACCTCACAACTACCTAGACATTTACGAGCCACGTGTTATGTCACATACTTTGACTCCTATGTAAAAGTGGCATAAGAGTCCAAATCCTTACAAGAAACAGTTCAACATTTATAGCCTAATATATATACTAATTTAACTTGCGTTTATATCTACATATAAATTTAGAAGGCACCAATTGTACTAAACTAGTTTTAAAACGAATTTAGAAGAAAGTAGTAAATGAAAACATACATTTAAACATTCATCACAATAACAATATTCATCACAACCACTTTCGCTCATATTATCTTTATTTGTGCGCCATTTTTTCAATCGCCACCAATCCTTGATCCACGACCACTCCATTATTTACTACAATTAATATTAATAACTTAATAAACGGAATTGTTAATATGATTTGTTCAAAAATAAGATTGCATCTCACTCTCCTGTACGGGATCGAACATTAACATCTTTCAAGAAAATCGCACAAAAATTTTCACATATTCGCTAAACCACTAATGTGTTGAGATCTCTAATTCAATTCCAATATTGATCTTTGAGTCACCAAATGGAATTGTAGAGTGATAGAGTTGTTGATGTACAAATTAAAACAACCTTGTGATAATTAATTATCTTCTTATGTATGTGTTACAATTGGATAGATATTTCACTTTAAATAGATATCAAAAATAAACCGAGATTTAGTGTTTATTTTGCGTTATATGTGGACTGTTGTAAATGTTCGTGTTTTTTTTTTTTTTGGTGTTCGGAGTTGAAAAACATTCTTATTTTGATACTATCAATATGTTATAATATTAACATTAATCTGAAAAATGAAAAACACTAATTCATTAATATTTTTTTTCTTGCAGTTGTAACATATTTACCGTAATACAATCGTCGGGGACATAGAAATGGGCCGAAGGACCAGCAGCAGCTTTTCGCAAACCTTGATAGCCATGTTCAAGTTCTGTATAAGACATCACCAACAACGAATTTGATACAATTTTCTTTTGCTTTTAAACTTTAAAATTAAAACCACAAAATGCTTTTGTATTGGATCTTGAATATGACGACTGTTGTGCATATTTTACCTGCAACAAAAATATTATAGATAAACGTAATTTACGCAAAAGCCATTTTTTTTCTAATAAAACCAACTACGTTTATTTCTATTTCTAAAAATAAACCCAAACATCTGCCTCTCCACCACTATATCGCCAAAAATTGGGAAATTTCTTGATATTGCGACAAACAGTGTTATTTTTACGTTAAATCATGTCTCATACTTACATGTCAATAACGAATATTAATTTTTATTATTTTCCACTTAACTTTCATTGATTCTTAGTTATACTATTGGAATTTTAACTGTAAATACTTAGGTTATTTGTTTTCAGTGGTCATTTGGCCAATTTTGAATTCTTAACTCGTTATACGATGGCATAGGACAAGTCCTGCTTATCCTTGGTCCTTATGTCAGTCTATACACTCACGCAAAATGGTAATATTGATTTTTACGTCAAGGATAAACAAGGAGAGAATAAAATATTTAAAGTCCGTATAGCTGGTTGAACTGGTTGCAGAACGGCAGTCCAGAGCGGCTTTCTAAAGTGAGCCCCCCCATTAGTTTCAAAGGTTTAACTTAATTCTTTTGTGTTTCTTATAAAGGAAAAAGAAAAGGCTATTTTTGGATGCAATAAGCAGTTTTTTTGGTTGGGGTTTCTAAAAATTAATTCTTCTATGCTTTCTAGTAAAGGGTCTAGCAGCATCCACATGGCGAGTTGGTCCCCAAATAGAAACCTATGTCGAAATTTATCTTAAAATATCGGCTTAATATACAAACACATTTTATATACTTTTCGCGACCAAATTCCTCTTTGACCTTGAGATATGGGCAAAAATGTCCCCCCGCAAGGCTATTTTTCAAAGTTATATATCTCAAAAACTAGTTAAGCTAGAGAAGTGAAACCAACGCGAGGCTTTAGATTATTTTACAGAGTATATCATATATTTTTTTGGAATTTTTCGAAAAAAAAATTGTACAAAAAAAATCCAAAAAACAAATGAAATAATTTTTTTTTATGTGTTCTCTGAAAATGACAATCACGAAAAAAATATATTTTATGCTTCTCCATTAGCACTACAACTCATAAAAATTGCGTGAAAAAATAGTTGGTGCAACACCTTGAAAAAAAAATAAAATGAGATTCACGCCTAATAGTATACTTCGGTTTTATTTATTTTTTCGAAGTGTTTCACCAACTTTTTTATCACAAAACTTCAATAAAAAATAGGCCACGTATAGGAGCAAAACATATATTATTTTCATAATTGTAAGTCTAAGAAAACATGAAAAACAATTTTTTATTAGTTTTTTTCGTTTTTCTATATTAACTCTTAAGATGATTACTTTCAAGATCAAAATAATTGATCCCAAAAGAAAAAACTACAACTAGTGTTCAATTTTTATTAAAATAAGAATAAAAAAAAATTATCGTCACTGTTAAATCCTCTGATGTTGTCCTAGAAATCTTTAATCATGAGAAATGAGAATCATTCATGTATAATAAACATGGATAAGAATACCAGCAATGTTAATATATTGATTAAAGATTTCTTGGACGAGATCAGAGGATTTACCTGAGGAAGCTGCGAAAGTGGCGAAACGTTGTACGAAAAATTTAATATAAACATCCAATAGTAAGTATCCAGAAAATGAGAATCATTAATGTGAAATAAACAACCAATGAGTGAGGAATTTCGATTTAAAATTCATTTATATCTAAATTTTTTCAGTATTTGTTTTTCAATGATTGATTTGTGATTAAAATTTCTACGATTCGTACGTTGTAAATTGAATTTTTATGTTATTTTAATAATAGACCTTCTACTTAATAAATTGATCATTTCACCCAAGGACCCACTTGATATGCCGCCCTTGCTATTCCATAACTAAGGGGTTATCAAGAAAGAAGATCTAATTTTCAAATATTTAATAAACTTATACCTTAGGGTGTCCGTTATTTCCCAAATTGATTTTTTTTACAGCGATCGCCCCCTGAATTTTTAGTTTAAGATATAAAAAAAATATCCAATACAATTAAGCTCTTAATTTCTTGATTAAACCGTGCCGGAATCTTGTTACTTTTACCATTTAAATAACATGGGATTATTTGACTTTTTACTTTTAATTTTTTTTTCTCAGAAACAAATGTATGAAAAGATTTAAGGTCAATTTATTCTGAAGCAAAATTTAACGCTCTACAAAAAACGTCTCTTATGAGTTTTCGATTAAATCACTCCATTAGAAGTTATTCAACATTTCACTTGTGCCTAATATAAATCTTGCAATATTTTCAACTTTTTGCTAATTTTTACAATTTTTAACTATAAAATCATAGGAAGAGAAGATAAAAATTATTATCATTAGAGCGCAAGTGATTATTTGTGTTAATTTTATGGCTTGAACAGAAAATTAAACGAACAAAAATCATTTTTTGACAATTAAAACCGGTGACATAAGATCCGAATTCGTTATAGTCGTGAAATTCAATTTATCCAGGATCAATTTTCGTACTTTAATCAATATTTTGTACCTACGAAGTGAATTTCATACTAATTAATGAGACTATCGACAAAAGTTCAATTATTATTCGAATTTTTACCATTTCACCTGACGCTATCTATGAGAAATTTCTTAGAACTTGTATTCAACATCATTTTTATTTAGCCTATAGTCGATTGATTTGTCGTTAAAAAGTTAAATGTTGAATAACTTTTAATGGAGTGATTTAATCGAAAATTCATAAGAGACCTTTTTTGTAGAGCGTTAAATTTTACGTCAGAATAATTTAACCATAAATCTTTTCATCCATTTGTTTCTGAGAAAAAAAAATCAAAAGTAAGAAGTCAAATAATCCCATGTTATTTAAATGGTAAAAGTAACATGATTCCGGCACGGTTTAATCAAGAAATTAAGAGCTTAATTGTATTGGCTATTTTTTTTTATATCTTAAACAAAAAATTCAGGGGGCGTACGCTGTAAAAAAACCAATTTTGGAAATAACGGACACCCTAATTAACATATACCTTAATCTCATGATTTCGTAGGGTTCAATCAATATTACAGTTGCATTTTGTAAGTAGGGAATGGCATTTAAAGACATTTTAATGTTCAAAAAATCCATTAGAAGTTGTTAAAAGTTATTAAAGACATTTTAAAGGTAATGATTTCAAAATGCCTTTTTATTGTAGCAGGGTACCTCCGGTAGAATTAATCTTCTTCCAAATTAAAATCCACGGATCCCTACAAATGAAAACCGAATATTTTTTTTCCTTATGGAATCAACAATATATAACAATATTAAATAACAAATGGGGGGCTTACTTTAGGGAGCCGCTCTTTTCTTATATGTGCCATAAAACGGACGCATCGGCGCATTGACGATGGATGATTTTCTTTTACTATGTTTCACGTATAATATAATAATTAGGCTGCTTTTCCGAATTTTCCATTGCGAAAAAACTTATCAAAATGCATTTTTCTTAAATATTTTTTGCAAACATTCCCTTAAGCGCAATCAAATGAAGAGGAAATCAATGTTTATATAACATTAAAATGTCGGTCGATAATTAACCAGGGAAATTTTAAATTTTCCTGTAAACAAAAAAGGGAATAGTTTAATAGTTTTTAAATTTTGGAAATTATATTTCTTTTTCGAAAAATATGCTAATCATTAAAATTATTGCATATTTTCTTTTATGTCTATTATACGTCAAAAACGCCACCTACGCTTGTCATTTTCTCAATAGAACCAAATAGAACTTTGTTATTGCCAATAGATGGCGGCATTTAAGTGGCACTTGACAACCATTGAAATCGTACCGGAAATCGTAAAAATATTACTGTACCGGAAATGATAGCGGAGCTTACCAACCGGAAATGGTTCTTAAAGCTAGCTAGCAAGAATTTTATTCCTTAAAAATCTTTTAATTTGTTTTGAAAATTAAATAGATTTTAATTAATTCTCTTGTCTAAACAAAGATACGGTTATTATTACTTTCAATCGATAATTTTGGGTTATTTTTTAATTTAACGATAATTTAACGGCCATAGATAGGCCTTGACACATAGAGGATTGTACCGAAAAAAATTGTTTCTAATTTTAGCCCAAAAAAAGTTATGAGCGATTTTGTGAATGCATTGTTGAATTTTATAACGACTGTTATTTTTTTTCAACTGCAGTACAAACAAATTTTTTTGCAGTGCAATTTGGGTGTTAGTACAAAGAGACATATTTTAAAAAAATATTTCTTCTAATTCGATCCAAACAATAGTTACAACGGTTTTTGTAAATGTAATTAGACTCATTACTTCATTGTTGAAACAGCAAAAACGGCCATAATTTTGAACCTATTGAGGTACAAACGAATTTTTTTGCGGAATCTCCCAGGTGTTGGTCTCTAGTTGATGTAACAAGTTAAATTTTCGGTTGTACCTCAACCGGAAAGAAAATAGAGTTTTCCGGATACTAAGGATTTTCCTTGAGAGATTTTCCAAATCCAAAAGCGGTACAATCTATCTACGGAGGCGCTGAGGATTGTACCGAAAAAAATATCCTTCTAACTCTATTCCAACGGTAGTTATAAAGATTGTATGGATAATTAGACTCATTACTTTTTTGTTTAAACTGCAATAAAGTAATTACTCATACAAAATCCTTTATAATTACCGTTGGAATAGAGTAAGAAGGATATTTTTTTCGGTACAATCCTCAGCGCCTCCGTAGTTAGATTGTACCGCTTTTGGATTTGGAAAATCTCTCAAGGAAAATCCGTAGTAGCCGGAAAACTCTATTTTCTTTCCGGTTGAGATACAAACGAAAATGTAACTTGTTACATCAACTAGAGACCAGCACCCGGGAGAATCCGTAAAAAAATTCATTTGTACCTCAATAGATTCAAAATTATGGCCGTTTTTGCAATTTCAACAATGAAGTAATTAGAGTCTAATTACTTTTACAAAAACCGTTGTAACTATTGTTTGGATCGAATTAGAAGAAATATTTTTTTAGAATATGTCTCTTTGTACTAACACCCAAATTGCACTGCAAAAAAATTTGATTGTACTGCAGTTGAAAAAAAATAACAGTCGTTATAAAATTCAACAATGGAATAAGTGCATTCACAAAATCGCTCATAACTTTTTTTGGGTTAAAATTAGAAACAATTTTTATCGGTACAATCCTCTATGTGTCAAGGCCTATCTATGGCTGTTAATTTTTTTGAAAAATCTAACAATAGGGAGCTATCGATTTTTAAAAATTTAATAACTTTTTTTCGGTTGAGGTACAAACGAATTTTTTTTTCGGTACAATCAAGTACAAACAAAAAATAATATGCTTATAAATAAGCATATTAAATCTCCTTTATCATGAACGATGCGAAAATAATTTTTTCGGAAAATAATTTTTTAATTTTTAGGTCTTTTAGGCTTTAATATCATATAAAAATAATAAAATTATCTATCAAGTCGTGTGGTGGATAGGTTTTAAAAGTTTCCTTATATTTTTTTAAATTTAAACTAATCATTATTAGTTTAATTAAAGTATAACTGTAATTAGCTAATTACAATTAGCACCGGTAATTATTTTAAAGTGTAACAGTTAAATTGCGTATTGTATAAGAGTCATTTATTGTCGAGTTATAAAATTCATAAGCAAAAATGAAATTTGTCTTAAAATAATCAAAATTAAATCCTTAATATCTTTCAAATGGTGAGGCTTACGGAAAAAGTACAGAATACCTTTTTTGTAGAGCATTAAATTTCCTAAAAAATTCTCTCAGAACATTTTTCTGTACAATCGATAAATGATGAGGTATGAATTTTTTTCTATTGGACTGAGAAAAAAATACAAAACTACGATGCAGAGGATCTTCCTATTAAAATTAAGAGCTCATACTTGGTGAGAAATTTTTTAAGGTGTCTAGCAACCCATTTTTCCGTGTCACTTGTAAAAAAAATAATTGATTTTTTTGACCCACATTAATATAGACTGTCCTTGAAATGGACTTACACCACTTTCAAAATAAACGAGTCATATAAATATATAGAGTTTTGGTCTTACTCGACACTTTTATAGCATTATTTAACATTAAAAAAACATTATTTATGCTTATAAATAAGCATAAAATAACAAAAACTTCTTAAAAATGCCTCTACCACGATAACTCTAGACCAGTGATTCCCAAAGTGGTCTATATCGACCCCTAGGAGTCTATGACAATCTGCAAGGGGTTTACGTCAGCGAAAAAAAATTTGGGGGTCCATGATATGAAAATGGGGGTCCACGATAGTGGATCTCAACACATACACTGATAGTACCTATTTACTTACATCATACTATCTTATAATATCAAGGCATTGATTTTGAAAATTTTATTTTGAGTAGTTTTAATTTAAATTCAATTAGTAAATGTATAAATTAACATGTGTTTTTACTTGAAGTTTTTAACACTAAACTTCACTACAGTTAGAAATTTACAGGAAATCAATATCGGGTAAGTAGGGGGTCTACCCAACACGGAAAAACATGGCAAGGGGTCTACGACACAAAAAAGTTTGGGGAACTCTGCTCTAGACTCTTGTCATAATTTTAATCGCTCCTGGGATATTAAAATCAATCGATGGAGCTTTAAATGACCCAAAGAAATATAGAAACATTAGATATTAAAAATCTAAAGATTTGTAATCAAGAAAAAAACTTGTTATAAATTTTTAATAATTTCTTGCAATTTAATCAACCAAATGATACATTAAAAAAGCACATTTATGTAATAACTATGTATAATTACATTGGGTATTACTTTTTAATGAATTTAATCTATATTTAAGTTGATAAGTATCTGAAATGTCTATAAATCCACCGTCTATATGAGTACTTCAATTCCATTCTCCAATTAGATAATTACCCTAGTTTTCCACAAATAATCCATGTTTTCAATACTTCAACATAAAAACCATATCTTTATAAAAGAATAGTTGATATTCGTTTGAAAATGCTGTTCAAATTGAAGTTTTTCCAACGTTTAAACAATCTTTCCCTGTTTACAATTCTGCGCCCATTTCTCGCCCTATTTCGTTGGATTTGCGTGATTCGAATATATATGGACGGAAATGTGTTAAAAGAAACCCCATTGACGACCAAATGGCACCTATACTCCACCGCTTGTATAATTTTCATTCAACTTTGCCATTTTTTTATTTTTTTAACCGAAAGAACCAAACTTACCGCCTCATTTTCCATCACCGATACATTGCACGTGTTTTCGGTGGCCGTGCAACATGTGCTCACCGTTTCTGTGATTGCCAAATCAATTTTATACCAAAAACACCAAAGGGAATTCTATGAAATCATACAGGACATATTTGATATTTTCGGGAAGAAAATGAACATGAAATTGTGTTGCCTTGTAATTTGGATACATATGTTTGTTTTTATTCTAATTGCTCTTGTCCACAACACATTGTTAATGCCGTTTAATATTATTAAGGAAGGACAGTGGACGACTCTTATACACTATGAAAATTTATTTTTAATTCTGGGAACGGTCATCACAAATATCATTCGATTTGCAACATTAAATTTGCATTTTCATGAAATTTATGTGCAAATGTATTGCACGTGGAAATTACGAGAAGAATTGAACTATTTAATTCACAAGAGACATCTCAGGAAGAAAACATGCTTTCAAATTGAGCAAAATGATCTACAAACTCCAAGGTTTCATTGGTTATTGATAATATTAATATTACAATTAATTATAATAAATTTTTTAGGGATGTAAATCATGCACTGCACTGTTGCATGAAAGTTCATCACAAGTTATGCGAAAGCTCTGATAATACAAATCTACGTTCTGGCATCCATTTACTTTTGATAGTCACTATTCAAATTTGTGAATATTTATATTTTGGGATATTACTAATCAATGGAAAATATGATGAAATTCCGAACATAAATGTTGCACGAACTTTAAGCGAATTATTACCGTCGTTGACGTTAACTTTGTACACGGAAAAATTGGTCAAAATTCTATTTTAATTTTAAGCTTACATCAATATTATTTTCCGAATATATTTCAGATGAAAACCACGGTTGATTTGATAGAATTAATTGATGCCAGTTACCACGTGGAAGTTGATTTACAACAAACGGTATGTAATAAATCGGAAAGGTTTCTGAAAACCAGAAATTTTGGAATCTAAGCCAAAAATTTGCAGATTTTTAATAATTTTTTCCTCGAAAACCATAAGTTATATTTGATTCAATCTTGTTGCATTTACTTAAATCATGTAAACCGTTTATTTTGAAAGTGAGTCAAGTCCATTTCAAGAACAATCCCTATAGTGTTATCATTTTAACCATAGGAACATAAGATACTAAGGAGGAGGGAATAATTGGCGTTTTTGTTAACAACTAAAATGAAACCAGTAATTTCTGAAAACTTAGCAATTAAATAATTAATATACTTGGTTCTAGTAACAAGAAGAAGAATCCCCATATAGACCGTCTTTGAAATGGACTTACGCCACTTTCAAAATAAACGAGTGATATAAATATATAGATTTTTGGTCTTCCTCGACACTTTTATAGATAAAACGGAAAACAGTAAACCATTTTTCTTGGGAACCACCCGATAGATTTTAATAAAATTTGAATCATTTATTAATTATAACACCTTCTAAATATCAAATAAGAAAAATATATTTTTTTTTGAATAGTTTCAAAGTGGTGCGTGCTTAAAAAAAAGAAGAAAAATGATCAAAACTTTCTTCCACTTTCTCACCTTTATCTTTGCTTTGGAGGAAATCAAATCTTAAAGTTTTTACTTAAGTATAATAGAAAATAGTATTCTACGTATAATGAAATAAATTTCATCAAAATCGGTGAAGTGGTTCCCGAAAAAAATGATCTTCCAGTTCAAAAAGCCTAAGCTTGGGAAATCCATTTTTGAAGAATTTTTGCGTTATTTATTTACGTACATATATAAAATAGTTCAATCTGATTAATTGATTGATCTATCTAAGCTATAGTCTAAGCTGCTGTGAAATTTGGAGGGTACATCCCTTATATGACATAAGCATTCGATAAGAACGAGCTTTTGAAAATTCCTCCTGTAACAGGATGAAAAAGGATGATACATTTCATATGTGATACATGTATAACAACATTTGGATTTTTTTTTTAACAATTTTCTGAGCTCAATATCTCTGGTGTGGGGCCAGATAAAAATCTGAAATATCACCTCATTATAGTATTGGATGATAGTATTATGCACCTAAAATTTGGAGTTTGAGATTTAACTAGGAGCAGAGGTATTGCAAGCACAAAATATCAAAATAATGCATACTTCAGTAGTGACTATAATGTATTTAACCATTGAATTTAAAACATATACTTCTTTCTGCAAGCTAATAATGTATGTACGTACCCATAGTCCCCATAGCCATCAACTAATCTCGGGGTTCGACAATGACTATGGGTACGTACATACATTATTAGCTTGCAGAAAGAAGTATATGTTTTAAATTCAATGGTTAAATACATTATAGTCACCTACTAAAGCAGTGGTTCTTAACCTTTTTAGCTACCGGCACCCCTAAAATTTTCAAACAATATTCTCGCACCCCTTACTAGAAATTATTGAGTTATATAAATTAAAAAACAAACATTATGCAAAACATATTTTTTATTAATTTTATGTGCGTAACAAATTTTTTATAAATTTTAATTGTTAGCTGAAATAATCAATTATAAATTATCAAAGTTTTTATTAATGGCTTTTTTGTTGTTGCTTTTCCTCAATTATTTTTGAAAACCGGGGGATCTTTTTTGAAATAGCTACACGCATATCATTACTAACATTAAGTCTATTTCTAGCTTTTGTTTTTATATGCACAAGTGACGAAAATCCCATCTCACACAAATATGTTGTGGCAAATGGAACAAGATGCTGAAGCGCTATTTTAGCTAATCGTGGATATGACATTACTTGAGCACACCAGAAATTTTCCAAATTCTCTGCTTCAAATTCCATTTGATTATGTCCATTTGTCCGTAGTTCAACAAGGTCATCTTTCAATAAATTACTGTCATCCATTGAGTCCAGATTATAAATAAATGGATCTAATATCCATTTTTCTGATATATCTATATCTCCAGTAGCAAAATATCCCTCAAAAGATTCGCTCAACTTTTGCAAATGATCTTTAATTTCGGTGGTAATATTGTTTCTTTCATCATCTGAAACAAGAACTTCTTCAAGCAAAGGAAAGTTAGCATAATTTATCTTGTCAACACGGTTAATCCAAATTGAAAGTTTTCGACTAAACGCAGTCAACTTATCTTTCGCTGTTATAGTGTTCACTCCAAATCCTTGGATTGAAATATTTAATTCATTAAGGTGCGTGAATATGTCTGCCAAATACGCTAGCTGAATTATAGCATCTCTATTGCTGAATTCATCAGCTAAACTACTGCCTTGATTATTAAGAAACTGCATTATTTCACTTCGCAATTCGTACACACGATTTAGCATACGTCCACGCGATAGCCATCTTACTTCTGTGTGAAATAAAAGGACAGTATGCTCGGCACCAAGTTCTTCGCATAAAGCACGGAAGAGACGATGATTTAAAGCTCGACCTCTGATAAAATTTACAACTTTGACTGAAGTGATTAATGTTTTCTTTAATTTTTCAGGCAATGTCTTTGTAGCTAGCGCATGTCTATGTAAAATACAATGGGTAATTGTAACGTGAGGCACTTCCTTTTTTACATACGCTACAAATCCAGAATTTTTGCCTAACATGGAAGGAGCTCCATCAGTACAAATTGATCCTATTTTGTTCATCGGTATCTCATATTGTAATAAAAAGTCTTTGACTTTATTAAATATATCAATTCCTTTTGTAGTCAATTCTAATGGTTCACAAAACAAAAATTCTTCAACAATTTCTTTTTCTTTTACATATCGTACAAACACCATCAGCTGAGAACAATTTTCAACATCTGTAGATTCATCCAATTGAATACCCACTGGGACATTACTAGCTTTAATATCTTCAATTACTTGTTGTAAGATGTCTTTACTTATATCAGAAATTCTAGTACGGATTACGTCATTTGACAAAGGAATTTGTTGAAGCTTTTGTTGTGCTTCAGTACCCAACACTATTTTTGCCATTTCTAATGCACAAGGCTTTACAAGTTCTTCAGCTATTGTATGTGGTTTCTTCTTCTTGGCACAGATATATGCAACTTGATAAGACGCTTGCAACAGCGGCTTTTCGTGTGATATAAATCCAAAAGTTGTGATAGTTCCACTTTTATCAAATCGAACTCGTTTAGATTTCAAACTTTCAAAATCATAGCCAGCATCTACACCACCATGCTGTTTGGTAAAATGCTCATTTAGTTTCGACGGCTTGAGATTGGCGTTTGAAAATTTATTGCAGCACAGAATACATTGTGGTCGCTGCGTTCCATCCTTCTCCGTTGTAAATGTAAAACCATAACGAACATAATCGTCATTCCAACATCGTTTCTTTGACATGGCGTAAACTAAATTAAATTTTTTAATAAAACACTAAAAAAATATTAAACTTCTATCTATTATTGCTATATTTTAGCTTACCTTTTGAATTTGACTTTAATGTACCAAATTATATTCTAATAATTAGAATATAAATATTCAACTAAACTTGTAAAATTAACTTGTATTAATTATTTTATATTAATATTTAACTTTTAATATTCAACACGAAAATTCAAACTTGTAATAGTCGACACTAAAATTCAATTATTTTTAAATTTTTATTCAATGTAATGTGCGCATCAACAGTATTTATATTTCTAAGAATAATCGCAACAATCAACTGAAATTTCGAGGAAATATAAAAATTAGTATAGAAACTAGAAACGCATTTGAATTTTTGTAATTGTAGAAAAAATACAAAAATTAATTTGTCTCGATGGTTTATAATTTACAAACATATTTAAAAAATGTTTAGGGAATAAAAAATTTACTAACCAAAATGAATTTTTAAGATTAGTTTTTTATTTTGCTAGCTACACGTGAATTTGTAAAATTACAATTTCGCACCCCAAAATATTCAAGCTCGCACCCTTAAGGGGTGCGTGCACCACCGGTTAAGAACCACTGTACTAAAGTATGCATTATTTTGACATTTTGTGCTTGCAATACCTCTGCTCCTAGTCAAATTTCAAGCTTCATATTTTAGATATATAATACTATCATACAGTACTATAATGGGGTGACATTTCAGATTTTTATCTGGCCCCCCACCAGAGATATTGAGCTCAGAAAATTGCAAATTTTGAAAATTTCCAAATTTTGTTATTTTTTATTTTAAAAAGGCTTGAAGTCTCAGACTTCAAATTTTGTTTTTGAATACAACTAGTACCTAATTGTCTGTAAAAAAAGTTTTAACGTGTAAACTCTTTCCCTTCCTTCACAATCTTTCCGTGAAAATTGGAGTTTTTACAAATGAGAGCTAAAAATTTAGACTGAAATTTCACCCCTTAGAATTACATTTAGGTAAAAACATCTTATTACAACCTTATAGTTTATATTTTTATGAACCCACTGCTTTTAGTTTGATTTTGATAGGACAAATAGGGCCTGAGATAATCAAGTTTCCGCAAACCCTTAAAAGTGCGAAAATGTCTGCGCCTAGTAAAACTAATATGGCCACCACTGGAAAACTAAAAATAAAAAAAAAAAAATAATTAAGAAATTGAAGTACCAACATGTTGGGGTGATAGCACACAAAAATATATTTTTTTTTAAATGGTCGAACAACCATTTAATTTATTTTTGGACTGACCCTCATTGAATATTATTATCTCATTATCTCTTCTTAAACCAATGCCTTAAAACACTTGACATTTGTAGGCGTTGGAAAGCTCTTCAAAAAAACAAAAGATGACCAGCCATAGGGGAATTTTTATGAGCTTTTGAATGATGAAAACCAAAAGTCTATTTATCTGTTACTTTAAGGGCCGGTATTTTCTCATCTAGATAGTGACATTTATCTTCTAGATAAAATGTTATCCGGAAAATAGAGAAAACGTATGTATTTTCACTTAAGTATTGTGATATGTGTAGGATGGATGTATAGGAATTATCTGACAGATAGATTTTTGTCTATTAAGTTGCTATCTTGCAGATATGATTTGTCTATCAATACGTGAAAGTACCGGCCCTAAGTGGGATAAGAAAATTTATTTGAAGAAAAATTTTTTTTTTTGTGATATAAATCAAATTTTAATGGATTTTTTTGATTTTTTTTGTAGATCAATTTATTTTTATTGCAAACAATCCATAAAAAATTCGAATTCAGTGCAGCCGATTTGTATCAATTCGACATGACTTCACTATTAAATGTATCAATTGTACCTTAATATTACATAACAATCAATAATAATTAATCACATTTTTTAATTGTAGATTTACTCAATAATACTAACAGTTTTAATTGTTTCAATTCCACTTGATTGGAACTAGTGCATGGTTGCGTATTTCCCCTAAAAGGATTGCACTAAAGAGAGCATTAATTTCGCTGAATAAGGACACGTGTGGAATTTTTTACGACATATATTCTCATCTCGACTAGAAAATCCAATTTGTACAGCACGCTGTAGTTGATTGTTGGCCCAATTGTTGTGGTGCTTAAAAATGCTGGAAAGATTCAATAAATTATTTGGGAAGTTGTACACGAAGTTTTGATTGATTTACTGGAGAATTTTTAAGATGGTGATTTCCTCGGGATTGACTTGATCGGATTTGGCCACGGCGGCTGATTGGCACACGAAACTGGCCACGCAATGCTTTGGATCATATCGAAGAACTGTTTCCCAACTCCATTTGCTCAATAGTTTCTGTAAATATTGGAAATCGTTTGGAATTATTTGGGAAAAATTATGTTTTTTGGTTTTATTTTGGTCAAACCTCTAAAGATGTTTGATTTTTTAAAAGTCTGGACAAGTCGTCGAATTCAAAGTGTTCATCGGCGATGGCTCGTTTACCACGAAGTATTTTTTGGGCCACTTGAAATCCCTTACGAATTTTGGTGAAATCCTGGGCCAATTTGTGCATCATCCATAATCCGGCTAGTCCCAACAATCCTAAGAGCATCAATCGAAAAAAATGACCACCAGCCCTAACCAATCCAACCGCTATTATTATCGATAACACCTTAATCCATCCACTGCAAGTACTAGGATTAGGACCCATATTAATCAATTTTTTCCCGAAAACTGCATAATTATTAAATTTTTTTCTATTACTAAACTACTAACATACACATGAAAGTTCACCCGTTTTTTTCCAACAAATCTGCAAAAGTGCAACCACATCTTCATTAAATACTCGAAGAAATTGGAAGAAAAAACACGAATAATTGGAGTAGGGGATTACTTATTGCATTCCTGTCGACAGTAAATGGAAAGTTACATATACATTTTCGAAAATTTTAAATAAAAAAAAAACTACCAAACCAATCGCACGTGTGTCATTTTACCAAAAAAAAAAAACCAATATGAATATTAAAATTTAACGGTGATTTAATTGTGACATTTAAATTACTACGGGGGGATGATCCAAATAAAAATGAAACTGAACTGCAATTTTAAGTATACAAAATAAAACGAAAGGGAAATGTGGATAAACAAGTTTTGTATGAACGATAATATATAGTAATAATGCAACTGGTCAGACCACAAAGTTGCCCATGTTAATCACGAGATTGAAGAATCGCAGAAATTCAAAGAACAGAACAACTTGACTTCCGCTACCTCACACAACAAATTTCCTTTTTTAGTTCTCCGTAGCTTATGTAACTCGTAAAAAAAATAACTTTCGAATTTCTTTTTTGAAAATATTTATCAACTATAAGGACTATCAAAATAATACCCAAGTTCCTCAACTGAAAAGCAATAATGGCATTCCAAGTTAGCGGAACTAAAGTAAATAATTAACATTCAGTTTGAATTAGAATTCCAGTAAATGCATAGTGTTTGTACCTTAATTTATTAAGGATGATTCAATTGATGATATTCAGTTTAATTTCAAGAAAAAAAAACAAACCTTATATCCTTTTTATGCAGATAAAAAAGGTCCTTTTTAAAACTTTGAAATGAAATTGCGGGTGTTCTTTTTTACACAAGACAATAATTTTTTTCGCAGTTCTACTCACAAAATAGGTGATGCATAATAATCAATTGAGAAAATTAGGCCTTATAATGAAAACTCACCCCCTGAAAAAGACCAATATTAGGGCGAATTTCTGGTATGCATTTTTACCTGCTTAATTTTCGAGTTTCATTTCGTAAGGAATTATCATTTTAGAGCATTTTATTTATAGCTTTATTTATTAAGAATGATTCAATTAATAATATTCGGTTTAATTTCAAGGAAAAAAAAACAACCCTTATATCCTTTTTGTGCAGATGAAAAGGTCCTTTTTGGAATTTTGAATGGAACTTTCAGGTGTTTTTTTATACAAAGGAAACTATTTTTTTCGCAGTTCTACTCACCAACAGATATTGTACTAAAATCTATTGAAAAAACTAGATCATTTAATTAAAATCCATTCCCTGAAAAAGACCAATTTAGGGCGAATTTCCATCATTGAATTTTCAAGAAAATCGACAAATTTTAAGTTTGGTTCTTTATGATACCAAACAAAAGTATACGTCCATCTGTGCACTCTGAGCAATTTTTTCCAAAAACAAAGCTCGTCTAAGGGATGAAGTCGACCATCAAAGTGCCAGAAGATATCATCAGACCATCTAAACTTCAATCACATGTAGCATCATTAAATAAGGGATGCTTTTCAAACCAAATACAGTTTTGGGTTCGTAACAATGTATAGAACGATTATATAACAATATATTTCAAATTCGAAACAAACAAAATTTTGGTCAAAAAAAAAAACGTGAGTTAATCATCGTTGATTTTTGTCGAAAATCGTCAAAAAATATTTTTTTTTTCGATGCCAATCGAATATATACGTCTAACAGTACATGCTGTGCAAATTTTTCCAAAAAGAAAGCTCGTTTAAGGGATGAAATCGACTATCAAAGTGCCAGAAGAAACCACTAAACCATCTATTTCAAATTTGAAACAAAAAAAATTTTCGTAAAAAAAAACGTTAATCGTTGATTTTTCACGAAAATCGTCTAATTTGAAAAAAAAAATTAAAGGATGCCAATTTAATGATTACGTCCCTCTGTGTATTCTGTGCAAATTTTTCCAAAACAAACCACGTTTAAGGAATGAAGTCGACCATCAAAGTGCCAGAAGATATCATAAAATCAAATCCCAATTATTATTTTATTTAAATAAGAAAGCCTCAATAAGACTTACCAAAAAATTATTTTCCCAAATTTGCACTTCATCGACCAGGATGATCCGGCGCCACTTTTCCCACAAAATAATTTTCCTCATGTTTATGAATGAAGGATTCAAATTGTTCTTTATTTGCTTATCTGCTACAGCATCCATATTATTCTTTAGGACCTAGGACTCATGTGGAAAACCTTTAAAAATAATATTAAATTTTACAAAAATGAAGTAGCTTCTATTGATATGTTAGGAGAATTTTAAATATAATATTCAATTTTAATTATTCTTTCAAGTAACTATATTATATTTGACATAGTGATTAACGATAAAGACTTTAAAATGATAATTTCCTTACGCCAACTGTCTTAATGGCCTTACTTTTAGTTGTACATAAATGTATACTTGGTTGCATACGTAAAACACTATTTAAACTTTGATAATGGTTTACTACAAAATTAAACTTCCTTATAGTCATGGAAGTGAAATTTATTAGAGAACTCCCCAAAAAGTACGTAGAATCCAAGTTTTTATATCCATTGATAGATTAGATCCCAAAAATGATTTCAATAAAAAAAATCCGTCACGGAAGTGCTGCGCCCTTCCATCCCCAAATTGATTGTTCCAAAAACAATAATTTTTCATTGCAAATATTTAATGGGGCTAGATACCATTAGTTATAAACAATAGTTATAATCACAATGGAATAGGATTTTCAACTTAATTTAAAATTCAATTTTTTCTAACAAGAAACTATTTTATATTTAACAAAGTATAAAACGATCAAAGTTTTGTAATGAGAAAATTTCCTTACGCTTATTATTCTAATGGCTATATATTTTGTTATACATAAATGTATAACTGGTTGCATACATAAAACATAGATTCCCTTTGTATTACATGCTTGAACTTATTTGTTTTTTTTTTACTTAAAAATTAAAAAATAAAAAATTTTTCCCCGAAAACTTATTTTGTCATCGTTCATTAATAACCCAAACATTTTTTAGTCAAATATTTGATTTAATATTGACACGATTATTGATAAATTAATTCCAAAATTTTAAAAATATTTACTTAAATGACTAAACAACCCTTAAAGTACAATTTCTGGAAAAAATCTAGGTCCTTATTTTTTTTTTTAAAACCGTATTTATTTATCGAATGCACCTTGTATCTTTTCACCTAAAGATAAATTATTTCCACTTTCTATTTTTGGACAAGATTAGGAAGTTTTTGTGCTAACGGTTCAAAAACGAAGATCTTATGAAACACCCAAAACAGGTTCATCAAGTGGTTGGATCAAATTCTATCCAAAATTAATCACTTTTTCAATCGTGGCCAAAACATTTTTTTTTCCAAACAATAACAAACAATTTTGGGTAAATAAAACATCAATGCCATTTATTGCAATTTCAAAGACCTCTTAATAAGGTTATTGCATTTTTAGGGTCGAACAAAGCCGAAGAATAGTTGAAGTTACAAAATTACGTGTCATTTCATCGAAAAGATTCGATTTTAATATAAATATTGTAAAATAAAATTCAAGTTTAATTCAAAATTTGCCTTGAATATTTGACCTTGCTGTTATAAACGTTGGTAAATATTGTCCATCCTGACCATGACTCATAGCGTCCAATTCTTTTATATAATTATTATTTTTTTATTTAGAGTAATAATTTCTTATTTCCTTCAGTATTTGTACAATTTTTTACAACACTTAAACAATAATTATCGATTAATCATCCTCGTTTAAATTCGAGTTTATTTATATTGATTACGATCGATCTTTTCTCTGAAAACTATTGGTAAAAAGAAAACGGATATTTAATATTGTAGTCATTAAAATAATAAATTAAAATCTAATCAAAATGGGAGTGCATTTGTAAAATAACATCTGATTTATGTCTAATGAGTATTTACTTTACTCTTAAATGCAAATTTCCAAAGCCATTCATTATACTACTCTGTGAATTGTATTTGTTTTTCCTATGTCAATTATGTAATTTTTTTCTCAATAAATTAAGAAATTTTCCTAAATTATTTCCATAAAGAGAAAATTATCAAATGTTAAACAAAGTATTCAGGAAAAAAATATATATTCCTACGTAAATAATTATAGATCCTTTATGGGGAAACCCTCAACAAATTTCTTGAATTTCATGGAAATATAAACCAAATATTACATGTTTTACGATATAAGAACATGCGTTTTATTCCCCGAAAAATAAAGAACATTGCCAACCCCTAGTGAAATCCCCAATGTTTTTTTTAAGGAATACCCAACAGGTAACTCAAAAGAAGCTAAAATAAAATGGAGGTTCATCCCTTACAGAAAGAGGTTTGGGGGACTTAGAACAAAAAAATTTCGAAAATATTCAAAAAAAGAAATTGGGGGATGATTCTCGAAGGGTGGAAATTTTCAGATAGATCCAAACTCGAGGAATTTATTTGTTTAAAATTCATTAACTGTAAGAATAAAAAGCAAAAGTTTTGGTTGATTATTTTAAGGATAAGTAAGGGTTAAAAATCTCACAAATCAACCCTTATTTGATTAATAACTTATAAACTATAAAATTCCTTATACTTGTCTGCTTTTCTAGTAGAAAAGTTTTAAGTCAGGCGTTCTAATTATACTTTCGATGAAATATTATCTTCGAAAATATTTATTACTATAATAGTATTATGTGCTTGATAAGGGTGGTTTTTCTTAATAGTTTTCCGAAGTATGCATTCGTCTGAAGATTGTAGGAAGAAATTTTTTTTCTTTGATACAGAGAAAATCGCCAAAATGACCCTGAAAAAGATAAAAAGTATAAATTTCTACCCCAAAAAACAAGGCTAAAGAATGCACTTTTTTTAATTTTCTTTAACCAAATATTGTTAAACTAATTGCAGAAATAGATTTAGGATTAAACAAATGAATCCTTTACAACAGGTAAAGAAATTTGGGCCGCTTTATTCTAAAAAAAAAAATACCTAATTTGGGTGGAAAATCCCCTGAAAAGGATGGTTTTTCTCAATGGTTTTCCCAAGAGTATGACAATAATTTTGAAAAATTTCTATGGTAAAAGGAACATCCCCAAAACGATCCTTAAACATATGAAAAGGATAAATTTCAACCCTACAAAACAAGGAGCAGAAATGCTCATTTGCAATTTTTCTTTTAATTGTTCTCAAAAATATTCTTAAGATAATTATAGCAATACCTTTCAAATTAGAGGAAGAAATCCCAAACGATTTACCTCAAAAAAATGGCCTAATTTGGGAAGATTACATCCCCCGAAAAGGTTGGTATTCCGTAGTATGCAATTATTTGAATATTATTTTTCTTTGATTCAGGGAAACTCCCCAAAACGTCCCTCTAAAATATGCAAAGCATAAATTTCAACCCCAAAATTTAAGATCAAGGAATGCTCTTTTTAAATAAAAGATATTTTTTTTTACTAAATAATTTTTTCGAAAATATCAACAAAATAACTATAGTAATAGAAATCTGATTGAGAAAATGAATTATTTAGAAAAGGTATAGATACCATGGCTGATTTATCCCCAAAAAATAACCTCATTTGGGGGTTGAAATTTGGGGTAATTTTCCTCAAAAATTTTCAAAAGTGTATATTTGTTTAAAGATAATTTTAAAAAATTGTTTTTCTGAGGTAAAAGGAACATTTCCAAAACGATTCTCAAATATGGGAAAAGGATAAATTTTAACCCCAGAAAACTATTGACGAAAATCCTCAATTTTATTTTTTTTCTAACCTAATACGTTCTCGAAGATATCTTCAAGATAATCGTAGCAATTAATTTCGAATAAAATGATGCAATTCTTTAGAAAAGGTACAGAAATCCCGACCGTTTTACCCCAAAATAATGACTTAATTTGGAAGAATGATATTCCCTGATAAGGGTGATTTTTTTTAAGTTTTCAGAGATTTGAATTCATCTGAAGATCACTGTAAAGAATTTTTTTTCTTTGATATAAAAAACATCCCAAAAATGATCTTCATATATGTGAAAATGATAAGTTTCATCCACAAGGTAAGGGAATGTATTTTTTTTGTTACCAAAGATTCTAAATTAAAAGAATAAGTTCTTAAGAAAACCATGGCTAATATATCCTTAAATAAATTACCTTATTTAGGGGATAACATTCTTCGGTAAGAGTGACTTTCCTCAACAGTTTTCCGAAGTATTCGTTTGTCTAATTTATTAAGAAGAAATATTTTTTCTCTGATAAAAGAAAGATCTCCAAAATGAACCTTAAACATAAACAATTTTTTTTTTCTTAATTATATCAAAAATATTGTTCGGAATGACAAAAAAAATCCTGTGAAAGGTTAAGCTCTTAATATTAATATTAAAAGGTGCCGCATCGCAAATTTCGATTTTCCATTTAAATAACATGGGAACAATATTCACCTGCAATTTGGAATTTTATAGCTCACGTTGGTGACAATATTTCGGAATGACCAAGATATATTCTTGTAGAAAATTGAACGACCTATAAAAAAGGTCTCGTGCAAGTTTTGTATATATTTATTCCTTCAAAAGTTATTCGAGGTAAAAATTGAACTAAAGAGAAATTTGAAAATTTTTTCAATTTTTTGACGCAACCATCAATTATATGAGAAAATTTTATAGGACATTTTTTGTAGAGCACTTTTTTTTATAACTTATCTCTATAAAAGATTTTGATATTTTTCACAGATCCAAAATTATTTGCATTAAACTGAAAATTCCCTGAATTATTATATTTTTAACATAAAAATATTTTTTTTATTTTAATGGAAATAACTTAGAACCTGTGAAAAATATCAGAAACTTTAATAGAGATAAGTTATAGGAAAAAAAGTGCTCTACAATAAAATGTCCTATAAAATTTTCTCATACAATTGATAGTTGCGTCAAAAAATTGAAAAAATATTCAAATTTCTCTTTTGTTCAACTTTGACCTCGAATAACTTTTGAAGGAATAAATACATCAAAAACTTATTCGGGACCTTTTTTGTAGATCGTTCAATTTTCTACAAGAATATACTTGGTCATTCCGAAATATTGTCACCAACGTGAGCTATAAAATTCCAAAGTGCAAGAGAATATTGTTCCCATGTTATTTAAATGGAAAATCGAAATTGGCGATGCGGCACCTCGTAATATCAATCTTAAGAGTTTAAACTCTCACAGGATTGTTTTTATGCCATTCCCAACAATTAACTTCGATATAATTAAAAAAAAAAAAATCATCATTTTTTTGGAATCAGTCTAGTGTATTCAATATATAAAATATATTGCGTTCCAATTTATGAAGTATAATTAAATACAATAGTATTTCGAATTTAAAAGTATTTCGATTGCCAAGCAATCTTCCTCAGTGGTCATCAAGTAGTTTGGATCACTCCGTAATTGCTTTGTGATGATTTACACAAAGTGAATCATCACAAAATACTTGATGACCACTAAGGAAGATTGCTTGGCAATCGAAATACGTATCTGGGCAATACATCAAAAATATTTTTGTTTGAACTTCTGTTCAAATTTATGTTTATGATATGATTTTTATATATTATTATATTGAATTATACTACATAAATTGTACCGCAGTATATTCAATATATTGTATACACAATTCAATAGATATATTATAAAATTAAAACCAACAATTAGTATCTGAAACCAACAATGAACGATTAATTCGGCAATGCTGATTATCAAACTTTTGATCCAAAACAATTAGGCAAAGTATGACCCAGAAATTCGTTGAAATTCTTAAGTTATAATCGGTGCAACGACTCAACGGTAAGTATGCAAAAAAAGTATAACAAAAACCTCATTTTTTTTTTTCACAAATGCATATCGTCATAAAAACAAATAGAAAGTTTCCATTATAATATAATAGACGTATGTTTTATGATAAGAACAAAAAGAAAGATATGAAATACCATCACATATAGTCGACAACCGATGAAGAGTGAGAACGTCTTCGTGGTGCCCATAAGAAGGAGGAAAGTCTTCAAGTCTTCATATATATCTACTTATTATTTTATCATAGACAGTGCTGGGACTTGGGAGGATTTTGATAGCACCTCCACCACACCACCGGCCGCAACACTGCCAATCCATTCGATTATAAGAAATAATTTTCTTGGTTTTCTAAATTTTGATTTAGTCAATTTATAACTGTCGCAGTGATCAATTGGTGGACACAACAGTGAGACCCAAATTAGCCAAAAAGTGAAAATTTTTGCCCTTCTATAACTTCGGTTCACGTAAGTTCACCAAAAATAATTTCCGTAACTTTACTGTGTTTTAGTATTAATTTAATAATTAAAAATCAAGTTATTCTTTGACTTTAAGGCCATCAAGGTAATCATAAACAACCGTGATTCTATCCGGATTATCTTCGAAAATTGACCTCTAAGACTTCAATCAAAATCAAAACTCGTTTTTCCGCTTTTAATACTAAACGCATTTTTCTCAATATTTGCTATTTTTTTTATATTTCAAAGTACAAATTATTTTGATTTTTTTTCGGTGAATTTTTTCGGTTTAGATGAATTATACTTTCTAAGTGAAAGGAAATGATAACAGTGCAATTTTCATGAGAGTAAAATGATGTAATTTGTAATTAGTTTCGTCTTTGTACTTAATTTGATTTTTATAAGGTAACAAGCATAATAAAAACGGTCAAGTTGCATAATTTAATAGAAGAAATATAATATCAGTAAAGTAACTGTTTTATGTAATTTCGGAATTGAAATTTAATTGTTTAAGTCAGCAAATGTTGTGGTTGAAAGAAATAATATTTACGAGAGAGTTGGAGGACATTTCCTTAATAAATTTCATTTAAACCACGTTTAAAATCTTTGGATTGGAAGTTTATAAGTTTATAACATTTTTGCCCATGGTTTAGTGCTATAAAAAAGATATTTCGGTTAAATTTATACCCAAAAAAATATCCATTAATGTGTATACTCTATACCCAATTGCTTTACGATTTCGCTAAAATTGTCAATTCGATGCAAAAGATTGTAAATGATTGAAAATTTTGAAGATTTTCATTTCTGGAAGATTTTTTTGATTTCATATATCTTTTGGCAAGTTGAATTTATTAGATTTACTAGCTAATGCCCGCGACTTCTTCTCCATAATGTAGGTGTAGATTAGGGTGTCCGTTATTGCTTCCAAATTGATTTTTTTTACAGCGATCGCCCCCTGAACTTTTAGTTTAAGACCCAAAAAAAATATCCAATACAATTAAGCTCTTGATTTCTTGATTAAACCGTGCCGGAATCTTGTTACTTTTACCATTTAAATAACATGGGATTATTTGACTTTTTTTAATTTTTTTTTTCTCAGAAACAAATGTATAAAAAGAATTAAGGTCAAATTATTCTGACGTAAAATTTAACGCTCTACAAAAAAGATCATTTATGAATTTTCGATTAAATCACTCCAATAAAAGTTATTCAACATTTAACTTGTGCCTAATATAAATCTTGCAATATTTTCAACTTTTTGCTCATTTTTACTTTTTTTAACTATAAAATCATTGGAAGAGAAGATAAAATCATAGAGTGCAAGTGATTATTTGTGTTAATTTTATGGCTTGAACAGAAAATTAAACAAACAAAAAATCATTTTTTGACAATTTAAACCAGTGACATAAGATCCGAATTCGCTATAGTCGTGAAATTCAATTTATCCTCGATAAATTTTCGTACTTTAATCAATATTTTGTACCTACGAAGTGAATTTCATACTAATTAATGAGACTATCGACAAAAGTTCAATTAAAATTCGAATTTTTACCATTTCACCTGATGCCATCTATGAAAAATTTCTTACAACTTGTAGTCAACATAGGCACAAGTGAAATGTTGAATAACTTTTAATGGAGTGATTTAATCGAAAATTCATAAGACACCTTTTTTGTAGAGCGTTAAATTTTACGTCAGAATAATTTAATCTTAAATCTTTTCATACATTTGTTTCTGAGAAAAAAAATATAAAAGTAAAAAGTCAAATAATCCCATGTTATTTAAATGGTAAAAGTAACATGATTCCGGCACGGTTTAATCAAGAAATTAAGAGCTTAATTGTATTGGATAGTTTTTTTTATAACTTAAACTAAAAATTCAGGGGGTGATCGCTGTAAAAAAATTAATTTGGAAAATAACGGACACCCTAGTGTAGATTATTATTTATAATGTTCTTGGGAACTAATAATAAAACATTAAATTTTCAAATCATCTCAACGTTTAATTGGTATTTATTTCCAACTTCTTCAGGAGAACTAAAACATAACAACAATGCATGTTGTTCAAAGTCAAATTACACAAATAAATTAATTTTATTTGTTATAATAAATTAATCCTGAAGAAGGTGGAAATAAATACCAACGAAACGTTGAGATGATTTGAAAATTTAACGTCTTATTATTTGAGTCCAAGTTCCCAAGAACATTATTAATTTTTTACCACACCATGGATGAGATCAACCAAGTGTAGATTATATTTTACTTTTTAGATTTGCTATTTGTAGTGATTTATGGAAATTTGTATTTTTCTTATTTCTTTTACGAAAAATCATAATCATATTTGTAAACACTATTTTGTCGACTTTAAAAAGACACATTTAATAAACTGTTGCTTAGAATAAAATATTTGTATATAATGATCAATTAGTTTTCAAAAAATATTTATAAATATATAAAAAGAGTATGGTCTATTGCGTATACCTACCGTGAATCAAATAATTCATAAATCAATCAGTATCTATACATAAAAAAATATCGGTAAGTTCAATAAATTCGGTCTTAATTATGATTTAAAACACTCAAAAGTTTCCAAAACACTCCCATTTAAATATCAGAAGTTAAAGGTCTAGATTTTTGAATATTAGAAGAAATCCTATTGTTTCAATTCCCGAATGAACCTTTTTCTCAAAACTATTACACTACTGCAATGTACAAAACTACCGCTAAATTAAAATTTGTTCAATTGCACGAAACCCAGTTCCTCCATAATCAAGTGTGACCATTGTATAAATATGCACTTATTATTAAAATATTTGAATTTCAACTATACAATTAAACCATATTGGATAGTCTCGAGTTTACCATATACGATTTGGCGTATGCTTTTTGTTCTGGAAGAGCATTTTAAATTTCTTTTATCAATATGACTTACTGTATATTTAATATGCTGGGCCAAAAAAAACAACTATTTTTTTTTGAAACATACATCGAAAATATTGTTCAAGGTGACAAAAAAAAATATCGGGAAGGTTTGAGTCCTTAATATTAATATTAAGAGGTCTATCATCTTTAATTTCGATTTTTTATTTGTGCTTTCATTTTTGCGTCAATGCTGTCAAACTATTAAAGTAAATAAAATCATTTGGACATATATTTATAGAAAATTAAATTCCCAACAAAAAAGGTCTCTGAAAATTTTTCCAGACATGCCGTTTCCGAATAATCAAGCTTCAGACATTGATATAATTTTTTAGATTTATCTTCTTTATTTTTCTTCTTTATTATCTTTCTTTATTTTGGAACTAACGAGCAAATAAATATATAGAAATAAACAATATAGAATCATGAAGGGAATTTAATGCTCTACAAAAAATGTCTCTTAACGTTTTCACATAAAATCATTCTTTCAAAATTGGTTCAACAATGAAAAAAAAAAAACAAAAATTTAATTTTTCCTTCAACTTTAATTGTGAATAACTTTTGAAAAAGTGATTTTATGTAAAAACGTTAAGAAATCTTTTTTGTAGAACATTAAATTCCCTTCAAGAATCTATATTGTTTATTTGTATATATTTATTTGTTCGTTAGTTACAAAATTCCAAAATAAAGAAGATAAATCTTAAAATGATATCAATGTCTGAAGCTTGATTATTCGGAAACGGCGTGTCTGGCAAAAATTTTCAAAGAGACGTTTTTTGTATGGAATTTAATTTTCTATAAATATATGTGCAGATGAATTTTTTTACCTTGATAGTTTGACAGTATTGACGCAAAAATCAAAGCACAAATAAAAAATCAAAATTATAGTTGCATCAGTAGTAATCAAACAATTTCCTATACTGAACTGGTGCCTATCTAATACTACCACTAATATTGGAGTTATGAAATGAATCCTAGTTAAAGTTTTATTTATATCGAATTGTGTGCTAGTAGTTGAAAATTTCTTCAGTGTCAAATTTAAATTTTAAATATATAATTAAATTTAGTAATAAAATTTTATTTTTACATCAATATATTTAAATCTGTTATTAATTATTAGATTTAAGTTGATGCTTCCGATCTGATATCAATATATTATGAAATTTGACAAACTTATAGAAATACAAATTAATTCATTAAAAAATCTTTTTAGTCAAATAAATCTTTCAATCTTCCGCAATATTTTAAAAGAAGTATTTCGCAAGGTGAAACCCATCAAACAAACATCCACTTCAAATAGTTCTTAAATATTGATTCAGCATAATTGAATATTTTTTTTTAATTAATTATTAATTAAATAAGACCCAAAGAAATTTCAAAATGCCAAGGTCAATCATCGAAGAAAATCCATCCTATTATAAAACGGGCGTTTAATTTCGTTCATGCTAGATGCAAATCTATGATTTATCGCTTCGCAGCCTAGTAATTCTATATTGATCTACAGATCATTTGGAGAAAGTGGCACATAATTAAACTTTTCCGGTTAATGCTCCCCGACACCAATACGAATAATTACGGCATACTTAATATTTAATCTTTAATTGTACAGGGGATATAATTGAGCAGAAAAATGCCGGAGATTACACAAGAGGAAAAATTGGACCGCGACCTGAAGATCATTAAGGAATGGCTCGCCAAACAACCGCATCTACCCAACAAAATTGGTTTGTATTATTCATTGTATTTGAAAGGAAAATGGATTTTCACTGGAAAATGAAATTGCAGAGGACATTTTCCTTAAACGATTCATTTTGAGTTGTCGCCATAGTTTGGAAAGGACCAAGACAACAATCGATTTGTGTTATACAGTACGCACACAATCGCCGGAAATCTTCAAGAATCGCGACCCGGAAAATCCACAAATTGAAAATATCTATCGAATAACGTAAGTATTATTTTTTTGTTTGTATTTTATATAATCAATTATTATCAGATTAGCAATAAGATTATTGTAATTAAAACCTTATTTATACATGCAATCGTTTAACAATTTTTTTTTCTAATAAAAAAAATGCTAATGCAATTGTGAGTTGAAGCATAGAAAATTAAAATTCAAAATAGGATTGAGATTTATATAATCGTCGATGGTATCTGATACGCAGATCAAAAGATCTACAGAATGATTTAAAAAAAAAATTCTACATAAAAATGGTACACTTACCAAAATTTCATCAAGGATTTTCCTATTGATTAAAATGACTTCCGTAAAATAAATTTTTGTGCACTTAACATTTAATCAAGCCTTCCCTTTTCTGATTTGGAATTTAAAGTATTTTCGATTAGTTCCAATTTAAAACCCTGTACACAAAAAAAAGCTCTTTTTATGGAAAATTGGAGTCAAAAGTTTTTCTAGTTTTAAGAATTTTACCCAAAGATAATAAAATTATCACTTTTAGAAGTATTTCCCTGTACAAAATGTATCCAATCATTTCAACGAAACAAAACTTATATCCAATACTTTTAGTTAATAAATTTGATAGAAGATTCACCTTCTTCCTGTTTTAAATAAGGTCCATCGGACATCAATTTTATTTTGGATCTCAAGAACTTCTTTACAACATGAATCCTAAAAAGAACCAAATATTAATCATATTATTAAAAACGATTTTCTTGTTTACATAATATCAAAATTTAATACCTTTTAATTGACTTTAACAAAATTCAAAATTTATTTGTTATTATTGTGAATGTGGGATGCAATTATTGGAGTACTACAAGGAAACAATTGTATTAAAGAACTGCAAATATGTGACAATTTAATTGAAAACCACAGGGGGCCAAAACCGGTACTTGTAAAGTGTTAATTCAAGTTCAAAATCTTCTAACTGCATAATGCTGTGTTATGGAATTTATTTATTGCGAAATTTAGGAATGGAAAAAAAATGCAATTTTTAATGGCTGTAACTTTTAAATTTCGTAGTTGGTTCGGGATTGTTTGGGACGATTAAGTCCGGTTCGTTCCCTCTACCCAAGGTTTATAAAATACACAGGTGGCCTCATGGTGGCTACGTGACGTATCCAGAAGAAATTCGTACATATCTTCAGACTTATCAATTTTAAAATTCTTCGTATGACGTCATTTTTTTTTCTAATGGAGCAACCTGTGTAATTTACAAACCTTGCCCTCTACCGATAAGCAATGGCAAGGGCTGAGATCGACTCGATCGATTCAATTTGGTGTTTAATCATTTTAGTATTAGACAAATCACTCCCAAAAGTGGTTACCACAAATCTTAATTGGTTTAATTTCTTCAGAAACTTCCAACTTGATCTTTTTGAACGAGTTTTAGTGCTATGTTTAATTTTACATTGAGATAGGCAACATGTATACGTATATGCATAGATGGTTGCCTATAAACATTAATATTAGCAAAACTTAATTTAGTGTAGATATTTAGAGGCAAAAAATATTGAATTTATTGCAGTTTATTATTAATTTATGATTGAAAATTCTTAATAGATTTGGACAAATACATTTGAATAAGTGTTATTAAAACATAATCAATCTAGAAAATTAAATTTTTAACAATCCAATCGCCAAATGATTCAAAATTTGAGATTGATTACATCGAAAATGTCAAAGAAGAAGGTGATAATAAATTTAATTTATTCAAATAAAAAGGGATTAACTATTTATTGCATTCTAATTGATTTGTTATTATTGCAAATGTGCGATGCACTTATTGGATTATTACAAGTCGTCAATTGGATTAAATAACTACAAATTTGCGACAAGATAATGGAAAGCCACAGGGTGCCAAACCGGTACTTGTAAAATGTTAATTCAAGTTCAAAATTTTCTACCTGCATAATGCTGTGTTATGCAATTTATTTATTGTAATTTCATGGCTGTAACTTTTAAATTTCGTAGTTGGTTCGGGATTGTTTGGGACGATTAAGTCCGGTTCGTTCCCTCTACCGACAAACAAATGCAAGGGCTACGATCGTCTCGATCGATTCAATTTGGTGTTTAATCATATTAGCTTTAGACAAATCACTCCCAAAAATGGTTACCACAAATCTTTAATTGGTTTAATTTCTTCAGAAACTTCCGACTAGATCTTTTTGAACGAGTTTAAGCGCTATCTTAAATTTTACATTGAGGTAGGCAATATGCATACGTATATGCATGGATGGTTGCCTATGTAAAACACTAAAATCAGCAAAGCTTAATTTAGTGTAGATATTTAGAAGCAAAAAATATTGAATTTATTGCAGTTTATTTTTATTTTATGATTGAAAATTCATAAAAGATTTTTTTTTAATTGTTATTTACCGTCGCTTTATAACTACTAAGGTCCTTTAGCGACTCTAGGGTTAATTAAATCCGTTATCGAGAAATATTGAAAACTTGCACGATACAAGGATCGAACCCATTACCTACTAGTTTTGGAGCGGTCACCTAGACCACTCGGCTACCAGTAGGCTTCTTAATAGATTTGGACAAATACATTTGAATTAGTGTTATTAAAACATAATCAGTCTAGAAAATCAAATTTTTAACAATCCAATCGCCAAATGATACAATATTTGAGATTAATAGCATCGAAAATGTCAAAGAAGAAGGTGATAATAAATTTAATTTATTCAAATAAAAAGGTATTAACTATTTATTGTATTCTAATTGACCTAATTGATTTGTTATTGTTGCAAATGTGAGATGCACTAATCGGATTATTATGAGTTGTCAATTGGATTAAATAACTACAAATATGCGACAAGATAATGGAAAGCCACAGGGTGCCACCAAACCGGTACATTTAAATTGTTAATTCAAGTTCATAATTTTCTACCTGTCAAATGTTGTGTTATGGAATTAATTTATCGCAATATACAGGTGCTACCATGAAAAAAAAATACAATTTCAAGGAAATATTTGAATTTTCTCAAAATTTAAACTTTAAATTTTTAAGAAAAAATATCATCAATCATACTTGTTAAATAACTAACTAATCAATATGGATCCATATAAAAATATTCCTTTGCAAAATATGAATGTTATAAGAATATAATGGAAGATTTTTTAGACCCTTTGTCGCGTATTTGGATCAGATTGTTTCTACAGTATATAAAATATATCCTGGTCTTATCTATGTAATATAATTAACAAAAGCAAACTATAAAAATAAATTTGAACAAAAATTTAAATAAATACTTACTGACGTATTGCCCAGATACGTATTTTGATTACCAAGCAACTTTTCTCAACGGTCTAGATCAGGGGTTCTCAATCTTTTTGAGCCCGCGGCGCATTTACAAGGTTAGTATTTTGTCACGGCGCCCTATTTTAGTAAGCTATTTGGATATGGAGACTATATATATATATATATTATAGTCGAAAGTAATATGTATCTATCATAATAGTAGTAGTTGTAATTGTTGCTTTATAGGTACCCGTGAATATTTGTGGTTTCGGATCATTTCAGATAATGATATAGGATCGACTCGCGGCGCCCCTCTTTACTTTCTACGGCGCACCAGGGTGCCGCGGCGCACACTTTGAGAACCCCTGGTCTAGATGATTTATTTATTTTTTAACATTAACTTAAAATTATTCAATTCCTGTAGTTTCACGAATCCAATCACTGAAGCAGGTAACCTGAATAAACAATTGACTCGTTTATTTTGAAAGTGGCGTAAGTCCATTTCAAGGACGGTCTATATGGAGATTAATCTTCTTGTAACTAGAACAAAGTATGTTAATTATTCAACTGCTAAGTTTTCACAAATTACTGATTTCATTTTAGTTGTTAACAAAAATGCCAATTATTTCCTCCTTAGTATCTTATGTTCCTATGGTTGAAAATGATAATACTATAGGGATTGTTCTTGAAATGGACTTGACTCACTTTCAAAATAAACGGCGGAAATAACTACTAACGTAATGCCCAGATACGTATTTTGATTGCCAAGTAACTGAATGGTCTAGATGGTTTATTTTTTTTTAATATAAATTTAAATTATTTATTGGCTTAAATATAAAATATTTTTAAGTGAATTATTCAATTCTTGTAGTTTCACGAATCCAATCACTGAAGCAGGTATTCTGAATAAACAATTGATACCAAGAACAAAAAAGCAATATTTTTGTGACGCAACTGTTTGGTTACTTTTCGATAATACCAAGGAAATGTTAGATTTATTAAATTATATTAGGTAGCTTATTGTTAACTTATATTAGCTTATTCTTAACGAATAGAGTTATTACATCAGTTCCTATGTCCGGATAATAAGGATGGTAATCACCCATAAAACAGATACTAAAAGTACTCCACAACCATATTTAGTTATCCTTTTTTAGCATAAAAGGACCTCCTGAATCGCCCTGAAAAGACAAAATTATGCAGTTTAAGTGTATAGTTTAAAATCACATTTCTTAAGAAGAGTATAAAGGTCTAAAAAAGTTTCTAGAAGACCTACAAAGATCAACATGACCGACTTAATTTTAAGTAAAGTGGTACCAAAAATTTACACGACAAGGACCTCTACGTGTCTTCCAGCTGGTGTACACTTGGCACCCGGTAAAGTAACCTCTGGTTTCTTTATAGTAATTAATCCTATCTATACACATATTGTTCGGTTCAATTGTAGCAGGTGTTTTTTTCATGATATTTTCTGGAGGTAGGTAGGCCTTCCCATACAGAATCCCAGCCTGTTTATCGACTTTTTGATCAGAAGTTGGAACATAAATCGTCGAAATCATTTCACCATCCAAAAGCAAATCCTCGTCTAGTTTTCCTCATCTCTAATTTATCTTTATTTTTATTATAACCGCTGGTGTAAATATTGGATACATTTCGAACTTGTTTCGAATCTGTAGGAAAGAAAATCTTCAAAAGAAATTTCGAGAAACTGAAAGTATATTCATAACTTTTACCGTCGAATTTCAATAGATTTAGGATACCTGCGACAATCCAAAACGTGCGACTGTATCAATATTCGTTAGTAAGACTTTAAACTGGCAATTGATTTTAGGCTTAACATCTTTTTATCCATTTGATTTTGAAAAGAATTTGTACTATGATTTACTTCTTTTTAATTCTTCTTTACAGTGATATGGTTCCTCTGCCAAAACCTACAGCTGAAAACCACAAAGTTTTCATTTATCGTTTGGCCGATTTTAACGCGGACAATTTCGTATTCAATGATGCAGTCAAGGCCTTTTTAATGTTGGCCGATGTGCGATTGATTTCCGAACAAGAATTCCATGCTGGAGAGATTCCCATTTTCGATATGGCAGGCCTCACATTGCGTCATGTTTCAAAAATCGTTTTTCCAACGCTCAAAAAGTACATGATTTACACCCAAGTAAGGCCAAGTCGACGCATAATATCAAAATAGACCAAAAATGGACTTGGAAGAAATTTGGGCTCATGTGTACTTTAGCACACCCACAATCTGGCAATGTTGCATTTTCGACTTTGTTTTTAATTTGATTCGCGATATTTTTGTTAATTCAATTCTAATACGATATAATTCTCTCTTTTGTGGCTAAATTTTCAGTATGGACCGATTTAATCGCGAATTAAATTAAATACAAAGTCGAAAATGCAACATTGCCAGATTGTGGGTGTGCTAAAGTACACATGAGCCGAAATTTGCATCCAGCTAAAAATTGATATATTTAAATGTTTAAAACTGTATTGTAAATGAAGTATTTATATTGATTTCACCTGCACTCAAATCCAAATATCAAAAAAGAATATTTTTCTCTTGAATGGTGGAACAAAATACTTTTTCTTCTACGAATTACGAATTCAAGTACCAAAAATTTTAGCAGGATCAATATTTTTCCAAAAACTTTCTCCAGACTTTAATCTTAATTGGAAATCTTCCAGGAAGCTCATCCAATTCGTCTGAAGCAAATCCACATTATAAACTCAACTCCGTTTTTGGATCGCGTTTTAAGTCTGGTGAAACCTTTAATGAAAAGTGAAGTTATTGCAATGGTAAATTAATAAATCTTCAGTCTTTTTTCTTGTATTATTAAAAAAAATATCTTTTAGATGCACACTCACCTCCCCAACTCCGACACCCTCTACAAGTATGTGCCGCAAGAATTGCTACCGGAAGAATACGGCGGCAAAGCCGGCAAAATTGCCGACCTAAAAGCCGAGTGGATGAAGCGAATTAAGGCCCATCGCGACTACTTCCTGGACGAAGAACGGTGGCTTGTCGACGAAAGTAAACGTCCCACCCCCAACACCCACAAGACCATCCAATCGTTGAACAACATGCAAGGCTCGTTTCGATCATTGGCGATTGATTAGTTAATAATAGGAAAAATCAATTAATTATATAATAAGTTTTATTTTTTTTTCTTTTAGTAAAACTGTTTATCAGTTGCCAAAAAAGTTATGTTTTTCTTTTCATATTCTTCAATCTTTTTTTTTGTACATAAGATATGATACATTATCAAAATAAATACTTTATACTCTTAAAAAATAAATTTAATCATAAATATTAAGAAATAGTTTCTCTTTAAATAATAAATCGTTGATGTTTGACGCGAAAATTAGAGATAAGAAAGTCTGAAATTTTCAAAAGCAAATTTCCAAGATGGAGTCCAAATGGAAGCCAGGTTTACTTAACAGCCTTTTAGATGGCACTAGTGAAATTCAAGTCTCCATAGCCTGCTATAAACTGTGGGAAATAAAACTTGCAAATACTGGTGATTTATAGTGATTTAAAACATGAATAATGTAGATTAGACTGATTCAAAAAAATGATGATTTTTTTTTCTTAATTATATCGAAAATATTGTTGGGAATGACAAAAAAAAATCTTGTGAAAGTTTAAGCTCTTAATATTAATATTAAGAGGTGCCGCATCGCAAATTTCGATTTTCCATTTAAATAACATGGGAGCAATATTCTCCTGCACTTTGGAATTTTATAGCTCAAGTTGGTGACAATATTTCGGAATGACCAAGGTATATTCTTGTAGAAAATTGAACGATCTACAAAAAAGGTCTCGCACAAGTTTATGGTATATTTATTCCGTCAAAAGTTATTCGAGGTCAAAGTTGAACTAAAGAGAAAATTTAATATTTTTTCAATTTTTTGACGCAACCATCAATTTTATGAGAAAATTTTATAGGTCATTTTTTGTAGACCACTTTTTTTCCTATAAATTATCGTTTTAAAAATTTTTGATATTTTTGACAGGTCCTAAGTTATTTGAATTAAACTGAAAATTCTCTGAATTATTATATTTTTAACATGAACATTATTATTTTTTTATTTTAATTAAATTACTTAGGACCTTTGAAAAATATCAAAAACTTTTATAAAGATAAGTTATAGGAAAAAAAGTGCTCTACAAAAAAGGTTTTATAAAATTTTCTCATAAAATTGATGGTTGCGTCAAAAAATTGAAAAAATATTAAAATTTCTCTTTAGTTCAACTTTGACTTCGACCAACTTGTGAAGGAATAAATATATCAAAAAACTTGTAAGAGACATTTTTTGTAGATCGTTCAATTTTCTACACGAATATACCTTGGTCATTCCAAAATATTGTCACCAACGAGAGTTTTTGATAAATTTATTCCTTCAAAAGTTATTCGCTGTCAAAGTTGAACTAAAGAGAAATTTTAATATTTAGTCAATTTTTTTGACTCAACCATCAGTTTTATGAGAAAATTTTATAGGACATTTTTTGTAGAGCACTTTTCTTCCTATAACTTATCTCCATAAAAGATTTTGAAATTTTTCACAGGTCCTAAGTTATCTAATTAAAATAAAAAAAATCATTTTTATGTTAAAAATATAATAATTCAGGGAATTTTCAGTTTAATGCAAAAGGAATAAATATATCAAAAACTTGTATGAGACCTTTTTTGTAGATCGTTCAATTTTCTACAAGAATATACCTTAGTCATTTCGAAATATTGTCACCAACGTGAGCTATAAAACTCCAAAGTGCCAGAGAATATTGTTCCCATGTTATTTAAATGTAAAATCGAAATTTGCTATGCGGCACCTCTTAATATTAATATTAAGAGCTTAAACTTTCACAGGATTTTTTTTCGTCATGCCCTACAATATTTTCGATATAGTTAAGAAAAAAAAATCATATTTTTTTTTTTGATTCAGTCTAATGTAGATAATTAAAATCAAATTTTCAGTATTTTTACTTATTATTTTTAAAATACTTTAAAATTAGAATGTACTAAATTCGCAGCCGGATCTTAGACTATTACAATGATTTGTAGTATACATTTCGAGTACTGGAATTTATGACGTCATTCCACTATACAACTGTTGCAAGAAATTCTTTAAATCACCAGTACTTGCAGTATAATAGAATATCTTCCGAAAAATACTAAATGACATTCGTAAGTCAAAGATATGTTGTATTGGGTTTCAGATCTTTAACAGCAATACTTGCAGTATAGTGATGGACCGATACAATCCTCAATAAAGGAACTGCTTCGCAGTATACTGCATAACGATATTATCGGTATATTTAATGTCCCAACAATAGTAGAGAGCAATAAGGGATGGAATTTCGAGATGAAGTCCTTTATAATTTTTTACTTTTATTAAATAGTCAATCCCCAATCCCAGCTTTTAAGATGAAAGTTGAGCCTCTCCTTACCCTTTTTTCAAATTATAGATACATACCATAGCTGTTTATTACTATAATGGCATCTTCAGTTTCGGAGAACACCAACGGTATCAATTTTTGACGGCATTAAGTATTGGTACAGGGATCAAATTATTTCCGTTTGGAGTCCAGGCTTATTGATATTTTGTAAAAAAATACGTTTATTTTCATGGAAACAGTAATCCACATTATATGAAACACTTTCTTGCTATTTTGATCTAAATATAACCGAATAAACTAAAATGGTAAATGAAAACTTTTTAGCTTTCCAAAATTAGGATTTGATCAAACTTGATCCCTCATACATCGATAAAAAATCTACCATACTTTTAGTAATTTCTTCAGAGAAAATTCTTAGAGGAAAAAATAGACATTTTTTTATATTTTAATGATAAAAATCCAGGTCAAAACTCACGGAAATAAATCAGTCACGGCAGTAGTCTTCATTTCAAGGCTTTTTGTAAAAAATCACGTTTTTTCAGCTGGGAAAATAGAAATTTTCTTCAAAAGTATAATTAAAACTATCAACTATTCCTTACATTCCTTAGCTTCATGTACTTTCATACCATTTAAGATTCAGACTCCTTTTCTCTATTCTTCATGGCCAAACTCTCATGGAAGTAAAAAGGAAATATTTCATTCAAATATCCATTAAACAATACAATATAAATGCAAATTGACTTCAAAAAAGATATGTAAACATCTACAACAAACTGGATACTCCAAAAATCAATTATTACTAATAGAATTACGACTTTTAAGTAATATCTCTCGTTAAAGTTTCGATTTTTCTCTTTGAAAATTAAATATTTATCATGATATGGACCAAAATATGCAGTTTTTCACTGGACTTTCCAGATAATATTAAAAAAACTTCTCAAAAAGAAGCTTTGATTAATTTTACTTTGAAAGATTGTGTCATATAGATTCTTAATTTATCACTTCTAGATCTTTTGCAAGTTAAATACTAATCAAATTCAGGAAGAAATCAAAACCCAGGTGAAAATAAAATGATCTTCTTTTCATATTTCTCTGCAGTAACCAGGAGTAACAGAATACGAGTTGCATTCCCTAGTAAATCATTTCACGCAAATCACCTTGGTTACAACATTTCAGTGTCAAAAATCCAAAAAAAAGTAAAATTTTTAGTGAAATTTTCGAGACGTGAAACAAAGAGGTAAATCGAAACATTTTTCTTTACACTTTTAAAAAAATATCTCTGTACATTTAACTAGTTTGTACTAAAGTTCGAAATTTTCCAAAAAATTCACAATCAATAGTCTGGTGCGTTTAAAATCGACTGAGTATCTATCGTTAAAATGTCGCCGGCTAACATTGAACTATTTATCGTGAAAATGCCGTTGACATCGTTAATATTAAGATCATTTTGACTAAATGGAAAGAAGGAATTTACTTTACACTGTAAATTCACTAAATTGTTAACTTTATCGGCGCCGTTTTCGTCGTTGGCAACACCACTTAACAGTGTTTGTTGCAAGCGATCAATTTCGGCCAAAATGGCACGAGCGTACATGAAAATTTGCGCTTTTCCACCGTTGCAAATCTCCAGCTGGGGTAACCAACGGAAATAGCACAGCGTCCAAATGTCTAGAAACGCTACTCGAAATTCTATCTTTAACGGTTCGTTGAATCGTTCGTCGAATAATGGATTGTGGAATAGTGCAATGTCTTTTTCGGAGAATTGTTCGGCCCAATCCCAAACGCTGCGCGGTGTCAATGGATTTGCCTTCTCCTGAAAAAGTAATTGAGATTAGAAATAATTTATAGTTTACCCGCTGTGGTTGTTCCGATAAACTAAAACACTAAAAACAGTTTTCCAATTTTCACTCGATATAAATTCCTTGACTATCCATTACTTTGTGCTTAGATTTATCCATAAAAACTTGGGAAATAAAATGAAACAATTCCCCAAATATATATTCTACTGAACTTATTGTTCTCTGCAGTAGCGTAGCTACCTAGAGGCTAGGCGAGGCGGTACCACCCCGGGGCCCTCGAATCTTTACCAGAAATCTCGATCAACCTGAACTTTTGAAAATTCAGTTGGAATTTCACCAATTATGTCCGGAAATAATGAGCAAATATGGAGTGCTAGAATGCAATCTAACGGAACTATTTACAGCAATGTTATTATTCTTTACAAATCCTGTCACTGCTGCAGCAGCTGAAAGGACATTTAGCCAATTAAAAATAATCAAAAACTAGTACGCTAAAAATTATTTGAGTTTTAAATTCTGTAAAGTAGAAATTATCGTATCACTGATTAATTTCTTCAAAAATAAACTGCTACCTTAAATTCCTTGCTAGTGGAATATTTAGATCGATAAACTAAAAAATCAGCTGAAAGTTGAACCAACGCTAATCTCTTGTTTTAAAAAAAATTATCGCCATATCTAGATTAATAATTACCGGGTAAATTAGATCACTTTTTGAGGCTTCTTCGTCTCAAAAGATGGTTTAAAAAATACATATACAATACGAAAAATTAGGTGAAATATCGCTCCAAATCTGCTAAAGTTTTGGGGTCGAGCAAATTTTCGATATTTCTCGATTACGGATTTTTATTAGCCCTAGAATCACAAAAGACCTCAGTTGATAAATACGTATTTTAATAAATGAGTACAAAAAATATTTTAACTTTTCTTAACACTCAAGCAAAAGTTTAACGTAAAGATTCTTTAATCTTTTTAGAGTTTTGAAATTTAAATTTTGTTAAATTGAAATTATCGTATCGCTGATTAATTTTCTCGAATCTAATATTAAAATTCCTAATATTGCACTTAAGGGTGGATCACCGTCAGAAAAAAAAATTTCGATTTTTTTTTATTTCCATAAATGTCTTCTTATAACATTCAAGAATAACGTGTTAAAAAGGATTGGAATAGCTGAATAATGTATTTTCACTGATAAAAATTGAATAAATTGACAATAACATAAAAAAATATCTTAAAAAAACTTTAAATGCGTTTTTCTCGAAATCAACTTTTTAAAACTGGGAGACAAGATGTCTCAGAAACTATCCGACGGATTGTCTTGAAACTGGAAAGTGTTATAGTTCAACACGTCTTCTTGGTACTGAACCACTGAAAATTGTCCAACCTCACCCCCCCTCAAAGTGGGAGAGGGGGAAAGGTCCAAAAAAAGGTCGTTTTTTTAAACTTTTTTTTCAAAGTCGCGCCATTTTGTGAATTTTCAATTTTTTTCGGATTTTCGAGGTTCCGTCCCAAGAAGACGCATTACCAAAACCTAAATTCTTTGGAAAATCAAGATCCGAGTTCTGGTTTCCGAGAAAACTTGTTTCCCGTTTGCCTCCTCATTTTTGAGGACCCTTTTTCAAAGCGCTGTAAAAGAGGGAGGGGGGGCATATCGGGGCAAATAAAAAAAATAGTTCAAAACTTCAAGTTTTACATGCCGAAGACCGTTTTTAAATATCTCTAAAAAAAAAATGGCAGCAGTTTTAAAAAAGTCATTTTTTTTTACGTTCTGACGGTGATCCACCCTTAAAATTATTCGATATAACTTTTTTGAAAATTTAATATAGATCATGTTCACCGGAAACAGTGTGACTTCCCAACAGTGAAAGAATTTTTCAAATCAGTCAAGTAGTTTCGGAGCCTATTCAGAACAAACAAACAATCAAATCTTTTCTCTTTATAATAATAGATAGATTATTTAAGAAATAATATGGGCCAAACTTGACTCCGACATTTATCGCTAATAGCGATTGACAACAAAACCGCATCAAACCTGGATTTAAACGAAATCATTGATACTTTTGTAAAACTAAAGCAAAGAAAAAATTGCAAATATAATTGTTATTTAGTCAGTTGGTAGGCCCGACCTTTATATAATAAACCCTTGAATCTTCTCAATTTCGTTTTATTAGCCAAATCTACACCAAGTATTAATTGTAATTTATGTTGTAACTGTTAAATATTTTTATTACCTGGCCTGCAGTGCACAAAAAAAAGCCTAAGTAGCTTAGTATTATTAAAGTATTTTTATATTTCATATTTTTATTTGATAAAACCTTAACAGTTTACATAGCAGTGGGGCCCCATTATTTAATTTGCCCCAGGGCCCTTGGTTACCTAGCTACGCCACTGGTTCTCTGTAGAGGTTTCTACATAATATGCTCATTTACGATTATATAATCTTTTCTAATTTATATCCTAATAAAATTATGCACAAGTATAAGTTTCTAGAATTGTTTAAAATTACTCCAAAGGACAATAAGTATAGTGAATCGGCCCCAGAAGGATATTTGGTTCATAATTTCAGGGTATGTTAGCCCAAAATTCAAAAAACCTCCCCAATTACCTCAGTCGCAAAAACCCGTCGTCGTTCCGAATCGAATAAAAACGTGTCGAATACAGATATGTGTGCCGAATCCCAAATTGTCGTCAAATAGGTTTCGGTGAATTGAAACGCCGATGGATATTGTTGCAACAATTGCCAAACGCAGTCCAAAAACATGAGGAAAATTGGCGATCGTTCATTGCCCGTTTTGGACAGAATATGTCCCAAACGTTTGTCGAACGGATGACCCAATGCGACCCACTCTTTTTGGACCAAAGTTTGAAAACCGATCATTGTACGCCAGTGGGGATCGATAACCAGTTGAATCAAGCTTGAAACTAGGCAGCACATATCACAACCATCACCTGAAGAAAAGTTTTTTTATTGTTAGTTTATCTAATCTTTAATTTTTGGTACATCACGCTGAGGATGAAATCCTGGGCTTATTAAAAAGTGAAATGGATTACTCCAGTGTAAATAATATCGCCAAAGATTACAACTACAACTGGAAGAAAGAATTCAAGTACCAGAAGTACCCAGAATACAACAATACTTGAATACATTGCTTTGGCAACGAAAACTATCAACAAATTCCGGAATCGAAATTTCCAAATAAACATTGAACTTGTTACCTTCTTGTAAGACGACAGTGATGCCTTCGTCGTGGATCAAACTGACCGCCTCGGATACTTTCCTCAAACATGTCGACACCCACGTGAGCCATTTACTGGTGTCCAACAGGCCGTTAAAGTGTCGATCTTGGAGCCAAAACGTACGCATAGTGTCCGGCGTACATAAATCCCTCAGTCTTACATAACTTACGTAAACGTCGCGAAGCGACGGCAACTCTTTGCTCAAATCCAAAACGGCCGGTTGTTTCAAATTTGGATGGCACTTTCGTACGTTTTCCAACATAATATTCTCCTGCGTTCGATCCACTATTGACGACTGCAGATCGGCCATACGCACCAGAACTGCACCACTTTTGTCGGCCCATACCTAAAAGTTAACGGTTGCAAAAGGAAACATGAAAGTCAAAACTTTGGATCTATGCAACAATTATTACTAGTAGTCAATGGGCTTAAGGGGCTTAATATATTATGGCTATGTTTGTAAACTAAACATCACGGACCACACTATGTACATAGATGTAATGAAATTGCCTATACAACAGATTACCGTACATGTGGTTGCCTATACAACCTTTATGAGCTAAACCACAATCATACAAAATCTATTGATCTTTGTTGAAAAAAACGATAACAAATCTTACTTCTATGCTATAGGCGTACGTATTAGTCCATATATTGGTCCATATGTAGAGGTGCTCTTTCCCAAAACAATTACAAGTCCCAATATATAATGGAAATGAACGAAGCGGTAAAAGTTATGAAATGTTTAAAATTTGTAGTTCCAAATCTATCAAATATATCTCTGTCAAGTTAGCGCCCGACTTTTGCAAATTAAAATTTTAAATATATTTTTCGATTGCCTTTTGTTTGTACTTGATTGTACCGAAATTTAAAAAATTTAACAGCCATAGATAGGCCTTGACACGTAGAGGATTGTACCGAAAAAATTATTCTTCTAATTTGATTCCAACGGTAGTTATAAAGACTTTTGTATGGGTAATTAGACTCTCATTACTTTTTTGTTTAAACTGCAATAAAGTAATTTTAGTCTAATTACTCATACAAAATTTTTTATAACTACCGTTGGAATAAAGTTAGAAGGATATTTTTTTCAATTTAATCCTCAGCACCACAGTAGCTAGATTGTACCGCCTTTGGATTTGGAAAATCCGTAGTAGCCGGAAAACTCTATTTTCTTTCCGGTTTAGGTACAAACAAAAATTCAACTGGTACCATCAACTAGAGACCAGCACCCGAGAGAATCCGAAAAAAAATTCGTTTGTACCTCAATAGAAACAAAATTATGACCGTTTTTGCAGTTTCAACAATGAAGTAATTAGAATCTAATTACTCATACAAAATCCTTTATAACTACCGTTGGAATAATGTTAGAAGGATAATTTTTTCCGTACAATCCTCAGCGGCACAGTAGCTAGATTGTACCGCCTTTGGATTTGGAAAATCTATCAAGGAAAATCCGTAGTAGCCGGAAAACTCTATTTTCAATGAAATAAGTGTATTCACAAAATCGCTTTAATTTTTTTTGGGTTAAAGTGAGAAACAATTTTTTTCGGTACAATCCTCTACGTGTCAAGGCCTATCTATGGCCGTTAAATTTTTTTTAAAAATCTAACAATGGGGGGCTATCAGTTTTTAAAAATTTATTAACTTTTTTTCTGTTGAGGTACAAACGAAATTTTTTTCGGTACAACAGTACAACAGTATAAAGGCAATCTAAAAATATATTTAAAATTTTAATTTGTAAAAGTCGGGTGCTATCTTGACAAAGGTATCAAATATAACTAAATCGCTGAAAATGGTTACAAAGTTTGGAGGAAGAAAAGTCGATTTGTCTTCTTTTACAGGAAGTAATCAATCAAAAAAACCCGTAATTAAAGTGTTTCTTTTTGTCATTCTAATTCTTCAGGTGTCTTACCCAAATTGGCACGAAGCCACTGCGAAAATGTCGTGACGCCTCGCCCAATTGATGGTCGTAAATGTCGGCCGGAATGACAATGTAACGCGGCAAAATTGGAGACATTTGAAACATTTCGTTGGCCGTCGAAATGCGCCACTTTTGCGGATTACTTTTCGTACGTTCAAGCTCACGTTCCCAGTCGATATGATCACGAAAATTTCGAACTAAGCAACTAGCACTATAATACGGTTCCCTGTAATAGAAAAAAAGAACAATATTGACAACTTGTAGACAAAAAAATGAAGAATTTACGTGAATGGAAAGTTTAGTAGTATGAAATTAGTTATTTTTTTGATTTGGAATCAACTTTCTATGATGTCAATTGGGGAAATTAACGATGAACGACACCAAACTTTACCGAACCATTACGTGCATGAATAATCATATAGTTAATATACTACTGAAGTAAAATAAATCAAAGAATTGCGTGGAATTCATCCAAAAAGGAATAACTATCAGTAGTACATCCAGGGATTTAGTTTAGGGAGAGGTTTGGTGGGGGAAAGTTTTGCCTATACTATATCATCAAATTTTTGTCCAGAAACAACTCCTGGATGCTTGGAAAAGAGGGAAATTAAGCTCTATAGCCTCCTTTGGATCCACTACTGAATTTTTGGTGTCGTTCTAACTTTCATAGAAAAAAATAATACGCCATTTTAACAATATCCTAATGACTAAAAAACTATATAACTTCAAAAAATAATCAGATTTAGCGTTCCGCTTGGAAGGCTATCGAAAGAACCAAAGTCGAAGCACAAAGTACAACTTCTGAGAAAACCACTTACTTATATTCATATGCGAATAATAAAATATGTCTAGTAGGTACAATATGATGTAACAATGACTTAACAATCTTCATTCCACTTTGCACGGGCGAAAATTTAAAGCTGAAGGTTAAAACTCGAAAATTCTATAACAAAAAATATGATTTTTTCAAATATATTTTCATCGAAACAAAATTGAGAAAATTACTTTGCAAACAATTACGATTTCTTTGATTTTATCAGGTACTTTTTGTTGTCCCGTTAGAAGACGTCGTTTCTTGTCTACTATTTGATAGACACTATCGACGGCCAGCAGACATACTTCTTGTTCGCCCAATAGTAAATTTTGCTGGTAGAATTGGTCCTGGAATAAATAAAATGAGTTTAAAAATGTTAATTTTTTTAACGGCTTTGAAATAATGGCTGTACTTTTTCCATAGAAATTTTAACTTTGTTTTTAAGTTTTTAATTGTGGAAATAGAAGGTGGTTTATTTCAATAACTTTTAAAGTGGTATAAAATTGTTGTGAGATTAAGAAAATCAATCATAATCCGTAAAAGACGTCCGATTTTTAGACAATATTCCTTTAGCTTCTCTTCAGTATTGCTATACTGCAACGGTCGGGGAACCGGGGTAAATTTACCCCAAATGGGGTAAAATTTTTTTTTTTTTGGGTAATAGGGAATTCAATAAATAATGTTAACTTAAAATTTACATTGGTTGTTTTTTTTCAGAATGGGGGGGGTAATATAGACTTACGCAAAAATACTTTAGAGTAATGGTTAAAAAAATTCCCCGATCGCTGCTATACTGTGAAGAAATTTTCTTCAACTTTCCGCAAAAGTCCAAAATGTTAGAAAAACCCATACCAAAGAAATTATCAACACAAACATCAAAATTTGGAAACTGGATACTTTCCTCATCATAGCCGACGTCTTTTAGGGATGTATCAGTTATGTATTAGGGTGGGTCAAAAAAATCGATTATTTTTTTTTACAAGTCACACGGAAAAATGGTATGCTAAACACCTTAAAAAAATTCTCACCAAGTATGAGCTCTTAATTTTAATAGGAAGATCCTCCGCATCGCAGTTTTGTATTTTTTTCTCAGTCCAATAGAAAAAAATTCATACCTCATCATTTATCGATTGTACAGAAAAATGTTCTGAAATTTTTTTTTAGGAAATTTAATGCTCTACAAAAAAGGTATTTTATATTTTTTCCGTAAACCTCACCATTTAAAAGACATTAAGGATTTAATTTTGATTATTTTAGGACAAATTTCATTTTTATTTATGAATTTTATAACTCGACAATAAATGACTCTTATACAATGCGCAATACAAATTTTTGTTGGAAATTAACTGCTCTATAAAAATGGTTTCTTATGTTTTGGCGATTAAATTAACCGTTCAAAAGATAATCATCATCAAACTAAAAAATCGTTAACAAAAAACGAAGAGTAATTTCAATTTTTATTGCAAGTTGTCAAAGAGCATCGAAAAAATTACCCAACTTGCAACAAAAACTTGTTTGAAAATTGAAATAAAAACTTTTTTATAACTAATTGGACATTGTTTTTCTCTAATACTGAAATATATCATAATATATGTATAATGAAAACTTTACTTTTTTTATTAATAAATATTTAACGAAGCGATAAATAATGTACAATTTATTTTTTTTAAATGGGGACAAATATACTTAAGCATAAAAAAAACTTGCAAAATATTTTGAAGTTTCTCAGTTGATAAAAACTAAAATCCGTGTAAATTTTCTCAAAAATTATAAATTAAATTGAAATTTTTCGAATATCTCATCAAAAACTTTTAAAACCCGTCCACATGAAAGTTTGATGATGAATATCTTTTGAACGGTTAATTTAATCGCCAAAACATAAGAAACCATTTTTATAGAGCGGTTAATTTCCAACAAAAATTTGTATTGCGCATTGTATAAGAGTCATTTATTGTCGAGTTATAAAATTCATAAACAAAAATGAAATTTGTTTTAAAATAATCAAAATTAAATCCTTAATATCTTTCAAATGGTGAGGCTTACGGAAAAAATATAGAATACCTTTTTTGTAGAGCATTAAATTTCCTAAAAAATTCTTTCCGAACATTTTTCTGTACAATCGATAAATGATGAGGTGTGAATTTTTTTCTATTGGACTGAGAAAAAAATACAAAACTGCGATGCGGAGGATCTTCCTATTAAAATTAAGGGTTCATACTTGGTGAGAATTTTTTTAAGGTGTCTAGCAACCCATTTTTCCGTGTCACTTGTAAAAAGAAAAATAATCGATTTTTTTGACCCACCCTATTATGTAAGCATCATTTATTCTTTAAGATCACAAATTCTATAGCTTATATCACTGTAAGACTTTGACATCATTTTTTGCAATCTTCAGAAAAAAATTTGTTAAAACTCGAAGATTTTAGATTACAATTGATTTACGACTAACTAATTAGCAATTACGTATGCAATGCTTATTACTTAATTTTATGTTAAAAACCGATATGGTCTAAGCAATGATTTCAATAAAAAAGGATGTATGTAGTAAATGTTTAATTACTTCTTCATTTTTCTTTTGCGTTACAAATGATAGTTTGAAGTTTGTAACGGTTAGTGTTCCGGATAATCCTACGCGATTTTCGCTCATTGGAGCAAAGAGTAGCGTTTTTGGAGCCTCCGCAATAATCACTTCACCTAAAATACAAAGTTTTAATAAGATTAACTTTCTAGAAATATATTTTAAATGGATAGTTACTAATAGAGGGATACGTTTTACTAGGTGGCCTCATAAAATATCAACGCATATATTTAAATCAAAAATGCGGTTCATTAGACAAAGATGTACTTTCTCCTTATTGAATGGCTATAGTTTGCTAATTTCTTGCTTTGAGATTGGTTTACCAATTTACATAGGAGCCAAAAGACTGGGATTGTGGGAGACCACCCAGAAAAAACGTATTCCTCGATTATTATTTAGAAAGATTATATTTGAATCAAAATGTAGATCATGTAACAATTATGCGATCAATTCTTGTAATATTAAGGAAATACCTTTAAGCCGTTTTGGTTTTAATTCGGGCAAATCTTCTGCAATATCCGCTGACTAGAAAAACATAGCAACGATGCGTCATAAATTCAAATTATGTTAATTAGCAAATTAATGTTGTTACCTCGAATTCATCGTCGGTCACTGTTAGATAACTCTTGAAATTGTTTACCAATTTGGTTTCGTTCATTTTCGACCGCGGAATTAACAATTGACGATTAAAATAAAATAAAATTGTCCAATATCGGATCAATTCATAACCTATGCGTGAAACTTGACAGAATTGTGTTACACGTTATAGTAGGACATTTTTTGGTGGATTAGATGAAAGAAATGGATTTTCCGATGACTAAACACATTTTTTGGGACTTTGTTGTAAACTTTTCGCGATTGGAAGTATTTTTTTTTTCAAATATACATAGACCACTGACAGCTGTTCATGTTGTCGTCAAACTGCCTGACGGTTGTGAGATTGACTAAAATCGCCGAGTTTAATTATTCATTATGTTAATTTTATAGTTCGTGAATAGAATAATTGCCGTTTGAATTGGATATAGATGGTGAGCATTTGTTGTGCATAGAATTATCAAGTGAGTCGACTGAAAATTTTAATGTAAATTAAATTTTTGCGATTACAATTTGTTAATTTCGGAAGTGGACATAACCAAACTTTAATTAATTATCGTGAATAGTTAATTTAAATTCGTTTAAAAGATTTATTTGGAGATTTTTCCTCGTTTTTTCTGTTTTAAATTTTAAATGACATATATTTGACATTTGTATTTGACAGAAGAAAATCGGGAATGTCAAATTTTTTAAATGGAATCTATAGGGGCACTGGAAGATGATGTGTGCGCATGTGCGTGTTTTGGATTTTTAAATTTTGAAATACTTGTATTGGATATGGTCAAAGTTTAATTAAATTGAAAAATTTAATGATATTTTTGTAATAATTATATAGAAATGATGAGATTATCAATCTTTAGACTTTGTTTGATATTGTTTTTCTTTTTTTAGTTAGAAATAGAATAAATTAAACGTTCAATAAGTGGCAACAATGAGTCAATCGTTTGTAAAAAATATCTATGGAGTGTTAACATTGAAATCAAAACAAGATCAATTTATTCAAAATGTGAATCAATCTAAATTAAAATTAAGGTAAGATGATACGTTTGGTTGATGTGGCACAGGATTATTTTTTTTTTTAAATATTAACTATAAAGTAAGCATATTGGAAGCTAATTTTCTAATCAAATTTCCTCGTGAAAATTTTCACTAAAACCATATAAATTCGATGTAAAAGGTTCCAACAAATCTTTGATACCTTAAAAAAATCTTTATTTTTGAAATTATTTCCAGGAGTTTTATAAAAGAACATATCTTTTATAAACTTTATTGCCAAACTTTAGACCAAGTTTAGATTTATAAATGTTGTATTTTAGCATTTCTTTTTTTTTTTAAAAAATAACACAAATTACATTTTTAAGAGGAAGGAATGACAAAATTGGTTTCTATTTTATTCGAAAATCGATTTTTCTGTTGAAAACCCTTAACAACCGTTTAATTGTCGAAGAAAACAATGAATTTGGCAAATCTATGGCAAATTTATTAATTTTTGCTGTAATGATTTCTGGAGAGAAAGATAAAGTTATACTCCTTCTCTATTTTATCATAAAGAATAAAAATATATTTTTTTGCCATATATTAAACTTTGTTATGAAATTGGTCTTAAGAAGACTACCACCAAATCTACCCCAAGACCACCATGGTTCCCAAAACTCATATTTTGAATTACCTTTTTAACAATCCATCAAAAAATCCTGTCGCTACAAAAAACCAAACTCATTTTTTAAATAATTACTAATAAAATGATCAATTTTTTTTCTTTTCAATTTAGGCCCAAATCGAGTGTGGGGCTTTGGCTGGCCCTACTGCTGCCACTTGCAATAATCACGGCAGCTAACAATCACCCGAAAAGTACAATGAAATACAACAATGCAACCTATTTTAGTATAAGTTTATTGTTGTCAACTATTCTATTTTTCCATGAATCGTCGCGAAAGTCGATGAATCTGTACAAAACCGTTACCAATGTGGCTTATTTGCTGACGTTTGGATTTGTTTTGGGCACTTTTTTCGCGTTTATGGAGCGACCGAATATTTTCTATGCCAAATATTTTTATCAAATTCCAGGTTTGAAATGATGATTTTTTATTTGGGACTAATTTGGATGAATAGGGACCTAGAAAAGTTAATAATATAGCATTATGCATCTAAAAATTAATACAAGAAGTATCCAGAGAACCGCTTAAGTATAAAATAGTTTAGTGGCAAAATTTTTCATTGAAATTCTTTAGACTTGATTCTAATTGGTCTAGTGGAAAATCTAGTAATGCTTTTCTGGGAAATTAACATATTTTCTTTGCAGAACTCGTGTATTATTTGTTGAGCAGCTTTTTGGCAACGTTTGGAATATTTTCCGGATTTCCTCTGATGATTAAAACATTCCCGTTTTGCTTTTCTTTTGGCGAAGCCTCATTGATTCTACAAGGAATTTTGTTATTTATTTATTCGACGATTTTAAACTTGTTAATTGTAGTCAAAGACATACCAAAGACTAAAACCGATATTATAACAATTATTTTACAAGTAAGATTTGAAGAAAATATAAATCAAGTTTAGTGAAGGACAATAATAGTTATATAAGTTTTGCAAAGTTGAATTATTTAACTAAAAAATCATTTTTTTGTTCTTCAATAACTTGAACTTCATCTTTGAAATATCCATTGAAAATTTCCTTTTTTTTTCAGTTAGGGATTGTGGGGATTAGTTGCATTGGAATGCTTACATATAAAGTACCACAACTTCGAACTGTTAAACTATTCTATTGCCAATTTTTCGCTTTAATTTGGACATTAATTATGTTTCCCCTTTGGTTTATACTGCGAACCGAACCAATACTTTGGGTGTTTGGTTTTCTTTTTGAAAACAAACCACGAGTTTGTACTTTTATGGAGTTTTCTTATTTTTTTTTATAATAAAATAATTTGTTTTAGATTGTTATGGTTTTCTATTGGCTTTTTTGTACAATTTTAACTTCGATTTATATAGTGAGTCAAATTTATTCGGGCAAACACGCGAATACATCACGAAGAAAAATTTTTCATCTCTTGGCGATTTTAGTGTTTTTGCCTGCTTTATTGCAGGAATGCACTTTATTGTACATTTCTTCAGGATGTGTTTTGGCTTTCTTTGCAGTTTTTGAGGTAAGGAATTATTTTATTAAGTTAATTTATTCTATATGTAATTATTTTTTTATTTAGATGTTTCGATTGGTTAATGTTCCACCATTGAATGTTGTATTACAAGATGGATTTTCAATTTTTGTGGATGAAAAAGATGTTAAAGGGGGAATTTCTTTATCACCGATTTATTTATTAGTGGGACTTGCCATGCCGTTATGGATTCATCCCCAACCCTGTGATTTAACCGATTCGGCTGGATTTGAATTATTGCCGTTGTTGAGTGGGATTTTAACGATTGGATTGGGAGATACAGTTGCTAGTGTGGTTGGCATGCGAATTGGTCGAACCAAATGGAAAAGTATTGAAGATTAAATCAATTAAAAATTGTTTTACTAAATCTTTTTTTGGTTTTAGATTCAAATAAATCAGTCGAAGGAACCCTAGCGTCAATGATTGCCCAGCATTTATTCATTCTCTTTTTGCTTCATTTAGGTTGTTTATTTAATTTGATTTATTAAAAAAAAAATATTAAACCATTAATTTTTTAGGTGTAATAAGACATGAGAAGTTACTAAAAGCAGTGGTGGCAATAATTATTACTTCTTTGACCGAAGCTCTTACGGATCAAGTCGATAATTTGGCGTTACCACTTTTAGCGTATATAATACTTCTTTGAAGAGTTCCAACCAAAAATTTTAAAAACAGAAATGTACAAATTTACTGTAATATACAATATTTTTCTAATAAATCAATTGAATAGTAATATTGTTTGATTGTATTAGAGAAGAACTTTTAAGTTGAAATCTTTTAGGGATAAATGTTTAGTAATTAAGTTGTTTAATGGTTCTATATTTGGGATGCCACTTATCCTGTAGCATGTTCGATACATTTGGGAATTCCAGAAATAGAAAAATGAAATTCCAGACTGGCAATTAGGAACAAGTAAATCGGTCAAGTGTCAATCAGTGATCGTTTAGATTAATTAGTTGACCGTTTAATTAATTCGCACGTCAAAGCTTTGGCCTCTTCATTACATAATTGACATAGCTTCACGATAATTTTACGAGGGATTTTCTGGACTTAGAATGAATGAATTTTTGAATCCAAATATTGATTTTTTTTAATTAGATGGCATTGTTTTTAATGGAAAAAATGGATTGATCAATGACACTGTTATAGTACAAAAAACCAGGTTTATTTCCGATGGTAAAGCTGTCGAAGTTAGTTGGAAATTAAGGTCATTGAATTGAATGAGCAGAATAAAGAATTTAATTCATTTGATCAAAACACAGAGCTTTAATTGAGACATTAATTATTTCGCTTCCTATATCCATTTCACCTACTTCACTGCTCGAATTGGGTTAGTATATGCAGCCCGCAATGCAAGTCTTCTTCTTGGAATGTTAACGTAAAAATCACTTTGAAATCAGCAAATGAAATATTTGTGTTAGTGTTTGAAATATTTTTTTTTATGTTTAGATAACAGTATAATGGTTCTAAAAGATGTTTTCTATGTCCGACTTATTATTGTCAATGGCATATTTACCAATTTCCTCAAGGCTATTGGAGGCTATCGCTCAGAGCGGTAGAGAGTGGGTGTTAAGGCTAAAAAATAAGTCAACATTTTTTTTTGTGTTATATTTTACATCCGGATGAATCACTTTCACCACAAATTTGTAATTGGTTGGTTGGGGAATGATTGTCGATGACTAAAGTACCAAAAAATTAAAAAATTCCTCCGTGTTAAGGTATAGTCTTCTTTTGCATTACATAAACTGGAAATCGTTTTTGAACGACAAAATTTGATGCCAAAGAATTGTTGATTATTTCCTTTGGTACTTTCTCATCCTCCAATAACGTGTTGGTTGAAATAATAATGAAAAAGAAATATTAATTCGTTAACCGTGCATTTGGACACGAAAAGGAGGAACTTACGAAGAAGGATCTTAAGAAGATGAACTTTTAAAACGTCTTTTCACCATTCATTTATAAGTAGATCTATTACAAAATAAAATTTAAACAGTTTAAGCCTGAAAAAATCAATAAAAAAGTTCAAAATTCAAAAATTAAAGGAACCATTTTTTTGGATTTGATCCAGTATATCGTCAGCGTTAGTTACCCATGTGATCGACAAATTTTCAACCCATTTATGGAGGATTCAAATCCGAGAAACTCCAAATTTCATCGAAATTCTTAAGAATGTTTCGGTAAGAAATATTTATTCTTGTGCATTGTAATAAATAATAAAGTCACGAATGATTTCAATCATTGTAAAATTTTGCTACCTAAACAAGTAATACTCAAAATTCCAACCACAATTGAAAGGTTACCCACAAACTTCTTGAAATCTGAAACCATTTATGTATAATTATTGTTATTCCTTAACTATCGGATATTTTCTTTGGTACGCTATGGAAATAAAACCAATAAAACCAAAAATTAACCAATTAATATAGTTACATTGATGAAATTATATTTCTTAAACTAATTCCCCTGGCCTTCGGCCATAAATAAACAAACCTATTGCATTTGGAGTGTTGGTAAATAAATTTCCCAAATTTGAAAAAGGAAACTTTCGTTACAATATTTCCTCAAGGTTCTCACTACTATGCAGCTAGTTTGACTAAATTGGATCCCCGAAATGTATATTTTCTTACTACATTTTATGTTTATTTGATTCCATTATTTTTCTTTGTAATTATCACAACTATGCTTTGTATTACAAAAATATATTGAAACATTTTGAAATCATTACATGTAAAATGCCTTAAAAACTTTAAACGACTTCTAATGGGTTTTTCAGGCATTGAAATACTTTTAAATGTCTTTTCGCTGCCCTTTTAAAATGGCGAAAATACAACTCAATATTCCTTTTAGAGCGGTCAATATCTGGCAAGTTTACATTATTGACATATGAACTGTTTATTTTGAAAGTGAGTCAAGTCTATTTCAAGAACAATCCCTATAGTGTTATCATTTTTAACCATAGGAACATAAGATACTAAGGAGGAGGGAATAATTGGCGTTTTTGTTAACAACTAAAATGAAATCAGTAATTTCTGAAAACTTAACAGTTAAATAATTAAAATACTTTGTTCTAGTTACAAGAAGAAGAATCACCATATAGACCATCCTTGAAATGGACTTACGCCACTTTCAAAATAAACGAGTCATATAATGGAAATATAGCCACAAAAAAGAAAATTATACATTATTAGAATTGAATTAACAAAAAATAAAGTAGAAAATACAAAGTTGACAGATATTTACAGATCTACAAGGGACATGAACCAACGTTTCAATCTCCAGAGATGTAAGCAACAATCTGGTTTAAAAAAAATATTTTAATTGTTCCCTAACTTCCCTAATAACTGTAATTAATGGCTCAACTTAAGTGTCATCTCGGTGAATTTTTCTAAGCTTGCAATGAGTTCCTGATGGAAATCGAACTACCTTGCCAACCCGAATGGTTGGGCACCTTGCGTCCGGCCTTTTTTTTAATTTGGAATTGAAAGTTCTTCGCAACAATACTTAGTATGGTTGCATTATATTTACAACAATTGTATTATTCAATAAATCTAATTCTTTTAAGAATTATTTAACAATTATATATTCTTTTTGCAGAACAACGCCCTGTTTGTCCTATTCATTTTCTTTGAGGTGTTAAGAGCAACGTGGATGTCGACACCAAATGTAATATGATTCATATGATTCATAATTTTTTGTAAAATATTGATATTTCGTAATTTTGCTAAATATTCAACATTTGAATAAATATTAAATTCATAAATATTCATTATTGAAGTTCTACCTATCGATTTTCTCTCCATGGTTGTCCAAAGGTTGAAGTCGTTAAGGTGTTCCCGATTTCCCGGATTTTCATACAAATATCAAAAATTTTGAAGTTTTACTAAATTTCATCAACAATGAAAGTGTTATCTGAAATGGAAAATCCCAGATCTTGGAAATTGGATATCCAAATAAATTTCAAAATATTTTTTTGACATCATTATATGACTCGTTTATTTTGAAAGTGGCGTAAGTCCATTTCAAGGACGGTCTATATGGTGAGATTCTTCTTCTTGTAACTAGAACAAAGTATGTTAATTATTTAACTGCTAAATTTTCAGAAATTACTGATTTCATTTTAGTTGTTAACAAAAACGCCATTTATTCCCTCCTCCTTAGGTATCTTATGTTCCTATGGTTAAAAATGATAACACTATAAGGGTTGTGTATACAATATATGGAATATATTGTGGTTCAATTTATGTAGTATAATTTAATATAATAATATATAAAAATTGTGACATAAACATAAATTTGAACAGAAGTTCAAACAAAAATATTTGTGACGTATTGCCCAGATACGTATTTCGATTGCCAAGCAATCTTCCTCAGTGGTCATCGAGTAGTTTGGATCACTCCATAACTGCTTTGTGATGATTGCTTGGCAATCGAAATACGTATCTGGGCAATACGTCACAAACATTTTTGTTTGAACTTCTGTTCAAATTTATTTTTATATTATAATTTTTATATATTAAATTATAGATGATAAAATTCTGATCTCAGCTTTTATATTTTATAAATAAGAAGGTAATTCAGGTTATTTAAGATCTTTTTGTTTTTTTATTTAATTACAAATATTTTATATGATCTATATTATATATATGTAAAGAAAATAATACTTTCCTTAAAGATGGCGTTGTATTGTGAACTTGACATCTGATAGAAACTAAAATTTTTTTGATATCCATAATTTTATAAATAGTTGTAAATTATAGACTTTAAATGTTGTTTTATAATAAGGTTTCCTTTTTTATTGACAAAAATGTGTTTTTTTAAATATTAAGAATTTTTTTCATAATTGGTAATTACATTATATTTACATTGAAAAAACTTACCTAAAATATTAAGAAAAACAGCATTTAAAGTCTATAATTTACAGCTATTTATAAAATTACGAATAACAAAAAAATTTTAGTTTCTATCAGATGTCAAGTTCACAATACAACGCCATCCTTAAGGAAAGTATTATTTATGTTCTGCCATTTGAGCTGAAGTCAAAATTTACAGAAGAAGATTTGAAAAGGAATCGGAAAATAGCGTTAGACAATACAATTAAATCGCATAATTATAATAAAAAAATATTCGGCCTCCATAGAGAACAGTGCAAATTGGAAGTGGGAGACAGAGTCTACGTAGAAAACGTAAATCGACTTAATAGAAAAAAAATGGATGAATTGAGAATTGGTCCATACAAAATTTTAAAAAAGGTTTCAAACTCAATTTATGAAGTTGATACTGGACATAAGAAACCCGAATCAAATCTATACCACATAACCAAGCTATATCCAGTGTCTGTTGCTGAAAGGAAAACTATCAGCAATGATACTTAAAATTATTCTCTCTGAGGGGGGGAGGTGTAAAGAAAATAATACTTTTCTTAAAGATGGCGTTGTATTGTGAACTTGATATCTGATACGAACTAAAATTTTATTGTTATTCATAATTTTATAAATAGCTGTAAATTATAGACTTTAAATGTTGTTTTTCTTAATATTTTAGGTAAGTTTATTCAATGTAAATATAATGTAATTACCAATTATGAAATAAATTCTTAATATTTTAGAAAAACACATTTTTGTCAATAAAAAGGGAAACCTTATTATATGTACATTATTATAGTTTTGAAATTTATGTATGTTTGACATATTTTGTAATTATTTTAATTTGTTATAGAAGCCTGAGGAAGTTACGATTAGTAACGAAACGTAGCTAATTAAATAATAAAAATATTAAATAAAAAATAAAAAACAAAAAGATCTTAAATAACCTGAATTTTCTTCTTATTTAAAAAAATATGAAATTATACTACATAAATTGGACCGCAATATATTCTATATATTGTATACACAGTATAACTGTTTAAAGTCAGCGAAAAAATCTTATTTTGACTATAGGGATTGTTCTTGAAATGGACTTAACTTACTTTCAAAACAAACGGTTCATAATATTACGATCGCAAAAAATGACTTGAACCGATTTTATTTTCGAAAAGGTTCGAAGTTCTATAAAAATCGCACAGGAATTATATCAATTTCTTGGCGATTATGCATGAAATATAACGAACGTTGACACAAAGTATTAATGTGGAGAAATCCGATTAAAAAAAAATTGACCTGAAAAAAGAGATTTACTCCGTATGGCCTGGGGGGGTGGAAGCTTTGAGCTTAAAAAGCTCCTTGTCACATCCACGACTTTTGCATTACAATCGAAACGCAACGAAACCAATGACGTACGTAGTTGATACGTAAAACGAATTTAATAATTTTCAACTAATAATAATATCTAATTGACCCATTTTCCGATTCGACTTAACGAAACGCCAACGACACAATTTCCAAATGGCCGACAACAATTGAATTTTCCGAATCACCACCTTAATTGGATGGAAAACGAGACGTTAAAGATTGCACCAGATGCATTTAGTTGGAGCGCAAAAAAAAATTAATTTAAACTGGCCTTATTTTGAAACCCGGTGACGAGATGGGGTGGTGGGTGGGCGCGGGTAAGATGGGGGTGGGTGGTGTGGGGTTCATGTGGTTTTTGTTGGAAACAGCCGCGTGCATTGACACGGGAATGGAAAAACCGAAGTAGGTTAACAATTTTGATTGATTTTCTAAATTGGAATGTGAAAATTTGGTGGAATATATGCAGTCGGTAATTAGAGGAAGGTACGTTTTTTTGTGTTGGGTTTTGGAAAAATCCAGGATTACCGTCGATTCGGGTCAGTGGGACTGGGGTGTGGATTGGGGGATAGACGTGTGTAAGAAGGAAAGTTCCGTTTCGTTTGATGATGTAATTTATTCCCGGTTGGTTTGCCCCCCCGCGTAACAGCATTAGTGTTATGTATTTATTATTAACCTAGCTCGGCTGGTGGGTGGGTGGTGAGGTGGGGTGGGCGCGCGGCAGGGAACTTGAGCGATGGGTCAAGTTTGTTTTTGTTGTTGAGGAAAATGTCGATTGTGCGCGGTTGTGCACTTTCTCAAGTTTTTCCGCCAGCTCTACGAAAATTTCCCAACTCTTTGATGCGAACGCACTTTGCTACGGACGGACAGACAGACAGACAGACAGACTTGGCGTACGCGAAGCGTCGTCGTCGAAAATCCGCCGTTGATTCATTCAATGTTCTCAGTGGTTCCCACACTCGAACGAATCTCGTTATACCAATAGTATATACATTTTCCCGTTCACAACTTGCAACAATTCAACATCGCGCATACCACCGCTGCCCTCTACCGTCATTGTTGCCGACTCCAGCAACGCAACCAAGTGCAACAATCCTCCACAATGACTTCTTTCAAACAACAAAACTTTTCTATTTGTTCAGTTATTAAATTTGGTGCATATTTCAATGCAAGTTTCCCGCGATTTTCTCACTAAATGTGGTAAGTTGAAAACTTTTCTTTTCCAAATAATTAACATTTAAATTGCATTACTAAATCAGTGACGGCAAAAACCATATGAGTCACTCTTTAAAAACAAGTTTTTATAATTAACAAAAACTTTTAATCGCTGACAAATACAAAATATGCAGAAATTGCATCAGTCAAGAACTCATATTGTTTATACCTTCATTGATATCATTTTCATCAATGCATCCTAATGGATATCTATTACTAAAAACTATTGCATACTATTTAAACAGCGGTTATTTTTCTAAAGTAATAGTTTTTACTAACTTGGATAAAGGTTTTAACCTCCCCCTCTTCAAAACCCAATAGAAAACAATTGTATTTTTTTTTGTTTTGGGCATGAATTACAAATCTAAGATGTTCATAAAGTTTTATTAATTAAATTTTGTGGAAATTCTATCATTATTAACTTTGTCTTTAAAATGAATTTGGAACCATTTAAAGCAGTGGTTCAAGTGAACCCCAAGGGTTTGGTGAGTCAGTCTTGCAGGTTTGGCGGATCGTCAGTATCATACTTTAATGTTTTTTTTTTTCTCATTTTGTCCACCTACTATGAGTATAAATATAAAAATTTGTTTTACATTTGAAAAAACATATTTTATTTTCCCAAAAAGGGGGTCAACACCTCCAACAAGGTTAAGAGCCACTGATTTAATGGAACGCACTTTGTTGGCTGTTATGTGTAATTGTTTAGGTCAAATTTAAAAATTACAAGTCAACAAAATACGATGTCGTTAGATAATGGATGTTATAGTTTGTGAAAAAAAGTTTTTGTAAGATTTCTCGCCAGAATACAAGAGTCAAATAAAGACAAGTGTCAAATTTTCAACTTGTTTCTGGGTACCCAAATATTTTCTCCTCTCATTTTCATCAGAAATTTCTTGGTCAATATTGTAATTTCGGTAAAATATTGAAGAGTTGATGTTATAGTTTTAGAGGACTCCATAGCGGCAAAGTTAATATACCAGGATCTACCTTTGTTAGAGTTTACGGTTTTGAGTAAAAATATGCAGTAGTACTGTATTGGTTTTTATTAATTCTTATTTTGTCTTTTAAGTAGCTTTAGTGCAGCAATTTTACAAACAATAGTTACTAAAGGAAATAAGACTATTAAAAAGTTATTTAAGTCGACATTTTTCTGTTTATGCAGATCTGCTGTCAATAATAGTGCAACTGTTATGCGTTTTATTTGAAGGTCTAATTTCTTTCAATTTCCTCGACCTTAGGGTGAATATCGGAGGTAGCTTTTGGGCAACAATAGTTGCAATATGCAAGCTGCTGCACTGATAGTACAACAAATATATATTTTACTTGGAGGTCTACTTTTCTTCAATCTTCTCGATTTAAGGGTGGATTTTTGGGGTAGCTTTTTGGCAATAATAGTTAAAGTTTTGATGATTGATTTTTCTAGAACAAATCGCAATACTGCTATAGAATATTGGCGTCCAAACATCCATTCTTAAGGCCCTTTGAAACTTTTGTTTCACTCTCTTTGGATTTCTGCTATACAATCGTAGTTCTTCATGGTTCTCGACTGAATTTTTTAGGGCAGATTTCTAGCCTCATTTACTCATAATTCCTCAGAAGTAAATCGAATCAATTCTACTCAATATTATCGCTTATATTTTCAAATTTTCAATATTTCCCTTAAAATTTTTTTTGGCTTTTTGTGATCTTTAATCGTTCGTGAAATTATTGAAGTCAAAATTTTCCCCATCTATGAAGCACTGCTGCTAATAATAGTGCAACTTTTATACGTTTTTCTTGGAGAATCAGTTTAAAGTGGATTTCAGGGCTAAATTTTTGGCAACAATAGTTGCAATCATTTCTCTTTTCAAGAAAAATAGCTATAGATAGTCGAAAAAAGAAAATTGGCCTCCAAACTTCCCTTCTAAAACCCCTTTGAAACTATTGTTCTCTCTTCTTTGATTTGCTGCAATACAACAGCAATACTTCATGGTTCTCTTCCAAAATTCTTTGGCAAATTCCCAACCCTGCTTATGCACAATTTCTCAATAGTAAGGCGATACAATTCAACCCAGTACAGTTTATGTTCTATTGGCTACATTCTCAAATTTTCCCAATAAAAATCAGCTTTTTGTGTTCTTTAGTCTTCCATAAAATTATTATACCATGAAGTCGACTTTTTCCCCATCTATGAGGCACTACGATAATAGTTTATCTTTCATACGTTTCACTTGGGGCTCCATTTTAGGGTGGTTTTCTGGACAATCTTTTTGGCAACAATAATTTGATTTTTCCAAGACAAATTGCTACAGATACTTGAAGAATGAAAATTGGTCTCTAAACTTCCCTTTTAAAACCCCTTCGAAACTAATATTCTGTCTTCTTTGGTTCCCTGCTATACAACAGCAGTGGTTCATGGTTCTCTTCCAAATTTCTTTGGTAGATTTCTAGCTATACTTATATATAATTTTTCAGAAGTAAGACGAAAAATTTCTGGCCAGTAAAGTTCATCTTATTGGTTAAACTTTTAAGGTTCCCCCAAAAAAAGTTTTGACCATTTGTGGTCTCCAGTCCGTGGAAGATTACTTATCAAACTTTTAGCAAACTTTTACCCTCAGTTTTTAGCACAAACTTGATATTTTCACCCTCTTTGATTGGTAAAACCTAAAAGCCTTCAATCAGTAATCAATTATACTGACCACTAATTTACTTATATCAATATCGATTAAATTAAGCCTGCACTCACTAAGCTTTTAGTTTAAATCATGCGAAACAAAATAAAAGCACCCCTAAAGCTACATTTGTAGCATTCAATTATAAGTTGAACCTCCAGACGCAACTAAAAATAGATGGAATGATAAAATTGTTGCCTCTTGTTATTATCTACGTCGAGTTGCATTAAAGTTATGCAATTCCATTCGTGGGGTTGGGGTGGAATGAGCTGGGTGCTAGTTGGGGGTTGCGAGTGGCGAGTGTTTTTAATCTACCTTATTCTCTGTGGCTTTTTCGTTTCATTAAAGTTTCATTATTGCACGACAAAAACCCGGAAAAGTTTAATATATTTAAAATAGCGCGACCGACGCGATATTTATCGATTACCTCCCTTAATTATATCTATTCCTAATCAATTTCCGTCGACCTATTTCCGTCAATTATATGCATACCTGAACGCATTTCCCCCAAATTTTTCAACAATTAAAGAAGTTAACATAATCCTACTATATCTCCTGAAATTTCTTGAACTTTACGCCATTTCTGTTTTGCATCCCCTCACGAGTCCGGTCGTATGCATTTTGGTTCGTGTGAAACAGGACATGCATAATAGATTTCAACCCTTAACGCACACTAGATCAAGGACGAAAATACCATTGACCTGACAAGCGGGCGGGGTGGGTTGGAAAATTGGGATGAATGGGAAGTCACACGTTGATTGCTCTTTTCCGTTTCCAAGACAAAATACAAATTTCATAATACGTTGCAATCGAACAATGCCTCTCCATTGTTGTGTATTGTGGAGCGTCGATTGCAAGATTTATAGGTCAGTGGAATTAAAAATGGAGGGCTAGTTGGTCTCGGGCCGGATTAGGTCGCGGGTGGCTTCGAAACCGGGGGGAGGCCTATCGGACAGGACATGTGAGGGAAATGGGGGAGAGAATTGACGGAAATTTCCAGGTTTTTCTTTCGTTTAATTAATTTCATGTTTGATCGAGTGGTGATAGTTTGGTTCGTTTCTTGACTAAATTTATACGGCGACTTGATTCCTAACAATTGAACATAATTATCGGCAGGAATCCCAAAAAATTGTGGAGCTTTTTATGAATTACTTGGCCCTTAATGAGGGCTCAAAACATGACTTAATCTTAAGGATATTTTTTTTTGTTTTTTGGGAATTTATTAGTGTAAATCTACGCCAACGTAACATGAAATCAATAAAATTTATTTTGATTTGCCTCCATATGAATTCTATTTATTTTAAAAGCTCTAGTTTAAATTAATTTAGTAGCAAAGTCGTTCCTTATTAATTTATTTCATTTCGCATTGAAATTGGCTTAAATTAACACACGTTTTTGAATTGTTCAAATGACGATTAGCAGATGCTATCTTCATCGTCGAAAATTGCCTTGAAAATTTCTTTCATTCGCATTTCTATAAATTGGATTAAAAACATAATAAAATTATAAAAATTACACATATTTCTTTTGGGAAATATCAAAAATATATTATATTACATTATCGAATAGAATGAATTCGAGTTAAGCTGATTCATGTGTGAATTATCAGTTGAACGAATTTCCTTTTATACAGCCCACATATAAATGTAATGGGCTTTGTTGCGTTCGTTAATATATTTGTAACAAATAATTGTACATATATGAATGAAAAATCAGTCAAAAGGGCATAAAATTTTCTACAAATTTTGTTCTATGTATTTTTTCAATAAATGGAACTTTTTGCGTATATTTTGACTTCCAAAACAAAATAAAAAAAAACTAGTTCAATTCTTCGAGTCGAAGGTAAACTATATACATTAGACTGATTCAAAAAAAATTATGATTTTTTTTTTCATAATTATATCGAAAATATTGTTGAGAATGACAAAAAAAAATCCTGTGAAAGTTTAAGCTCTTAATATTAATATTAAGAGGTGCCGCATCGCAAATTTCGATTTTCCATTTAAATAACATGGGAACAATATTCTCTTGCACTTTGGAATTTTATAGCTCACGTTAGTGACAATATTTCGGAATGACCAAGGTATATTCTTGTAGAAAATTGAAAGATCTACAAAAATGGTCTTGTACAAGTTTTTGATATATTTATTCCTTCAAAAGTTATTCGAGGTCAAAGTTGAACTAAAGAGAAATTTTAATAATTTTTCAATTTTTTGACGCAGCCATCAACTTTATGAGAAAATTTTATAGGAAATTTTTTGTAAAGCACTTTTTTACCTATGACTTATCTCTATAAAAGTTTTTGATTTTTTTCACAGGTCCTAAGTTATTTGCATTAAACTGAAAATTCCCAGAATTATTATATTTTTAACATATTTTTTTTTATTTTAATTAAATAATTAAGGACCTGTGAAAAATATCAAAAACTTTTATGAAAATAATTTATAGGGAAAAAAGTGCTCTACAAAAAATGACCTATAAAAGTTTTTTATAAAATTGATGGTTACGTCAAAAAATTGAAAAAATATTAAAATTTCTCTTTAGTTCAACTTTGACCTCGAATAACATTTGAAAAAATAAATATATCAAAAACTTGTACGAGACCTTTTTTATAGATCGTTCAATTTTCTACACGAATATACCTTTGTCATTCCGAAATATTGTCACCAACGTGAGTTTTTGATATATTTATTCCTTCAAAAGTTCTTCGAGGTCAAAGTTGAACTAAAGAGAAATTTTAATATTTTTTAATTTTTTGACGCAACCATCAATTTTATGAGAAAATTTTATAGGAAATTTTTTGTAAAGCACTTTTTTACCTATGACTTATCTCCATAAAAGTTTTTGATATTTTTGAGAGGTCCTAAGTTATTTGCATTAAACTGAAAATTCCCTGAATTATTATATTTTTCACATAAAAATTATTTTTTTTATTTTAATTAAATAACTAAGGACCTGTGAACAATATCAAAAACTTTTATTGAGATAAGTTATAGGAAAAAAAGTGCTCTACAAAAAATGTCCTATAAATTTTTTTCATAAAATTGATGGTTGCTTCAAAAAATTGAAACAATATTAAAATTTCTCTTTAGTTCAACTTTGACCTCGAATAACTTTTGAAGGAATAAATATATCAAAAACTTGTACGATACCTTTTTTGTAGATCGTTCAATTTTCTACAAGAATATACCTTGGTCATTCCGAAATATTGTCACTAACGTGAGCTATAAAATTCCAAAGTGCAAGAGAATATTGTTCCCATGTTGTTTAAATGGAAAATCGAAATTTGCGATGCGGCACCTCTTAATATTAAAATTTTGTCATTCCCAACAATATTTTCGATATAATTAAGAAAAAAAAATCATCATTATTGATTATGGTACACCAGGACCTCAACATTGCATCCGTAAGCTTTTAGTGTTTTTAGGGTCCCTATTTCTTCTTTTGTAAGCCGAGAAGTTCAGAAAATATTTCAGTAACCGGTCAACAAGGTACTATTTGAATGGGACTAAAGTGGAATCGAAGATCCTCAGCTTCTTTAGCCAAGTGCATTCCAACAGAATGTAAGAAGTAACTTCATCCTCCATCTAAAATAATTTGCATATGGGAAAACCGTGGGAACATATGGGAATAACAGTAACCTAATAGTATGAAAATGATCAATTATGACGCCTAGCGCCAATCTAGTTAAAGATCTACATAAATTTATAATTCAGTAGTTAGATTTTGAAAAGGATTTCGCATCATTCTTTCGGTGTATTTTTGCCCCTTGGAATTGCTTTACAAAAACCAAAGATTATCCTAAGTTCTTGTTCATAAGCCAGACTCGTGTATAAGCTGGAAAACAAAAATCTTATCATAGATATGATTAAAAGTGATACAAAAGTCAAAACCTTTAAGAAACTTAAGAAAAAATCGAGCAACAATGGAGAATTGGAGTTGTAAACCAACCATCGGGTAGAAAAAATCATTGATAGGGAGGAGGGTTAGGATTATGGCTTACAAATGGTGGAAAAAGCAAACCTTTAGTGCTTTTCAAAGGAAAAACTATTCCTTACGATGTTTTCCCTGAAGGGGTTGCTGTCACAGCAAAAGAAAAAGGAAGGATTGATACAGAAATGGTCAGCAATTGGTAAACGCAAGAATTCATTTTTTTTTAACCAGAAATTGGTTTTAAGGAGTTTAAGGAGTTGAAGGAAAAGGGAAAAAGTAATCACAATTAGCAATTATAAACTGGCATCTAAATTACATCGACTGGAATCTTATCGGCAATAAATCTTATGTCAATGATCAATGGTTACCATTTATTTATGAAGTCTGGATCAATAGAAACGATCTTTTATGCTAAAGTTTGGCAATGGATCGATGAATGTTGAACTGAAGTAATCATGGATTACATTAAAGATGGATTTAAAACCGCAAATATCTGTGAATATCCAATTAAAACGTTAAAATATTTCATGACAATGATAATAAAAAAGCATCTGAAGAAGAATCCGAAAGCCAAATCGAATCTGAAATTTCAGAATCTTATAGCACCATGTTTGGTCTCTTTAATACGGAATCTGAAGAAGAATTGAATTGTTTTAATTTAAAAAAAAATTTTTTTTTAAAATTTATACCTTTTTTGAATCAATTGATTCCTTCGAAGACTATATAAGAAGATATTCTATTTTTCATTTCAACTTCTTCTAAAATATTTTCAACAATTTCCACAGAAAAATTAATGTTTATTATATTCCTTAAAACAGTTTATTCTACGTCTGAATAATAAAGAATCTTAGTGTTAATAAATCTTATATCAATGGCCAATGGTTGAATTATGGTGAAGAAGAATCCGAAGAACAAATCGAATCTGAAGTTCCAATCTTTTAGCGCCATGTTTGGTCTCTATAATACGGAATCTGAAAAATCTGTTGAATTGGATTGTTTTAATTTTAAAAAAATAATTTTTAAAAATTGATACCTTTTTTTGAATCAATTGGTTCTTCTAAGATTATATAAGAAGATATTATATTTTTCATTTCAACTTCTTCTAAAATATTTTCAACAATTTATTCTTCGTGTGAATAATAGTCTTCCTTTTGGTTCTTGAAACTTTTCATCCATCTATAAATGAAGAGCCTTTGAATCTATATCCATTTTAATTTCCATTTCTAATCTTAATTAAATCCCTTTCTATAAATTAATAGATTATCCCTACTATATTAAACAATCAATTAAGTCATACCTCAAGCATAGGCCAAATATTCCTTGATTAACTTGATGGTTAAGTGGTAACCAAATACTATTTTCTAGCAATCCTCAACCAATAGGTAACCACATATTAGACGTAGGTCTTTGAATATATTAGATACCATTTAAGTTTTCTATTTTTTTTACCACTTAGCAAATGTTGCAATAATTGAAATAGTTGATCAATTTTCTCACCCAAATTGTATTGCAAAAAAGCATTTTTTTTTTGTTGACAGTTCCTGGCCATTTTTCGGTACTTAAGGGGATGATAAAGATTGATTAAGATTATTTGATAGTTGTTTAATTATCTGCCAAAGATTTGCTTACATTTGTTACTGCAAAAGTTCTTAAACTTTCCGAATTAAAAACTAAAAATTATCGGATTTAATTTTAATAAGACACAAATGTATAGATGGTTGATTTATTTGGATAAAAACGCAAATATTTTTGCAAATTTTGCGTTACTATTGGAAAATATTTGACCCTTGATAAATGATTTATTTTATTAAATTTGCTGTAGAAAATCGTCGAGCTGAAAAATAAAAGTCGCATTGTTATTCCGGTCAGAAACTTTCAAAGTCCAATTTGGTACACTATAATTTGAAAAATTCCACAACAACAATATATCATATTATTTATGTATAATTTATATGCCACTTAATTGTTATTATGAGTGTTTAATGTCTTTTATACCTTTTACAAATATTGTTTTTTTAATCATTGAAAATAGCAAAAACCAGTCCCAAGAAATAAACAAGTTTTGTGCAACGAAAATTTTTGTAAGTTATTGGCATATTTTAATAATTGTTTACCCATTCCAGTATACCTATAAAGTAGGGTGTCTGTTATTTCCCAAATTGATTTTTTTACAGCGATCGCCCCCTGAATTTTTAGTTTAAGATATAAAAAAAAATTCCAATACAATTAAGCTCTTAATTTGTTGATTAAACCGTGCCGGGATTAAGTTACTTTTACCATTTAAATAACATGGGATTATTTGACTTTTTTTAATTTTTTTTTTCTCAGAAACAAATGGATAAAAAGATTTAAGATTAAATTATTCTGACGTAAAATTTAACGCTCTACAAAAAAGGTCTCTTATGAATTTTCGATTAAATCACTCCAATAAAATTTATTCAACATTTAACTTGTGCCTAATATTTTCAACTTTTTGCTCATTTTTACTAATTTTAACTATAAAATCATTGGAAGAGAAGATAAAAATTATTATCATTTGAGCGCCAGTGATTATTTGTGTTAATTTTATGGCTTGAACTGAAAATTAAACAAAAAAAAATCATTTTTTGACAATTAAAACAGGTGGCATAAGATTCGAATTCGCTATAGTCGTGAAACTCAATTTATCCAGGATAACTGTGTATACAATATATAGAATATATTGCGGTCCAATTTATGTAGTATAATTTAATATTATAATATATAAAAATCATACCATAAACATAAATTTCAACCGAAGTTCAAACAAAAATATTCGTGACGTATTGCCCAGATACGTATTTCGATTGCCAAGCAATCTTCCTCAGTGGTCATCAAGCAGTTTGGATCCTTCCGTAACTGCTTTGTGATGATTCATGTGAAAAGAGTGATCCAAACTACTTGATGACCACTGAGGCAGATTGCTTGGCAATCGAAATACGTATCTGGGCAATACATCACGAATATTTTTGTTTGAACTTCTGTTCAAATTTATGTTTATGGTATGATTTTTATATATTATTATATTAAATTATACTACATAAATTGGACCGCAATATATTCTATATATTGTATACACAGTATAACTGTTCAAAGGCAGCGAAAAAATCTTATTTTAAATATCCAGGATAAATTTTCGTACTTCAATCAATATTTTGTACCTACGAAGTGAATTTCATACTAATTAATGAGACTATCGACAAAAGTTCAATGAAAATTCGAATTTTTATCATTTCACCTGATGTCATCTATGAGAAATTTTTTAGAACTTGTAGTCAACATCATTTTTATTGAGCCTAAAGTTGATTAATTTGTCGTTAAGAAGTTAAATGTTGAATAACTTTTATTGGAGTGATTTAATCGAAAATTCATAAGACACCTTTTTTGTAGAGCGTTAATTTTTACGTCCGAATAATTTGACCTTAAATCTTTTTATTCATTTGTTTCTGAGAAAAAAAATTAAAAGTAAAAAGTCAAATAATCCCTTGTTATTTAAAAGGTAAAAGTAACATGATTCCGGCACAGTTTGAAATTAAGAGCTTAATTGTATTGGATATTTTTTTTTATATCTTAAACTAAAAATTCAGGGGGCGATCGCTGTAAAAAAATCATTTTGGGAAATAACGGACACCCTAATATACAGATGCTTTGCGTCTCTGTAGAATGCCTACTGGAAGTAAAATAATAATAATAATAATAATTTAGATTTGGACAATTGAAAATAATTTCTGTAGTAAATATAAATTGTCATAAATTGTACTACGTATATTCAAGAGATGAAGGGGATGGAGTGGAGCAAAAAGGGGCATGGGGAAAATTATATCGTTTGTGTGCTCAAAGTTAATATCTGAAATGAAGATTCAATACCGCAAAATTGGGTCATGAACTTGCACATACAACTCGACATAATCCAATATGTGTAATTATAATCTTTCCACATATACACACATACACATACAGAGCCCGGATTTCCGTTTTGCTGATTTAATTTCATTAGAATTTAATTGCGTGAAATTTTTCAACTTTGAAGTCAAAAATATTTTCAGTTAACCATTGCTTGCGGAAAACCGCAAAAAAATTCCTTCTTTATTCCTCAAAAAAAACAAAAATATAAACCTCGATCAAGTTTGTAGTTCAGTGTTTCTATATCCGGTAACAATTTAATCACCAATGAAAGCTTTTTATTCATAAAAATTTTACTGCAAAGTTTCCAACAGCATATTTTGTAATCTCAGATTGCTATGTTCAAAACAATTGAACTCAAAAACAATTGAAAACTGGGGATGTTCCCTTGTGAAAGTTCAGAACAAAGAAAGCAATTGTTTTTGAGCTTTGAGCATAGCATACTCGAACTGTAAGTGTTTTAAATTACTAACATTGAAAGAATGTAACTAAGATTTAAATAGTTAAAACTAAAATACCAATATTAACAATTAATATGGTGGAAAACCGCATCAAACATTCTTTCCTTCTTCCTTAAAAATAAATAAACTTCGATCAAGTTTGAAGTTCAGTGTTTATATATCCGGTAACAATTTAGTGACCAATGAAAGCTTTTTATCCATAAAAATTTAACTAAAAAGTTTCTAAAAATTTGTCATAGGATTCCAAACAAAACTTTCTGAAATATTCCAACAGCATATTTTGTAATTACAGACTGCTATGTTCAAAGCTCAAAAAGCGAAATTTGATGAAAACTTACCTTTGTATGTCCCAAACATACAGTAATTTTTTTGATTTAAAATATTCATTTATTCACCTTATTTTGACTTAATATCCAAAAAGCACCCTAATTTTCAATCGAAAATTGTCACGTCAAAATATCTGCTTTTTTAAAAAGTTGGTGTGTTTTTTGTTTGTTGATATCTCTACTTTCTGATGGTATAAAAAAAATTTTACACTACTATGGTAAATGTTCTCAGAAAATGCAAATAATGATTGCACAAATGCACAAATTTATGCTCAAATTGTCATAGGTTTTTTCTTCCACATTGGAGCATGTTTCAGAACCATGACAATGTGAGCATAAATTTGTGCATTTGTGCAATCATTATTTGCATTTTCTGAGAACATTTACCATAGTAGTGAATATTTTTTTTTATACCATCAGAAAGTAGAGATTTTAACAAACAAAAAACACAACAACTTTTTTAAAAAAGTAGATATTTTGACGTGAGAATTTTCGATTGAAAATTAGGGTGCTTTTTGGATATTAAGTCAAAATAAGGTGAATAAATGAATATTTTAAATCAAAAAAATTACTGTATGTTTGAGACATACAAAGGTAAGTTTTCATCAAATTTCGTGAAAAATATTTTTTTTTGCAAAAAATAAAAATAAAAAACCAAAAACTTGGTTATCCGAATTTTTCACATAAATTTTGAAGTGATGTGAAAAAAGTGTCGATACAAAAGTTGTAGATCTTTTAATTACCTACAACTTTGCTGTTTAACTTTTTTTCATAGGACTTGCAGTTTTACCGGAAATCGAGATTAACCGTTTTTTATCCTTAAAAACTCACCCCCTTCCCCTCCCCGACCTCAGATCACCCGTAATTTATTTTTCCTTTCATTTTTGTTATATTCTCTACCTTTTCCAATGGGTTTTATTCTACTATAATTTTTTTTCACTTTTCACCATTTTTAAAATTATCGACCCTGGTCTATTGGCATTATGCTTGATTTCCTTGGAGATCCGCGGCTGAAAAAGGTTAGGAACCGCTGTACTAGACAATTCAAAACCCAGTTTATTTCCATACGATTCCATTTTTAGTCAAATCTTTTCAAATAGCTGAAAATCGGTGGACAAATATAGGAACAAAAGGCGATCATAAAATTAGCTCAAGATTACCATATCTTTCGTATTTACCATCGAAAATGGGATCAAACTCTACACAATTTTCAATCAAGCCTTTGTGCACACGTAAACAACACAATTTCAACCCTTAAAATTACACTAATTTTCAATTGATCCAATTTATCAGTGGACAAAAGGCATTTGATTGGGGAGGAATTGGCTCAATCACCGACCGAATGGATTCAATGCCACATTTGATTTTCTTCGAAAATTGAAAATAGCATAAAATCAATTATAATAATATGCGGAGAAGAATATACAATAACATAATTAATTTTCCCACAAATTTTGACATTGTATCGCCATTCACCGACACGAGTTCAAAAATGATGGAAAAAAATTAGGCCATCGCTACAATATCCATATCAAGCGATTGAAAAATTTCAATCAAAATAATAATTAATTTCTTCATTGGTCGCGATTGCCTTGACATCCACAGCCAACTGCGTATTTTTAGTACTAAGCACTTAAAAAAAGCTTCCGCATTTTAAGCTTTTTTTTTTTGGGAAAGGCTATTGAACGATGGGAATTTCGCGTTGTAAATTACGTCTAGGAAAACAAACATTTTTTTTATTACTATTTATTTTAATTTCTTTTTTTTTTTGATATATAAAAAAAATATTGACCTCATCATTTGTTCACCATATCTTCATCGCACGTCATTTGTTTGAGTGTAAAAAAAATTGATTATTTTATCGGAATTCCAGAATAAATAGGACAAGAAAATATTTACATTGTCTATTTTGAATTTTTTTTTCTTTATGATTTTAAAATAATTAGCCTCAAATCGCACAAGGTTTATACTTGGCTGTCCCATCTAAAATTAGATCCAAGAAACTCTATAAATACATTTTCGAAAAATCGACGAATTTATAAAATAAAAAAAAATCTTATTTTTTTTCGCGCTTCGTATTCGGATCACGTGGGCTTTTGATTAATTTAACCCAGTTATGAGAGGGTAAAAACTTTTTTTTCTTTCCTCCACCCCCCCCTGTAAGAAAAAAATGGTCGTTGAGACAACAACACGGAAAAAACTACCCTTAAACTTGGGGGTAATCTGGCTGCAGTTGGTAGTCGAAAGCTCTCACGTAAAAATTCTGAAGGCTACGGACGCAACGTCCTAAATATCGCTTCTTACGTCATTAATGCTTCACACACCAACCCCAACCACCCACCCCGACAACAAGGGTTGCAACAACACCACGTCGTGCGGGGGGTGCAAAGATGAAATGTTTGTAGCGTTTTTCGATAGAAATGGGGTCGTAAAATGCAGCGACAAGTATTAATGATGGCTCGAGGGAATATAAATATTGCGCGTTTTACTTGGCCCGATTATTAACGTGAGGGGATGCTCACGTTTTCTTGCATGTTTGTCAAGGGTTGTTGTAATTATTGCAAGAGGTGGTGGTTTTGATTTTCGATGGCATTTTGGCACCAAAAATGGCAATTAGAGCTCTGCATTTTTCCTTATCGCTTCCACGATAATGCAATTATCAATGACGAAGAACTATTTTCATGAAAATAAGGGTTGTTATATAAGCTTATAAAGACCATAGAACCCTCAAATCTTTTCAACCTTTTCATTAGTGTGCTGATCGAAACAATGAAAAATCGATGAAAACTCGCCCCCGTTGGTCTGATGGAAAAACTCTTTCTACAAAAAATGAGCCTTTTGTTATGACAAAGAAAAAAGGTTCTTAGAAAAAATCCGATTTTTCCAGCCGTTTTTCCAATAAAGTACCGGAAACCCATTAAACTCGCAATTTAATGAGATTTCTGATAGTTTCGGTACCGTATCGGACAAACAGAGGGGAAAATCGAATTTTTCTTAAGAACATTTTTTTTTCGGCTTAATATGAGGCTCATTTTTTGTAGAAGGAATTTTTCCAATGGACGAACGGTTGATGAGTTTATGTCGATTTTTTCACCTATTAAGCGATTTCAAAATGAAGAATAAATGCATTTTCCGTTGGATCTAATAGTTATTCTAAACATTGCGTCATTAATATAGAGATTGGAAAGTCTGATGGGAAAATTTGTTCTACAAAAAATGAACCTTTTGTTAAACCGAAGAAAAAAGGTTCTTAGAAAAAATCCGATTTTCCCAACCGTTTTTTCCGTTAAAGTACCGGAAGTCCATTAAAATCACAATTTAATGAATTTTCTGATAGTTTTGGTACCGTATTGGAAAAACAGAGTGGAAAATCGAATTTTTCTTTAGAACCTTTTTTTTTCGGCTAAATATGAGGCTCATTTTTCGTAGAAGAAATTTTTCCATTGGACAAACGATTGGTGAGTTTACGTGGATTTTTCCACCCATAAAGCGAATTTAAATTGAGAAATAAATGCGACAATTTTCCATTGGATCTAATAGTTATTATATACATATCGTCATTAATATGAGGGTTGGTAAGCCTGATGGAAAAATTACTTCTACAAAAAATTAGCCTATTGTTAAGTTGAACTATTTGTACTTAAAATTCTATCATTGAAATAAGGGTTGTTATATAAGCTTATAATGATCATAGAGCCCTCAATTTTTTTCAATCTGAAACAATGAAAAATCAATGAATACTCACCCCCTGTTGGTCTGACAAAAATTTTTTTTCTACAAAAATATGCCTCTTGTTAAGCCAAAGAAAAAAGGTTCTTACAAAAAATTCGGTTTTTTCAACCGTTTTTCCGTTAAAGTACCGGAAACCCATTGAACTCGCAATTTAATGAGATTTCTGATAGTTTCGGTACCGTATCGGAAAAACAGAGGGGAAAATCGAATTTTTCTTAAGAATCTTTTTTTTTCGGCTTAATATGAGGCTCATTTTTTGTAGAAGGAATTTTTCCAATGGACGAACGGTTGATGAGTTTATGTCGATTTTTTCACCTATTAAGCGATTTCAAAATGAAGAATAAATGCATTTTCCGTTGGATCTAATAGTTATTCTAAACATTGCGTCATTAATATAGAGATTGGAAAGTCTGATGGGAAAATTTGTTCTACAAAAAATGAACCTTTTGTTAAACCGAAGAAAAAAGGTTCTTAGAAAAAATCCGATTTTCCCAACCGTTTTTTCCGTTAAAGTACCGGAAATCCATTAAAATCACAATTTAATGAATTTTCTGATAGTTTTGGTACCGTATTGGAAAAACAGAGGGGAAAATCGAATTTTTCTTTAGAACCTTTTTCTTTCGGCTAAATATGAGGCTCATTTTTCGTAGAAGAAATTTTTCCATTGGACAAACGATTGGTGAGTTTACGTGGATTTTTCCACCTATAAAGCGAATTTAAATTGAGAAATAAATGCGACAATTTTCCATTGGATCTAATAGTTATTATATACATATCGTCATTAATATACGGGTTCGAAAGCCTGATGGAAAAATTTCTTCTACAAAAAATGAGCCTATTGTTAAGTTGAACTATTTGTACTTAAAATTCTATCATTAAAATAAGGGTTGTTTTATAAGTTTATACAGATCATAGAGCCCTCAAATCTTTTCAATCTGAAACAATGAAAAATCAATGAAAACTCGCCCCCCGTTGGTCTGACAAAAATTTTTTTTCTACAAAAAATATGCCTTTTGTTAAGCCGAAGAAAAAAGGTTCTTAGAAAAATTCCGATTTTTCCAACCGTTTTTCAGTTAAAGTTCCGGAAATCCATTAAAATCGCAATTTAATGAGTTTTCTAATAGTTTTGGTACCGTATCGGAAAAACAGAGGGGAAAATCAAATTTTTCTTCATGACCTTTTTTTTCCGGCATAATATGAGGCTCATTTTTTGTAGAAGGAATTTTTCCATTGGACGAATGATTGATGAGTTTACGTGGATTTTTTTACCTGTAAAACGATTTTAACATGACGAATAAATGCGACAATTTTCCATTGGATCTAATAGTTATTATCTACATATCGTCATTAATATGGGGGTTGGAAAAACGTTCAACAATCCAAATCTAGGCCAAACACAACACAGAACTGTGTCATCAACCTGGCGTCCTTCGTGTCCCGAAAAAGATCCATAAACTTAAAAAATAATAAATTAAAGAGGGATGTTTTATGTACATAACTGCATCGTTCGAGCGTTGAGGATGCTACCCAGAAAATTCCTGGCAAAAGCAATCATTTAAACGGGCAACATTCATTCCTCCTCCTCCTCCCCCCCGTAGCCATATGACAAGTTGTGGAAATAGTGCAGGACAAAAATTTATCGACGTCACCACTTCTTCGTCGTCTTCGCCAGTATTTGGGTTAAACAACAAAAAACAACCCCCGTGACTGACAGACAGAACGTCGGCCTTTCATCCCGCTAGCTGCGTGCTGGATTGCATCTTCACCCCCATTCCCAATCGACGTACCCTTAGGTAAGGGATGGCTGCACTAGCGACTCACTGGCACGTAGACGACGCCATCCACACATAGAATTTGGATAAATAGGACGAGCGTATAATTGAGGGTGGCAGAAACTAGTAGGAAAATGCATCCCCGAAAAAAAAGGCACAACAAAATTCCCATCCCCACAACGACCTGATAACGGGGTCGGCCAATCAAAAAAATTCAATCAATTTTCGGCCAACTTTTGGCCAACATTGCGCTTTTCCATCCGGCAAGTTTCGATTATCTTGAAATTGCCACATTAACGCGTCTTTTGATGCGGCAATAAAAAAATTGGGGATGTTTTATGGTGCCCGGGTACACGAAAAGCAAACGCCACGGACGGTTGGGGATGTGAGGGGGACGTTTTTAAAAATAGTTTTGTCTTTCTATTTTTATTGTTTCGTTCGATAGTAAAACAATGACCGGGTAACCTTTGACCCAGTTCGATTAAAATAGAACACGGGGGTCGATGTGGTGGGTGGCGGCGGTGGTGGTGGTGGTGCTGTGGAGGTTGGTGCATTCACGGGGTTGTAACGACGGGACAATTACATGCAGGGATGCTGAAAATGAAACTCCGCTCCCCATCGGAAAACAACTTCCAATGTTGTCGTCTCAAATTCTACTTTACACTCAAATAGTTTTCCTCCCCCACCCCCATACCAATCTAACCATTCTACTCTAATCTTTTCATCCCCATATTTATTCAAATGTATCCCAACGCATAGTGCCAATTTTTCGCAACTTATGTCACAGAGAATTTGAGATGAAACATTTCGAAAAGTGACAAACATTTTTTTTTTCTTTATATATTTGTATGTTTATGGGGTTGACGGGGTTGAAAAAGAAAAGTTTTCGAGATTTTCCTGAAATTGAATGGATATTTGGGACAAGGTTACGTGACTCATTTCCATATTAAAAAAGTTTCTTCTTTACCTGACAAAGTTATCGAAACGATGCAGTGTCGAAGGGTGAGTTTATTTTTTTTTTGTCGAGGGGGATGATTGCGCAAGATTATTTACTTCTCTTTTTTTTAGGTAGGTAATGACATTTAAACTTTAATGCAGGGGTGGTTTTTTTTTAAGTGATTACCCCAACAAAGGCTGAATTGAGAATTGGTAGGGAAAATTTATTTTGATGAGTTGTATCGGAAAAACGGGTGGGAAAATCAACTTTTTCTTGATAATCTTTTTTTTCATGAATAAGGGGAGGCTTTTTTTTGTATGAGGAATTTTTTTGTCAAATGCACGGTTTAGCAGTCAATTGAGGGAAAAATTATTTTTTTGGGTATCAAATATAAGCCGATACAGATTAATCCAGATCATTAATTTCCAACCCTTTCCAACGGGTGGATGCCTTCAATTTTTCAATTTTTCGGTCCTTCAGCCACCAATTTTCACCCCTTAAACCATATAACAAAAACGATAAGATTTTTAGGGTAATTTTGCCAAATCAATTCCAATAAAAATTGGCTTTTATAGTTGTAGTTCAAAATTTTTCTTACTTCCAACCCTTATTTTGTCAAAAAAAAAACCTACGACTTCAATTTTTTCGACTTGTTGAATAATTGATGCAACAATATATATTAAACCGACTATTGATGTTAAAAGTATCTTCAATTTTATTGGTAAATGAAATTGATAAATTAACGATAGAATTTATCAAGGCCTTCAAATACTATAATTAGGTGTATCATTAAAAATTAATTAAGAATACAATTTTATGAAATAATCAATTGATTAATAGCCAATATGTGTTTTGGTATAATGCTTAAGACAGTGGACTTTTTGTGGTAAGATAAAAAATATTGGAGAACTTTTCTAAGTTTAAATTATCGCAATTATCTTATACTTAAAAATATTTCAATTCAATTTCAATTCTTGCAATTTAATTATGAAATTGTGGATTTGGAGTATTCAACCTGGAGGAAAACTAGGGATAATTGAGGATCCTTATCGACTGCATTTTTTACGTTAGTGTAGAGCTTTTGAGGAATAACGCTGAAAATATAATGGTAAATTAAGAATCGAACAAAAATTAGAGTACACTTAGAGTAAGAATGATATTAAAACTCCTAAAAAACTCCCAAAAAATTGATCTTTCTGGAAAAAATTTTGGACACAAGTACGATTTCCGTAGAACTGCATTTTGAAGAACGATGTACTTTGGTAAAACAATCTAAAATGAGACAAAAATTAAGAATAATATTTTTTCGATATTTTGCTTAGTTTCTGAGAAATCGATACTTAAAGTTTTAGTTGTACCAAATTGCATCACCGTTTTTTGGCGCCGTAATCTTGAAAAATCGATGGGTATTCCATGGGAATTCCATGAAGATATTCAAAAATCTATTCCAAAATAAATTATATATATTTTCTGTTATTTGGATTTAAAGTACAGTCATAGAAGTGAAATTTATTCAAGAACACCCCAAAAAGTACCTAAAAGCCAATTATTTTATTAATTGATTGATTAAGTACCAAACAGGATTTCAATTTTAATTTTTGCATTATAACTTTTGAACCGTGCCAGATACAAATAAATTAGTTATTATCAAAATGAAAGCTGATGGTATTTCCTATAAAAAAGCTTCTTAAAGGATTTCCTATATGTGCCATAGTGACCGTGAAAATGACGGCTGAAAACATAGGAAAATTTACATTTTCGAAAATCGTAAAAAACTCCCAAAAAATTGATCTTTCTGGAACAGATTCTGGGCATGAGTACGATTTCCGTAGAACTGCAATTTGAAGAACGATGTACTTTGGTAAAGCAATCTAAAATGAGACAAAAATTAAGATTAATCTTTTTTCGATATGTCACTTAGTTTCTGAGAAATCGATACTTAAAGTTTTAGTTGCACCAAATTGCATCACGGTTTTTTTTTTGGCGTCGTAATCTTGAAAATTCGATGAGCAGTAGCTTAGTGACAAAGTATATTACTAAAGTTCGAATTCCATGAAGATATGCAAAAATCTATTCCAAAAAAAAATACATAAATTTTCTGTGATTTGGATATAAAGTTAAGTCGAGGACGTGAGAAATTTATTCGTGAACTCTTCAAAAAGTACCTAGAAACCAATTATTTTATTAATTGATCGATTAAGTCCCAAACAGGATTTCAATTTTCTTTTTGCATTATAACTTTTAAATCGTGCCATATACAAATAAATTAGTTATTATCAAAATACTAGCTAAGAAAATTTCCTACAAAAAAGGTTCTTAAGAATTTCCTCTATGTGCTATAGTTAACGTAAAAATAACGATTGAAAACATACAAAAATTTACATATTCAAAAGTCGTATTTCGTTATTGTTGGCATTTCTGAAAACTATTGAAATTTAAGATAAAATCAGGAGCCAAATGAATTATTTATTTGTTAACTATATTTTCTTATCTGGGAAAGTTCCAAAAGTTACTAGATTTTTAGAAATTTTTCGTTTCAAGTATTAAAGAACTTAACTCTTAATTATGAAGATATTCAAACTTCGTGAAATGTTAACTTACTATCATAAACTAATTACCAGATGAAATAGACTTTCTTAGTTATTGAATTTTTAATTATAGTAGATACCTATCAAGTAATTTTTATTTAGGGCCATTAAAATTGAATTTTCTTGATAAAAAATCGTTAAAAATATAATATATAAAATACTCTTTTTTTTTTACTTTTCAGTTGAAATATTTTTAGAAAGCTCAAAAGCTCAAGATTCATATTGATCTCGAGTGCAAGGTGTTAAAAATTAATTGAATTTGTTCAAACTTTATAAATCATTTCAAACATTTAACACATGGCGCCTCCCGGTGACGGATTTTTTGATGGAAATTATGTTTAGGACATTTTCTATCAATTAATAAAAAAAATGGGTTCTACTCTACGTCCTTTTGGGTTAGTGTGTATGCTTCAGCGACTGTACTATAAATTAAATTCATTACAAACCTTAAACCCGTGACACTTCAGGATTCAATATTTCGAAGACGTCTACGAATAATTCCTGATCTCTCAAAGATCTATAAGTCTATAAATTTATAAACAAATTTATCTTAACAAATTAATCCTAATCTACCATTAACTATGATGAAAGTAATCGAATTTCTTTTGCTATTAAAAGATGGCAGACTCTTAAAAATCAATAATTTCGGTGACCTGAAGTAGTATAACATAGTGGGACTATTGCTAAGTAAAAAGAGTTTAAAAAAATACCAAATTTATCCGAATTCCATGAAAATTTTTTCCTCATGTCCCGAAATTCTTGCCTCTTGAAAAACAACACCCAATTTTGTTTGGTTTACCGGCCAATGATATTTTAAACCTCCTCAAATTTTTCCTGCCTCTCTTGTAACTCTGAACCCGATTGTTATCCTTACTATGCGTCCTAGTAAAAAAATACAAATCTTATCAATTTTTTTGGTTCCTTAAGTATAACTTTAGAGAATTGTAATAAAACACCCTTGAAAAGAAAACCTCAAGAAAATAAAAATATTTGACAAAAGTTTTAAACTTTTTGTGTTATAAACTAAAACTTTTACTATAGACAAGACTGATTCAAAAAAAATGATGAACTTTTTTTTTCTTAATTGCATCGAAAATATTGTTGGGAATGAAAAAAAAAATCCTGGGAAAGTTTAAGCTCTTAATATTAATATTAAGAGGTGTCGCTTCGCAAATTTCGATTTTCCATTTAAATAACATGGGAACAATATTCTCTTGCACTTTGGAATTTTATAGCTCACGTTGGTGACAATATTTCGGAATTACCAAGATATATTCTTGTAGAAAATTGAACGATCTACAAAGAAGGTCTCGTGCAAGTTTTTGATATAGTTATTCTTTCAAAAGTTATTCGAGGTCAAAGTTGAACTAAAGAGAAATTTTAATATTTTTTCAATTTTTGGACGCAACGATCAATTTTATGAGAAAATTTTATAAAACATTTTTTTCCTTTAACTTATCTTTATAAAAGATTTTGATATTTTTCACAGATCCAAAGTTATTTGCATTAAACTGAAAATTCCGTGAATAATTGTATTTTTAACATAAAATTTTTTTTTTTTTATTTTAAATAAATAACTAAGGACCTGTGAAAATTTTCAAAAACTTTTATGGAGATAAGTTATAGAAAAAAAAGTGCTCTACAAAAAATGTCTTATAACATTTCCTCATAAAATTGATGGTTGCGTCAAAAAATTGAAAATATATTAAAATTTATCTTTAGTTCAACTTTGACCTCGAATAACTTTTGAAGGAATAAATATATCAAAAACTCACGTTGGTGACAATATTTCGGAATGACCAAGGTATATTCTTATAGAAAATTGAACGATCTACAAAAAAGGTCTCGTACAAGTTTCTGATATATTTATTCCTTCGAAAATTATTCGAAGTCAAAGTTGAACTAGAGAGAAATTTTAATATTTTTTCAATTTTTTGACGCAACCATCAATTTTATGAGGAAATGTTATGGGACATTTTTTGTAGAGCACTTTTTTTTCTATAACTTATCTCCATAAAAGTTTCTGAAATTTTTCACAGGTCCTTAGTTATTTAGTTAAAATAAAAAAAATAATTTCTATGTTAAAAATATAATAATTCAGGGAATTTTCAGTTTAATGCAAATAACTTAGGACCTGTGAAAAATAGCAAAAACCTTTTAAAGAAATAAGTTATAGGAAAAAAAGTGCTCTACAAAAAATGTCCTATAAATTTTTCTCATAAAATTGATGGTTGCGTCAAAAAATTGAAAAAATATTAAAATTTCTCTTTAGTTCAACTTTGACCTCGAATAACTTTTGAAGGAATAAATATATCAAAAACTTGTTCGAGACCTTTTTTGTAGATCGTTCAATTTTCTACAAGAATATACCTTAGTAATTTCGAAATATTGTCACCAACGTGAGCTATAAAATTCAAAAGTGCAAGAGAATATTGTTCCCATGTTATTTAAATGGAAAATCGAAATTTGCGATGCGGCACCTCTTAATATTAAGAGCTTAAACTTTCACAGGATTTTTTTTGTCATTCCCAACAATATTTTCGATATAATTAAGAAAAAAAAATTGTTAATTTATTTTTTAAATCAGTGTATTATAGATGTTCCATTGATTTTTAATGAAAAAAAATATGTTTGTTTTACTTGCATTAAGTTTCAATTAAAATTGAACAAATGTCAGATTTCAAGGTGGAACAATACTCAAATCGCGTCCAAGAGCCGTTTTCTTTGATTCATCCACTGAAGCAACAATTTTATTTCCATAATCGTAGAAATAGCAGAAACATTAGCCACATGTTTTGACCTCCAATCCATTTTCCCAACCGTCAGCGTTATATTACCTCATTCATTGTCAAACTCAACACGGAAAACCTGAGCCAATATCGATAGAAATCGAATGAATGTTGAGAAAAAATCACAAAGAAATATTTTGATTAATTGATCTGAGTCATAGAGAGTGGCGTGCCGTTGTGAAACTCGATTGTGTCACCGTACTTCTTCGAAAAAAAAGAAGAAATATTATAATGTACTCTTCACATGTGAGTCACAATGCCACTTGTTAACAAGTTTCACATTTTCATTTCAATTGGTGTGCGGAGAAAATTCCGTTTTGTGCAACAATTTTGTCATTGTGACAGTTTTTCCTCGACGGATCAAACGATAAACGAGTCAAGTTCAAGTGGTGGCAATCCAAGTTCAAGTTGATACCCAAGTGTCCTAAGAGATGAAAGAAAATAAAACGTAAGCATATATTTCATCCCTCCGAAGATAAATTCCAATGCGACACTTATCGTTCTGTGCTTTATTGCACTTGATTCTCGCGAAAAACCATCATTTTTCCTCGACAAAAGCAATGGTTAACTTTACACAAATACAAAAAAAAAATATAGAAAAATCAGCCTTTTGTTTGTTACTGGTGGAGGCGATCGTCGGAGAATGTCATTCCAAAAATAAAATTTTAAATTGAAAAATACAACGCAGATGTTTTCACGAAATGGAAATTGAAATGATTTTAATTCAACGCAGATCAATAAATAATTATATAACATTGGCTGTGAAAACGCATTATAAATTTCACGTACAACGTTTCGAAATGAAATCATTTCAAATTCGCCGTGAGGAAATCGAAGGGATCAAATCGTAAGCTGTGGCTTAGGTGACGAAAATATCAAAGTTATTGGCTGTTGGATTGCTTTTTTAAAAATTTCATTCGATTTTTTCTATTTTCATCATTCATTATTGGCTTCGCCTGAAGGATATAAAATAGGGTTAAACAGGAGTCCTCAACTTCTTGTACCCTTAGATATTCTATGATTTCATTGTTTTTTTAAAAGAATATCCTATTTTTTCTACTAAATTCTTAATTATTCTTGCATCAAAAATAGGGTACCCAGTTTTATTTTCAATTCAAATTCACTTGTGGTATCATTCCCGTGGTTCTAGACCTGTAATTCCCAACGTGAGGCATAGGCATGGACGTTATTTCATGGATGATTATTCTTTGGATGCTTGTTTAAATACAAGTTAATGACGTTTAAGTTTCCTTCAGATGAATACCCGGAAAATTTAGAATAACAAAATTGAAATGTCACAAGGGAGAGTATGAGTATTTAGAAATGCATAAGTGAGGCCAAGGACCCAAAATCGGTTAGGTACTACTGTTCTAGAGGGAAAAGAAACTAACTAATGCTAGAAAGCAAAAATTGATTTTAGGGCTTAGAAAATTTTTATATAAATAATCCTTACGTAAAGAAAGTAGGTTTGATTCCTATGACAATATTAACTCAGGAAGCCTAAAAATTAGGGCATTAAGTCATCTAATAATAATCACCTAAACCAGTGGTTCCCAAAGTTGAATGGACTCCAATCCACATCTTAGTTTAGAGAAAATAGGGTACAAATATTCGTAATGCATTTGGAAATATCAAATTTATCACTTCCCTTTTCATATTCAAGTCTTATTCATGTCAAGTATAACTCTTGACAAGGGCGGATTCAGGATTTTTTTCTGGGGGGGGGGCACAATATCATCTTTCATTTGCAAGTGCGTGAAAGGGATCACGAAAAAAATTCACAATTCCAACCAGAAATAAACTAAAGTTTCACTAATGTTCTTTCTGTTATTTTTTCATATATTTTCACAACTTTAATAATTTGATTTGCTTCTAAGTATGTACTGTTATGGAATCTCCACAGTACACAATAATACCCTGGGGGGGCACGTGCCCCCCCCCCCCCCCCCTAAATCCGCCCTTGAGATTGATTCAAACTTCTAGGGGTATAATTGGGCCAAATCTGGATCAGTCCTACTATCCTGTCTAGGAATTTATTGATTATTGCCATTTTTTTTATTCTAATTTTACGATACTGAAATTATTCCAGGCTAAAATATATGGGTATTAAATTGATACACAAATTATGTTTTTGGAAAGTATACATATATGATATACATATATGGGAGGCACGTGCCCCCCCTAAATCCGCCTTTGACTCTTGACATAAACCAATGCGAGCTTAAACATATCCTACATGCTTGGAAGACAATTCTACGTTTGGCTCGAAAAATTTTCAACAGAATTTTTCCAGATAGGTTCGGGAGTTTCCCAGAAGATCATACTGGGACCCATCTTGTATTTAATATCTTCCGACTTCTGTAAATACTACCACAGCCTTAAATTGGCGTCCGAGAAACTCCAAGCATCACTCACCACACTCCAATCTGCTTAAAAATGGGTCCCAAGATTGGAAATTTTTGTTAGATGGGTCGGAGTCCAGTCAAATTTGGGAACCGCTAGTTCAGGGACAGTTTTTGAATTAAATTGTTTAACAATAAAAACTCTGACTCATGAAAATTGATATTTTATGAAACAATGGAAGAATTTTTCCCCCTTTTCCCTACAAAAAAAAAATCAAAACTACTTCATTACAAATGTGCAATTTTTGTATACTACTTTTATGTCGCGAGCGACCAATTGGGTCCCTATAAATGTTGCCCTAAGAAACCTAAAATTGGTACGCACAGAAAACATTCAAAGTTTAAATAATTTTCCAAAGGAAGTATGGCAATGAAAACTAGACGAAATTCGTGATCACCAAAGTTATTGAATTTAATCGGATAAGTGACCACTTTATGACGAATTCATTAAACGTATTGTTCCACCAATTATTGCCTTTTGATGTTGAAATTATTTTGGCCTTGTCATTTGCCTATTATATCGCACATAAAACATTCAATTCAAATGCAATTTTCAATGCAATCTAATAAATTTTGATTTGTACTAAAAAAAAATAAGTTTTCTTCAATCTTCCTTTAAAAAGTCTACATTGATTTTTCATCAATAATAACGCATTTAACAAACGATTAAAAGGTCTTTGCTTTTTCTTTTGTTTTTGTTCAATTCGGGGAACTTTATTTTTTCTATTTTTGATTTAATTTGAATCAATCAATTATCAATTTCCTCCTACTTACTAAATTTATACAGCGTGAACCGGGAAATGCTTTTTAATCGATTTGTCGGCGAAATAGTATATTTTTAACCCTTATTCTATTTTTGAACTATGAGCTTCAATAATTACCAATTAATTTCAGTTTGCAAAAATTCTTTCGTTTTAAATAAAATCAATAGTAAAATATATCTTGATCATAAGGTACATAACCCGATGAAAAATTTACGTATGCCAATGTTATTTGTTATGTAAAACTGGTCGAATTCCAAACTTTCCATGCCAGGGAATTAAAGCAATTCGTTTTTCCGTAACAGATCATTGTATATATAGTAGAGCAGTGGCGTAGTTTGGTAACCAAGGGCTCTGGGACAAATTAAAAAATGGGGCCCCACTGCTATCTAAACTGATTAGATTTTATCAAATAAAAATATGAAATATACAAATACCTTAAAAATGCTAAGCTACTTAAGCTCTTTTTTGTGCACTGCAGGGCAGGTAATAAAAATAGCAAACAGTAACGACATAAATTACAATTAATACTTAATCTAAGTTTGGCTAATAAAACGAAATAGAGTAGATTCAAGGGTTTATATATAAAGGTCGGACCTACCAACTGCCTAAAGAATAATAGAATAATAGGTTCAAATATATTAATGAGTACAATTGCACGTACTCCTTGTGCAAGATTTATAAAATACACAGGTGGCCTCATGGTGGCTACGTGACGTATCCAGAAGAAATTCTTACATATCTTCAGACTGATTCAATTTCAAAGTTCTTCGTATGACGTCATTTTTTTTTCTAATGGAGCAACCTGTGCAATTTACAAACCTTGCTCCTTGTGTACGTTTGAGTATCTATAACTGGTTTTTTGATCTTTTAATGAAATATTGGAATCAGTCGATTTCTTTCATCATCATTTCTTAAGACCACCATATTTTGGCTCCATCTATTGAATCAATAACTAGTAAAGAGTTAGCCGTGAAATATTCATAGCCAACATCGATATAGCGACTAACAAATGGCAAAAATTGGCAATTGAATGGAATCAAAATATTACATGCAGCTAATGCCAACAATCAGCAAATTATATTTAGTATGTTTATATTATTTACCGAAATACATACAATTACCTATTACTCCTGTTAAAAAAGGCATTAAAAGAAATTTTGATATTATTTCATTTAAAATTCCTTTAATAACTTTAAATGACTCCTAACGGGTTTTTCGAACAGTAAAACACCTTCAAATTTTGATTGTTGGATGCCACCGGCTGGGTGATAAATATTTTGCATCCTCTGACCAATTTGGAGTTCATCTTAGAAAAGATATAGAACGCTAACAACCGGTACTTAGAAAAGGAAAATTATTGCACCTAAAAGTCTGAATCATATCCCCTTTTATAGAGAAAATATGCTTATTTTTACATCCTACGCCCGATTGCGATACGATTTCCTGCTTTTTTTCCAAAGAAAAGAATTCCTGTTTTGATTTATTTGAAAAAAAGCGAATTTGGGGGTCAAAAAACTAGCAAAAGTATTTAAGGAAAAAAATAAGCCTAAAGAATGCATTCCCAAAAATAGAATATCTTGCATCCTAGAAATATATAACGGAGCGTTGAAAGACAAGTATCTCTTAGGGAAAATTTTTTGGAAAAAATATAGATTTAAGTTGTTAATCTTACATCTTTATCACCCACCATAGGTGCAGGTGATCAACAAATATAGAAAACTCAATGGTTATCGAATGATTTAGCTTTTAGACAAAGCTTTTAGTCGAGAAGTTTTTTTATGAATGGAGTCAGGAAAGCGAAATTTGATCACGGAATTTATATAAAAGAAAAAACTAAACATCCTGTGTTAATCTGAATAGTTACCACCTTAACTACTTTGAAATATTGAATGTAATACTCATTAACATTTATTTTTATTTGTAAACTATTTTAGACTTTTATTATTCTGTCGTACATCACGCAAATGAAGTTGCGTGTATTAGCAAGTATGAATAGTAATAGAAACTAACGACCCTTATTCTCCATACAAAATATAAAAATAAATCTTAAGTTATAATCGGGATGAAATTCTTTCAGAAATCTTTTCACTGGCCCACACTGTACACCAAGATGCGTACTTTCCATTTCTTGGGAATTCTATATTTAATTTTATAATACCGTAAACGTCACTATGACGAAAAGACAATCAAATTTAACCGTGCGCTAATCTGTAAATATTGAAATAATGAAATAATGAATTATTCTATTTTCCCATCGTAGAATTACCAAAAAAAACATTTCATTTGGCATCAGATCATTCGATAAATCGACAAAGAAAATCTCATTAAGAATGTTTTTCAATATAATATTTACAATTAACGGTGAAAGTCTAAAATATCTACCACCCATTAGAATAAATGTGCGATAATTTTTACACAACGAAAAATCTTTGGTGATTCAATTAACATTATTGAAGAGAAGAAAAATGATTTGTGTAATGCGATTATTCCATGTCCATCATGGACAACTGCGGTGAGGGCAGACCTCCAAGACGTCTCTTTTCAAGTATACACTTCGCATGAAAATCGTGTTTCCTCATATTAATTACCTCTAAATAATCGGTGTCACTAATACTATCCATTTCAATTGCACAACTTTTTATTATATTGTCGCAGATGATGTTTTAATGTATGAAACGAGAAAAGACTGGAAAATATTACATTTGTATCGTATTTTTAAAGCCTTCGGCTTTCATTGTTGTATGGTTGGCGCATTATGACAATATAATAAAAGAAGACGTGTATGAATGTGACACGTTCACTTCCATCAACCAACTCTAATGCTCTTGAGGAAGGTCGTATCACTCGTTAAAGTGTCAAAGAATAAATTTTAAAAATCTAACACTAATTCCTATAAATAAAAATAGAGTGGAAATACGGTCAAGTGCGAGTCAAACTCGCACATCAAGGATTTCATACTTATCAGCACTAATTTCTTTTCGGGGTTTCACCCAATGGCATGCCTAATTTCCGGAGTCTCTCCCTGGCGAGATTCATCATTTTAGGTCCAGGATTTCCTTTCTGCAACATCAAAAATAAATCCTTTTCTTCTAAGAATGAGACCCATCTAATTACCATTTTATCAGCACGCTGATTTCTTTTCGGTTTTTCGCCTAACGACAGGCCTAATTTCCGGAGTCTATCTCTGGCGAGATTCATTACTTTTAAGTCCAGAATTTCCTTTCTGCAACAGCAAATATAAATCCTTTTTCTCTAAAAATGAGACCCAACTAGCTAGTTGTTCTACTTGTCTTCTTTTTCGTTGAATTTTCTCAACATTTCCACGTTTATGGCTCAATCCATACATTGAATTTTTCATTCTTTTCCATTCTTCTTCAACATCAAATTTTAAAGCTCTTTTTTCTAATTGACACCCTGAATTTGAGGTTTGAAAGGTTTAACAGTTTAATAGTAATACCATTTTATCAGCACTAATTTCTTTTCGGGTTTACACCTAACGGCAGGCCTAACTTCCGGAGCCTATCCCTGGCGAGATTCATTATTGTTAAGTCCAGGATTTCTTTTCTGCAACATCAAAAATAAATCCTTTTCCTTTAAAAATGAGACCCATCTAGCTAGTTGTTCTTTTTGTCTTCTTTTTCGTTGATTTTTCTCAACACTTCCACGTTTGTGGCTCGTCTATTCATTGCATTTTTTCCATTCTTCTTCAGCACCAAATTTTAATGCTCTTCTTTCTAATTGACACCCTGAATTTGAGGTTTGAAAGGTTTAACAGTTTAATAGTAATACCATTTTATCAGCACGCTGATTTCTTTTTGGTTTTTCGCTAACGGCAGGCCTAATTTCCAGAGTCTATCCCTGGCGAGATTCATTATTGTTAAGTCCAGGATTTCCATTCTGCAACATCAAACATAAATCCTTTTCCTCTAAGAATGAGACCCATCTAGCTAGTTGCTCTTCTTGTCTTCTTTTTCGTTGAATTTTCTCAACACTTCCACGTTTGTGGCGCAATTCATACATTGAATTTTTCATTCTTTTCCATTTTTCTTCAGCATCAAATTTTAAAGCTCTTCTTTCTAATTGACACCCTAAATTTGAGGGTTGAAAGGTTTAAGAGTTTAATAGTAATACCATTTTATCTGCACGCTGATTTCTTTTCGGTTTTTCGCCTAACGGCCGGCATAATTTCCGGAGTCTATCCCTGGCGAGATTCATCATTTTTAAGTCCAGGATTTCCTTAGTGAAACAGCAAATATAAATTATTTTCCTCTGAAAATGGAACCCTTCTAGCTAGTTGTTCTTCTTGTCGTCTTTTTCGTTGACTTTTCTCAACACTTCCCCGTTTGTGGCTTGATCCATACATTGAATTTTTTCCATTCTTCTGCAGCATCAAACTTTAAAGCTCTTCTTTGTAGTTGACACCCTGATTGGGGTTTAACCTGAAAATTCAAAAGATTTAACAGTTTAACAGTAATACCATGTACAAAATCTCACCTTTTTAGTTAATCATAGCTATATACTTTCCAATAAATTCCACCAAATAAAGTACCAACATTTTATTTTCAGTTGCCATGTAGATGTCGCTGCTGTGTTCGTCTCGTATTGAGTTAACGTTTTTGAAAAGTTGAGGAAAAACCGTTGGAAATTATGCTACTTTTATCGTCCATCGAAGAGGAGTACAACACGTCGTATGAGCTCGGCTACGACAACATTAGCGGTTGGGGTGAGCGCTACTTCTACACCTACTACAGCGAATTCGGCAATCGGCCGATCGCAATCGTCATCGAAACGTCCATCCTAATCGTCACGTTGATCGCCTCGATTGCCGCCAACACGTTGATCGCCTGTGCCATTTGCCAGTATCGCGAAATGCGAAATACCACCAACTACTTCCTGCTGAATCTCACACTCGCCGATCTCGTCTTCGCCTTCAGCATTCCGCCCATCGCGTACACGCGAATCACCCAAAACTGGCAACTCGGGGATATTGCCTGCAAAATTGTTCCGTATTCGCAAGTAAGTATAAGTCGATGCTATTAGATACTATGATAGTTACCTCATGAGTTATCCGAAATTTTTGATAAGAGACATCTTTTAGGTATCAAACTATTTTCTGAAGGAATTCCATAGTTCGTGGTTTTATAAGATTTTGGACTTAATAACTAAAATTAATATATCAGTCGGCGCCAAACTCTCAAACTTACTAATTAATATCCTTACTAATTAATATCTTAAAGAGTGTAGTAAGTACAAAACTTCCGTAAGGTGTTCCATACTAATCTCACGGTATTATAAGTCGCCTTTAGTTGTCATAATTCTATACCTAAAACAATTATTTTGTAAATTTGATAAACCCAACTCCGTAATATTCCAATTTTCTATCCAACTATAAGCTTTATAGAACCAATTATACTCACATTCCTAATTCTTTTTCTTTTGCCTTCTGTTTGTTTGCTGTTTTGTTTTACTATGGACCCTTCCTCATAATTTATCCGAAATTTTTGATGAGAAACATCTTTTAGGTGTCATACTATTTTCTGAAGGAATTCCATAGTTCGTGGTTTTTAAGATTTTGAACTTTATAACTAAACTTCCAAATAAATGTCCCAGTCGGTACCAAACTCTCAAACTTACTAATTAATATCTTAAAGCGTGTAGTACAAAGCTTCCGTAAGGTATTCCATACCAATCTCACGGTATTATAAGTCGCCTTTAGTTGTCATCATTCTATACCTAAAACAATTATTTTGTAAGTTTCCTAATTCACATTTCCTAATTCTTTTGCCTTCAGTTTGTTTGCTGTTTTGTTTTACTATGCACCCTTCCTCATAATTTATCCGAAATTTTTGATGTGAAACATTTTTTAGGTATCACACTACTTTCAGAGGGAATTAAGCTCAGTGATTTTTACTAATTTTGCCACAATTCCGGAAATATAAATTTTCAGTAATTGATGGATTCCTTTTCAATCTTTATAACTGATCTCCCAAATTAATGTATCAGTCGGCGCCAAACTCTCAAACTTGCTAATTAATTTCTTAAAGTGTGTTGTACAAAGCTTCCGTAGGGTTCCTCCTACCAATCACACGGTATTGTAAGCCGCTTCATCAATTTATGCCTAAAACAAATAATTTGTAAGTCCAATAAACCCATCTCCGTAATATTCCAAGTTTCTATCCAACTATTAGACGTATAAAACCAATTATACTCACATTTCCTAGATCTTCAATTTTTCTTTTGTTTCCAGTTTGTTTGCTGTTTTGTTTTACTATGGACCCTCACATTGATCAGCATGGATCGATATCGCTGCATTGTGGTTCCGCCATACCGCTCGCATTTGACACCCACGCGAATTCTTCTGCTGGTGGCCGCAACGTGGGTGATTGCCATTACGATATTCCTGCCTGTGGTTTTCTGGTTTCGGGAGCAACACGTCCACGACCATCACATAATATGTACCCTTGTCTTTCCAATGTCAACGGTGATTTCATATTCCATATGCTTCACATTACCGGCGTTGATCTTTTCATGTATATTACCGATGTCGTTGCTCGTGTATTTCTATCATCGAATCTTCTGCAAGATTTTGTCATCAAGAAGTCGATGGTCAGTACCCTGCGTGTTGGTGACGACCAGCGAAAACACCAATTCAACAGGGAATTTGACGAAGAGTTTTCCGGCTTCACCACGACGTGAAAGCGACTCCAGTTTGTTCGGATCGATTGTGCCATTATGGGCACGTAAGATGTCGACCAGCAGTCAAACAAATGTTTCGGGTAAACCACGCCAGAATTCATTGTCGCAACACGAAGAGGTGCGTCTCAACAAACACATGCGGGTCGTGCGGCTCTTGCTTCTCAACGTGGTCGTTGTACTACTTATGTGGCTGCCAATTACCATCGTCACGTTCCTCATCTACCAGGATGGCATTCGTCCCAACGACAACACCGACTTCTTCCTCCGATCTCATCATTTCGTGTGGTGTTTGAGCGTTGCGTTGCTCAACACCGTTGTCAATCCGCTCCTTTACGGCGTCCTGTCCGAGAACTTTCGGCTGTGCTTTCGCAAATGGTGGTATGGACACGTGTCGAAAAAAAACAGTTCCGATAGTAATAAGTGTGCGGCACCGTCGCCGATTAACGGCCACATAACGGCCAGTGGTGGCAAGTTGAATGACGCCTTCTTCAACATCAACACAACCGCCAACATTAACAATAACTGTATCAGTATTAAAGGAACGAAAATTTCCGCGCTTCGAAAAAATAGTATTGTCGGTTCAATCATGGAAATTCCTAGTGCAGAACATGTCTAATGCTATCTGTATTAAAAAATATTTCATGTTTATTATTTCCTACGATAAACATTCATTGTACTTATACTATGTAATTTATTATTTTCAATAAATTTAATCTATAGAAATATTGTGAAAACAATATTGGTTATACGTATCTTTTTTCTTGAATCAATAAAAATCCTACATACCATGCACTTCTTAAAAATTAAGGAAAATCAATGGAAACCCCTTCTCCGAATATCAATGGTTATAAAACGTTTTTGTTTAGTAATAGAAGGCTACATGGAAGCAGTGGCGTAGCTACCTAGGGGCTAGGCCGGGCAGTACCCCGGGGCTCTTGAATCCTTACCAAAAATCTTGATCAAACTGAACTTTTGGAAAATCAGTTGGAAGCTCACCAATTATGTAAGGAAATAATGAGCAAATATGGAGTGCTAGAATGCGACCTAACGGAAGTATTTACAGCAATGTTATTATTCTTTACAATTCCTGTCACTTCTGCAGCAGCTGAAAGGTCATTTAGCAAATTAAAAATAATAAAAAATTATTGAAGAAATAATATGGGCCAAATTTGACTCCGATATTTATCGCTAATAGCAATTGAAAACAAAAGCGCTTCAAGCCTGGATTGAAACGAAGTCATTGATACTTTTGCGAAAACTAAAGCTAGGAAAAAATTGTAAATATAATTGTTATTTAGTCAGTTGGTAGGGCAGACCTTTATATAATAAGCCCTTGAATCTTTTCTATTTCGTTTTAGTAGCCAAACCTACACCAAGTATTAATTGTAATTTATGTTGTTACTGTTTAATATTTTTATTACCTGGCCTGCAGTGCCTGCAGAGCTTAAGTAGCTTAGCATTTTTAAAGTATTTTTATATTTCATATTTTATTTGATAAAACCTAATCAGTTTATACATAGTAGTGGGGCCCCATTTTTTAATTGGCCCCAGGGCCCTTGGTTACTTAGCTACGCCACTGCATGGAAGGCTAAGAATGAATTAAATAACTAATATTTTTCTATACTATTTAGTATTATACTTGAATTCCCGATATCTAATTCTCATTGCGCAATTAGCCTCATATAATGGCAGCTTAAACAGACGCAAATATGCTTGATGAAATAAAAAAATATCTTTGATAGTTTTAATCTAAACTGTTTAGCTTGTAAGTCTATCTATCGGTGGTGTGAACCAGATTTTCAAAAAAAAAAAGAAGATTTTCCAACAGAATAAGTAAAGACTCTATACTTCTATTATTAATGTATGGATATTTTTAATTTTATCAAAAATTTTTTATCATTTTGTAAATGAGTAACGGCGACCTGTAAGCTGTAACCAAATCAGCTAATCTGTAAATAACAGTTCTGTTATTAATTGTATTACAGAACAGAAGAAGGATAAAAGAGAGTATATAGTATTTCGGTCGATTTAGTTCAATTTCTTTTACAATTTTAGCGATTTTCCGATTATTTTTCTAAATTTTCAAGTTTTTAAGTACTCTACAGTGTCTTTTAAAATCTATTAGTGGGGATCTACTTTGACATGTTATGTCCAATATAGCTGTTTATTTTGAAAGTGGCCTATGTCCAATTCAAGAATAGTTCATATAATTACTTTTTTTGCAACAATAAATACATAAATTTCACAATCAAAGAAGTTAGTACTAGTGAGTCGAAAACGAATATCATATCAATAATTTAAAATATTACAAATATCAGCAAATCAAAAGTTGTCGAATGGATTGTCCGTAAAATGAATTTAGGCCACTTTCAAAATAAACGACTCAATTATTGTTTTTTTTTTCACATTAACAATATGAAAAGTACGTAAAAAATATTTGGTCTTATTGTGTTTACAATGCAAGCAAATTCAAAAATGCCAAATAATCATTTCTTCGTTAGCAAATTGTAATTCCGTTGTATTCGATGGCAATGAATCTTCGGGTCGAATTTTTTCAGCATACTTCTACATGTTTGGCCGCTTGTTTCTAAAATTTAAAAACAATTAAGTGAAATGTAATATTAGTTAATGGCAAAAAATTGCCTTGTTATTATTTAACGATTTATCAATCTTTGGATTAGTATTTAAAGTAAGTGATTATAGTTACAATTTTATGTGATCTTTGGGGAATCGATTTTCATCGTAAATGTGAATAAATGAATGAATAAAAGAGACAGTACTTAATAGGTGGGAGAAGACGACAGATAAACGATAGCAAAACAATTATTTGACAATTATTGAACCGTTTATTTTGAAAGTGAGTTAAGTCCATTTCAAGAACAATCCCTATAGTATTATTATTTTTAACCATGGGAACATAAGATACTAAGGAGGAGGGAATAATTGGCGTTTTTGTTAACAACTAAAATGAAATCAGTAATTTGTGAAAACTTAGCAGTTAAAAAATTAACATACTTTGTTCTAGTTACAAGAAGAAGAATCACCATATAGACCGTCCTTGAAATGAACTTACGCCACTTTCAAAATAAACGAGTCATATTATTTCTCCAAACATACTACGAGCATATTCAATATAACAACAAAAACCCTTTTTAAGAGTCATTTTCTTGAGCTTTTGATATTTTGAAGGTATTGATATCTTTTGCCCTATTATACCCTCTTCTAGCTACAACTCTGCTTAAACGATATCCCTGTTAAAAACATCACTTTAAAACTAAGGTTTTTGAGAGCATTTTTTTGGATAATTTACAATATTTTGATAGAGAAGTGAATCATAAAGAAAAACCAATAAGTTAGGGACAAAAAAGGGCAAACATTAGTTTTTCTCTGTCACTGAATTATCAATAAAGTTTTTCAATATTCGCTTTAAAAAGCTTTGAAAAACTTTAATTTTGGAGTTGTCTTTTTGAGATTTTTAATTTGTTCACCAGAAGTCTATTTGGTACTGTTTGTTTCCAAAATATGGAAACTATTTACAGTAGGGCAATATTGCCAATATTGAGAAATGCTGATCTGTATATTTACCTTCACGCATTGATTATGAAAAGTGTTCATATTTTTTTGGTTGTAAATTCGTTCTTTAGCTTCTTCAAATGACATCGGCACACGAACAATTTGATCAGCGGATGACTAAAATAAATGACATTTTTATTAATTGGAAAATAAACTATTACAATATTTAAAAGAATTTTCAATTCATGGATACCCAACCTCCACACAAAACTATTAATTTATAAAAGAAAACGAAGATTTTTACACAATGTAGTTAATTATTGGGCATCACTTTTCTAGATCAGGGTTGTTTTTCAAGTGGCCCAATTTGCATATTATTTATTTTCAACAATCGTTAATATAGGAAAGAATCACTTGTATAAACTATAAATTCTAGTCATATTTTTATATTTTTACACTCCGTTTTGGGTGGTGCAAAAGTATTTTATGTGGAACAACCCTGCTTTAGATCATATCCTAATAAGTAGCTTACAGAAAAAATATACGACATTTCTCCAATGTTGATAGAAGTATAAACTCTATGAGTTCCATCAAACAAATTCTCCAAAGTTTCGAAAACTTCAACTGCCATCTTTTCAATTTCTGGCGTATTAAAATTTGGAATAATCACCTAGAAAATTAGAGTTATTTTTTTATTGTCCGATTTAAACCAAACTTTAAATTATTTTTTTTACCATTCGTTTAATTTTCACATAAATGGCACAAGTTTGCCGAAAGTCAGAGAGTTTGATTCGGTTATTTGAAGCGCACAATACTTCGAAATTTTCACCCGTATTATTGCCCCACCAACTTCTAAGTTGAACCATATCTAAAACAAAAAAAATATTAAGTAATTTCATTCCACACAATTCGATTTGCAATCTGTCTTTCAGTAATAAATAAATGATCTACAAAGAAAATTGCATCCCATAAAATAGAAAGGGGTGTGAGGTATATTAATTTTTACATAGCCTCCTCTAGAATATAGGACAATCCCAGAAATGAGACTCAATCCAATTATCTATACTAGAAATATTTTTTGGATGTCTTTTTAATTTAAAATTTATAATTTAACAAATTACCATTAATGAAAAAAATCCTCTTTACCGAAATATACATAAAGAGGTATCAGCTTTTTTTCGATTGAAGTGAACACATTTCTATGAGTAAAAGTCAAAGTGGAGTCCAAAAATTTTAAGAATTTTACAATCCCAATAACAAATAATGTATAAATTTACAATAGTGTAAATTTAAGTAATGTGTAAATTTTACAATAGAATTATAATCAATTGAAATAACTATAGGTCCTATAATATTGAATAATAATAAAATATTATATTCAAAACAATGAGATTGTTTCTTTAAATCTCTCGTAAATTGTAATTAAAACTTAGGTACCCCGTTCCGTCCTAGGTTCCCCTACATTGAAAGTTCATTTTTTTGTGTACATTTTTTCATTTTAATTTGTAAGAAAGGAAATATTTGAATGAAAAGGTCTTCTCGCGATTATTAATTTTAAGGTCCAAAAATTTTTTTTCGCTTTTGAATTGTGACAAGATTGAAATTGTCACAAGTTGGTACAAGGGCCCTCACCAGATAAGATGGTCTAAAATGCCCCCATTGCAATCGGGTTAATTTTTTTTTCTGAAAATATCTTTCAGTATGGACAACATCTCAGCCAAATTTCAATTCTAAAATATAACGCATTTTTGTGTAAAAAATAAAAATATTTTTTTTTCAAATTCAATATTCTCTGAAACTGTTTTATAATACCGAAAAAAGTGGTTGAATGTGAAGATATCACTAAGTAGTATTCCGAGAAAAATTCGCTCATGATTCAGATCGATCAATCATTGTTAAAAATACGATTTATTTTTTCAAAAAATTTTTTATGCCAAAATCGTTTGGAACATCTTAGTTTTTTTTAACGACTTTTGATAAAAATAAAAACAACTGCACTCTTTACTGGTGATAGCTACTTTTTGTAATGCAGCACAGTTAATTGAACATTGAGTATGATTTTTACGCGTTTTTGTCACCTGGAATAAACGTTAATTCCATTTCCCATTCCGCCCCGTGTTCCCATACATGAAATGCAAATGTGTAAGTTGTCCCCTTTAGTAGTAGATATGAACGAACATTTCTTAACTTTTAATAAATAAGTTCCAAAGAAAACAGTAGTCAACCCAGAGGGGGTGCCAAATCTACTTCAAATAAAATTTTGTTTTTTTTTTAATAAAATTGACCCTCGATTAAGTCAAACCCCTCTCAAGTCAAAATCCTAGATCCACTACAGATTGAGAAACAAACTTACCACCAATTTTGTAGATAACTCCAGGTGGAATAAAAGCCACGTCGCCTTTACGACTCTCAAGACATCTTAAAGCTCCATACACTGAAGAGAATGGTTCACTTACATCCCCACTGCACGAACCAATGCACTGCGAACACAGTGACCGCAAATTGAATTTATTTTTCTTCCACTTGTACTCATTTTCCTTTTCCAAAATACCCGGTACACAACTACCATTACCAAAAAAATCGTTAAGACTCTTAGCAAATGTTGGTTCCGGGCATTCAGGCATTCGTAACACCTTCTTCTGGGCCAGAAACATAATCGGCGCAATGTAACTAACTTCCGAAAGCCGATGTGCATGACATGAACGAGCACCGCGTAATTGTTCAAAATTCGTATAGTAACTATCTTTTCGAATAACAGCCGCACTCATCATATCCTCGTTTCCTAAGTTTTCCACGGCAATCACTCGAAATTCGTAGGATGTGTTAAACACGAATTGAACGGCATCGTTAAAATCGATCACCGAAAACGACGACGTATTGTGCTGTAAAAATTTCAGAACACCCTCGGTATTTTCCCCGGAAACGCACACGAAAATCTTTTGTCCGTTGACAGCAATCGCCCGGTCTTCAAAGTATGAGCGACATTCTTCAATTTGTTTTGATGTCACCACAAAGAAATATTTATTTAAAACACCCTCACTCGGCTCCAAACGCATTACGTTATTGTACATGGTGTTTTTGTGAATGTAACTTTGCAGGGATGAATATGCATTACGCAACATAATATTTTTGTTTATGTGCAAGTTTAAGACTACTTTCAATGTGTCTTCCGAATATTTTCTCCATTCATTCAAATGCTCATCGATCGTATCTTTTGACGTATCACCGACAATACCGCCAATTGGCTTCAATAACCACCGTCCTTTTTCCACTTGATAAAAATCATACACTCTAAAATTTGGTCCCAACAATTTAAATTCACTTGAACTACTTCTTTTCGATCGTTTTCCCAAACCAAATACTGATGACTCGTCATTCATTTGTGGTGCATATATTCTTGAAATTACCGAAGTTTTATTGGTTTCGAGAATATCTTTGAAATTATCCAATTTCTCTTCTACAAGAAAATTTATTACATTACTTTACATCTGGTGTATTATGTATAAATTCTAAATTAATTTCGATAAATACTCAAGTTTCATAGTATTTATACCCAGTGGCGTAGCTAGGTAACCAAGGGCCTTGGGGCAAATTAAAAAATGGGGCCCCACTGCTACGTAAACTGATTAGGTTTTATCAAATAAAAATTTGAAATATACAAACACTTTAAAAATGCTAAGCTACTTAAGCTCTTTTTTGTGCACTGCAGGACAGGTAATACAAATATTAAACAGTAACAACATAAATTACAATTAATACTTGGTGCAGGTTTAGCTAATAAAATGAAATAGAGAAGATTTAAGGGTTTATTATATAAAGGTCGGGCCTATCAACTGACTAAATAAAAATATATTTACAATTTTTTCCTAGCTTTAGTTTTCGCAAAAGTATCAATAACTTCGTTTAAATCCAGACTTTATGCGGTTTTGTTTTCAATTGCTATTTGCGATAAATGTCGGAGTCGAGTTTGGCCCATATTATTTCTTAAATAATTTTTTATTATTTTTAATTTGCTAAATGGCCTTTCAGCTGCTGCAGAAGTGACAGGAATTGTAAAGGATAATTACATTGCTGTAAATACTTCCGTTAGGTCGTATTCTAGCACTCCATATTTGCTCATTATTTCTTTACATAATTGGTGAACTTCCAACTGAATTTCCAAAAGTTCAGTTCGATCGAGATTTTTGGTAAGGATTCGAGAGCCCCGGGGCACTGCCCCGCCTAGTCCCTAGGTAGCTACGCCACTGTTTGTACCTTCTAGGTCAACAGTGTCAATTCCAGAAAAAAATTCCCCATCATCGATGGCTTTTGCGACAGGCAACCAAGAAGTAAAGGCCACATCAGCATCTTGCTCGATAAGACAATGAACGGCGCCTACAGGTCCTTCGTAACGGCCAGCTTCACTACAACTATTATTAGGACATAGAGCGCACAAATTCGAAAACATTAATTTAAAATATTGGTCCTCATCATCTAAATGACTCCACTTTCCCGGCAAACATGCCGCCTTTAATAAGCTAGAAACCTCAAAGATTTCATTTTCTATGAACCATGTCTCGACTTTTTTTTGCTTTAGTGATGGAAACAGTAAATTTGTATAGGCGTAGTAGAAAAAAGTTCGATAATGAAGACTTGTTTTCGACGAAAAGCAAACCGTAGCGTTTTGAAAGTCTGATATTTTTTTCAACTTGAATTTATGGGATTGAATGGCGACCACACTGTCATTTCCTAGAGAAAACACAAAGGAATTCTTTAATTATTATTGTCATATACTATTTGAGGGATTTTATACCTAAATTAGGAAGTTCTTTGAAAGAATTTCTTGTTTCTTCGGAGGAAATGAATGTGATTTTCTCTTTAATTTTATACGTCTGAACAATTTCATAGAGTAGTTTTAGATGGCTCTGCGGAAATAAGCTGGTGAAGATGATCGATTCGTAGTTTAAGACAGTGTAGTTGAATTTGGTGCCAATATTGCCGGCGCAATCGATTTCTTTGGTTCGGGTGGTGCAGGATAGGACGAATTTGGAGGTGACATTTTCCACGCTTAAGAGTGTCTGCGAAGCGGCCTGACATGGAATTATCTTCGACTGTGGTATACAAATTGTTACTGATTTCAAAAAAGAAATGACAAAGTTTTTATTAAGTTTTTTTGTTTCAATAATTGTTAACTTTGCACCAGTGTTTCCCAACCTTATTTGCACTATTTTTAACCACGATAATTTTTTATAACTTCTAATTTACTATTTGATTAATTTAAACTTGGGACAAGTCCGTTCCCAAATTGCCCCTTGCAGAACGTGGAATCCGCCTTAGAAAACACTGGTTTATACTGTATGTATTAGCGGTAAATTCAGGAAAATTTTATTCAATATAATTTTCCAAAAATAAACTATAAGTAACGATAAAAATTGATTTTATGAATCATTACATTTCACAGTTGCAGAAAAATGTAATATTACATGATGTCTTGCAATTAAAATATCTTATAGTATATTTTTAGCTATAAATTATAAAAACATAGTAATAAGTTTTGGTGTGAAAAAAAATTTAATGGAAAAAGTTACTGTCTTTGTCGAGTTTATCTGTTTCCCAATAACTCCACCAATTTGTGTCGTTAGGGTAGACCGATAGCCGGGGGATTTCTTTCCTACTTGAGAACAAGTCTACATAGAAATTATCTTCAACTGTTTCTGCAGCGACTATAAAAAGGTTTAAAGAAAATCAGGATGTGTAAACACTTTGGTATGGATAAAAAGGATTAAAGTAGTTACCAATGCTTCTCAATTGCCAGAGAAAAACAAGCATTCTAATCATAATATATTGGAAAAACATCTTGAAAATTTTATTGAAAATTGTCATTTAAGTTAAATTGTTATTTTTTTCAAATCCATAGATATTATGTATCCACATGATACAAAGCAGCATAAGAAATCTATTTGTTCAAAAGATTCAAAGATTTAGTAAAGAACTGTACATATTCAAGTTAAAATAAAAATACTATTGTGTGATTGAAAAATTGTATGCACCTATATTTTAATTTTAGAAGCTAATCGTGTATTTTGTTTAACTAAAAAATAAAGCTTAAATTAGTTGTTCAAATATAGTTTTTATAGTTCTTAAAATGTTTTCAATTGTTCTCGCAAGTTCGAATAACTTCCAACATTTTTACATAGTCTTGTTGCAGAGGAGATTCCGAATCAACCGATAACAATCCCGTAACAGAATCCTAAAAATACAGAGATCAATCAATAGAAGTTCAACCACGCAATAATAAACGGTACCTTAAAAAGTAAATCTCTATGTCCATCATAAATTCCGAACAGTTTAAACAAATCCGAACGCTTACTGAACATCTGTCCAGCATCAATAACCGCATGTTGAATTTCCTCAATTTCATTATTATTCTTTGAATTACTAGTCACTACCTAAAATAATTAAAGCAAATTGACAATAGAAAGGTAACATGATTGATTTTTGTCGATATCTCACCATTCGAGATGGCACCTTCGTCATATAACACTTAGCAAAATCAGAAATCGGGGCTCGTCCTCCATTCGGACACAACAATTCAAAATCTTTTGATTTCAAACTCGCTGCCCATTTATCTTTATTGAAACCATCTAAAAGAATACAAAAAATCAAACATTTGCTTTTTACGAAGATGAAAATATTTTACCAGTGTTTTCCATGACTGTTGTGTGCTTTACAAAAGCCACATCTCCTTTATTCGATGCCAAACACCTAAAAGCTCCCGCATTATCGAAAAACGCTTCCTTATCATTATTGGCACACACAAATTTCTTTGATTCCTTCCCGTCTAAATTTCCGGCACAGATAGAGCACAAACTCTCGGGATTGGCGTCGTCCAGATTATTTTCCGAGTCGAGAGCTCCTGGCAAACAATTTCCACCGGAAAAGAATTCGGCCAAAGCTCTCGCGTTGGGACACTGTCGATTTTTCGGGACTAATTCATTTTTGATTAGAGTATAAAGAGGTGCGCTGAAACCTTCGACATGACCATATCCGGTGTGACAAGAACGAGCGCCGCGTAAATCACCAAAGTTTTGATAAGTGCTAGATTTTTTTATAACTGCAACGGCATAGTATAAGCCACCCAATTCTCCGTATTGTTCTGCGACAATTGGCCGAAGATTATATTCACGTTGGCTTAAATCGACCAAACTGGCGTCCAGAGTGATTATATCTGCCCCATTATCCCGTACGACTTTTAAACATTCCAAAATGTTTTCCGTTTCGATGCAGTCGAATTCGGGACGAATATTTCTGGAAAATGCGGCTACGCTAAGTTCGCGACATTTGTTCAACTCTGACCGGGTGGTTACACAGAACCGGATCGTTTTTTTTGGAGGTCCATAATCGCGGGATATCACATCAGTGTAATTCGCCTTATCGAGATATTCTATCGGTGATATAACGCTATTGGAAACAAGTGCAGATTTGTTGTTCACGGTTAAAATCGTTTCAAGCCAAGAGGCTTTTTCGGCTTCGCCGAATTGACTTAGCCGTTGTAAAACTTGGTGGAGTCGTGGGGCCGATGCCACTAAATCGCCATTGGTGACAAAACCTGGCCAAGGTCTGGCCGCCCAACGACACTCGGTGTTTTCAGTAATCGGTTTCTTGGTGCCATCTGGACATAGGTATGCAAATTTGTCACGATTTTCTTTGGTCGGAACGGCTGCAACAGTTCCCACGGGTAACTAAAATTGGAATGAATTAAAACAAAAGTTTGAAATTATATAAGGTGGTTTGCCATACGCCGAAAAATTTCTTCACGTATAAAACTTTAGTCCAAGCAATTTGGCCACCATTGTGCGCTAGACATCGTAACGCTCCATCGTAGCCCGAAAAGTTGTCAGGATAATCGCAAACGGTGGGTTTTTCACATAAGGCACATAGATTTGAATAAGTTTTTTCTAAAATTAAAAAGAAAGTATTAAAGGTATGTAGTAGAGAATACCCAACGATTACTGCACTAGGAAGAGTAGGGGAACCTGGAGCGGAACGGGGTACCTAAGTTTAATTACAATTTACAAGAGATTTCTGGACACAATCTCATTGTTTTGTAATTTATATATTTATTTAATTCATTCTTTACAAATAAAAAAGGGTTTTATTGGTTTAAATTAATAGTTGGCATTAAAAATTTAGGTTTCAAAAACAAATGGAAATTTCCTAATCTGCCCCATCCCCTGGGGCACAATGGAAAATGAGCCTGGGGCGCAGTAGGATACTTGTTATTGGCTTAGTTCGCAGATGAAGACACTGTCATCATCGTGTTTAGCCCAGCACATGCCAAATGTGCCCATTTTTGACAAATACTGCAGGAACACCAGCTTTCATTAGATTTGGAGTATAAATCCTGACAGTATAAGCATATTACCACTGCATCTTCCGACCTTTTTTATATATGGACTATGGGCTAGTTTTCCTTATATATGTACCCATTATCTGCTGATAAAATAAAAATGTCTATCTGAATGGGAAATACAATCTGAATGGTATATCCCATTCCGCCCCACCCATTGTGCCCCAAAGCACCTTTCCCACAAGCATTACTATTATGGCAGGATATATTGGTTATATTTGAATTATCACTAGGCTTTTAGTTAGTCAACAGTATGTTTTAACAAACATGTCATGTTGATATTCAAACAAAAAATAGAACATAGGATAACTACCTTAGTGTTACTTTGCAAAAATTAGAATTCGGAGACGTTTATTTCGACTTTTGATAAAAATAAAAACAACTGCACTCTTTACAGGCGATAGCCACTTTTTATATTGCAGCACAATTAATTGAACATTGAGTATGATTTTTACGCGCTTTGTCACCTGGAATAAACGTTAATTCCATTTCCCATTCCGCCCCGTGTTCCCATACATTTTTCAAATCCACACCCTTGTTACTATTCCAAGAAAATTAATTTTGGAAAAAGCACAATACAAATTTTGTCAACGCTGGTGAAAATGGGGAAAAAACCGAATTCTTATTCGGAGTTCTGAAGTTTTTTTCGGACAAACATTTTCACCAATAAGAAGTTTCACACTTCCAGCTACGACGTTGTCTTTTATTCACAAAAACATTAAAAAATAAAAATAAAATATACATACTCAATCGCTTGTTGATATCAGGATCGGGGGACCATTTTCCAACGATGCAAGCTTTCGAAAATAATGTCGAAAGAGCCTTAAGCTCGTTCTCCCGAGGTGACAATTCAGGATCGTTCAAAGCTCCAATCAGCCCTTTTTGGCGTAGCCGTGTTATCGGAATTTTGTATCCAACATTTCGACCAACTCCCGTATGACAAGATTTCAAACCGCGCAAATCTTCAATCGATTTTATTTCAAGATCTTTGTGTACAACAGCGACGGCTTCATAACGATAATCGGCTAAAAGAAAAAAATAATGTTAAAAGAAGTTTAAATTAGGTAAAGAAAATTAAATTGTTACCAGCGGGCTCATCTTTTGTGCGTACTTGATCAAAGATTTGAAAGTCTTGATCGGGAATCTTGGCCGCCACCCACATATCCTCGGGATCGACCGGAACCAAATCGGCATCGCGTTGTTGTATCATCTGCAAGCAATGGTATCGATCACGAGCCGCAACACATTTCAACTTGTCCGAAACTTTGTCCATATTTTTGTCGACATAATCCCGAACCATATCGTTGCACGTTGATAAAAATTCCCGTGGAACGCATATTCGATCTAGAAAAAAAATCCAATGGGACAATAAGTAAATGTGTGATCAAAAGAAAGTCAATTTTCACTTTTCACCAACATACATTCATTCTGCGTTGTATCGCGGCGTTTTCTTTGAAACACGGTGCCGTTAATTCCAACAATTAATAACGACACACCGAAAATATAAATTATAAACTGTCGCATTTTAACAATCGCAGTCAAGTCTTCATCAATTCCTAAATGGCTATGCGATGTTTTATATGAAACCGGCCGGTTTCTTTGTTTATTTATATATTAAAAACTTTCTAATGAATATTTTATCTGTATATTCCGTATATGCCCTCCCTCTTCACATACCAACAAGATCTCAGTTCTCACAGCATAAAGCTATTAATTCGTGGTACGTCTTAGCAAGCATCTTACCAAAGTTGTTTAAATCATTCATAATATGCTCTTATAGCGATGATTATAAAGTTTGGCATCTTGGAAATAAAAGCTCCTTCTGCAACAAAATAAATCAATTAATTATAAATCATTGAAAAGTTTAAATTGATATTTTTCACCCTAAAATTAAAACACCCAATTTGGTTTTTCAATAATTTTTCGTAGTTTCAAGGTGCGTTTATTTTGCTACGTCAAATAAGGATTATTTTATATAAAAAAGAGGGTCTGATGCCTCTCGGGGAAATTATCACTCAGTGAATTATTCACCATTATAATTAGCTATACATTATATGCATTCGACATTCAAGGACTATTATTATTCAACATCAAATCAAAAAGGAAGCTCTGGCATTTTTCAATTTTTCATTATAGATTCATTACCCAATGACATTACTATTCGTCATTACTGTTCTACCAGTAACTAATAACTACCCGTGAAATTTCACAGTCCAACACTGATATATGGCACTAACAAATGGTAACAATTGGCAATTGAATGAAATCGAAATGACTGTTGAAACAAATAACAACAATCAGTTAATTCAAATTTCGGATAATGATTATTATGTTTGAGTTTCACTCACATGTATATATTCAAATAGCTTCTTTGTTCTCTGTCTTTACCGACTTACATATTATATGTACGTTACTTTATTAATATATTGATTACTATTCAATTAGTTGCTGAATTGTTTGTGTTAACGATCAACGTGTGATACATATTTAGTTACGCAATTAAATATGAAAAAAAAATTACGTGGAAAATATCTATCTTCAGATACAGATGATGAAGAACCCAACACAAGTGTCTTAAAAAGACCAAAGAAGATACTGAAAAAGAAGTTTGACGAAGATTACAAAATTGTTATGGGCTGAAAAATTTGCGCTTCAGATTGACCAAACAACTGATAGCTAATTGCTATTGCTAAATAAAAACATTAATTTGTAAGGAGGTTCTAGAGTGAACAACTGGTGAAGAAATTTTTCAAGTTATCGCTGATTTTTTTAAAAATCCATAACATTTAATGAGCCAACTGCATATCCATTGCTGTATTCATCGAGAAGCATTAATGGTCAATAATTTGCCAGAAAAACTTTTAAACACTTTTTATTTAATATAATTAAATCAAGAGCACTAAATACGCGAATTTTTAGAATACTCTATGCGGAAATGGGAGTCTGAAGTACTGAAATTCGTTGGCTATCCCGAGGGCAAGTTTCGGCTAGATTTAGCTTCGTCATGAGTTACACCTTAATGTTAATTACTGGATAGCCAAACTTGCTTACATGGTTGATATCGTTGATATATTCGAGAATTCAAATGAATTTAATAAAAAAATACAAGGTCCAAATGAAAATACAGTATAATCTCAATAATCCGGCACTTCGATAGATCGGCACGTCCAATAATCCGGCACCCTCCACCCACGCCTCCCTCGCCCCTCTACATTTCTTCCGTCTATAAAATGCTTTAATTTATTCATTACCTATGAATTTTTCACTATAATCAAGTAATCCGAACATTCCAACAATCCGGCACCCTCCGGTTTTTAATAGTGCCGGATTAGTGAGATTACACTGTATATCCAAATTACAAGGATTGAAAAAGACAACTCAACTTTGGCAAAAATAATGATTAAAAATGTGTCAAATGATTAACCATAGTACAATTGAAGACTAACAATTGATTGTGGATCTGGTCCAATAACATTTAAATATGCTTCACCAGAAATTCGATCAATATTTTGATTCCATTGATATGGAACAATACGATAGAATTCGAAATCCTTTTGCTACCAATACGATAAATTCTACGAAAGCACTGTCTCTGCAAATTGATATGACTTTAAAACTTCACTTTTCCGAAGTTCCATTAGACGTTTTCTGAATTTACGTTAAAAAAGAATATCCTCACATTTCCGACAAACAATCTTTACTCTATTTCATGGTTAAAAGGTCATGATCAAGAACTTCAAGTTTCGCTGTCGAAAATCGAGCCGAATTAAGTCTTTTGTGTTCATTGAAACAAGCGCAAGAATCACATTAATTATATTTTATAATAATTTTTAAGATTACGTAAGAAAAATTATGTTACCTATAGTTTCATATATGTATACTTTCTAAAAACATTGTGTATCAATTTAATGACAATATATTTTAGCTTTAGGTGTGCCGCGAAATTCCAGGAAAAATTTCGGTATCGTAGATGATAAAAGGTTGCGGAGTACAGGCTCTAGAAGACAAAACAGCCGGAATTAGAAGCAAGAAAATAGCAATAATCAATAAATTCCTAGACAGGATAGTATGACTGATCCAGATTTATACCCCTAGAAGTCTGGAGCAAGCTGAAGGGCTGATTTAGGGGAAGGGGGGCACGTGCCCCCCAGGGTATTTTTGTATACTGTGGAGATTCCATAACAGTACATACTTAGAAGCAAATCAAATTATTAAAGTTGTGAAAATGTATGAATAAAATAACAGAAAGAACATTAGTGAAACTTTAGTCTATTTCTGGCTGGAATTGCGATTTTTTTTCGTAATCCCTTTCACGCACTTACAAATAAAAGATGATATTATGCCCCCCCCCAGACAAAATCCTGAATCTGCCCTTGTCAAGAGTTATAGTTTAGGTCAGTATTTTTCAAACTATGGGCCCAAATAAGTAATTCACCACAGTATAAGACATGAATATGAAAAAGGAAGTGATAAATTTGATATTTCCAAATGCATTACGAATATTTGTACCCTATTTTCTCTAAACTAAAATGTGGATTGGAGTCCATTCAACTTTGGGAACCACTGGTTTAGGTGATTAGTTGACTTCATGGCCTAATTTTTAGGCTTCCTGAGTTTACATTGTCATAGGAATCAAACCAACTTTCATCACCTAAGGATTATTTATATAAAGATTTCCTAAGTCCTTAAAAGAATGATTATATTGTGTCCCCCCCCCAAATCCTGAATCCGCCCTTGATCAAGCTTGTAAACTAATACTGACCTAGCCTTAGTAAAAGTATGAATAATAATAGCACGTGGTCCAGCGTATTTGCTACGAATATGACCCATTCTTCATTACCATACTTAATTTTCGAGACTGACCCAAACTTAATTGCCCAATTTTATTTTCGATCGATAATTGCGGGGGTTGACATAGACAGGGTTCTAAATTTTCTGTAAATTGAGTATCCACGTGGCAAATTGGTCTGTTCTAAAATATTAAATCGTAAGAGCCGCGAAAAATCTAAAATAATCCATAATTATAAATAAATAATAGCTAGCTGAATTATTAAATAACACTTACTTAATATCGAAGTTAATTTTTCAGTGATAATTAACAATAATAATGGTTAGATTGCTTCATTCCTCATTTCTGATAATGGAGTGAGGATATTTTGTTATTTTAATTGTCGATTTGATTTTCATTTATTAAAATAATAATAATGGGCAAACGTATATGGGTGTATGTTGGCTAAAACAAAGAAAAAAGATTATAAGAACATACGGGTGTGAGTGAAAACCAAATATAATAATTATTGTCTCAAATTTAAATTAACTTATTGTTGTCATTGGTTTCAATCATTTCAACTGTTAATTTCGATTTCATTGATGATTGTATCAATGAGGGCTGTGAATATTTCACCGGTATGAAGTAAAGAACTAATCAAAGCCATCTATTACTGTGGTATAATTACCCTGGAAAACTATTAATGGTGTTCATAATAAACGCCTACAGGTGTTAAATATAACTCATCCTGTATATGAATGAATCAAAATAAATTTATTTCACTTCAACGTGCTTTTTACAATATATTTCTACTCGCATATACTCCCATATTATAATCTATATAGTTACTATGCAAATCAGATAATTGGCAAGCGAAACAAAAAATCTCTTTAGATTTATGTGATTTGATTGCCTTGATTAAAAGTTCTTGTGGGACAATTTTAAATTTAATTTCATTAAAGCAACGCTTATCAAACGCTTAATTCGACGACAAAACGAATAACACATAATATAAACATTTGGTATATATGTATAGTATATCAATGTAATAGAGGTGTACGTCTTAAACTCAATCTGCAACTAGTTGGATCATTTTTCTTGTTTTCAATTCATTCTACTATACACACATGTAAAATACTGTAGTACCAATGTATGCATTGTATACGCACAAGTGGCCAAACCAGAATTTAAAAACGTATCAATCATTTTTAATACATAGAGATTTACGACTCACAAAACATATTGGATCTAATGGAGTGGAAAATTTAAATGTTGATTTCAATGTCATTTAAGTGGTTTTTAAAGTTGGAATTTGGAGATGGCATCACTTATTATAGTAGTGTTGCTCATTGCTCATAAAAACCACCAAAACCGCTTCTTTTTTTTCCCCCAAATGACTTTCGTACTTTATTCTTGTACTTTCGAAGTTTAAAACGGGTAATTCTTCAATGAGTTCAATAGATAAAAACCAGTTAAAGACTTATGTTTCGTAACTACACTTATTGGTGAAATTAATTTAGGAACACCATGAACTTTTGCACTTCATGACCTTAAATCTAACGAAAAGTGAAAGAATGCAGGGACGGCGGTTATCAACGAAGAAAATATTTCAATTCAAAGACTAAAAACGTTACTCAACAATGGTCTTTTACCTAAAGAAATTTGAAAGAAAACTAAGATTTTCCTGGACTTTCTGGAGATTTTCCTTTTTCTGGAATACTGGATTTAGAACAAGTTGCTGGGCTTTCTCTTTTTGTAAACTATTTACTTTATTTTTCTGGGAACAGTGATAGGAAAAGATTCCAATAAATTAGAAGCTAAAAGTGTTTGATCAATGTATATGGTAACTCCAGTAGTCGTTTATGGATTGAAAACATCTTCAATCATTAAACTAAATTCAGAATCGTTTAGAACCGTCATTTCCAACGTGAGGCATGGCCAAGGTTTATAAATTACACAGGTTGGCCCATTAGAAAAAAAATATGACGTCATACGAAGAATTTTGAAATTTGAGTCAGTCTAAACCAGTGATTCCCAAAGTGGTCTATATCGACCCCTAGGGGTCTATGATAACCTGCAAGGGGTCTACGTCAGCGAAAAAAAATTTGGGGGTCCATGAAATGAAAATGGGGGTCCACGATAGTGCATCTCAAAACATACACTGATAGTACCTATTTACTTACATCATACTATCTTATAATATCAAGACATATACATTATTTATAAAAGTACCTATGAAGTTATAAAAGTACCTATGTTTTTACTTGAAGGTTTTAATACTAAACTTCACTGCAGTTAGAAACTTACAGGAAATCAATATCAGGTAAGTAGGGGGTCTACCCAACACGGAAAAACATGGCAAGGGGTCTACGACACAAAAAAGTTTGGGGAACTCTGGTCTAAACGAATGTAGGAATTTCTTCTGGATACGTCACGTAGCGTATGAGGCCACCTGTGTATTTTATAAACCTTGGGGCATGGTAATATTTTGGTGGGTCATCAGCAGGACGTGCACCCTTCGGAAATATTGGCTATTTCTGCATTTCAGTTCTCTATTATATGTTTGGAAACTATATTTCTTGAACTGTTATTTGATTTTTTACTTTTCTCTTTCATGGATGACTTATTCTTTGGAGGCTTGTTTAGATACCAAGTTAATGGCCATTTAAGTTAACAACCGATTTTAAAGAACAAAATTAAAAATCACTAGTGAGGCCAGCAGGATTTTAGAAATGCATAGGTGAGACATGGCCCAAAATCGGTTGGGAACCACTGATTTAAAGGCATGCAGAGTGCAATGGAGAAGAAGATGCTGAGTTTGTCATTGTACAACAAAGCCAAGAAGGAGGAAATAAGATGCTGGACCAAAAGCATAATATAAAAGGAAGTGTTCCTCTGGAGGCTCACTCTTCAACATATACTGTCACGACATTCCCACTAATGACAATATTCTTACAGTGCAATATGCAGACGACGTGGGTTTCTTGCAATCTTCCAGGGTAATCCGCAGCGGTACTTCTCATCTCAATGGATTCATCCCGAAGGTACTCGACTGGTACTGGAAATGGAGGTTCGACATCAACCCAACCAAAACCGAGGACATCTTCTTTTCCCACCGTAAACGTACACCTCCCAGACTCATGGTGAACGGCCACACCATCAATTGGAGCAACTCCGCCAAGTATCTCGGCGTCATCTTCGACAGGCGTCTCACCTGGGTCGAGCAAATAACCGCCTCCCGCAACAAGACCATTGGTGCATTCGTCAGTTTGAAGCCCTTCTTTAACAACCCAAAGATCTCTCAGTCCACCAAGAAACGAGCCTTCAACGCCATCATCAGAAGCATCTGTACGTATGACATTCCTATCTGGGACTCCGCCACCCCAAAAACTTAATGGCACATACATGCGCCTACTCCGTTCCGCCTTAAACTTTCCATGGTTTGTTCGTAATAAACAAATCCTCCAGGAAACCAATCTTCATACTATCCCCGAAGCAGCCCGACGGTACGCAGCTAACCTAAGGAAATCCATATTTGCTCACCCAAACCCCATATCAGGACTCTTGCATCCTTCAAATGCAAGAAAACCGACCGCTTTAGAAGGCCTGGCCTTCTTCTGGTTTCCTGTAGTACCTCAATTTCCGAGCTTCGCCCCTGGCGTCAGTGTCCTGCAATTCTTTTGCTGGACCTTCTTCTTCCACTTCTGGTTTAGAACCTAAATGGTTGGTAACCAATAACGTGGGGGTTTTTAGTCGGTAGGCGCTTCATGCGAATCCAACACTACCCGTCTTCCTGGGTGTCTTTTGAAGATTTTCCCCATCTTATTCTGTCCAAAAAAAAAAAATCTGGAGGCTCAGATCTATTGGTAGGCCAAGCAGTCTAAGACCAAAAGAAATGGAGAAAAATGGAATCCATCGCTATCCAGTGCCATCAAACGGGGAGGGAGGCTGACTCTTGCCAGGGAGCCCCGAAATCTTTTATAATAACAATTAAAGATACATAAATAAAGCACTGTTGGACACTAAAGTCTTTGAGAAGGGAAGCTTTGGATTTTTTTCCCGATTTAGGGAGGCGTAGTAGGAAAAAGTTTGAGAAGGACTAGTCCATAGGATCATTCGAAGAAGACGTTTGTCATCAAGGTTTATAAAATACACAGGTGGCCTCATGCGCCACGTGACGTATCCAGAAGAAAGTCGTACATATCTTCAGACGGATTCAAATTTCAAAATTCTTCGTATGACGTCATTTTTTTTTTAATAGGGCGACCTGTGTAATTTATAAATCTTGGTTTGTCATAAGAGTTGGAGATTGAAATTTGGCATGATGGCTAATTGAAGAAAAAGAATCGTCGATCGGGATGTTTTTGGGACAAGGAAAGAAGTTGGATCTTTGCGAGAGGAAGTAGGAGTCAAAAATTCAATAAAAGGGGGCGTCTTTTATGGATGAGCTTTCCGATTCTACTTTTAATATTAAATTTTTTGGACCATTTTAGTTTTTCTTCTATATCGTTCATTGTGGGTTCTATTCTTTTAAGAATTTGACCCAACGAACTATGTTTTCCTCTGGTTATTATACCAATAAATATTCTCAATAATTCTATACAATTTTCTCAATTCAATAATGACTAACAATCAATACATTTCAAAAAAAATTCAAGTCCTTCTTCTCCTGAAGAATCTTGAGGATATTTCCTGAGGATCAAAGTTTACATTTATACAGTACCATAAGTAGTCTTTACGCAATGGTTTCCAAAAGTTCAAAGTTTCTGATTTTTAGTTACTTTTTTAAATTTTTACTGAGTATGTTCCTATAAAACCTGTGTTATTATAGGAATTTCGAAGCCTGAAGTGTCCTGGTCATAACGAGCATTAACATGAGATATACTCAATAGTTTAGCCAGCCTTTGGAATAATCTAAATCAGGAGTTCCAAACTCTATGCCTAGTAGCAACAAGAATGAAAGTGGATCAATGATAATATTGAAGTTATTTGAACTTTTCACTCATAAATTAATAATGGGGTACTATAATTTGCATGATTAACATAATACAATGAGCTCTTACAAAATGTTAGATATCTCTGATCTAAAGTCATCAGATAACGATTTTAGGCTTCCTGATTATAGGTGAAACGTTATTAAAATAATTTATAAAGTTAAAAGTTCTATTTATGTATTTACCACATAGTTACAATGGTTATAACTTACGACTATGTCTTATAAGAAAATCTGTATAATAAAGAAGCCATCTACTTTAATTATTCGTTCATTTAATCATTTAGATCAGAAAAATTAACTCTTAAATGGAAAATCCATTATAACAAGCATGTTCTTTCCGTTTTCCAACCTTGAACTGTAGCCTCCTAGCTATATGATAAATACTCGAATTTATACAAAAAAAAAAAGGTTATTGATGTTTTCTGGGTTTTTTGTATTGGGGAATTCCAATCCATAACACCGATAACCCGTAATATAGATACCTATATGTAAGTATTTATAAATTCTGATGAATAATCTATATTTGAACGATTTGAACTCTCTAAGACCAAAAGGACAGGTCAAAAGTGCCGCCAATACTAACAGATAAACACAAATGCAATATTAACATTAATTTTCATTCCTATTTAAAAAAAAATTAGTTTTATTTCTTAAATAAACATCTAAGAATAATATGTGATATTTTATCAACCAATTTCCCAACAATTTATTCAAAAATTATTGAGATTTTTCACTTAAAACTTAAGCGAAGATTCAACCCCTGATTTAGGCAAACAATGATACATTAATTTGGGGTAGCGACGCTTTAAGAAGGTAGTGAAATTTAAATATTTTTTTTATCGAATTTCTCCCTAAATTACTTGTGGAAAACTCATGTTAATTCCTTCAAAAACAATAAAATTCTTCAAAAAAAATCAAGTGAATTTTCCGCAAATGATATTTGCAAAACTTAGCAAAAATTTGTAAAAATAGCAGATAAAATATGAAGAAAGTGTACCGATTTGGTTAAGATACAACCAAGAAATTTATGCTTTTAGTGTATGTAAAGGGATTTTTTTTTTTATTTTAGACTCATTGAGACCTGGAATTATAAAACAAAACTTAAAATTTCTGGACTCCACTTTGTCATCCTCTCGTGAAAATTTGTTAGTGAACTTTAAATATTTTTTTATCGAATTTCTCCCTAAATTTCTAGTGGAAAAGCTCGTCGTAAATCCCTTGAAAAACAATACAATTCTTCAAAAAAAAAAAAATCAAGTGAATTTTCCGTAAATGGCATTTGCAAAACGATTTCAACTCCTCCGGGTTTTAATTAGATATTTGCCAAAAAGAGCGGATAAAATATGAAGAAAGTATACCGATTTTGTTAAGATACATTCACGAAATTTATGCCTTCAGTGTAGGGGGATATTTTTTTTTAATTTTGGACCCATTGAGACCTGGAATTATAAACCAAAGCTTAAAATTTCTGAAGTCCACTTTGGCATCCTCTCGTGGAATTTGGTTAGATATTAAATATTTAAAAAAAATGTTTCCCTAATCCTTTTTTTATGGTTATCAATGCAATACCTTCAAAAGGGATTCCCGAAAAAAAAAATCAAAGTTTTCTTCCATTTTTGCCGCTTCAAGGTTCACATTAATGCCCCAATTCAATCTATTTATAATCTTTAAACCTATTTAAACCATAGTTTCCCAATTTTTAATAAATCATCCCCCAGTTTATCAAAAAAATATTTTTAACCTATCCTTTTCATCGTAATTAATTGCAAAAATTTGCTAAAAAAGAAGAAACTTAGTGAGGTTCCTATTGAGAGCCATGGGTGTAACCTATATCCAAAAATAGAATTCAAAAGTGATTGGCAAAAGTAGCTCTTAAATTAAGTTTATCGATAAGGATTTGTAAATTGCCCTTTGCAACTTATTGCAACAATTAGATTGTTGTCTACAATAAATATCGTCTACAAGGAATTAAGGAACTAAATTCGGAACTAAAACGCTTTTTCCAAACGTAAATTTTATAGGTACTAAAATCAGAGTTTTATAAATCTCATTGTTGGCAACATGCAATTCAATCTATTTACAATCTTTGAATCTATTTAAACCATAGTTTCCCAATCTTTTATAAATCATCCCCTAGTTTACCAGAAAAATATTATTAACCTATCCTTTTCATCGTAATTAATTACAAAAATTTGCTAAAAGGGAACAAACTTAGTGAGGTCCCTATACCCAAACATAAAATTCAAAAGTGATTGGCAAAAGTAGCACTTAAATTAAGTTTATCGATAAGGATTTGTAAATTGCCCTTTGGAACTTATTGCAACAATTAGATTGTTGTCTACAAGGAATTAAGGAACTAAATTCGGAACTAAAACGCTTTTTCCAAACTTAAATTTTATACTAAAATCAGAGTTGTATAAATCTCATTGTTGGCAACATGATTTACATTTCTATGGTTCCAAATTTAAGATAAATTGATTAAAATTCACGAGTTAGCTGCACGCATATAATCGATCAATAAATCTTTAAAATAAGCCGCTGATCATATTGATTGAATCGATGTTAAAATTTTCTCCGCTTATCTAATTATAAGAAAGTTAAATGATGCAAATTATGTGTAGAGGGGAAGGTAGTATGATTTCCCATTACATATACACACATACACCTTTGATTATAATACGGACAAAACTAGTGGTCGTCTGATAACACCACATTTTATACAAACATTCTGAATGCCATTGGTGTGTGGTAATATTTATAATTTATATGGATCAGTTATTAAATGATAACAATTTTTTTTTATAAGAACTAATTAAATGTGGAACAATTCCTTATAACAATGGTAATATGATTTGATTTGAACCTAAAAAAATATGGATCCACGAATTATTCATTCGGAATCAGGTATTTACCAATGACATTGACGAAATGAATAGTCTAAAGTATTATATTGGCTGTTTTTTAGAAAGACAGTATGGGTGCTATCGGTGGGGTCTAATCGCCGGCCTCATTATCCTTTCCATAACAACCACAACAGTGTTATTATTGCTGATTGATAAGTATAATTCGAGGGTGTTGATAGCGTTTTTGATTGTTATGTTGATTATAATTGGAATTGGATCATTATTGTTTGTGGAATTTCAACGTCGTAAGGCCACCCGTCGACGTGAACAAAGTGCCCACGAATGGGTCCACAGAACGTTGCAGGACCAACAAACTTACACGTTACCACATAATTATCAGGCACAATTTACGTCAGAGACTGATGCAACAATGGGATGCAATGGGAACTCTGGACTGAATCAAAACAATCACCATCCCGGAGTGGTGTATGAAATCCCATTGGAGAAACCACCGTATAATAACTTCAGTGACTACCTTAAAATCTAATGAAAAGATTTATTATTATAAAAATTAATATTTTCTTAAACTAGTTAATAATTTTCTGTAAATTTGTAAATATTTTCTGGAATAAGTATACAGTACGGTTGCATATTGTAAGTCTATGGTTTGATGGATTGGATAAATTTAGGAAAAATTGCGTTCTATTCAGTAATTGATTTTTAGTAATTACTTTGATCGTATTCAATAAATAACGAAGATAGAAAATAGTTAACAATTGTTTGTATGAAACAATACAAAAATATATAGCACTTATGTCAAAGCACATGGAACGAGTTCATCAATAATAACCTGGACATAACCTAAAAAATACACGTTTCAAAATAAACGTAAATAAATTACTTGTGATATATTAAATTACAAAAAACGGGCAAATAATGGTTGATGCAGATACGGTAAGTTGGATTTCTGATTTTAAAATATGAGTTAATGATTATTTTTTTAAAATAATTTTAGGCTCGGGCTATCCTGCAAACACCTGCAGAAGACTACGATAACGATGAAACTTTATCGATGATGTGGGCGACAAAGGCCTTCGAACACGCCGAAATTTATTTCAATGTTCGTACCCAAAAAAAAAAACAGACAAATATCTACTTTATCATTACTAAACTAAAGTGTTTTATTTAAAGATGTTATGTTCGGTGGATCCGAAACTGTTGAAACTTTCGTCGTGGGATCAGTCGATTTACGCGGCATTCCGTAAAGACTTTCCCGACATGAAAATCGATGTTCTCGACGAGAACGAAATGAAAAACGCCAGCGGAAAAGTCAAATGGAGAGAATTCTGTGAACGGTTCAAGGAAATCGTGGACGACTATAACTTCGGAACATTACTGCGAATAAATTGCTTGCAGGAATATACAGAGAGTAATTCAATGTTTGCGACGCGAATTCAATTTTTAGCAATTGAAATCGCTAGGAATTTAGAGGGATACAATGATCCGATTAGGTTGAAATTTCGTCGAGATAAAAATGATTGTACAAATGAATAAAGTTTAGTTGTAAATTTAAAATGTTTCTATTTTTTAATAAAAGTTTTTTTGAAAATAATGTGTAATTTATTTGATATCTTAGAGGAGATAAATCGACTAAGCTGCAGTTAAAGTTTAGTAATTTAGATTGACTAAATCAATTAAATGTTTCCAGCTTCTGTTGTAATCAAACTCTTAAATGACTTATACTGAGTTATACATTAATATTTACATAAGTTGTTACATGTAGTATAGTGCCCTTTAAGTTGAGGATATTCTTTAAATTTAATTGTATATGTTTTACGACATTATATAAGTTATAATACATCAAAATTAAATAACTGCATAGGCAAAATAAAAGTTTTTTTGAAAATAATATCTAATTTATTTGGGATTATTTATTTGATATCTTAGAGGAGATAAATCGACTAAGCTGCAGTTAAAGTTTAGTAATTTAGATTGACTAAATCGACTAAATGTTTCCAGCCTTTGTTGTAATCAAACTCTTAAGGGGGAAAGTGCAGTTGAAAATGACTAAAAAATTTTTGGCTTTAAAAAAAACTAGAACATTTCCTGAATTTTTTGAGCTATCACTCATGATTTTTGGACAACTAAAAGTTTGTCAAATCATTTGGTTCAAATCATTTTCGATATCTGGCCCATATTAAAACTTGCCACAGCTTCATAGGCACTAACCGATAATGTTTCCAAAGAAACAAAAATTCTTTTCTGAGTAATGGACCATAAAGCATTGTTGTAAGACTCAAAGAAGGTTAATAATGGTTATACCTCTTCCCGGTTATTTAAGCTTTCAATAGACAAGAGAAAAATCGATTTGTGTAAAGTTGAATGAGGATTTTCAGTGACTACCGTATTTGACGGCATATAAGACGCACTTTTTTTCCTAAATTTGGTCTCAAAAAAGTTACCTGCGTCTTATACGTGAAGGATACAAATTAACTTCTTTTTCTTGTGTGTGGTCTTCTAAATAAGGGCGCGTCTTATATGCCGTCAAATACGGTACCGTCATAAGGTTCTTTGAAATGCTCGCCTGAAAAATTTGTTTTTTTTTATATGTACTTTTTCTCAGGAAGTACTCAAGCGATTTCAATGTCCTTTTTTTAATTAATTCAGAAGTATCTTAGCAATGATTCTATTGTTCCGTTTGAAAAAAAAATATATACTAAAGCATTTATGACAAAAAACATCAGCTGGAAAATTGGGTGCTATTCACTGTGACATTACAAACCATAAAATTATCAGAACGTAATAAAGAACGAGAAAAACAAAGGCAATTATATACACTAACTAATAAAACAACAATGAAGAGAATACGACCAACGGTTGCTGAGAAACAAGAACTTGAAGTTGACCGATTTTACCCTACAAAATCTCAACTGCACTTTCCCCCTTAAATGACTTATACCGAGTTATACATTAATATTTACATAAGTCGTTACATGCATAGTGCCATTTAAGTTGAGGATATTTTTTAAATTTAATTGTATATGTTTTACGACATTATATAAGTTATACATCAGAATTAAATAACTGCATAGGCAACTAGGCTATATGTTCTAAGTAGTACGTGGCCTATAAGGCCTATAACAACCCCTTCTTGTAAAGCATTATTCACTCATGTAAAAAAATGGATTTTAATATAAATGCTATTGTTTGTAATCTTCTTATTTGGGTGGTGCAAGGTTTGTAATCTTTATAAAATTCAAATAATTTCAACATACACCAGCGGCTAATTTAAACCACATAAATACTGTGGAACTTACACCATCTATCGTGAAAATATTGAGATTACTAGCTGAGATACAAACGCTATTGTCACTTCCACCCTCTTCAGTCACTTCTAAAGGATAATCAAGGAAAAAAAAGCTGACAAAAGCTTAAGTCGGGGAATTTCTTCAATAGAAAGAATATTTAATGAAAAAAAATATGGAATAATCAGATCGTAAAACAAAGTAGGTACTCAAAATCGGTTGAATCCTTTTTACGTTTTGATTAATTTTCCATATTAGTTGAATTATAATTATTTAATAACAAAGGATATTTTTTTACTCCTATCAACTGGCGGATTATGTGGATATAATGGGAGTGCTGCCTGTTCGGAATTTTCCAAATAAAATGTAATTTATCCTTTTTCAGCCAATCACCCTCTGAGTTCTACGAAACTTGTGGGTTTGTTTCCGTAGCAAGCATTCATATCTCTTTTCAATAATGCAATAAGTGCAATGGTTTTTGAAATAATATCAATTTTTTTAAAAATAACATTGTTAGCTTTACATATTTGTAAGAAATAATATTGTTTTTCTTAAAATTAGTTGGGCTTATTTTCAAAGAAGTAAATTCTTTATGTGTAAATTAACCCCGAACTATTTTAAATCGAAAGCTCAATAAATACTTTTATATTGAAAAAAGAATTTCTTAATTCTCCAAATTCAACAACAACCCCTAACGTTCAACTATCACATCAAAAAGATGACTTTCTGAAGAATATTTATGTTTGAAAGTTTGAAACCTCATAAGATTGGAACTTAGTTAATTTTTTCCCAGCTCATTTGAATGGAATAATGGTTAAAAGGTTTTTTAATGTAAAATTCCTTCACTATTAAAATGTTGTCCCCCTGCTTTTTTATTTTTATCAAAAATATTTTTAATTTAAATTTAAATGAACATTTTTTTTTCTTAACTGTTTTTTACCTTATTTGTAAAACTTTATATGGCCAAAACCAAAAGTAAATAGAGTACAGTGCCTATGTACAAATTTACCACCCAAGATACTTTACTTGCATTTACCGCCAACAACGGCCAATACACGGTCAATGTTATTGTGCAATATGATGGTTTGTGCTAAATATTGTATCGTATGGAAGCGATATTGATGATTGTGCAATATAATTAATTGCATTATCACACTAGGTTGGAATGTGACCGGTCTAACACTTTTTGGTACTCAAGGTTTATTACCTGAGTTTAACCCTCAAAAGATGTGTTAATTGCATTTTCACACTCGTTTGGAATTCAACAGCTTTAATTGCATTTTATTATTCAAGGTTTTATTACCTGAGTTTAACTCTCGAAAGATATGTTAATTGCATTTTCACACTATGTTGGAATGTAAACATACTTTTATACTTTGTAACTCAAGGTTCTATTACCTGACTTTAACCCTCGAAAGATGTGTTAATTGCATTTTCACACTATGCTGAAATGCAACCAGCCAAACACATTTCAGTATTCAAGGTTTTATTACCTGAGTTTAACTCTCGAAAGATATGTTAATTGCATTTTCACACTATGTTGGAATGTAAACATACTTTTATACTTTGTAACTCAAGGTTTTATTACCTGAGTTTAACCCTCAAAAGATGTGTTAATTGCATTTTCACACTCGTTTGGAATGCAACCGCTCTAATGCATATTATTAGGTACTCAAGGTTTTATTACCTGGTTTTAACCCTCGAAAGATGTGTTAATTACATTTTCACACCAGGTTGGAATGCGACCGGTTTTATTCAAAACATGGACACAGAAATCCAAAAGTGATCGCTAAAAGTATAATATATACTGTTAAGACAAAATTAATATTTAATAAATTATAAAACACTTATCTGTTTTGCAGCACTTGGAATAAGTTGAAATTTTTATGGATATCCTCTTTTTAACTACTGCTTTGGTATCCCACAAAATAAGCTTTAAAAATATAACGGATGGGAAAGTTTAAAATTAATAGAACATTAACATTTGTATTTATAACTTAAGATTTACTCAAATTCTTTTAGTTGTTTTTTCGATTGTATTAAAAATTTGGAACAATTTGTTACAATTTAAAGTTGGTGTAACAAATTATTACAAATTATACCTCACCGAGCGTTTAAAATTTAGAAAAATAATTTTATTAAATAACAAAGAAAATTAACAACTAAGCAGTGATGTAAATAACAAGAAAATAAATTAGAGTATTTTAATTTCAATCGAACAAAATAATCAAAATGAATCTTTAAAAGAAAAACCGAAAAATAAGTAATAGAAATCATTACCTAGTTAAATTGTTATACATATTAAAAAAATGAGAAAAGAAGATCTAACATAAGAAGGATAAATTAAATTAAATCGCAAATACCTAACATATATTTTATCAACTAAAATTATGAACTGTTTGTAGATTAAACAATTTTCCACATAAACTTTTGACCAAAAAGTATGACATTTCTTATGTGTTCACTTCGTCTTATAACCATTGAAGAAATATTAATTTCTATATATATGCATATTGTTTGTATATTCATTTTCACCTTTTGCCTATTGTTTCTCAATATAAACCAACTACAGATTTAGTTATTATTCTTTACAGACTTGGCTTTCATGTTATTCAAAAGTGTAATTTATAATTCTCAGACTTATTGTATAGCTTACAACATATTGAATTATGGAATCTCATTTATATTATATTTAATTAATAGTAAAGACGATAAATTTTAAGAGTACGAGAGCTTTTATATAAGTGAAGGAAAGACAACAGAATAAGAATAAATATTCAAAATTTTACTTCCAATATATGAAATATCTGTTCTATCATTGGCATTCTGCCGCCCCCACAGAATGTTTTACCTTTGAATTCTTGGAACTCTTTTTGAGTATTTGCTACATTCAATTCCTCCAAGTCCATACCAACACCAAATAAGCTACAAACGTACTCGAAGAAATTATATTCAAATAATGTCAGTTCTGCTTTTGAGATTTCCAAAAATTCATAATTCATGATTTTATAAGACAAAGCGGTCAGTGCAAAAGGAACTTAGCAAAGATCTATAGGAACCTTGTTTTTAATTTTGACATTTTGTCAAAATTTTACTTAGATCAATCAGAGATTGGATCCATAAATCTCTTTCAATAAAGAGAGCATTTGCTTTTCAAGGTTTGCCAGCTTAAGTTCTACCTTGTTTAAAAAGCTCTCAAGTTGTATTGCCAGATACAACTTACCCACCATTCATATAATATTACAAAGCTCAGATCTTCTATTCACTTTTGACCTCCAACCACTAAAATACGCACAGAGTAAGCTATAACATTAGTAACTATAGGTTCCATTCATTCTTAATCTTTACATTTCGAAAGCCAATCTTTGGTGAACTAAGAAATATCAATACATGGTCATTATAAATTTAGCGGAAGCATTTTATATAGCAAACTGTACACGTCCTAATAGATTTAATATTATAAATATTTTAGCTAAATTGTGGTACATTTTAACATTAAAAAAGTAATAACTGTTCTTGAATTTTTAATTATCAATATTTATTTAAAAATTGCAAATAGTTAAGAAAAAGACTGAATATAATTTGAGAAAGAGAAAAAAGTACTTCTTAATTCTTAATAATTTTCGTATTAAGATTGTTTTTTAATTATAGAAAACTATAGTTTTATGACATTTTATGTCTCCTGTCGGAATAAAGATTCATTTATTATTTTATATTTGAGTAAAGAAAACTTATAAGAAATTAATTTTTTTGTTTAAGTAACAATTAATTTTCAACAACAAAAATGTGAGTAAATCTTTAGAATTCAACAAATTTAGATATTGTAAGACAAAGTTACAAAGGAAGAGTTATACAATGTTAGCAAAATTATACGATAATTATCCAGTTGTATGGAAAAGAAGCCACCGAATGTATCAGTTTCATAACCAGGTATATCTTAAAAAAATAAAATAAATAAAAAATTGAAATAAAATTATTTAAAAACTTAACATGTAGTTAATGTGAATTCTTAGATAGATTACGTATCTTGCATTCCATCCATCGAAGAAACGGATAAAAAACATTTCATATGCATACAAGTAAGTCTGAAATATATAAATAGAAATGTAGTATTCAATAAACAATGAAGTTACCTGAAAACTTATCTTGTTGTCTACAATGTAATCAGTGTTATTATTTTTCTTTACAGAGTGTAACAAACACTTAATAGCATCCATTTGAAAACTATGACTTAAGACTGAAATGAAAAGAATGGATAAAATCGGTTTCTTTGAAAAAATATGTTATTAAATTTATTTAAAGATAAACAGTTTTGCCTATTAAAGATAGAATATTTCATTCATTGAAAGTTGCCATTAATCTTGAAAATAAATAGTACTGTACAAAACATTGAATACATTTTAAGGATATAATACCTTTTAGATAATCCAAGATATATTCGAGAAGCAAAGACAAAATTGAAATAGTCGAAATAATTAAAATATTTAATTCGAGTATACAATGCCCAAAGTTATCACTGACTTCCAAAAAGCAAATCACTGAAAGTAAAGAAAGACTTCATTACAAAACAAAATTAAAGAAAAAAAATAATATCTGAATACTTATCCGTTTTGCAACACTGGAAATACGTCATGCATTCAACTTTGAATATTTCTCTTTTGTTCTACAAATAATTAGAAATATAATCGTACAGACATCATTGATATTGTTAATTCATAATTTACAATAATTTCTAACTATTGCATAGAAGAAAATTGTTAAGAAGACATCAAGTTTTATGTTTTTATTCAAGTTTTACTCTATTTTTTTTTGTTGTTCTATATACCAATTAATTGTAACAATTTATTACAATTCCAAACGAAAATTGCAACAATTTGTTACTTACGGGGCTTTAAGCCCCAAATGATCCTCCCAACCACCTCACCGAGCTAATTATTATTCAAATAATTTCAAAATTGAATACAAAATAAATGACAACTAAATCAAACTTCAATCAAACATAATACTCAAAATACTTCAATGATGAGAAAGATTTTAAAATATGTATACTCTACGATAAAAGAAATATTGAATTGACAATTATCTGAAAAATTTTTATGGGTAAAGCTAAAGAAAAGCTTATAAAGAAAAACGACTAATTCAATTAAAAAAAAATGATTCAAATACTCCTTAAAAGCATTCTGCTTAGCATAATTTTGAAGCATTTTCTCCAACACATAAATAGTGCAAGTATTATTTTAATTAACTACACAAAAGGATTTTTTTTTAATAAACCTCAAGTTGATTGAACATGAAATGATGAATTTTTTTAAATAGAAACACTTTGGAGTCTATGACAAAGAAAATAGTGTTTCAATTAATAATTGGATAAACGTTTGTTTAGTATTATTGGTCCTCTAATTGTGCATTTTTTGCCAGAAAAATTTTGATTTTCATCATGAACTTTTGGCCAATAAGTATAAAATTTCATTTAAGCTCACTTCAACGAAAAATCATTTGAGAAACATAAATTTATTCATAATAATTGTCTTTACCTTTTTGAACTTTTTTCCCAATATAAGCCAACCACAGCTTTGGTCATCTCATACTAAAAGTGATTATTAATTTTATAGATTTTGCTTTCATATTATTCTAAACTAAGTCACTTATGTCAGCATTAACGTATAGCTTACTTCATATTGAATTATGGAATCTCATTTAATATTATATTTGATTTATAGTTAAGAATATAAGTTTAAAGTGTACGAGAGCTTATATATTAGTGAAGGAGAGACAACAGACTAAGAATAAAAATTCAAAGTTTCACTTCCTATATATGCAATACCTGTTCTATCTTTTGCATTCTGCCGCCCCCAACAGAATGTTTCACCTCAGAGTTCTTTAAACTCTTTTTGAGTATTTGCTACATTAAATTCCTCCAAGTCCATACCAACACCAAATAAGCTACAAACGTACACTAAGAAACTATATTCATTTAAAAAATGTCAGTTCTGCTTTTGAGATTTCCAATAATTCATAATTCCTGATTATATAAGACAAAGTGGTCAGTGCAAAAGGAACTTAGCAAAGATCTATAAGAACCTTGTGTTTGATTTTGACATTTTGTCAAAATTTTACTTAGATCAATCAGTAATTGGATCCATAAATCTCTTTCAATAAAGAGAGCATTTGCTTTTCAAGGTTTGCCAGCTTAAGTTCTACCTTGTTTAAAAAGCTCTTAAGTTGTATTTGCCAGATACAACTTTCCCACCATTCATAAAATATTACAAAGTTCAGATCTTCTATTCACTTTTGACCTCCGACCACTAAGATACGCACATAGTAAGCTATTTCAATAGTAAAACAGGTTCATTGTCAATATTTTAATTTGTAAAGCCAAAAGATTTAATCTTTAGTGTTCTAAGAAAAATCAATACATGGTTATTATAAGTTCAGAGGATGATTTACATGAATAGTAAATTGCACATTTTTTGCCTTGTTCATTTAAGTGTTCAATAAATATTTATTGTTCCATAGTCTTAAATACCAAGTTTAGTAAATTCAAGGGTCAAAAGTGTAAATATAATTTTAAGAAAAGGGAAATAAATGCTTCATAATCTATTTAAGCAACTAATCTGGTCACAATTTCAGTTTTTAACATTACATTTTTTAATAAAAGCCAAAGACTAACTATTTCTTTAAAAATAACTATAATGCTTTTCAAAAGATGATAAGTTCTAAATTTAAGACTGTAAATTTTACAAATAGAATTTTAATAGTTTAAATACACAATAAAGTTTACAGCTAAATATTATAGTTTTCAAATTTATTTACTTCATTATATGTTTTACTAAAGTGAACTTTTTCAACAATGATTTAAATACTTAAGATAATATTCGAGTTTATAACATTCGACAACAAAATAAATAGTAAATCTTTAAGTAAAAACAACTTCAAACGTAAGACTATGTTAGATAAAAAGAAAGAAATATTCATAATGTGTAAGTAAAAAAATAAAATAAAATTATCATTAAAATAAAACATCTACCACTATATTCGATTTTTAGTAATGTATACCTGGAAAAAAAGACTTAAGTAAAATATATAAAAATAATTTAAAGAATAGTTACAAATATTACATGATTCTGTATTGGAATAGATTAAGAACATAATAGTATTAAACTGCTAATGTCAATCATTAGAATAAATATCTTGCATTCCATCCAACGAAATGAATTATAGGCAAATCTTATAACAAAATAGGTCTGAAATATATAAAAGAAATGAAAGATTTAAAAAACGATGAAAATGTCTGAAAACTTATCCGATTTTTAAATGATAATTATTCTTCAGGTTATTGCTATTTTTATCCCTGAAACTATAAACATATCTTCAATTTGATTTAGTAGCAGATAATTTATATGCGCATTATTTTGGGTAATTACCGTCTTTTTTTATTCAATCTAAAATATATTTAAAAATAGTAATTTGAAAACTTACAGTTTAAACTTAAATACAAGCATTAACTAAATCAATTTTTTTGCATAATTTCATTTTGAGATTTACTTAAATTTACATAAATAGTTTCGTCCACTAAAGACATTTCATAACTTGAAGATACATTGGAAATTTTCATTTTTCTAAAAACTAAATAGAAATGCATAAAAAAATGATTTGATTTTAAGGATATAATACCTTTTAGATAATGTAAGATTTATTCGAGAAGCAAAGACAAACTTGAGATAGTCGAAATACTTAAGGTAAATTGGAACATAGTGCAATTTCTCAATGTTCAAAGTTATCACAAAGACTTCCAAAAAGCAAACCTCTGAAAGTAAAGAAAGATTTTATTAAAAACAAAATTTAACAAATTAATAGTATCTGAATACTTATCCGTTATGCAACCCTGAAAATACGTCAAGGATTCACCCTTATGCACTTCTTTTGTATTCCACAAATGATAAGAAGCAGAATCGCGCATTTATGATTAATAATTTCAGTTCATAATTTACAATATGTTTAAACTATTGATTAGAAAAAGATAGTTAAGTGAAAATAAAGTTGAATATTTGTACTAAAGTTTTACTCTATTTTTTTTTTGTTGAACTATATACCGATTAATTGTAACAATTTATTACAATTCCAAACGAAAATTGCAACAATTTGTTACTAACGGGGCTTTTAAGCCCCTAATGATCCTCCCAACCACCTCACCGAGCTTATTATTACTTTAATATTTTCAAAATTTAAAAACAATTTTATTTTAAAATTAAATAAAATAATTAAAATAATAAATGACAATTAAATCAAACTTCAATCAAACATAATATTCAAAATAAATAATTATATGGAAAAATCTTTAAAAAAGCATTGCATACCATCATATGAATTGAAGGTAGTATTAAAAAAACATTAAGTATATTTAATACCTCAATTGTGAAAAATATTTAATAATTTGTATATTTTACGTCAGAAGAAATATTTGAATTAAAAATTTTCTGAACATTTTTTAATACCTTAAGCTAAAGAAAAGTAGGGAACGAAAATCAACTAACTTAAATACTCCTTAGAAAATAATCTGCTTAATTTAAATTTGAAGCATTTTCCTCCATTAAATAGTACAAATTGTATTTCAATCATTAACTACATAACAAGAAAATTTTTGAATAAACTTCAAGTTGATAGAAATTTCATGAAATTTTTTAAATGAAAACACTTTGGAGTCTATGACAAAGAAAATAGTGTTTCAATTCTTAATTGGATAAACGTTTGTTTAGTATTATTGGTCCTTTTAATGTGCTTTATATTGCCAGAAAAATTATCATTTTCATCTTGAACTTTTGGTCAATAAGTATTACATTTCCTTTCTATTCACTTCGTTGTAAAATCATTTGATAAACATAAATTTATTTTTAAATACTTGTCTTTACCTTTTCGAACTTTGTTTCTCAATATAAACCAACCACAGCTTTGGTACTCATAGGTATTAACAATGATAATTTTTTTAAAGATTTGGCTTTCTTATTATTCTATAGTATTAGTATTTTATAATTGCCAGCATTATTGTATAGCTTACAATAAATAGAATTATGGAATCTCATTGAATATTTTTAATTGATAGTTTGGAACATAAGTCTTTCGTGGACGAGAGCTTTTATATTAGTGAAGGAATGACAACAGACTAAGAATGAAATTCAAAGTCTTACTTCCAACTTATATCTTTTCTATCTTTTGCATTCTGTCACCCCCACAGAATGTTTCACCTCTTCTTTAAACTCTTTTTGAGTATTTGCTACATTCGATTTCTATAAGTCCATACCAACACCAAATAAGCTACAAACATACACTAATAAACTATATTCAAGTAATGTCAGTTCTGCTTTTGAGATTACCAAAAATTCATAGTTCCAGATTTTATTAGACAAAGTGGTCAGTGCAAAAGGAACTTAGCAAAGATCTATAAGAACCATGTGTTTGATTTTGACATTTTGTCAAAATTTAACTTAGATCAATCAGAGATTGGATCCATAAATCTCTTTCAATAAAGAGAGCATTTGATTTTCAAGGTTTGCCAGCCAGCTTAAGTTCTACCTTGTTTAAAAAGCTCTTAAGTTGTATTTGCCAGATACAACTTTCCCACCATTCATATAATATTACAAAGTTCAGATCTTCTATTCACTTTTGACCTCCGACCACTAAGGTACGCACAGATAAAGCTATTACAATAGTCACTTTAGTTACGTTCTTTCACAATCTTTAAATTTCGAAAGCCAATCCTTGGTGAACTAGGAAATATCAATACATGGCCATTACAAGTTCAGAGGATGATTTTATATAGTAAATTGCACAGTTATGTATATATTTTCCCTCATTTAAGTTTTAGCTTTACAATGCTATCCATTTCTTGTCTTAAGCTCACTTTAATTCTTTTCAGTTCTACATTGATTTATTAATATCAACTTTTGTAAATTCAAAAATATTCAAATATGATATATTGGATTTTGTATCAAGAAGACAACCAGAAGAAAAAAATACTTCAAACTAAAAAAGTAGCCATTTTCTTTATACGTTAATAGAGTTTCAAAAAAAGTAAGAAATTATCAGTTTAGTAAAAAAGAAACAACTTTTTTTTAATAATTATGTCAAAAATTCGAATTCATGGTCAGAAAATTATTTCATTCAATAAGATGTTTACTATTTTTTCTACATTAATCTAATACTTTACACTCTATTCAATAAGATCAATAAGGAAAATTCTATGTTGCATTCTATTTATATCCAAAATTTTCTGATATATTACGTTTGATTGAAGAAAATATTATTTTAGCAATTTTTGAATAAAGTAACAATTTTCTTTTAAATTTTCTTCAACAAAATAAATAGAGTAAATTTTAAATTAAGCGCATTGAACAAATTCAAGTTTAAAAGTGCTTAAATTAAAAATAAAAACAAATTTGAAAAAATGAATTGTATTATAAAGAGGACGTCAATTAAAGGATGCATCTGTGTCCTCTATCATTTTCATAATCCAATTCCTTCAGTAAAGAGTTTTGCAAAAATCTATTAACAAAATAATAAGAATTATAAATCTTTTTGTAATATAATGGTTAAAGTTTCGTTTTACTATAAGAAATCTCAATAAAATCATACATAAATCATACGAAATAAAGCTTTGTTTTTTTATTATTCAGAATACCATTACTTTTATCCAGTGTCAAGTTCAATGTGCAATATTTTTTCTTCCTAAAATTAAAGCAATTATTTATTATGTTTCAGGAATAAATATGATAAAACATTAGTACCTTCTTATAAGGCATAAACATATTATTCAACCACTCATTTTTCTCAAAGTGGTACAAGGTGTTTAACGAAAATAAATATTAACAAAGCAATGAAATCCGGGTGGGTCATTTCCAAATGGAGACTGTTTTTGATGAGAATGTGCGGAAAAGCGTAGTAAATTCCCTAGCTAACACTTTATCTCTAAAAACTTAAGTTTTAGTGTTAATATCTACTTACGAAAAAACTAGGGTATTAAATAGTTAATATTATTTTTAAGAAATCTAAAAAGGAACTTATCTTAATTGTTACAATAAATTTGTTACTTTTCTTCTTATAATAACAATTTTAAATCACCACTTTAATTTATGAATAAGGAAAAATACTTTAGAACTCGCAAACCTATTACGGAATGCCAGAATGCCAACTGAAAATAAGAGTTTGTATTACACACAAAATTATTTGCCTGAGTAAAATATACTATCCAATACCGGTTTTTTTGTATTCTTTTAGAATTTCACGAGTAATTTAAAGTATGCCTGTCCACTGGAACATTCTTCAGAAACGGAACTAAAGATAACAAATTCCCTGCTTTATAAATCTTTCAGTCTTCTTCTTTACAAAAAAGGAGAAATTAGATTTTAAATAAAAAATCTGTGTTTTAAGATATTTTTGCAACAAAATAAAGTGCATTCAGTTTTTTAGGATAATCGGAAAAAATTGATAATTATCAATTGATTTGTAATTAAGTATCATGTCACACTTTTGGAGAAATTCTTTGTTTTTGGATAAGTAGTTAATTTTATATTCCGCTTGGATAAACATCATTATCGTATTGTTCCTAATCATATTCTGCAAAAATAATTCAAATTTAAGTAAAACATTCTTAAAAGAAATGACATTATGTTTAAGTACATAATACCTTAATGTTAAATAGGTCCCATTAAAACAATCTTCTTAAACGATTTCCAATAAATATATTTACATGCTCCATATACGACAGGTAAGTATCCAAACTTTTACAAATCAGCAACTTTGAATATTCTTCATCATGAGAAATATTATTTATATCTCAACAGCAGTCCGAAATTTCTCATCGAAATTAATGCTTTGAAGAAATTTTCATTTATAATTAGTTTCACTTGTAGATTTGTGGTTTTATTGTGGGAAAAATCATCTCAAATGTATACTCTTCTTCTTTCTTGTAGTTTTACTCAGTGTTCAGTGAAGTGTGTCTTCGAAGAAAGCAAGACATTCCAACAACTCCTTTACAGCTTCAATAAGGCAATTCGACAAGAGATAGTACTTTATGGATCTATGCCACGATAACACTTTTATGTAAATAGGTAGAATCATTTTCCAAATTTTCTCCATCATTTGCGCCTTAGAAAGATATAATTTTTTGTCAAATAGTCAAATAGTTATTTTCCATTATTATCATTTACTACCGTTACTTTGAATTACAATAGTAAGAAATCGAGACATTTATTTGGGAGCCTTGATTATGCTTACTATCATTAACAATCAATGAAACTCATCCTTCTGAAAAATTTGTTAAAAATAATAAAAATTCACAGAAAAAGTATTCGATAAAATTATTTCTATTTTCTTACCGGAAAAACATCTACAGAGTTCCGTTTAGGTGAAAAGAATTTTCGTCATCACGGATGACCACAACACTCGCGACCCGTGAATTTAAGATGCCAAATGGGGCATTGAAAAAAAAACGAAAGGAAAAAAAATAAAATATTAGTGGCCCTACCTAACAGCCTAACCAGAATAAAAGCCATCAACAGCCTACCTACCCCCAGACCCTAAAAATATATGGCAAATGCCCTGAGTCACCAGGAAAATTAGAAAACAAAATGGTACAACACCTTTCGTTGCGATCAGGATTTGAACTGCTTCATAGTACCAATTGATACCCTGACCTCCAAAAACCTAGAATTGCGAGGGTGCATCTCGAAACCCCAAAAACGGACGGTATTGGGATACCGAAGATGCCGCGTGAGCCGCGCGCGTATACGGAAAATACATAAAAATAAAAACAATTTTGTGACTCAGAACAAGTGCCCAAACAACCGCCCACCCCCTAGCTGAAACTCACAAAAAAAGATTATTTTAAAAATTCATGCATCTTAGCTTGACTGCTGTTTTCATCAGCCACTGCATCAGCAACTTCATCAGCTCCAACTCAGCCACAGGTGGTCCAAAGATACGCCAATCATCCGAACGCCCCATATCCACACACTAATTCTACGTCGTCTGAAAGAACCAAAAAAAATACATATTGAACTTTTATTTTCCCTTAGGTACTATTATTGTACGTCCATTTTTTAAAGTGTTTTCTTCTAAAATGTTACCTACCGAATAAATTATCCAGAACAGCATTGCTATGAATATGTTTTCCTCGTGCATTCATTCCAGAAAGGAATCAATCTTCATTTTAACCAAACGCAGAAATGAAATCCATTGACAGGGAAAAATTCAAATACCAAGTATACCTGAAATATACCAAAGATTATAAGCTTGAAGTATTAGGGAATAATTTATGCAAATGATTTGGTTTTATTGAAATGACTATAGTTAATATTTTACACATGCAATTATTCGTTTGTGTACTGTAAATGTTTTAAATAAGATACAAATATTTACCGTGAATATCTTCTTGTAACAATTCCAATAGAATAAATGGTCAATTTTCTATTAGTACTTCCATGGTACCAAAAATTAAACCAATATATGTGGCCATACTGAAATAAATTAAAAGGATATTAACACCTATTTAAAATTGTTAACTAACCAAGTATCTACATACCAAGTCTAAATTATCAAAGGCTAATGTATTTCATAGAATTTGGATTCATTTTGAGATGAAGGCAGTTTAATATAAAAGAGTTTGATGTCGCGATGTATAGTCTCATAAGCCTCTTTTTCAGACATCAGATATTCAAAAGGATCTCCAACTTTGAAACCGAACAAAAACGTGAAGAATAGTTTTTTTTAAGGAATCAGGTTACTACATTAGTAACTATGAGCAAATTTGCTGGCGGTGTGAATGATTTGACGAAGAATTTTCCCGTGGAACTAAAATTTAAGTTTCAGTTATTCAGTTTAAACAATACTTTTACTATTGAATTTAATCTTCTTACAGCTTTGTCCTTAGTCATTTTACTGTTAGTTTCTTCGCTTTTGTGAATCCTCTATACTTGAAGAGGTTTGAGATTTTAGTGCTTCTTTTTTCTTTTACATTAATAAAAGCATTTCTTCCGCGTATAATGTCTTCAGCATTTTCCACTATGGATTTCTATATGGAAAGCATCCACTATGATCGTAAAATATTCCAATATTTCTTTTCTATTGCTCCACCAACAGAACCAAGCGACATTTGATAGTTTCGATAATTCTTTCCTTCACTACGAAGTCGATGTGAGCAGTTATTCAGTTGACTTAGGTTTGAATACTTTTCGTTGGTCCAAAGAATAAATCTAAAAAAATTAAAATTATAATATTTTTTTGTCTTTGAATTAAAATTCACTTTGTACCTTCGAGTATTCTGTGGTTTAATATTTCACAAGAAAGTGTAGATATTCATAAAAACATTGATTTTGTTAATACTAACAAAGTTTTCCTAATGTTCAAATAGGAAAAACTTTGGTAAGAAATCAGAAACATAAAATGAATATTAATTTAAAACAATATTTAGCTCTAAAAACTGATCATTTATATGTACTAACAAAAAATAAAGTATTACTTGGTTATTATTAAAAGATTCTTATAAACTTACATTGATGAAGCTCTCACGTATACAAAACGTATTTGAAACTTGAAAAAAACATATATTAAAAAGTGGTTAAATTTACTAATTGCAAGAAGATTTCCATCGAAAAGTAAAACATATTTTTTTTACTTGTACGATCAATTGGCTAATGTCCAAGATATTTTCAATTTTCCCACATATTCTGAAAAAAATCATACTTCGTTATTTTTTCAATATAAAATTAACCCAATATCGTTGTACCTTTACATCAAACACTTTTAATTTCCAAATATCATCAGATAATTCCACATTATCTAAAAATAGTTATTTCGAATTTCGATTAGTTCAAGAAATTTAATATCAATTTATGGATCCTTCTGAAAAAACATGCGTTAATCATTATGAAAAAAAATTAATAAAGATATCATAATACCTCGATTTTCAACTTCTTAGCTCACAATCTTCATGATCTTCTTTTATCACCATATTTTCGTTGCTACCATGAATTTTAATGCCAAGGGGCAAAAAAAGACACAGAAGAAAACACAAAAACTTCACTTTAAATTAGAAACGTTAAAGTCTAACGTTACTAATCTATGTACCCCACCCTACCTACACAAGGATCTAATAAAAAAGGCAACTGCTTTGAGCCAGGACATATAAAAACAAAATTCAGTACCTTACGATGCAACTAGGATTCGAACTGCAGGCTTAGTACCAATTGATACCCTAGAATCCATTTCCTGTAAACAAAAAGGGGCAACATGGGGACAATGTGGCTCAAAACAGCAACCCCGCGGCCCTTCCCGCTGAAACGGCAAAAGAAAAGAATTAGCGTGAAACGAAAATCTTAGCTTGACTGAAGTCTTCACAGCATCTCAGCTTCCGAAACAGCTCCTCCATATCCAACCCAATATCCAGCAAGTAATCCAAAGGCACTTATCACACTCACACATCTAAAAAAAGAAATATTGTCTAAGATTATGGTACTCTCATTTAACCTCTTTCTTTTAGATCATTAAGATATTTAAGGGTTTGTATTTTATTTGTATATAGTTATTGAATATTTTCAAAGAAATTACCTTCAAAACTTGAAATTTGGTAATAAAATTTCAATCAATTAAATTAAAAACCAATAACAACAGTAATAACTTAAATGCAGAGAACTATAAAACTTTTATAATGAAACTTAAGTTTAAATTTAAGATGATTGCTAAGCCTTGGACAAAACATAGTGTTGTTGATTTCGAAATCAACAAGTACGTCACAATCAACAACAAGCATTTGTTTTTCATGATCCCTTACCAATATTCCATATATGAAATATAAATCTCAATTTACAACTTTCAAATAACAGTTATCACTATTAAAAGTTATTAATTTCATAAAAACTACCCTAATAATGATATCAAACATAAAATCTGGCCAAGTTATGGTAAAATTAGGCTTTCCATAGTGGTCGGAGGACAAAAGTGAATAGAAGATCTGAACTTTGTAATATTATATGAATGGTGGGAAAGTTGTATCTGGCAAATACAACTTGAGAGCTTTTTAAACAAGGTAAAGCTTAAGCTAGCAAACGTTGAAAATAATTTGCTCCCCTTATTGAAGGAGATTTATGGATCCAATCTCTGATTGATCTAAGTAAAATTTTGACAAAATGTCAAATTAAACACAAGGTTCTTATAGATCTTTGCTAAGTTCCTTTTGCACTGACCACTTTGTCTTATAAAATCTGGAACTATGAATTTTTGGTAATCTCAAAAGCAGAACTGACATTTTTTAAATGAATATAGTTTATTAGTGTACGTTTGTAGCTTATTTGGTGTTGGTATGGACTTGGAGGAATTGAATGTAGCAAATACTCAAAAAGAGTTTTAAGAACTCTGAGGTTAAACATTCTGTTGGGGGCGGCAGAATGCCAATGATAGAGCAGATATTGCATATATTGGAAGTGAAACTATGACTTTTTATTTTTAGTCCGTTGTCTTTCCATCACTAATATAAAAGCTCTCGTACACTTTAAACGTATATTCTAAGCTATGAATTAAATATGATATTAATGAGATTCCATAATTCAATATGTCGTAAGCTATACAATAATGCTGGCAATTATAATTTACACTATTGAATAACATGAAAGCCAAGTCTGTAAAGAATGATAACTAAAGCTGTGGTTGGTTTATATTGAGAAACATTAGCCAAAAAGGGAATATGATTATATAAACAATATGCATATATTTAGAAATTAATGTTTCTTCAATGGTTATATAACGAAGTGAACACATAAGAAATGTTATACTTTTTGGTCAAAAGTTCAAGTGGAAAATTGTTTAATCTGCAAACAGTTAATAATTTTGGTTGATAAAATATATGTTAAATGGTATTTGCAATTTAATTTTGTTAATCCTTCTTATGTTAAATCTTCTTTTCTCATTTTTTTTAATATGTATAACAATTTAACTAGGTAATGAGTTCTATTACTTATTTTTCGGTTTTTCTTTTAAAGATTCGTTATGATTACTATGTTCGATTGAAATTAAAATACTCTTATTTATTTTCTTGTTATTTACACCACTGCTTAAGTGTTAATTTTCTTTGTTATTTAATAAAATTATAATTCTAAATTTTAAACGCTCGGTGAGGTGGTTGGGAGGATTATTAGAGGCTGACGAGCCCCATGAGTAACAATTTGTTACACCAACTTTAAATTGTAACAAATTGTTCCAAATTTTTATTACAATCGAAAAAACAACAAAAAGAATTTGAGTAAATCTTAAGTTATAAACACAAAAGCTTAGGTTCTATTAATTTTAAACTTTTTCATCACTTATATTTTTAAAGCTTATTTTGTGGGATACCAAAGCAGTAGTTAAAAGGAGGATATCCATAATAATTTCAACTTATTTTAAGTGCTGCAATACATATATAAGTATTTTATGATTTATTCTTCATTAATTTTGTCTTAACATTATATATTTTATTTTTAGCGATCGTTTTTGGATTTCTGTGGCTATGTTTTGATTCTTGGGAAGAGTTCTTTGTGAAGTTGATTTGCATTTTAATGTTATCCAAAAGGTATTAAATAAACTATTTATAATTTAATATCAACATTTACTTTATCACTTTTCGTGTTTTACAATAACTGCATCTGACCCCCAAATTGTATATAAAGAATGTTCATATAAAGAAAAACCGGATAAGTATTCAGATTGCTTCATTGTGTTTTTATTCAAAAATTTCATTATTATTTTTTTTTTATTTTTTAGAAAATTTTTGACATTTGCTATTTGTCTGGAAATGTATGGAGATAGCGACAAAGAATCAAATCCCATTAATTTTATTTTCAGCAGAAAATGTTAACTTCAATTTGTTCATAATAATATTCTCAAGTAATCTGTTACAGCATCATTAAGAAGAGGAAAATTTTTACGAAATTTATTCGGTTAGTTAACTACAGACTTAATACTTTTTTTTGATACAAATCTTTTATATTTCATTTACTTAACTTAATTATTTATTTTTATGCCAAATATTTGCTTTAAATTTTTTGTTGTTGTCGAAAAGCATAAGGTTGCTCGGTATATGATAAAGCTTTTTACCCAAACATACTGTATTAGATAGTTTTTAAATTCATTTTTGAACTTTAACGGCAATTTCTTATTTTATCTTAGTTTTCTAATTATTGGCTTTCAAAATCTAAATATTATAGTAATCTTTAGTAAGTATTGTAATAGTTTACTCTGTGCGTACCTAAGTGGTCGGAGGTCAAAAGTGAATAGAAGTTCTGAGCTTTGTAATATTATATGAATGTATGAATGGTGGGAAAGTTGTATCTGGCAAATACAACTTGAGAGCTTTTCAAGCAAGCTAAAGCTTAAGCTAGTTAAAAGAGATTTATGGATCCAATCTCTGATTGATCTAAGTAAAATTTTGACAAAATGTCAAAATCAAACACATGGTTTTTATAGATCTTTGCTAAGTTCCTTTTGCACTGACCACTTTGTCTTATAAAATCATGAATTATGAACTATTGGAAATCTCAAAAGCAGAACTGACATTATTTGAATATAGTTTTATTATCTATAGTATTATTATTATTATTGTATTATTATTATTATTATTATTATTATCTATAGTATAGATAGTATATGTTTGTAGCTTCTTTGGTGTTGGTATAGACTTGGAGGAATTGAATGTAGCAAATACTCAAAAAGAATTCAAAGGTAAAACATTCTGTGAAGGCGGAGGAATGGAAATGACAGAACAGATTTTGCATATATTGAAAGTGAAACTTTGATTTTTTATTTTTTGTCTGTTGTCTTTCCTTCACTAATATAAAAGCTCTCGTATACTAAAAACTCATATTCTCAACTATAAATCAAATATAATATTAAATGAGATTCCATTATTCATTATGTTGTAAGCTTTACATTATCGCTAGCAATTATAAATGACTTATACTATAGAATAATCTGAAAGCCAAATCTAAAAATGAATTATCTGTTTTATGAGAACCAAAACTGTGGTTAGTTTAAATTGAGAAACAATATTCGAAAAGGTAAAGACGAGAATTTAAAAATAAAAAGTCCACGATAAAAATGAAAACTTTTATGGCAATGTAATGCACATTAAGAGAACTAATAATACTTAATAAACTTTTATCCAATTAAAAATTGAAACACAATTTCTTTGTTATAGACTCAGTAGTGTTTTTACTTAAAATATTTTCCCATAATTTTGACAACCGTAAGTTAATTCAAACCTTCTTTAAGTGTTTTATTAATTAAGCCAAGTTTCAGGCAACTAATAGACAAAATTCCTTTATTCTCCACAGAGTAACTACTTTGTCGCTTTATTAGTAAATAAGGATTTAATTATTAATTATAGGTCCAATTATATGTTCTGGTTATCTTATGTTCGATTAAAATTGATTTTCCTACTAATGTCCTATTGGTAATTTTTTTTTCTAACATAATTGTTTATTAGTTACCTTCTTTATTATTTAGTTATATTATTACTATATTAAAGTTAGTAAAAGCTTGGTGAAATGGTTGGGAGGATTATTACGGGCGTAAGCCACCCTTGAGTAACAAAATGTTACAAATTGTTAATGAAATCGGAAAGACAACAAAATATTTAGTTTATTTTTTATTTTTTTTGTTTATTTGCACCATCTGCCTCTTGGCAATAATTGCAATGTGTCACATTTTCAACACTCGTGCGCTAGTTGGGTCCATTGACACAATTAACATTAAAAATTATAAAATTATAGTAGCTTAATAGTAATAGTATTATAATAGTATTAATAGTATTCTTAAATAAAGTGACAGTAACAAATAGTAGTAAGGGTCATCTCAGTCAGGGTATTATAAAATATGAGTAAATTTTCAGCAAAGTTTAAAGTATTAAGTTTACTAAGACAACATGCTATGTTGTTTTGTGTTTGTATTTATTAAATAGGTCTTCGAAGATGAAATTTAATTTAACTGTTCTAACCACCTTAAAAAGTATTTGTATAGGCAATTACTCATACAACCTAGAACGCGTAGTTGCCCATATCAACATAGCTTTTGAATTCAATAGTTCGTTTATTAAGATCCTTAAAAATAGACTGTAATTTGTATTTAAAGCATTTAAGGCGATTCTCTCGAGTGCAGTATTAAAATTAATGTTTTTCTTAACAATAAAAGAAATCCTTTAAAGTTTCATTGAAAATTTTCTATCATTGACTTAAATATTGAACAAAGTCCACTGTATAAAATTCGACTTGCATTTAATTCATAAGCACAGGTTTAAATATGAGGTTGGCCAAATAAAGCACAGGAAAGTAAATGAAAATTAAGTCTATAAATTTTTAGTTATGAATCAAGTTGGGTACTTTATTTTAAAGGTTTATTAATGCCATTTATGTATGAAAAATGATACTACCCAAATGCTCACCACGACTAATAACATACTTGGATTCAATGGTCAAAATTTTAGATCATATCTTCCAAATGAGATGTTTTTTTGACATTTATTTCAACAATGATGTTATTATAACAATGATGCTTTAGGTCTTAAATAGTGGCAGACTTATCAGCGTACACTTTACCCTTCAAAATCCCCATGTGTTCTTTAATCAGTGGCGTAGGGGCTAGGCGGGGCAGTGCCCCGGGGCCCTCGAATCCTTACCAGAAATCTCGATCAAACTGAACTTTTGGAAATTTTTTCTACACCAAGTATTAATTGTAATTTATATTGTTACTGTGTAATATTGTTATTACCTGCCCTGCAGTGCACAAAACAGAGCTTAAGTAGCTTAGCATTTTTAAAGTATTTGTATATTTCATATTTTTATTCGATAAAACCTAATTAGTTTACATAGCGGTGGGGCCCCATTTTTAAATTTGTCCCAGGGCCTTTGGTTACCTAGCTACGCCACTGTCTTTAATACTTTTTTATTAGTAATAGATGGTATATAGATGGCAGACAATAACTATGGGTTTGATGGGGTCCCTATCAAAGTGACCTTTACTTTCCTGGACCTTCTTTGGTCAATCTTTTATCTTAAGTTTGACATTCCCTTCAACAGTAATAGTAAATAATATCTGAATTTCAATGTTTTAAATAAATACTTTGTTTGCTTCTTGGAAAAATTGCTTGATACTTTCAAGTTATAAATTATCTTCAATAAGAAAATCTGTTAATTTATTATAATTATTTAAAGAAAATCTACAAGTGAGATATTTTTCTTTTCTATCTACTTAAAGATTCTTGTTCAAAGATAAATATGGTAATTTATAGTTTACTACGTATAAATCTTTTTCACTTATTGATTGATTTCAACAAAGTGTAATACGAAAACGACGCCCGTATTATCTGAAAACAAAAATGAAAGAATTTAAAAGTTTACTCTTCTCCGAAGAAATACTGAAATTTTCTTACTTTTGTAAACGTAGAAGTTTTGAGTCTAAAAAAACTCATTCCCCGAACAGAAACTGGTCGTTGAATGCTTCGCATTATTACAAATTGTAAACTTTTCTTCGATTTTGTGCTCAAAATATACCACGGTCCCTCATAGATAGCATCACAAACTGTTACACTCTAAAAATTTTGCCAAATTAATCAATTAACTTGAATTAAAAGAAAATACCTGTTCTGTTAAGATTTGTCCTGTGAATGTGTAGAGGAAAAGTTCTACCGAAACTATTGATAAGTACTCGAGGAGATGAAGTAGAGTGTAAATGTCTGTCTGAAAATTGATGGAAAGTTTTTAATCGTCTACGATTATTAGGAGTTAAAACTTTAATTAAAATTTCATTAACTAACTGTAGTAGAAGCCTCATAGGCCACAATACAAAGAAATAGGGCCACATAGATTAATTTGGTGAACAAAAGTGGTGATAAAAAATCCTCAATCATATTACAATATTTCAAGATATCTTGGTGATGTCGTACGCAATTTTGTACAGCCTCAGTATCAAATCGATCAAATTTTTTGTTATACGATAAATCATTTTCCTCATTCCCGATATCTTTTCGATTGGTAACTTTGTGGAAATTTTCTGGACTAAAATCAAAGAGTAGAAGAATCAGAATTATTGAACTATCAATAAATTGGTTGTATCCATATTTTACATAATTTTATTTATTTTTAGTAGGATAGTGGACATGAAAGGATGTAGATCCATGTACTAATTATGGTATTAATTTTGCGACATATTTCGCAAATGATGAAGGTCTAATAAAAGACCGGAATGTGTCGCAAAATTAATAATTAGTTCATGGATCTACATCCTTTCATGTCCACTATCCTACTAAAAATAAATAAAATTATTGAACTATTTTGTTAGAATGATATGATACCTCAAATCAAATTGGTTGAAAAATGTTGAAAATTCTTCGACTTGCGTTTCACTCATCCCCGACTTAAGCATGCTTGTGTACCGCAAATTTCGTAAACTGCACTTGAGAACTTCAAACTGACCGCAGGTCAGTATAAAAAGGCCCAGGAAAAATGAATCAACTCCACCGAAAATTACTCCGATTAAAATTTGTCCAATCGCTTGACAAATATACGCGAAGACATATCCGTAGGACTCCTGATAGTCAAACGGATACCAAACTGCTACGGGCAACGTTTTTGTTCCAGTTTCCGAAGCCACTTGGTTTATGGCCGGCAATAACGTTGTGATTAGCACACCTGAAATTTCGCATTTAAATCCGCAATTTTTAAAAATTTCCCTGCATACTCAGCAAACACCCCACGTTCCAATATATACAAATCTTATTCGAAAGTGTTATCGACTCTTTCATCGTTAACATTTTCACACATTTCGCCGATGAGTATCGGAAAATACGATGCATTTCCTTGACCAAATGCAACAATTGTTTTATGTAAATTTGAAAATACAATAGCTGAAAAATACCAAAAAAGAAAACCAAATTCGCAGATACCAGATTCACCACCGTTTTAATATCACTGTCCAGACTGATGAAGATTTTTATAAAGCACGGAATCGACGCTTGCAAAATAAGAAAAGACATCAACACCATATATCCGGTGCTTAATGTCTTCACATTTTCGCTGGAATTTGCATTGGCAATTGGCCACATGCCGCATATTTTCATCAAAATTTCATTGTATTTGAGAAAAATTGTCTCCTTTGCCATCGCCATTTTCGGTCTAACCAATCGACTAAAATCAAATCTAAACATAAAATTCTTTTTATATATACCAAAAAAAATAATTTCTTAAGATTCTGAACTAAAGAAATCTCGTTAATATTCATGCGTTAATTGCCAGAAAATTATATTTGATTGCTTCATGATATTTCAATTTTTATTTTCTTCCAATTATCATAATTTTCTCATCTAAATTTTATGAACTTCATACTGTTTTTGAGTGATAAAAATTTGATCAAATCTATCAATTGATATTAATTAATTAATTTAAACACGCAATCACTAAAAAAATTTAATTCTAAAGATATTTTCTTATCGAAAAGCTTCAAGTTTCAATTGGTATTAGTTAATCAATCCTTGAACTCTGCAATTTATTTCAATATGATTAAATTCTATTCAATGTAAATTTAATTTTAATTTCCATTATAACGGTACCTACCTTCATTTTTTTTTCAATCGGAATTAGATCATATTTACTCATCATATGACTAATTTAAAAAAAGGCATTAGTTATTGGTATGACTAAAGAAAATATGTACAAAGATGACAAAGATTTATTATTAATAATATATGGGATTTATGTCTATGGGTGTATAACCCCGGTTGGGCAAGTAGAATGAATCAGTATAAATTTATGCATACAAAGAAATAATGATGAACTCAATTAATCGTTGAAGACTTGAAAAGTGGTCCAAAAGATATCCAAACAAAGATAAGCGGTCTGGAAGACTTTACCGACTTTACTATGTATGTGATAAGATTAGAAAGATATCATGTACCAAGAGTATTGACCAATAGTTAAAAGCTTATTTTAGACCTCTTTCAAGTCGGAAATTAGACTAGTTGTAAGCAGAAATTGGTCAACAAAGACCAGAATTGAGGAGTAAATGATATGTTGTATTCCACTAAATCAATCTCTAGCTTTCTATAGATTAGAAAGATATCATGTACCAAGAGTACTGGCCAATAGTTAAAAGCTTATTTTAGACCTCTTTAAGTCGAAAATTAGACCAATTGTAATCAGCAACTGGTCAACAGAGACCAGAATTGAGTAGTAAAAGATATGTTGTGTTCCGATTAAATCAATCTTTAGCTTTCTAAGACTTTTATTACGTGGCAGAAGTTCCTGGAGTTTGGTTGAGCGGTTTTTATCCATCCAACTTATAGTTGGGACCTGGCACCATGCGATTGTCATTTGTTTTTCCATGGCAAACGATCTGGATCGTGTAAAACTGATTTTAGGAAGTACTTCTCTGATAATTGATTGTCTAAGTTTTTCGCCAATTAAGAAAAGTTTTTAGGAATTAAACACGAAAAAAATGGCATGTATTTTAATTTATAGGAAGGACTGTTGCCGTAAAAAATAAAATTATCAAATTTACGTTGAAAATATGATTTTCAAGAACAGTGCAAGGTCTTGAATTTAGATCAAATTTTAAAGGATGATATATAATATGATTATACGTGCTAAAAACTTTTTAAAAGTTATAAATTTGGTAACTATTCTGTATATGCAAAAAATGGTCAAGTGCTATGTGTTATTGTCTTATTCGGAATGGAAGGATGAACTCTTACCCAGAGATTGGATGATAAAATTATCTCATTTGAAATGTGGATATATCGCCGAATTTTGAAGATAGCTGGAGGAACCACGTGCGAAACGAAGATGTACTAACGAAACTTAAAACCACAAAAACTTTTATGGTTTCTATAAAGAAAAGAAAGTTACTGTACTTCAGCCACGTGTTACGTTACAACAAACTATATCACTTACTCCAGCTTATCATTCCGGGTCGAATTGAAAGAAAAAGAGCTCCAGGAAATAGAAGGACATCCTGGCTAGCCAACTACTTTCGTAGAAGCTTCAAAAATAGCACTAGAGGACTCTTTCGTGCTGCTATATCAAAAATCAAAATTGCCATGATGATCGCCAATCTTCAACGTTGAAGGGGCATAAAAAGAAGAATAAAAATTCCTGAATATGGAGGACACACATATTGCGGAAAGTGACACCTAAAAAATAAAAAATAAAAATCAATTGCAAATCATCTGTGTAAATTATAACGGGACAGTGATATCACAAACCATAAAAATTATTTAAATTCATTGCTTCATTTGATTATTGAAACATTTCATAGACAATGGTCAATACTTAGAAAAAAAAAATTTACTTTCCGTGCTTTATATCTTGAATACTTATATCAAAATTCCAACATCTCCTCATATTCATTACGCAATCTTCCACATCATTAGATACGTTGAAATTTTCAACTTTAAATTTTGGCCATCAAAAGTTTTTCCCTATTAAAACTTTTTCACTATCCTCTGAATTCAGCGTTTAGTGTTACAAGCCTTAACTTAGAATCCTGCAAGAAAAATATCAACTGTATTCTCTAATTTCCATGATTATGACTCCTTTATTTTGAAAGTGGTGTAAGTCCATTTTAAGGACGGTCTATATGGTGATTTTTCTTCTTGTAACTAGAACAAAGTATGTTAATTATTTATCTGCTAAGTTTTCAGAAATTACTGATTTCATTTTAGTTGTTAACAAAAACGCCAATTATTCCCTCCTCCTTAGTATCTTATGTTCCTGTGGTTAAAAATTGTAATACTATACTATTTTTCTTGAAATGGACTTAAATCACTTTCAAAATAAAACGACGCATATAAAGAACTTACGTAAAGTTGCAGCAAAACTATTAACCGTTTTGGGCTTATAAATTGTGTTGATTCTGTTGAAAATATCAACCAACATTTCGCAATGGCAAACTTGATCGAATAACGTACTATCGAGCTTTGATCGAATAACCGACCGAGCTTTATGACCTTTTGCTCTCCAGTCTTCAATTTCCCTTTTATTTGTAATAATTCCATTGTAGTTTCCCACTTCTTCCTGCTTGCTTGTAAAGCCACCAGGGATTTCCCATATTCGAGGATTTTCCGAAGCGTTTTGAATCTTAATCTTCCAGTGACTATATTTTTCCTTCAAAAATTTTAACTTAATAAGACGCTCAACTCCAAATCGTAAAACCAGTTTTAACGATAGAAAATTAAACACTTATAAATTTCAAAAATTGAACGAGTTTGTGTACAAAAATTTGTGTTACATTCTATTTAAACATACATTGTTATAGTTAATTATTGAAACATTTCAAAACGGTCGGAAGCGTTTTGAATAATACTATTTGAATTCCAACACTAACTTTTTCGATTGTTAAAATATTTTTTATGAGGTTCATTAGTCTTCGCCTGTTTTTTGTCATCGTATCATTTTCCTTAGAAATAGTTGGATTTCATTAACTTTTCCCAAATATAAGAATTGGAAGTACCATCCAAAACGTTCTTACGTCTAGGCTAGTGACCTTTAAATATCATTCGACGTTTAAATTTAGTAATCAATAACGATTTTTAAAGTTTTAGTGTTTTAAATTATCATCAATATAATTGTATTACTATCCTGGATCAATTGGTAGTGTTCTTCATCAATATTCTCAAGAAATTAAATTTTTTCAATCCAAAACCAAAAAAAAAACATAGTTGGGATGATCAAAATAAGATTTTTGTTTGAACTTCTGTTCAAATTTATGTTTATGGTATGGTTTTTATATATTATTATATTAAATTATACTACATAAATTGGGCCGCAATATATTCTTTATATTGTATACACAATAGGGTGATTTTTTTTTTGACTTTTTTTGGTCCCATCGTGAAATTTTGTTGGAAATACCAAAAAAAAAATCCCTGAAAGTTTGAGCCCTTAATATTAATTGTAAGTCCTCGACCAAGACGTGTAACGATTTCCCATTGAAAATACACGGAAACTCTGATTTTTTATTTCTCAATTTCTATATCTCAGCGGCATTTCATGGGATCGCTTTTACCGAAAAACCTGTTTTTTTCTCAGAATTAAACGCTCTACAAAAGTGCCTATTGCGACAAAGTCGTAACTCACACCGGTGAGGTAGTACGGGCCACTGAAACTGATTTTTCCATAAAATTCGCGTTTTTTTTTGCATTTATCTCGTAAATAACAAGAGCTACGGAAAAATTATAAATGAAAAACTTGTAGAGAATTTGATTTCCTACAAAAAAGTTCTTGTAGACCAAATCGCGAAGATCACTTAAACGAGATATTAAGCCTTGAATTTTATGGAAAAATCAGGTTCAGTGGCCCGTACTACCTCACCGGTGTGAGTTACGACTTTGTCGCAATGGGCACTTTTGTAGAGCGTTTAATTTTGAGAAAAAACCATCTTCGGTAAAAGCGATCCCATGAAATGCCGCTGAGATATAGAAATTTAAAAATAAAAAATCAGAGTTTCCGTGTATTTTCAATGGGAAATCTTTACACGTCTTGATCGAGGACTTAAAATTAATATTAAGGTCTCAAACTTTCAGAGATTTTTTTTTTGGTATTTCCAACAAAATTTCACGATGGGACCAAAAAAAAAAAAAATCACCGTAATGCACAATAGTTGGGATGGTTTTCAAGTCCCTGTTTTTATATTCGGGATTTGTTGAATTGAAGTTATTGCTCTTTCAAAGCTATAAACCATTTTCTTTGATAGAAGTAGAACTCCATTTTATGGTAGGTAAGAAACTAGGGTCTTCTCAATGATAATTCTAAATATCTTTGATTGTTAAAAACGAAAATGAAGACTTCTTATTAACACTCCAAACCGATGTTTGTGGAAGAGATTTTCATTTTCGAAATATCAATGTTTTTACTTTGAAATCCATGTCTTTTTTAATTGTACCCCCCTTTCATTGATAGTTTAAAACTATTTAAAAATTCTTTAATATTCAAATAGCACATTATTAAATATAATTGCTGACTACTCCAAAAACTTTTTGTGAATGTAAAAAATCGGCTAAGACAAAACAAACAAATAAATTATAGACTCTAAATAATTAAGATGCACATCTATTAAAACTCCCTTTAAATGCAAATAAAATGTATACGTTACTCGTAAATAATAAAAAGAATTTTCACTTTAAAAGTACAATTTCTCCAACTTCATTTACAAAGCAACAAGTAAAATATCTGGAGAAACCAAAAATTATCTTCAGTTCAACGTATTTTCTTTGAAACTATTTGGAATGCATTCTTTCGCCAATAAAAAATCTACAAAAATCATTAAATTTTTGAGCGCTTTTTATGTTATATTTACTTCTTTTATGATTCTGCAAGGCTCAATTCCCTGTTTGATTAATACGTTACTAAAGATCAACAGTGATATTAAAACTATTATTAACTCGCTATCGGATGTTTTGGTTTTTATAATGGTTTACATGCAATTTTGCTATTTCAAAATCAACGAAAAAGCTCTAAATAGTGTGGTGCAAAATATGTATCGCAAATTTCGGTTTTCCTCAGCACCTGGTGCTACAACTATGACAATGGCCAAGTCATTGACATTGTCTAATAAACTTTTGGTGTTTTGGTTTGTTGGATGTGTTTTAAGTGGGAACTGCATTATCTATGCCATTGATTTAGTCAAGGAGTAACTATTTATATGTTTTTAGGTGCTAGTCTTACTGCATTTTTACCAGCCTTCAATCAAAGCAATGTTCCTGGAGCTCTACCCGCCATGGTGTGGTATCCGTTTGAATTTCGGAATTCCAGTCGATTTTATTTTGTCTATACCGCCCAGGCCATCGCCCAGCTTTACAATGGAGTCATTTTTTCTTGTGTTGACTCATTTTTCTTGTGCGTTATTGTGCTGACCTGCGGCCAATTTGAACAGCTTATTTTTATGACATTCGTGGAGTCATTTTTAAATTTTGAGCCCTGAAGAAGTCAGGAATTACTGACGAAACGTTGGCGATAAAATAAATAAAATTCCACAAGAAACTTCGTCCTTATTGCCCACAATTTAATTATTATATTGTTTAAATAGCTTAGTACTAAAATCGAAGGTCTCCAGTTCTTTTAGTATAGAGAATTTTCAAATCGGAAGGACTGCCAGTACCGCAACAGCATGAGAATATTTTCTTAGGCCTAGGATTTAATTTCTTCTGTTTTATTTTTTTTAGAAATCTGTTGGTTACATTGAATCCACTTCTTTTCCATGTACAATTTTCTACTTTGCAATCATCCACAGTCTTCCCCACATAAACCTTAATAATTTGATCACCTCAACTGTAATCAACAGCCAAGGATTTTCTTAGTTAAGTATATATTTATATACAAAATTAAAGACTTATTTTTAATTTTATTATGTGAAATATTTCAAATATAAAATGCTAATTCTCTTTTCAATCCAAGTTGAGATCTATAAAAATCCATCATGAAATCAAGTTTAACAAGATCTTTGATTTCAAAGAAATAGTTTTTGAAAAAATCATTAGATTGGAGGTAAATCACGTTTATTTTTAAACGATAGGGTACATCCTTAAATCCTTTATAATTCTTTTCCTTCGTCCTTTTTCCACAGGAAAAAGGGTTTGTGGGAATCTTCAGTTTGCCAGACACCTTCTTAAAGTCACCAAATCTTTTGCTGAATTCAAATCTTGTAGTTGTATTAAAATGCATTTTATTTTATCGCTTTTCCATTTCAAAATTTGCACCAGCTCTCTCCACAGCCTTTTTGCAATCCGGAAAATGGTCCAATTTTTTCGTTGACATGTATTACGAATAGTTTTTCATTTGAAATGCTTTTACATCTGGGTACATATCAGATGTTAATTTATATTGTCCTTGAAGCCTTAAATTTAGCACATTTGACTTGTGAGTTAAATCTGTCAAAAATCTAAGGTCTATTAACCACTGAGGATCTATAAATTCTGGGACAAATCTTTTTCATTCATAAAAATGTTGAATTCTTTTCTGAGATCAAAAAATCTTTCCAGTACTGGGCCTCTACTTAACAACCCCACTTCAGATAAATGCAAAACATTTCGGTGATCTGCTTCCATATTTCCAAGAAACTTTTGAAATTGGCTGTGAGCCGATCCATTTTTCTTTACGTATTTTACAGTGGATACCACGAGGTTCATTAAGTTAAATTTGTCAAAAATCCAAGGTCTATTAACCACTGAGGATCTATAAATTCTGGGACAAATCTTTTTCATTCATAAAAATGTTGATTTCTTTTCTAAAATCAAAAAATCTTTCCAGTTCTGCGACTCTAAACAACCCTACTTCAGATTAATGCAAAACATTTCGGTGATCTGCCTCCAAATTTGCAAGAAACTTTTGAATTTGGCAATGTGTCAACCCATTTTTTCTTACACAATTTACAGTGGATATCACGAGGTTCATTATTTCTTTGAATGCTAGAACTTTGTATCATAAAACTTCCTGGTGGATAATGCAATGGAAAAAATAATTTAGTATTTATTTTACCCATCAAACTCTTATTTTGTCCTTCCATGTTTCAGCCCCCATCAATTCTTAATTTCCCAATTTTTCCCATGGTAATTGCATTGATAATAACATTTATTCCAACTGGCGAAATAAATCTTTTCCTGCAACCGTTTTTTTCAAATTACAAATCTAAAAATTTCCCACATAAATTAAATCTTTCATCGATTCCACGAACAAGTATTAGAAGCTGGGCAGTATCTAAAACTAATGAGAATCATTTAAATAACTATGCTTTTTCTTTACTGCATTATTACGTATAATTGCAACCGTTTAAATATTCCGAAAACATTAAGTGCATGAAAAAAATTGGCCAAGACAAAACGGAACGATAATTAATAGTCCCTTAATAATTAAGACAACAATTAAAGCTCTACTTACATGCAATTAATTGCATAAGCCACTCGTAAATAATTAAAAAAAGAATTTTTACATTAAAAGCACAAATTCTCGACCTCCACAACCAAATCAACGAAAGCACATCCAAGAAATCAAGCAAAATGTCTGGAGAAACCAAAAATTATCTTCAGTACAACGAATTTTCTTTGAAACTATTTGGAATGCATTCTTTCGCCGATAAAAATTCAACAAAAATAATCAAATTCTTGAGCCCTTTTTACGCTGTACTTACATGTTTTATGATTCTGCAAGGCTCAATTCCCTGTTTAATTAATTCGTACATGAAAATCAACAATGATACCAAAACGATTGTTTATTCGCTATCTGATGTTTTGGATTTCATTTTCGTTTTCATACAATTTTGCTATTTCAAAACCAACGAAACGGCTTTGAATGATGTGGTGGAAAATATGTATCGCAAATTTCGGTTTTCCTCAGCACCCGGGGTCACAATGAAGACAATGGACGAATCATTGAAATTGTCGAATAAAATTTTGGTGTTTTGGTTGGTGGGATGTCTTTTAAGTGAGACTTGCATTATCTATGCAATTGATTAAGACAGGGGGTAACTTTTTGTATGTTTTCAGGTGCTGGTCTTACTGCATTTTTACCGATCATCAATCAGGCCAATGCTGCTGAAACTTTATCCGCCATGGTGTGGTACCCGTTTGAATTTCAAAATTCCAGTCGTTTTTATTTCGTGTTTGCCGCCCAGGCCATCGGTCAACTTTACAATGGAATAGTTTTCTTTTGCGTTGACTCATTTTTCTTGTGTGTTATGATACTGACCTGCGGCCAATTTGAAGTACTCAAGTGCAGTTTGCGGAATATTCGATATACAGCCATGTTAAACCATGGACAAAGTAAAACACAAGTGGAGAAATTTTCTCAATATTTCAATCATTTGGAATTAAGGTATTACAAAAGTAATGAACTTCAAAATCATTTTTTTACTAACATTTTTTTCTTCAAGTTCAAAGACGCGAAGTAATCAAATTTTCAATGCCAATTCTTTGGCAAAAGAGATAAACCAGTGCTATACAAATATCTACGATAAACAAATCGATGAAGCCGTTAAAAGCTGTGTAGAACATCACCAAGATATTTTGGATCATTGTAACATTTTGGAGGAATTTCTGTCGCCATTGATGATGGGAAAACTGGCTTATGTTACAGGATTTTTATGTATGTTGGCCTATCAAGCTTCTACCACGGTAATTAAGTCCATAAATCTAGTTTAGTCAAGCTTTCGTTGTAAAACTATCCTTAACGGAAAACCTCTTTTTTGGGGATATTTCTCTTTAAATATTTCCTCCCTTATTCTTAAAATTTTCAACTTATTTTATCTTTTTTCTTTTAGAATGATTTTTATACAATGTTAAGACACTTGGAGTACATAGGAATTATTTCAACAGAATTGTTTTTGTACACATTTACGGGACAAATTTTAACCGAAACCGTAATCCGACTTGATTTATTTTTCTTTTTCAAGGGATAAAGTTTAACAATTTTAGAGTTTAACTATTGGTGATGCGATTTACGAAGGACCTTGGTATATTTTCAACTCCAAAACTAAAAAGAGTTTTCAGCTGATTATAATGCGCAGCCTGGAACGTCCAGTGATATTACGAGCCCTTAAATTTTATGAACTCACCACCGATACTTTTATCAAGGTACTTTTTTCCACCGAAAATTATGATAAATATTGATTAACTTTATTTTTTTTTAGATTATGAAAGCCTCGTTTTCGTATTACACCTTGTTGAAGTCAATGAATAATTAATTTTATCAACTGGTAAATTTAATTTTTATTTCTTCAGGATTTTTACAGACATATCCTCAGTGGGAATTTGGTCTGTTATTAATTGAAGCAATATTTGGCCAACAAAACTAGAAGTTTGAATTTTTTGCACATTTAATTTTTAAATTTAGTCATTAGAAATACAGCGTATTGTGTTTTTTTTTCTTCCTGTATGGTCTACGAGGATAAAATTTGAATACTGGTAAATTTAATTTCTATTTCTGCAAGATTTTTACAGACATATCCTCCGTGGGAATTTGGTCTGTTATTACTTGAAGCAATATTTGGCCAACAAAAGTTTGCATTTTTTGCCCATGCAATTTTTAAATTTAATCAAAAGAAATAAAATGTATTGTGTTTTTTTTTCTTCCTCTAAGGTCTACGAGGCCAAAGTTTGAATACCCTTTGGCTATTTAGTTCCCTGGGTCCCTATATCCCTTATAGTAAGCCAAGAAATCGAGAAAATTCCAGCGACCATTGAACCAAATGTTGTTCGACTAGTTTAGTATTAAAATCAAAAATCCCCAGATTTTTAAGTAGAATACTGCATCCAACTGAATATGGGAAACTATTTTATCTTCTATTGGATAGAATTTACATATTGGAAGGTCTGCCAGTACCACAATAGTACAAAGAATATATTTAAATCTTAGAATTCCCCACCAATTTGAAAATATTTACTTTTTTGGCTAATTTTCTTGGCTTAATTAAATCCAAACACAACTTTCTAGTGACTTTTTTATCCACATAAGTCGAACAAAAATTGTACATCCCAATAGTTAAAGATCTTAGATAAATACATATTAGTACACAAATTGAGAGAAAAAATTTCAATTTTATTATATCAAATAAAAAAAATGATTAAATTAAAATGTATTTCGTTACACTATATTTACGAAAATAAAAAAGCAAAACAATAACGCATTAATATATACTCACCACCGATACTTTTATCAAGGTACTTTTTTCCACCGAAAATTATGATAAATATTGATTAAATTTTATTTTTTTAGATTATGAAAGCCTCGTTTTCGTATTACACTTTGTTGAAGACAATGAATAATTAATTTTAGCAACTGGTAAATTTAATTTTTATTATATTAGATTTATTTTTATATATCCTCAGTGGGAATTTGGTCTGTTATTAATTGAAGCAATATTTAGCCAACAAAACTTGAAGTTTGAATTTTTGGCATATGCAATTTTTAAATTTAATCATTAGAAATAAAGCGTATTGTGTTTTTTTTCTTCCTGTATGGTCTACGAGGACCAAGTTTGAATACTCTTTGGCTATTTTGTTCCCTGGGTCCGTATATTCCTTATTGTAAGCCAAGAAACCAAGGAAATTGAACCAAATGTTGTTCGACTAGTTTAGTATTAAAATCAAAAATCCCCAGATTTTTAAGTAGAATACTACATTCCAACTGAATATGGGAAGCTCTTTTATCTTCTTTTTGATAGAATTTGCATACTGGAAGGTCTGCCAGTACCGCAATAGTACAAAGATTATATTTAAAGCTTAAAATTTCCCACCAATTTAAAAATATTTCCTTTTTTTGGCTAATTTTCTTGACTTAGTAGAATTCAAACACAACTTTCTAGTGGCACTTTTATCCACATAAGTCGAACAAAATTTGTACATCCCAATAGTTAAGGATCATTTTAGATAAATACATATTAGTACACAAATTTAGAGACAAAAATTTCAATTTTATTATATCAAATAATTCAAATACATAAAATGCTTAAATTAAAATGTATTTCATTACACTATATTTACAAAAATAACAAAGCAAAACAATAACGCATTAATATACTATTTTAATCTAAAATATAAACGACCTATAATATTATACAGAACCTGAATTTAGTTCTAAATATTTCAAACCGGCTAAAGCACTTTGGAATCCGGCATTAAAGTCCAGGGTAACTTCGTTGAAAATGTGTTCATCTCGAACGTCTTCATAGTAATCGTTTTCATTGGGTCCCGAAACTAGGGCTCCGTAAAGTATATGTGGATTAGGTTCTTTTCGATGGAACGATGACCAATCACAAGAGATTGGTTTATCAGGACATGAACTACAAAATTTTAATAAATTAGTGCTAGTAAAACTTAGTTTTACCACAAATAAAATAGACAATTTTTTTTGAAACTAAAATTACTATCAATCGAATATAATTCAAAGGATTTCACTTAAATTTTCTATTTTCCTTATTTTCCAAATTTTCCTTATAAAAATTCTTTAACATCCACGTTACTTATAACTGAAATATCAGCCTTTTTTTTCTTTTAATTACCTAGCAGCATGTGTTGGTTGTTGCGGCCAATTGTGGCCAAATCCGACGACAAAACTTCGTCCCGTGTCTCCTAAAATATAATTGATTTGAGATTTGGCAAATTGGCGATATTTTTGCGGTGAAATTCCAGCATCTGCTCCCTAAAATTTTAAACCTTTACTAAATAAGTTGAAAAGGAAAAAAATCATTTACTTGTAGGCAAATAAAGGCAACATTAGCAGCATGTGATAGTGTCCCACTTTTATCGATATAAACAAGTCCTTTGGGAGTTCGTTTTTGTTCATCAATTGTAAAATCACAAAAAGCTTTCACCGACTTCATGTATTTGCTATCTTTTGAAATTTGGGCCAGCAACACCTGTAAAAGAATCAAATTATATAAAGAATATGATGAAACCTAACATAGTACAATTTTCTAGATCAGATTTTCTTAAATTTTGGGTTGTGATCCCGATTAGAGTAGCAGAATCTGGGACAAATTCTCGTCCATGATTCTAGACCAAAGTACAATTTTCACAAAGTACAATTTTATAGATCAGATTTTCTTAAATTATGGGTTGTGATCCCGATTAGAGTAGCAGAATCTGGGACAAATTCTCGTCCATGATTCTAGACCAAATTAAACTTACTTGTACTCCGGCAACTTTTTTGCTATAAAAAAAATCATTCGGCCGATCTTGAAGTCTAAATTTCAAATAGTGAGTTTCGGCTTGGTGTAAATAAAATGAATTATTTGTCGCCTTAAACAACCAAAGAGCCGCCCAGGTCAATTCATCCCCATAGTCGGTAGATCTAAAACCAAAATGACAATTTACAAAAACCCAAACTTGGCCCACCAACTTACTCATAATATTCAGCCGCTCCCGGAATAGCCTCGTGAAACAATCCTCGATAGTTGGTCGCAAAACTGTACAACTGTTCGGCGTGTTTCAAACATTTTTGCGCATATTTCAAATTGACATCCCGGAACACTATGCTGGACACGGCAAAAGCCGCGGCCGCCTCGGCCGCCAAATCAGATCCTGAAATTCAAGGTTCCAATAACCGCCTACGTTTTTTTCTATTTATCAATCCATACCAGGATGTTCTTGATCGATTTTATATGCTGGTCTCGTTGTATTCAAATCTTCTGGCCGTCGCCAATATTTATGATCGATTTTAAAATCTCCCACTTGGCCGTAAAACTCGTTTGGTTTCACGTGGCACTTGATAAAGTAATCGGTTGCCCACTTAATTGCCGCCAAACACTCTTTGTACTGATCTAAAAAGTGGACCAAAATTAAAATTTAAAATTTGGAAATGTAAATTTGAATACTCACTTACTTCCTTATAAGCTTCCGGATAAGATAGTAAGCCCCAGCCGAGCATCGTTGTCGTAAACACCATCGTAAAACCAAACTTCACGGAATCTCCGGCTGTAAAATTCTAAAGTTATTATCTCCAAATATTTTATTGATAATCATGGAAATAAGTCTTTTGACCAGAGGTCTGCAACTACTTATACTTTAGATAGCTATAACAGAATGACCCGTATCTTTTTCAATGTCAATACTAATTAAAAATTTCCAGAACATCAAATTCCCTGATTTTTTTCTAATTTCCCTTTATTCCTGGGCTCTATAAGGTAATCCATTGACCGCTTTGTAGTAGTAAGGTGATTTCTAAACTTCCATTAAAACCGTTTTGATTTAAAATTGCCAATTCATTCGGTATTTTTTGCTTTTGTCTTTGCAAAAACGGTAAATAGCTTAAATGGAATGAATTTCTTTATACACTTTTTTTGTGGACTACTTTATCTCCAAAATTTTATTGTTAATCAAGAAAATTAGTTTGTTTTTAGTCAGAGGCCTGAAATCTCTTATACTTTAGATAGCTATAACAGAATGTTCCGTTTTTAAATTGCATTCTTTACATAAATCACGATAATTTGAACATCTTTTTCAATGTCAATACTAATTAAAAATTTCCAGAACGTCAAATCCTCTGATTTTTCCTAATTCCCCTTTATTCCTGGACTCTTTTTATGAGCTAATCCTCTAGCCGCTTTGTAGAAATAAAGTGTTTCCCAAAGTTCCATTGAAACCACTTCCTATTCGTTTTGATTTAAGGGTGGATCACCGTCAGAAAAAAAAAATTTCGATTTTTTTTTTCAATAAATGTCTTCTTATAACATTCAAGAATCACGTGTTAAAAGGATTTGTCGATATTCGAAATATTTCGAGTTTTAATAATTGAATAAATTGATAATAACATAAAAAAATATTTTAAAAAAACTTTAATTGCGTTTTTCTCGAAATCAACTTTTTAAAACTGGGAAACAAGATTTCTCACAAACTATCCGACGGATTGACTTGAAACTGGAGAGTATTATAGTTCAACATGTCTTCTTGGTACTGAACCTCTAAAATTGGCCAAACCTCCCCCTCCCTCAAAGTGGGAGATGGGGAAAGGTCCAAAAAAGGTCGTTTTTTTTTACTTTTTTTTCAAAGTCGCGCCATTTTGTGAATTTTCAACTTTTTTCGGGTTTTCAAAGTTTAGTACCAAGAAGACGCATTACCAAAACCTACATTCTTTGAAAAATCATGATCCGACTTCCGGTTTCCGAGAAAACTTGTCTCCCGTTTGCCTCCTCATTTTTGAGGACCATTTTTCAAAACGCTGTAAAAGAGGGAGGGGGGAAGGGACATATCGGGGCAAATAAAAAAAAATAGTTCAAAACTTCAACTTTTACATGCCGAAGACCATTTTTTAATATCTTTAAACAAAAAAAAATGGCAGCAGTTTTAAAAAAGCCTTTCTTTTTTACGTTCTGACGTTGATCCACCCTTAACATTACCAATTCTTCAGGTATTTTTTGCTTTAGCCTTTGCAGAAATGGTAAATAGCTTGAAAGGGATGAATTTCTCTGTACACTTTTCTGGTGGACTTCTTATACATTTACCGGCTCAAGTGTACTTTAGCACATCCACAATCTGGCAACGTGCATTTTCGACTTTGTTTTTAATTTAATTCGCGATTAAATTAGTCCATAATAAAAATTTAGCCACAAAAGAGCGAGTTATACCATATTACAATTGAATCAGAAAAAATATCGCGAATTAAATTAAAAACAAAATCGAAAATGCAACGTTGCCCGATTGTGGGTGTGCTAAAGTACACTTGAACCCAGTTACCATCATAATATCCTCCGGTTAAGTCTTCCCCGTTTAGTCCTCGATCATCCAAAGCAGAATCGCCACGCCATGGAATCCGCGAGTGGTTCAAATATCCTGACCTTTGAGCCTCGTAAAACAATAAACTAAGACGCAATACTTCACCATAATCATATTTTTTTTCATTCAACAAAACATTTTGCACCGACCAACTCAATTGTAACAATACTCCAACCACCACTATTTCCAATAACACGTCTTTGTTCATCTGCAACAATAAAACAACTGTCAGTAACTAAAAACCGAATATAAAGAAACTAATTATCACTCACTTTGAATTCAAACAATGGAAACTAATGGTTAAAATTTGAAAATGATTGTTGTGGGTAAGTGGACTTACATGGTAGAGTACCAGTGCCAAATGGTTACTAGAGGAAGAGCGTTGTAAAAGATCTATTTTAAATTAAAATCCGCTCGAGTGGAAATAATGTCACGTAAATCACGACATCATTTCCATGTCTTGTACAAATTTTGTTTGACGTCATTGTTTTAGTGAAAGTTAGATGTGTTGGTATTATACCTTCGGTTCAAGACTTGTTTTTAATCAAGATCTGGTTTGCAAGCGATTTAATTTCCATTCTGGATCATTTGATTCAACGAAAATCGATCGCAATATTGCAGCACAACGCACGGTGCATATTGAAGTGAATAAATTGTATGCAACTACTTTGGAAAAGATTTCAAAAATTAAAGGGTAATAATTTAGGGTGACTTTTTTTTTACTTTTTTTGGTCCCATCGTGAAATTTTGTTGGAAATACCAAAAAAAAAATCTCTGAAAGTTTGAGCCCTTAATATTAATTTTAAGACCTCGACCAAGACGTGTAAAGATTTCCCATTGAAAATACACGGAAACTCTGATTTTTTATTTTTAAATTTCTATGTCTCAGCGGCATTTCATGGGATCGCTTTTACCGAAGATGGTTTTTTCTCAGAATTAAACGCTCTACAAAAGTGCCCATTGCGACAAAGTCGTAACTCACACCGGTGAGGTAGTACGGGCCACTGAACCTGATTTTTCCATAAAATTCGCGTTTTTTTGCATTTATCTCGTAAATAACGAGAGCTACGGAAAAATTATAAATGAAAAACTTGTAGAGAATTTGATTTCCTACAAAAAAGTTCTTGTAGACCAAATCGCGAAGATCAATATTAAACGAGATATAAAGCCTTGAATTTTATGGAAAAATCAGGTTCAGTGGCCCGTACTACCTCACCGGTGTGAGTTACGACTTTGTCGCAATGGGCACTTTTGTAGAGCGTTTAATTCTGAGAAAAACCCATCTTCGGTAAAAGCGATCCCATGAAATGCCGCTGAGATATAGAAATTTAAAAATAAAAAATCAGAGTTTCCGTGTATTTTCAATGGGAAATCTTTACACGTCTTGGTCGAGGACTTAAAATTAATATTAAGGGCTCAAACTTTCAGAGAATTATTTTTTGGTATTTCCAATAAAATTTCACGATGGGACCAAAAAAAAAAAATTCACGCTAATAATTATATATTATGAATGTTTGTCGATACAAATTGCAACTGGAAAATTTTCAGGAGGAAAATTTCATCAAATTTATCATTAATGAGTTTATTACTAACCAGAAGTACTTCTCACTAAAGTTGGCTTTTTCTTGAAGCAATAATCATCGATGAAATTGTTATTGTTGATGACATCGTAATTGTATATGTATAATTAGTTTGTAAGTTTCTTCCACGAATATTACGTAGAAAAGGGTTGAAAATGAAGGGAATAAATCGGTGTTTCATGGCAATATTTTCACAAATATTCACACAAATATTCACGACAAAAAACTGTCGGAAAATCCGCCACATTAATATCAACAGACATTTAATTTCTCGATGGTGTTTTTGTAAAGACATTTTCTTGGAATTTATAAGAAAATCATTTTTCGTTAGAAGTGGCTTAGGAATTTCATTGATTCAGGGAAGAAAGAGTATAGCCTAGACTGGGCCAAAAAAATCGACTATTTTTTTTTTTTTTTGAACAGTATATCGAAAATATTGTTCAAGGTGGCAAAAAAAATATCGGGAAGGTTTGAGCCCTTAATAATAATATTAAGAGATCTATCATCTTTAATTTCGATTTATTATTTGTGCTTTCATTTTTGCGTCAATGCTGTCAAACTATTAAAGTAAAAAAAATCATCTGCACATTTATTTATAGAAAATTAAATTCCCTACAAAAAACGTCTTTTTAAAAATTTTTGCCAGACACGCCGTTTCCGAATAATCAAGCTTCAGACATTGATATAATTTTGAGATTTGTCTTCTTTATTTTGGAATTTTGTAACTAACGAACAAATAAATATATAGATGTGAACAATATAGATTGTTGAAGGGAATTTAATGCTCTACAAAAAAGGTCTCTTAACGTTTTTAAATAAAATCACTTTTCCAAAAGTTATTCACAATTAAAGTTGAATGAAATATTAAATTAATAATATTAAAGTAAATATACGTTTATTCCCAACTACTTGATGAATTTAACGGACCTCATATGCATAATCGTATGCGTCTTAAACTATAATAATTTTGAGCGAAAAAAAACAAGAACTCCAGAAGATGGGATTCCGGGTCTTCAAGTACTTCTAAAAAATTTTCTAAATTTGGCTGATCTAGTACTAGTATTTCTCAGCCAAATTGTATTTATCACCTCCATATAGTGAACGTAATGAATGCATTTTTGACGCATAAATGCAAAGTGGTTTACCCCTTTTTTTTTAAGTTTTGGCCTTGTGTTAGATTGGCACAACTATAGGCCTATAAGGCTGATAACATTGAATATTCATGGACGATGTAAGTTCCTTAATAAACATCAAAAGAAATCATCACTTTCTTCTTAACAAAATCTCCAATAATTGGGTAAAAAGAAATCCATTATTTTTTCAGATTTATGCTCATTGTAAAGGTTTCATTTCGCACTAAAAAAAAATATTTGGTTGTTTTTTATTTGGTCCATTTGGTTTGCATGGCTTACAAGGTGTTTAAAATAGAAGTAAACGAAGAGAAAATTCGTTTTATTTTACAGTTTTTCTTTGGTAAAGGCGAAAATGCAGTTTAGGGGGTTGAAATTTTGAATTGTGTTTATGGTTTCGATACTGTAACAACTAATAACGTGCGATTACATTGGTTTTGTCAATTTAGTTCAGGTATTTTTGGTGTTAAAGATGCACTTCGTTTAGATAGACCTGTCGTCAAAAAGTCGATAAAATCATCGAGATAATCGAAGTTTATCGGCTGGTTAGTAGTCGTAGCCTTGCCCAGAAGCTAAATATCGATCATAAAACTATTTTAAGCCAATTATACAAAACTGGATTCCAAAAAAAAAAGCTTGATGTTTCGGTGCTACACCAATTAATACCAAAAAGCATAAAGGAACGAATTTCCATTTACAAAACCATGGCCAAACGGAATCAAATTGACCCATTTTTTAGAACTAGAGGACTTTCTGGAATATTATCGGAACTAAAGACGTAAAAGAAGTCACATATGACAACATTGAGCAAAAACGAGCATATAAAAAGCGCAACAAAGCAACTAAAACTGTTGCTAAACTAGGACTTATGGCTTAGAAGGTTTAGCTGTAGATTTGGTGAGACTGGAAAGAAATAATAAATTATGAGTTGTTTTCATATCAACAAAACACTAAATTTGGATCTTTTCTAATCAACACCGTTATATGGACCGTTTATAGATTTTGATTGATCAGAAAAGGCCAGAATTGGCCTACAAAAGAGGTGCCATATTCCATTAAAACAACGTCAGACCATATATCTCTATAGTGGTTCGCCAGAAATTCCGGGAGCTTGGTTGAGAAGTTTTGATGTATCCTCCTTTTAATCCGGATCTAGCACCAAAAAATTACCATCTTTATCTTGCATTGCGAAGCTTTTTTAGTGATAGCAAATTGGCATCAAGAAAATCAATTACTAGAATTTTTCGCCAATTGGGATCAAGACTTCTTTTTAAAAAGGATATATGAAAGCTATCCTTAAAATGGCAAAAATTATAGAACAAAATGATGCATATTTGATCCAAATCTGATATTAATATATAATATTAATATTAAGAGCTCAAACTTTCACAGGATTTTTTTTCGTCATTTCCAACAATATTTTCGATATAATTAAGAAAAAAAAATCATCATTTTTTTTGAATCAGTCTAGTAACTATAGTAGCAATGTCAAAGAAATTGGCAAAAAATATTAAATACCTTATTAATCTTTAAAAAATCCAAGGTTTTATTACAGTGTCAAACTTTTCACTTGAAAAACACAACATTCACTTTATATTGTTGCACCCAATACTTTTGATCAATTGACCAACAATGACTCTAGAGTCTCAACATCACTTCAACACCCGGAATCGGATATTTTGCATAGTTTTGTTCGACTTTCACTGCTTATTGCTTGCTCAACCCCATTTTCCGGCCAAAATTCGCACTGGTAAATGAGCAAATATTTAGTGTTTTTTTTTTCTTTCAACTTTTTGAAATTGACGAAAACTTTTTGAAATTGGTGGCCAACACCAAGCGCTACCAAGCCAGCCAATTATCGATGCGAATCTAAAATGAGACGATTGGTAATTTACGAAACGTGCATATGTAGAATCCAATTTGCATTGATTAGTTATTGGTGAGTTACAGACGAAAGATATGTAACTAGTTCTTGCCGAGAAAATATTGACTGCTAGACGGTCAATAAAATGCCGTTGGCATTATCTTCGTGTGTTACGTACATATTAATTAAATATGTGCAAACATACATTCAAATATGTACATTATTTTCTCATATACATTTATATATTATGAATTCATATGTGGTGGTTCCGATAGGCAGATACTGTTGAGATTTTGTCACCGAATTCAGAGAACTATCGAGGTGGAGTTATGTCAATAAAAATGCCACTTAATTATTGAAATTATCAATTCTTTCTTCTTCTTTTTGGTCTCATAGCTGAAAATCAATTGTTTTGTCGATTTTCAAGGCTATTGGATTAATTTTACAATATATTTCTGTTGCAGATGGTGTGATGATTTAATGTTTCAGCAACGAATGATTCATCAAAGCACTTATAAATTTATCAATGTTTTTTACTTCACTTAAAAGGTTTTTAATAAATATTTACAATTTTTACAATATTTACAATTTTGAAATCAGAAAAAGAGTAAAACATCACAGTGACTAATGTTAAACTTATTTAAAACTTTTAATTGATTTTTACATAAATTGTATGATTAACTAAAGAGTAGAATTGTAAAAATTCAGGGAACTTTATTCATGATTAATTCCTGCAGTAAAATTACAGTTGACTTCCCTTATTTACAGTTTTTACAATATTTACAATTTTAAAATCAGAAAAAAGAGAAAAACAGTGCAATGACTAATTGTAACCTTATTTTAAATTTTTAATTGATTTTTACATAAATCGCATAATTAACTAAAGAGTAGGATCGAAAAATTCAGGGATTTTTTTTCATTATTAATTCCTGCAGTAAAACTACAGTTTAACTTTGTTGGCATGACTGATATTTTGGTTAAAATCCATAAGACTATAAAAATGGTGATTTTTGGGGAATATTTTGGAAAAAAAGCAGAAATTTAGAGCAAATTTTTTTGGAAATTTAAAAATTAAGTTTTTTTAAGACTTCATTTAATATTTTTTTTGTCCATGTACCAATCAATTCTGTTTATTTTTCGGGAAAAGAAAGGAACAAAAAAAAAATACTTACCTGTTCCTATAAATCTTTATTTTCGCTATTCTTTCCCATACTTACCAATTCTTACCGATTCCTGTAATTGCTTACTTGTACTAATCGATCAGGTGGACCAATTTTTATTTTTCAACATCCATTTATTTTAATTGTAATTGAGTTCTTAAAACGTTGAATAAATTTTCATTAAAATTTAGTGGTTTAAAGGTAAATATCTCGTTGACTAATGCGTAGGCATTTCAATTTATATTATTAACGTAGATGTATAACTGGTTGCATATACATCATACCATAAAATCAATTCCGTATTGATGGTAATATAATTTTATAAACTATCATAAAATTGTTGCAAAGAAATCAGGAATGACTGACGAAACGTTGGCGATAAAATAAATAATATTCCACAAGAAGCTTCGTCCTTATTGCCCACAATTTAATTATTATATTGATAAAAACTTTAAGTATTATTTCCTAATATAAAACACTGTATATGCAAGGATCTAGCCGATTAAGCATTGGAAAACTACACTCGCGTTTAATGCAGAGATCTTACCTTGTTTTTCATCTAAGATAGCCTTACACATTCTTTAGTATACTTTATGGCGCAAATAGTCGTTAACATTAACTTAATAGTAACTTCCCGCAATAAATTCATAGCCAATTTAACGGACGAATGGTAAAATTTGGCAATGGAATGAAATCAAAATGATATTTGAAATAAATAGCAACTATCAATTTGTTTTAACTAGAGACAATGATTGGCAAAATTGATATTAAAAATATATAGAAAGACAAAAAAGGGAAAAATAAAAATATTCAATAAATAATTTAAAAACCTTGCTTCCATTGATAAAGTGCACTAAAATGGTAAGAAATAAGTTCATGAACTGAATCTAGGCAGTGTCTTTTTGTCTATATGTAATGCACGCCACTGCTTACACTTAATCTCACACCCCTAACACCTATAGTAAGGAAATAATGGGGATGACAATCTTAACGTAAATATTTTTTTCTCAATACCTATTGATGATATCTTTAGAGTTTTTGCAATATTATAACTGTAAAAACGAGAAGTATATTTTTTGGAGGTGGTTTTTTATACCAACCTCCAAAGTAATACGTACTTAAAATAATATATCTTATATGTTACTTAGCAAAATCATTGTGCCAAATAGCTGGATTTTTCAATAACACTTTTAGTGAAAGATTGAATTCTAATGTCGAACTTGCCGATACTGTTATTACTTTTATAAAGGAGTTCAATGCATGGAATACAATGCAAAAATTGATTAAAAATGAGCCTTTTTACGAAACTATCTTCAACAATTGCAATGAATTTTCCAAAACTGTGGGAAACTGACCTTAAAATTTTATTTACTGAAACTTATCAGTTATTAAAAGCCGTATGTTATCTTGCAAAAATATTAAATGATAACGAAATAACCCTTGAATTTTTAAGATATCGTGAAAAAAATTATAAAAGTAAGGGTACGATCAAAGCATATTGATAGCAAAACGTATGTTCCGTAATTATTTCGTTATTATGTAAGGCAATTGAATTAGCTGTAAAACATTATTAAGATTAATTAAGATTATTTTTTTTTCCTTTGATCTGGGGGCCTCTCATGAGAGTTCCTCTGCGCTGCGTCCTAAAAGGACTATTGCGCCCCAGTTTAATTTTAGTTCCAGTTGGTCATGTCTGCTTCTGATATGAATCTCAGCAGACAGTCAACTGGATCTCTGTGTATGTTCCCCAGCTCATGTCCGGGTGGACCAACCGAGTTGAGACGACTTTGAGTCATGACTGGGCAGTCAAAGGCAGTTTCATCTTCCACGTCACATTTCCTGCAAGCTACTGACTCTGTGTTTTTCCCTATAGTTGGGAGATGTTTCCTCAAAATCCTCAAGTGTCCTGTTAATAGGCCTACCAGCGTTTTGATGTCCTTCCTTCTTAGATTTAGAAGTCTTTTGTTATGTTATTTCAAAGGTTTCTTTATCATGACCTTTGAGAACTTGCCTCCTGCATAATTATTCCAGGATTTTATTTGTTCATTCTGCGTTTATTTATTATTTATTTGCTATTCTACTCAGTGTTATGCACTTTGGTAGGCCTATAGCCGGATATGACCACATAATTTGGTTGTTATTTTTTAAGCCATTTTTTCAAGCCGAAATCCTCTTATTAAAGCTTTGTTAAAGCTCCAAAATAATCAAGTTAAAGTTGAAAAATGATCAAAAAAATGAAAAATCAAAATAAATAGCACCAAATCCAACGATATAACGTAAAAATATATGCATTCCGGTCATAATGGAAGGCACAGAATTGCCTCAAAAGACAGTAAAATACCAAACAATGGACCTAGACCAGAAACATGGTACTTAATAACATCTAAATAAAAAACTTTTAAGAATGTACTTGTTACTGAGAAGAACTGTATTCCTAGATATTGACAATAAAATACTATTCTACAAAGCGATTCTCAATCCTATATGGTCTTCGGTATATAATTAGGTATAGGGTACAACGTTAAATTCAAATATTGAGTTATTACAACGTTTTCAATGAAGGATATTAAGGTAAATACGAAACGTTCCTTACTATATTTACTACAAAAGAATATATGAGAATGCAGAATTATTTTTAAGGGATCAGGGGACTACAGGAATCAATTATTAAGAAGAAAGTGATAAGATTTAGCGCTGTTTTTCTCTACAGACTGGAATGTACTGGACACCAATATCTTAGCCATTAAGTCCTCTACTAAACACCGGAAAAAGCATAATTCAACTTAAGAGATGAAAAGAATTGCATCTACCTTATAGATATGAAGTTAAATCACCAAATTAAGACACTATTGTTTATTTTATTTTTATAGTAAAAATTTATGTTTTCCACCAAATGGTTTATTTTTAATTTGTCGTTATTTTGTAGTTTGCGGCGATTTTATAAGATATTTTCAGAATAATTTATGAACTCATCTCATAGGGTTGCTCCAATCCAAGAAAGTTATGTCAATATAGAGCAATTGCAATTTTTTTAACTTCAGTACAGTTTATCCAGAATAAATGGTTTAAGAAAATACATATTATAGGGAAATAATGGAATAAAAAAATTTTTAGAAATAGTTTTTAAGTATTTTTAATTTATTCGTGCGCTATAGTGTACAAAAACTTTCATTTACAGTGTAAAAGTATTTCAATCTGAAGTGCCTAAAGAATAAATTCCCAAACGAAAAGTTCCGCAACGATTTTCGTTTACATTATAAAAAAAAAATTGCAATAAAAAATTATTATCTACATTCATTAAAAGTAGCAGTTGACAGTTCGCAGACAAGAGTCGACCTTGCGAACCAATTGATTTAAATTCTTTGGAAAGTATGTCCCTAATCGATGACCAGTTTTCGGAAACTGCCCTCCATTCCGAACAAATCGTCGTGGGTTTTTGGTTTTCCCGGTCGTCGCGATTCATCGGCCTTCAAGGTTTCTTGTTCGTCAAACCACGGTTGGTATTCCTCAAGAGTTTTCATCCATTGATCTAAAAGTAAAGAAGAAAATTTAATTGAGGAAATCAGTACGAAAGTTTAAGGTACTACCGTGGAATTCTTGGATTTTTCCGGCCGTTCCACCATATTCTTCGGGGAGGATATCTTTGGGAACGAATTTGTGGAGGGATTCAAAATCGGTGTGGACGTGGATTCGGTCACGGATTTTTTCCTTGATGAACGGTTTTACGAAGTTGATGATTGTGTCGACTAATGGTGAAACGTTGACGACATGAACTTCCTTGAGTTTGACGGGATAGGCTTCTTGAACACAGACTAGGAATTTCTTCACCATGCCCGGAGTGAACTTGGCGAAGTGGTTTGGCGTCGCGACGCTGGCGTCCAAAATGTAAACGTCACCACCGACTCCGGTTTGTTCGGCGGCCAATCGTACATCGCCGATCATAAGCACAATTTTCATGGCGTCGGCCACGGAAGGCGTCATCGCGTCTTTGTCCTTACCACGCATCACAATCACCCGACGACCTTCCGGAGTCAAACCAGGCAATGGAGGAATATTTCTAAAAAAGGTACACCGTCAAAAAAAGACTTAAAACCCTCGAAATAAAACTTACATCAATTTAACAATTTCTTGCAATTCAGGATTTTTAATGTTTCGGTTGCTGAAGAACTCAGGAACGGCATTACGCATAGTAAAATACATATCCAATTTCCTCTTGGTCTTTTCCAAACTAAATTTACATCCTCGCAAGAAGGTCATCAAACGTTGTTCATCTACAATTCATATAATTAAAAAACTTAATAAAGAATCTTTCAACTCCAATCTTACCCCAAGAGTTGGGAAGATGCGGTTCTTTTGCGAGCCATTCTTTGATTTGTTGCAGATCATTGTCGCGTGTATTTTCATTTTCCTTCAACTCGGCCCGAATCCGTTCTTGCATCTCTCCTTGGGGTTGGATCAATAAAGTTGCCATTTTGTTTTAAAGAAAAATCTGCACAAAAAAAAAGTTGGCATTAAATTTAATGCAATTTTAATGGGAAAAGGACACAATGAATCGTAAAATGAAGAATAAGAATAAATCAAATGACTTTTTTTTCTGGAAATTTCTTAATAGAAGTTTAAGTGTTCGGAAATTTTTCGGAAAATTTCCGAACTTGTGAAATGATTTTAACAATAATTTCATGCGAAATTGAGTAATGACGTTTTTACCATACAATTGCCAAACTTGATTTGTTTAAATGTTTGATTTTTTTTAAAAAATAAGAGACTTTTGAATTGAGAACAATTCAAGGGTCAAAAAAAATATTTAGATATAATGATGAAAGATTTCAGCCAGCACTGGAACTCCTGGGGAATCTGGAAGATGATCTTTCGACCACCACTTAGCGACGTGGAGGATTTTTCGGGTGTTGAGTAGAGGAAAGAATTTAAACTTCTGGGATTAGAATGGGAGAATACTTTATCGTAGAATCTAATGAAGATCAGTTCGGAAATATAAGGGACGTTAAGATCTTTATGAATTACTTCATTTGTGACATAATATGAAGCACTAAGAAGTTTTCGAAAAACTTTTGGCTGAAAAGTTTGGATGCACTTAATATTAGAGAGTTTTGTGGAGCCCCACAATTCTATTCCATAAGTTAAAATAGGTCAAATAAAGGTTTTGTAAATTATTAATTTAGTCTGCACGTTTATGGACGATTGATGTCCTAAACTTTTCGTAGGAGCCCAAAGCATCTGTTGAAGTCTTGGGTATGGACTCCACGTAAGATGACCGTCTAGGTAAAACCCCAGATAGCGAACTTCTGTGGATTTTGGTAAAAAATCATTCTCATACATTAGCAGTGGACATCATTGTCTATTTAAGATAAATGTTACATTGATGCGATTATTTTTCAATTTTGGCACCACTTGATATTAAAATTGAGGAGTTCCTGGATTTTATTGGTGGCTTGGAACAGATTTGGATCGGTGGCAATTATTGCAATATCATTTGCATTGGTGGTTATCATTGTATGAAGATGAATTGGAATATCCAATGTGTATATGGTGTAAAGGATGAGACCCAATAGCAGTGGCGTAGCTAGGTAACCAAGGGCTCTGGGCCAAATTAAAAAAGGGGGCCCCACTGCTATGTAAACTGATTAGGTTTTATCAAATAAAAATATGAAATATATAAACACTTTAAAAATGCTAAGATAATTTTTAAAATTTAATAATGCTTCATTATTTCCTTACATAATTGGTGACCTTCCAACTGAATTTCCAAAAGTTCAGTTCGATCGAGATTTCTGGTAAGGGTTCGAGGGCCCGCTGAGCTTGAGGGCCCCGGGGCACTGCCCCGCCTAGTCCTTAGGTAGCTACGCCACTGCCAAATAGGCTACCTTGAGGAACCTCACCTAGGACATCTCACTCTAAGGCAGTGGTCGGAAAGATACGATTTGAGGATAAAAAAGTTTCGGAATGACAGTTTTTTTACGTTTGTATAAAAGTCCTGGATGCCATTCCCAGTTATAGCCTGTGTTACATCCAGAAATGTTCCTTGGACCTTGACAGTATTGTTTTTTTTCAAGAGCTGCAAATATTTCATCAACAACCCTAAGACATTGCTGTGTTGTATAGTTAAACGATCTAAAACCAAATTGGTGAGAAGGAATTATTATAATTCTCAAGTATAGAGGATATTCTTTTTAAAAGTAGTCCTTCAAAAGCTTTGGAAAATAGAGGAAGTAAACTTATGGGTCTATAGGATGATAGATCTGCAGCTGGTTTTTATTGGGTTTCGGGATAAGAATTACAATGAAGTATTTTCATTGTGATGGGAAATGTGAAGTACGAAGAATTGAGTTATATATAGTGGTATAGTAGATTCTTGTCTTCCCGGGAAGGTTTTGCTGTTATAAGGTTGTAACCAAAAGCTTTTATAAAGGAGATTTATTTATTAAAACTTTAAAATGAAAAATAAAAAGAATTATTTTAGTATATAAAACAAAACTAAAGCTTTTAAAGTATATTACATGAATTTAGTTATTCGAAAGATAACTTACTTCAGCGTTTATATGTCTAATATCAATTCTTGTAGCATCAGGCGATTATTACTGTAGATTTTTAAGTCTTTTCGACCAACGAAAACCATTACTTTTGCCAAAACTTTGATATTTGAAACGATTTTCCCAAAAACCATTTTATATGTATTTTATTCCAATTGCTATTGCTCAATACTTTTAACTTAAGAAGTTTTATTTGAAACTATTTTTTCAAATTCCTTACTGATAAACTTTTACAATAACAGTTTAAATTCAAAAACAGACAATCCACATATTGATTGTTGTATTCAAATTTCAAAAAACCATTGTTTACTTTCCCTTTTTTTTCTGTTAACTATTTTCAAATTTCATTCTTGAACAATTTATGCTTAATTATTGTATTCGGTTTCAGGTCAAACGTTTGAATTAAAGATGACCAAAGCGGATAAAAAACTATAGACCTTCATTTCTGGATTGGAAAAATCAAAAGTTTAAAGCAGAAAAAGGAAGTATATTAATAATAAAAACATAAATCGAATAAATCAAAATTGAAAATGTTGCTTTTATAGATGCAGACCTTAAGTAACAATTGGATGGAAGATGAAAATTTAAAAGGAATAATGTTTTATTCTGGGGGGACCACAATTAGTGCGGTTGTTTTTCGAAAAAAAATAGCTGTAGCTCGTCGTAAAGATTATAGTGGTATCTTTTTTTGGATGTTTTAGAAAGATTAGACATCTGTTGACAATAAGCAATTGATATTTTATTAAAAAACTATATTTTAAATGCCTTTATGTTTTAAATATTGTTTTAACTATCCAGCATTTGCCGAAATTATTACTTTTTGTTTTAGATGGAAGAAAAACGCAGTTGAAACCCATTGAATTCCACTGAAAGTTTATGGTGGCAATGCTCCAAATAACAAACCATATAAAGAATAGTTTGGACATTTTAAAATTGTTGATTTCTGCGTTGAAAACAAACCTTGCTTTGGATAGCCATAAAGTATTGAAGATCTAAATATAAAGATCTAAGTCAAATGAAAGAGGAGCTTGCAAACATATCGGAAGTGACTTAGTAAGTAGTTTCCGTAAGATTAAAATCCTTGGAAATGATTCAAAAAAAATATTTTTATGTTTCTTATGAATTGAAAGTTTGAGATATTAAAAGGCGGTGTTTCTTCTGCAAGCAGCTGATTTAAAGAAAAAAGGACAAGAAGTTTACATCGGATTGTTACTGGTGGTGAGAAATGGACATTCTATGATAACTACAAGAAGAGGAAATTCTGCACTGCGATCTCAATATAAATACCAAAGCGAAATTTCATGACGATTCGAAAGTTATACTGTATATCTGGTGGAACCAAAAGGGAAATATGTACTTCATCTTTTGGTGCCTCTTCAACGTTGAAGATTGGCGACCATCATGGCAATTTTGATTTTCGATATAGCGGCGCGGAAGAGTCCTCCAGTTCTCTTTCCACGCCACTCCCGAAGATTGGCTAGCCAGGATGTCCTTCTTCTTAGAGATCTTTTTCCTTCAATTCGACACTGAATGATAAACCGGAGTAAGTTATATTTATGGCATGACGTGCCCGAAGTACAGTAACTTTATTTTCTTTATAGATATCATAAGAGTTTTTTGGGGCATTAAGTTTCGTTAGTACTTCTTCATTTTGCACGTGGATCCCTCCAAGTTATCTACAGGATTCGGCTATGTCCTACCCATATTTCAAATCCAGTAATTTTATCTTCCAGTCTCTGGATAAGAATCCATCCTTCTATTCCGTTTAAGACAATAAGGAACACATAGCATTTGACCATTTTTAGCGTATGCAAAATAGTTAATGAATTTATAACTTTTGAAAACGTTTTTAGCAGTTATAATCATACCATCCTTTAAAAATTTGAGCTAAGTTCAAGATCTCGCGCTCTTCTTGTAAGCCTTATTTTCTACGTAAACTTAATGGTTTTATTTCACGATATATTCCTCCAAGCTATCTTCAGGATTCGGCTATATCCTACCCACATTTCAAATGCGGTAATTTTATCTTCTAATCTCTGGGTAAGAGTCCATCCTTCTATTTTGTATAAGACAATAGGAAACACATAACACTTGACCATTTTTAGCCGCAGCTCCAGGGATAAAGTTTAATCCACAAAGATTTTTCTCATCATTGTAAAGATTCCTTTGGCTATATATTTCGTGCTCCATATCCCAGTTCTCATTTATAAGATATCCGAGGTATTTTACCATGAACTTTGCTTTCTTTTTATTAATTTTTATATTGTACTTATAGCTTCTGCGGTTAACATTATCCAAAAGCTCTTGAAAGTTCTCCACAGTAAATGCAATGAGGGCTGTATCATCTGGATTTATAAGCTGGTTCACCCCTTAAAACATTTTAAATTCGCGGGAGAAAATCACTAAAAAAGTAATTCAATATTGATTGATTGATATGTACTATGAATGGCTAGAACCTGACGATTTTATCACGGATAATTGGTACAACTACAATTTATTTATTTCAGGGGTGAATTGCACGAAAAACGTTCAAAATGATAAGGCTATTATGTTAACAAAGTTCGATCTCAAGTTGCAAAAGAAGTTAAAAATTATTTGAAAACGCTAAAATAGAATATCCTACTTCAACCTCTGAATTTTTAGGGATTACTCCTTCTTATTACTGGTTATCAAGATGGATACACCACAATTTGGCAAGTCTTGGATTCCTTCTTTGACAAAAACCAAACATTGACCCTAAACTTGGATGTTCTCAAAAGACAATGCATTTCTTTGATATGGAACTGGAAATTTGGGTACGAAGTGGGGAAAAATGATGCCAAACGATTGACTAAACTTTTAATAACCAATTTTATGATTTTGTTCAAAATAAGTGCCTTTTTGGCAACTAAAAATTAACGAAATTTACTTGTACTCCCAATAGAATTTACGGATTAATTCTGAATCATTTTTGATACAATTTCGAAATTCGATCAGAACCATTCTGGAATTATACTTAAAACAATTTATTCGAACCATTCAATCCGTTGTAGAATGTAAATTAAGAAATTGTAATCTTTACATTTGCGCCAACTATTATCGTAAATAGTCTCTGACGTTTTTCACAAATTATCAACGTTTATTACCAATTCAATGCTTAGTTTTTATTGATAAAATTTTACAATTTCAAATTACTGTCCTAATCGATATTGTATTCGTTATCGAAACAATTTGAATAATTTCTTTCCAAGCCGATAAAATCAACTTGTCGGTACCTAATAACTAATTACAACCACAATTCAAGGTTCACATTGCCATCGAATCGAAGTTTCTCTAAAAATATACCAAATTTTTGGAAAAATTCCTTTCGTATTTGCCGCAATTTTCCACCGAGTAAAACTTGAATTTACCAAAAAGAAAATTACATCCTTCAATTGACGTCACTCAAAAAATAGTTGATGTTAAATTAATTGGCAATTTATAATTAAACTCTATAAACCTCATGAAAAACATATAGAATCTTCTCGACTTTTGATCCAAAACCACAAACATAAAATCCATTAATCATTTAATTAATTCACCAAATTATAATTTTCCTCACTTTTCGCAACGTTGATAATAATAATTTCATGTCGCAATTTTTCTGCTACGATTTCTAAAGTTTAATGGTAAATCACAGTAAGTCCATTATAATGTCCTCGTAAGACATAAATGTTTCATAACATTCCTCTCAATGCACATGCAAATAATTCGTTTTAAAATAATCATAAGTAGATGCACACAATTGCACAATTAGGTTTATTATAATAGTTATTATCGGAAAATTGCAACATCTTACTATTAGAATGAAAATCGCAACTTGTTGCCAGTATGAATCAAAATCGGTGGTGTAAGTTAATGCATCATTAAATGATAAAAATTCCATTCAAAACGCATAGAAACTACAACAATGATTGGCGTTGAGAACTAAAGAGTTAATTTTAACTGGTTTTTCGATTATTTTTTTTTTTATATTTATCTTTGAATTCAATGAATTCTTCAAGGTTTTAAGTGACGCACTTTGAGGTCTTTCCCCTTAGATTAAATGCAATTTACCTTTTGTATACTACCGAGCTATTTTTATCGTAACACAAAGATGGCACAAATCAGGTTTTTAATGTTAAATGCAATTAAGATTGGATCAAAATTTTCATGTCGGAAACGATAAAATCAATTGCAAAATTGAATTACGAAAATATTTTTAGGCTAGAAATATAGACAGTTAGTAGACTGTTAAATTGCAAGTCATGAAATTTGGAAATCTATGATTATTTCTTAAGTACTACTGATTGAAAATTTGATAGAAAAACGGTAACTAATAAGTAAACAATGCGTATTGCAGTAAGTCCTATACTTGAAGATCTCGTAATGCAATTATGATAAATGTTGGCTCATTTTAGAGGAAAAATATCAAGCAATAATATCATGCAAGTAAACAATGAATTTTGGGGGAAAATATTTGCCCTTATAGCATTTTTCCCCAAAAAAATTTCCTTAGAATCTTCTGCAGAAAAAGGCAACAATTTTTTGTGGCACACAAAAATATCATTTAAGAAGGTTTTTCCTTTAATAATTTCTCTTTTTTCCCCAAAATTTCCCAGTTTCTCGAAAATATTCACTTACAAAAATTTATATCTGGAATTTAAAAATTTTGCTGATTTTGTACAATTTAAAATGTAGTAACAATGTTTTTTATAAAAATTTGTTAGATGAAAAATTTTATGAAATCTTATTCTCTAAAAATAAATATCGAATAAATGTTCAGGGAATGTTTGCCCCAAATACGCATTTTGATTCACAACTTCTTCAGTGGTCCTCAAATAGCGCAAGTCATGGAAATTTGGAAATCTATGAGTATTTCCTAAGTGCTACTGATTGAAAATTTGATAGAAAAACGGTAACTAATTAGTAAACAATATGCATTGCAGTAAGTCCTATACTTGGAGATCTCGTAATCCAATTATGATAAATTTTGGCTCATTTTATCAAGCAATAATATCATGCAAGTAAACAATGAATTTTGGGGGAAAATATTGGCTCTAATAGCATTTTTCCCCAAAAAAATTTCCTTAGAATTTTCTGCAGAAAAAGGCAAAAAAATTTTGTGGCACACAAAAATATCATTTAAGAAGGTTTTTCCCTTAATAATTCCCATTTTTCCCCAAAATTGCTCACAGTTTCTCGAAAATATCCACTTACAAAAATTTATATCTGGAATTTAAAATTTTTCGCTGATTTTGTACAATTTAAAATGTAGTAACAATGTTTTTTATAAAAATTTGTTAGATGAAAAATTTTATGAAATCTTATTCTCTAAAAATAAATATTGAATAAATGTTCAGGGAATGTTTCTCCAAAGACGCTCTTTTGATTCCCAATTTCTTTAGTGGTCCTCAAATAGCTTTGAGAATCATCATACAGCAATTACAGAAAAATTCAAAACTTTTTGATGACTCCTAAAGAAGTTTCCTTGGCAATCGAAACATGTATTGGGGCAATATGTTAGAAAAAATATTTATTAAAATTTACCACAAAAAATAATTTCATATATTGTAAATACAGTGTAAATTGTTCAGATTTAGCGAAACTCCAATTTGTACAAAATAACATTTCACAAGAATTGCGGAAAATTTTTGGAGAAAAAAAATTTTTTTGTTAGAAATCCCCACTCTAATGGTTTTTCTTTTTACTACAGAAAAATATCCAATATATTTGTCAACACCTGAAATGTAATTCTCTAAAAGTAAATTATAAACATAAATATTGAATTAATGTTCAAGGAATTTTTTGCTCCAAATACGCATTTTGATTTCTAACTTCTTCAGTGGTCTTCAAATAGCTATGAGAATCATCATACAGCAATTACGGAAAAATTCAAAACTTTTTGATGACTCCTAAAGAAGTTTCCTTGGCAATCGCAACACATGCTGGGGCAATAAGTTAGAAAAAATATTTCATAAAATTTACCACAAAAAATAGTTTTTTATATTGTAAATATAATGTATATTGTTCAGATTTAGCAAAACTCAAATTTGTACAAAATGATATTTCACAAGAATAGCGGAAAATTTTGGGAAAAAAAAATATTTTTTTGTTGAAAACCTCCTCTCTAATTGTTTTCTTTTTAACCACAAAAAAACATCCAATATATTTGTAAACACCTATTAATTATGAATACGCCATTGATACATCATTCCCCTTTTCCCGCACTTCTAAAGAACTTCCTTAATAATTCCACAAAATCCTTTTTTTCATTCTTAGAAACCCAAAAAAAGTGAGGCTTTTTGAGATGGAAGACCACAATTGCCAGGAGGCACCTGCCAGTTGGTTTATATTCCCAAGTTTCCAAAGTAGTCCAGGATTTCAATTGTCGTTCCTCTAACTTCTCTTCTACATCATTAAGTATGAATCTTTTTCCGCTTCTTGCTCATTATTACATATATGTTTTAAGCATTGATCTAAGATTTTCAGAGTTCTACCTTTCCAGGGGAAATTTTTCAATTGTCCTATTTCCCATTTACACGGGAGAACTTCTTTTAGAGGGAAAGTAGATCAATTTGAATCCTATGTTGAGCTATGTAATGGGAAAAAAGAAGTAAGAAGCAAATTCTTCGTAATTTTCTTCACAAAAAAATGTTTTCAAAGAAAAGACACATTGGCTTTAAATTAAGAGGATATTTCCATAATTGATAATTTACAAGAGTGGGTAAAGTCACCGTTTCAGTCAAAATGCTTAAAAATTTAATAAATAATTATTGATATATTTAACAAGTATCAGTCTTATTAATTTAAAGTAAAATATCTTTTTAATTGTTTGGTAACAGAAAATACAAAATATCTTCTTTGCTTTGGCCACGTTAAAGTAAGGTATGGTAAGTTACGTTAAGGTAGGTTTGCAATGCATGATGGGGAATGTCCTCATTAAAAAAAGGCTTTAAAGGCATTTTGAAATCATTACATTTAAAATGCTTTTAATAACTTTAAACTTTTAATGGGTTTTCTGAACATTTAAGATGTCTTTTTTTAACAAGGAAATCAGTCACTACCATAAGATGTGGCACTACCATAAGTGTAACTGGAAAACTAACTTAAATTATCTTAGTTACCTTTCGTATAAGTACATAGTTTCGATTTAAACTTTTATTCCATACACAGAAGTGGAGGTGCCACATTTTAACACATTTCCCATCATATATTGCAAGATTGGGATAACTTCTTGTATAATATCCTACATTAGAATCCATAGAGGATGGGAGACTCCAGAAGAGTTGAAATAGGACCACGTGGTTTATGGTCACTCCCTATTAAATTTGATCAAAATCTGTTAAGTGATTCACGAGAAAATTCATCTTCTATTTTGTTCTTTTTTTAAAATTTAAAAAAAATATATATTTGTGAACTTCATGGATCAATGAATGATCAAAACAATTTTGATTTCAATATAATTTACGGTTGTCGAGGAAAAAATTATTAAAATCCAGGTTTTTTGTTTTAGATTATAGAGTACCACCTTACAGGAGACCACATTTCCTATCATAAATTACAAGATTGGGATAACTTCTTGTATATTACCCTACGTTAGAGTCCATAGAATATGGGAGAGACTCCAGAAGGGTTGAAATAGGACCACGTGGTTTATGGTCACTCCCTATTAAATTTGATCAAAATCTGTTAAGTGATTCACGAGAAAATTCATCTTGCGCTTTGATCTTTTTTTAAAATTTAAAAAAAAAATATATTTGTGTACTTCATGGATCAATAAACGATCAAAACAATTTTGATTTTAATATAATTTACGGTTGTTGAGGAATAAATTATTAAAATCCAATTTTTTTGTTTTAGATTATAAAGTATCCACCTTAAAGAAGACAATTTAAATCAATGGATCTGGTGATTGTTTTGACTGAATTTCTTGGCAAAAATCTAGGCCAATCTTTTGACCAAAATCAAGGAATTGATCAAAATTTGTTTAAGCTTCTACCTCAGTTCCAAAGTAAATTTTTTTTGAGGGAACAGTTCCGAATTTATTCATAAAATTTACGGATATTCACCTTAATTTAAAAGTTGGAATCCCTTAAAGTTATGCCAAATGTAAGCCATGTTTTCACCAGGAATATCAATCAATATCCAATCCACCGTAATTATAGATTTCAAATTACATTTTTAAAGGTAATCTCTACTTTTTTTTGCCTTGAAATTATTAATGGAAAAGTAAATAAAAATAATTTGTCAGGTGATGGAACAAAAAACGATATTTGGTTGATTGGAAGGCTAATGCCAGATACTTGCCTTAATTATTTACAAGAATAGAAGATTGGTTGATTGATTTTAGCTCAATTAGAATCCATAGTTTTCATTGAAAAATAATATTAACAATTATAATTGTTTTTATCAAAGTTTTTCATACGAATCGTTTGAAAATGTTAACAGAAATATTGTTTAATTGGTGGTTAATTAGAAGTGATTTATTGGACAATATTATTACAGAAACTTGGCAATAATTTTCTCAGAATTTTCTATAACTCTAAAGCAGGCCATTGACGTTCCGACTTGCAGTCCAACTAGTGGCCCGAATTTCAAAGTTGGATCTAAAGTTGGACCGTGAATGTTGTTGTTGAAAGTTGGATATCTATCTAGTCCGACTAGTTGAACTGCAAGTCGGAGTGTAAATGGTCTGCTTAAAAGATAGAATATGAAGCGACTTCTTCAGAGAAAAGTTTAAATTACAGAATATCGTAAGATGGATTAGATAATGGAAATGAGTCCAGAACATATAATAAAATAGGCTATAACCCAACTATTTGGCATTAGAAGATCCCTGCGTAGGTCTTCTCAATAATGAAGAAATCATTGGTCCTTATTATCCTAAGAACCATTTTAATTGGACCAAACAGGGCACAGCCCTAATAAAAAGAAAAATAACATCAAACCTCAGAGATAAACAAAATTGTTTTCTCGATTTTCCACGAGAAATTACACCCTATCAACTACAACTTCAATTGTTGCAATTTAATGTGCAATTTGTTAAAAACAAGTAAAGCAAAACAAGCGCGTCTTATCTGGTCTGATATTTTCTTATTGAGGTTACTTGAGAAAGTGAATTTTGTAATCGGCTCGACTAAATCGCCATCAACAACAAAAAAAAATTCAAGTTTTTTTTCTTCACTTAAAATTTTTCAATTGACCAACAAATTTCAATGATTTTTACTGGAGATTTACTCAAAAAAAAAAAATCATCACATTTTTCTTAGGTAATTACACTTAGGCTACTACATCTACATTATGTATTATGTAAATTTGGAGTGGGAACCGATATTTTTTCTTCGATATTTGATAATAATTAAAAGAGAAAATTTCTTCACAAGAAATGAAAGTGAAAGTCATTTATATATATATATACAGACAAACGTGTCATTAACACGAATGACCATGACCGAATCATGACGAAATTGACCCACAATTTGCCTTCTAAAATCGAAATTTTCGACCGGTTAGTACCTGGATAGAGTAAATCTAATTTTAAACGACAAAAAAAGTCAAAAATGATGTGGTTTTTAGTTTTATTATCGGAGCAAGTTAACGATTTACGTTGGGTAATCGGCTGACTCAGAAGACATTGCCTCAGAAGAATGGGACAAAAAGATCAACGTTGAATTGATCTTACATAATCTTACGATTTAATAGTAAACTTTTGATATTCTTTAACGGCCTATTTTATCTTTAGTTTCTTGGTAGATTAGTCATACATTTTCGTGAATCTAATTTCTAATTTATTCTGAAACTTATCAACAAATACGAGTAACTTGAAAGAATTGGGACCCAAAAGAGTTTATCCTCAATTTAACTCATTGCTTTTATACCATTGATTAATTTCTCCCCAAATTTATCATAAAATTTTAATCTCTTCTTCAATTTCCATGAATTTACTTTAATAGTTTCTTTTTTTTAAAATAGAAAATTCCGGCCAAAGAAACACCTGTAAATTTTATGAAGAAGAGGACTAAATTACTTCCCATTTTTGGTGGAAATGCAGTGCTTTGAATTGAATGAAGACAAAAGGAACTAATGATCCAAGGTTTGTAAATTACACAGGTTGCTCCATTAGAAAAAAAAAATGACGTCATACGAAGAATTTTGAAATTGATCAGTCTGAAGATATGTACGAATTTCTTCTGGATACGTCACGTAGCCACCATGAGGTCATCTGTGTATTTTATAAACCTTGCTAATGATCAAGGTTTATAAAATACACAGGTGGTCTCATGCACCACGTGACGTATCCAGAAGAAACTCATATACATCTTCAGACTGATTCAAATTTCAAAATTCTTCGTATGACGTCATTTTTTTTTCTAATGGGGCAACCTGTGTAATTTATATAAACCTTGACTAATGATAACAAATCTTGGAATCGAAAATGATAGAAAACACCTATATTACCGGCTGCTGAGAAATTCCCAGCTATTCGATTTCAAATCGATGAAATTAGGATCCGGGAAACACAATAACCCATGAGGATACTAAATTAAGATATAACTAATCCCTTTTTTTGACAATTCTACGTAAAGAAAAACTCCAAAAAGATTTACCACTAAATTGCAACCAAAAACCTCTAATTTTTCTCAGATTTAAAGTTTGTGAATCATTTTTCTGAACTACAAATTTCCCCATTTTCTTTTGGTAATTTTTTAAAGTCTAAGGAAATTTTTTAGACCTTAACTGGAGTCCAATAAGTTTTACGAAACCACTAATATGCTATAATTATGATAATTGATTTTTGGTGATTAACGGTTGGAAATTTCGCACTTTATATTTTGAGAAGGTTGAATTTAATTGCAGGAATTTGATGTTGAAGTTCAATACAAAAAAAAAATCCGGAAAATTATTGCTTCACTTTGCAGCCATGTAGAAGGATTTACATTTTGTAAGATCTTGATTTACCTATTTTTTAAATTTAAAATGAATAGAATATAATAATTTATAAATTTATATAATTTTTATTTATTTATATTTTTTAGTAGTCCCGGCAGACGTTGCTCTTTTCCAAACGTTGAATTTTCATATGCCTGACATAATAAGTAAAATAATAATAATTATAATTGGTACCTAAGTAAAATTAAAAAAAAATATATAAGAAAACATTTTTAAAAATAAGACAATTCAGGTTATTTAAGATCGGTTTTTTATTTAATATTCAAATTAGTTACGTTTCGTTATGTATTGCAACTTCATCAGGCGTCTTGAATCATAAAAAATATAATATTTTCAATTTAAATTCAATAAAAAAAATATTTTTTTATTGAATAAAAAAAACAATTTTTTTTATTGAATTTAAATTGAAAATATTATATTTTCTGTGATTCAAGAAGCCTGATGAAGTTACGATACGTAACGAAACGTAGGTAATTTGAATATCAAAAAATAATATTTAAAAAAATCGATCTTAAACAACCTGAATTGTCTTCTTATTTAATAAAAGCTGAGATCTGAATTTTATCATCTATTTTTAAAAATCTTTCCGATTACATCACACAATTCTATAAACTAAAAAAATTTCCACCCCTTAGTTTTACATTAGTTTTACCTTCCCTTATTATTTTTATGTAATGATATTTATCCATAAGTAACTGGAACACTGTATTGTATCTAAATATCTTTGGTAAAGAACAATTTATCTGTTCTGTAGTTAAAAAAAACATACAGAGGGATAAAAAAAAATTAAACCAATAACTTTGGAATCACAAAATTTGGAGTAAAATTATCTTGAAACAAATATTCACTCTAAAATGGGATTTAAAATTAAATTGTACTGTCGTTAGAATTTATAATATCATTCAAGATCTACATAACTAATTAATAATATAATAAATTTTTGTCCTATATAACAAGGTTTATAAAATACACAGGTGGCCTCATGCGCTACGTGACGTATCCAGAAGAAATTCGTACATATCTTCAGACTGATTCAAAATTCTTCGTATGACGTCATTTTTTTTTCTAATGGGCCAACCTGTGTAATTTATAAACCTTGCTATATTGTCCTCTTTATTGGAAGTGTAATCAAAGTGGTACAAAAGATTTGCAGTTGATGCTAATCCATTGAATGGACCAACTATTTTGCCTCATTCCCCAATATATTATCTCCATAATTTTTTGTGAATCAACATTATTTACCAAATGGCCAATATTTGCTTTATTATTATCTCACATTTATTCAAGGTTCCACTCAATTTCCTAAGTCAAGATTTGAATGATTATTGATTAGTCTTATACCACCCATTATTACCCAATATTTCATCACCAAATCAACTGTGAAAACACCACCGTAATAATCTGCACAATATTCCTAATTTAATCGTTAATTTATTAATTTTTTTTTTTTGTCAGAAAACAAATCAACCTTTGCTTCATTGTTCATTTTGTTCTCCAATGACGCAAAACAATCCAAAAAATATTTACAAGGAGAAAAAAAAATGTTTATCCAATGCACAAATTGAATTCATGAAAATTCCTTTTTGCCGCAAGCCATTGGAATTTAATTGGAATATATTGAATATTTTTTTCTGCACTACACGTTTATCATTGATCACTAAAATTCTTTGAGGAAATATTACTGAAACTATACATCAACGATCGCACCTTTCTATCTTGATTTTTGCAAGAGATATATGATTTTTCTTTAAGTTTTTCCACCAAAAAAATCATGTTTTTTATCATAAAAAATCTCAATTTCTTGGCTTTAGTCCAATGTTTATGCAATTTTAACTATATTTTTGCAATCTACATTAAACTTTCCATAAATTTAATGTGTTTTCATTTTTAAAAATCACTAAATAAGAATTAAAGTTGAGGTTGAAATGATGCAATTTTTTCAAAGATTTAGTGTTGGAAAATAAAAGATTGGTTGTTAAAATTTATAGAACTTTATTGGTTGAACAATGTTAGACTTAACTTAGTACGTTTTTTTTTCGGTTTTAAGTGGTATTTCCATAGAAATATTATGGAACAAGAGAATCGTAAATATAAGATTGAATATAATAAGAATATAAGAATATAATAAGAAATATAATAAGATTGAATATAATATATAAGTTGGTGCCATGTTTGGTACCAATTTTCAATACTTTTCTGTTAAAGTTAGCATATTTTACTCTAAAATAATCCTATACCTTACAGCTCTATTCTCTTATATTATCTCTTTAAGAATTTCCAAGTTAATTATGGAAAAAATTAACAACTTTCGATTTTTTTTCAACCCTCAGTACTTTGTTATACAAATTTATAGAATTATTAACTGATACTCTTTATTTTGTCAATATTACATCAAAATATCACGAAAACACTAATAAAAGATGAACTTTTCGAAACGAAAACATTCATAAATAAAAGTTGCAAAATCTTTTTAATTTAGATAAATTTTTGGGAAAATTTAGCAGAAAATTGATTGCTCAAACTATGAAATTCAATTAGTTATAAAGTGGTACGCTTAAACTTGCATTGTTAACAATTTTAAGAGTGATTTCCATAGATATAATAGTAAAAATAGAAATCTAAGTTTGTATATTTTTTGTTCCTATTTTAAATACTTATAAAATCATTTTTTCCATCTTTCAAATATTATACTCCAACGAAAATCGTAGACCTTCTCGACTCTATTTTTGTTAAAATTTGCATTGTAAAATCCACCACGCAAAAATCGTATTAGTAGCAGAAATGATGGAAATTTCCATCAAGTTAACTTTTTATAAATTTAATCTGGGTCAGCCCAATTCAGTCGGTCCAGCACTGGTCGCTTGACTATTTTTTTTTAATTCTGATATTTTTTTTGCTGTCACCCCAACATGTTGGTAGTTCAAATGCATCATTACTTTAATTTTATTGTTTTTAGATTTCCGGTGGTGGCCATATTAGTTTTACTAGGCGCAGACATTTTCGCACTTTTAAGGGTTTGCGGAAACTTGATTATCTCAGGCCCTATTTGTCCTATTAAAATGAAACTAAAAGCAGTGGGTTTATGAAAATATAAGCTATAAAGTTGTAACAAGATGTTTTCACCTAAATGTAATTCTAAGGGGTGAAATTTCAGCCTAAATTTTTAGCTCTCATTTGTAAAAACTCCAAATTTCACGGAAAGGTTGTGAAGGAAGGGAAAGAGTCTACACGTTAAAACTTTTTTTATAAATAAATAGGTACTAGTTGTATTTAAAAACAAAATTTGAAGTCTGAGACTTTAAGCCTTTTTAAAATAAAAAATAACAAAATTTGGAAATTTTCAAAATTTGCAATTTTCTGAGTTCAATATCTCTGGTGGGGGACTAGACAAAAATCTGAAATATCACCACATTATGGTACTGGATGATAGTATTATGAACCTAAAATTTGGAGTTTGAGATTTGATTAGGAGCAGAGGTATTGCAAGCACAAAATGTCAAAATAATGCATACTTCAGTAGGTGAATATAATGTATTTAACCATTTAATATGTGACATATACTTGGCAAAAAGGGCATTTTAGAAGGGTCAAAGAAGAAAAAAATCGATTTAAATTAAATCAAAAGTTTTCCAGTTGCTTAGTGATTTCAATGCGTTACAATTGTGGCAAAATTTTTTATTTTTAGAGGAAAATCATGCGAATTTAGAGCCAAAACACTTAAGTCTGAAATTTTGAAAAAAACTAACCATTTTTTTTGGTTTAAATTATTTTTATTTTAAACGTAAACGTGATATTTTTTCCCCAATATTTTTGAAAAAATAACCTTCTGGTATTCAATGGAAAACATTGAAATTGCTTTCATCATTGATCTATCATATTTTTAGGGATCAAAGAAAAAAAAACGATGTAAATTAAACCAAAAATTTTCCGGTTGTGTAGTGATTTCAATGTATTACAATTGTAGCAAAATTATCGATTTTTAAAAGAAAATCATGCGACTTTAGAGCCAAGACACTGAAGTCTGAAATTTTGAAAAAAAAATACCTTTTTTTTTGGTCTTAACTATTTTTATTTTAAACGTAAACGTTTAAAACGTAATATTTTTTTCCTACAATTTTTGAAAAATTAATTTTCTGGTATTCAATGGAAAATTTTGAAATAGCTTTCATCATTGATCTATCATATTTTTAGGGATCAAAGAAAAAAATCAATGTAAATTAAACCAAAAGTTTTCCAGCTGTTTAGTGATTTCAATGTGTTAGAATTGTGGCAAAATTTTAGACTTTTAGAGGAAAATCATACGAATTTAAAGCCAAAACACTGAAGTCTGAAATTTTGAAAAAAAACTGACAATTTTTTTTGGTCTTAATTATTTGCATTTCTAAACGTGATATTTTTTCCTCAATATTTTTGAAAAAATAACCTTCTGGTATTCAATGGAAAATATTGAAATAGCTTTCATCATTGATGAATCATATTATTTTTAGGGGTCAAAGAAGAAAAATCAATGTAAATTAAACCAAAAGTTTTTCGGTTGTGTAATGTTTTCAATGTGTTATAATTGTGGCAAAATTTTCGATTTTTAAAAGAAAATCAAGCGAATTTAGAGCCAAGACACTGAAGTCTGAAATTTTGAAAAAAACTAACCATTTTTTTGGTTTAAATTATTTTTATTTTAAACGTTAACGAATATTTTTTTCCCACAATTTTTGAAAAATTAATAATCTGGTATTCAATGGAAAATTTTGAAATAGCTTTCATTATTGATCTATCATATTTTTAGGGACCAAAGGAAAACATATGATGTAAATTAAATCAAAAGTTTTCCGGTTGTTTAGTGATTTCAATGCGTTACAATTGTGGTAAAATTGTCTACTTTTAGAGGAAAATCATACGAATTTAAAGCCAAAACACTGAAGTCTGAAATTTTGGAAAAAAACTGACAATTTTTTTTGGTCTTAATTATTTGCATTTAAAACGTAAAAGTGATATTTTTTCTCCAAATTTTTTGGGAAAAACTACACTTACCTTTAGGCGACAGACGAAAAAAATCACAAAAATCACAGCACACGAGTGACGAACGACGACTGGCAAGACTGGCCAAGATTCACAGAAAATTTGCACTTCAGTGTTACCGCTGCCGAGGAGGCAATAGTCGAATCCGTTTGGCAAAACCTGTTTTATAAGACCCGAAACCCACACCGTCCACATTGTGAGGCAATGGAACAATTTCGATCCTCTCCATCCCCACGTGGGGATCGTGGGGATATCCACATCTACACATTTCAATTCTCCGTCGTTCTGCTTCACCGTAATTGTTGTCTTTGGATTCCACTTTCTCGCCAAAAGTCTATCTACCTCTTCTACGTCATTTACAACAATCCATTGTAAATTCAGTGTTGCAATTAATATGTTTGTTGTATTCATATTATTATTATTTCTATGAAAGCCGCTCGTATCGCATTAAAACAAATAGTGCATGCGAAATATTATTAATTAATTTATACGTTGCACTTACGTGTAATGTACTCATTGGCCGTTATACTATACACCTATACAAGAATAATTTATACGGAAATATTTGAAAATTCAATTCATTAAACATGTACAACGAATGGTTGAATCGTTTTACAAATTTGCGGATTAAAAGAATAAAAAAAAAAAAGATTGGCAATTTCTACATTAATATTTAAACAAACTTCGGAATGATTCAAAACTGCATTCTTGACGAAAGTTTCCGCTATAAGTTATTGTTCTTGCTTAATGTATTTCATAAAGATTTAATAAATAATAAGAGAGTTGATTAAAATTAAAATTCATAACCAAATCCTTAAAAAAAGCGAATTTAAAACGAAAGCTTTTTTATAGAAGAACCAAAGGGGACAGAAACGAAAAACTATATTGTAATTTTAAGTTTCTCTTATATTTTTTTCAATTTATTGTAAAAACTATTCGAAAAGCCACTTCCAAAGTCGTCATTTTCAACAAAAGATCCACCCGAATCCTTTAAGAATCGAGATTCAATCATTTTAGGGGATATGAGTGATTTTTAAGGAAATAAACAAAGGATATTGTTGGTTTTAAGTCTCTGATTTCCTACTGTACAAATTACACAGAAACCACTACAAAATTTATCGTTTTTATCGAAAAATCCTTAAAGAATCGAGATTCAAATCATTCTCGGGGAAATGAGGGATCTTTAAGGAAATTACCGAAGGATATTGTTGGTTTTAAGCCTCTGATAACTTATTGTAAAAACTATTCAAAAAACCATTTCAAAATTCATCGTTTTTATTGAAAAATTCACCCGAATCCTTTAAGAATCGAGATTCAAAGCATTTTAGGGGAAATAAGAGATCTTTAAGGAAATAAACGAAGGATTTTGTTGGTTTTACTCATCTGATTTTCTACTGTATAAACTATTCAAAAAACCACTTCAAAAGTCATCATTTTCAATAGAGGATCCACCCGAATTCTTCAGAATCGAGATTCAAATCATTTTCGTGGAAATGAGGGATTTTTAAGGAAATAAACGAATTAAAATTATTGATTTTATTCCTCAGATTTCCTATAGTAAAAACTATTCAAAAAACCACTTCAAAAGTCATCGTTTTTAACCAAGGATCTTCCCGAATCCTTTAAGAATCGAGATTCAAAGCCTTTTAGTGGAAATAAAGGATTTTTAAGGAAATAAAAGAAAAATTTTGTTGGTTTACGCATCTGATTTTCTGTTGTAAAAACTATTCAAAAAACCGCTTCAAAAGTTATCGTTTTTATCGAAAAATCCTTCAAGAATCGAGATTCAAATCATTTTGGAGGAAATGAGGGATCTTTAATGAAATTATCGAAGGATATTGTTAGTTTTAAGTCTCTGATTTCCTACTGTAAAAATTATTCAAAAAATCTCTTCAAAATTCATCATTTTTAACGAAGGATCCACCCGAATCCTTTAAGAATCGAGATTCAAAGCATTTTAGTGGAAATAAGGGATTTTTAAGGAAATAAACAAAGGATATTGTTGGCTTTAAGTCTTTGATTTCCGACTATAAAAACTATTCAAAAAACCATTACCAAAGTCATAGTTTTTAACGAAAGATCCTTCAAGAATCTAGATCCAAAGCATCGAAAAATCCACCCGAATCCTTAAAGAATCGAAATTAAAATCATTTTAGAGGAAATTAGAGATCTTTAAGGAAATAAACGAAGGATATTATTGGTTTTAAGCCTCTGATGTCCTACTGTAAATCTATTCAAAAAACCACTTCAAAAGTCATCGTTTTTAGCGAAAAATCCTCCCGAATCCTTCGAGAATCGAGATTCAAATCATTTCAATGGAAATAAGGGATTTTTAAGGAAATAAACGAAGGATTTTGTTGGTTTTAAACTTCTGATTTCCTACTGTAAAAACTATTCAAAAAACCACTTCAAAAGTTATCGTTTTTAACGAAAGATCCTTCCAGAATCGAAATTCAAATCATTTTAGGGGAAATGAGGTATCTTTAAGGAAATTGTCGAAGGATATTGTTAGTTTTAAGTCTCTGATTTCCTACTGTAAAAATTATTCAAAAAATCTCTTCAAAATTCATCATTTTTAACGAAGGATCCACCCGAATCCTTTAAGAATCGAGATTCAAAGCATTTTAGTGGAAATAAGGGATTTTTAAGGAAATAAACAAAGGATATTGTTGGCTTTAAGTCTCTGATTTCCGACTATAAAAACTATTCAAAAAACCATTACCAAAGTCATAGTTTTTAACGAAAGATCCTTCTAGAATCTAGATCCAAAGCATCGAAAAATCCACCCGAATCCTTAAGGAATCGAAATTAAAATCATTTTAGAGGAAATTAGAGATCTTTAAGGAAATAAACGAAGGATATTATTGGTTTTAAGCCTCTGATGTCCTACTGTAAATCTATTCAAAAAACCACTTCAAAAGTCATCATTTTTAATGAAAGATTTTTCAAGACTCGAGATTCAAATCATTTTAGGGGAAATAAGAGATCTTTAAGGAAATAAACGAAGGATATTATTGGTTTTAACATTCTGATTTTTGGTCCCAAATATATGCAGTTAATTAAACATAAATTTTCCAAAAGTTAACGGAATATTCAGAGGCCTTATATTGTTAAAAAGAAAATATTTGTTTACTAAAACTGTTTTTTTTAAAATTCAACCTCTTCTTCATGGAATACTACTAAAACAACTTTTTTGCTACATTTAAATATAAAATAAAATCAACGATTAAAATCGAACTTCTTTATTTTGATATCGGGCTATACAATTATGGGTTACTTTTATATTTCTTTTGGTTTAATATTGATTTTCGTAATTGGTTTGTTATTGTTTTTTGTACGACTTCTTCAATGAACTGTGATTTTTTAAAGAAAAAAAAATCTTTTAAATTTGTTTGTTAATCTGTATTTATGCGGCTATGCATTTATTTTTAAAATTTTATTACTTTTTGTAATAATCAACCTTGTTAGAATGCAACCGATGTTGATAAAAATGTTCAAAAAGTTAATAAAGGCATTTAAAAACATTTAAATTTTAAATAGGTCGCTTTCTAACTAGGTTGATAGTAAAATAAGGGATAGAAAATCTGATATGCTGGTAACAAAAAAGGACAAAATCATAAATGTAGCCGTAAACATGAAAGCATTTAAAAACATTTAATTTTTTAATTGCCTAGTTTTAACAGAGATATACCCAGATGTGGCAATTGATAATGAAATCTTTAACTAATGTTTTTTTTTATTTTAAATTAGTACCTGTGACTTCATTTGCTTGGCAGGCTCAGTAGCGTAGTGTGATAGGTGCAGGGAGAATTGATAATTTTATAAAAATAAAATCTTTTTACCAATTTTCTTGACTAATGATACAAATAGGGGGCGACGAATTTTCGGTCGGTTCCGGGTAGTAAAACCGTAATCCACGCCACTAGGTAAACTAATAGATATATGCAATATATATTCCCTTTTAAAATAATTACACATATTTTAAACCTCACTAACTATTATAGCGGCTCCATGATATTTGATCCCCGGACAAAATATCCCTAGGACAAAAAAAGCCAGACAAAATATCCCGACCACAAAATATTTGGCCAGACTTTGGCTCTTCCGACACCATAATTTGAGGACGAATTCTTATGGATCTCAAAGAATTACAATGAAAAGAAAGTTTATTTTTTTTGATATATCACTTCGTTTACGGATATCGATACTTAAAAACTGAAAAAATGGATAAATTTCTTTAGTGTTTCAAAAGAAAAAGGTAATGATTTACAACAGCGGATCCACTTATTCTTTTAGACTAAAAAAGATTATATACAAGAGATTCAGGAGCAAAGTACCCCTGCTAAAACTTCCTTTCAGCAATATCTATTAATTAAATTAAAGTTTTACAAAATTTTTGCTTAATATTACCCCTGGACTCCTTGTTAATATCTTTTTGTGATAATATTTTTAATAATAACAAAAATTAAGCGGAGGAAAAATAATTATTGGTGAGAAGAACTATTACATTTGGGTGCTTTCTTCTTCAGGAAAAACCCAGGGTACAAAAAATTTTGTATTAAATAAATAATCAAGGGAGCAATTGTCCGGGATATTTTGTCTTAGTGATATTTTGTTGGCGAATATTTTCGCAGGAATTTGGTTGGAGAAAAGATGCCTGACACCTAAGAGCTAAAAGAGAACAAGAAATCTCGGATATCAGCTGATGGAATGCAACAAAGTACTGAAATGGTGGACGGATTTGCAGACTTATAGATCCAGAATCAGTTTTCGATGTGCCAATATGCACCACACTAAATTGGCTAGCCGAATGGACTAAAAATGAGCAAATAAAATCCTAGAATAACTAATAAATCGGCACAAACTTTCCGGATTGCCTAATACCATTGTAATATCGAAGATTTTTTCAAGAAATTAATTTTTATGATTAAAAAAAAAAACAAACCGTTTGGTGATTAAACATTTGATTATTAGATACCAATGATTAATTTTGCGCAAAGTTGGCCCCACATTTTATTTTAGTAACTAAAAATGAGCAAATAAAATCCTGGAATAACTACTAAATCGGCTCAAATTTTCAGACCTACCTAATACCAATGTAATATCGAAGATTTTTTCAAGAAATTAAGTTTTATGGTTAAAAAAACCAAACAATTTGATAATTAAACATTTGATTATTAGATACCAATGATTAATTTTGCGCAAAATTTGCCCCACATTTTATTTTAGTGACTAAAAATGAGCAAATAAAATCCTAGAATAACTACTAAATCGGCTCAAATTTTCAGACCTACCTAATACCAATGTAATATCGAAGATTTTTTCAAAAAATTAAGTTTTATGGTTAAAAAAACCAAACCGTTTGGTGATTAAACATTTGATTATTAGATACCAATGATCAATTTTGCGCAAAGTTGGCCCCACATTTTATTTTAGTAACTAAAAATGAGCAAATAATATCCTAGAATAACTACTAAATCGGCTCAAATTTTCAGACCTACCTAATAACAATGTAATATCGAAGATTTTTTCAAGAAATTAAGTTTTATGATTAAAAAAAAACAACCGTTTGGTGATTAAACATTTGATTATTAGATACCAATGATTAATTTTGCGCAAAGTTGGCCCCACATTTTATTTTAGTAACTAAAAATGAGCAAATAAAATCCTAGAATAACTACTAAATCGGCTCAAATTTTCAGACCTACCTAATACCATTGTAATATCGAAGATTTTTTTAAGAAATTAAGTTTTATGGTTAAAAAAACCAAACAATTTGATGATTAAACGTTTGATTATTAGATACCAACGATTAATTTTGCGCAAAGTTGGCCCCACATTTTATTTTAGTGACTAAAAATGAGCAAATAAAATCCTAGAATAACTACTAAATCGGCTCAAATTTTCAGACCTACCTAATACCAATGTAATATCGAAGATTTTTTCAAGAAATTAAGTTTTATGATTAAAAAAATCAAACAATTTGATGATTAAACATTTGATTATTAGATACCAACGATTAATTTTGCGCAAAGTTGGCCCCACATTTTATTTTAGTAACTAAAAATGAGCAAATAAAATCCTAGAATAACTACTAAATCGGCTCAAATTTTCAGACCTACCTAATACCATTGTAATATCGAAGATTTTTTCAAGAAATTAAGTTTTATGGTTAAAAAAACCAAACAATTTGATGATTAAACGTTTGATTATTAGATACCAACGATTAATTTTGCGCAAAGTTTGCCCCACATTTCATTTTAGTGATTTCAACGTACATCCAAGTGATTAAATTATTGGCATTTGACGTAAATCTTAATTGGCTTCAGTATCCACGAGTGGACATGCTCCAAAAATTCGTTAATCCGTGGAAGACGATCTTCACCACCATAACGTACCATTGCACCTTTTGCAATCACAAAACGAACATAAACCACATGAAAACAAATCAGTCATGTGCTAAATTTCCTCATCGTCGACCGGAAGGGGCCACAGAAACATATCCACCACATATTAATGTGGAAGAAGAAACTCCATCGAATATTTATTTAATGAAAGATTGTTGCCATATGATACCAATGATATTATAGACATTACGGTTGGCGTAATTTATATTTTTATCAATAAATTTTATGCCTACAAGAATTTCGCATGCCATGTCGATGAGGAATCGTTGGTGGTACGCTCTATTGAATTCTTTTCTTTTTTTTTCGAATATTTTTTTGTCAATTAATTTAGTTTTGGTGGCGTAATCACGGTATTGTTTTATCGTGTGGTCTTACTGAAAATAATTAGAGCCGCAAATGAAAGAAAATTCATGTTGGGAAATTTTACTTTTTACCTTATGTAAAATTGATTGCATTAATTTAATGTACGAGTACTAAATCAGGGATTTAAATGATAGATTTTTTCGCAAATTGGTGTTAAGAATATGAGCTTTTCAGGGCTCTATTAAATATTTAATATTTTTGAAAATAATTGGTTGATTTTTTTAAAGGTAACATCTATCAATCAAGTGGCATTCTTCTTCCAGAAGGGGTTGAAACTTCACGAAGTGGATTGATCATTATTGACGTACTCTGACTCAATTTCAACCTTTATCTACTGGAAATTGGTGTTGAACCACAAAATTTGGTATCCAAACATTTTTCAATCTTCCCGGGTTCTTTTTCTACATCCAATAGTTCCAAGGAATGTTGGGAAATTTTACTTTTGACCTTATGGATCAGTCCAATTCAGTCGGTCCAGCACTGGTCGCTTGACTATTTTTTTTAATTCAGATATTTTTTTTGTTGTCACCCCAACATGTTGGTAGTTCAAATGCATCATTATTTTAATTTTATTTGTTTTTAGTTTTCCGGTGGTGGCCATATTAGTTTTACTAGGCGCAGACATTTTCGCACTTTTAAGGGTTTGCGGACACTTGATTATCTCAGACCCTATTTGTCCTATCAAAATGAAACAAAAAGCAGTGGGTTTATGAAAATATAAGCTATAAGGTTGTAACAAGTAGTTTTCACCTAAATCTAATTCTAAGGGGTGAAATTTCAGCCTAAATTTTTAGCTCTCATTTGTAAAAACTTCAATTTTCACGGAAAGATTGTGAAGCAAGGGGAAGAGTCTGCACGTTAAAACTTTTTTTACAAGCAATTAGATACTAGTTGTATTCAAAAACAAAATTTGAAGTCTTAGACTTTAAGTCTTTTTAAAATAAAAAATAACAAAATTTGGAAATTTTCAAAATTTGCAATTTTCTGAGCTCAATATCTCTGGTGGGGGACCAGATAAAAATCTGAAATATCACCTCATTATAGTACTGTATGATAGTATTATGCACATAAAATTTGTACTTTGAGATTTCCCCGTTCCGTTCCTGAGAGTAAAGGTCACTTAGACTGATTTGGACTTATTGATAGTGATTTTCCATTTTTCAGCCCAAGTGCCCAGTAGGTTTAAATGGTGCTGGAGGTACTGAGAGGCAATTACGGCGTCCTCGTGATTAGCCATAATCACTAGGGTGGGTCAAAAAAATCGATTATGTTTTTTTTACAAGTGACGTGGAAAAATGGGTTGCTAGGCACCTTAAAAAAATTCTCACCAAGTATGAGCTCTTAATTTTAATAGGAAGATCCTCTGCATCGCAATTTTGTATTTTTTTCTCAGTTCAATAGAAAAAAATTCATACCTCATCATTTATCGATTGTACAGAAAAATGTTCTGAAAGAAATTTTTAGGAAATTCAATGCTCTACAAAAAAGGTATTCTATTTTTTTTCCGTAAGCCTCACCATTTGAAAGATATTAAGGATTTAATTTTGATTATTTTAAGACAAATTTCATTTTTTTTTATGAATTTTATAACTCGACAATAAATGACTCTTATACAATGCGCAATACAAATTTTTGTTGGAAATTAAGTGCTCTATAAAAATGGTTTCTTATGTTTTGGCGATTAAATTAACCGTTCAAAAGATCTTCATCATCAAACTTTCATGTGCACGGGTTTTAAAAGTTTTTGATGAGATATTCGAAAAATTTCAATTTAATTTATAATTTTTGAGGAAAGTTACACGAATTTTAGTTTTTATCAACGGAGAAACTTCAAAATATTTTTCAAAATATTCAAAATAAAGCTTAAATAATACTCATATTAATGACAAAAAATGAAAATTATAAATTAAATTGAAATTATTCGAATATCTCATCAAAAACTTTTAAAATCCGTACACATGAAAGTTTGATGATGAATATCTTTTGAACGGTTAATTTAATCGCCAAAACATAAGAAACCATTTTTATAGAGCACTTAATTTCTTACAAAAATTTGTATTGCGCATTGTATAAGAGTCATTTATTGGCGAGTTATAAAATTCATAAACAAAAATTAAATTTGTCTTAGAATAATCAAAATTAAAACCTTAATATCTTTCAAATGGTGAGGCTTACGGAAAAAATATAGAATACCTTTTTTGTAGAGTATTAAATTTCCTAAAAAATTCTTTCAGACCATTTTTCTGTACGATCGATAAATGATGAGGTATGCATTTTTTTCTATTGGACTGAGAAAAAAATACGTAACTGCGATGCGGTGGATCATCCTATTAAAATTAAGAGCTCATACTTGGTGAGAATTTTTTTAAGGTGTCTAGCAACCTATTTTTCCGTGTCACTTGTAAAATAAAAATAATCGATTTTTTTGACCCACCCTAATAATCACCGTATCGTCCGCGAATGTCCCCATCAAGGTGTTATCTGTGGTTGGCAGATCCGAGGTATATAATAAATATAGTAGGAGCCCTAAAACACTACCTTGAGGTACTCTTGTATTAAAGAATCGATCCTGAAGATACAATCAGAATATTTCCAGAGGTGAGGCATACATTTCTTTATTTTGAAAAACAGGCCATCGTGCCAAACCCTGTTGAACCAATTTTTCAACCATTCCAGGATCTTTTTCTTCTGCCAATAGTTCCAAGAATTATCATTAATCCATCCTCGATCATTGTGTAATAAAATGTGCTAATATTTGTCAAGATCATCCATTAAATTTCCATTAGTTTCGAACCAAGTAAATATTTGTCCCTAAACAAAAAAATAGATTAATAACTTTAATGACTCAATAATTTCACCATTTCACCCAAATTGACATCGCAACTCGTTTTATAAATTTCACAAAGAATTTTGTGTTAATTTATAATTGAAATGTCGAAATTTGAAAGTATTTCGTTTAATATATTTTTCAATTTAATGAATAGACGCAAAACATTTCATTAACTACAGAGAAATTGTATTAAAATACCTTAAACCAATCAATTACTTTTCCAATTATTTTACGCTTAAATTTTTTTCCAATATCCACACATTCTATTTGTAAAAATAACCACTTAAGAACCAAAAGTATTCCAAATATTTGGACATAAAAATCCATCAATTTCCTACGTAAAAAAACCGAAATTGTTCCAATAAAAGAAGTCTCCCAAAAAAAATAGTTATCCTACAATTAACCCTTACCACTGCCCACATTACCTTACATTTTCATCCCTCTGGCAACCACCAAATCGTCCAATTCCCACACTAATTAAAAGTTAATATACCACGACAATATGAGTGAAACTTATAAGTACAAAAATGCATATTTAATCGAAAACGATTTCACCAAGTCTCAAACGCAATTCTTAATGTGCTTTTCGAACGAAATAGGTCTTAGACTAGTGAATAATTGATCGACTTGGAGGAAAAAAAAGCACAAAAGTTCTTTATCGAAATCAAAAATTGATGGCCGAAGACATCACGGTGAAATAATATTATGTGTATGTAGATCGATCCGGATAATCACAAGGGACATGTAGGAGGCGTATGATTAGTCCGACTTTCCGAGAGCTTTTTCCAAAGCTTGTGCAGGGGCCACAGGTGGTGGGGTCGGTTGTTTGGACCAATGGGAAAACCACGGCTTTTTAATTGGTCCACACCGTGAAAGCTTCGGGATTTTCAAGTTTTCCACGGAGATAGAAGCTTAGTTTTGGATTTGGTTTCGACGTGAATACGTGGTTTTTATTTTTCGGTGGTAAAATTTATAAACTTTTCCAACTTGTAAATGTGATTTTCCTTCGGGAGGTATTTAGTTGTTTTTTTGGGGTGACGAGGACGTGAAAGCAAAAAAAAACCATCAAAGTGAGTTTAACTTTTTTTAAGGTTTTATTCCAAAAAAAATAGAATTTCCCTTGTTTTTTACAAAGCTTCAAAGCTCTAAAATCAAAGCTTTTCTTCAAAAATTACTTATACCAATTACATTTCACATGCAACAATTGAAGTTAAAAATATTTCATATTTTTAACTTGTTTTAAATAAAAAAAAAACAGGTGGTCACCGTAGGTGACCACCAAGTGACCATTGTATCTATCAAGTGGCATTTTCCCTATAGAAGAATTAAAAATTAAAGTAGTTTCCAATCCCCAAAATTGATGATCATCGCTCATCTTTCCAACCTCCTTCAAAAATTAATTGATTTAAAAGCAGGCAAAAAAGCGGCAAAAACTCGTAAACCGTAAGTCCGATTAAAAATTTGTTCATACAAAAAATGTACCCCTTATTAAGCCTAAAAAAAAAGGACCTTATAAAAAAGTCGATTTTCCCCACCGTTTTTCGAATTACGGGTCGAAACCATCGGAAAACAGATAACATAAATTTCGTCCAATTATTTGATTTTCAGACGATTGGGTTCCTGTATGAGAAAAACGGTTGGAAAAAATGACTTTTTTGTAAGAATCTTTTTTCTCAAGCTTCATACGGCGCATATTTTTTGTTGGAACTAATTTTTCATTCGATGTACAGTTAACCAGTTTACGATAGTTTTAATGAATTTTTCGATTCGATCGAGGTGAAAATTGAATAAATTCTAAACCATATTTCTTATTTCTTTCTTTGTTTTGGGGAAAGAAAGTAGTGGTTACCGTTGATGACCACCAGATGATTATCATATCTATCAGGTGGTATTTCTACATCCAAAGAGTTAAATTTGGAGTGGTTTCTGATTCTAAGTATCGTTTATTATTCTTCGTTTTTCCTGCCTCCTTTAAAATTTGACGGATTTAAAAAAATGATGAAAAAGCGACGAAAAATCGTAAACCGTACGTCCGATAGAAAAATTGTTCGACTAAAAAATGTGCCCCTTATTAAGCTCAAGAAAAAAGGTCCTTATAAAAAAGTCGATTTTCTCAACCGTTTTTCCGATACCTCATCGAAACCGTCTGAAAATTATTATCATAAATCTTGTCAAATTATTTGATAGATTTTCCGACGGTTGAGCTACTATACGAGAAAAACGGGTGGAAAAATTAACTTTTTTGTAAGAACCTTTTTTCTTAGGCTTGATAAGGGGCACATTTTTTATTTTAACCATTTTTCCACTTGATGAACGGTTTACAAGTTTACGACAGTTTTAATACATTTTTTTATTCCATCGAGGGGAAGATTGAATAATTTGAAACCATATTTCATATTTTTTTTTTTGGGGGGGGGAAAGAAAAAAGTTGTAGCCGTAGATAACCACCAGGTGATTATCATACCAATCTGGTGGTATTTCCATATCCAAAGAGTTAAATTTGAAGTGGTTTCTGATCCTAAAAATCGTTTCTTATCCTTCGATTTTCCTGCCTCCTTTAAAATTTGACGAATTTAAAAAAATGAAGAATAAGCGATGAAAACTCGTAAACCGTACGTCTGATAGAAAAATTGTTCGAATAAAAAATTTGCCCCTTATTTAGCCCAAGAAAAAAGGTCCTTATAAAAAAGTCGATTTTCCCAACCGTTTTTTCGACACCCCATCGAAACCGTCCCAAAATTGTTGACATAAATTTTGTCAAATTATTCGATAGAATTTCCGACGGTTGATTTACCATATGAGAAAAACGGTTTGAAAAATCGACTTTCTTGTAAGAACCTTTTTTCTCAGGCTTTTTAAGGGGCACATTTTTCATTAAAACCATTTTTCCACTTGATTAACAGTTTACAAGTTTACGATGGTCTTAAAAAAAATTTCGATTCGATTGAGATGAAAATTGAATAATTTCTAAACCATATTTCATATTTCTTTCCTTGTTTTGGGGAAAGAAAAAAATGGTCACCGTAGATGACTATCGTATCTATCAGGTGGTATTTCCACATCCAAAGAGTCAAATTTGAGGTGGTTTCTGATCCTAAGAATCGTTTATCATCCTTTGTTTTTCCTGCCTTTAAAATTGGCGGATTTAAAAAAAATATGAAAAAGCGACGAAAACTCGTAAACCGTGCGTCTAATAGAAAAATTGTTCGAATAAAAAATGTGCCCCTTATTAAGCCTAAGAAAAAAGGTCCTTATAAAAAAGTCGGTTTTCTCAACCGTTTTGCCGATACCGCGTCGAAACCATCAGAAAATTGTTAACATAAATTTCGTTAATCTTTTTAATAAATTTTCCGACGGTTACTATATGAGAAAAACGGTTGGGTAATTGAACTTTTTTGTAAGGAACTTTTTTATTGGAACCGTTTTTCCATTCGATGTACAGTTTGCAACTTTATGTCTGTTTATCGGTGGGATTGAGGCAAAGATAAAGAATTCCTGGATTTCAATTTTGCCATTGGAAATCAGTTTTACTCAATATTTGGGGTAAAAGAGGGGCATAAAACAATATCTTCAAACCTTTTTTAGTATAGGATGGATAATATAATCACTTATTTACTAATTATACGACTTTTACTATTACCAACTACCAATGATAGTCAATTGACAAAATGTTTGAAATTTTGAATTAACTATTTTTGTTTTGGGAAAACAAACATGTGACCCCCATAGGTGATCACCAAGTAATCATTATATCTATCTAAGGGCATTTCCACTTTAGTAGAGTTAAAAATTGAAGTGTTTTATGAAATTCACAATTGATGATCATCCTTCGTCTTCCATCAAAAATTGACTTCTTAAAAAACATGGGCAAAAAATGACGAAAATATGTAAGCCGTATATCTGATATAATAACTATGTCATGCAAAATATGCCTCTTATTAATCCCAAGAAAAAAGGTTCTTATAAAAGAGTCGATTTTCCCAACCGTTTTTCCGATACCCCATCGAAACCGTCCAAAAATTGTTAACATAAATTTTGTCAAATTATTTGATAGATTTTCCGACAGTTGAGCTACTATACGAGAAAAACGGGTGAAAAAATTAACTTTTTTATAAGGACCTTTTTTCTCAGGCTTGATATGGGGCACATTTTTTATTTAAATTATTTTTTCACTTGACCAACGGTTTACAAGTTTACGGTAGTTTTAATGAATTTTTCGATTCGATCGAGGTGAAGATTAAATAATTTTATACCATATTTCATATTTCTTTCCTTGTTTTGGGGAAAGAAAAAAATGGTCACCGTAGATGACTATCATATCTATCAGGTGGTATTTCCACATCCAAAGAGTTAAATTTAAAGTTGTTTCTGATCCTAAAAATCGTTTATTATCCTTCGTTTTTTCTGCCAGCTTTAAAATTTGACGGATTTAAAAAAATGATAAAAAAACAACGAAAATTCGTAAACCGTACGTCTGATACAAAAATAGTTCGAATAAAAACTGTGCCTCTTATTAAGCCCAAAAAAAAAGGTCCTTATAAAAAAGTCGATTTTCCCTACCTTTTTTCCAATACCCCATCGAAACTTTCCGAAAATTATTAACATAAATTTTGTCCAATAATTTGATAGATTTTTCGACGATTGAATTACTATTGACTATATGAGAAAAACGGGTGGAAAAATTGACTTTTTTGTAAGGACCTTTTTTCTCAGGCTTGATAAGGGGCACATTTTTTGTTGGTACCATTTTTCCCCTCGAAGTACGGTTTGCAACTAATCGCCTATTTTTCGATTCTATCGTAGCAAAGATTAAAAATTCCCTAATTTCAATTTTGTCATTCATTTGAAATCATTTTTTGTAGGAAAAGAGGGGCTTAAGACTATATTTTCAACCCTTTTGTAGTATACGGTGAATAGTATAATCACATATTTAATTATTATTATTTGACCTAGGTCAAACCGACCTGTTACCATATTTCGAACCAAAATCAATTAATTTTTTTTTTAATTTTTGAAATTTAATATTTGTTTTGGAAAAAGAAACAAGTGTTACCTTAGATAACTACCAGGTTGACCATCATATCTATTATGTGACATTTCTACTTTATTAGAATTACAATTGAAGTTTCTGATCCTCAAAACTGATGATTATCCTTTGTCTTTCCGAGTTCAAAAATTGACTAATTAAAAAAATAACAATAAAAAGAGACGAAAACTCGCAAACCGTACGTCTGATAGAAAAAATTTTCCAACAAAAAATGTTTCCCTTACCAAGCCCTAAATAAAAAGTTCTTATGAAAAAGTCAATTTTTATAGTTAATTATAGTTCAAACTTGAAGTGGTTTCTAGTCCCTAAAATTGATGACTTTCATTCATCTACCTACCTTCTTCATAAATTGACTAATAAAAGAAATATGAAAATAGGCAAATCGTTAGTTTGAATAAAAAAAATTTCCCACAAAATATGTGTCTCTTATTAAGCCCAAGAAAAAAGATCTTTACAAAAAAATCGCTTTTCACAACCATTTTTCCGGTTCAACGTTGAAACCGTTAGAAAATTGTTAACATAAATGTCGTTAAACTATTTTAATGATTTTCCGACGGTTAGGACTCCATATGGGAAAAGTGGTGAAAAAAACTGACTTCTTTGTTACAACCTTTTTCCTCAAGCTTAATAAAAGACATATTTTTTCACTTTTTGTACGACTTGTAAGTTTACGACTGTTTCCAGGAATTTTTCGATTCAATCGAAGTGAAGATTGAAAAATTCCCGAATTAACTTTTTCGATGTCTAAAACTATATTTTCAACCCTTTTGTAATATACAGTGAATAGTATTTTCACATATTTAATAATTAAATGGTAAATGCCACTACAGTTACCAACCAAAATCAATTACAAATTTTTTGTAATTTTTGAAATAATAATCCAGAAAAAGATAATCCTTGTAGATGATCACCAGATTATCATCAGGTGACATTTCTACTTCATTAAACGTAAGAATTAAAATGGTTTTTGATCCTCAGAATTGTATATCTTTCTTCATCTTCCCTCTAATCTTCAAAAATTTTCTGATTAAAAATATGACAAAAAACCGACGAAAACTCGTAAACCACACATCTTATAGAAAAATTGTTCTAACAAAAAATGTGCTCCTTACTAAGCCCAAGAAAAAAGGTCCTTACAAAAACATCAATTTTCTCAACGGTTTTTCCGATACCACGTCGAAACCATCAGAAAAGCGCTTGCATATATTTGATCAGTCTATTTGACTAACGATATATTGATTGAATTCTTTTCCCAAGTTCGTCGTAATGAATCCAGGATATCTTCTTCTTTTTGAATTCTTCCCCTTTCTACTTCCAGTATATATCTTCTTTTTCTTGTAACCAAATCGATGTTGGCATTCTTCTTTGTTAATATTTTTCAATCTTCTCAATATTTTCACGGTTTTGACTCGATTTGTCCAATTATTTTTCTCCATTCTTCTTCCAATCACTTTCAAGGCTTCCCATATATATATTTCCCTTCTTATTTTCTTAGAATCCAGAAAGGAAAATATTTCGACTAGATAATAATGAATCAACAAACAAATTAGAACTCTTAGACATAGCCGAATTAGAGGCTAAAAGAACAAGAAAGTTCTATCTAGAATAATATAGAAAATATACCAAATGCAAGATAAACACCCCAAAGTCACCCAAACACCCCAGAGATATACTCAAAAAAATGCGGAAATTTTCCATCAGATTGTTCTACTTCTTCACCATTATGAAGATTTCTTCTTAATGTCTCTTTGGTCAGATTTACTTCTGAGGTAAAGCTCAGTAGATAGCCAATTGAATCTTTATGGATATTCCCCAAGTCATGTCCAGATGGTTCAAGAGAGATTCCTCCAGATAACAGAAGACAACTGATCTTTAAAATGACTTATAGAGTTAGGGAACCCTTGGGATTCATCTTCGAATTCTGGATCTTGAATTCTGGATCGAAATCTTGATCGAATCAAGGAGGAAGAAGAGCTTAGCAAAGCTTGGACTTTTCAAGACGATGATATCATTCGAAACTCCAAAAATTTCCATTTAACATCAATTTAGTTATGGATATTCTCCAAGTCATGTCCAGGTGGTTCAGGAGAGATTCCTCCAGATACCAGAAGACAACTGATCTTTAAAATGACTTATAGAGTTTGGGAACCCTTGGAATTCATCTTTGAATTCTGGATCGAATCAAGGAGGAAGAAGAGTTTGGCAAAGCTTGGACTTTTAAGACGATGATATCATTTGAAACTCCAAAAAATTCCATTTAACATTAATTTAATTTAAAGAGGCACTCTTTGAATTGAAGTTTCCTCATTTTATTGATCTATAATTTACTTTTTCGGAAGCCAATCAAATCATGTCCTTTTTTACCAATTTTTTTAGAATTAAATCGTTATGATTTTCTATATTATCAACTATATGTTAATTTGTACTGGACACTAGAAGGAAAACAATTTTTTATATAGAAAAAAAGAATATGGTAAATCTCAAGGTTTATAAACTACACAGGGTGCTCCATTAGAAAAAAAAAATGACGTCATACGAAGAATTTTGAAATTTGAATCAGTCTGAAGATATGTACGAATTTCTTCTGGATATATCACGTGGCGCATGAGGCCACCTGTGTATTTTAAAAACCTTGGGTAAATCTATTCAATGGTTCTTAAGCTTTTAAAGATCTACAATCGAAGAACTGTTGTATTTTTTAAGTAGAAGATCTTCAAAGTCGGATTTATGCACAGGAAAGAGTACGGGAGGATGTGATAAAAGAATATATTCTTTTTTTGAAAAAAAAACATCTTAGTCCTTCCATGACCCTTTTTTTATTATTTTCCTTCCTATAAAACTTATCTTCAACAAGGCGAAACTTCTATCCATTTCAAACTAAATTTATAGATCCACTATCGTGGTTGTAAAAAAATCCTTCAAATCAAATCCTCAATTATGGTTATCATAATTATCTGACGATTTATTTACTTGCTTTTAAAGAATCCAATACCAAATTAACGTCTTACTGACGCATTGAAATCTCCAAACTACTGAAGATTGTATAAAATAAGACTTATGCACTATAAAGTAGTTTTTAACTACGTCCGAAAAACGTCCCAACGTTTGGAAGACACCAAATTTATCCTTTAATAGATCCCTTTAATTAGGAGTCTCCCTGTTGCCAATCCTCCACGGTTTGTAGCCAAGTACCATAACTTTTGAACCTCTTTTCTGGAGTATTGGACCACGTAAAAAAAATTCTCTTGTAGATGATGAAATTTCGAGTGCAAGGCCTCGTGGCCGACCTGCTCCCAAACATTCGAATCATGCAAGCCGTCGGCCACTTCTTGTTCAACTACCACGCCGACAATTCCTCGTCGGTCCATCTACTCCGCATGGCCTACGCCAGCATGCACCTGGTGCTGGTTCTGATCCAATTCGGGTTTCTTCTCGTCAACCTGATGCTCGAAAGCGACGACGTCAACGATTTGGCCGCCAACACAATCACCGTCCTCTTCTTCACCCACAGCGTCACCAAACTGATCTATTTTGCCGTCCGCGCCAAAGCTTTCTATCGGTGAGACCCAACCGCTAAAGTTCTACCACAAAAATTAACACCAAAACATTTTTAGAACTCTAGGAATTTGGAATCAGAGTAATAGTCATCCTCTGTTTCTGGAGTCGAACAATCGGCATCATGCGATTGCTTTGACGTCGATGCGTCGTCTCCTGGCCATCGTCCTCGGAGGAACCGTTCTAAGTTTTGTCGGTAAAATTCTTCCCGGTTTCCTGTCAAACTTTACATTTTACCAGCATTTTCTTTTAGCCTGGGTCACATTAACGTTTGTCGGGGACAGTGTTAAGTCCACAAAAGATCCTGAAAACGTTAACGAGACAATAATCGTTGAAATTCCGCGCCTACTGGTTCGCTCCTGGTATCCATGGGATGCAATGTCCGGAATGTTCCACTACATCTCCCTTTTGTACCAGGTAAAATATATCTTCTTCGCATAAAAAAACCTTGTAAATAACATTTTTTTTTCTACTTTCCAGAGTTATTGGGTGTTCTTTACGATGTGCCACTCCAATTTGTTGGATGTCATGTTTTGCTCCTGGCTGATTTTCGCGTGCGAACAATTGCAGCATTTAAAAGAAATCATGAAACCTCTAATGGTAATTACATCTCTTATTAAACAATGAAACACATAAAAAGATGATAAAAGTACTTTGGATATTTTTCGAAAAAGTATCCAAATTTTAAGGGTATCCATTCTGTTTCAGCAACTGAAGAAGATCGTAGTAATATATGGAATAATAATATCATAGATAATGAAATATTATGAACTGTCTAAATCCAATTTGATTCTCTAGAAAGCCACGCTCTGCTACCATTTGTTGAATATCACATAGTATCTTACTTAAAATTTCATATTTTTCTATAATTGATTGGCACATAGTAAAACAAAGTCATATTATTTCTATAAATAAAAAGAGATGAATTAAAAAAAATCAAACCCCCTCCCCCTGAAAATATCTTTCATAGTTTACTAAAACTATTTCACAAAGAAAAATAAGGCAAACATTTTCTCAATTCTTTGTGCACATTCCTATCATCGTCTCCCAATCTGCACAAAATTGGAGAAAAAATGCATTATTCATTTGTTTTTCTTTTGTTTTTTTTTTTTGTTTTTTTAGGAATTATCCGCAACCTTGGACACCTACGTTCCTCGTAGTGCCGATCTCTTCAGAGCAGTCAGCTCCCATTCTCAGGACCAGCTAATCAATGAACCAGGTACCCTACAATATAAACAAATGACGAGCATAGTGAAGGAGACTTGAAAACAAAAGAAGGTCACTCCAGCACTAAAACTGGTCTTAAAATTGTAGGACGTAGTTTTTAGTCATTTTACCGCTATATAAAATCTAAAACACTAGCCATCCGGATCGACTTCCAAAAAATTAAGGGGGGAGGGCAAGTTATATGGTTGGGATCTATTTGGGACATCCAATATGATTTCAATAACAGATCTAGTTAAAAAGTATAAGTATTTTTTTTTTATCAGGAGTCGATCTAGATTCAGTCCCGAGGGAAAGACATGATCCAATGTCTCCTCCCCTCTGAAATGGTTCTTATACTCAGAATTTTCTTTCTACCCCCCTTTTTGGCCAACTACCTCCCCAGTCTTCGACCAAGTTTACTGCCACGAAATATAGATACAAGGAGTCCAAACAATATAGGCTTTTCCACAATATTTATGTACCCAATAACTTCCTGGATTATAGTTCTCTTTTTTGGCACTAGTAACGCAAATATTCAAGACATATATAAGCTTATATTAAGAAGGTATTCCAAGCTTGCAATGCATGATGGGAAATGTGTCAAAATATGGCGCCACCACTAGTGTGTTTACAGTACTAACATAAATCGAATTTATGTACTTTCTGTAAAGTAACTAAGGTAACATAAATTAGTACTCTAGATAGTCTTGTGGCGGCGCCACATCTTTACACATTTCTCATCGTATAGCATTATTATAATTGAATCGTTTATTTTGAAAGTGAATTAAGTCCATTTCAAGAACAATCCCTATAGTTTTATCATTTTTAACCATAGGAGTTAAGAAGTTACCATTAGGAGTTTAACCATTTTTAACCAGTTAAATAATTAACATACTTTGTTCTAGTTACAAGAAGAAGAATCATCATATAGCCCGTCCTTGAAATGGACTTACACCACTTTCAAAATAAACGAATCATATTATTATCATATTCAACATTACATTTGACCTCCTTGTATCTATATATTTCGTGTTTATTAGTTTGAAGTGGTAAGGATCCAAGGTTTATAAAATACACAGGTGGCCTCATGCGCTACGTGACGTATCCAGAAGAAATTCGTACATATCTTCAGACTGATTCAAATTCCAAATTCTTCGTATGACGTCATATTTTTTTTCTAATGGGGCAACCTGTGTAATTTATAAACCTTGGTAAGGATCCCCTAGAAGCCTTTACCCAAAGATTCACTCGATTAATGTCCGTTATTAGTTAATTTAGTGATTTTCATAAGGTTTTTTTTGGACTAAAAATAATTATTTTTTTCTTACTAATGATTTTTATTTGATTTTTGTACGACGTTTCATCGCTTTTTCAGGACATTATCAAGTATTTATGGATCATTAATCAATAATGACACTAAACAATATTGATTTTTAATGATCTTTAGTTGATTAAAGCCTCGAAAGGGGACGAAATGTCGTACAAAAATCAAATAAAAATCATTAGGAAAAAAAATTGATTATATTTTTTAGTTCAAAAAAACCTTATGAAAATAACTAACTTTACTCAAAAGTTTCTTATGGCTTAGTGTACTTGATATCCTTTAAAATTGGTATCACTTTTCTATATATACCTGTGAAACCAGTACCATCCCCTTATCGAATTCCAGTGCATACTTCGTGGCAATACAACTCCATTGGAAACCACTGGTTTCTGCAAACAAATAACGAAAGTATCTATAACCGGATTGACCTAAAATTTCGTCAATAATCTCTTAAGGGGGTATTCTAGTGTAGAGACATGAATTTCGCCCGGTTTTTGAAGCGCTGTATAAAGGAAACAAAAAATATTTTTGCAATCAATTTTTTTATCATTTGTTTATTGATTTGTGGTTCATACATAAAAAAATTAATAAAAAAAAAAAATTAAAATTAACAAAGTTACAAGCAGTCAAAGTGGGGGGTCTAAATAAAAGAGGGTGTCCTGGCGTGCATCCTACCAACCCTCCTGGTGATCTGAAAAACAAAAACCAGACGGATTCTTAATTATTATAGATGTCGCTATCGTTTCACTCTTGGATAAGTTAAAAAAAAACTTTTTTACAAAATGGCGGCAAATTTTGTGCATTGTTGCATATCTTTTAACAATTCCGAATTTTTTAAAAATACAAAATGAGAAGTTATATTTTTGGGCAAGGACCACACGATGAAGAGATGTACAAAGAACATCCTCTCCAAATTTGAAGTAAATCGGTCTATTAGAACTCGATATATCCTTACGGCCAGCTCGAAAAAAGTAGTTTCGAGAAAAACGCGTTTAAAGTTCCAGTCGTACGCTCAACCGGTCTGCTTACCGCGTCATTAAAACGGCTATAAATACGAAAATAATTCGAATTTGAAAAAATCCTTTTTGGGAGACATTTTTGAATATCTAAACTATCGAATAATGAAAAAAAATTTTTTTCGATTTTTTCGAATTTCTAGACTAGAATACCTCCTTAAAATCTTAATTTCAATGGTCCAATTTGGTGCAAGTGGTGCGGCCATCTAAAAGGTTTAAAATCTTGAATAAAAAAACTCATATAAACATATTTTCATAGTATGGGAATTTCCCTTTTTTTTTAAATACTATTGAATTTTTTTTCTCAGACCCTAGTTCAAGGTTAATGTTGATTGGTGATGTGAAAATTGACCAGATCGAAATTATGAAACGGTATCGAATCAATATCGAAAATTACGTAGTTTTTTTTTCGTTCCAGTCCATATGTGGCAATTGATGATATGGGGTGGTTTACAGAGGGATAATTTTAGAGCACGAGGCCATGAGAAGTTGAACAGATGCACAGACTAAATACAGTTATAACGTAAATTGTCTCTTAATTATTTAATGATTTATTAAGTATTTATCAGAGTTAATTACGTCTCTAAATTATACTTTGACGCTAGTTTTAACTTCTTTGAAAATTTTGTGCTGCACATAATTTATGATCATTACACGTATTGAAAATATCGTTTGTTGGGGGGTGGGATGAGGGCATAAATCGTTGTACGATTTTCTTTTAATTTATAATTCATCAAGTAGAACATTTCAAAGATGTTTGAGTAAAAATCGCCTTGAATTTATTTTATTATTATTTTTTTTTTTTAGAATACACAAAGGATCCGGAGCCCTTGGATTCGGATTATCGAGCGGTTTATAGTACGAGGGAGGAGATGGGAGGGTTTCATTTCCGGTCGGGAGCGTTACAGCAGTTTGGGAATGATCAGCAAGGAAATGGGGGCACAGTGGGACCCAATGGGTTGACCCGGAAACAGGAATTGCTCGTTCGGTCGGCCATTAAATATTGGGTAGAACGGCATAAGCACGTTGTCAGGTCTGGCTTGTAAAAGGGTCTAGCAGGATCCACATGGCGAGTTGGCCCCCAAATAGGAATTTATGTCGAAACTTATGTTAAAATATCGGCTTGATATACAAACACATTTTATATACTTTTCGCGACCAAATTCCTCTTAGACCTGGAAATATGGGCAAAAATGTCCCCCCGCATGGCTATTTTTCAAAGTTATATATCTCAAAAACTAATTAAGCCAGAGAAGTGAAACCAACGCGAGGCTGTAGATTATTTTACAGAGTATATCATATATTTTTTTGAAATTTTTAGAAAAAAAAAATTACAAAAAAAATCCGAAAAACAAATGAAATAATTTTTTTTATGTGTTTTCTGAAAATGACAACCACGAACAAAAATATTTTATGCTTCTACATGAGCACTATAACTCATAAAAATTGTGTGAAAAAATAGTTGGTGCAACACTTTGAAAAAAAATGAAATGTGATTTACGCCAAATAGTATACCTCGGTTTTATTTTTTTTCGAAGTGTTGCACCAACTTTTTTTTCACAAAACTTCAATAAAAAATAGGCCACATGTAAGAGCAAAACATATATTATTTTCATAATTGTAAGTCTAAGGAAATATAAAAAAAAATTATTAGGTTTTTTGTTTTTTTATATTTACTCTTAAGATGATTACTTTCAAGATCAAAATAATTGATCCCAAAAGAAAAAAGAACAACTAGTGTTCAATTTTTATTAAAATAAGAATAAAAAAAATTATCGTCACTGTTATAATTAATTACACCTGGAATACTATGCGTCTCCAATTAATTCTGGGTACATATTGATGATATCGGAATTACTTGGTTTTCTTCGTTTAGCTTAGGATATTATTCACTGGCTCATACCAAAATTTTTACAAGTTCTGCCTAAAGTGGGCGAATAAATGAACTATCAAATAATATTTTAAAACAATGTGTAAAATAAGCACCTAATATCATTAGGGTAGAAGTAAAATCAAGACATATGTATAAATAGCAAAGGCGGTCGTATATACAATGATTATATTTCGAATTGTAAATATTGCAACAGTATTTTCCGTTATTCCTGTGATTCTCCAATAGAAACTTTACAGTGGAATATTGTTCTCATGCAAAAGCTTTTATTTGTTATTTTTCATATGAACAATAATTATCCAGAATTCTGCGTCCCACGAGATACTAACTAAATTATTTTAGGTTCATAATATTCCAGTTGTAATAAATTATAACAGTGACGATAATTTTTTTTTATTCTTATTTTAATAAAAATTGAACACTAGTTGGTTTTTTTTTCTTTTGGGATCAATTATTTTGATCTAGAAAGTAATCATCTAAAGAGTAAATATAAAAAAACAAAAAAACTAATAAAAAAAATTTTTTTTTATGTTTCCTTAGACTTACAATTATGAAAATAATATATGTTTCACTCCTATATGTGGCCTATTTTTCATTGAAGTTTTGCGAAAAAAAAATGGTGAAACACTTCGAAAAAAAATAAAACCGAGGTATACTATTAGGCGTAAATCTCATTTCATTTTTTTTCAAGGTGTTGCACCAACTATTTTTCCACGCAATTTTTATGAGTTATAGTGCTCATGTAGAAGCATAAAATATATTTTTTTTGTGATCGTCATTTTCAGAGAACACATAAAAAAAATTATTTCATTTGTTGTTTGATTTTTTTTTGTATAATTTTTTTGTCTAAAAATTTCAAAAAAATATATGATATACTCTGTAAAATAATCTACAGCCTCGCGTTGGTTTCACTTCTCTAGGTCAATTAGTTTTTGAGATATATAACTTTGAAAAATAGTCATGCGGGGTGACATTTTTGCCCATATCTCAAGGGCAAAGAGGAATTTGGTCGCGAAAAGTATATAAAATGTGTTTGTTTATCAAGCCGATATTTTAACATAAGTTTCGACATAGGTTTCTATTTGGGGGCCAACTCGCCATGTGGATCCTGCTAGACCCTTTAAACCCATTTTTCAACATATGAAATAAGGGAAAAAACTATTTTTACTTGAAACAATATTACACTATTGACGACTCCCATTAAAATGATATAGTATATGCAACCACCAATACTTAACTGCCATATTTTTGCCTATACAACAAAACTTTTAATTTGATCAATTTTTCCCTTTGAATAAATCTTTTTTTTTTCAAAATTTAGATTGGTAACAGCCATTGGTGATACTTATGGAGCTGCTTTACTTCTTCACATGCTTACATCAACAATTACATTGACTCTACTTGCCTATCAGGCAACAAAAATTGATGGAGTAACAAAATATGCTGCATCCGTTTTGGGATATTTGTTTTATTCGCTAGCCCAAGTCTTTCTGTTTTGCGTCTTTGGTAATCGACTAATCGAAGAGGTTTGTAATCTCCAGACCATCATAAAAATGCAATGAGAAAAATTATTGTTTATTTGCAGAGCTCATCGGTAATGGAGGCCGCCTACAGTTGCCACTGGTATGATGGATCGGAAGAGGCGAAAACTTTTGTCCAAATTGTTTGCCAACAATGTCAAAAAGCATTGAGCATTTCGGGGGCTAAATTTTTCACAGTCTCTCTGGATTTATTCGCTTCGGTATGTCAATGGAAGTATTTGGTGTAAATTTTTGTGATTAAACTTTTAATTTTTAGGTACTCGGAGCTGTTGTTACATATTTCATGGTTTTGGTTCAACTTAAATAAATCGTTACAGTTTATATGTTAAAAGTGGTATTTTATAACAATTTTTTTCTACTCTTAAATGTTAAAAGAATCTATCAGAAATATCACAAACAATTTGCTTTAATTTTGGAGAAATACATTGAAAAATTTATATTTTTATCAATTGAATTTATTTTTTTAGATCTATAGGATATTTTCATAAAATTAAATTCAATGTTTTAGTCTTTTATTGCACATGTAATGTAATTTTTATTTTGCTTTTCCGAATAATTTTCGACCTTAGTGTTTTTAGTTGAATACTATGAATGTACGAAGCTTTTAATAATCCAATAAGAAAAACGGGTCAAATTTTGATAATGCAATTAACTCATTAATCTTTTGGGATTAAACATTGACAAAAAAACTGTTCAAAACTGCAATTATCACACTTCATTTTAGTTGTTTTTCTTCAGTTATCCAATTTACTGGCATTGACAAACTGGTCAATGCTTATATCAATACTGTGATAGAAATAAAAAATGATATTTTCGATGAAAAAATTTTCAAATATTTTACTACTTTTTTCCCGTAGTACAGAACACATATTATATATCCATATAGATTAAATATATTTTTGAAATATGTACATATCAAACACAGACGTACACATTATAAATTGTCGTAACAAGTTTCAAAATTTATGCAAATTGTCACAAAATAATTTAATTTAAGTTATTAAAATATCTAAATATAACTACTAATATTTTAATTGACCTGGCACTTGGATTTTGTTCACTAATAATACATATAGGCTACAAGGGATGCATTAATACCAAACGGGTTGATTAGACGGTGAAAATTCTCTCAGTGCTTCCCAAAATGAGATCCACGGACAATTTTAGTGAGATATAACACAAATCGAATGGGAAACACAGGACTTAAGGTCTTTAGTTGAGAACCAAGAAACTGGACGAACCTCAGAAACCGACGCACTAGGTGCTATCCAGCTACTTCAGTTCCAGGGCTTGATATCCCCAAATCCACATGTCTCCATTAATTCCCAGTACTGCATTTCCATAGAACGTGAAAAGCGATTCCATCCCTTGTAAAAATCTGCATTTTAGATCACCCCCATGTAATTCTATTATATGCAGGTGCTTTCTTATTCTGTAGTGGCTGGTTATTAGACCTGCTATTTTGTAATTAGTTTCCAGGAATGGTTCTTCCATCATCCTTTTATTGTGCTTTTCCCCGTTGGTATTCTTCCATATTGTTTAGGGATTTTTTTAAATCAATTCTTTGATGATATTTTTTACTGCCAGCCTTTGGTTCTCATTGAAAATTTAGATCTTTGATCTTTTCCTCGATTATTGTGCAATCAAAAGAATTTAGAGGCATTTTGAAATCATTACGATTAAAATGTCTTAAAAAGCTTTTAACGGGTTCAAATGGGTTTTTTAAACATTGAAATGCCTTTTCGCTATCGCTTCAAATTCGCGGAAATGCAACAGTAATAATGGTGAAACCCTAAGAAATCACAAGATAGAAATATTCGTTGTCTTTGTTATATTCTACAGAAGTCTTGAATTTCTTTCTTGGATGGCAGAGCTGGGTGGAGTCATTAACTGTGGTAAAATACAAATTCATTTAGAATCATTTTTATACATTGAAAATTCGCCATAAAGTATTATGTAATCCTCGAATTCGCTTCGAAGTTAATCGATATAAAGTTTTAATTTCATTTTGGACTTTACCCCCATTATTTCTCTACTGTAGAATTGAGTTTATTTATGTTTCATAGAATATCAATCAATGGTTGGTTATTAGGCCTATTATATTTTAATTAGTTTTCAGGAATGGTTTTCCATCATCCTTTTATTGTGCTTTTGGCCGTTGGTATTCTTCCATATTGTTCAGGGATTTTTTTAAATTCATTCTTTGATGGTATATTTTACTGCCGATCTTTGATAAACTCTCATTGAAAAGTTGGATTTTCGATCTTTTCCTCGAATATTGTACAACCAAAAACATTTAGAGGCATTTTGAAATCATTACATTTAAAATGTCTTAAATAGCTTTTGACGGCTCCAAATGTGTTTTTGGAACATTGAAATCCTTTCAAATGCCTTTTCGCTATCAATGCAACTGTAATATTAATGAAACCCTAAGAAATCACGAGATAGAGATATACCTTATCTTTGTTATACTCTACAGAAGTCTTCAATTTCTTTCTTGGGTGGTAGAGCTGGGTGAAGTCATTAATAGTGGCAAAATCGGATTCATTAAGAATCATTTTTATACATTGAAAATTCGCCATAAAATATTATGTAATCCCCGAATTTGCTTAGAAGTTAATCGATATAAAATTGTCTTAATATATATATATCTTTTCCGTTTGGGCTTTACCCCCATTACTTTTCTACTGTAGAATTGAATTTATTTATGTTTCATACAATATCCTATAATAATCTTTAATTATGTCAAATTTCTTCAGATAATTCATTTCTTTTGACTTCTACTTACCTGCAATAATCCACTGTAATAAAAATAAAGAGGAAAAGAAAATATTCTAGGTTTTAATGAAAACTTATTTTTATTTCTTAATTAAATATTTACACATCAGAAGCAGTTCTAATTCATAGCTATATTTTATTCAAGAAAATCTATAAAAATGTAATCACAGAAGAACCATAGGAATGGCGTATAACTTTAAATACTCGGAATGGAGAATCCATTGATTCTTACAGTAATACTCATTAAATACAAATATTTCGATATTGAACCTAGCAAATATACTAAAATAATATGAATATAAATATGTAAACTCGAAAACTGATTAGTTAAGATTTGATAGTAATTAAGGTAATAAGTTTCAATTTAAAAAGAATATATCTTTATAAATATCTATCAAAACCTCTCGAATCTAATTAAACAATAAATAGTTAAATATAATTATTTTTTCATTTCCAAAAAAATTGCTCGAATCGTAGCGACACATCCTTGAATATCAGCCGTGGAATAAAGTAATTTGGCAATTTCATCGAACTTTTGGGACTTGGGACACATATCCTCAACTGTAACAAAGAAACTTCCGTTATTTCTTTGATTCAAAAACTTGTTTTTACTAATCTTACGGGTCCAATAATTGCGGGCTGGATACTGACGAAAAATGGCATAGAAATTCTCATTTTCTTTATCGGTTCTGGCAAAATAGATCAATCTTATTTCAATAAAGTCTTTGGTTTCTTCTTCAATAGCGATTTTTAAGTCGAGCGACGATTGATTTACGGCTCTGATTGCGCTCAACGATTTTAAATTTTCAAGTAACGAACATTTTGAACTTTTAAATTCTAGGGCCAATCTTTGATTGTCGTCGGCCAAAATTTGCTCTTGCTTACATTTCTCTTCGTACTCTTTGTCCAAATGTGTCAATTTGGTTTCCCATGCGATTAATTGTTCGGAGAGTTTTTCAATTTCGAGGGCGAGTCCGTTATTCTTGATACTGTCCACTTGTTTTCGAAGCTGAAGTAATGCCGATTCTAATGCTGGAATTTTCATATTGATTATATAATAAAACTATATAGTATTGATTTATACCTTTTAATTCCTGAGTAAAGTATTTATCGATTAATGATTTTTTTGCTTTTGTAAGATAATCCAATACTTCGTCATATCCTTTTCGTAATTGCTCGACACGATTCTCCTTAATAAAATTTGGTTCAGCCAATGATATTTTCAGCTTATTCATGTTTTCCATTATTAATTCTTAAAAAAAATAATTGTTCTTTTTAATTTTATTGTCAAAAACTAGCAATTCTTTTACAATTCAAAACTATTCCGCAAAAAACAGACGTCTTTATGACGGTTTACAACTGTCAACAACTTTTGAAAACTTTTAAATTTGAAGTACTGACAACTAATGGAAACAAAAAGTCACTAGATTATCAACTTTTTAGTGAAAAACCAAAAACTCTAAATCCTCTAAACATGTCATTTTGAATCTTTTGAATGTTTTGAATCTTTTCAGATGTTAGTAATTAATAAGTTTTAATGATTTTTATTTAATTATCATTGTTTATATGGAAAAATTAAATTCCTTTTGGATTATCGAAATAACCATGTTATTAATTCCTCGAAATCAACCGATTTTTATAGAGATTCTAGCAATTATAGAGCATAAGGAGGATAAGGCATATGAGAACTAATAAGGAGTCCTAAATATATAATATTGATAATATTTATTCTCCAGCCTTTACTACTTTATTATAAAAGCTACATAATCTATATAAATATATAAGAAAGTTGTGTTAGTTACACTATTTATAACGTAAGAACGGCTGGACCAATTTTCATGAAATTTTCTGTGTATATTCGGTAGGCATGGGAATTGGATAAAAAGTATATTTTATACCTCTAAAAGATTAAGATGTCCCTCGACATCTTCTGCAAATTTTTACGCTTACTTGCCGATTTAGTATTTGTAATCATTGGTGCCTGTGATTTATTTTGAAAAAGGTTTAGCAACGTTTGAATTTGGCATTTTTATTTATTTAGTTTATGTGGTATTTACATATTTTACTTAATATTGATTGTAATATGGAACAATTGGGGAAATGACAATCATTTGCCAATATTATAAGGCGTTAAAATACAGCGGTGAATCTACTGGGTTATGTTGTACTGGTGGAAAAGTAAAATTGCCCCAATTTGTCCCATCACTAGATCCATTACCCTCATTAGTTTATAGGATAGGAAATGATTGTAAAAACTCCTTGGACAATATTCAAACCCTAAATTGTAGTTTACAAATTATATTGTTTCGCCTATAAAACAAATATGTTTAAGGAAGTACTAAAGAAAACAGGAATATTTCCAGTAATATTTCAGTCCCTGATTAATAGCGATCTTTGGATCGAATTAGCCAAAAAAATAATTCAATTTTGAAGGACACAAATAGATAAATACAAAAATATGTTAAGACATATTTATGTATGTCTTTAAACTCATTGGTGAGAATTTAAGGATTTTTTGTATGCATATGAGTTTTATCATGCTTAATGTTTTTAAGGGTGTAGATTTAAATAAGTAAAATGCAATATATATTAATTTAATTGTTAATAATTATTGTTATTATTAGTAATTTAATAATTAAAAATTTAGCAATATTACCGATATCAATTAATTTTCGCAATTCAATTGTAGGTGGAACGAAGTTAACCGGATCCTCCGATATTTGATAAAAGAAATATTTGTATATAATATAATCGGGTACATATCAAGTGTAACGCAGGCAATTTATAAAATGCATTATTTTTTAAATGCATTTAATATTATTATCCCACACAAAGAATTTAATGAAACCATTAAATGTAATTTGAAATTTGGTATCCAAAAACATTTAAAATATTATTAAATTCTATATATACGAAAAATTCAAGCATATGCTCAACTGTTGATATGAAATAACATAGTACATGCTTGAAGGCCAAAATGAGAGAATGGCAGCTTTAAATATGTCGTTTAAGGAATTTGGAACCAGTTTTAGGTATTTATTATTTGTTGTCAATTATAGTTACATTAATATCTGTTACCAAATCCATTAGTAACACCTTGGAGCTTACCTTTTTCACACATTTTGGCCTTCAAGCTTTCACTATGCTATTTGATACCACCAGTTGAGACCAGACAGAGAATCGTTTGCAATTTCACACCGCCTTGGACTTCAGCCAGTTTTCGTCACAATATTGATTATTATGGATCAAAGGTCAATAATTCGAACGTCAATTTCTGCCTACCTGCATTATTTCGTATGATTCAATAACAGGTTTATTGATTTTGATAATATTTGGTTTTCCGGTACACCTTAGGCGTGTTTCGCCAAAAATAAGTAAAAAGTTACAAACAAGTCTAATCTAAATAGTTGTACCAATATTTTATTCTGGTTTCACTTATGGTTCCAATCTGAAGACAGCTTTTCTGTTTTGATAAAAACTTTGTAATTAAGTTCAAGTAATTTTTCTTCGGAAGAAAAGGTTGTCTATTTACGTTTAACTATTAATAATAAAAGTTGCATTTAGAAGAAGCCCGATTAATATAATTAAATGGACATCCATCAGTTGGATATAAATTGGAATCTTTAATTAAATATCTATGTTCTTTTTTAAGATATCAAACAACCAGCATATTTTAAATCCGGAGTGGCCAACCCAAATTGCATTGCGGGTCACTTCGGAAATGCATCATAACTCGGCGAGCCACCATTAAAGTTATATCTCAAATTCTCCATACTAAATTTAGATGCACTGTAAACATTTATAATATATTGATTTTCACCACTGTGGTCATTATAAAATGTATACATTTTATAAAAGTCTGATGCATCTCCCGGGTTGGCCACCTCTGACAATCTCTGATTTAAATAAACAATGAATAATCTATGTTTTATCTACTTATATTGAAATGTTATGTTGGTTTGTGTAGATTTCAAAAACTCAAAAAGTTTTGCATCCATTTCGCTGAAATTTTGTCACGATATATAATCCGCTTTAATGATTGTTTTTATCTTTTCTTGCGTCAGTAACATACCTGCGATCGCAAAAAAACGGATTTTTCAACGGTTAATAGAATAGCCGTTAAGTGTCAATACTTCATTGTTATGATCGTATAGTGATTTTTAGAGGTAGAGGTTCTCAAAACGTAATTGATTAATGTATATATTGAAGGTGAGTTATAATTGGTACAACGAGGGATTCTGCAGGATGATAAGGGAGGTGATTCTAATAATTCTCAAGCTTTTTTTTTCTAAATTCAATTTATCTATTTACAACTATTGGCTGGCAGAACAACGTCTGCCGGGTTTAGCTAGTATTTATATAGATATTCCGCATCGGAATTTTATTTTATATTAAAAAGCATAGGCCCTATAGGCCTACTGTTGGACAAGTATAGAAGTATTAGAATAGTCAACCACCTTACGGGTAAAAGATTTATTTAAATCAAATGATTAGGCACTGATATAAAATTTGAGGAATTTATTAAAAAACGTATTAATCTGTTTGTTAATAGCTTTTAACATTATAAATTATTTTTTTTTTTAGAAATGTACATTAAAATATATCTTATTCTCTTAATATTATCTCAATAGTATATATCGACTTCAGTGCGAATTATCACATACTTAAAAAATTAACTTACAAATGTAACAAACATTAAATGCTTATTTATATAAATTTAGATTTTATTTATTGGAAGCGTTTCGCAAATGATTGCCTAAGTCGAAAACCGTGTCGTCGTCCTCCTCCTCGTTCAACGGCAACGGAAGCATTTCCAGATCACCACGTCGAGCTGTTACCCCATACTTATGCACCTGGGTGTCGGGCGATGGTGGTTTGTTTATCCTACAAAATTAGTTTAGTTAGTCAAAGTGGATTTAGTAATTTTTTATTAAAAAAACCTCATCGTTTTTATTGCTAGATAAATCATAAATATCACACTGGCTCCCACTAAAACGTAAAAGCCCCGAACGAAAGCATCGGAAGTGATGGCCAAGCTGGTTCCTTGGCCCTCTTCCACGTCGGTAACGTTGGGCTTCGCCTCCGGGCTGACTTCCGGAAGTGGTGGCGACTTCTTCCCACTGGACTCGGTGGAACTTTTCACCGTCAACGTTCCATTAGTCTGGCCTAACTTATTGTTATCCTCGACACCGACGTCCCGTTTCGCGATAAAATCGTTCCCATTGTCATGATTTAACCTCACATTTTTCATATCACATTCGCAGACTATGAATATTAATAGAAAACAGAATATACGAAAACTATTTGGAAACATCATGCCTCACTACATGTGGCCAACGTTGAGCAATAGAACATGTATAATTAGCATGTAATTAGGCTTATAAATGGCAAATAAATTCGATTGACACGACCGCAATATTGATCTCATAATTTTCAACAGACAAATTCAAATGAATGGAAAATCCACGTGTTGAATATTGATGGCACACGTGGGTAATTGAACAACAAAGTGGAAAATTTGGTCTAACAAAGAAAAACCGCAATGGTTTTTAAAAACTGATATATCTATAAGTATTTTAATGGTCTTCAAATACAATGAGGGAATGAAGAGGAGAGTGTACGTTTTTCTGTGTTATTTCATTATCAGTTTAGAATTTATTGATGAGATCATAAGTCATAATAATTATCATACTTTTGCTTATTTATATAACACATCAAACAATGATTTTCCCTCGACTAAATTTAACAAAAAGAATATACTACAATCGTTTCATTGAATAAGATTGATAAAGATAAATAATACATTAAATTATGGTGAAATTGATGAAGGTATTCAAGAATATATCGATGGCTTAGTTCAAAACTAAAACCATTCAAAAATCGAAGTTTTTCAGTTTTCTGAAGACTCCAATTATATGGCCGATGAAATATCTGCTGTCCGTCTTCTAGGGACAACTTTAACATTGAGGATTAAAGCCTGGGCTATGGCCTGTAAGGCCTGTAATCTTTTCTTCAGAGTTCAAAAAGTTGTACTCTGAAGTTGAGTAAAAGTTGATGTTTCCTTATGGAATATTTCATTTAACTTTTGAAGTTAATACATTAAATTATGGCGAAATAGATAAGGGAATTCAAGAATATATCGATGGCTTAGTTCAAAACTAAAACTACTCAAAAATCGTAGTTTTTCAGTTTTCTGAAGACTCCTATCATGAGGCCGATGAAATATCTGCTGTCCGTCTTCTAGGGACAACTTTAACATTGAGGATTAAAGCCTGGGCTATGGCCTGTAAGGCCTGTAATCTTTTCTTCAGAGTTCAAAAAGTTGTACTCTGAAGTTGAGTAAAAGTTGATGTTTCCTTATGGAATATTTCATTTAGCTTTTGGAGTTAATACATTAAATTATGGTGAAATAGATGAAGGTATTCAAGAATATATCGATGGCTTAGTTCAAAACTAAAACAACTCAAAAATCGTAGTTTTTCAGTTTTCTGAAGGCTCCTATCATATAGCCGATGAAATATCTGCTGTCCGTCTTCTAGGGACAACTTTAACATTGAGGATTAAAGCCCGGGCTATGGCCTGTAAGGCCTGTAATCTCTTCTTCAGAGTCCAAAACGGCATTGTTTTTAAATCCCGTCACCCTCAATATAAAATTTGATGTTTTCTTATGGAATATTTCATTTAGCTTTTGGAGTTAATACATTAAATTATGGTGAAATAGATGAAGGTATTCAAGAATATATCGATGGCTTAGTTCAAAACTAAAACTACTCAAAAATCGTAGTTTTTCAGTTTTCTGAAGACTCCTATCATATGGCCGATGAGATATCTGCTTTTCATCTTCTAGGGACAACTTTAACATTGAGGATTAAAGCCTGGGCTATGGCCTGTAAGGCCTGTAATCTCTTCTTCAGAGCCCAAAACAGCATTGTTTAAAAATCCCGTCACCTTCAATGTAAAAATTGATGTTTCCTTATGGAATATTTCATTTAGCTTTTGGAGTTAGTACATTAAATTATGGTGAAATAGATGAAGGTATTCAAGAATATATCGATGGCTTAGTTCAAAACTAAAACTACTCAAAAATCGTAGTTTTTCAGTTTTCTGAAGACTTCTATCATAAGGCGGATGAAATATCTGCTGTCCGTCTTCTAGGGACAACTTTAACATTGAGGATTAAAGCCTGGGCTATGGCCTGTAAGGCCTGTAATCTCTTCTTCAGAGCCCAAAACAGCATTGTTTAAAAATCCCGTCACCTTCAATGTAAAAATTGATGTTTCCTTATGGAATATTTCATTTAGCTTTTGGAGTTAATACATTAAATTATGGTGAAATAGATGAAGGTATTCAAGAATATATCGATGGCTTAGTTCACAACGAAAACTACTCAAAAATCATTGGTTTTCAGTTTTCTGAAGATACCTATCATATGGTCGATGGAATATCTGCTGTTCATCTTTTAGGGACAACTTTAACATAGAATATTGAATATTGAAGCCCGTCTTATGGCTGAAGGTATTCAAGAATATATCGAGAGCTTAGTTCAAAACTAAAACTACTCAAAAATCGTAGCTTTTCAGCTTTCTGAAGATACCTATCATATGGCTGATGAGATATCTACTGTTCATCTTCTAGGGAAAACTTTAACATTGAGAATTAAAGCCCGGGCTTTGGCCTGTAAGGCCTGTAATCTCTTCTTCAGAGTCCAGAACGGAATTGTTTTAAAATCCCGTCTCCTTCAATGTAAAAGTTGATGTTTCACAATGGAATATTTTATTTAGCTTTTGGAGTCAAGCTCAAAACAATAACATTTAGGCCATTTAGGCATGTTTCTTTGTTGAAATGGTTGAAATATTAGGTGTACCGGAAAAGAATATCGTTTTTAAACCAATTATAGTCAATCAATTGCCATTGTGGCACTAAAGACATTTTATGATTAGTAATTTATCAACTTAGTAAAAATTACAAAATATTGTTTATTCCGAAATCTATATTTAAATGGCAGGACCAAAAACCCGAAAGAATATAAATTTGGTCTAGTATGCTCATCGAGTTTCACAGAATATCAACGCAAAACTGTTATTAAAAACATTTTCAGTGTTTATCTAAGTGGATTAGAAATTCATTAATGCCAAATGAGTTTTTTTAAGTTCAAATTCGATAATTTTCATCTCTCCAACTGATACTAAGAGAGAATGGTAAAAAATGTAACTAATAAGAAGTTAAGGGAGAAAATGATACCAAATGTATGCCAGAAAGTCGAAAAGTTGTCAAATAATCCTAATCAATCTTAATCGATTGGCCAAATACCCAAAAGTGTTCAAAAATTGTTAACAGATAAAATTCTATGCTGCAAAATGGATAATGCAAGACTCCTCTGTAGAAGAAAAGCCCTGGAAAAATAAATTAATTAAGGGGGAAGGTGATATGGCCATATCCACTATAATTGTTCAAAGTTATTTCATCGGATTTCTATATCGGCAATACAAGGCTCCTCTGTAGAAGAAAAGCCCTGGAAAAACTAATAAATTACGGGGAAGGGTGATATTGCTGTATCCACTATAACCATCCAAAGTTATTCCATCGAATTTCTATTTATTTCAATCATTATCATTTACTAAATGGTAAAAAATTGAAATCTTACGTGATTTTTTGAGCCTTTCCTTAAAAATCAAATGATATTTACTAATTTGGCATTAAAAATTTGCACTTTTAGATGTCAAAACGTTGATACTATCGAGGTTGATTATATCATTGATTTTTAAAATCAAAAACCCCTCAAAGACCCCTCTACAGAAGAAAAGCTCTGGAAAAATCTAATTAATTAAGGAGGAGGTGATATTGCCCTACCCACTGTAATCGTCGAAAGTTATTTCATCGGATTTCTATTTATTTCAATCGTTACTTAAAAAAATTGAAAGCCTAAGTGATGTTCGAAATGTATTTTTTTGATATTTTCCTTACTAATCAATTGGTTTTTACTAAAAGGGATTACAAATTTGCACAATATAGATATCAAAACATTGATACTATTGAGGCTGATTATATCATTACAAAATTTGGTGTTTTAACTGTATATTGAAAAAAGGACATTCTTTTCCGGTACACCTATTAAAAGATAATCTTATTTCAATTCCATAAGGATACAATTCGAAATACTTACTTATAGAACTTATACTTTGGGAATTTAAAACAATAATTCTGATTTTTAGATGTTAACGATAGTATTTATTGGGTAACACTTTCAAAATGTTAGTTATTAACTATTGAAGCTTCTTTGTCGTTTATTATTGTGCTCGGTAACCCGAGTACGGTTACCCTTAATCGTTTTTGAGTTTAATTGTATTTTAAAAAATTGTATTATTTGGTAATTTTAGGTGTAAAATAAATTTTTAGTGAGTAAAAATAAATGTTTAATAGATTTATCTTGATATTTTTTTTTTGTTTTTCATGGTACAGGCTAGTAAATTGTAGTTATTGAAACTATTGAAGAGTATTAATATAAGAATGGTGCATTCAAGGGGTAGAATAATGGTGGCCGCTGTATTAGCTGATAATCTTAATGCTAAAGAAAAGTCTAAAAGAAAATTAGTAAGTTCTCATAGGGCAGCAACATTGACCAATATTTTAGATATTCCTGTTGTTTTTGAACAAGACGTTATGAAAAAAACTAAACTTTTACAACCATGTCCGGTGATTATGCTAATAATCATTTACTAAGCTTTTAATTAATTAATTTCGATTATAATAAATATTAAAACTGTGGACGAAAATCTAAACTATGGCTCGAATATTCAAGGCAATGTAGTCGAAGTATATAATAATTTAGCACTATCAAAGAAAACCATACTGATATTGATAGGATTCCTGATTATGTTCCGGAAAGCAACAACGATTAAATTTAAATATTAAGTTCATTTTAAATTTGTAAAAAAACCAATCTAGTGCAGACGTTTAAGCATATGCACACATAAAAACGTAGGTAAAAGCCAATTTTTTGGCAAATATTTCGATACCATCGACATGCATATATTGGAAATTAAAAATTTACCACCATATTATTTATTTTTTTAATATGTTATGTAATACATTGCAAGTTTGTTAATTAAATTTTATGTTAAATTCTTTAATTGGGGTAGTTTCTTTTACTTTTGTTGTTAATAAAGGAGGTAAAATTATTCTGGAGTTGTAAACTAGGGGTAAGATATTGTATACGGAATATTGTACAGGGTTCATGATAAAAAAAGACGTTTGTTGTTCATTATGACGTACTTGCTATTTCCAACAATGTCTATTTTAATAGAAATTTAAACTTTTATTAATTTACGTATGAATTAATTGACAAAAATATGTTTATTTTTTTTTTCTTTTGAAGAAAAACTAAGCGTTATTTTCGCAACCATTTCGAAGATACTAATTCCATCACAGTTCAAAGTCAAACATTATTTATTTGGATCCGTATTCATTTACTGTTACATAAACTTCAATGTCTTTTACTTTTACCAATTTCCCTCTTATCGATTATATGCACTATTAATTTAGTCTTAGAATGAAAGTATAGGGTTTAGGGCGTTTAAAATTAATTAAAATGCAATTTTATTTTAAAAATATCAAAGGATTACTCAATTATTTCATTTTAACTTTTACCTTTAACCTTGTTTTAAAAATTTGATCAATTTTCGTAAAAATGGAAAAAAGTCTCCACTATGAATTGTTAACCGCATTTTTTTAAATATTGTATAGCGAGATCGTCGCCCTACCTGGCGTAAAACACCATTCTAATATTTGACAAGTTGATAAAACAGAAAGTTTCACATTGTTTTAGAAACTTGTTTTTCAAAATCAAACTTAATTTTACAACTTTTAAAACTTTCTTTCACCACAAAACGAAATGTTTTTCCTTGAATTAACGCAACGCCAATCAATCAAAGTGCACTATTTTCATTTTTTAACGTCTTGATTGGTCTTTTAAACTTTATTATCTTATCACATTACTTTCAAGAAAATGAGTCATCAATGACATCATCATCACTTTTGAAACAGTCTTGTCGATAAGTTGCAGAATTTAATTGTAGTTTAATGTTTCTTAAACAATTGTCTATACAATGAGTGACGCTAGTCCAACATCAGAGGGGCCCAAATGGTTGGAAAAGTTGGAAAAACTTCGGGAGCAACGGGTGCAACGTCGTTTGGGCCATGAAACGGGCGCCGGGGCGCCCTGCCTTAATTGCGGCGATAAATGTCCAGGTACCATATGACCTAAATATTTTAAACTTTTTTATTACAAATAAACTTATTTGTAGGCCTAGATTTACATTTTTGGCGTAAAATTTGCAAGGTTTGCAAGTGCAGTAAAGACAACCATAATGTCGAAAATGATGATAGTGTGTCGGGTTGGGTTCAATTCCAACTATTGGGCACGAAACCGGTTAAATCCAAAGGTATAATACTACCAAGTCGCACTGATAAAATGAACTTAGAATGGACGCCACTGGGTGCAAGTGAAGTTGTTGAAAAATACTTGGACCAACTACCCACCGATAATCTTCCAATCAGTGGTTCTGATGCGGCCCGAAAACGTCAACAGTGTCTACAAAATCAAATTCCAGCTCATGATATCGATGCGACCCTCTGCGACGGGTTGACTCCTGAAGAAATGAAACAAATGGATGAATACATTAGCCATATTCGGCAGTTTTGTGTTGGTCAAGGAAAAGTTGTCGAACTTCCTCAACTTCAATCTGGTGGCAATCGCCACCAGATTGGACAATCAGACGCACGGCTGGTCACCAATCAATTTTCCTCTCAAATGGCCAGCTGCGAAAACGTGCCCTTCACACCCAGTGCCTTTGCCAGCAACCTTGCAAACTTATCTTTAGCCGATAAAAATAACACACCCGAAGACCGAATTCAACCGTTGATTCACAACATTCAATGTTTCGAGTGCAACAATAATCTATCCGAAGGAACAATGGCAATTTCTATCGAAAAGTCTTCGTCTCAATGGCATCCGGAATGTTTCAAGTGCCATGAATGCCACGAACTTCTCGCCGATTTTCTCTATTTCTTTCACAAACCATCCGGACACATATACTGTGGTCGCGACTATGCCAAAATCAAGGGAATTCCTCGATGTGTCGCTTGCGACGAATTGATCTTCTCCCGAGAACATTGTGTCGCCGAAAACAACATCTACCATGTGAAACATTTCTGCTGCTGGGACTGTGATACGCCACTGGCAAACAAAAAATACATTCTCGACGAAGATGACAAGCCCTTATGTCTGCCATGTTTCGAATCACTCGTGGCAGCCAAGTGCAACGACTGCGGCCAAGTCATCGGCGCCGACCAACAAGGCGCCAACTTCGAAGGCCTCCACTGGCATACTCCGCAGTGCTTCCTTTGCAAACATTGTCGCAAAAATTTGCTAGGCGAAAAATTCCTCTTTCGAAACCAAAACATTTTTTGTTCAAGCAAATGCGCTTCGTCTCTAACAGGTTAAATGATTACCACTCGGGTGCAAATGTTCCACTCGAGTGAATTCTCCGATTAAAATGTTTAGAGATTAATCAAACCCTTGAAAAAGTGCCAATTAGGGTCAAATCGGTTATATGTATAGTAAAATATTTCCATGATATAACGATAGAAAGTAAACAAGGTCATCCAAAGTTTTTTTCTTTCCCTCTTTCAATACATTCCATATCCATTCCATCATATTATGGTATTTTTGCCAATCTTCTTTTCCTAGTGGTATGACGTAATATCTTAATAACCTCTTATAAGTTTAATCTTTTTATTAATTGATTATTTACGTTTTTCGTAAGTTGTCTTAAGTTCTAGCGAATTATATTGAGCCGGAACGTATAGTTGATTGTGTATACAATATATAGAATATATTGCGGTAAAATCATATCATAAATTTAAATAGAAGTTCAAATAAAAATATTCATGACGTATTGCCGATACGTATTTCGATTGCCAAGCAATCTTCCTCAGTGGTCATCAAGTAGTTTGGATCACTCCGTAACTGCTTTGTGATGATTCATTCAGTTACGGAGTATATTCTATTTATTGTATACACATTATAACTGTTCAAAATCAGCGAAAAAAATTTATTTTGATTGTATAGTTGATTGAAAGGGAACTCATCTTTATATAATTCTATCCCATTTGAAAAATTTTAAGTGGCTAGAATTACCCATTGCATCCCAATTATTTGACGATCCTACTTCTAAGAATTAAAGAACTCATATCATAAAAATATTCGGCTACACAAATCTAATTTGGCCCGCTAAGTTTTCCATTCGTAAACAAATTATTTTTTATATATTTTACTTAATATATTGTAATTTTTATCTGAAATAAATAAAACTTTAAAAACTCAACGTATTTCTGCAGGGAAAATTAAAGATAAAACCAATGGATTGAAGGATTGGAAGAAAAGAAAGGTTTGAAAAAATAAAATAGAAGAGATAGAGTAAGGCACCTATATTGATTTTATGAAGTCTCATAAAAATGGGCTGTATTTCTTTGTTGGTAAAGTACTCTATTTCAATAGTTAACAATATATCGATCACGAAAAATTCGAGTGATGGTCGTCGAATTTCAATATATATCTTTGTGTATATATTATTTTCATATAAATCAGACAAATATCCTCAAAGGTGGTAGACCACACACTTCATATTCTTCTCTCTTTCGCACACAATCGTTCCATATTTTTTTTTTAAATTAAAAAATGAAAAGAAATTAACAGAAAAATGACAAAAATAAAGAAAAAAAAAAAATAAGAAAAACTACATCTGTCGCACCAGCGAATGCACTTCTTCATTGTTCTTGCTAAAATTATTGCGTTGTTGTTGCTTCTTGCGTTCATCACCAGACCATCGCAGCTCCGGCTATTGTTGCGGACCGCCGTGTTGTGGCGGCGGCTGAGAAGGCAAAAGCATGTGAATGTGTTGCTGCGGAGTGTGGGGCGGCGGTCCTTGTTGATGGATATAGTGCATCGCGCTTTGCATCATGTGTTGCGGTGGAATCGGAAGCATCATCGGGAACTGTGGATGCGGACCTTGGGCGGGCGGCGGTGCCGACTGGTATGCTTGTTGTGGCGGCGGTAATTGCGGCTGCTGGCCACCGGGATAGTGCGGATTTTGACCTGGTGACGGTGTGTTGGATGGTGGCGGAGGACCCAGGAATGGCAAGGGCGGATGCGGTGGCGACTCGTGATACATTCGTACAGCGTGCACTTGCTGGTACGGTTGTGGAGGAAGACTACCAGGGTATACAAATTGTTGGAGGGGTGGAGGCGCTGGGGCCAGCAGTGGTTGACCAGTGGCGGCAGCGACTTGCATTTGCGACGCCATATCCGTCCGAAGTGGAACTAGAAAAAATTATTATCCAAATTAAATCTCATTGTTTGAAATATTTACAGCCATGCCACCATATCAGCACATCTTGTTTATTTTTCTAATCATTTCTACGTCACACTATCGGCATGTCAATAAATACGATAACAATAAACCCAAAATGAATTTTAACTCTAGAACTTGGAAACAGTAATTAAATCAAAGTATGGCTACTATTGATCAAGAGAAAAGATAACATCGAAGTTGTAAAAAGCAGGAGCAAATAAATCCAATAAAAAAATTGTACAATGGATACAAAAAAAAAAATGTATTCATGACCCGATAGGTGCTGGATTCGAATTTCGTAACGAAATTACTTTAATTTAGTTATAAAACGACGGTAATTATCAATTTAAATTTCCCATTAAATGATTAATTAGTAAATCAAAAAAAAAAAAATGTACCTTTACGAAGTCTATTTGGTTGATTATGTGGAGTGGTTGCATACGTTGGCGTTGTAACCACATATGTACCAGGCATGACCATGTGCATGGGCTGTGCCCCCGTTGGTGTCATCGCAGCACACGACGGTGGAATATACGGACTAACGGTCTGTGGTGTGTGTGGTCGCGAAGCACTAGGTGTACTAGGCGACCGAGGCGTCAACGCTTTCCGTGGATTGTAAACGAATTCTTTTGCTAATGGATTTAATTGCGACTTGAGCGCATTCGTAACCTTTTCGACCGTTTCTGTGATCGAATCGGATTGATTTTGGGTTTGCGTTTGTGAAGCCTGTTGTTGTGGTTGTGACTGTGCTTCCTGTAGCGGAGGCGGCTGCTGTTGCTGTAACGGAGGTTGCTGCGGTGATGGTTGTTGCGGTGGTGGTTGCTGTTGTGGCGGCGGTTGCTGTTGCGATTGGGAAGGCTGCTGCTGCGATTTTGGTACTGGCGGAGGTAGTTGTTCCATTTGAGATTGAACTCCTGGTGGAATCGTTTGTGGTGGCATTTGCGACTGTTCATTCGGTGGCAATTTAAACGCAAGATTAAACCGACGTAAATGCTAAAAAAATAATAATTAATTTCGAATATAAATATTCTATTGGGATATTTACTTGAATTGTTTCATCGCGTTGTCTGGGAAGTCTCTGTTCACGCGGTTCTTGTTGTATTTGATTTTGAGGCATTATATTGACGTAAGATCGTTGTGGACGCGATTGTTGTGCATTTGGTGGTTTTGAGTCGCCGTTTAATTGTGTCGGTTTGGGGCTAGGTTGTGGTTGTGGTCGGGGTTGTGGGATCACAGCCTGTGGCGGAGGATGGGATGGTCCCGTGGGTACAGGTTGGAACGCCGGCGGTCCGGTATGGATGGCCGGTTGTTGATACATCGGTTGATTTATAACGGCGCCGCCGGTCGGTTGGAGCGGCGTAGCCGCTGGCTGACCCTTTGCCGCCATAATTTGCTGATTTTGCGTAGTTTGAATCAGTTTGCCAGTGCCGGGGTTGACTCGTTTAGCGGGTGGCACATATTTGCCAGTGTTGCCCGACGAGCCAGCGTCAGGTCGGACGACGGCGGCGAAGCGCTCCTCCTCGTCGCCGTTTTCCAGATCAATGTGAGCACGATACCGCGGCTGCTTTTCTATTTCGTTCGCTATTTCAGCCGCCTTGGCCTCGGCTTCTTTGAATTCGGCGGTGTCTTTCCGTTGAAGCGGCACGGTATAGCCCGAGAGGGAGTGGTCGTAGGTGGTGATCACACCGTAGACTTGTTCATTTTTGCGGAACATTTCGTTGGCGTCCCAACCGTTTGAGTCGGGCTCGAGCTCGAGGGCGGCGTCTTCGCCGTTGACGCCGCCAGAGCATGGGTCCCACGGTTCGAGCTCGCGCTCTTCGTTGGGTCGGCCGCCCTGGCCGTTATACCTTGAAATGGCAGTGTCAGTCTGGAACGTGTCTCTGGTGGCGTCTTTTAAATCGACGTCGCGAGCGGTTATGCTGATTATGTCGCTTGGTCGAAATATTAAAGTGTCGACGACCGAGTCAATGTTGAGCAAAGACGGTTGGCCAGCTGCGGCGGGATCGACGCGGGTCGCTACTTCCAGCACCACCTCAAACTGGCTCGAAAACGTCCGGAATACACCTTCCCAAAGCGATCCCGATAAGGTTTGAATTTGCACAACGTTTCCCACGTGACATGTTACCGCATGCATAAAATGAGCATTACTGTAGACTCCTTCGGGAATCATCGAATGGCCTCTCGGTGATCTCCTGTTTAAAGAACAAATCAATTATTTAAATCTACTAACCAAAAAAAAAACAAATATTCCAACTTACCCGATGGAACCACCTCGGAGTTTTCTCCCCTTCATGTCGTCTGAGCTGCTCGGGTTGGAGCTTTCGAATTTCCGCGTAGGGACCGGAATTTTGATAGATAGATAGTGTAATTAAATAAGAACAAAAATCACGGAAATCGTGAGTGGAACTACGTTTATTCTTGTGACAATACGAGGGACAACACGTCGACGACGTCTTCAACGATACACAAATATAAAGTTTACAAAGTCGCAAATAAAAATCTCTATAAATAATAACAACAGGTCGCTTATAACAAATCCGATTTGTAAAAAAAAATGTCACGAATATTGAACAATTAAAATCTAACGACTTCCAGTGGTCGTCAATCCAGTCGAGGGCTGACCTCTTCGCTCAACATTAAACACACAAAATGGCTAAGTGACGTAATCAATACCAAAGTCTCTGGTCTCAGTCGAATGTTGAAAGGTGCTCCAAATACGACGAGGAGCTTAGCGCGTACAACACACGCCCATTGATTCACAAAATTTTTCGATTTTGGCTTTTCTATTATAATTATTTAATTAATAATTATTTTTCTTAATAACAACAACGGCGGTGTCGCATGGACTCACATGCGCCACAGCATTATGCGCATCGTGCACAATTTCGTTACGATCATCAATCACCAGGTGGCACATATTGTCGGTTAATCGGCACGAAATTTAAAAACGTATTCAATCGATAATCCTGCACTTGCGTTTCTCATCAATTTAAAAATCAAAACTTTCCAACAATATGGTAAGTAAAAATCAAAGAAATTTAAATAAGATAATAAGAATTAACCCAACTGGTTTTTTAGTCCATCGAAATGGTTGAAAACAAGAAAATTTTTGGAGAACTCGAAAATGATCTCCTCTCAATTTACAACTATTGTAACGAACAATCTCTTTCGTCAGACGACCTAACATCAATCGTTCAACCTTTAAAAACCTATTTACAAAGAAAAACAATCAAATTTCCACGTTTACTATTCATCTTTCTAATTGTTTCAATCGTTGCGTTTGGAGCCTCACGTTTGGAACCAGTATCATGGAATATAACTGCCCTAAGTCGTATCGCATTAATTCAAACTCTATCCATATGGGACTGGCGATATTTACATAAAAATCAATGTTTAATCCCGAAAAAAATAAACGATATTACAGACGTGGATGCGGAATTTTTCAACTGCAACATGTGCGAACATTTGTCAACGGTGGATCGAATCGGCAAAAATGTGTCTCCAAATTTATTGCATGAACGCTACTTGAATATGCACGAACCAATTATAGTCGCAGCCAACGATTTTGTTGCAGTAAACATTACTGAATTTTTGTTGCACGATAACAACTTTCTCGATACAATTCCATGCGATTTGGCCACCAATCTATTCTCGACTCAAGACATTTGGATGGATAAAATTATCGAACGGATTACAAATCCCATTTATTCCAATTGGTTTGTTCATTTTCGTAATTGTGAATTGGTGGCCGTTAAATATTTACGATTGTTACGTCCAAGAGCTGAATTTTTACCATATAGTTTACCTAGAACGCATACGAATTGGATTGTGCTGAGCAAAGATTATAACGGAAAAGTTTATAAATCACTGAATTTTGAACAAAATGTCTTAATTTTGTTTGAACAAGTTGATGGATCAAATTTTATTGAATTGAAACCTCGCGATCATTGCGTAAATGTTTGTGATTCGTTGAAATTTCAATTGAACGCTGGAGATTATTTGATTTATATTTCTAAATTATGGGAGTTGAAATATAAAGGCAACAGTGAGGGGTTCAATGCAGCCGTGGCTGAAGAAATTTATTGGGATTAGGTGTGAAATACTTTTAATCAGGTTCATCTTATTATGATATTATATTTGTCGTTGTATTTAATTGTTACTCGTATATTAATAAAATAGTTAAGAAAAATTATAATAAACCGGACCAATTAATGGTTTTCAGATTCATGTGGATTTTATAATCCAAAAAAAAATATTGAATTGTTTATAGGAAAAAAGAATATGTAATACATGTTACGAATTGTTTACGGTTGAAGTATGCACTAGTAAGTAGTCTGCATAGTGCAGATTAGCTCAAAAAATTTGGTTTCAATGCGACAATAACAGCGAAACCGGTTGTAAAAGCAAATTCAAATATTTTATTTATGAATTGAAATTAACCAAATATATAAGTTATTATTTTATGCGTATTCACGCCTAAAATTGGTGGTGAATTTATAAAGGGTATATTTAATCTTATCTTTGCCTACCTGCCTTTATCTACAAATTTGAGCACTAATTACTCAAGCTGTTACTCTATTGATTCATATCGACACCTGAAAAATAAATTATTTACATTCCCAGACCAGTTTTCGAATTGAATAACTAATTATTTAATGTATCATAAACTAATGTAAATTTTGCGTATCACAAGGCCCAGATTTTGAGGTCTGGAGACCTCGGGGTAACAAAGGAGTGGAGACCCCCTGGCCCCAAATTATTACAGCTTTTATACATCTTTTCGATGTGATTAAGAAATCCTAATCTCGAAAGTACAGCTTCATAGGCATGAATTCTTTCGGTAAAAGAAAGGCAAAGCTGGTCGACCACTGGGATACTTTGTATTTCTCCTTCGGTGAAATTTAAGTCTTGGGTTTTCCCGTAAGCAACCTCACGTTTCTCATTCTGGTCATGGTGCTTGATGTATTCATCAGTCTAAGATATTTTTTGGACAGCTTCTTTGTATTTATCAAAATACGTTTCTTATGGATTCCACGAATGATTTTAATGATTCTAATGCACGTATTGCAGATTAAAGAATCATTTTTGGGACATGCAACATCTTGTTCATCAGGGTTGAATCCCTTCAAGATGTCGTTCCAAAAGATTGTGAATAAAACGATTTCCTGACCACTCATCTTCTGTAGAAGATGCGCTGGTTCATTCCTCGCGATGTCTTTTTGCTCTTTATCGGAAGATATGCTGGTTAAAGCTTCTTCGGTTTCCAAATAGCCGTCGACTATGACTTTCGTAGCTTCAAGTCCACAAGACCAACTGGTTTCACCAAGTCATAATATGTGCTCCTTTTGTGAACGATTGTGATTCCAACGAAATTTAAAACCACAACACCCAGGACATGAAGATCTTTTATGAATAATAATTAAAAATTCTAATGCAAATGATAATATTTTCCTGGACTGCACGTATTTTCAAACAGTCGAGAAAAATGTAATTCCAACGATGTCCAAATAACAATAGTTTCAAATATTAAACGATACCTGCATCTTTACCACCACTGGATTTATTTCACACTCCCTTTATCATAGCTCTCGTATTATTTATCGAAAATGCAAATTTGGATTCCGGGTAAACTTATGTAATAAATTATATATGTAAATAAATCGTAAAATAAACCCTACAATTTTCATCTTTTTTGAAGGTTTCACTTTTACCGCGTTTTTAATTTATTTTTTCTCAGTCCAATTTTTCAAGACGTAAAACTGTCCGTTTTTTTCTTCGATAATTTCTTGATCAGAATTCCGTATTGTTCTGCACATGATGTGAAAAACGTATATAAATTCTGAATGAAATCAAAGAATTTTCCGAAATCTCTATTGTGGAGGCCCCGGGGTTGTAGTCCGCCCCACCGTAAATCCGGCCCAAAAATGCGTTAATAACTACAAACGATTTGTAACGGACAAAATGGCTTCTAATGGGGTTTTTGAATATTACAAATGTCTTTAAATGCCTTTATTTAACAGGGCGTATACTTGATTCTATTTGAGCGCCTTTTAATCCTTCGTATAATTCAAGAACTGGTTTATTGATTTAGATAGTATTTTGTTTTAGGTCCAACTAAAAATTCTGTAAATAATGCATGAAATTAATTATAACTTCTACCGTTTTTTACTGACTTTAATGAACAGTTTAATTTATTTTTTGAATTGCCCGCACTTTTTACTTCCCTTGTTGTCATTTTGTCAAGTTAATTGGTTTGAGTCATGGATGATTCACTTTTCTATCTCCTTTTTGGAAAATGTTTAATATTTTTCTGTCTTTATAATTAAAGCAATCATATCATAAAAGCTTATCATTTTATTTTCGGAAAAATGGGAATTTGTCAAGTGAAAATGTGATTATTTACGAGACAATTAGCGATCTATTTTTAATAACTAGTCCTATTCTAATTGAATAAATCTCACTTAACCTATATATATATATTATGTGACAATTATTATTTATTCTATTTAAATGCCTGCCTTTTATTTATTGGTTTTATCATGGAAATGCAAGATTTCGACCTGGACGAAGAAACTGACTTTCTTTTGGGCGGAGGAGCATCAAATCGTCGCGATTCTATCGAAAGTGAAACGAATATTTTAAATCGAAAGCCGCGACGACGTCAAAATTTCTTCGTAATGCTTTGTTGGTAAGATCTTAATTTCTTAATTCTACTTGAAAAGAAAAAAGTCAAAGTTTATTTTCATTTTATTTAAAAATAATTCATTTTAAACATTTTAAAAATCTCGTGGTTTGTGTCTTGGCTGCTTTGTTGTCATTGTAGTTTTATATGATGTGCACGCATGTCGCTAGTGTCGCGTTTTGGAAATGTCATCTAGCTACGTTCTGCGAAGAATTTTTTTAGAAATATTTTCGATTAGCGTAATTTATAATCGTAATTGTTGATAATTTATATTAAAATGAGTAATCCAGAATCACCAAACATTTCTACTAAACGTTCATCTAAGGAAGATATACCTTTAATAAGAAAAACAAGAAATGACTATTTGGGGTAAATAAACATTCACTTGTCTTTTTGTTCCCTGGAAAATTTCTTCAAAAATTGATTTCTTGCCTTAATTTAAGTCAATTTTTCCATAATTCTTGGCCTTTTTATGTTTATTTCGCTATGATAACGCGTCCCTAATAAATTTCCCCTTAAAATGACATTTTCTATACAAATTTTTATGGTATGTTGTATAGATAACATTTATGATAACAACGGGTGGTATTTATCCAGTAAATTGCCATAATACATTATGAATGTATATCTGTATTGTTTAAATTGGAAAAACATTAATTAAAATTTAGTCTACGACTTACATACCTACATGGTTCCTCATTGTTATCTTTCAATTTCAACCTAACTTTAAAAATATGTAATTAGTTATGTCTTTTGATTTTAGCTGTTGGTGTCGATTTTGGCGTCGATTATGTGGACCCAAAGAGATTCGCCCGCGGACAATTCAAATTGGAAAACCAGCAGTTGGACAGTTTCCCACCAATGCTATCCGAAATCAAAAATATAACATTTTCACGTTTCTCCCTCTTGTCCTTTATCAGCAGTTTAAGTTTTTCCTTAATTTATATTTTTTGATAATGGCACTAAGTCAATTTATTCCTGATATTCGAATTGGATACTTATACACCTATTGGGGACCATTGGTATATTGTTGTTCATTTCTTCATGAAAAAATCAGAAATAATAGAAACCTTGATTTCATTTCATGCTAATAATTGTTAAGTAGGAAATATCGATGATTAACCTTGAGTTTAAGAACTAAAAATAGATAAAAAATGCCAAAAACAAGTACATATTTTCCTGATTTTTTCATCGAAAACATTTAACTTTCTTATACTAATAATTTCTTTTTAGTGTTTTGTATTGTTCGTTACAATTTGTCGAGAGGCCATCGACGATTTACGTCGCCATCGTCGCGATCAGGAAGTCAACAATCAGAAATACAAACGATTGTTGCCGCCGGAGAAAAAGGGCACCGAGCTGGTGGCTGCGTCCAAATTAAAAGTGGGCGACATCATCATTGTTGATAAAGACCAACGTGTTCCGGCCGATCTTGTTTTACTACGTACATCAGAACGATCTGGTGCTGTTTTTATACGAACCGATCAGCTGGATGGCGAAACTGATTGGAAATTGCGTTTGGCCATTCCGACCACTCAAAAGCTGACCTCGGATGAACAACTGTTTGGGATGAATGCAAGCGTTTATGCGGAAAAACCGCAGAGAGATATTCATTCTTTTATTGGAACTTTTACCAGGGTAATTACATTTATTGTTAGTTCCTATTATGGCCAAACGTTAGTCTATTTCTTTATGAATTAAGAGTAGGCGATTAATATGTAGTGGACTTAGTATTTTTATTCATAAAAAAGCGAAAATAGGCCAATTTGTTAGTAGATTCCAGGGCCGTAGCTAGAGTGGAATTTAAAGGCAGCGAAAATAAGCTTACATATGGTCAATTTTCACCGTGTTTAGAACTTTTGCCAGGGTAATTACATTTATTGTTAGTTCCTATTATGGCCAAACGTTAGTCTATTTCCTTATGAATTAAGAGTAGGCAATTAATTAGTATTTTTATTACCGCAGAGAGATATTCATTCTTTTATTGGAACTTTTACCAGGGTAATTACATTTATTGTTATTTCGTATTATGGCCCAACGTTGGTCTATTTCCTTATGAAGTAAGAGTAGGCGATTAATATGTAGTGGACTTAGTATTTTTATTCATAAAAAAAGCGAAAATAGGCCAATTTGTTAGTAGATTCCAGGGCCGTAGCTAGAGTGGAATTTAAAGGCAGCGAAAATAAGCTTATATCTGGTCAATTTTCACCGTGCTTAGAACTTTTGCCAGGGTAATTACATTTATTGTTAGTTCGTATTATGGCCCAACGTTGGTCTATTTCCTTATGAATTAAGAGTAGGTAATTAATATGTAGCGGATTTAGTATTTCTATCCATAAAAAAGCGAAAATAGGCCAATTTGTAAGTAGATTCCAGGGCCGTAGCTAGAGTGGAATTTAAAGGCAGCGAAAATAAGCTTATATCTGGTCAATTTTCACCGTGTTTAGAACTTTTGCCAGGGTAATTACATTTATTGTTAGTTCGTATTATGGCCAAACGTTAGTCTATTTCCTTATGAATTAAGAGTAGGCGATTAATATGTAGTGGACTTAGTATTTTTATTCATTACAAACCGAAAATAGGCCAATTTGTAAGTTAATTCCAGGGCCGTAGCTAGAGTGGAATTTAAAGGCAGCGAAAATAAGCTTACATCTGGTCAATTTTCACCGTGCTTAGAACTTTTACCAGGGTAATTACATTTATTGTTAGTTCGTATTATGACCAAACGTTAGTCTATTTCCTTATGAATTAAGAGTAGGCAATTAATTAGTATTTTTATTACCGCAGAGAGATATTCATTCTTTTATTGGAACTTTTACCAGGGTAATTACATTTATTGTTAGTTCCTATTATGGCCAAACGTTAATCTATTTCCTTATGAAGTAAGAGTAGGCGATTAATATGTAGTGGACTTAGTATTTTTATTCATAAAAAAACCGATCTTAAACAACCTGAATTGTCTTCCTATTTTAAAAAATAAAAGCTGAGATCTGAATTTTATCATCTATTTGACGGTATTTTTAAGATAGGATTTTGCCCTATAATTTCCACATCCCCTACGAGCTACGGCCTTTAGAGACTATGATTTTTTTGATAAGATCACTTTTTTTATGTACATTTTTTTGTTAACAGCAAGATAGTTTGGGAGTGGAGGATAGTTTAAACGTTGAAAACACTCTATGGACCAACTGTGTAATTGCCTCTGGCCAAGCTGTCGGACTTGTGATTTATACTGGTAAGTAGTTTATTAATTCTTATTTTCCTTTTAATAACGAAAAGATATAATTACAGGTCCTGAAACACGGTCGGTTATGAATAATTCAACTCCTCGTTCGAAAGTTGGTCTTCTCGACATTGAAATCAATCAACTTACGAAAGTTTTATTCTGTGCCGTTGTCGGCTTGGCGTTTTTGATGATAGTTTTAAAAGGCTTTAGTGGGCCCTGGTATCGATATATGTTCCGATTTATTTTACTATTTTCGTACATTATTCCAATAAGTTTACGAGTGAACCTCGATATGGGGAAGTCGTTTTATTCGTGGGCGATTAGTAACGATCCAGCCATGGCCGGAACTGCGGTACGATGCACTACGATTCCGGAAGAGCTTGGAAGAATTTCTTATTTACTGACCGATAAAACGGGAACTTTGACTCAAAACTCGATGGTACTGAAGCAGTTGCACTTGGGAAATGGGTGTTATACGTCGGAGAGTTTTGATAAGATTAAGAGTATTTTGTGGGGTGTTTATAATAAGACCGAAAGTAGTTCGACACCGGCTAAAGTTCGTAAGTCGGAAAATACGAGAATTCGTGATGCGGTGCAAGCGTTAGCACTTTGTCATAATGTCACTCCTGTGTACGATGATAATGATGTGTCGGAAACGGGGTCGGTAACATCGGACGCCGAAGCCGATCAGCACATTCAATACATGGAAAGCCGAGAGTGCACGTATCAGGCGTCGAGTCCTGACGAAATTGCTTTGGTGCAATGGACTCAGGAGATGGGTTTGGCGTTGGTGCAACGTGATTTGGTTAGCATGCAGTTGAAAGGACCTGGTGCTAGAACGTCCAACTATTCAATTTTGCAAATATTTCCGTTCACCAGCGAAACAAAACGAATGGGCATTATTGTAAAGGATTTACAAAGTGGCGAAATTTATTTTTACTTGAAAGGCGCCGATGTGGTGATGACCACTATTGTTCAGTACACCGATTGGTTAGATGAGGCTTGCGAAACTATGGCCCGTGAAGGATTGAGAACGTTGGTGGTGGCTCGTAAAAAACTTACGGAGGAACAATATTTGGATTTTGAGGTATTTATTTGTATTGTACAATTGAGGGAAGAAGTAAAATTTAAATATTTTTTTTTAGACCCGATATAATTCCGCTAGGATGTCAGTGACGGATCGTGTGGCCCGCGTGGCTCAAGTCGTTGAATCTTTGGAACGAGAAATGGAATTGTTGTGTGTAACTGGAGTTGAAGATAAGTTGCAGGATAATGTACGACCAACGCTTGAACTATTACGCAATGCCGGAATTAAGATTTGGATGTTGACCGGTGATAAGTTGGAGACGGCTACGTGTATTGCGAAAAGTTCTCGTCTGGTATCACGTACGCAAAGTTTGTATATTTTGAAGAAAGTTGTCACCCGTACGGATGCCCACTTGGAGTTGAATAATTTTCGACGTAGACGCGACTGCGCGTTGGTTATTAGCGGTGATAGTTTGGACGTATGCTTGACTTACTATCAAATGGAATTTTTGGAATTAGCCACGGCAGCCCCGGCTGTTGTTTGTTGTCGATGTTCGCCCACGCAAAAGGCTCAAGTGGTACGTAAGATTTTGGTGGAAATAACGAAAAAATGATTTTTCCCATAGTTAATTTACTTAAAACACATCTAAGCTATTCGAGTTATACAATACAAGTTTTGATAAGATTCTAATAATCAATATATAGTAACTACTAGCTAAACCCGGCAGACGTGGTCCTGCCAGCCAATAGTTGTAAATAGATAAATTGAATTTAGGAAAAAAAAGTTTGAGAATCATTAGAATCGCCTTCGTTATCAACCCGCAGCATCCCTCGTTGTACCAATTATAACTCACCTTCAATATATACATTCATCAATTACGTTTTGAGAACTTCTACCTCTAAAAATAACTATACGATCATAACAATGAAGTATTGACAATTAACGGCTATTGTATTGACCGTTGAAAAAACCGTTTTTTTGTGGTTGCAGGTATATTACTGATGCAAGAAAAAGATAAAAACAATCATTAAAGCGGATTATATATCGTGGCAAAATTTGAGCTAAATGGATGCAAAACTTTTTGAGTTTTGATATCTACACAAACCAATGTAACAATTCTATATAAGTAGATAAAACATAGAATATTAATTGTTTATTTCAATCAAAGATTGTCAGAGGTGGCCAACCAGCGAGATGCATCAGACTTTTATAAAATGTATACATTTTATAATGACCATAGTGGTGAAAATCAAGATATTATAAATGTTTACAGTGTATCTAAATTTAGTATGGAGAATTTGAGATATAACTTTAATGGTGGTCCGCGGAATTATGATGCATTTTCGAAGTGACCCGCAATACAATTTGGGTTGGCCACTCCTGATTTAAAATATGCTGCTTGTTTGATATCTTAAAAAAGAACATTGGTATTTAATTAAAGAGTCCAATTTATATCCAATTAATGGATGTCCATTTAATTATTTTAATCGGGCTTCTTCAAAATGCAACTTTTATTATCAATAATTAAACGTAAATAGGCAACCTTTTCTTCCGAAGAAAAATTATTTGAACTTAATTACAAAGTTTCTATCAAATCAGTAAAGCTGTCTTTAAATTGGAACCGAAAGTAAAACCAGAATAAAATATTAGTACAACTATTTATATGAGACTTGTTTGTGACCTTTATACTTATTTTTGGCGAAACACGCCTAAGATGTACCTGAAAACAAATTATTATCAAAATCAATAAACCTGTTATTGAATCATACGAAAGAATGCAGGTAGGCAGAATTTTACATTCGAATTTTCGACCTTTGATCCATAATGATCAATATTGTGACCGAAACCGGCTTAATTTCAAGTTGGTGTGAAATTGCAAACGATTTCCTACCTGAGCTCAACGGGTGGTATGAATTAGCATAATAACAGCTTGAAGTCCAAAATGTGTGAAAAAGGTTGGTTCAAAAGTGACACTAATGGATTTGGAAACAGGTGTTAATGTGATTATAATTGATAACAAATAATAAATACCTAAAACTGGTTCCAAATTCCTTAAACGACATATTTAAAGCTGCAATTCTCTCATTTTGGCCTTCAAGCTTGTACTATGGTATTTCATATCAACAGTTGAGTATATGCTTGAATTTTTCGTATATATACAATCTAATAATATTTTAAATGTTTTTACAAACAAGTCAAATTTCATTCATGGTTTCATTAAATTCTTTTGTGTATGGTAATAATATTAAATACATTTTAAAAAATTAGCATTTTACAAATTTGCTGCGTTACAATTAATATGTACTTGATTATGTTATATGCAAATATTTTTTTTATCAAATATCAGAGGACCCGGTTAACTTCGTTCCACCTACACTTGAATTGCGAAGATTAATTAATATCGGTTATATTACTACATTTTTAATCATTAAATTACTAATTATAACAATAATTATTAACAATTAAATTAATATACATTGCATTTTACTTATTTAAATTTACACCCTTAAAAACATTAAACATGTTAAAACTTATATTGATACGAAAAATCCTTAAATTCTCACCTATATATGAGTTTAAAGACATACGATAAATATTTCTAAACATATTTTTGTATTTGTCTATTTGTGTCCTTCAAAATTGAATTATTTTTTTGGCCAATTCGATCCAAAGATCGCTATTAATCAGGGACTGAAATCTTACTGGAAATATTCCTGTTTTCTTTAGTACTTCCTTAAACATATTTGTTTTATGGGCAAAACAACATCATTTGTAAACTACTATTTAGTTTTTGATATTTTTTACAGGTCCTAATTTATTTAATTAAAATAAAAAAAAATATTATTTATTTTCAGTTTAATGCAAATAACTTAGGACCTGTGAAAAATATCAAAAACTTTTATAGAGATAAGTTATAGGAAAAAAGTGCTCTACAAAAAAAAACGAATAAAATTTTCTCATAAAATTGATGGTTGCGTCAAAAAATTGAAAAAATATTAAAATTTCTCTTTAGTTCAACTTTGAACTCGAATAACTTTTGAAGGAATAAATATATCAAAAACTTGTCCGAGACCTTTTTTGTAGATCGTTCAGTTTTCTACAAGAATATACCTTGGTCATTCCGAAATATTGTCACCAACGTGAGCTATAAAATTCCAAAGTGCAAGAGAATATTGTTCCCTTGTTATTTAAATGGAAAATCGAAATTTGCGTTGTGGCACCTCTTAATATTAATATTAAGAGGTTAAACTTTCACAGGTTTTTTTTTTGTCATTCCCAACAATATTTTCGATATAAATAAGAAAAAAAAATCATAATTTTTTTTGAATTAGCCTAATATTTATTATTGAACAATCCTATAGCATATACCAACAATATTTTCGATATAATTAAGAAGAAAAAAATTATCATTTTTTTTTAAATCAGTCTAATATATATAGTTATAGCTGTTGCTTATTATCCACGATTGTTTTTTTAAAATGCATTTTTGGATTAGGAAGTTTTAGATTCTCGATTGGCTTATATAAGTTCAAGTTTTGTAAGATTGATTTTTAGAAATTTGGAAAATTGGCATTCATTTTCTCAACTTCCTGGAATCTAGTAATATCGCACAAATTTTAAGAAGAATTTTTTTCGCATATGATTTGGAATTCTGTATATTAACATGGCCTGTTTTTTTTAGGTTTCCTTAATTCAAAGGCATACGGGAAAACGTACAGCAGCCGTAGGCGACGGTGGCAACGATGTCAGTATGATCCAACAAGCGGATGCTGGAATTGGAATTGAGGGACGTGAAGGCAAACAAGCGAGTTTAGCCGGCGATTTTAGTATTCCTCAATTTTCGATTTTGGCTCGGCTACTGTTGGTCCATGGTCGATATTCTTACAAACGTTCAGCAAGTCTGAGCCAATTTGTTATTCATCGTGGATTGATTATTTCAACAATGCAGGCTATTTTCTCAACCGTTTTTTATTTATCGAGCGTTGCACTCTACCAAGGCTTCTTAATGGTGGGATATGCAACCATTTATACAATGTTTCCCGTGTTTAGTTTGGTCCTCGACCAAGACGTTAGCGCCGAAATTGCTATGACATACCCGGAATTGTATAAAGATTTGTCAAAAGGACGAAGTTTGTCTTATAAAACGTTTTTTATGTGGGTATTGATATCGATTTATCAAGGTATATGATTATTATTTAATTTTTATTTGTTAAAATTCTAAAATGTACATTGATTTTTAGGAGGTGTAATTATGTATGGAGCTTTGATTATGTTTGAAGATGAATTCATTCATATTGTTGCCATTAGTTTTACATCTCTTGTACTCACTGAACTAATTATGGTGGCATTGACGATTAGAACTTGGCATTATTTGATGGTATTAGCCGAACTATTTTCGTTTGGATTTTATATACTATCTCTGGCCGTTTTGCCAGATTATTTCGGTAAGTTATTGAGTTATTTATTGATTTAAAAAGGTTAAATTTTATTTACTATTTCCAGATTCGGAGTTTATTCGAACGAGCGATTTTCTGTGGAAGGTCTTGGTTATAACATTAGTCTCGTGCTTACCGCTTTATATATTGAAATTTTTACGGAAGAAATTTTCACCGCCCAGCTATAGTAAATTATCGTAAAGGTCACAATATATTTATAAATATTTTATCGATAAAAATAAATGAATTGAAATATAAATGCATATTACACTGTTTCCAAGTAAGTGTACTTCCCAAAAATCGTGGTATTAACCCATAAGTGATAATCTATAACTAATGGAATTAATTAATTTATTTTCCACTGAAAGTTGTTTTTTTATTAGTATTGTTTGCAATAAGTTAATATTATTTTTCGAATATTTTCTATTTAATTTTCACAATAAAATAATTTTGTGTTACAAATATGTATTTATATTATACCTACATGAAATATTAGTTAGTTAAATTTATTTCTTTTGTTAGGTATTACATTGAACGTTATAATATTTAATATATTTTCAAGTTTTACAAAAGTATCTTGTATTTACTGTTTTGTTTCTTTCTTTGTCCTATCTGAAAACCATCCGTGAAGACATTTTGGAACAGGACCAGGTGTACGAAATTCCACTCGACCGATTTCCTTGTAATTTTTGGCATCAAGAATCAGAAGACCCACGTGGTTGGTGTCGTCGCCACCCCAAACCATTGCTGAAAGAATTACGCCATCGTCTTCGCTAGATGAATTGGGGCGAGGAATGAAAATTGGTTCACTTGGATAACAGTTTTCTGAGGCCCACGTAATAGTTGTTTTATTTTCCACATCCACTTTAATAATCTAAAAATTTATGATTGTTAAAAGTATGAAAATTTGTTTAAAAAATTTAGTGCATACGCAAGAACTTTCTGCATCAACATCCGAGTTTATTGCATAAAAGTATTTGTATTCTTTGCCAAGATAATTTTCATAGTTGATGCGGGGAGTTTCACATCCCAAATTGCATAGACGTTCGGGTGTGGCGAAAATTCTTCCATCTGATAAAAGGTAAGCTCTTGCTTTAGTGTTGGGTATTTGAACGATGTTTTCATTGACCTGAGGATTTGTGTTGGTTTTATTTTCAACAGTAACTTTCATTGGTAACACAAATCGTAGTGGACGACCGCGAAACATTTTTGCATAGTCCGGCATTTTTTGCATGTTCTATAAAAATATGAAGAAATTTTAACAAATTTCTTTATGAATTTTTTTCCCAAGAATATAAAAATACCTTCATTGTTTCAACATACATGCAATCGAGCATCGCTGGATCTCGATAGCAACAGATATCAATTACAATATGATCACAAGTTTCATATTGATTGATTATGTGTAGGTAGAAGAAAGCCTTGGCGTAAAATGTCTTCTCTAACGAACCATTTTTTCGATTTATAACATGAAAACATGTCTAAAAAGAAATCAATATAAATAGGTAAATACGTAAGCGATAAGTATATAAATGCGGAAGAAATTAAAAAAAATATATACAAATACGTAACTGGATAAAACTGAGTTACACATATCTATTTTATAAAAGGAAACGCTTGAAAAGTTTAGAAAAATCGTAAAGTAAATGGGACTTAAACAATTTAAGTATGATATGCTTTATTTTGCCATACAACCGTTACAATAGACTGTACGTTATTATTACGCATAAATTATAGTAGCAATATCTTTCGAATAGTTAAGTATTAAAGGGTCTAGCAGGATCCACATGGCGAGTTGGCCCCCAAATAGGAACCTATGTCGAAACTTATATTAAAATATCGGCTTGATATACAAAGACATTTTATATACTTTTCGCGACCAAATTCCTCGTTGACCTTGAGATATGGGCAAAAATGTCCCCCCACATGGCTATTTTTCAAAGTTATATATCTCAAAAACTAATTAAGTTAGAGACGTGAAACCAACGCGAGGCTGTAGATTATTTTACAGAGTATATAATTTATTTTTTTGAAATTTTTAGAAAAACCAATTATACAAAAAAAAAATCCAAAAAACAAATGAAATATTTTTTTTATGTGTTCTCTGAAAATGACAATCACGAAAAAAATATATTTTATGCTTCTACATGAGTACTATAACTCATAAAAATTGCGTGAAAAAATAGTTGGTGCAACACCTTGAAAAAAAATTAAATGTGATTTCCGCCTAATAGTATACCTCGGTTTTATTTTTTTTCGAAGTGTTTCACCAACTTTATTCTCACAAAACTTCAATAAAAATTGGCCACATATAGGAGCAAAACATATATTATTTTCATAATTGTAAGTCTAAGGAAATATAAAAAAAAATTTTTTTATAGTTCTTTTGTTTTTCTATATATACTCTTAAGAAGATTACTTTTAAGATCAAAATAATTGATCCCAACAGAAAAAAAAAACAACTAGTGTTCAATTTTTATTAAAATAAGAATAAAAAAAAATATTGTCAGTGTTATAATTTATTACAATTGGAATACTATGCGTTTTCAATTAATTCTGGGTACATATTGACGGCATCTGAATTACTTGGTTTTCTTCGTTTAGCCTAGGATATTATTCACTGGCTCATACCAAAATTTTTACAGGTTCTACCTAAAGTGGGCGAATAAATGAACTTTCAAATAATATTTTAAAACAATGTGTAAAATAAGCATCTAATATCATTAGGGTAGAAGTAAAATCAAGGCATATGTATAAATAGCAAAGACAGTCGTATATCCAATGATTATATTTCGAATTGTAAATATTGCAACAGTATTTTCCGTTATTCCTGTGATTCTCCAATAGAAACTTTACAGTGGGATATTGTTCTCATGCAACAGCTTTTATTTGTTATTTTTCATATGAACAATAATTATCCAGAATTCTGCGTCCCACAAGATACTAACTAAATTATTTTAGGTTCATAATATTCCAGTTGTAATAAATTATAACAGTAACGATAATTTTTTTTTATTCTTATTTTAATAAAAATTGAACACTAGTTGTCTTATTTTTTCCTTTGGGATCAATTATTTTGATCTTGAAAGTAATCATCTTAAAAGTAAATATAGAAAAACCAAAAAAACTAATAAATTTTTTTTTTTTATATTTCCTTAGACTTACAATTATGAAAATAATATATGTTTTGCTTCTATATGTGGCCTATTTTTTGTTGAAGTTTTGTGAGAATAAAGTTGGTGAAACACTTCGAAAAAAAATAAAACCGAGGTATACTATTAGGCGTAAATCACATTTCATTTTTTTTCAAGGTGTTGCACCCGTATTTTTTCACGCAATTTTTATGAGTTATAGCGCTCATGTAGAAGCATAACATATATTTTTTTCGTGATTATCATTTTCAGAGCACACGTAAAAACAAATATTTCATTTGTTTTTTAGAATTTTTTTTTCAAAAAATTTTAAAAAAAATTATGATATACTCTGTAAAATAATCTAAAGCCTCGCGTTGGTTTCACTTCTCTGGCTTAATTAGTTTTTGAGATATATAACTTTGAAAAATAGCCAAGCGGGGGACATTTTTGCCCATATCTCAAGGTCAAAGAGGAATTTGGTCGGAATATATATATATATATATACTCGCGATGTGGATCCTGCTAGACCCTTTAAAAAAAACATTATTTCCTTTCTCTATGTGTAATGGGTATCAGAACCAAGACGTCCTTTTTATCACAGATTTTACTATTAATTTGCAGTGAAATATTTATTGTATTGACCACAGTAACTAAACTGGAGTGTAGTTAGAGTTTTGATCAATAAGGGGAGTTTATGATAAACGCACTTTAATACATAGGTTGAGTATTAGATGCAGTGGCGTAGCTACCTAGGGGCTAGGCGGGGCATTGCCCCGGGGCCCTCAAGCTCAGGGGGCCCTCAAATCCTTATCAGAAATCTCGATCGAACTGAACTTTTGGAAATTCAGTTGGAAGTTCACCAATTATGTAAGGAAATAATGAGCAAATATGGAGTGCTAGAATGCGACCTAACGGAAGTATTTACAGCAATGTTATTATTATTTCCAATTCCTGTCACTTCTGCAGCAGCTGAAAGGTCATTTAGCAAATTAAAAATAATAAAAAATTATTTAAGAAATAATATGGGCCAAACTCGACTCCGACATTTATTGCTAATAGCAATTGAAAACAAAACTGCATCAAGCCTGGATTTAAACGAAGTCATTGATACTTTTGCGAAAACTAAAGCTGGGAAAAATTGTAAATATAATTTTTATTTAGTCAGTTGATAGGCCCGACCTCTATATAATAAACCCTTGAATCTTCTCCGATTTCGTTTTCTTAGCCAAACCTACACCAAATATTAATTGTAATTTATGTTGTTACTGTTTAATATTTTTATTATCTGCCCTGCATTGCACAAAAAAGATCTTAAGTAGCTTAGCATTTTTAAAGTATTTGTATATTTCATATTTTTATTTGATAAAACCTAATCAGTTTACATAGCAGTGGGGCCCCATTTTTTGATTTGCCCCAGGGCCCTTGGTTACTTAGCTACGCCACTGATTAGATGACCATTAGCATGATACATTAGATACATAGATGAGAGGTTGCTGTGCCCCTTGGCTTTGAGGACTGCGTTTCCTTTGCCTGTATTTAACTGTGCCCCTCTTGCTCATATTTAGCTACGTTCATGTTCAATTCTCAAAAATTTTCCTTGATTATACTATTTTTTTAAAGTAAATACACTTACGGGTTCATCTGAAAACCACTTCAAACTGGAGGCAAATGGTTCATTTTGCACTTGAGCTTTCAACATTGCCGCTATCGAAACACTAAGCGGTTGTTCCACGATTATATAATAATTATCAGTAATTCCTAGAAGGGAAATAAAATATTGATAAAATGAAAAAAATATGTATATTTATTAGGGTGATTTTTTTTGGGACTATTTTTTTTTCCCATGCCGAAATTTTGTTGGAAATACTTCAAAAAAAATTCCCTGAAAGTTTGAGCTCTTAATATTAATATTAAGTACTCGTTCACAGCGTGTGAATATTTTCCATTTAAAATACACGTAAACTTTGATTTTTTTTTAAATTTTTATAGTTCAGCGGCATTTTATGGCATCGCCTCGCTCAAAGTCGGATTTTTTTTACAATTGTATGCTCTATAAAAGTGCCTATTGCGGCAAAATCGTAATTTACACGGGCGAGGTAGTACGGGTCACTAAACCTAGATTTTTCATAGATTTCTCGTTTTTCTCTCAGTAACTCATGAATTACAAGACCTACAGAAAAAATGTAAATGGCAAATTTATAGGAAATTTAATTTCCTACAAAAAAGTTCCAGAAAATCAAATTGCTATGATCGATATTTCTCGAGATATTGAGCCTTGAATTTCTCTTACTATAAAATTTTTACGGATTATTGAGTAAAATTTAAGAAAATATTGATTTTTTATTCCTTATTAAAAATAGGCACTTTTGTAGAGCATACAATTGTAAAAAAATCCCGACTTTGAGCGAGGCGATACCATAAAATGCCGCTGAACTATAAAAATTTAAAAAAAAATCAAAGTTTACGTGTATTTTAAATGGAAAATATTCACACGCTGTGAACGAGTACTCAATATTAATATTAAGAGCTCAAACTTTCAGGGATTTTTTTTTGAAGTATTTCCAACAAAATTTCGGTATGGGAGCAAAAAAAAATAGTCCCAAAAAAAAAATCACCCTAATATTTATCAAAAAATGCTTAGGTACCAAATGTGTGCATATATCCTGGATGAAGGGGCCACCGAGTCGGTATTGTCGCAACAATATGTGCCTCTTCGAACATTGCTTTTTCAACGTCATTTTCCCCATTTGTTGGTCCAGGAAATTTAATTATATTGTACGTAGGTCCACGTTTAGTCACCGACATTCCCAAATTGTAAACCGTTTCTAAAGTTCAGAAAAAAAAATGATTTTCAGTTGAATTTTTTCGATTTCTTATGTCTATGAAGAGAAACAAGCTGGAGTAAAGAAACTAGTAATAATAATTCAGGATTTATTCCGGATTTAGGGAATAAAAAGATTCCCATGAAATTTCTGTCCATAAGCTCTTACTAAGGTAAATCTGGCAATGTTCAAAAAAAAAAATTAAGTTAACTCTTTTTAACAATAATTTCCTTGATTTTATAGAAAATATGGAATCCACTGGAGATAATAAGGATAAATATTTACCATCGTTCATAACGTGGGGATGAGACGTATGATTTACAATGCTAACATATCGAGACACATCCAGGCGTTCTTCTGTTGCTAAAGTTTCGGGATGGAATCGATGAATCACTGGACTTTCGGTGAAAGCATAAAGCTCATCACCAAAAGGATAAACCGAAATCATTGCATTGTCGGAATTGGCTTCGCCTGGTTTGAATAAAACTGCAATTCTAAAAAGTAAAAATCAAAATAGAATACATTTTAATTCATTTATTTTTCTCTTCAGATCCTAATTACTTATTGAAAATTGTCTGGCAAGGATCTGGAACGGCACTTGTTCCAAATTCTGTCACTACAATCCTTTTGGCCGCCCGATTTTTCTTGAAAACACTTGTCTCTAAAAATCGACATTGATACGTCACATTTCCGTTTTGTATGTGAAATCTAAAGAAAAAGAAAATGTGATTGTCATTGTTAATGAAGAATTTGACAGATTGAAACCTGTGGAGAAGAGCTGAACTGTCGAAAAGATGTTGGAATTCCATTTCACCAACTTTTAATGAGCCGGGTCCGTTTCGATAGAGTGATCCGTGAATCCATTCGGGAATTGTTCCTGTAAAATTGCGTAGAAAGCAGTTGGGTTATGATATTTGAAAATTAATGTAGTCAATGAATATAACTAGATATAATTTTAGTCTAAGTGAATTTTGGCCTCTTTAAAATTTAGAACTAACCCAAGGTTTGTAAATTACACAGGTTGTTCCATTAGAAAAAAAAATGACGTCATACGAAGAATTTTGAAATTGAATCAGTCTGAAGATATGTACGAATTTCTTCTGGATACGTCACGTATCCATCGCGTAACCACCATGAGGCCACCTGTGTATTTTATAAACCTTGGAAGTAACCATTTTAAACGATTATTTGTTAAAAGCAATGCTAAACCAGATCAACCCTGTTTTTGTTGAAATATTTACTAGATATCAACCCCTTTCATTATAGAACAATTTTTAATTCCCAATATTACAGATATAGATTTAATTTCTTGATTATTTTCGTTGAAAATTCAATTTTCAAACCTTGAATAATTCCCTCAATTGGTTCAATGATTTCTTCTTCGCAGGATCTCAACCAAATTGTTGCATCGGTGTTGGGGTAAAGATCTTCTGTGTTTTCCAGGGATGTCTGAAACCAAAAGCTTTTCGTTAGAAGTATTAAAAATAAATGTTTATTCATTTGATGTCCTGTGGGTTTCGGGTTTTATTCTTTGGATTGTTAAAGAAGCATGAAATGTATCTGATCTACGCAGTGAAATGGAAATCTAAGGTTTAATTTTCCATAAAAATCGATTGATCTCTTAATTTCATTACATTTAAAATCATATACATTAGACTGATTCAAAAAAAAATGATGATTTTTTTTTCTTAATTATATCGAAAATATTGTTGGGAATGACAAAAAAAAATCCTGTGAAAGTTTAAGCTTTTAATATTAATATTAAGAGGTGCCGCATCGCAAATTTCGATTTTCCATTTAAATAACATGGGAACGATATTCTCTTGCACTTTGGAATTTTATAGCTCACGTTGGTGACAATATTTCGGAATGACCAAGGTATATTCTTGTAGAAAATTGAACGATCTACAAAAAAGGTCTCGTACAAGTTTTTGATATATTTATTCCTTCAAAAGTTATTCGAGGTCAAAGTTGAACTAAAGAGAAATTTTAATATTTTTTCAATTTTTTGACGCAACCATCAATTTTATGAGAAAATTTTATAGGATATTTTTTGTAGAGCACATTTTTTTCTATAAATGATTTCTATCAAAGTTTTAGATATTTTTCACAGGTCCTAAGTTATTTGCATTAAACTGAAAATTCCCTGAATTATTATATTTTTAACATAATTTTTTTTTATTTTTATTAAAAACTTAGGACCTTTAAAAAATATCAAAAACTTTTATGGAGATAAGTTATAGAAAAAAAAGTGCTCTACAAAAAATGTTCTTTAAAATTTTCTTATAAAATTGATGGTTGCGTCAAAAAATTGAAAAAATATTAACATTTCTCTTTAGTTCAACTTTGACCTCGAATAACTTTTGAAGGAATAAATATATCAAAAACTTGTCCGAGACCTTTTTTGTAGATCGTTCAATTTTCTACAAGAATATACCTTAGTTATTTCGAAATATTGTCACCAACGTGAGCTATAAAATTCCAAAGTGCAAGAGAATATTGTTCCCATGTTATTTAAATGGAAAATCGAAATTTGCGATGTGGCACCTCTTAATATTAATATTAAGAGCTTAAACTTTCACAGGATTTTTTTTTTGTCATTCCCAACAATATTTTCGATATAATTAAGAAAAAAAAATCATAATTTTTTTTGAATCAGTCTAATTTACATTAATTCCTTTAGGACTCCCTGTGAAAAAAAAGCGTTTAGAGGCATTTTGAAATCATTATATTTAAAACACCTTTAATAACTTTAAATGACGTCTAATGGGTTTTTTGAAGATTTTAAATGTCATTAAATGCTCTTTTTTAACAGGGTTGGTCATGAAAAGTAGTTTGAACACTTTAAATTTAAGATTTTTCCTTCTACCGAAAAATTGCTCCATATATTGTAATGTTTTAGGCAAAATTTGAAATCAAAAGATTAGAATGCCTTTCGATTTTATATGTTCATACGTCCCTGCCATTCCCTGGAATGCATTTTATTTTTTAAATGCATAATTGCATAATAAATATCACTATTCCTAAAACGCAAACATCATATTGCTCTATTAATTAAAAATTGTTGTGAATAGTGCAAATGATGCTTCCTGTTTCTCCGAAAATAAATTGTTACCTATTTCCGCTTTAACGAAAAAAATCCCGTAGGAGAACAATATCACCGTTTTATTGAGACAAATTTATTTAAAAAACTCCTACCTTTGCTTCTTTAGACTTCGACGTAAACTTTAAATCCTTCCTTTGCGGCAACGGTGACCATCCGAAAATCGGAGTCGTCCGACCACATTCTGCGGCCAATTCCATGTTTGTTTTTAACGAACTTTTAAATAATTCCATTTTGAAATGCCAAAAAAAATTAATTTTGATTTGACCGAACTATGTTTTTATTTAAAAAATCAATTTTCAAATATTTTAAGATTAACCACTCCCGCGTCCCGATATTATTAACAGATTTGAATATTTTTTTCGCTGATATTTTCTTCATTGTTATCAAATTGACTTAATACATATTTGTAAGAAGGAAAACTGAAATATCTACTTGCAAGTATGGTGTCGCACCGAATGAAAATGGGATCCCATCGGAAAATTGTTTTATACCCAAACGATCACGTGAATATCTTTCCTAATTAAATTAGGGATGAAGGTCGGGGCTATAATGTGACGACTTGTTGACTCGCCCCCCAAGAAAAGCTCTTGTTATCACTTGGGCTTTGTGGTTGGAATGCACGTGTGTTTTTCGTGTGTATATGGAGGCGCATTGAACTTGACCTTCACAACACAATCGATTCACCGCGCTTAGGGGATGTTTTCACCCTCTATTATCCCTGACTTCAACATTGAAAAGCTCAAAAAGCTCGTGAATTTTGTTGTATTGACAAGGCTTTTCAGATTTGACCATCAATTTATAAGTATTATTATTTTTTTATTCAATTGCAGAGAAAACCTAGTTTAATTTATGTGTATGTATGTTTTTTTTTAGTTCAAGCAAGGATTTACGTGAAAGGGCTTCACTTTCATTAAACATAATTGATTCCTTGAATATTTATAGAAAAAAAAATGATGCAATCTTGAACAATTTTATTAATGAATTGAGGATTATATAAAGTTGATTTTCTCCCGAAATCATCTTGGTGGTGTTTTATATGGGAATATTTCTAAGTTTGAAGGAGATTATAATATTTACTCTTTACAAATATTGTATTGTAACGTATACTTTTATAGAGGTAACCAAGTAATTCGATGATAAAATGAAAAGGGTGGAAAGGAAAAAATCTGTATTATTTGTTAGGGTAGATAGGGTGTCCCAAGCTATAAGGGCAATTTTTTTTTTATGGAAATTCAAAGGGTATACCCTCTATTTTTTTTCTATTTGATCCAAATAACTAAAATATTAAATATTACCGCTATCCAACAACAATAAGCCGTGCCGACTTGATCTCTAACTTTTATTATAAAAATTAATGTAGAATCCATACAGGAATATAAGATCTTTATTAATTTAGTAAATAAGACACTGTTTTGTCTGTATCTTATATTTATTAAGTATTTATTATTAAAAGGACATTATTCAGTAGTTTTTCTTTTCAACATGTTTTTCCAGTTAGAATATAATACGATTGAAATAAAGTCATCAATGATTTTCTTTGTAATTAAAAATGAGCTTATCTACCCTTATCATATATCTTAGTAATTAATAAAATGTATATTATTACTTGGCAGACTAACCGTAAAATAAGTCACTAAGTTTATTTTTCAATAGGATATAGCATTTACTGGTTGTATAAATTTTACTTTCGGTTATTGGTCTACATCATTATCAACGGACAATACTGACAATTCATCTTTTAAATACCATAAATGCTGACAGAACTTCTGTAAAGTTGATTTTAAGATCCATTTGTCTATTTTTTTTTTCAAAAGCTTTCATGGTCTATAAAATCACAAAAAATCACAGCATAAAAAATCACAAGCTAAGGTGCTTTTAAAACTAAATTGCATTGCAGCCAAGGTTTAGTATTAGATGCCAATAGTTAATGTCAGTAAATTAATTCTCAATAGTTATCTTTAGTGATTTTTTTAGTTAACTCAATTCAGTAAAATTCTAACATTTTGTTCATTTCTGATGCATTGAGTTATGACAACTTTTCAGTACTATTCGGTATTTTCTTGAAATTAATATTTTTCAATTTGCATGGAAATTTGTCAATAATCGAATATCAAGACATTTTAATTGTCTGGCTAATTTTTTCCTCAAACATACCTTTGAATACTAATTCGTAGACGTGGTGGCAGCAATTAAAAGGGAGCAATTTTTTACTTAGTTTCTGCACTCAAAAAGCATAGAAGTCCCATTAATACAACCTATATGTGATGCAGTAATATCAGAACAAAAAATTTGCAGTTTATTTTCAAGATTTCAATCAATAATGGCATTCCAAACTGCCTGTTCTCCTTCCCGAAGAGTTGTCCAATTTTGGTACAGCGATAAGTTGTTCTTTATAACCACTTTATAACCATATGAAATATCTATCAGTAATCGTTCTTCTTTTGATTTTCATGCATTTAAAGCCAGGAAGAGTTTACCATCCTAATGGACAGTTACAGTATCCGGTACTCATTTTGGGAATCAACTTTCATAGTTTCTCGTGGTCTTTTTGCTTTTCCCTACGAATTCTTTGAGTAGAGGAATTACTTATGAGAAATTTATCATTTTTATGTCCTAATGCCTCAATAGTTACTTCAGTAGTTCACAAATTCTTATACTACACTGACGCCAATCTAATACTACCACTAGTTAAAGTTTCATTAGTATCGAATTGTGTGCTAATAGCTGAGATGAGCAAATTTGCTTATAAATCCCCTTATTTCAGAATAGGAAAACAAATTTATTTGTAGAATTTAATTTTCATTTTTTTTTTAAATTTCCCTAAGTTTAGTATATAGTCGTTAGTTTTTTTACATAGTTAGGTAAAGATTTAATCGGTTTATGTGCCTTTTCACAGTAAATAATGCATTCGTGAATATATTTTCGCATTTATTAACACATAAGTTTATTTCATGGATATTATAGAACGGAATTACCTGTCCTTGTCCGTTTTAGGGAAGTTTGGAACCGGTTATTTGATGTTTTACGTTTCCTATTAAAAATATTTCCATTTTAGAGCTGAGTAATTTCACCGACATGTTGATTGAATGAAAAAAAAATACTTATTAAACAAATAAGCAATAGAAAGCACATCCATACGTTAAGTCCCGCGCGCCTTTGTATACAAGTATTGGTATGTTCCGATGCAAGTCTGGTTGCAGTGGTTCTAGGGGCATGAAAATTTAAATACAATCGTCTTAAGTCTTAACAATATTCGAATAAAATTAGGGGGTATGCCGTATGCGTTGAAAAAAAGAAGTTTTCGATATTTCTTGATACACGGATTTATATTAACCCTAAAGTCACTAAAGATCTTAGTAAATAACAATAAAAAAGTCGTTATTCGTCTTAAAAGTTTAGATGAAAGAATAAATCATTTAAATGCCTAAGATGGTTGCTTTAAAACTGATATAGTGGAGTCTCTGGAGCCTTAAAAACACAAATATCTCGGATTTTCGCAACAGTGAATGAGTTTTAAAAATTCAAAAAGGAATGTTTAACTACTTATATATATATATTTATTAGACTGGGCCAAAAAAATCGACTATTTTTTTTTGAAAAGTATATCGAAAATATTGTTTAAGGTGGCAAAAAAAAATATCGGGAAGTTTTGAGCCCATAATATTAATATTAAGAGGTCTACCATCTTTGATTTCGATTTTTTATTTGAGCTTTCATTTTTGCGTCAATGCTGTCAAACTATCAAGGTAAAAAAAATCATTTACACATATATTTATAGAAAAATAATTAAAAATTTCCTACAAAAAACATCTTTTTGAAAATTTTTGCCAGACACGCCGTTTCCGAATAATCAAGCTTCAGACATTGATATAATTTTTAGATTTGTCTTCTTTATTTTGGAATTTTGTAACTAACGAACAAATGAATATATAGAAATGAATAATAGAGATTCTTGAAGGGAATTTAATGCTCTACAAAAAAGGTTTTTTAACGTTTTTTACATAAAATCACTCATTCAAAATTGGTTCAACAATGAAAAAAACAATAATTTTATATTTCATTCAACTTTAATTGTGAATAATTTTTGAAAAAGTGATTTTATGTAAAAACGTTAAGAGACCTTTTTTGTAGAGCATTAAATTACAAAAAGGGTTTATGCATTAACAAGTTGTGCTTTTGGTTTTTTTTACATGTCAATTTTTATCTTCAAAATTTATTGAAACTCTGGAAACTAAAAGAAAAATATATTTTCTTGTCAATGTATATAAGCTTAAATGTATACAAAGTGGATCCTTAGTTGATTTCGATTTTTGTTGCTAAAATTGGTAATATTTTTTTAAACTATTTCATTATTGTTATTTTAACTTTAATTTACGAAGTGCTTTCGAAAAGTGGATCTTGATTTAAATATAAAACAATCCCTTTTTACAATCACAAAATAACATGTGTCATAGTTTATATCCAAAGCTGGTAATTGATATTGAGATTGGGGTTAACATGCTTTTGGAATACTTGGATCCCCCAATTTTCATATCTATTCCAAAACTTTTCAAATAGGTAAACTTTTTTGTATATATAAGGTATATAAGTACTTAAATATTCCTGTTTGAATTTTTAAAATTCATTCACTGTTGTAAAAGTCCAAAGTAAAAGCCTTAGGCACTCCACTAATAAGAGTTGGGTTCGAATCTTGTGGTGAGCAAATTTTCAATATTTCTCAGTTTACGGATTCTCATTAACCCTAGAGTCGTTAAATATCTTATTAGTTTAAATAAAACAATAAAGAACCACTAAAATTGATAAAATGTAACTTACATTCCAATCTATTTCATGTAAAATTCCCATTTAATCATTTTTTCTGGTTCCTAGGCCCTTTTTTTTGAGTTTCTGGTCTCTGAATAGAGAAGTATGAAAGAGGGAACATGCTCCGGTGCTTTGTGACCTGGTTCATTGTAGTTGAATCTAATCTTATTAATCAGTAGTTCTGGATCATTCTAAGATGCATTCTAAGATGATTTTCATTTTATTGTAGTTGTTTAATACTGGTTCTGATTTTATAAATAATTTCTACCATTTCCCTACTCTTTACACTTCTTATGCATTTGCTTTTCATAAAAAAAAAATCCTGAAATTCCAACACCATTTCGGCCATAATTCTATAAATATTAGTACGAAATATATTACGAAGATTGGTTTTATTTTACTGACGTATTGGAAATATTAGTGTTTGATTTTACGTTTCAGTTTTGTTCTTGGTTCCAGGTCGTCAGATTTGTTTCTGGAATAAATCTTAGCAGGGACTCAATTGGATCTTTATGAATATTCCCCAGCTCATACCTATGCAATTCTAAGGAGCTAAGGTAGGTAATAAAGACGTATACATTAAAAGTTTTATAAGTACCTTGCATATATGATGCACCATCACTGCAATTACTAATATCAATTTTCATATTTTTTAAAATTTCGCATATTTGGTTTCAGATATTTTCTCCTGTTGTTGAAGTACAATTAACAAGGTAAATTTAAATAGATAGAAGTAACAGTTGTAAAAATTTAATATCATTTCAATAGAAAAAATAAGAAATTTGACTATATTTGTGGGCCAGTAGGCCCACGAGGATATTGCACCGATAGCCCACCGGGATACCGGGAATATCCCGGTGGGCTAGTTCAGCACGAGATATCAATTGGCTTAAAAAACAAATTGCTTAAAATCAATCAATAATTGTCATTTAGTTGTCAAAATTCAGTGACTTAAATTTTATGAAAATCATGTCAATTTCAACGATTTATATCTTGGATTTAAACGGAAAGGTCCTTCTCGGGCATAACTATCGAGGGGATTTAAATCCGGATGTGATCGATCAATTTATGCAAGCGTTGAATGATAGTGAGGAAGAAGGGCAACTAACGCCCATTGTACAGTGCGAAAATTGTTCCTTTGCATACATTAAAATCAATGACCTCTTCTTGGTGGCGGCAACTTCCAGAAACGCCAACATTACCATGGTTCTAATGTTTCTGTACAAACTTAAACATATCATGACCGAATACTTCAAAGAACTTGAGGAAGAAAGCATCCGCGATAACTTTGTCGTCATTTATGAGTTGCTTGATGAAATTTTAGATTTTGGATATCCGCAAACGACTGACGTGAAAATTCTGCAGGAATATGTGATGCAGGAACGCCACAAATTAAAAACGAAACCCCAACACATTCCTGCGGCTGTGACAAATGCGATTTCCTGGCGCTCCGATAACGTGAAGCATCGCAAAAATGAAGTGTTTCTTGATGTTATTGAATCGATCAATCTTTTGGGTAACACCAAAGGTCATGTGTTAAACAATGAGATTTATGGGAAGTTGAAAATGCGAGTAAATCTTTCGGGTATGCCAGAGTTGCGGCTTGGATTGAACGATCGAATTATCTACGAAAATGCTAGTCGTAACACGGAAAAATCGATTGAATTGGAAAATGTGCAGTTTCATCAATGCGTGCGATTGTCACCATTCAATTCTGATCGCACAATATCGTTTATTCCTCCCGATGGTGAGTTTGTATTGATGACCTATCGGTTGAGCTGCATTACCAAACCTCCGATTAGTGTTGAGACCCAAATTGAAACTTTCCAGCATAGTCGAATCGAGTTCACGATCACGGCTAGATCTCAGTTTAAGCAACGTTCCACCGCCAATAATGTGGAAATTTCTGTTCCGGTTCCCGTGGACGTCGATTCGCCAATTTTCCAGAATACAATCGGACTTGTCGTTTATAATCCGGGACTGAATGTGTTCACGTGGTCGATTAAATCTTTTCCGGGCGGTAAAGAGTTTGTGCTTCATGCCCACTTTAAGTTGCCAAGCGTTTCCAAGGAGGAACGTGATGAAAAGATGCCAATTAAGGTGAAATTTGAGATACCGTATTTTGCTACGTCGGGAATCCATGTGAGATACTTGAAGATTATTGAGAAGAGTGGTTATCAAGCTTTGGCCTGGGTTCGATATATCACCCAAAATGGAGAATATCAACTGAGATTTTAAATCGAATTGTAACTCTTAAACCTGATGTAATTCTTAAGGATTTCTAAAGTAAAACACAGTTTGTTGGTGGAGATAAATTAAAAGGGTCTAGCAGGATCCACATGGCGAGTTGGCCCCCAAATAGGAACCTATGTCGAAACTTAAGTTAAAATATCGGCTTGATATACACACACATTTTATATACTTTTCGCGACCAAATTCCTCTTTGACCTGGAGATATGGGCAAAAATATCCCCCCACATGGCTATTTTTCAAAGTTATATATCTCAAAAAATAATTAAGCTAGAAAAGTGAAACCAACGCGAGGCTTTAGATTATTTTACAGAGTATATCATATATTTTTTTTGAAATTTTTAGAAAAAACAATTATACAAAAAAAAATCCAAAAAACAAATGAAATTTTTTATTTATGTGTTCTCTGAAAATGACAATCACGAAAAAAATATATTTTATGCTTCTATATGAGCACTATAACTCATAAAAATTGCGGGAAAAAATAGTTGGTGCAACACTTTGAAAAAAAATGAAATGTGATTTACGCCTAATAGTATACTTCAGTTTTATTTTTTTTCGAAGTGTTTCACCAACTTTTTTTTTCACAAAACTTCAATAAAAAATAGGCCACATGTAGGAGCAAAACATATATTATTTTTATAATTGTAAGTCTAAGAAAACATTAAAAAAAATTGTATTAGTTTTTTTGGTTTTTCTATATTTACTCTTAAGATGATTACTTTCAAGATCAAAATAATTGATCCCAAAAGAAACAAAAAACAACTAGTGTTCAATTTTTATTAAAATAAGAATAAAAAAAATTATCGTTTCACTGTTATAATTTATTACAACTGGAATAATATGCGTCTCCAAATAATTCTGGGTACATATTGACGGCATCTGAATTACTTGGTTTTCTTCGTTTAGCCTTGGATTTTATTCACTGGCTCATACCAAAATTTTTACAGATTCTACCTAAAGTGGGCGAATAAATGAACTATCAAATAATATTTTTAAACAATGTGTAAATAAGCACCTAATATCATTAGGGTAAAAGTAAAATCAAGGCATATGTATAAATAGCAAAGATGGTCGTATATCCAATGATTATGTTTCGAATGGCAAAGATTGCAACAGTATTTTCCGTTATTCCTGTGATTCTCCAGAGAAACTTTACAGTGGGATAGTTCTCATGGAACAGTTTTTATTTGTTATTTTTCATATGAACAATAATTATCCAGAATTCTGCGCCCTACAAGACACTAACTAAATTATTTTAGGTTCATAATATTTCAGTTGCAATAAATTATTACAGTGACAATAATTTTTTTTTATTCTTATTTGAATAAAAATTGAACACTAGTTGTTTTTTTTTTCTGTTGGGATCAATTATTTTGATCTTGAAAGTAATCATCTTAAGGGTGGATCACCATCAGAACGTAAAAGAAAAACTTTTTTTAAACTGCTGCCATTTTTTTAGAGATATTAAAAAACGGTTTTCGGCATGTAAAAGTTGAAATTTTGAACTATTTTTTTTTATTTGCCACGATATGTTCCCCCCTCCCCCTTTTACAGCGCTTTGAAAAAGGGTCTTCAAAAATGAGGAGGCAACCGGGAGACAAGTTTTCTCGGAAACCGGAAGTTGGATCATGATTTTCCAAAGAATGTAGGTTTTGGTAATGCGTCTTCTTGGTACTGAACCTCAAAAATCCGAAAAAAGTTGAAAATTCACAAAATGGGGCGACTTTGAAAAAAAAGTTAAAAAAAAACGACCTTTTTTTTGGACCTTTCCCCCATTCCCCACTTTGAAGGGGGGGAGGCCAATTTCAGAGGTTCAGTACCAAGAAGACGTGTTGAACTATAACATTCTCCAGTTTCAAGTCAATCTGTCGGATAGTTTCTGAGAAATCTTGTCTCCCAGTTTTAAAAGGTTGATTTCAAGAAAAACGCATTTAAAGTTTTTTTAAGATTTTTTTTGTTATTATCAATTTATTCAATTTTTATCAGTGAAAATACATTAGTCAGCTATTCCAGGACCATATAATATATCGACAAATCCTTTTATCACGTTATTCTTGAATGTTATAAGAAGACATTTATGGAAAAAAAAAATCAAAAATTTTTTTTTTCTGACGGTGATCCACCCTTAAGAGTAAATATAAAAAAATATAAAAACTAATATTTTTTTTTATACTTCCTTAGACTTACAATTATGAAAATAATTTATGTTTTGCTCCTATATGTGGCCTATTTTTTATTGAAGTTTTGTGAAAAAAAAGTTGGTGAAACACTTCGAAAAAAAAATAAAACCCAGGTATACTATTAGGTGTAAATCACATTTTATTTTTTTTTCAAGGTGTTGCACTAACTATTTATTCACGCAATTTTTATGAGTTATAATGCTCATGGAGAAGCATAAAATATATTTTTTTCGTGATTGTCATTTTCAGAAAACACATTAAAAAAAATTATTTCATTTTTTTTTTGGATTTTTTTTTGTATATTTTTTTTCTAAATTTTTCAAAAAAATATATGATATACTCTGTAAAATAATCTACAGCCTCGCATTGGATCCACTTCTCTAACTTAATTAGTTTTTGAGGTATATAACTTTGAAAAATAGCCATACGGGGGGACATTTTTGCCCATATCTCAAGGTCAAAGAGGAATTTGGCCGCGAAAAGTATATAAAATGTGTATGTATATCAAGCCGATATTTTAACATAAGTTTCAACATAGGTTCCTATTTGGGGACCAACTCGCCATGTGAATCCTGCTAGAGTCTTTAATTGAAAATAAAAATGATTAGGTTTATGTATTTGTCGTTTATTATAATACGTAGATATATAAAATAGTTTGTATAAAATTAATAATATTCACAAGAATATATATGTTAATTGGATATCAGGCGAAAGACTTTAAACTCTCTTAAAATCTAAGTCAAGTTAACATAAAACCATCACCGATTTTGTCCTTGGAAAAATTTTGCGTTTATTCTAATCATTCATGAATAATGCATGCCATTTTTTAAAAAATAAACGCAACTCATTGTCAACATTCCTCGTATAACATTCGAGTCGATTTGATAATTTTGGAAAAATATTGCTTATTGTGTGTATTGTTTTTCAATGTATTTGGCAATCGTGCTCCATTGAATGTTTGTTGTTCCTTCATAGATCGAACCCACTTTGCAGTCCCGATAGAACTTCTCCTGCGGGAAGTCTTTGGTGAAGCCTACACCACCCATCCAATCGATGCATTTGACCGTTGTGCGTTGAGCCACTTCGGACGCAAAGTATTTGGCCATCGAAGCGTCTTTCTTCACGTCGAGACCCTGCTGCTGAAGACGAGCCGCATTGTATGTCAACAATCGAGCGCATTCGATTTCCGTGGCAATTTGAGCGATTTGATGTTGCATTGACTAGAAGAAAATGCATTGTTAGTTGAGTTATATCTATTTTTTTTCTGTATAAACATACCTGAAAACTGAAAATTGATTTTCCGAATTGTTTACGTTCGAGGGTGTAGGGAATTGTGGCGTCGAAACAGCCCTGTGCGATGCCAACTTGTTGGGCCGCAATTCCGATACGGCCCTCGTTTAAAACGTGTGCGATATATTTATATCCGTCGCCAAGTTTACCAAGGATGTTCTTAGATGGCACTCGAACGTTGTCGAAATGGACCATACACGTACCAGAAGCCCGAATTCCTAGTTTGTCTTCCTTCTTTCCAATCGAAACACCGGGCATTTCACGTTCCACAATAAAACATGTAATTCCACGATAGCCCTGAGGACAAAAAGGGAAGTTTTAAGTAAGTAAAAATTTAAGGGTATTATTGTAAAGTTTCAGATCCTCGATGATGATAAATAGGTAAAAATATTCTGAGGACTAGGATCAAATAATAATCAGTCAAAGTTTTGACTGATTATTATTTGATCCTAGTCCTCTGAATATTTTTACCAATTTAAGGGTATTTTTTTAGGGATCCGGTAGATTAAATAATTTTAAGTTCAAAAGATAAGAAATTAAATATATGATCCCCATTTAACTGATAAAAGGTCATTGAATGATCTCCAATTCTCGAAAATTAATGAGGACAATTATTAAAACTAAAACATTTCCAAATTTCTTCATCTTAAAATTGACTTATAAAATGTTAACTTCAATGAATCTTGTCCTAATTTTCCCATTTAATATTAGATAGCTTAAAAATTCCTAGTTTGTTTAGTTTAAAATGTTTTTCATCAGGATTTCATCATCCGAAATCAAAATAAGATAAAGTTATTGTAAACTCAAAATAATAATTGTTGGACCTTTGATCGCAGAGCTCACCACCAGGGAAACCCTATGAGGACTTTGTCCTCATCAATCAGATTGTGACGAAGCAAAAATTGAAGAAATAGTTGGACAAAAAAATAATACTTTGACCTCTGGAGAATGATCTACGTCATTTCAGCGGCAAGTTTATCATTTCAGGGAGGCTCGACTACCAAAATGATTAAATAATTGTTGGAATAATTTAGCAAATTAATTATTTTGAGGTTTTTGTAAGGCGATTTTAATTATTGGTAACGGTTCTCTAGGAAGTTTGAACGTTGGTAGGTCTATTAAGAGAATACTGCTATTTGAAATAGTAACTTCAAACTATAGGGATAAATATTATGTCAAGAATATGAGGAAAATGTAAAAGGGTCTCAACTTTGGGTCACCTGGATATGAGCTGAGAAATATTCAAAAAGATCCAATGGGCTGTCTACTGAGATTTATTGACCAGATTTGCTTCTAATATAAATCTCAGCAGACAGCCCATTGGATCTTTTTGAATATTTCTCAGCTCATATCCAGGTGACCCAAAGATGAGACCCTTTTACATTTTCCTCATATTCTTGACATAATATTTATAGTTTAAATTTACTTTTTCAAATAGCAGTATCTCCTTTTAATGTTCTAAACTAATTTTAAAACATATGTAGACGTTAATTTTGAACTTTACTTGATTATGAAATATTCATTTAAAAATGCAAAAAATCGTTGAGTTTAAAATGCTTAAAACGATCTCCTATTGGTCCGGGTTAAAATGACGTCACAGTACAGAAAATTCAAAATTCCACGAATGTTTTCCTATGACAAATGCCAACAAATGTATAGTATGGTTGTTTAAATCTTTCAAACTTAATGTTAATGCTGTGTATACAATATATAGGATATATTGTGGCTCAATTTATGTAGTATAATTTAATATAATAGTATATAAAAATCATACCACAAACATAAATTTGAATAGAAGTTCAAACCAAAATATTCATGACGTATTGCCCAGATACGTATTCAGATTCACTCTGTAAATCATCACAAAGCAGTTATGGAGTGATCCAAACTACTTGATGACCACTGAGGAAGATTGCTTGGCAATCGAAATACGTATCTGGACAATACGTCGCGAATATTTTTGTTTGAACTTCTGTTCAAATTTATGTTCATGGTATGATTTTTATATACTATTATATTAAATTATACTACATAAATTGATCCACAATATATCCTATATATTGTATACACAGTATTGTTGTTCAAAGTCAGCGAAAAAATCTTAATTTGATTAATGTTAATGATTGAAACCATTTAAAATATTTGCAATTTAATGTAGCCAGGTATATTATATTACACTTTGTAAATTTTTTAAAGAAAATATTTACCCTTGAATTGGTAAATTTACCCTTGAAAAATTATAAAATCATTTTCATTTGTTGAGGGATAAGGTATTTAGATTTTCATTTATATACTTAAGAGTTAAAAAAGTAAAAAAATAATTAAATACTTTGATTTAATCACCAAATGGGATCAAAGATTTTAAGCCAATAGCCTAAAGAAAGTTACATATAATACATTCAGAAAGGATGCAATATGCATTTTAAAAAGACCCACTCTTGGGGGCAACTTCCGCATAGAATTAGAATTGGTTTATTTTGAAATGCAAATTTATTAAAACTTTTTTTGTCTTGTTTTTCCAACGTTGGAAAATAATTTTAATTGGCTTTCTAAAATCTAAACCAATAAATATTTTTAGATCAAACGTGTAAAGGTCTTGGTCGTCGAAAACACCACGAGAATATAGAAACAAACATACTAATCTAATAAATAAATTAGAGAAAAATGCAGCATCATCTTGTTGAACAGATAATCCTTATCAGTTTATGGAACAATTATTTGCTCTAATATGGTAAACAATTCGATAATCGATTTAATTGTTTGATATTTGGAAGTGAATAACATTTGTAAGCAATATTTTTTTCTTTTGTAGTAGTAGAATTTGTTGACTTACATCTTCGGGATTTGCGTTGGCCATCACCAAGAAAACGCCGGCAATGTCTGAATTGGAAATCCACATTTTCGAGCCGTTCAGGATGTAATCGTCGCCGTCTTTTTTGCCGTTGGTTTTCAACGAAAATGCGTCGGTTCCGGCTGTGGGTTCGGAGATACAAATACTTCCACACTAAGAAAAAAATTGATTTATAAACCTTATGATTTTTTTGTACGTTTGATAGGCATTTCGTATATATAAATTTGTTTTTTTTTTTCGATTGCTATCAGGAAGTAAACGTCCACTCGTTTGACCCCCATATGCTTTCGGGGGTGAAAAGAGTTGACGATTTTTTTTAAGCAATCAGGTAGAAACGAATGGTTCTATTAGTTTGGATATTGATAATTATTTTAATTATTTCCGAGTCACAATTAATTAATGAATAATAATATATGTCTTATGACTCAATTTTTTCTTTATTACGACGCGTTTCAACAGTCTTTGGCGGCCATCGTCAGGTAATGATTATTTTGTCAGTTGTAAACAAATTTCGTGATGAAAATTTGATTTTTCACCACGAAATTTGTTTACAACTGACAAAATAATCATTACCTGACGATGGCCGCCAAAGACTGTTGAAACGCGTCGTAATAAAGAAAAAATTGAGTCATAAGACATATAATTATTATTAATTAGTTCGGATAGTATTGCTAATACAATTGTGGTACACAAACTTATAACCGTCAATCATTATGGTACAAATATTGAAGTTTTTTAACTTTTTACATTTACTCTTAACAATTCCCAACAATAACACCGATCGCTTGATTAGCATCTTCACAAATGGACTTAGGTTGAGGACTTCCGTTATAAGTTCTTAAAGATTTAGATTTTAACTTTAAAAACTTTTAAAAAAATCGAAAATCATACCGTATCGGTGGCAAGTCGAGGCAAATATTTATCTTTTTGTTCTTCGGTGCCCAATTTAATGATCAATGAATTGACTAAAGTGTTGTGAATATCGACACAAGCGGACACGGATGCATCAATTTTGGAGAGTTCTTCAACGGCCAAAATTGCTGACATAAAATTTGCACCGGTGCCCCCATATTTGGGATCAATTTCGATTCCCATCAACTGAAAATAAAATCAATTAATTGGTGTCAACTTTTCCGCTATAAGCAGGGCATTCACGCTCCGACTTGCAGTCCAACTTGTGGTCCAACTTTCGAAGTTGGGCCAACTAGTAGTCCGACTAGTTGGACTGCAAATCGGATCGTGAATGACCTGCTTTAGTCTCTGGTAGCATTTTTAATGGTCCCTATTTGTGGAGAATAGTTGGGAAACGAATGGTAGATTTTATTAGGGGCCGTTCATAAAAAACGTTCGCATACAAGGGGGGGAGGTATTGCTGAGTTTGACAAGATGTGACAGTGGGGGTAGGGGGTCTTCGGTAACGTGACGTTCACCGTTCGTCAAAAAATTTAAAATTAATATTTCTTTCGACTATTTTTCTTTTTCAATTGTTATCATGATAAAAAGTCATTCATTTCGTATTTAATAAATATTAAATATATAGAGTTTTTAAATGTATAGAAATTTGTGCACTTTTAATTGAAATTTATCATATTCAGCGGGGGGAGGGTCTTAGTTTTGTGACGAAATATTTCTAGGGGGTCACATAAAGTGTGACACAGTGTGACAATGCGGGGAGGGGGTCAGAAAAAGCTTATTTTAGCGTGACGTATTTTATGAACGGCCCCTTACAAATTTTAGCGAAGGCCGTTTACAGTTTGACCTTGTCCAACTACGTTCTACGTTGGTAAGGGTTGGTAAAACAGGACAATTGGACTTTTAAATTCAATTTTAAAATTTTTTTTTCGATATACTTTCGATATATTTAATGTTTTCTGGTTTATGAATGTGGAAATATTTCTCTTTAGAGTCTTATTTTGAGTTCTAAAGATTTTACAGAGAAATTTTTCAACCAAAGAATAAGGCGATTATAAATTAATCCCTAGGGTTACCAACTCTCCAGTTTTAGTCCGGAGACTCCAGAAAAATTAAGCTTTCTCCAGACTCGAGTTTATACAAAAAAAAAAGGATTTTTTGTTTATATTTTGAACACTTTTTCTTGTAAATATATCTTATTCTTTTTATTAAATGCATCTCTCCGGATTAAGGTATAAGATCTCCAGACTTTCTAAAATTTAGAATTGGTAACCCTATTTATCCCTATTGGTATTCGCCAATTTCCCTATAGTTTCCCAACTATTGCCGCCAATAGTTTGTTGAGTAACAGTACAATATGTTCCATTGCCCAATTAAAAGTATATACCTTTAAAAATGCTACCAGGACAAAAAAAAATAAAACTTTAAAATTACCCCACTCTCGAATAAATTCTTTACGACGGAATCGAGGAGTTTCCCTTCATTTTCCATTTGTTTCACAAACGGTCCAATTTGTTCCACTGCGAATTTAGCGGCTGAAAAATTGTTAAAAACATTTTACTGATATTGAAGTGTTATCGGTGAATTTCGTGAAACAACAAAGATAATTTTAGTGGCAAGGACAAGTCAATTTACGATTTATTTCGTTGACATTAGTTTGAATAATTCCTGAGGAGCGAATTATAACTCTTCAGCGACTTATCAATTTACGTTTGAGATATTTCTTTCGAACCAACACGAACTTTGGAATCGACTTGTGATATTTAAGAGTTTCAATTTCAATTGAAATGGGTCATTGGAAATGATGAGACAAATTTAATTTAGCAGATATTTCGCTGAAGCAATTATAATTTAATATAAAAGATGATAATGTTTTGCAAAGAGTCCAACGTGGTTTGTTTGATTTGTTGAAAGTTGGTGAAAGTTGGTGAGGGGGTTTGAAGCAAAAGAGTTGACGAGACGTTTGCAAATTAAATAGATTGCATGCAAACCATAAGATAATTTTCTTCCTTTTTTTGTAAATATCTAATTGAAAAATTTATTTCCTACGTGGAGGGGTCTCAAGGCCATGTTTTTTTTTCTATTTGTTCAAAATTAGCCAAGTCGATAAGAGTTTTATGGTACCATATTGTCATTAAATTTTCGTTTCTTGATGTAGGGAACATCGAAAACAGTTTTGGATAATTACAATTTTTATCAAATATTCAATGAAATAAACACCAAGATAACGAACAACCTTCCCCCAAATAGTGTAAAAAATCCTTGGAAAACGCCTTAAAAATGTTCTTTAAAAAATTAGAGATATTTCCTGGTAATTATTCATCAATCTTCGCGTACAAAAACCGGTTTGGGATGTAAATCAAAAAAACAATGGATTAAAAACTTTTTTGGAGAAATAGTAATGGCCTTACTCGATTCCTTCATCATTTGCTCATCTTCGGTGAGAAACGTTAAGGGCTTTGGGTCTGTTGCAAAAGCTGATGTCGAACATTCTTGCAATCTTCTGGCCAATAAATAGTTTTTGTTCGATCGTAAAGCCTATAACCGAAAAAAAAAACTTTCAATAAACACCTCAACAATGCATTTAAATCAACAACAATAAAAAAAATGTATATAATTTCCCACCTTGCAAAACAAAGTTCGGGCACATGAATTCATTTTTAACGAAGAAAAAAAAATAAAAAAGTTAACTTAAAATTTAAATAAATTTCGCGCGGCTGCTCTCAATTGTTTTACGGCAAATTGCGAACTAGAAGCGCACGCAAAACGAAAAATATATATATACGATCGACATCTCATTTTCTTCAGATACATTTTCAATGAGATAAACAGAGACGCGAGAAAAAATTTTGAAAAATTAAACAGGTTTTTTGAAAGAATGAAATGAAAAAAATGGTGTGTACAATAAAGTGTATCTTTGCTCTTTGTTTATAGAAAATCGTTGTACTTTTTTTTCCGTCTACTAGCCGATCCGGTTCAATTTCCATAAGCGCTACGTTGGTTTCTTTTCATTCATATAAGCGAGGCAAGGATAGCTGACTAGTGTTTCGAGCCATTCATTACGAACAACACATGCGTACTTCCAAAAGACCTTTCCGGTGATTTTCTGTTGTTGGTTGCTGTTGTAGGTAAGGAAATAATTTTTTAATCCTCCAACATCCATCTATAAAACCAAACATATCGAATCTAAATGATTGAAATGGATTTATTTAAAGTTGAAACTTTCATTTTGAATTCATATTTGTTTTGTAATATACCCCGAATGTGGTTTTTCAATAACCTAAAAGTTGGTGACATACTATAATTTCCATGTGTTTGTTAATATTGGGTTAATTTTTAGGAACAGCTTTGCTACAAAGATGAAGTTCAACAAATTGGTTTCGGCGTCGAGAAAGAAAAACCGTAAACGCCACTTTACGGCACCGTCACATATACGACGAATTCTTATGTCGGCACCTTTATCGAAAGAACTTAGATTGAAATACAATGTTCGGTCCATGCCAATTCGAAAAGATGATGAAGTACAAGTAAGTTTGGGTCTCAATGGATTATGAAGGCATGTTGGGATTATATGTGTTGGCTTAGGAATTACTAGTTTCATAAGGAAGTACACTGTCAATGATCCAGAAGTCTAATCTAAAGTGTTAGATTCGAAAAATTCTACTAAAAGGATCTAACTCTAAGTATTAATATTGCTTTACTTCTTATGATTAATATATTTCTGTCCTTTTGATTTTGTAACAAGTCAGGGAAAATTTCTTCATAATCGTATTAGCATTTAGAATGAAAACAATATCGACAATGTCGTAAAGTAACATTTTAAATTAGGACCTTATGTAAAGAATAGTATGCTCAGTAAAATATAGATAAAAAATGTAAAGTTGTTATCTTAAAGAATAATTTATATCAGCGACGTAGCTACCTAGGGACTATATACCTTATAAATAACTTAGGACCTGTGAAAAATATCAAAAACTTTTATAGAAATAATGACTCAAGTGTACTTCAGCACACCCCCAATCTGGCAACGTTGCATTTTCGACTTTGTTTTTAATTTAATTCGCGATATTTTTGTTAATTCAATTCTAATATGTTATAATTCTCTCTTTTATGGCTAAATTTTCATTATGGACCGACTTAGTCGCGAATTAAATTAAAAACAAAGTCGAAAATGAAACATTGCCAGATTGTGGGTGTGCTAAAGTACACATGGGCCGAAATAATTTATAGAAAAAAAAGTGCTCTACAAAAAATGTCCTACAAAATTTTCTGATAAAATTGATGGTTGCGTCAAAAAATTGAAAAAATATTAAAATTTCTTTTTAGTTCAACTTTGACCTCGAATAACTTTTGAAGGAATAAATATATCAAAAACTTCTAAGAGACCTTTTTTGTAGATCGTTCAATTTTCTACAAGTATATACCTTGGTCATTCCGAAATATTGTCACCAACGTGACCTATAAAATTTCAAAATGCAAGAGAATATTGTTCCCATGTTATTTAAATGGAAAATCGAAATTTGCGATGCGGCACCTCTTAATATTAATATTAAGAGCTTAAACTTTCACAGGATTTTTTTTTGGTCATTCCCAACATTTTCGATATAATTAAGAAAAAAAAATTAATAATTTTTTTTTGAATCAGTCGAATAAATACGTAACTGGACAATAAAGAATTACACATGTCTATTTTATAAAAGGAAACACTTGAGAAATTTAGAAAAATCGTAAATTAAATGGGACTTAAACAATTTAAGTATGATATGCTTTGTTTTGTCATACAACCGTATGAATAGACTGTAGGTTATTATTACGCATAAATTATAGTAGCAATATCTTTCGAATTGTTAAGGATTAAATTTTTAAAAAAACACATTATTTCCTTTCTCTAGTTGCAATGAGTAGCAAAACCAAGACGTCCCTTTTATCACAGATTTTATTATTAAAATGCAGTGAAATATTTATTGTATTGACCACAGTAATTAAACTGGAATGTAGTTAGAGTTTTGATCAAGAAGGGGAGTTTATGATAAACGAATTTTGATACATAGATTGAGTATTAGATGCAGTGGCGTAGCTACCTAGGGGCTAGGCGGGGCAATGCCCCGGGGCCTTCAAGTTCAGGAGACCGTCAAATCCTTACCAGAAATCTCGATCGAACTAAGCTTTTGGAAATTCAGTTGGAAGTTCACCAATTATGTAAGGAAATAATGAGCAAATATGGAGTGCTAGAATGCGACCTAGCGGAAGTATTTAAAGTAATATTATTATTCTTTACAATTCCTGTCACTTCTGCAGCAGCTGAAAGGTCATTTAGCAAATTAAAAATAATAAAAAAATATTTAAGAAATAATATGGGCCAAATTCGCCGCCGACATTTACCGCTAATAGCCTGGATAAGCCTGGATTTAAACGAAGTCATTGATCCTTATGCGAAAAATAAAGCTAGGAAAAAATTGTAAATATAATTGTTATTTAATCAGTTGGTAGGCCCGACCTTTATATAATAAACCCTTGAATCTTCTCCTATTTCGTTTTATTAGCCAAACCTACACCAAGTATTAATTGTAATTTATGTTGTTACTATTTAATATTTTTGTTGCCTGCCCTGCAGTGCACGAAAAAGAGCTTAAGTAGCTTAACATTTTTAAAGTATTTGTATATTTCATACTTTTATTTGATAAAGCCTAATCAGTTTACATAGCTGTGGGGCCCCATTTTTTAATTTGCCCTCGGGGCCCTTGGTTACCTAGCTACGCCACTGATTTATATAAATCTAATCGAAAAGTTTGTAAAAATAAGAAAGACGATATGTCGAATGTGTGTTGAAAGAAAAATTAGGCACCATGCCTTATTTTCATCTGCCACCAACATTCATATATAAACTTTTTCAGATTCCTGAAACATTGTTTCCCATTTCGGCCAAGTTTTCACAATCAAGTCGTTAGATCTTTAAGGTTGTTTAGAAGAAAATCGCAAGTAATGAGAAAAAATTGATTTAATACTGAAGGTACTCAACTATTTGGGGATACTACGATTCTTCCGGTGCCACGATGTTCTGACAGATTCTTATAGATCTCGACGAAAAAAAAAAAACAAAAATGAAGAATAACATTTTCGATATCTCGCTTAGTTTACGAATTATCGTCCCCTAAAAATGGAAAAACTATTTGATTTTTTTCGCTTTTTGAATCGAATTTCTTAAGATTTTAATGGAAAAAAAAGGTAAATGTTTACAACCGTAACTCCATCAATTGTTTGTGCAAAAAAACATAAAAAAGAAGTCCAGGGTCGAAGCTCCGGTGGGGATTGGGGGGCGAAGCCCCCCTTCCCCCCAAATGTTTACTCAATTTTGGTCTGACTGACTCGCGAATTAAATTAAAAACAAAATCGAAAATGCAATATTGCCAGATATGGGCGACGTCCCACGACTCCTTGTTTATAGTTTTTTTAGCACAAAAATAACTAGTGGAGCTACGGTTGTAAACATTTACCATCTTTTTTTTCATGAAAATCTTGAGAAATCCGTTGAAAAAAGCGAGAAAAATCAATTAATTTTTCCATTTTTAGGGGACGGTATTTCGCGATATTAAGTGAGATATCGTAAAATTTTATTCTTTATTTTTGTTTTTTTTTTTTTTCGAAAAGAATCCGTGAAACATCGTGGCGCCGAAAAGATCGTTGTCTTGCCAACTATTTGAGCTATGTCTTGAGAAAATTTCAATTGGATTTGGGACTTATTAACGGAGTAAAAAATCGAAAAGTTGCGGAATTTTAAATCGCTTAATGTGTTAAGCGGTTTATCCTGTGGGATAAATGGAGAAGTTGTTCATGATTGCAATTAACTCGTGATAGCTTTTTTCGTAGAAATAAACTTTTTTTTAAAAATTAGCGATGGATTCTTTGAAATATTCCGAGTCGATTAATACAAAAATCAATATTTGGGGGTTTCTAAGCAAAATATTTTAACATTAAGATTGAAAATTATTTCAAAATTCAATTCGAGTGTATCAAAGCCTGATAAAAATATCAACAACTGTCTTACATATAAACGTAGAGAAATCCCCCGATTTCTCATAATTCCCCATCGCACTTCTAAACAACCTTAAGTAGAGAACTATTTTTACTTTAGGTGAAGTAAATAGTTGTCAGTAGTAGCCACTAGGGTCCGACCAAACTTTTGGTTTCAGTTTCGGCTGTTGTCAAGCCGAAACTGTATTTGTGAGATAAAAATATTGAGAAATTATCGTTTCTTACTTCTAATATTAGATCTAGTGTTCGACCGAACTTACGATTTCGGCCAAAAAAACGAGTTTCGGCTATCGTCAAGCCGAAACTAAATCGTGGAATAAAAATGTTGCACAAATTGTTTTTCACTTATTATTTGATTTTTCAATTATGAATACTGTTAACTATCAGTTCTTTACAGTTCAGTTATATTATCTTTAATTTTTTTTAGTCCGAAAAAAAACTGATCAAAGTTTAGAAGAAATTATTTTGTTTTAAGATATAAGAAAGAGTATTTAATACTTTGTGGACCTAAACATTTTAGGTAAAAAGTAATTTTGTTTTGTAACTTTTTTTTTTATTAGATACTTTATGCTATTTGTAACTAATACTAAAAAGAAATATTAGGGGCATTTCTTTCAATTCAACCCCTTATTTCAGCATAAATAATTTATTTGAAATAAGAAACGATAATATGTTATGTTAATGATTAGCTCAAATATTAGGGGCTAAATGATTAATGAATACCTATAGGATTTAAAAGTAAATTCTGACTAATTATGATTAATTTTTTGTTTTACGAAAACATGATGGAAGTTTCGGTTTCGGCCAAAACTGAGACTGATGCCGAAATTTGGTTTCGGCCGAAAAAATTAGTTTCGGTCGAGGGCACTAGTAGCCACACATTTTATCCTCTTGTCGATGACAAATTACCACCTAAATCGTTACTTTGATAACTAAGAAATTGCCGATTAGTAATTTAACTTTTTTTACAGGTTGTACGTGGACATTATAAAGGCCAACAAGTTGGTAAAGTTGTACAAGTCTACAGAAAGAAATTTGTAATATATATTGAAAGAATCCAACGTGAAAAAGCCAATGGTATCGCAGTCAATGTTGGCATCCATCCTTCAAAGGTATGTTGGTCATAACATTGATTTTTACCACTAAATCAATTTTTACATTTACTTATGATGAAACTGTTAAACCATTCTCAGACAGTAGAAGTCGACTGTAAAATTGCTGAAGACATCAAAGTTCTTTTGATGTTTTTTGGTGGTTTGCGGTTAGTTTCTACAATTCATGGTTAAACATTTGGCTCTGATCAATATCCCCATATTAATTGTATTTGAAATTTATTTGTTTTTAGTTGCAAACTAACTTTAGTTTTCTTTTTCAGTGTGTAATCGTTAAATTGAAGATGGACAAAGACCGAAAGAAGATCCTTGATCGACGAGCGAAAGGACGCGCTGCAGCACTTGGCAAAGATAAAGGAAAATATACCGAAGAAACTGCTGCAACAGCGGTTGAAACGTCGTAAATTTAACTTTATATATTTAATAAAAAAAATTGTCAGTTACTTGTTATTTCCAATTCGAGTATAAGACAAAGTAAAATACAAAAATTTTCTTTTTGGAATTTGATGTTTCATTTACTATCCCTTAAAGATAATTTTAACAATAACTTTAAATAAGGGCCGGTATTTTCACTTTTGCATTGGTAGGTCTAATCATTAAGATTGCAATTTAATTGATACAATTTATCTGTTAAAAATAAATCTTACACAAATCAGTATTCTTTGGTGAAAAAACCGGTCCTAAAATTTTTGAAGAAATAGGTAAAGATATGAGTATTGGGGAATAGAAAGGTAACTTGGTAAATAAATAATCAGTTTTCTTATTTTGAGAAATAAAAACTAAGTTGTTAAAGTTACGGGAAAATTTTATTAATCAAAAGTTCGTACTGTTAAGATCGTAATTAAGGCGATATTTTTTTGTAGAAATAATGCAAAAGAAATTTCATTCATCTCATGTTCCAAATACTTATAGAAACTTCCCATCAAATGATTCTTCGGCTATTAAAAAGAACACCAAATGTCTTCGAGAAGATTTATATTACACAATTAGTTGTGGAAGTCTGTAAGAGTGATGGTTCGCATAAATGGACTCACGCTTCTTGCACTCATTTTCATCCAGGACTCAGGTGTTTTATTTGTAAATTATTTTAATACTTATATATAGTTTCCCGAGGAATGTAACAGCCGCTATGGTTATAATATTAACGAAAAAAAAAATCCAGAAAAGCTTATGTGAAAACTGATTCTTTTTCAAACTATCAAAAACTCAAAAGAATTTGAACAGCATGTACGGTTAGACGTATATTTTCGATTGGTATTCTTAAAATTTTTTTTGGAAATTTAACGATTTTTGTGAAAATTCAACGATGGTTAACCCACGGTTTTTCTTTGACGGAAAATGACTTCTTCTGCCACTTTGATGGGCAATTTCATCCCTTAAACGTGGTTTGTTTTCAGAAAAATTTGCACAGAAGAACGTATATTTTCGATTGGCAGCCTTAAAAAAATTTAAAATTGACCTTTATCGTGAAATATCAACGATGGTAAACCCACGGGTTTTTTTTTTTGACGAAAAATTGATTTTTCTCGAATTGGAAAAAGCTTGTGATAATATTGTTTAATACATTGTTACGAACCCGAAACTGCCTTTGGTTCGAAAATCATCCCTTAATTAACGTTGGCACATGCGATTGAAGTTTAGATGGTTTGAGAATTTCTTCTGGCACCATGATGGTCGATTTCATGCCTTAAACGTGGTTTGTTTTCGGAAAAATTTGCACAGATGGACGTATACTTTAGATTGGCAGCCCTAATTTTTTTTTTTTTTTGAAATTTGACGATTTTCGTGAAAAATCAACGATGGTTAACCCACGGTTTTTTTTGACGAAAAATTTTTTTGTTTCGAATAAGGAAAAGCTTATGATATTATCGTTTAATACATTGTTACGAACCCGAAATCGTTCTTAGTTCGAAAATCATCCCTTATTTTACGATGGTACATGCGTTTGCAGTTTAGGTAGTTGGATGATTTCTTCTGGCACTTTGACGAAAAGTTACCCTTATCAGGAAAAAACATTATTGGAATTATTCATTTATTTACACATTGTAGACGTTAGGCAACCATTTGTTCAAGAATGTAATTAGGCTGCAGCATTAGCCCCTAGTTTACAACTTGAAGTAAATTGGAGGTATGACTTGTTTTATTAATTTAAATCAAGATGATTTTGCAGATTCAACTTACCTGAAAATTGAGGACAAATGCAGTTTTGTTGGAGTTGAAGGAAGTCCCATCCTTTTGGCAGATTAATGTTTAGTAAGTGGTATTGTTGCTGAAACTTGTAAATATTGTTCTAATTGAATTTTTTCATTTCCTACAGGGGAAGCTGACTGAAGACATTAGAGAATTATTCATTGGATTTGAATTGTTCATCATTTTCAAAAGGACGTCTGAAGAATGGAAGCGCATTGTTCGAGGATATCATTTCCACAATTGGTATATACCGAGAGGAATACGAATGGATTTACTACTTTAATAATTAGTGATTTAATTTTTATTTCAATAAATCAGTGAAGTGAAGTGATAAAGTGATTCAAGTGATAAATAATCAAAATAGCAGACAATTCAAAAACTTCTTATTAACTTAATAATAATTTCCATAAGATTATTGATACAATTGACACTTTTACATAGTTTATACAAACAATTGTAAATATGCACAAAACTGTTATTTTAATATTGTATATGTATATTTAATTGATATTAAACATCAATAAATTTATTTTAATAGAATACATTGTTTCAATTCGATTTACCGTTCCCATCCCCGTGAATTTTATTTTTCAGGGATTATTTTTAAAGTAAGAATACATATAAGAGTTAAATTAATAAGTAATAAGGTAAGTATAATAAAAGGTATAATACAATTTTGTTTTTACGAAAAAAAAGGATGAAGGAGCTAAAAATTTTCCAATGTGGTTAGACAAATTTTCCAAGTTTAACATGGAGCAGCTATGGTTCGAATACGGTTGGGAAATTCTAATTATTTCGATCGAAATTGGTTTTCATTTTTCTCCAAATCTCATTAGAATAGTTTATATATGAGTTTTAACGTCATTTACATATATCATATGATAGCCGCATCGCTAAGGTCGCCGCCACTACCGGAGCTGAGGTCCCTGGTTCGCATCCCGAAGGGGTAAGTGTTTTTTCTTAAATAAAATAATTGATTTCTCTTCCTTACAGTTTATAATATATATAATTAACATTAATAGTTGTTTCCAGACATTGCAACATCGAAATATTCGATAGAACAATTCCAAACTTTCGGGGTTGGAAATGATCGATCGATCGATGGTGCAAATATATTTTTCATTTTATTTTTGCTCATTGGTTTTGTGACGTCACTGAATTTCATATATATGAAGTCACTAATGATGTCACCTAATGACGTCATTCCCGAAAAAAATCGAAAAATGAGCGAATTTTCGATTTTCGAGAAATAGGAGTCCGGGAATGGCTTAGTTACGTCACGAGAGGCCTAAAAACATATCCTAAAGTCGATTTTTTTCGTTTTTTTTGGGAAAATTTTTTGGCCGCAATTCTGAAAAATCCCAAAAATAGGCCCAATTACGCGTTTTTTTTCACTTTTTCCAACTTTAACGCCGTTTTTAGCGAAAACTATCGATCGTAGGTTAACGATAGTAGGCTCATTCGATAGCGCTTGAATTACTCTATCGATGGTGTAAATTTGGTCCCGGAAAACCTTAAGGATAAAAACTTTTTTTTCCCACTTTTCAAAATTTTCAAATCGTCGATGAAATGGTCGACGATTTTATGAAATTTTTTTTGTCGAATTTCTCGATGAAATTCACACCATACATGTCTAGCGTTACGATTGATACGAATATATATAAACTTTTTAGCTATTCGATCCCCTTCATTGATTTTTTCGATAATGAAATTTTTGTTAAACGTCTTAATGCTTTACATATGTTAATTTGTTTTATCGAAAAATTCGATGAAGTATATCGAATAGCTAAAAAGTTTATACATATTCGTATCAATCGTAACGCTATGCATCTATGGTGTGAATTTCATCGTAAAATTCGACAAATAATTTTGCGGAAAAAATCAACGTACATTTGGTCGACGAAATCAAATTTCTGAAAAGTTGAAAAAAAAGTTTTTCCCCATAAGCTTTTCCGGTACCAAATTTACACCATCGATAGAGTAATTCAAGCGCTATCGAATGAGCTATCACTCGTTATCGTACGATCGATAGTTAACGCACAAATCGACGTTAAAGTTGGAAAAAGTGAAAAAAAACGCCTTATTGGCCTATTTTTGGGATGTTTCGGATTTTTGGCCGAAAAATTTTCAAAATAAAAAAGGAAAATAATTAACTTTAGGATATGTTTTTAGGCCTCCCGTGACGTAACTAAGCCATTCCCAGTATCCTATTTCCCAGAAGTCGAAAATTCGCTCATTTTTCGATTTTTTTCGGGAATGACGTCATTGGATGGTGACGTATGTATGACGTCATATACATATATGAACCAAAAAGAAAAAAAAAACTACGTAATCGATCGATCACTTCTCAACCCCGAAAGGTTGGAATTGTTCGATCGAATTATTCGGCTGAAACTAACGATAAGATAATTATTAACAATCGAAAGTGATAATTTACGCTGTAAGGAATTTATATTAATTAGAAATTGGTTAGTAGAAATATAAAAATCTTTTACCTTATTGGGGGATCGATCCTTCGTCTTTCCGTTTCACATTTTCCGTGCGCTTATCGATTCGGCCATTGGAAGATATATTTATGGATCGTTAAAACTCATATATAAAGATTTCTTCATTGACGGAAACTTGAAAAATTTTTTCGATCGAAGGAATTGGAATTTTCCAAAAATATTTTAACCATAGCTGCTCCATGTTAATCCCGGAAAATTTGACTAAAGACATTATAACATTTTATAGTCCTTCACCCTTTTTTTCGAGAAAACAAATTTGTATTTGAATAGCATTATTTTGCATAATATATAATTCTGCAATATCAAATTACGTAACATAATTTTTTTACAATCGATCGATTTTCGTGGAATTTTCTGGAAAAATTTGAACCATTGCTTCTTCATGTTACGTTCGGAAAAGTTGTCTAACCACATTGAAAACTTTTTAGGTCCTTGATCCTTTTTTTCAAGAAAACAATTTACATGTGCATTGCATTATGATGCATAACATGCAAATTTGTTAAATCGGAAAATTCCATTAAGAACATCGAAAAGTGATTATGTTTTTATATAATAGCTTCGATTGTAGCATAATGCACCTATGGTGTGAGTTTCATCGAGAAATTCGACAAAAAAAAAAATCATAAAATCGTCGACCATTTCATCGACGATTTGAAATTTCTGAAAAGTTGAAAAAAAAGTTTTTACCCATAAGCATTTCCGGAACCAAACTTACACCATCGATAGAGTAATTCAAGCGCTATCGAATGAGCCTACTATCGTTAACCTACGATCGATAGTTTTCGCTAAAAACGGCGTTAAAGTTGGAAAAAGTGAAAAAAAACGCGTAATTGGGCCTATTTTTGGGATTTTTCAGAATTGCGGCCAAAAAATTTTCCCAAAAAAAACGAAAAAAATCGACTTTAGGATATGTTTTTAGGCCTCTCGTGACGTAACTAAGCCATTCCCGGACTCCTATTTCTCGAAAATCGAAAATTCGCTCATTTTTCGATTTTTTTCGGGAATGACGTCATTAGGTGACATCATTAGTGACTTCATATATATGAAATTCAGTGACGTCACAAAACCAATGAGCAAAAATAAAATGAAAAATATATTTGCACCATCGATCGATCGATCATTTCCAACCCCGAAAGTTTGGAATTGTTCTATCGAATATTTCGATGTTGCAATGTCTGGAAACAACTATTAATGTTAATTATATATATTATAAACTGTAAGGAAGAGAAATCAATTATTTTATTTAAGAAAAAACACTTACCCCTTCGGGATGCGAACCAGGGACCTCAGCTCCGGTAGTGGCGGCGACCTTAGCGATGCGGCTATCATATGATATATGTAAATGACGTTAAAACTCATATATAAACTATTCTAATGAGATTTGGAGAAAAATGAAAACCAATTTCGATCGAAATAATTAGAATTTCCCAACCGTATTCGAACCATAGCTGCTCCATGTTAAACTTGGAAAATTTGTCTAACCACATTGGAAAATTTTTAGCTCCTTCATCCTTTTTTTTCGTAAAAACAAAATTGTATTATACCTTTTATTATACTTACCTTATTACTTATTAATTTAACTCTTATATGTATTCTTACTTTAAAAATAATCCCTGAAAAATAAAATTCACGGGGATGGGAACGGTAAATCGAATTGAAACAATGTATTCTATTAAAATAAATTTATTGATGTTTAATATCAATTAAATATACATATACAATATTAAAATAACAGTTTTGTGCATATTTACAATTGTTTGTATAAACTATGTAAAAGTGTCAATTGTATCAATAATCTTATGGAAATTATTATTAAGTTAATAAGAAATTTTTGAATTGTCTGATATTTTGTTTATTTATCACTTGAACCACTTTATCATTTCACTTCACTTCACTGATTTATTGAAACAAAATTACAGCACGAATTATTAAAGTAGTAAATTCATTTGTATTTTTCTTGGTAGATGTTAATTGATAATTGTGGAAATGATATCCTTGATATCATTAATTTAATATTCTCGAACGAAGCACTTCCATTCTTCAAACGTCCATTTGAAAATGATGAACAATTCAAATCCAATGAATAATTCTCTAATGTCTTCAGTCAGCCTCCCCTGTAGGTAATGAAAAAATTCAATTAGAACAATATTTACAAGTTTCAGCAACAATACCACTTACTAAACATTAATCTGCCAAAAGGATGGCACTTCCTTCAACTTAAACAAAACTGCATTTGTCCTCAATTTTCAGGTAAGTTGAATCTGCAAAATCATCTTGATTTAAATTAATAAAACAAGTCATACGTCCAATTTACATATCAAGTTGTAAACTAGGGGCTAATGCAGCAGCAAAATTACATTCTTGGACTAATGGTTGCCTAACTTATACAATTTGTAAATAAATGGATAATTCCAATGATGTTATTTCCTGATAAGGATAAATTTCATCAAAGTGCCAGAAGAAATCATCAAACTATCTAAACATCAATCGCATGTACCATCGTTGATTTTTCACGAAAATGGCCAAATTAAAAAAAAATTTTTTTAGGATGCCAATCGAAAGTACAAGGCTATCAGTACATGCTGTGCAAATTTTTCCCAAAACAAACCACGTTTAAGGGATGAACAGGCAGTTTAAGGGATGCCTACTTCCCACTAAGAGGGAGAGAAGAACGTGGCTTCTTCAACAATTGCATGTACCATCGTTACATAAGGGATGATTTTCGAACCAATGCCAGTTTCGGGTTCGTAACTGCCTGTTTCGATTGGCATCCTAAAAAAAATTTTTTTTAATTTGACCATTTTCGGTAAAAATCAACGATGGTTAACCCACGGTTTTTTTTGGGCGAAAAATCTTTTTGTTTCGAAATCGAAAAAGATTGTTATATTATCGTTCTATACATTGTTACGAACCCGAAACTGGCTTTGGTTCGAAAATCATCCCTTATGTAACGATGGTACATGCAATTGTTGAAGAAGCCACGTTCGTCTCTCCCTCTTAGTGGGAAGTAGGCATCCCTTAAACTGCATGTTCAACCCTTAAACGTGGTTTGTTTTGGGAAAAATTTGCACAGCATGTACAGATAGCCTTGTACTTTCGATTGGCATCCAAAAAAAAATTTTTTTTAATTTGACCATTTTCGTGATAAATCAACGATGGTTAACCCACGGTTTTTTTTGGCGAAAAATCTTTTTGTTTCGAAATCGAAAAATATTGTTATATTATCGTTCTGTACATTGTTACGAACCCGAAACTGGCTTTGGTTCGAAAATCATCCCTTATGTAACGATGGTACATGCAATTGTTGAAGAAGCCACGTTCGTCTCTCCCTCTTAGTGGGAAGTAGGCATCCCTTAAACTGCATGTTCAACCCTTAAACGTGGTTTGTTTTGGGAAAAATTTGCACAGCATGTACAGATAGCCTTGTACTTTCGATTGGCATCCTAAAAAAAATTTTTTTTAAATTGACCATTTTCGTGATAAACCAACGATGGTTAACCCACGGTTTTTTTTGGCGAAAAATCTTTTTGTTTCGAAATCGAAAAAGATTGTTATATTATCGTTCTATACATTGTTACGAACCCGAAACTGGCTTTGGTTCGAAAATCATCCCTTATGTAACGATGGTACATGCAATTGTTGAAGAAGCCACGTTCGTCTCTCCCTCTTAGTGGGAAGTAGGCATCCCTTAAACTGCCTGTTCATCCCTTAAACGTGGTTTGTTTGGGGAAAAATTTGCACAGCATGTACAGATAGCCTTGTACTTTCGATTGGCATCCTAAAAAAAATTTTTTTTAATTTGACCATTTTCGTGATAAATCAACGATGGTTAACCCACGGTTTTTTTTGGCGAAAAATCTTTTTGTTTCGAAATCGAAAAAGATTGTTATATTATCGTTCTATACATTGTTACGAACACGAAACTGGCTTTGGTTCGAAAATCATCCCTTATGTAACGATGGTACATGCAATTGTTGAAGAAGCCACGTTCGTCTCTCCCTCTTAGTGGGAAGTAGGCATCCCTTAAACTGCCTGTTCATCCCTTAAACGTGGTTTGTTTGGGGAAAAATTTGCACAGCATGTACAGATAGCCTTGTACTTTCGATTGGCATCCTAAAAAAAATTTTTTTTAATTTGACCATTTTCGGAAAAAATCAACGATGGTTAACCCACGGTTTTTTTTGGCGGAAAATCTTTTTGTTTCGAAATCGAAAAAGATTGTTATATTATCGTTCTGTACATTGTTACGAACCCGAAACTGGCTTTGGTTCGAAAATCATCCCTTATGTAACGATGGTACATGCAATTGTTGAAGAAGCCACGTTCGTCTCTCCCTCTTAGTGGGAAGTAGGCATCCCTTAAACTGCATGTTCAACCCTTAAACGTGGTTTGTTTTGGGAAAAATTTGCACAGCATGTACAGATAGCCTTGTACTTTCGATTGGCATCCTAAAAAAAATTTTTTTTAAATTGACCATTTTCGTGATAAACCAACGATGGTTAACCCACGGTTTTTTTTGGCGAAAAATCTTTTTGTTTCGAAATCGAAAAAGATTGTTATATTATCGTTCTATACATTGTTACGAACCCGAAACTGGCTTTGGTTCGAAAATCATCCCTTATGTAACGATGGTACATGCAATTGTTGAAGAAGCCACGTTCGTCTCTCCCTCTTAGTGGGAAGTAGGCATCCCTTAAACTGCCTGTTCATCCCTTAAACGTGGTTTGTTTGGGGAAAAATTTGCACAGCACGTACAGATAGCCTTGTACTTTCGATTGGCATCCTAAAAAAAATTTTTTTTAATTTGACCATTTTCGTGATAAATCAACGATGGTTAACCCACGGTTTTTTTTGGCGAAAAATCTTTTTGTTTCGAAATCGAAAAAGATTGTTATATTATCGTTCTGTACATTGTTACGAACCCGAAACTGGCTTTGGTTCGAAAATCATCCCTTATGTAACGATGGTACATGCAATTGTTGAAGAAGCCACGTTCGTCTCTCCCTCTTAGTGGGAAGTAGGCATCCCTTAAACTGCCTGTTCATCCCTTAAACGTGGTTTGTTTGGGGAAAAATTTGCACAGCATGTACAGATAGCCTTGTACTTTCGATTGGCATCCTAAAAAAAATTTTTTTTAATTTGACCATTTTCGTGATAAATCAACGATGGTTAACCCACGGTTTTTTTTGGCGAAAAATCTTTTTGTTTCGAAATCGAAAAAGATTGTTATATTATCGTTCTATACATTGTTACGAACCCGAAACTGGCTTTGGTTCGAAAATCATCCCTTATGTAACGATGGTACATGCAATTGTTGAAGAAGCCACGTTCGTCTCTCCCTCTTAGTGGGAAGTAGGCATCCCTTAAACTGCCTGTTCATCCCTTAAACGTGGTTTGTTTGGGGAAAAATTTGCACAGCACGTACAGATAGCCTTGTACTTTCGATTGGCATCCTAAAAAAAATTTTTTTTAATTTGACCATTTTCGTGATAAATCAACGATGGTTAACCCACGGTTTTTTTTGGCGAAAAATCTTTTTGTTTCGAAATCGAAAAAGATTGTTATATTATCGTTCTGTACATTGTTACGAACCCGAAACTGGCTTTGGTTCGAAAATCATCCCTTATGTAACGATGGTACATGCAATTGTTGAAGAAGCCACGTTCGTCTCTCCCTCTTAGTGGGAAGTAGGCATCCCTTAAACTGCCTGTTCATCCCTTAAACGTGGTTTGTTTGGGGAAAAATTTGCACAGCACGTACAGATAGCCTTGTACTTTCGATTGGCATCCTAAAAAAAATTTTTTTTAATTTGACCATTTTCGTGATAAATCAACGATGGTTAACCCACGGTTTTTTTTGGCGAAAAATCTTTTTGTTTCGAAATCGAAAAAGATTGTTATATTATCGTTCTGTACATTGTTACGAACCCGAAACTGGCTTTGGTTCGAAAATCATCCCTTATGTAACGATGGTACATGCAATTGTTGAAGATGCCACGTTCGTCTCTCCCTCTTAGTGGGAAGTAGGCATCCCTTAAACTGCCTGTTCATCCCTTAAACGTGGTTTGTTTTGGGAAAAATTTGCACAGCATGTACAGATAGCCTTGTACTTTCGATTGGCATCCTAAAAAAAATTTTTTTTAGTTTGACCATTTTCGGAAAATATCAACGATGGTTAACCCACGGTTTTTTTTGGCGGAAAATCTTTTTGTTTCGAAATCGAAAAAGATTGTTGTATTATCGTTCTATACATTGTTACGAACCCGAAACTGGCTTTGGTTCGAAAATCATCCCTTATGTAACGATGGTACATGCAATTGTTGAAGATGCCACGTTCGTCTCTCCCTCTTAGTGGGAAGTAGGCATCCCTTAAACTGCCTGTTCATCCCTTAAACGTGGTTTGTTTTGGGAAAAATTTGCACAGCATGTACAGATAGCCTTGTACTTTCGATTGGCATCCTAAAAAAAATTTTTTTTAGTTTGACCATTTTCGGAAAATATCAACGATGGTTAACCCACGGTTTTTTTTGGCGAAAAATCTTTTTGTTTCGAAATCGAAAAAGATTGTTATATTATCGTTCTATACATTGTTACGAACCCGAAACTGGCTTTGGTTCGAAAATCATCCCTTATGTAACGATGGTACATGCAATTGTTGAAGAAGCCACGTTCGTCTCTCCCTCTTAGTGGGAAGTAGGCATCCCTTAAACTGCCTGTTCATCCCTTAAACGTGGTTTGTTTGGGGAAAAATTTGCACAGCACGTACAGATAGCCTTGTACTTTCGATTGGCATCCTAAAAAAAATTTTTTTTAATTTGACCATTTTCGTGATAAATCAACGATGGTTAACCCACGGTTTTTTTTGGCGAAAAATCTTTTTGTTTCGAAATCGAAAAAGATTGTTATATTATCGTTCTGTACATTGTTACGAACCCGAAACTGGCTTTGGTTCGAAAATCATCCCTTATGTAACGATGGTACATGCAATTGTTGAAGATGCCACGTTCGTCTCTCCCTCTTAGTGGGAAGTAGGCATCCCTTAAACTGCCTGTTCATCCCTTAAACGTGGTTTGTTTTGGGAAAAATTTGCACAGCATGTACAGATAGCCTTGTACTTTCGATTGGCATCCTAAAAAAAATTTTTTTTAGTTTGACCATTTTCGGAAAATATCAACGATGGTTAACCCACGGTTTTTTTTGGCGGAAAATCTTTTTGTTTCGAAATCGAAAAAGATTGTTGTATTATCGTTCTATACATTGTTACGAACCCGAAACTGGCTTTGGTTCGAAAATCATCCCTTATGTAACGATGGTACATGCAATTGTTGAAGATGCCACGTTCGTCTCTCCCTCTTAGTGGGAAGTAGGCATCCCTTAAACTGCCTGTTCATCCCTTAAACGTGGTTTGTTTTGGGAAAAATTTGCACAGCATGTACAGATAGCCTTGTACTTTCGATTGGCATCCTAAAAAAAATTTTTTTTAGTTTGACCATTTTCGGAAAATATCAACGATGGTTAACCCACGGTTTTTTTTGGCGAAAAATCTTTTTGTTTCGAAATCGAAAAAGATTGTTATATTATCGTTCTATACATTGTTACGAACCCGAAACTGGCTTTGGTTCGAAAATCATCCCTTATGTAACGATGGTACATACAATTGTTGAAGAAGCCACGTTCGTCTCTCCCTCTTAGTGGGAAGTAGGCATCCCTTAAACTGCCTGTTCATCCCTTAAACGTGGTTTGTTTTGGGAAAAATTTGCACAGCATGTACAGATAGCCTTGTACTTTCGATTGGCATCCTAAAAAAAATTTTTTTTAATTTGACCATTTTCGGTAAAAATCAACGATGGTTAACCCACGGTTTTTTTTTGCGGAAAATCTTTTTGTTTCGAAATCGAAAAAGATTGTTGTATTATCGTTCTATACATTGTAACGAACCCGAAACTGGCTTTGGTTCGAAAATCATCCCTTATGTAACGATGGTACATGCAATTGTTGAAGAAGCCACGTTCGTCTCTCCCTCTTAGTGGGAAGTAGGCATCCCTTAAACAGCATGTTCAACCCTTAAACGTGGTTTGTTTTGGGAAAAATTTGCACAGCATGTACAGATAGCCTTGTACTTTCGATTGGCATCCTAAAAAAAATTTTTTTTAATTAGACCATTTTCGTGATAAATCAACGATGGTTAACCCACGGTTTTTTATGGCGAAAAATCTTTTTGTTTCGAAATCGAAAAAGATTGTTATATTATCGTTCTATACATTGTTACGAACCCGAAACTGGCTTTGGTTCGAAAATCATCCCTTATGTAACGATGGTACATGCAATTGTTGAAGAAGCCACGTTCGTCTCTCCCTCTTAGTGGGAAGTAGGCATCCCTTAAACTGCCTGTTCATCCCTTAAACGTGGTTTGTTTTGGGAAAAATTTGCACAGCATGTACAGATAGCCTTGTACTTTCGATTGGCATCCTAAAAAAAATTTTTTTTAATTTGACCATTTTCGGTAAAAATCAACGATGGTTAACCCACGGTTTTTTTTGGCGGAAAATCTTTTTGTTTCGAAATCGAAAAAGATTGTTGTATTATCGTTCTATACATTGTAACGAACCCGAAACTGGCTTTGGTTCGAAAATCATCCCTTATGTAACGATGGTACATGCAATTGTTGAAGAAGCCACGTTCGTCTCTCCCTCTTAGTGGGAAGTAGGCATCCCTTAAACAGCATGTTCAACCCTTAAACGTGGTTTGTTTTGGGAAAAATTTGCACAGCCTGTACAGATAGCCTTGTACTTTCGATTGGCATCCTAAAAAAAATTTTTTTTAATTTGACCATTTTCGTGATAAATCAACGATGGTTAACCCACGGTTTTTTTTGGCGGAAAATCTTTTTGTTTCGAAATCGAAAAAGATTGTTATATTATCGTTCTGTACATTGTTACGAACCCGAAACTGGCTTTGGTTCGAAAATCATCCCTTATGTAACGATGGTACATGCAATTGTTGAAGATGCCACGTTCGTCTCTCCCTCTTAGTGGGAAGTAGGCATCCCTTAAACTGCCTGTTCATCCCTTAAACGTGGTTTGTTTTGGGAAAAATTTGCACAGCATGTACAGATAGCCTTGTACTTTCGATTGGCATCCTAAAAAAAATTTTTTTTATTTTGACCATTTTCGGTAAAAATCAACGATGGTTAACCCACGGTTTTTTTTGGCGGAAAATCTTTTTGTTTCGAAATCGAAAAAGATTGTTGTATTATCGTTCTATACATTGTAACGAACCCGAAACTGGCTTTGGTTCGAAAATCATCCCTTATGTAACGATGGTACATGCAATTGTTGAAGAAGCCACGTTCGTCTCTCCCTCTTAGTGGGAAGTAGGCATCCCTTAAACAGCATGTTCAACCCTTAAACGTGGTTTGTTTTGGGAAAAATTTGCACAGCCTGTACAGATAGCCTTGTACTTTCGATTGGCATCCTAAAAAAAATTTTTTTTAATTTGACCATTTTCGTGATAAATCAACGATGGTTAACCCACGGTTTTTTTTGGCGGAAAATCTTTTTGTTTCGAAATCGAAAAAGATTGTTATATTATCGTTCTGTACATTGTTACGAACCCGAAACTGGCTTTGGTTCGAAAATCATCCCTTATGTAACGATGGTACATGCAATTGTTGAAGAAGCCACGTTCGTCTCTCCCTCTTAGTGGGAAGTAGGCATCCCTTAAACAGCATGTTCAACCCTTAAACGTGGTTTGTTTTGGGAAAAATTTGCACAGCATGTACAGATAGCCTTGTACTTTCGATTGGCATCCTAAAAAAAATTTTTTTTAATTAGACCATTTTCGTGATAAATCAACGATGGTTAACCCACGGTTTTTTATGGCGAAAAATCTTTTTGTTTCGAAATCGAAAAAGATTGTTATATTATCGTTCTATACATTGTTACGAACCCGAAACTGGCTTTGGTTCGAAAATCATCCCTTATGTAACGATGGTACATGCAATTGTTGAAGAAGCCACGTTCGTCTCTCCCTCTTAGTGGGAAGTAGGCATCCCTTAAACTGCATGTTCAACCCTTAAACGTGGTTTGTTTTGGGAAAAATTTGCACAGCATGTACAGATAGCCTTGTACTTTCGATTGGCATCCTAAAAAAAATTTTTTTTAATTTGACCATTTTCGTGATAAATCAACGATGGAACCCACGGTTTTTTTGGGCGGAAAATCTTTTTGTTTCGAAATCGAAAAAGATTGTTATATTATCGTTCTGTACATTGTTACGAACCCGAAACTGGCTTTGGTTCGAAAATCATCCCTTATGTAACGATGGTACATGCAATTGTTGAAGATGCCACGTTCGTCTCTCCCTCTTAGTGGGAAGTAGGCATCCCTTAAACAGCATGTTCAACCCTTAAACGTGGTTTGTTTTGGGAAAAATTTGCACAGCATGTACAGATAGCTTTGTACTTTCGATTGGCATCCTAAAAAAAATTTTTTTTAATTAGACCTTTTTCGTGATAAATCAACGATGGTTAACCCACGGTTTTTTTTGGCGAAAAATCATTTTGTTTCGAAATCGAAAAAGATTGTTATATTATCGTTCTATACATTGTTACGAACCCGAAACTGGCTTTGGTTCGAAAATCATCCCTTATGTAACGATGGTACATACAATTGTTGAAGAAGCCACGTTCGTCTCTCCCTCTTAGTGGGAAGTAGGCATCCCTTAAACAGCATGTTCAACCCTTAAACGTGGTTTGTTTTGGGAAAAATTTGCACAGCATGTACAGATAGCCTTGTACTTTCGATTGGCATCCTAAAAAAAATTTTTTTTAATTTGACCATTTTCGTGATAAATCAGCGATGGTTAACCCACGGTTTTTTATGGCGAAAAATCTTTTTGTTTCGAAATCGAAAAAGATTGTTATATTATCGTTCTATACATTGTTACGAACCCGAAACTGGCTTTGGTTCGAAAATCATCCCTTATGTAACGATGGTACATGCAATTGTTGAAGAAGCCACGTTCGTCTCTCCCTCTTAGTGGGAAGTAGGCATCCCTTAAACTGCATGTTCAACCCTTAAACGTGGTTTGTTTTGGGAAAAATTTGCACAGCATGTACAGATAGCCTTGTACTTTCGATTGGCATCCTAAAAAAAATTTTTTTTAATTTGACCATTTTCGTGATAAATCAACGATGGAACCCACGGTTTTTTTGGGCGGAAAATCTTTTTGTTTCGAAATCGAAAAAGATTGTTATATTATCGTTCTGTACATTGTTACGAACCCGAAACTGGCTTTGGTTCGAAAATCATCCCTTATGTAACGATGGTACATGCAATTGTTGAAGATGCCACGTTCGTCTCTCCCTCTTAGTGGGAAGTAGGCATCCCTTAAACAGCATGTTCAACCCTTAAACGTGGTTTGTTTTGGGAAAAATTTGCACAGCATGTACAGATAGCTTTGTACTTTCGATTGGCATCCTAAAAAAAATTTTTTTTAATTAGACCTTTTTCGTGATAAATCAACGATGGTTAACCCACGGTTTTTTTTGGCGAAAAATCATTTTGTTTCGAAATCGAAAAAGATTGTTATATTATCGTTCTATACATTGTTACGAACCCGAAACTGGCTTTGGTTCGAAAATCATCCCTTATGTAACGATGGTACATACAATTGTTGAAGAAGCCACGTTCGTCTCTCCCTCTTAGTGGGAAGTAGGCATCCCTTAAACTGCCTGTTCATCCCTTAAACGTGGTTTGTTTTGGGAAAAATTTGCACAGCATGTACAGATAGCCTTGTACTTTCGATTGGCATCCTAAAAAAAATTTTTTTTAATTTGACCATTTTCGGTAAAAATCAACGATGGTTAACCCACGGTTTTTTTTGGCGGAAAATCTTTTTGTTTCGAAATCGAAAAAGATTGTTGTATTATCGTTCTATACATTGTTACGAACCCGAAACTGGCTTTGGTTCGAAAATCATCCCTTATGTAACGATGGTACATGCAATTGTTGAAGAAGCCACGTTCGTCTCTCCCTCTTAGTGGGAAGTAGGCATCCCTTAAACAGCATGTTCAACCCTTAAACGTGGTTTGTTTTGGGAAAAATTTGCACAGCATGTACAGATAGCCTTGTACTTTCGATTGGCATCCTAAAAAAAGTTTTTTAATTTGACCATTTTCGTGATAAATCAACGATGGTTAACCCACGGTTTTTTTTGGCGAAAAATCTTTTTGTTTCGAAATCGAAAAAGATTGTTATATTATCGTTCTATACATTGTTACGAACCCGAAACTGGCTTTGGTTCGAAAATCATCCCTTATGTAACGATGGTACATGCAATTGTTGAAGAAGCCACGTTCGTCTCTCCCTCTTAGTGGGAAGTAGGCATCCCTTAAACTGCCTGTTCATCCCTTAAACTTGGTTTGTTTGGGGAAAAATTTGCACAGCATGTACAGATAGCCTTGTACTTTCGATTGGCATCCTAAAAAAAATTTTTTTTAATTTGACCATTTTCGTGATAAATCAACGATGGTTAACCCACGGTTTTTTTTGGCGAAAAATCTTTTTGTTTCGAAATCGAAAAAGATTGTTATATTATCGTTCTATACATTGTTACGAACGCGAAACTGGCTTTGGTTCGAAAATCATCCCTTATGTAACGATGGTACATGCAATTGTTGAAGAAGCCACGTTCGTCTCTCCCTCTTAGTGGGAAGTAGGCATCCCTTAAACTGCCTGTTCATCCCTTAAACGTGGTTTGTTTGGGGAAAAATTTGCACAGCACGTACAGATAGCCTTGTACTTTCGATTGGCATCCTAAAAAAAATTTTTTTTAATTTGACCATTTTCGTGATAAATCAACGATGGTTAACCCACGGTTTTTTTTGGCGAAAAATCTTTTTGTTTCGAAATCGAAAAAGATTGTTATATTATCGTTCTATACATTGTTACGAACGCGAAACTGGCTTTGGTTCGAAAATCATCCCTTATGTAACGATGGTACATGCAATTGTTGAAGAAGCCACGTTCGTCTCTCCCTCTTAGTGGGAAGTAGGCATCCCTTAAACTGCATGTTCAACCCTTAAACGTGGTTTGTTTTGGGAAAAATTTGCACAGCATGTACAGATAGCCTTGTACTTTCGATTGGCATCCTAAAAAAAATTTTTTTTAATTTGACCATTTTCGTGATAAATCAGCGATGGTTAACCCACGGTTTTTTATGGCGGAAAATCTTTTTGTTTCGAAATCGAAAAAGATTGTTATATTATCGTTCTATACATTGTTACGAACCCGAAACTGGCTTTGGTTCGAAAATCATCCCTTATGTAACGATGGTACATACAATTGTTGAAGAAGCCACGTTCGTCTCTCCCTCTTAGTGGGAAGTAGGCATCCCTTAAACTGCCTGTTCATCCTTAAACGTGGTTTGTTTTGGGAAAAATTTGCACAGCATGTACAGATAGCCTTGTACTTTCGATTGGCATCCTAAAAAAAATTTTTTTTAAATTGACCATTTTCGGTAAAAATCAACGATGGTTAACCCACGGTTTTTTTTGGCGGAAAATCTTTTTGTTTCGAAATCGAAAAAGATTGTTGTATTATCGTTCTATACATTGTTACGAACCCGAAACTGGCTTTGGTTCGAAAATCATCCCTTATGTAACGATGGTACATGCAATTGTTGAAGAAGCCACGTTCGTCTCTCCCTCTTAGTGGGAAGTAGGCATCCCTTAAACAGCATGTTCAACCCTTAAACGTGGTTTGTTTTGGGAAAAATTTGCACAGCATGTACAGATAGCCTTGTACTTTCGATTGGCATCCTAAAAAAAATTTTTTTTAATTTGACCATTTTCGTGATAAATCAGCGATGGTTAACCCACGGTTTTTTATGGCGAAAAATCTTTTTGTTTCGAAATCGAAAAAGATTGTTATATTATCGTTCTATACATTGTTACGAACCCGAAACTGGCTTTGGTTCGAAAATCATCCCTTATGTAACGATGGTACATGCAATTGTTGAAGAAGCCACGTTCGTCTCTCCCTCTTAGTGGGAAGTAGGCATCCCTTAAACTGCATGTTCAACCCTTAAACGTGGTTTGTTTTGGGAAAAATTTGCACAGCATGTACAGATAGCCTTGTACTTTCGATTGGCATCCTAAAAAAAATTTTTTTTAATTTGACCATTTTCGTGATAAATCAACGATGGAACCCACGGTTTTTTTGGGCGGAAAATCTTTTTGTTTCGAAATCGAAAAAGATTGTTATATTATCGTTCTGTACATTGTTACGAACCCGAAACTGGCTTTGGTTCGAAAATCATCCCTTATGTAACGATGGTACATGCAATTGTTGAAGAAGCCACGTTCGTCTCTCCCTCTTAGTGGGAAGTAGGCATCCCTTAAACTGCATGTTCAACCCTTAAACGTGGTTTGTTTTGGGAAAAATTTGCACAGCATGTACAGATAGCCTTGTACTTTCGATTGGCATCTTAAAAAAAATTTTTTTTAATCTGACCATTTTCGTGATAAATCAACGATGGTTAACCCACGGTTTTTTTTGGCGAAAAATCTTTTTGTTTCGAAATCGAAAAAGATTGTTATATTATCGTTCTATACATTGTTACGAACCCGAAACTGGCTTTGGTTCGAAAATCATCCCTTATGTAACGATGGTACATACAATTGTTGAAGAAGCCACGTTCGTCTCTCCCTCTTAGTGGGAAGTAGGCATCCCTTAAACTGCCTGTTCATCCCTTAAACGTGGTTTGTTTTGGGAAAACTTTGCACAGCATGTACAGATAGCCTTGTACTTTCGATTGGCATCCTAAAAAAAATTTTTTTTAATTTGACCATTTTCGGTAAAAATCAACGATGGTTAACCCACGGTTTTTTTTGGCGGAAAATCTTTTTGTTTCGAAATCGAAAAAGATTGTTGTATTATCGTTCTATACATTGTTACGAACCCGAAACTGGCTTTGGTTCGAAAATCATCCCTTATGTAACGATGGTACATGCAATTGTTGAAGAAGCCACGTTCGTCTCTCCCTCTTAGTGGGAAGTAGGCATCCCTTAAACAGCATGTTCAACCCTTAAACGTGGTTTGTTTTGGGAAAAATTTGCACAGCATGTACAGATAGCCTTGTACTTTCGATTGGCATCCTAAAAAAAATTTTTTTTAATTAGACCATTTTCGTGATAAATCAACGATGGTTAACCCACGGTTTTTTTTGGCGAAAAATCTTTTTGTTTCGAAATCGAAAAAGATTGTTATATTATCGTTCTATACATTGTTACGAACCCGAAACTGGCTTTGGTTCGAAAATCATCCCTTATGTAACGATGGTACATGCAATTGTTGAAGAAGCCACGTTCGTCTCTCCCTCTTAGTGGGAAGTAGGCATCCCTTAAACTGCCTGTTCATCCCTTAAACGTGGTTTGTTTGGGGAAAAATTTGCACAGCACGTACAGATAGCCTTGTACTTTCGATTGGCATCCTAAAAAAAATTTTTTTTAATTTGACCATTTTCGTGATAAATCAACGATGGTTAACCCACGGTTTTTTTTGGCGAAAAATCTTTTTGTTTCGAAATCGAAAAAGATTGTTATATTATCGTTCTATACATTGTTACGAACGCGAAACTGGCTTTGGTTCGAAAATCATCCCTTATGTAACGATGGTACATGCAATTGTTGAAGAAGCCACGTTCGTCTCTCCCTCTTAGTGGGAAGTAGGCATCCCTTAAACTGCCTGTTCATCCCTTAAACGTGGTTTGTTTGGGGAAAAATTTGCACAGCACGTACAGATAGCCTTGTACTTTCGATTGGCATCCTAAAAAAAATTTTTTTTAATTTGACCATTTTCGTGATAAATCAACGATGGTTAACCCACGGTTTTTTTTGGCGAAAAATCTTTTTGTTTCGAAATCGAAAAAGATTGTTATATTATCGTTCTGTACATTGTTACGAACCCGAAACTGGCTTTGGTTCGAAAATCATCCCTTATGTAACGATGGTACATGCAATTGTTGAAGAAGCCACGTTCGTCTCTCCCTCTTAGTGGGAAGTAGGCATCCCTTAAACTGCCTGTTCATCCCTTAAACGTGGTTTGTTTGGGGAAAAATTTGCACAGCATGTACAGATAGCCTTGTACTTTCGATTGGCATCCTAAAAAAAATTTTTTTTAATTTGACCATTTTCGGTAAAAATCAACGATGGTTAACCCACGGTTTTTTTTGGCGGAAAATCTTTTTGTTTCGAAATCGAAAAAGATTGTTGTATTATCGTTCTATACATTGTAACGAACCCGAAACTGGCTTTGGTTCGAAAATCATCCCTTATGTAACGATGGTACATGCAATTGTTGAAGAAGCCACGTTCGTCTCTCCCTCTTAGTGGGAAGTAGGCATCCCTTAAACAGCATGTTCAACCCTTAAACGTGGTTTGTTTTGGGAAAAATTTGCACAGCCTGTACAGATAGCCTTGTACTTTCGATTGGCATCCTAAAAAAAATTTTTTTTAATTTGACCATTTTCGTGATAAATCAACGATGGTTAACCCACGGTTTTTTTTGGCGGAAAATCTTTTTGTTTCGAAATCGAAAAAGATTGTTATATTATCGTTCTGTACATTGTTACGAACCCGAAACTGGCTTTGGTTCGAAAATCATCCCTTATGTAACGATGGTACATGCAATTGTTGAAGATGCCACGTTCGTCTCTCCCTCTTAGTGGGAAGTAGGCATCCCTTAAACTGCCTGTTCATCCCTTAAACGTGGTTTGTTTTGGGAAAAATTTGCACAGCATGTACAGATAGCCTTGTACTTTCGATTGGCATCCTAAAAAAAATTTTTTTTATTTTGACCATTTTCGGAAAATATCAACGATGGTTAACCCACGGTTTTTTTTGGCGGAAAATCTTTTTGTTTCGAAATCGAAAAAGATTGTTGTATTATCGTTCTATACATTGTTACGAACCCGAAACTGGCTTTGGTTCGAAAATCATCCCTTATGTAACGATGGTACATGCAATTGTTGAAGAAGCCACGTTCGTCTCTCCCTCTTAGTGGGAAGTAGGCATCCCTTAAACTGCATGTTCAACCCTTAAACGTGGTTTGTTTTGGGAAAAATTTGCACAGCATGTACAGATAGCCTTGTACTTTCGATTGGCATCCTAAAAAAAATTTTTTTTAATTTGACCATTTTCGTGATAAATCAGCGATGGTTAACCCACGGTTTTTTATGGCGAAAAATCTTTTTGTTTCGAAATCGAAAAAGATTGTTATATTATCGTTCTATACATTGTTACGAACCCGAAACTGGCTTTGGTTCGAAAATCATCCCTTATGTAACGATGGTACATGCAATTGTTGAAGAAGCCACGTTCGTCTCTCCCTCTTAGTGGGAAGTAGGCATCCCTTAAACTGCATGTTCAACCCTTAAACGTGGTTTGTTTTGGGAAAAATTTGCACAGCATGTACAGATAGCCTTGTACTTTCGATTGGCATCCTAAAAAAAATTTTTTTTAATTTGACCATTTTCGTGATAAATCAACGATGGAACCCACGGTTTTTTTGGGCGGAAAATCTTTTTGTTTCGAAATCGAAAAAGATTGTTATATTATCGTTCTGTACATTGTTACGAACCCGAAACTGGCTTTGGTTCGAAAATCATCCCTTATGTAACGATGGTACATGCAATTGTTGAAGATGCCACGTTCGTCTCTCCCTCTTAGTGGGAAGTAGGCATCCCTTAAACAGCATGTTCAACCCTTAAACGTGGTTTGTTTTGGGAAAAATTTGCACAGCATGTACAGATAGCTTTGTACTTTCGATTGGCATCCTAAAAAAAATTTTTTTTAATTAGACCTTTTTCGTGATAAATCAACGATGGTTAACCCACGGTTTTTTTTGGCGAAAAATCTTTTTGTTTCGAAATCGAAAAAGATTGTTATATTATCGTTCTATACATTGTTACGAACCCGAAACTGGCTTTGGTTCGAAAATCATCCCTTATGTAACGATGGTACATACAATTGTTGAAGAAGCCACGTTCGTCTCTCCCTCTTAGTGGGAAGTAGGCATCCCTTAAACTGCCTGTTCATCCCTTAAACGTGGTTTGTTTTGGGAAAAATTTGCACAGCATGTACAGATAGCCTTGTACTTTCGATTGGCATCCTAAAAAAAATTTTTTTTAATTTGACCATTTTCGGTAAAAATCAACGATGGTTAACCCACGGTTTTTTTTGGCGGAAAATCTTTTTGTTTCGAAATCGAAAAAGATTGTTGTATTATCGTTCTATACATTGTTACGAACCCGAAACTGGCTTTGGTTCGAAAATCATCCCTTATGTAACGATGGTACATGCAATTGTTGAAGAAGCCACGTTCGTCTCTCCCTCTTAGTGGGAAGTAGGCATCCCTTAAACAGCATGTTCAACCCTTAAACGTGGTTTGTTTTGGGAAAAATTTGCACAGCATGTACAGATAGCCTTGTACTTTCGATTGGCATCCTAAAAAAAGTTTTTTAATTTGACCATTTTCGTGATAAATCAACGATGGTTAACCCACGGTTTTTTTTGGCGAAAAATCTTTTTGTTTCGAAATCGAAAAAGATTGTTATATTATCGTTCTATACATTGTTACGAACCCGAAACTGGCTTTGGTTCGAAAATCATCCCTTATGTAACGATGGTACATGCAATTGTTGAAGAAGCCACGTTCGTCTCTCCCTCTTAGTGGGAAGTAGGCATCCCTTAAACTGCCTGTTCATCCCTTAAACGTGGTTTGTTTGGGGAAAAATTTGCACAGCATGTACAGATAGCCTTGTACTTTCGATTGGCATCCTAAAAAAAATTTTTTTTAATTTGACCATTTTCGTGATAAATCAACGATGGTTAACCCACGGTTTTTTTTGGCGAAAAATCTTTTTGTTTCGAAATCGAAAAAGATTGTTATATTATCGTTCTATACATTGTTACGAACGCGAAACTGGCTTTGGTTCGAAAATCATCCCTTATGTAACGATGGTACATGCAATTGTTGAAGAAGCCACGTTCGTCTCTCCCTCTTAGTGGGAAGTAGGCATCCCTTAAACTGCCTGTTCATCCCTTAAACGTGGTTTGTTTGGGGAAAAATTTGCACAGCACGTACAGATAGCCTTGTACTTTCGATTGGCATCCTAAAAAAAATTTTTTTTAATTTGACCATTTTCGTGATAAATCAACGATGGTTAACCCACGGTTTTTTTTGGCGAAAAATCTTTTTGTTTCGAAATCGAAAAAGATTGTTATATTATCGTTCTATACATTGTTACGAACGCGAAACTGGCTTTGGTTCGAAAATCATCCCTTATGTAACGATGGTACATGCAATTGTTGAAGAAGCCACGTTCGTCTCTCCCTCTTAGTGGGAAGTAGGCATCCCTTAAACTGCATGTTCAACCCTTAAACGTGGTTTGTTTTGGGAAAAATTTGCACAGCATGTACAGATAGCCTTGTACTTTCGATTGGCATCCTAAAAAAAATTTTTTTTAATTTGACCATTTTCGTGATAAATCAGCGATGGTTAACCCACGGTTTTTTATGGCGGAAAATCTTTTTGTTTCGAAATCGAAAAAGATTGTTATATTATCGTTCTATACATTGTTACGAACCCGAAACTGGCTTTGGTTCGAAAATCATCCCTTATGTAACGATGGTACATACAATTGTTGAAGAAGCCACGTTCGTCTCTCCCTCTTAGTGGGAAGTAGGCATCCCTTAAACTGCCTGTTCATCCTTAAACGTGGTTTGTTTTGGGAAAAATTTGCACAGCATGTACAGATAGCCTTGTACTTTCGATTGGCATCCTAAAAAAAATTTTTTTTAAATTGACCATTTTCGGTAAAAATCAACGATGGTTAACCCACGGTTTTTTTTGGCGGAAAATCTTTTTGTTTCGAAATCGAAAAAGATTGTTGTATTATCGTTCTATACATTGTTACGAACCCGAAACTGGCTTTGGTTCGAAAATCATCCCTTATGTAACGATGGTACATGCAATTGTTGAAGAAGCCACGTTCGTCTCTCCCTCTTAGTGGGAAGTAGGCATCCCTTAAACTGCCTGTTCATCCCTTAAACGTGGTTTGTTTGGGGAAAAATTTGCACAGCACGTACAGATAGCCTTGTACTTTCGATTGGCATCCTAAAAAAAATTTTTTTTAATTTGACCATTTTCGTGATAAATCAACGATGGTTAACCCACGGTTTTTTTTGGCGAAAAATCTTTTTGTTTCGAAATCGAAAAAGATTGTTATATTATCGTTCTGTACATTGTTACGAACCCGAAACTGGCTTTGGTTCGAAAATCATCCCTTATGTAACGATGGTACATGCAATTGTTGAAGATGCCACGTTCGTCTCTCCCTCTTAGTGGGAAGTAGGCATCCCTTAAACTGCCTGTTCATCCCTTAAACGTGGTTTGTTTTGGGAAAACTTTGCACAGCATGTACAGATAGCCTTGTACTTTCGATTGGCATCCTAAAAAAAATTTTTTTTAATTTGACCATTTTCGGTAAAAATCAACGATGGTTAACCCACGGTTTTTTTTGGCGGAAAATCTTTTTGTTTCGAAATCGAAAAAGATTGTTGTATTATCGTTCTATACATTGTTACGAACCCGAAACTGGCTTTGGTTCGAAAATCATCCCTTATGTAACGATGGTACATGCAATTGTTGAAGAAGCCACGTTCGTCTCTCCCTCTTAGTGGGAAGTAGGCATCCCTTAAACAGCATGTTCAACCCTTAAACGTGGTTTGTTTTGGGAAAAATTTGCACAGCATGTACAGATAGCCTTGTACTTTCGATTGGCATCCTAAAAAAAATTTTTTTTAATTAGACCATTTTCGTGATAAATCAACGATGGTTAACCCACGGTTTTTTTTGGCGAAAAATCTTTTTGTTTCGAAATCGAAAAAGATTGTTATATTATCGTTCTATACATTGTTACGAACCCGAAACTGGCTTTGGTTCGAAAATCATCCCTTATGTAACGATGGTACATGCAATTGTTGAAGAAACCACGTTCGTCTCTCCCTCTTAGTGGGAAGTAGGCATCCCTTAAACTGCCTGTTCATCCCTTAAACGTGGTTTGTTTGGGGAAAAATTTGCACAGCACGTACAGATAGCCTTGTACTTTCGATTGGCATCCTAAAAAAAATTTTTTTTAATTTGACCATTTTCGTGATAAATCAACGATGGTTAACCCACGGTTTTTTTTGGCGAAAAATCTTTTTGTTTCGAAATCGAAAAAGATTGTTATATTATCGTTCTGTACATTGTTACGAACCCGAAACTGGCTTTGGTTCGAAAATCATCCCTTATGTAACGATGGTACATGCAATTGTTGAAGATGCCACGTTCGTCTCTCCCTCTTAGTGGGAAGTAGGCATCCCTTAAACTGCCTGTTCATCCCTTAAACGTGGTTTGTTTGGGGAAAAATTTGCACAGCACGTACAGATAGCCTTGTACTTTCGATTGGCATCCTAAAAAAAATTTTTTTTAATTTGACCATTTTCGTGATAAATCAACGATGGTTAACCCACGGTTTTTTTTGGCGAAAAATCTTTTTGTTTCGAAATCGAAAAAGATTGTTATATTATCGTTCTATACATTGTTACGAACGCGAAACTGGCTTTGGTTCGAAAATCATCCCTTATGTAACGATGGTACATGCAATTGTTGAAGAAGCCAAGTTCGTCTCTCCCTCTTAGTGGGAAGTAGGCATCCCTTAAACTGCCTGTTCATCCCTTAAACGTGGTTTGTTTGGGGAAAAATTTGCACAGCACGTACAGATAGCCTTGTACTTTCGATTGGCATCCTAAAAAAAATTTTTTTTAATTTGACCATTTTCGTGATAAATCAACGATGGTTAACCCACGGTTTTTTTTGGCGAAAAATCTTTTTGTTTCGAAATCGAAAAAGATTGTTATATTATCGTTCTATACATTGTTACGAACGCGAAACTGGCTTTGGTTCGAAAATCATCCCTTATGTAACGATGGTACATGCAATTGTTGAAGAAGCCACGTTCGTCTCTCCCTCTTAGTGGGAAGTAGGCATCCCTTAAACTGCCTGTTCATCCCTTAAACGTGGTTTGTTTGGGGAAAAATTTGCACAGCACGTACAGATAGCCTTGTACTTTCGATTGGCATCCTAAAAAAAATTTTTTTTAATTTGACCATTTTCGTGATAAATCAACGATGGTTAACCCACGGTTTTTTTTGGCGAAAAATCTTTTTGTTTCGAAATCGAAAAAGATTGTTATATTATCGTTCTGTACATTGTTACGAACCCGAAACTGGCTTTGGTTCGAAAATCATCCCTTATGTAACGATGGTACATGCAATTGTTGAAGAAGCCACGTTCGTCTCTCCCTCTTAGTGGGAAGTAGGCATCCCTTAAACTGCATGTTCAACCCTTAAACGTGGTTTGTTTTGGGAAAACTTTGCACAGCATGTACAGATAGCCTTGTACTTTCGATTGGCATCTTAAAAAAAATTTTTTTTAATTTGACCATTTTCGTGATAAATCAACGATGGTTAACCCACGGTTTTTTTTGGCGAAAAATCTTTTTGTTTCGAAATCGAAAAAGATTGTTATATTATCGTTCTGTACATTGTTACGAACCCGAAACTGGCTTTGGTTCGAAAATCATCCCTTATGTAACGATGGTACATGCAATTGTTGAAGAAGCCACGTTCGTCTCTCCCTCTTAGTGGGAAGTAGGCATCCCTTAAACAGCATGTTCAACCCTTAAACGTGGTTTGTTTTGGGAAAAATTTGCACAGCATGTACAGATAGCCTTGTACTTTCGATTGGCATCCTAAAAAAAATTTTTTTTAATTAGACCATTTTCGTGATAAATCAACGATGGTTAACCCACGGTTTTTTTTGGCGAAAAATCTTTTTGTTTCGAAATCGAAAAAGATTGTTGTATTATCGTTCTATACATTGTTACGAACCCGAAACTGGCTTTGGTTCGAAAATCATCCCTTATGTAACGATGGTACATGCAATTGTTGAAGAAGCCACGTTCGTCTCTCCCTCTTAGTGGGAAGTAGGCATCCCTTAAACTGCCTGTTCATCCCTTAAACGTGGTTTGTTTTGGGAAAAATTTGCACAGCATGTACAGATAGCCTTGTACTTTCGATTGGCATCCTAAAAAAAATTTTTTTTAATTAGACCATTTTCGTGATAAATCAACGATGGTTAACCCACGGTTTTTTTTGGCGAAAAATCTTTTTGTTTCGAAATCGAAAAAGATTGTTATATTATCGTTCTATTCATTGTTACGAACCCGAAACTGGCTTTGGTTCGAAAATCATCCCTTATGTAACGATGGTACATGCAATTGTTGAAGAAGCCACGTTCGTCTCTCCCTCTTAGTGGGAAGTAGGCATCCCTTAAACTGCCTGTTCATCCCTTAAACGTGGTTTGTTTTGGGAAAAATTTGCACAGCATGTACAGATAGCCTTGTACTTTCGATTGGCATCCTAAAAAAAATTTTTTTTAATTAGACCATTTTCGTGATAAATCAACGATGGTTAACCCACGGTTTTTTTTGGCGAAAAATCTTTTTGTTTCGAAATCGAAAAAGATTGTTGTATTATCGTTCTATACATTGTTACGAACCCGAAACTGGCTTTGGTTCGAAAATCATCCCTTATGTAACGATGGTACATGCAATTGTTGAAGAAGCCACGTTCGTCTCTCCCTCTTAGTGGGAAGTAGGCATCCCTTAAACTGCCTGTTCATCCCTTAAACGTGGTTTGTTTTGGGAAAAATTTGCACAGCATGTACAGATAGCCTTGTACTTTCGATTGGCATCCTAAAAAAAAATTTTTTTTAATTTGACCATTTTCGGTAAAAATCAACGATGGTTAACCCACGGTTTTTTTTGGCGGAAAATCTTTTTGTTTCGAAATCGAAAAAGATTGTTGTATTATCGTTCTATACATTGTTACGAACCCGAAACTGGCTTTGGTTCGAAAATCATCCCTTATGTAACGATGGTACATGCAATTGTTGAAGAAGCCACGTTCGTCTCTCCCTCTTAGTGGGAAGTAGGCATCCCTTAAACAGCATGTTCAACCCTTAAACGTGGTTTGTTTTGGGAAAAATTTGCACAGCATGTACAGATAGCCTTGTACTTTCGATTGGCATCCTAAAAAAAATTTTTTTTAATTTGACCATTTTCGTGATAAATCAACGATGGTTAACCCACGGTTTTTTTTGGCGGAAAATCTTTTTGTTTCGAAATCGAAAAAGATTGTTATATTATCGTTCTGTACATTGTTACGAACCCGAAACTGGCTTTGGTTCGAAAATCATCCCTTATGTAACGATGGTACATGCAATTGTTGAAGATGCCACGTTCGTCTCTCCCTCTTAGTGGGAAGTAGGCATCCCTTAAACTGCCTGTTCATCCCTTAAACGTGGTTTGTTTTGGGAAAAATTTGCACAGCATGTACAGATAGCCTTGTACTTTCGATTGGCATCCTAAAAAAAATTTTTTTTAGTTTGACCATTTTCGGAAAATATCAACGATGGTTAACCCACGGTTTTTTTTGGCGGAAAATCTTTTTGTTTCGAAATCGAAAAAGATTGTTGTATTATCGTTCTATACATTGTTACGAACCCGAAACTGGCTTTGGTTCGAAAATCATCCCTTATGTAACGATGGTACATGCAATTGTTGAAGAAGCCACGTTCGTCTCTCCCTCTTAGTGGGAAGTAGGCATCCCTTAAACTGCATGTTCAACCCTTAAACGTGGTTTGTTTTGGGAAAAATTTGCACAGCATGTACAGATAGCCTTGTACTTTCGATTGGCATCCTAAAAAAAATTTTTTTTAATTTGACCATTTTCGTGATAAATCAGCGATGGTTAACCCACGGTTTTTTATTGCGAAAAATCTTTTTGTTTCGAAATCGAAAAAGATTGTTATATTATCGTTCTATACATTGTTACGAACCCGAAACTGGCTTTGGTTCGAAAATCATCCCTTATGTAACGATGGTACATGCAATTGTTGAAGAAGCCACGTTCGTCTCTCCCTCTTAGTGGGAAGTAGGCATCCCTTAAACTGCATGTTCAACCCTTAAACGTGGTTTGTTTTGGGAAAAATTTGCACAGCATGTACAGATAGCCTTGTACTTTCGATTGGCATCCTAAAAAAAATTTTTTTTAATTTGACCATTTTCGTGATAAATCAGCGATGGTTAACCCACGGTTTTTTATGGCGAAAAATCTTTTTGTTTCGAAATCGAAAAAGATTGTTATATTATCGTTCTATACATTGTTACGAACCCGAAACTGGCTTTGGTTCGAAAATCATCCCTTATGTAACGATGGTACATGCAATTGTTGAAGAAGCCACGTTCGTCTCTCCCTCTTAGTGGGAAGTAGGCATCCCTTAAACTGCATGTTCAACCCTTAAACGTGGTTTGTTTTGGGAAAACTTTGCACAGCATGTACAGATAGCCTTGTACTTTCGATTGGCATCTTAAAAAAAATTTTTTTTAATTTGACCATTTTCGTGATAAATCAACGATGGTTAACCCACGGTTTTTTTTGGCGAAAAATCTTTTTGTTTCGAAATCGAAAAAGATTGTTATATTATCGTTCTATTCATTGTTACGAACCCGAAACTGGCTTTGGTTCGAAAATCATCCCTTATGTAACGATGGTACATGCAATTGTTGAAGAAGCCACGTTCGTCTCTCCCTCTTAGTGGGAAGTAGGCATCCCTTAAACTGCCTGTTCATCCCTTAAACGTGGTTTGTTTTGGGAAAAATTTGCACAGCATGTACAGATAGCCTTGTACTTTCGATTGGCATCCTAAAAAAAATTTTTTTTAATTAGACCATTTTCGTGATAAATCAACGATGGTTAACCCACGGTTTTTTTTGGCGAAAAATCTTTTTGTTTCGAAATCGAAAAAGATTGTTATATTATCGTTCTATACATTGTTACGAACCCGAAACTGGCTTTGGTTCGAAAATCATCCCTTATGTAACGATGGTACATGCAATTGTTGAAGAAGCCACGTTCGTCTCTCCCTCTTAGTGGGAAGTAGGCATCCCTTAAACAGCATGTTCAACCCTTAAACGTGGTTTGTTTTGGGAAAAATTTGCACAGCATGTACAGATAGCCTCGTACTTTCGATTGGCATCCTAAAAAAAATTTTTTTTAATTTGACCATTTTCGTGATAAATCAGCGATGGTTAACCCACGGTTTTTTATGGCGAAAAATCTTTTTGTTTCGAAATCGAAAAAGATTGTTATATTATCGTTCTATACATTGTTACGAACCCGAAACTGGCTTTGGTTCGAAAATCATCCCTTATGTAACGATGGTACATGCAATTGTTGAAGAAGCCACGTTCGTCTCTCCCTCTTAGTGGGAAGTAGGCATCCCTTAAACTGCATGTTCAACCCTTAAACGTGGTTTGTTTTGGGAAAAATTTGCACAGCATGTACAGATAGCCTTGTACTTTCGATTGGCATCCTAAAAAAAATTTTTTTTAATTTGACCATTTTCGTGATAAATCAACGATGGTTAACCCACGGTTTTTTTTGGCGAAAAATCTTTTTGTTTCGAAATCGAAAAAGATTGTTATATTATCGTTCTGTACATTGTTACGAACCCGAAACTGGCTTTGGTTCGAAAATCATCCCTTATGTAACGATGGTACATGCAATTGTTGAAGAAGCCACGTTCGTCTCTCCCTCTTAGTGGGAAGTAGGCATCCCTTAAACTGCATGTTCAACCCTTAAACGTGGTTTGTTTTGGGAAAAATTTGCACAGCATGTACAGATAGCCTTGTACTTTCGATTGGCATCCTAAAAAAAATTTTTTTTAATTTGACCATTTTCGTGATAAATCAACGATGGTTAACCCACGGTTTTTTTTGGCGGAAAATCTTTTTGTTTCGAAATCGAAAAAGATTGTTATATTATCGTTCTGTACATTGTTACGAACCCGAAACTGGCTTTGGTTCGAAAATCATCCCTTATGTAACGATGGTACATGCAATTGTTGAAGAAGCCACGTTCGTCTCTCCCTCTTAGTGGGAAGTAGGCATCCCTTAAACTGCATGTTCAACCCTTAAACGTGGTTTGTTTTGGGAAAAATTTGCACAGCATGTACAGATAGCCTTGTACTTTCGATTGGCATCCTAAAAAAAATTTTTTTTAATTTGACCATTTTCGTGATAAATCAACGATGGTTAACCCACGGTTTTTTTTGGCGAAAAATCTTTTTGTTTCGAAATCGAAAAAGATTGTTATATTATCGTTCTATACATTGTTACGAACCCGAAACTGGCTTTGGTTCGAAAATCATCCCTTATGTAACGATGGTACATGCAATTGTTGAAGAAGCCACGTTCGTCTCTCCCTCTTAGTGGGAAGTAGGCATCCCTTAAACTGCCTGTTCATCCCTTAAACGTGGTTTGTTTGGGGAAAAATTTGCACAGCATGTACAGATAGCCTTGTACTTTCGATTGGCATCCTAAAAAAAATTTTTTTTAATTTGACCATTTTCGTGATAAATCAACGATGGTTAACCCACGGTTTTTTTTGGCGAAAAATCTTTTTGTTTCGAAATCGAAAAAGATTGTTATATTATCGTTCTATACATTGTTACGAACCCGAAACTGGCTTTGGTTCGAAAATCATCCCTTATGTAACGATGGTACATGCAATTGTTGAAGAAGCCACGTTCGTCTCTCCCTCTTAGTGGGAAGTAGGCATCCCTTAAACTGCCTGTTCATCCCTTAAACGTGGTTTGTTTGGGGAAAAATTTGCACAGCATGTACAGATAGCCTTGTACTTTCGATTGGCATCCTAAAAAAAATATTTTTTAATTTGACCATTTTCGGTAAAAATCAACGATGGTTAACCCACGGTTTTTTTTGGCGGAAAATCTTTTTGTTTCGAAATCGAAAAAGATTGTTGTATTATCGTTCTATACATTGTTACGAACCCGAAACTGGCTTTGGTTCGAAAATCATCCCTTATGTAACGATGGTACATGCAATTGTTGATGAAGCCACGTTCGTCTCTCCCTCTTAGTGGGAAGTAGGCATCCCTTAAACTGCCTGTTCATCCCTTAAACGTGGTTTGTTTGGGGAAAAATTTGCACAGCATGTACAGATAGCCTTGTACTTTCGATTGGCATCCTAAAAAAAATTTTTTTTAATTTGACCATTTTCGTGATAAATCAACGATGGTTAACCCACGGTTTTTTTTGGCGAAAAATCTTTTTGTTTCGAAATCGAAAAAGATTGTTATATTATCGTTCTGTACATTGTTACGAACCCGAAACTGGCTTTGGTTCGAAAATCATCCCTTATGTAACGATGGTACATGCAATTGTTGAAGAAGCCACGTTCGTCTCTCCCTCTTAGTGGGAAGTAGGCATCCCTTAAACTGCCTGTTCATCCCTTAAACGTGGTTTGTTTGGGGAAAAATTTGCACAGCATGTACAGATAGCCTTGTACTTTCGATTGGCATCCTAAAAAAAATTTTTTTTAATTTGACCATTTTCGTGATAAATCAACGATGGTTAACCCACGGTTTTTTTTGGCGAAAAATCTTTTTGTTTCGAAATCGAAAAAGATTGTTATATTATCGTTCTATACATTGTTACGAACCCGAAACTGGCTTTGGTTCGAAAATCATCCCTTATGTAACGATGGTACATGCAATTGTTGAAGAAGCCACGTTCGTCTCTCCCTCTTAGTGGGAAGTAGGCATCCCTTAAACTGCATGTTCAACCCTTAAACGTGGTTTGTTTTTGGAAAAATTTGCACAGCATGTACAGATAGCCTTGTACTTTCGATTGGCATCCTAAAAAAAATTTTTTTTAATTTGACCATTTTCGTGATAAATCAACGATGGTTAACCCACGGTTTTTTTTGGCGGATAATCTTTTTGTTTCGAAATCGAAAAAGATTGTTGTATTATCGTTCTATACATTGTTACGAACCCGAAACTGGCTTTGGTTCGAAAATCATCCCTTATGTAACGATGGTACATGCAATTGTTGAAGAAGCCACGTTCGTCTCTCCCTCTTAGTGGGAAGTAGGCATCCCTTAAACTGCCTGTTCATCCCTTAAACGTGGTTTGTTTGGGGAAAAATTTGCACAGCATGTACAGATAGCCTTGTACTTTCGATTGGCATCCTAAAAAAAATTTTTTTTAATTTGACCATTTTCGTGATAAATCAACGATGGTTGACCCACGGTTTTTTTTGGCGAAAAATCTTTTTGTTTCGAAATCGAAAAAGATTGTTATATTATCGTTCTGTACATTGTTACGAACCCGAAACTGGCTTTGGTTCGAAAATCATCCCTTATGTAACGATGGTACATGCAATTGTTGAAGAAGCCACGTTCGTCTCTCCCTCTTAGTGGGAAGTAGGCATCCCTTAAACTGCCTGTTCATCCCTTAAACGTGGTTTGTTTGGGGAAAAATTTGCACAGCATGTACAGATAGCCTTGTACTTTCGATTGGCATCCTAAAAAAAATTTTTTTTAATTTGACCATTTTCGGTAAAAATCAACGATGGTTAACCCACGGTTTTTTTTGGCGGAAAATCTTTTTGTTTCGAAATCGAAAAAGATTGTTGTATTATCGTTCTATACATTGTTACGAACCCGAAACTGGCTTTGGTTCGAAAATCATCCCTTATGTAACGATGGTACATGCAATTGTTGAAGAAGCCACGTTCGTCTCTCCCTCTTAGTGGGAAGTAGGCATCCCTTAAACTGCATGTTCAACCCTTAAACGTGGTTTGTTTGGGGAAAAATTTGCACAGCACGTACAGATAGCCTTGTACTTTCGATTGGCATCCTAAAAAAAATTTTTTTTAATTTGACCATTTTCGTGATAAATCAACGATGGTTAACCCACGGTTTTTTTTGGCGAAAAATCTTTTTGTTTCGAAATCGAAAAAGATTGTTATATTATCGTTCTGTACATTGTTACGAACCCGAAACTGGCTTTGGTTCGAAAATCATCCCTTATGTAACGATGGTACATGCAATTGTTGAAGATGCCACGTTCGTCTCTCCCTCTTAGTGGGAAGTAGGCATCCCTTAAACTGCCTGTTCATCCCTTAAACGTGGTTTGTTTTGGGAAAAATTTGCACAGCATGTACAGATAGCCTTGTACTTTCGATTGGCATCCTAAAAAAAATTTTTTTTAGTTTGACCATTTTCGGAAAATATCAACGATGGTTAACCCACGGTTTTTTTTGGCGAAAAATCTTTTTGTTTCGAAATCGAAAAAGATTGTTATATTATCGTTCTATACATTGTTACGAACCCGAAACTGGCTTTGGTTCGAAAATCATCCCTTATGTAACGATGGTACATACAATTGTTGAAGAAGCCACGTTCGTCTCTCCCTCTTAGTGGGAAGTAGGCATCCCTTAAACAGCATGTTCAACCCTTAAACGTGGTTTGTTTTGGGAAAAATTTGCACAGCATGTACAGATAGCCTTGTACTTTCGATTGGCATCCTAAAAAAAATTTTTTTTAGTTTGACCATTTTCGGAAAATATCAACGATGGTTAACCCACGGTTTTTTTTGGCGAAAAATCTTTTTGTTTCGAAATCGAAAAAGATTGTTATATTATCGTTCTATACATTGTTACGAACCCGAAACTGGCTTTGGTTCGAAAATCATCCCTTATGTAACGATGGTACATACAATTGTTGAAGAAGCCACGTTCGTCTCTCCCTCTTAGTGGGAAGTAGGCATCCCTTAAACAGCATGTTCAACCCTTAAACGTGGTTTGTTTTGGGAAAAATTTGCACAGCATGTACAGATAGCCTTGTACTTTCGATTGGCATCCTAAAAAAAATTTTTTTTAATTTGACCATTTTCGGTAAAAATCAACGATGGTTAACCCACGGTTTTTTTTGGCGGAAAATCTTTTTGTTTCGAAATCGAAAAAGATTGTTGTATTATCGTTCTATACATTGTAACGAACCCGAAACTGGCTTTGGTTCGAAAATCATCCCTTATGTAACGATGGTACATGCAATTGTTGAAGAAGCCACGTTCGTCTCTCCCTCTTAGTGGGAAGTAGGCATCCCTTAAACAGCATGTTCAACCCTTAAACGTGGTTTGTTTTGGGAAAAATTTGCACAGCATGTACAGATAGCCTTGTACTTTCGATTGGCATCCTAAAAAAAATTTTTTTTAATTAGACCATTTTCGTGATAAATCAACGATGGTTAACCCACGGTTTTTTATGGCGAAAAATCTTTTTGTTTCGAAATCGAAAAAGATTGTTATATTATCGTTCTATACATTGTTACGAACCCGAAACTGGCTTTGGTTCGAAAATCATCCCTTATGTAACGATGGTACATGCAATTGTTGAAGAAGCCACGTTCGTCTCTCCCTCTTAGTGGGAAGTAGGCATCCCTTAAACTGCATGTTCAACCCTTAAACGTGGTTTGTTTTGGGAAAAATTTGCACAGCCTGTACAGATAGCCTTGTACTTTCGATTGGCATCCTAAAAAAAATTTTTTTTAATTTGACCATTTTCGTGATAAATCAACGATGGTTAACCCACGGTTTTTTTTGGCGGAAAATCTTTTTGTTTCGAAATCGAAAAAGATTGTTATATTATCGTTCTGTACATTGTTACGAACCCGAAACTGGCTTTGGTTCGAAAATCATCCCTTATGTAACGATGGTACATGCAATTGTTGAAGATGCCACGTTCGTCTCTCCCTCTTAGTGGGAAGTAGGCATCCCTTAAACTGCCTGTTCATCCCTTAAACGTGGTTTGTTTTGGGAAAAATTTGCACAGCATGTACAGATAGCCTTGTACTTTCGATTGGCATCCTAAAAAAAATTTTTTTTAGTTTGACCATTTTCGGAAAATATCAACGATGGTTAACCCACGGTTTTTTTTGGCGGAAAATCTTTTTGTTTCGAAATCGAAAAAGATTGTTGTATTATCGTTCTATACATTGTTACGAACCCGAAACTGGCTTTGGTTCGAAAATCATCCCTTATGTAACGATGGTACATGCAATTGTTGAAGAAGCCACGTTCGTCTCTCCCTCTTAGTGGGAAGTAGGCATCCCTTAAACTGCATGTTCAACCCTTAAACGTGGTTTGTTTTGGGAAAAATTTGCACAGCATGTACAGATAGCCTTGTACTTTCGATTGGCATCCTAAAAAAAATTTTTTTTAATTTGACCATTTTCGTGATAAATCAGCGATGGTTAACCCACGGTTTTTTATGGCGAAAAATCTTTTTGTTTCGAAATCGAAAAAGATTGTTATATTATCGTTCTATACATTGTTACGAACCCGAAACTGGCTTTGGTTCGAAAATCATCCCTTATGTAACGATGGTACATGCAATTGTTGAAGAAGCCACGTTCGTCTCTCCCTCTTAGTGGGAAGTAGGCATCCCTTAAACTGCATGTTCAACCCTTAAACGTGGTTTGTTTTGGGAAAAATTTGCACAGCATGTACAGATAGCCTTGTACTTTCGATTGGCATCCTAAAAAAAATTTTTTTTAATTTGACCATTTTCGTGATAAATCAACGATGGAACCCACGGTTTTTTTGGGCGGAAAATCTTTTTGTTTCGAAATCGAAAAAGATTGTTATATTATCGTTCTGTACATTGTTACGAACCCGAAACTGGCTTTGGTTCGAAAATCATCCCTTATGTAACGATGGTACATGCAATTGTTGAAGAAGCCACGTTCGTCTCTCCCTCTTAGTGGGAAGTAGGCATCCCTTAAACTGCATGTTCAACCCTTAAACGTGGTTTGTTTTTGGAAAAATTTGCACAGCATGTACAGATAGCCTTGTACTTTCGATTGGCATCCTAAAAAAAATTTTTTTTAATTTGACCATTTTCGTGATAAATCAACGATGGTTAACCCACGGTTTTTTTTGGCGAAAAATCTTTTTGTTTCGAAATCGAAAAAGATTGTTATATTATCGTTCTGTACATTGTTACGAACCCGAAACTGGCTTTGGTTCGAAAATCATCCCTTATGTAACGATGGTACATGCAATTGTTGAAGAAGCCACGTTCGTCTCTCCCTCTTAGTGGGAAGTAGGCATCCCTTAAACTGCCTGTTCATCCCTTAAACGTGGTTTGTTTGGGGAAAAATTTGCACAGCATGTACAGATAGCCTTGTACTTTCGATTGGCATCCTAAAAAAAATTTTTTTTAATTTGACCATTTTCGGTAAAAATCAACGATGGTTAACCCACGGTTTTTTTTGGCGGAAAATCTTTTTGTTTCGAAATCGAAAAAGATTGTTGTATTATCGTTCTATACATTGTTACGAACCCGAAACTGGCTTTGGTTCGAAAATCATCCCTTATGTAACGATGGTACATGCAATTGTTGAAGAAGCCACGTTCGTCTCTCCCTCTTAGTGGGAAGTAGGCATCCCTTAAACTGCCTGTTCATCCCTTAAACGTGGTTTGTTTGGGGAAAAATTTGCACAGCACGTACAGATAGCCTTGTACTTTCGATTGGCATCCTAAAAAAAATTTTTTTTTATTTTGACCATTTTCGTGATAAATCAACGATGGTTAACCCACGGTTTTTTTTGGCGAAAAATCTTTTTGTTTCGAAATCGAAAAAGATTGTTATATTATCGTTCTGTACATTGTTACGAACCCGAAACTGGCTTTGGTTCGAAAATCATCCCTTATGTAACGATGGTACATGCAATTGTTGAAGAAGCCACGTTCGTCTCTCCCTCTTAGTGGGAAGTAGGCATCCCTTAAACTGCATGTTCAACCCTTAAACGTGGTTTGTTTTGGGAAAAATTTGCACAGCATGTACAGATAGCCTTGTACTTTCGATTGGCATCCAAAAAAAAATTTTTTTTAATTTGACCATTTTCGTGATAAATCAACGATGGTTAACCCACGGTTTTTTTTGGCGAAAAATCTTTTTGTTTCGAAATCGAAAAAGATTGTTATATTATCGTTCTATACATTGTTACGAACCCGAAACTGGCTTTGGTTCGAAAATCATCCCTTATGTAACGATGGTACATGCAATTGTTGAAGAAGCCACGTTCGTCTCTCCCTCTTAGTGGGAAGTAGGCATCCCTTAAACTGCCTGTTCATCCCTTAAACGTGGTTTGTTTGGGGAAAAATTTGCACAGTACGTACAGATAGCCTTGTACTTTCGATTGGCATCCTAAAAAAAATTTTTTTTAATTTGACCATTTTCGTGATAAATCAACGATGGTTAACCCACGGTTTTTTTTGGCGAAAAATCTTTTTGTTTCGAAATCGAAAAAGATTGTTATATTATCGTTCTGTACATTGTTACGAACCCGAAACTGGCTTTGGTTCGAAAATCATCCCTTATGTAACGATGGTACATGCAATTGTTGAAGATGCCACGTTCGTCTCTCCCTCTTAGTGGGAAGTAGGCATCCCTTAAACTGCCTGTTCATCCCTTAAACGTGGTTTGTTTTGGGAAAAATTTGCACAGCATGTACAGATAGCCTTGTACTTTCGATTGGCATCCTAAAAAAAATTTTTTTTAGTTTGACCATTTTCGGAAAATATCAACGATGGTTAACCCACGGTTTTTTTTGGCGAAAAATCTTTTTGTTTCGAAATCGAAAAAGATTGTTATATTATCGTTCTATACATTGTTACGAACCCGAAACTGGCTTTGGTTCGAAAATCATCCCTTATGTAACGATGGTACATACAATTGTTGAAGAAGCCACGTTCGTCTCTCCCTCTTAGTGGGAAGTAGGCATCCCTTAAACAGCATGTTCAACCCTTAAACGTGGTTTGTTTTGGGAAAAATTTGCACAGCATGTACAGATAGCCTTGTACTTTCGATTGGCATCCTAAAAAAAATTTTTTTTAATTTGACCATTTTCGGTAAAAATCAACGATGGTTAACCCACGGTTTTTTTTGGCGGAAAATCTTTTTGTTTCGAAATCGAAAAAGATTGTTGTATTATCGTTCTATACATTGTAACGAACCCGAAACTGGCTTTGGTTCGAAAATCATCCCTTATGTAACGATGGTACATGCAATTGTTGAAGAAGCCACGTTCGTCTCTCCCTCTTAGTGGGAAGTAGGCATCCCTTAAACAGCATGTTCAACCCTTAAACGTGGTTTGTTTTGGGAAAAATTTGCACAGCATGTACAGATAGCCTTGTACTTTCGATTGGCATCCTAAAAAAAATTTTTTTTAATTAGACCATTTTCGTGATAAATCAACGATGGTTAACCCACGGTTTTTTATGGCGAAAAATCTTTTTGTTTCGAAATCGAAAAAGATTGTTATATTATCGTTCTATACATTGTTACGAACCCGAAACTGGCTTTGGTTCGAAAATCATCCCTTATGTAACGATGGTACATGCAATTGTTGAAGAAGCCACGTTCGTCTCTCCCTCTTAGTGGGAAGTAGGCATCCCTTAAACTGCATGTTCAACCCTTAAACGTGGTTTGTTTTGGGAAAAATTTGCACAGCCTGTACAGATAGCCTTGTACTTTCGATTGGCATCCTAAAAAAAATTTTTTTTAATTTGACCATTTTCGTGATAAATCAACGATGGTTAACCCACGGTTTTTTTTGGCGGAAAATCTTTTTGTTTCGAAATCGAAAAAGATTGTTATATTATCGTTCTGTACATTGTTACGAACCCGAAACTGGCTTTGGTTCGAAAATCATCCCTTATGTAACGATGGTACATGCAATTGTTGAAGATGCCACGTTCGTCTCTCCCTCTTAGTGGGAAGTAGGCATCCCTTAAACTGCCTGTTCATCCCTTAAACGTGGTTTGTTTTGGGAAAAATTTGCACAGCATGTACAGATAGCCTTGTACTTTCGATTGGCATCCTAAAAAAAATTTTTTTTAGTTTGACCATTTTCGGAAAATATCAACGATGGTTAACCCACGGTTTTTTTTGGCGGAAAATCTTTTTGTTTCGAAATCGAAAAAGATTGTTGTATTATCGTTCTATACATTGTTACGAACCCGAAACTGGCTTTGGTTCGAAAATCATCCCTTATGTAACGATGGTACATGCAATTGTTGAAGAAGCCACGTTCGTCTCTCCCTCTTAGTGGGAAGTAGGCATCCCTTAAACTGCATGTTCAACCCTTAAACGTGGTTTGTTTTGGGAAAAATTTGCACAGCATGTACAGATAGCCTTGTACTTTCGATTGGCATCCTAAAAAAAATTTTTTTTAATTTGACCATTTTCGTGATAAATCAGCGATGGTTAACCCACGGTTTTTTATGGCGAAAAATCTTTTTGTTTCGAAATCGAAAAAGATTGTTATATTATCGTTCTATACATTGTTACGAACCCGAAACTGGCTTTGGTTCGAAAATCATCCCTTATGTAACGATGGTACATGCAATTGTTGAAGAAGCCACGTTCGTCTCTCCCTCTTAGTGGGAAGTAGGCATCCCTTAAACTGCATGTTCAACCCTTAAACGTGGTTTGTTTTGGGAAAAATTTGCACAGCATGTACAGATAGCCTTGTACTTTCGATTGGCATCCTAAAAAAAATTTTTTTTAATTTGACCATTTTCGTGATAAATCAACGATGGAACCCACGGTTTTTTTGGGCGGAAAATCTTTTTGTTTCGAAATCGAAAAAGATTGTTATATTATCGTTCTGTACATTGTTACGAACCCGAAACTGGCTTTGGTTCGAAAATCATCCCTTATGTAACGATGGTACATGCAATTGTTGAAGATGCCACGTTCGTCTCTCCCTCTTAGTGGGAAGTAGGCATCCCTTAAACAGCATGTTCAACCCTTAAACGTGGTTTGTTTTGGGAAAAATTTGCACAGCATGTACAGATAGCTTTGTACTTTCGATTGGCATCCTAAAAAAAATTTTTTTTAATTAGACCTTTTTCGTGATAAATCAACGATGGTTAACCCACGGTTTTTTTTGGCGAAAAATCTTTTTGTTTCGAAATCGAAAAAGATTGTTATATTATCGTTCTATACATTGTTACGAACCCGAAACTGGCTTTGGTTCGAAAATCATCCCTTATGTAACGATGGTACATACAATTGTTGAAGAAGCCACGTTCGTCTCTCCCTCTTAGTGGGAAGTAGGCATCCCTTAAACTGCCTGTTCATCCCTTAAACGTGGTTTGTTTTGGGAAAAATTTGCACAGCATGTACAGATAGCCTTGTACTTTCGATTGGCATCCTAAAAAAAATTTTTTTTAATTTGACCATTTTCGGTAAAAATCAACGATGGTTAACCCACGGTTTTTTTTGGCGGAAAATCTTTTTGTTTCGAAATCGAAAAAGATTGTTGTATTATCGTTCTATACATTGTTACGAACCCGAAACTGGCTTTGGTTCGAAAATCATCCCTTATGTAACGATGGTACATGCAATTGTTGAAGAAGCCACGTTCGTCTCTCCCTCTTAGTGGGAAGTAGGCATCCCTTAAACAGCATGTTCAACCCTTAAACGTGGTTTGTTTTGGGAAAAATTTGCACAGCATGTACAGATAGCCTTGTACTTTCGATTGGCATCCTAAAAAAAGTTTTTTAATTTGACAATTTTCGTGATAAATCAACGATGGTTAACCCACGGTTTTTTTTGGCGAAAAATCTTTTTGTTTCGAAATCGAAAAAGATTGTTATATTATCGTTCTATACATTGTTACGAACCCGAAACTGGCTTTGGTTCGAAAATCATCCCTTATGTAACGATGGTACATGCAATTGTTGAAGAAGCCACGTTCGTCTCTCCCTCTTAGTGGGAAGTAGGCATCCCTTAAACTGCCTGTTCATCCCTTAAACGTGGTTTGTTTGGGGAAAAATTTGCACAGCATGTACAGATAGCCTTGTACTTTCGATTGGCATCCTAAAAAAAATTTTTTTTAATTTGACCATTTTCGTGATAAATCAACGATGGTTAACCCACGGTTTTTTTTGGCGAAAAATCTTTTTGTTTCGAAATCGAAAAAGATTGTTATATTATCGTTCTATACATTGTTACGAACGCGAAACTGGCTTTGGTTCGAAAATCATCCCTTATGTAACGATGGTACATGCAATTGTTGAAGAAGCCACGTTCGTCTCTCCCTCTTAGTGGGAAGTAGGCATCCCTTAAACTGCCTGTTCATCCCTTAAACGTGGTTTGTTTGGGGAAAAATTTGCACAGCACGTACAGATAGCCTTGTACTTTCGATTGGCATCCTAAAAAAAATTTTTTTTAATTTGACCATTTTCGTGATAAATCAACGATGGTTAACCCACGGTTTTTTTTGGCGAAAAATCTTTTTGTTTCGAAATCGAAAAAGATTGTTATATTATCGTTCTATACATTGTTACGAACGCGAAACTGGCTTTGGTTCGAAAATCATCCCTTATGTAACGATGGTACATGCAATTGTTGAAGAAGCCACGTTCGTCTCTCCCTCTTAGTGGGAAGTAGGCATCCCTTAAACTGCATGTTCAACCCTTAAACGTGGTTTGTTTTGGGAAAAATTTGCACAGCATGTACAGATAGCCTTGTACTTTCGATTGGCATCCTAAAAAAAATTTTTTTTAATTTGACCATTTTCGTGATAAATCAGCGATGGTTAACCCACGGTTTTTTATGGCGGAAAATCTTTTTGTTTCGAAATCGAAAAAGATTGTTATATTATCGTTCTATACATTGTTACGAACCCGAAACTGGCTTTGGTTCGAAAATCATCCCTTATGTAACGATGGTACATACAATTGTTGAAGAAGCCACGTTCGTCTCTCCCTCTTAGTGGGAAGTAGGCATCCCTTAAACTGCCTGTTCATCCTTAAACGTGGTTTGTTTTGGGAAAAATTTGCACAGCATGTACAGATAGCCTTGTACTTTCGATTGGCATCCTAAAAAAAATTTTTTTTAAATTGACCATTTTCGGTAAAAATCAACGATGGTTAACCCACGGTTTTTTTTGGCGGAAAATCTTTTTGTTTCGAAATCGAAAAAGATTGTTATATTATCGTTCTATACATTGTTACGAACCCGAAACTGGCTTTGGTTCGAAAATCATCCCTTATGTAACGATGGTACATGCAATTGTTGAAGAAGCCACGTTCGTCTCTCCCTCTTAGTGGGAAGTAGGCATCCCTTAAACTGCATGTTCAACCCTTAAACGTGGTTTGTTTTGGGAAAAATTTGCACAGCATGTACAGATAGCCTTGTACTTTCGATTGGCATCCTAAAAAAAATTTTTTTTAATTTGACCATTTTCGTGATAAATCAACGATGGAACCCACGGTTTTTTTGGGCGGAAAATCTTTTTGTTTCGAAATCGAAAAAGATTGTTATATTATCGTTCTGTACATTGTTACGAACCCGAAACTGGCTTTGGTTCGAAAATCATCCCTTATGTAACGATGGTACATGCAATTGTTGAAGAAGCCACGTTCGTCTCTCCCTCTTAGTGGGAAGTAGGCATCCCTTAAACTGCATGTTCAACCCTTAAACGTGGTTTGTTTTGGGAAAAATTTGCACAGCATGTACAGATAGCCTTGTACTTTCGATTGGCATCCTAAAAAAAATTTTTTTTAATTAGACCATTTTCGTGATAAATCAACGATGGTTAACCCACGGTTTTTTTTGGCGAAAAATCTTTTTGTTTCGAAATCGAAAAAGATTGTTATATTATCGTTCTATACATTGTTACGAACCCGAAACTGGCTTTGGTTCGAAAATCATCCCTTATGTAACGATGGTACATGCAATTGTTGAAGAAGCCACGTTCGTCTCTCCCTCTTAGTGGGAAGTAGGCATCCCTTAAACTGCCTGTTCATCCCTTAAACGTGGTTTGTTTGGGGAAAAATTTGCACAGCACGTACAGATAGCCTTGTACTTTCGATTGGCATCCTAAAAAAAATTTTTTTTAATTTGACCATTTTCGTGATAAATCAACGATGGTTAACCCACGGTTTTTTTTGGCGAAAAATCTTTTTGTTTCGAAATCGAAAAAGATTGTTATATTATCGTTCTATACATTGTTACGAACCCGAAACTGGCTTTGGTTCGAAAATCATCCCTTATGTAACGATGGTACATGCAATTGTTGAAGAAGCCACGTTCGTCTCTCCCTCTTAGTGGGAAGTAGGCATCCCTTAAACTGCCTGTTCATCCCTTAAACGTGGTTTGTTTTGGGAAAACTTTGCACAGCATGTACAGATAGCCTTGTACTTTCGATTGGCATCCTAAAAAAAATTTTTTTTAATTTGACCATTTTCGGTAAAAATCAACGATGGTTAACCCACGGTTTTTTTTGGCGGAAAATCTTTTTGTTTCGAAATCGAAAAAGATTGTTGTATTATCGTTCTATACATTGTTACGAACCCGAAACTGGCTTTGGTTCGAAAATCATCCCTTATGTAACGATGGTACATGCAATTGTTGAAGAAGCCACGTTCGTCTCTCCCTCTTAGTGGGAAGTAGGCATCCCTTAAACAGCATGTTCAACCCTTAAACGTGGTTTGTTTTGGGAAAAATTTGCACAGCATGTACAGATAGCCTTGTACTTTCGATTGGCATCCTAAAAAAAATTTTTTTTAATTAGACCATTTTCGTGATAAATCAACGATGGAACCCACGGTTTTTTTGGGCGGAAAATCTTTTTGTTTCGAAATCGAAAAAGATTGTTATATTATCGTTCTGTACATTGTTACGAACCCGAAACTGGCTTTGGTTCGAAAATCATCCCTTATGTAACGATGGTACATGCAATTGTTGAAGAAGCCACGTTCGTCTCTCCCTCTTAGTGGGAAGTAGGCATCCCTTAAACAGCATGTTCAACCCTTAAACGTGGTTTGTTTTGGGAAAAATTTGCACAGCATGTACAGATAGCCTTGTACTTTCGATTGGCATCCTAAAAAAAATTTTTTTTAATTAGACCATTTTCGTGATAAATCAACGATGGTTAACCCACGGTTTTTTTTGGCGAAAAATCTTTTTGTTTCGAAATCGAAAAAGATTGTTATATTATCGTTCTATACATTGTTACGAACCCGAAACTGGCTTTGGTTCGAAAATCATCCCTTATGTAACGATGGTACATGCAATTGTTGAAGAAGCCACGTTCGTCTCTCCCTCTTAGTGGGAAGTAGGCATCCCTTAAACTGCCTGTTCATCCCTTAAACGTGGTTTGTTTGGGGAAAAATTTGCACAGCACGTACAGATAGCCTTGTACTTTCGATTGGCATCCTAAAAAAAATTTTTTTTAATTTGACCATTTTCGTGATAAATCAACGATGGTTAACCCACGGTTTTTTTTGGCGAAAAATCTTTTTGTTTCGAAATCGAAAAAGATTGTTATATTATCGTTCTATACATTGTTACGAACGCGAAACTGGCTTTGGTTCGAAAATCATCCCTTATGTAACGATGGTACATGCAATTGTTGAAGAAGCCACGTTCGTCTCTCCCTCTTAGTGGGAAGTAGGCATCCCTTAAACTGCCTGTTCATCCCTTAAACGTGGTTTGTTTGGGGAAAAATTTGCACAGCACGTACAGATAGCCTTGTACTTTCGATTGGCATCCTAAAAAAAATTTTTTTTAATTTGACCATTTTCGTGATAAATCAACGATGGTTAACCCACGGTTTTTTTTGGCGAAAAATCTTTTTGTTTCGAAATCGAAAAAGATTGTTATATTATCGTTCTGTACATTGTTACGAACCCGAAACTGGCTTTGGTTCGAAAATCATCCCTTATGTAACGATGGTACATGCAATTGTTGAAGAAGCCACGTTCGTCTCTCCCTCTTAGTGGGAAGTAGGCATCCCTTAAACTGCCTGTTCATCCCTTAAACGTGGTTTGTTTGGGGAAAAATTTGCACAGCATGTACAGATAGCCTTGTACTTTCGATTGGCATCCTAAAAAAAATTTTTTTTAATTTGACCATTTTCGTGATAAATCAACGATGGTTAACCCACGGTTTTTTTTGGCGAAAAATCTTTTTGTTTCGAAATCGAAAAAGATTGTTATATTATCGTTCTATACATTGTTACGAACGCGAAACTGGCTTTGGTTCGAAAATCATCCCTTATGTAACGATGGTACATGCAATTGTTGAAGAAGCCAAGTTCGTCTCTCCCTCTTAGTGGGAAGTAGGCATCCCTTAAACTGCCTGTTCATCCCTTAAACGTGGTTTGTTTGGGGAAAAATTTGCACAGCACGTACAGATAGCCTTGTACTTTCGATTGGCATCCTAAAAAAAATTTTTTTTAATTTGACCATTTTCGTGATAAATCAACGATGGTTAACCCACGGTTTTTTTTGGCGAAAAATCTTTTTGTTTCGAAATCGAAAAAGATTGTTATATTATCGTTCTATACATTGTTACGAACGCGAAACTGGCTTTGGTTCGAAAATCATCCCTTATGTAACGATGGTACATGCAATTGTTGAAGAAGCCACGTTCGTCTCTCCCTCTTAGTGGGAAGTAGGCATCCCTTAAACTGCCTGTTCATCCCTTAAACGTGGTTTGTTTGGGGAAAAATTTGCACAGCACGTACAGATAGCCTTGTACTTTCGATTGGCATCCTAAAAAAATTTTTTTTAATTTGACCATTTTCGTGATAAATCAACGATGGTTAACCCACGGTTTTTTTTGGCGAAAAATCTTTTTGTTTCGAAATCGAAAAAGATTGTTATATTATCGTTCTGTACATTGTTACGAACCCGAAACTGGCTTTGGTTCGAAAATCATCCCTTATGTAACGATGGTACATGCAATTGTTGAAGAAGCCACGTTCGTCTCTCCCTCTTAGTGGGAAGTAGGCATCCCTTAAACTGCATGTTCAACCCTTAAACGTGGTTTGTTTTGGGAAAAATTTGCACAGCATGTACAGATAGCCTTGTACTTTCGATTGGCATCCTAAAAAAAATTTTTTTTAATTTGACCATTTTCGTGATAAATCAGCGATGGTTAACCCACGGTTTTTTATGGCGAAAAATCTTTTTGTTTCGAAATCGAAAAAGATTGTTATATTATCGTTCTATACATTGTTACGAACCCGAAACTGGCTTTGGTTCGAAAATCATCCCTTATGTAACGATGGTACATGCAATTGTTGAAGAAGCCACGTTCGTCTCTCCCTCTTAGTGGGAAGTAGGCATCCCTTAAACTGCATGTTCAACCCTTAAACGTGGTTTGTTTTGGGAAAACTTTGCACAGCATGTACAGATAGCCTTGTACTTTCGATTGGCATCTTAAAAAAATTTTTTTTTAATTTGACCATTTTCGTGATAAATCAACGATGGTTAACCCACGGTTTTTTTTGGCGAAAAATCTTTTTGTTTCGAAATCGAAAAAGATTGTTGTATTATCGTTCTATACATTGTTACGAACCCGAAACTGGCTTTGGTTCGAAAATCATCCCTTATGTAACGATGGTACATGCAATTGTTGAAGAAGCCACGTTCGTCTCTCCCTCTTAGTGGGAAGTAGGCATCCCTTAAACTGCATGTTCAACCCTTAAACGTGGTTTGTTTTGGGAAAAATTTGCACAGCATGTACAGATAGCCTTGTACTTTCGATTGGCATCCTAAAAAAAATTTTTTTTAATTTGACCATTTTCGTGATAAATCAGCGATGGTTAACCCACGGTTTTTTATTGCGAAAAATCTTTTTGTTTCGAAATCGAAAAAGATTGTTATATTATCGTTCTATACATTGTTACGAACCCGAAACTGGCTTTGGTTCGAAAATCATTCCTTATGTAACGATGGTACATGCAATTGTTGAAGAAGCCACGTTCGTCTCTCCCTCTTAGTGGGAAGTAGGCATCCCTTAAACTGCATGTTCAACCCTTAAACGTGGTTTGTTTTGGGAAAAATTTGCACAGCATGTACAGATAGCCTTGTACTTTCGATTGGCATCCTAAAAAAAATTTTTTTTAATTTGACCATTTTCGTGATAAATCAGCGATGGTTAACCCACGGTTTTTTATGGCGAAAAATCTTTTTGTTTCGAAATCGAAAAAGATTGTTATATTATCGTTCTATACATTGTTACGAACCCGAAACTGGCTTTGGTTCGAAAATCATCCCTTATGTAACGATGGTACATGCAATTGTTGAAGAAGCCACGTTCGTCTCTCCCTCTTAGTGGGAAGTAGGCATCCCTTAAACTGCATGTTCAACCCTTAAACGTGGTTTGTTTTGGGAAAACTTTGCACAGCATGTACAGATAGCCTTGTACTTTCGATTGGCATCTTAAAAAAAATTTTTTTTAATTTGACCATTTTCGTGATAAATCAACGATGGTTAACCCACGGTTTTTTTTGGCGAAAAATCTTTTTGTTTCGAAATCGAAAAAGATTGTTATATTATCGTTCTGTACATTGTTACGAACCCGAAACTGGCTTTGGTTCGAAAATCATCCCTTATGTAACGATGGTACATGCAATTGTTGAAGAAGCCACGTTCGTCTCTCCCTCTTAGTGGGAAGTAGGCATCCCTTAAACAGCATGTTCAACCCTTAAACGTGGTTTGTTTTGGGAAAAATTTGCACAGCATGTACAGATAGCCTAGTACTTTCGATTGGCATCCTAAAAAAAATTTTTTTTAATTAGACCATTTTCGTGATAAATCAACGATGGTTAACCCACGGTTTTTTTTGGCGAAAAATCTTTTTGTTTCGAAATCGAAAAAGATTGTTATATTATCGTTCTATTCATTGTTACGAACCCGAAACTGGCTTTGGTTCGAAAATCATCCCTTATGTAACGATGGTACATGCAATTGTTGAAGAAGCCACGTTCGTCTCTCCCTCTTAGTGGGAAGTAGGCATCCCTTAAACTGCCTGTTCATCCCTTAAACGTGGTTTGTTTTGGGAAAAATTTGCACAGCATGTACAGATAGCCTTGTACTTTCGATTGGCATCCTAAAAAAAATTTTTTTTAATTAGACCATTTTCGTGATAAAGCAACGATGGTTAACCCACGGTTTTTTTTGGCGAAAAATCTTTTTGTTTCGAAATCGAAAAAGATTGTTATATTATCGTTCTATACATTGTTACGAACCCGAAACTGGCTTTGGTTCGAAAATCATCCCTTATGTAACGATGGTACATGCAATTGTTGAAGAAGCCACGTTCGTCTCTCCCTCTTAGTGGGAAGTAGGCATCCCTTAAACAGCATGTTCAACCCTTAAACGTGGTTTGTTTTGGGAAAAATTTGCACAGCATGTACAGATAGCCTCGTACTTTCGATTGGCATCCTAAAAAAAATTTTTTTTAATTTGACCATTTTCGTGATAAATCAGCGATGGTTAACCCACGGTTTTTTATGGCGAAAAATCTTTTTGTTTCGAAATCGAAAAAGATTGTTATATTATCGTTCTATACATTGTTACGAACCCGAAACTGGCTTTGGTTCGAAAATCATCCCTTATGTAACGATGGTACATGCAATTGTTGAAGAAGCCACGTTCGTCTCTCCCTCTTAGTGGGAAGTAGGCATCCCTTAAACTGCATGTTCAACCCTTAAACGTGGTTTGTTTTGGGAAAAATTTGCACAGCATGTACAGATAGCCTTGTACTTTCGATTGGCATCCTAAAAAAAATTTTTTTTAATTTGACCATTTTCGTGATAAATCAACGATGGTTAACCCACGGTTTTTTTTGGCGGAAAATCTTTTTGTTTCGAAATCGAAAAAGATTGTTATATTATCGTTCTGTACATTGTTACGAACCCGAAACTGGCTTTGGTTCGAAAATCATCCCTTATGTAACGATGGTACATGCAATTGTTGAAGAAGCCACGTTCGTCTCTCCCTCTTAGTGGGAAGTAGGCATCCCTTAAACTGCATGTTCAACCCTTAAACGTGGTTTGTTTTGGGAAAAATTTGCACAGCATGTACAGATAGCCTTGTACTTTCGATTGGCATCCTAAAAAAAATTTTTTTTAATTTGACCATTTTCGTGATAAATCAACGATGGTTAACCCACGGTTTTTTTTGGCGAAAAATCTTTTTGTTTCGAAATCGAAAAAGATTGTTATATTATCGTTCTATACATTGTTACGAACCCGAAACTGGCTTTGGTTCGAAAATCATCCCTTATGTAACGATGGTACATGCAATTGTTGAAGAAGCCACGTTCGTCTCTCCCTCTTAGTGGGAAGTAGGCATCCCTTAAACTGCCTGTTCATCCCTTAAACGTGGTTTGTTTGGGGAAAAATTTGCACAGCATGTACAGATAGCCTTGTACTTTCGATTGGCATCCTAAAAAAAATATTTTTTAATTTGACCATTTTCGGTAAAAATCAACGATGGTTAACCCACGGTTTTTTTTGGCGGAAAATCTTTTTGTTTCGAAATCGAAAAAGATTGTTGTATTATCGTTCTATACATTGTTACGAACCCGAAACTGGCTTTGGTTCGAAAATCATCCCTTATGTAACGATGGTACATGCAATTGTTGATGAAGCCACGTTCGTCTCTCCCTCTTAGTGGGAAGTAGGCATCCCTTAAACTGCCTGTTCATCCCTTAAACGTGGTTTGTTTGGGGAAAAATTTGCACAGCATGTACAGATAGCCTTGTACTTTCGATTGGCATCCTAAAAAAAATTTTTTTTAATTTGACCATTTTCGTGATAAATCAACGATGGTTAACCCACGGTTTTTTTTGGCGAAAAATCTTTTTGTTTCGAAATCGAAAAAGATTGTTATATTATCGTTCTGTACATTGTTACGAACCCGAAACTGGCTTTGGTTCGAAAATCATCCCTTATGTAACGATGGTACATGCAATTGTTGAAGAAGCCACGTTCGTCTCTCCCTCTTAGTGGGAAGTAGGCATCCCTTAAACTGCCTGTTCATCCCTTAAACGTGGTTTGTTTGGGGAAAAATTTGCACAGCATGTACAGATAGCCTTGTACTTTCGATTGGCATCCTAAAAAAAATTTTTTTTAATTTGACCATTTTCGGTAAAAATCAACGATGGTTAACCCACGGTTTTTTTTGGCGGAAAATCTTTTTGTTTCGAAATCGAAAAAGATTGTTGTATTATCGTTCTATACATTGTTACGAACCCGAAACTGGCTTTGGTTCGAAAATCATCCCTTATGTAACGATGGTACATGCAATTGTTGAAGAAGCCACGTTCGTCTCTCCCTCTTAGTGGGAAGTAGGCATCCCTTAAACTGCATGTTCAACCCTTAAACGTGGTTTGTTTTTGGAAAAATTTGCACAGCATGTACAGATAGCCTTGTACTTTCGATTGGCATCCTAAAAAAAATTTTTTTTAATTTGACCATTTTCGTGATAAATCAACGATGGTTAACCCACGGTTTTTTTTGGCGGATAATCTTTTTGTTTCGAAATCGAAAAAGATTGTTGTATTATCGTTCTATACATTGTTACGAACCCGAAACTGGCTTTGGTTCGAAAATCATCCCTTATGTAACGATGGTACATGCAATTGTTGAAGAAGCCACGTTCGTCTCTCCCTCTTAGTGGGAAGTAGGCATCCCTTAAACTGCCTGTTCATCCCTTAAACGTGGTTTGTTTGGGGAAAAATTTGCACAGCATGTACAGATAGCCTTGTACTTTCGATTGGCATCCTAAAAAAAATTTTTTTTAATTTGACCATTTTCGTGATAAATCAACGATGGTTGACCCACGGTTTTTTTTGGCGAAAAATCTTTTTGTTTCGAAATCGAAAAAGATTGTTATATTATCGTTCTGTACATTGTTACGAACCCGAAACTGGCTTTGGTTCGAAAATCATCCCTTATGTAACGATGGTACATGCAATTGTTGAAGAAGCCACGTTCGTCTCTCCCTCTTAGTGGGAAGTAGGCATCCCTTAAACTGCCTGTTCATCCCTTAAACGTGGTTTGTTTGGGGAAAAATTTGCACAGCATGTACAGATAGCCTTGTACTTTCGATTGGCATCCTAAAAAAAATTTTTTTTAATTTGACCATTTTCGGTAAAAATCAACGATGGTTAACCCACGGTTTTTTTTGGCGGAAAATCTTTTTGTTTCGAAATCGAAAAAGATTGTTGTATTATCGTTCTATACATTGTTACGAACCCGAAACTGGCTTTGGTTCGAAAATCATCCCTTATGTAACGATGGTACATGCAATTGTTGAAGAAGCCACGTTCGTCTCTCCCTCTTAGTGGGAAGTAGGCATCCCTTAAACTGCATGTTCAACCCTTAAACGTGGTTTGTTTTTGGAAAAATTTGCACAGCATGTACAGATAGCCTTGTACTTTCGATTGGCATCCTAAAAAAAATTTTTTTTAATTTGACCATTTTCGTGATAAATCAACGATGGTTAACCCACGGTTTTTTTTGGCGAAAAATCTTTTTGTTTCGAAATCGAAAAATATTGTTATATTATCGTTCTATACATTGTTACGAACCCGAAACTGGCTTTGGTTCGAAAATCATCCCTTATGTAACGATGGTACATGCAATTGTTGAAGAAGCCACGTTCGTCTCTCCCTCTTAGCGGGAAGTAGGCATCCCTTAAACTGCCTGTTCATCCCTTAAACGTGGTTTGTTTGGGGAAAAATTTGCACAGCATGTACAGATAGCCTTGTACTTTCGATTGGCATCCTAAAAAAAATTTTTTTTAATTTGACCATTTTCGTGATAAATCAACGATGGTTAACCCACGGTTTTTTTTGGCGAAAAATCTTTTTGTTTCGAAATCGAAAAAGATTGTTATATTATCGTTCTGTACATTGTTACGAACCCGAAACTGGCTTTGGTTCGAAAATCATCCCTTATGTAACGATGGTACATGCAATTGTTGAAGAAGCCACGTTCGTCTCTCCCTCTTAGTGGGAAGTAGGCATCCCTTAAACTGCATGTTCAACCCTTAAACGTGGTTTGTTTTTGGAAAAATTTGCACAGCATGTACAGATAGCCTTGTACTTTCGATTGGCATCCTAAAAAAAATTTTTTTTAATTTGACCATTTTCGTGATAAATCAACGATGGTTAACCCACGGTTTTTTTTGGCGAAAAATCTTTTTGTTTCGAAATCGAAAAAGATTGTTATATTATCGTTCTATACATTGTTACGAACCCGAAACTGGCTTTGGTTCGAAAATCATCCCTTATGTAACGATGGTACATGCAATTGTTGAAGAAGCCACGTTCGTCTCTCCCTCTTAGCGGGAAGTAGGCATCCCTTAAACTGCCTGTTCATCCCTTAAACGTGGTTTGTTTGGGGAAAAATTTGCACAGCATGTACAGATAGCCTTGTACTTTCGATTGGCATCCTAAAAAAAATTTTTTTTAATTTGACCATTTTCGTGATAAATCAACGATGGTTAACCCACGGTTTTTTTTGGCGAAAAATCTTTTTGTTTCGAAATCGAAAAAGATTGTTATATTATCGTTCTATACATTGTTACGAACCCGAAACTGGCTTTGGTTCGAAAATCATCCCTTATGTAACGATGGTACATGCAATTGTTGAAGAAGCCACGTTCGTCTCTCCCTCTTAGCGGGAAGTAGGCATCCCTTAAACTGCCTGTTCATCCCTTAAACGTGGTTTGTTTGGGGAAAAATTTGCACAGCATGTACAGATAGCCTTGTACTTTCGATTGGCATCCTAAAAAAAATTTTTTTTAATTTGACCATTTTCGTGATAAATCAACGATGGTTAACCCACGGTTTTTTTTGGCGAAAAATCTTTTTGTTTCGAAATCGAAAAAGATTGTTATATTATCGTTCTGTACATTGTTACGAACCCGAAACTGGCTTTGGTTCGAAAATCATCCCTTATGTAACGATGGTACATGCAATTGTTGAAGAAGCCACGTTCGTCTCTCCCTCTTAGTGGGAAGTAGGCATCCCTTAAACTGCCTGTTCATCCCTTAAACGTGGTTTGTTTGGGGAAAAATTTGCACAGCATGTACAGATAGCCTTGTACTTTCGATTGGCATCCTAAAAAAAATTTTTTTTAATTTGACCATTTTCGTGATAAATCAACGATGGTTAACCCACGGTTTTTTTTGGCGAAAAATCTTTTTGTTTCGAAATCGAAAAAGATTGTTATATTATCGTTCTATACATTGTTACGAACCCGAAACTGGCTTTGGTTCGAAAATCATCCCTTATGTAACGATGGTACATGCAATTGTTGAAGAAGCCACGTTCGTCTCTCCCTCTTAGTGGGAAGTAGGCATCCCTTAAACTGCCTGTTCATCCCTTAAACGTGGTTTATTTGGGGAAAAATTTGCACAGCATGTACAGATAGCCTTGTACTTTCGATTGGCATCCTAAAAAAAATTTTTTTTAATTTGACCATTTTCGGTAAAAATCAACGATGGTTAACCCACGGTTTTTTTTGGCGGAAAATCTTTTTGTTTCGAAATCGAAAAAGATTGTTGTATTATCGTTCTATACATTGTTACGAACCCGAAACTGGCTTTGGTTCGAAAATCATCCCTTATGTAACGATGGTACATGCAATTGTTGAAGAAGCCACGTTCGTCTCTCCCTCTTAGTGGGAAGTAGGCATCCCTTAAACTGCATGTTCAACCCTTAAACGTGGTTTGTTTTTGGAAAAATTTGCACAGCATGTACAGATAGCCTTGTACTTTCGATTGGCATCCTAAAAAAAATTTTTTTTAATTTGACCATTTTCGTGATAAATCAACGATGGTTAACCCACGGTTTTTTTTGGCGAAAAATCTTTTTGTTTCGAAATCGAAAAAGATTGTTATATTATCGTTCTATACATTGTTACGAACCCGAAACTGGCTTTGGTTCGAAAATCATCCCTTATGTAACGATGGTACATGCAATTGTTGAAGAAGCCACGTTCGTCTCTCCCTCTTAGCGGGAAGTAGGCATCCCTTAAACTGCCTGTTCATCCCTTAAACGTGGTTTGTTTGGGGAAAAATTTGCACAGCATGTACAGATAGCCTTGTACTTTCGATTGGCATCCTAAAAAAAATTTTTTTTAATTTGACCATTTTCGTGATAAATCAACGATGGTTAACCCACGGTTTTTTTTGGCGAAAAATCTTTTTGTTTCGAAATCGAAAAAGATTGTTATATTATCGTTCTGTACATTGTTACGAACCCGAAACTGGCTTTGGTTCGAAAATCATCCCTTATGTAACGATGGTACATGCAATTGTTGAAGAAGCCACGTTCGTCTCTCCCTCTTAGTGGGAAGTAGGCATCCCTTAAACTGCATGTTCAACCCTTAAACGTGGTTTGTTTTTGGAAAAATTTGCACAGCATGTACAGATAGCCTTGTACTTTCGATTGGCATCCTAAAAAAAATTTTTTTTAATTTGACCATTTTCGAGATAAATCAACGATGGTTAACCCACGGTTTTTTTTGGCGAAAAATCTTTTTGTTTCGAAATCGAAAAAGATTGTTATATTATCGTTCTATACATTGTTACGAACCCGAAACTGGCTTTGGTTCGAAAATCATCCCTTATGTAACGATGGTACATGCAATTGTTGAAGAAGCCACGTTCGTCTCTCCCTCTTAGTGGGAAGTAGGCATCCCTTAAACTGCCTGTTCATCCCTTAAACGTGGTTTGTTTGGGGAAAAATTTGCACAGCATGTACAGATAGCCTTGTACTTTCGATTGGCATCCTAAAAAAAGTTTTTTTAATTTGACCATTTTCGTGATAAATCAACGATGGTTAACCCACGGTTTTTTTTGGCGAAAAATCTTTTTGTTTCGAAATCGAAAAAGATTGTTATATTATCGTTCTGTACATTGTTACGAACCCGAAACTGGCTTTGGTTCGAAAATCATCCCTTATGTAACGATGGTACATGCAATTGTTGAAGAAGCCACGTTCGTCTCTCCCTCTTAGTGGGAAGTAGGCATCCCTTAAACTGCATGTTCAACCCTTAAACGTGGTTTGTTTTTGGAAAAATTTGCACAGCATGTACAGATAGCCTTGTACTTTCGATTGGCATCCTAAAAAAAATTTTTTTTAATTTGACCATTTTCGTGATAAATCAACGATGGTTAACCCACGGTTTTTTTTGGCGAAAAATCTTTTTGTTTCGAAATCGAAAAAGATTGTTATATTATCGTTCTATACATTGTTACGAACCCGAAACTGGCTTTGGTTCGAAAATCATCCCTTATGTAACGATGGTACATGCAATTGTTGAAGAAGCCACGTTCGTCTCTCCCTCTTAGCGGGAAGTAGGCATCCCTTAAACTGCCTGTTCATCCCTTAAACGTGGTTTGTTTGGGGAAAAATTTGCACAGCATGTACAGATAGCCTTGTACTTTCGATTGGCATCCTAAAAAAAGTTTTTTAAATTTGACCATTTTCGTGATAAATCAACGATGGTTAACCCACGGTTTTTTTTGGCGAAAAATCTTTTTGTTTCGAAATCGAAAAAGATTGTTATATTATCGTTCTATACATTGTTACGAACCCGAAACTGGCTTTGGTTCGAAAATCATCCCTTATGTAACGATGGTACATGCAATTGTTGAAGAAGCCACGTTCGTCTCTCCCTCTTAGCGGGAAGTAGGCATCCCTTAAACTGCCTGTTCATCCCTTAAACGTGGTTTGTTTGGGGAAAAATTTGCACAGCATGTACAGATAGCCTTGTACTTTCGATTGGCATCCTAAAAAAAGTTTTTTAAATTTGACCATTTTCGTGATAAATCAACGATGGTTAACCCACGGTTTTTTTTGGCGAAAAATCTTTTTGTTTCGAAATCGAAAAAGATTGTTATATTATCGTTCTATACATTGTTACGAACCCGAAACTGGCTTTGGTTCGAAAATCATCCCTTATGTAACGATGGTACATGCAATTGTTGAAGAAGCCACGTTCGTCTCTCCCTCTTAGCGGGAAGTAGGCATCCCTTAAACTGCCTGTTCATCCCTTAAACGTGGTTTGTTTGGGGAAAAATTTGCACAGCATGTACAGATAGCCTTGTACTTTCGATTGGCATCCTAAAAAAAGTTTTTTAAATTTGACCATTTTCGTGATAAATCAACGATGGTTAACCCACGGTTTTTTTTGGCGAAAAATCTTTTTGTTTCGAAATCGAAAAAGATTGTTATATTATCGTTCTATACATTGTTACGAACCCGAAACTGGCTTTGGTTCGAAAATCATCCCTTATGTAACGATGGTACATGCAATTGTTGAAGAAGCCACGTTCGTCTCTCCCTCTTAGTGGGAAGTAGGCATCCCTTAAACTGCCTGTTCATCCCTTAAACGTGGTTTGTTTGGGGAAAAATTTGCACAGCATGTACAGATAGCCTTGTACTTTCGATTGGCATCCTAAAAAAAGTTTTTTTAATTTGACCATTTTCGGTAAAAATCAACGATGGTTAACCCACGGTTTTTTTTGGCGGAAAATCTTTTTGTTTCGAAATCGAAAAAGATTGTTGTATTATCGTTCTATACATTGTTACGAACCCGAAACTGGCTTTGGTTCGAAAATCATCCCTTATGTAACGATGGTACATGCAATTGTTGAAGAAGCCACGTTCGTCTCTCCCTCTTAGTGGGAAGTAGGCATCCCTTAAACTGCATGTTCAACCCTTAAACGTGGTTTGTTTTTGGAAAAATTTGCACAGCATGTACAGATAGCCTTGTACTTTCGATTGGCATCCTAAAAAAAATTTTTTTTAATTTGACCATTTTCGTGATAAATCAACGATGGTTAACCCACGGTTTTTTTTGGCGAAAAATCTTTTTGTTTCGAAATCGAAAAAGATTGTTATATTATCGTTCTATACATTGTTACGAACCCGAAACTGGCTTTGGTTCGAAAATCATCCCTTATGTAACGATGGTACATGCAATTGTTGAAGAAGCCACGTTCGTCTCTCCCTCTTAGCGGGAAGTAGGCATCCCTTAAACTGCCTGTTCATCCCTTAAACGTGGTTTGTTTGGGGAAAAATTTGCACAGCATGTACAGATAGCCTTGTACTTTCGATTGGCATCCTAAAAAAAATTTTTTTTAATTTGACCATTTTCGTGATAAATCAACGATGGTTAACCCACGGTTTTTTTTGGCGAAAAATCTTTTTGTTTCGAAATCGAAAAAGATTGTTATATTATCGTTCTATACATTGTTACGAACCCGAAACTGGCTTTGGTTCGAAAATCATCCCTTATGTAACGATGGTACATGCAATTGTTGAAGAAGCCACGTTCGTCTCTCCCTCTTAGTGGGAAGTAGGCATCCCTTAAACTGCATGTTCAACCCTTAAACGTGGTTTGTTTTTGGAAAAATTTGCACAGCATGTACAGATAGCCTTGTACTTTCGATTGGCATCCTAAAAAAAGTTTTTTTAATTTGACCATTTTCGGTAAAAATCAACGATGGTTAACCCACGGTTTTTTTTGGCGGAAAATCTTTTTGTTTCGAAATCGAAAAAGATTGTTGTATTATCGTTCTATACATTGTTACGAACCCGAAACTGGCTTTGGTTCGAAAATCATCCCTTATGTAACGATGGTACATGCAATTGTTGAAGAAGCCACGTTCGTCTCTCCCTCTTAGTGGGAAGTAGGCATCCCTTAAACTGCATGTTCAACCCTTAAACGTGGTTTGTTTTTGGAAAAATTTGCACAGCATGTACAGATAGCCTTGTACTTTCGATTGGCATCCTAAAAAAATTTTTTTTTAATTTGACCATTTTCGTGATAAATCAACGATGGTTAACCCACGGTTTTTTTTGGCGAAAAATCTTTTTGTTTCGAAATCGAAAAAGATTGTTATATTATCGTTCTATACATTGTTACGAACCCGAAACTGGCTTTGGTTCGAAAATCATCCCTTATGTAACGATGGTACATGCAATTGTTGAAGAAGCCACGTTCGTCTCTCCCTCTTAGTGGGAAGTAGGCATCCCTTAAACTGCCTGTTCATCCCTTAAACGTGGTTTGTTTGGGGAAAAATTTGCACAGCATGTACAGATAGCCTTGTACTTTCGATTGGCATCCTAAAAAAAGTTTTTTTAATTTGACCATTTTCGTGATAAATCAACGATGGTTAACCCACGGTTTTTTTTGGCGAAAAATCTTTTTGTTTCGAAATCGAAAAAGATTGTTATATTATCGTTCTGTACATTGTTACGAACCCGAAACTGGCTTTGGTTCGAAAATCATCCCTTATGTAACGATGGTACATGCAATTGTTGAAGAAGCCACGTTCGTCTCTCCCTCTTAGTGGGAAGTAGGCATCCCTTAAACTGCATGTTCAACCCTTAAACGTGGTTTGTTTTTGGAAAAATTTGCACAGCATGTACAGATAGCCTTGTACTTTCGATTGGCATCCTAAAAAAAATTTTTTTTAATTTGACCATTTTCGTGATAAATCAACGATGGTTAACCCACGGTTTTTTTTGGCGAAAAATCTTTTTGTTTCGAAATCGAAAAAGATTGTTATATTATCGTTCTATACATTGTTACGAACCCGAAACTGGCTTTGGTTCGAAAATCATCCCTTATGTAACGATGGTACATGCAATTGTTGAAGAAGCCACGTTCGTCTCTCCCTCTTAGCGGGAAGTAGGCATCCCTTAAACTGCCTGTTCATCCCTTAAACGTGGTTTGTTTGGGGAAAAATTTGCACAGCATGTACAGATAGCCTTGTACTTTCGATTGGCATCCTAAAAAAAGTTTTTTAAATTTGACCATTTTCGTGATAAATCAACGATGGTTAACCCACGGTTTTTTTTGGCGAAAAATCTTTTTGTTTCGAAATCGAAAAAGATTGTTATATTATCGTTCTATACATTGTTACGAACCCGAAACTGGCTTTGGTTCGAAAATCATCCCTTATGTAACGATGGTACATGCAATTGTTGAAGAAGCCACGTTCGTCTCTCCCTCTTAGCGGGAAGTAGGCATCCCTTAAACTGCCTGTTCATCCCTTAAACGTGGTTTGTTTGGGGAAAAATTTGCACAGCATGTACAGATAGCCTTGTACTTTCGATTGGCATCCTAAAAAAAGTTTTTTAAATTTGACCATTTTCGTGATAAATCAACGATGGTTAACCCACGGTTTTTTTTGGCGAAAAATCTTTTTGTTTCGAAATCGAAAAAGATTGTTATATTATCGTTCTATACATTGTTACGAACCCGAAACTGGCTTTGGTTCGAAAATCATCCCTTATGTAACGATGGTACATGCAATTGTTGAAGAAGCCACGTTCGTCTCTCCCTCTTAGCGGGAAGTAGGCATCCCTTAAACTGCCTGTTCATCCCTTAAACGTGGTTTGTTTGGGGAAAAATTTGCACAGCATGTACAGATAGCCTTGTACTTTCGATTGGCATCCTAAAAAAAGTTTTTTAAATTTGACCATTTTCGTGATAAATCAACGATGGTTAACCCACGGTTTTTTTTGGCGAAAAATCTTTTTGTTTCGAAATCGAAAAAGATTGTTATATTATCGTTCTATACATTGTTACGAACCCGAAACTGGCTTTGGTTCGAAAATCATCCCTTATGTAACGATGGTACATGCAATTGTTGAAGAAGCCACGTTCGTCTCTCCCTCTTAGTGGGAAGTAGGCATCCCTTAAACTGCCTGTTCATCCCTTAAACGTGGTTTGTTTGGGGAAAAATTTGCACAGCATGTACAGATAGCCTTGTACTTTCGATTGGCATCCTAAAAAAAGTTTTTTTAATTTGACCATTTTCGGTAAAAATCAACGATGGTTAACCCACGGTTTTTTTTGGCGGAAAATCTTTTTGTTTCGAAATCGAAAAAGATTGTTGTATTATCGTTCTATACATTGTTACGAACCCGAAACTGGCTTTGGTTCGAAAATCATCCCTTATGTAACGATGGTACATGCAATTGTTGAAGAAGCCACGTTCGTCTCTCCCTCTTAGTGGGAAGTAGGCATCCCTTAAACTGCATGTTCAACCCTTAAACGTGGTTTGTTTTTGGAAAAATTTGCACAGCATGTACAGATAGCCTTGTACTTTCGATTGGCATCCTAAAAAAAATTTTTTTTAATTTGACCATTTTCGTGATAAATCAACGATGGTTAACCCACGGTTTTTTTTGGCGAAAAATCTTTTTGTTTCGAAATCGAAAAAGATTGTTATATTATCGTTCTATACATTGTTACGAACCCGAAACTGGCTTTGGTTCGAAAATCATCCCTTATGTAACGATGGTACATGCAATTGTTGAAGAAGCCACGTTCGTCTCTCCCTCTTAGCGGGAAGTAGGCATCCCTTAAACTGCCTGTTCATCCCTTAAACGTGGTTTGTTTGGGGAAAAATTTGCACAGCATGTACAGATAGCCTTGTACTTTCGATTGGCATCCTAAAAAAAGTTTTTTAATTTGACCATTATCGTGATAAATCAACGATGGTTAACCCACGGTTTTTTTTGGCGAAAAATCTTTTTGTTTCGAAATCGAAAAAGATTGTTATATTATCGTTCTGTACATTGTTACGAACCCGAAACTGGCTTTGGTTCGAAAATCATCCCTTATGTAACGATGGTACATGCAATTGTTGAAGAAGCCACGTTCGTCTCTCCCTCTTAGTGGGAAGTAGGCATCCCTTAAACTGCATGTTCAACCCTTAAACGTGGTTTGTTTTTGGAAAAATTTGCACAGCATGTACAGATAGCCTTGTACTTTCGATTGGCATCCTAAAAAAAATTTTTTTTAATTTGACCATTTTCGTGATAAATCAACGATGGTTAACCCACGGTTTTTTTTGGCGAAAAATCTTTTTGTTTCGAAATCGAAAAAGATTGTTATATTATCGTTCTATACATTGTTACGAACCCGAAACTGGCTTTGGTTCGAAAATCATCCCTTATGTAACGATGGTACATGCAATTGTTGAAGAAGCCACGTTCGTCTCTCCCTCTTAGTGGGAAGTAGGCATCCCTTAAACTGCATGTTCAACCCTTAAACGTGGTTTGTTTTTGGAAAAATTTGCACAGCATGTACAGATAGCCTTGTACTTTCGATTGGCATCCTAAAAAAAATTTTTTTTAATTTGACCATTTTCGTGATAAATCAACGATGGTTAACCCACGGTTTTTTTTGGCGAAAAATCTTTTTGTTTCGAAATCGAAAAAGATTGTTATATTATCGTTCTATACATTGTTACGAACCCGAAACTGGCTTTGGTTCGAAAATCATCCCTTATGTAACGATGGTACATGCAATTGTTGAAGAAGCCACGTTCGTCTCTCCCTCTTAGTGGGAAGTAGGCATCCCTTAAACTGCCTGTTCATCCCTTAAACGTGGTTTGTTTGGGGAAAAATTTGCACAGCATGTACAGATAGCCTTGTACTTTCGATTGGCATCCTAAAAAAAATATTTTTTAATTTGACCATTTTCGGTAAAAATCAACGATGGTTAACCCACGGTTTTTTTTGGCGGAAAATCTTTTTGTTTCGAAATCGAAAAAGATTGTTGTATTATCGTTCTATACATTGTTACGAACCCGAAACTGGCTTTGGTTCGAAAATCATCCCTTATGTAACGATGGTACATGCAATTGTTGAAGAAGCCACGTTCGTCTCTCCCTCTTAGTGGGAAGTAGGCATCCCTTAAACTGCATGTTCAACCCTTAAACGTGGTTTGTTTTTGGAAAAATTTGCACAGCATGTACAGATAGCCTTGTACTTTCGATTGGCATCCTAAAAAAAATTTTTTTTAATTTGACCATTTTCGTGATAAATCAACGATGGTTAACCCACGGTTTTTTTTGGCGAAAAATCTTTTTGTTTCGAAATCGAAAAAGATTGTTATATTATCGTTCTATACATTGTTACGAACCCGAAACTGGCTTTGGTTCGAAAATCATCCCTTATGTAACGATGGTACATGCAATTGTTGAAGAAGCCACGTTCGTCTCTCCCTCTTAGCGGGAAGTAGGCATCCCTTAAACTGCCTGTTCATCCCTTAAACGTGGTTTGTTTGGGGAAAAATTTGCACAGCATGTACAGATAGCCTTGTACTTTCGATTGGCATCCTAAAAAAAGTTTTTTTAATTTGACCATTTTCGTGATAAATCAACGATGGTTAACCCACGGTTTTTTTTGGCGAAAAATCTTTTTGTTTCGAAATCGAAAAAGATTGTTATATTATCGTTCTGTACATTGTTACGAACCCGAAACTGGCTTTGGTTCGAAAATCATCCCTTATGTAACGATGGTACATGCAATTGTTGAAGAAGCCACGTTCGTCTCTCCCTCTTAGTGGGAAGTAGGCATCCCTTAAACTGCATGTTCAACCCTTAAACGTGGTTTGTTTTTGGAAAAATTTGCACAGCATGTACAGATAGCCTTGTACTTTCGATTGGCATCCTAAAAAAAAGTTTTTTTAATTTGACCATTTTCGTGATAAATCAACGATGGTTAACCCACGGTTTTTTTTGGCGAAAAATCTTTTTGTTTCGAAATCGAAAAAGATTGTTATATTATCGTTCTGTACATTGTTACGAACCCGAAACTGGCTTTGGTTCGAAAATCATCCCTTATGTAACGATGGTACATGCAATTGTTGAAGAAGCCACGTTCGTCTCTCCCTCTTAGTGGGAAGTAGGCATCCCTTAAACTGCATGTTCAACCCTTAAACGTGGTTTGTTTTTGGAAAAATTTGCACAGCATGTACAGATAGCCTTGTACTTTCGATTGGCATCCTAAAAAAAATTTTTTTTAATTTGACCATTTTCGTGATAAATCAACGATGGTTAACCCACGGTTTTTTTTGGCGAAAAATCTTTTTGTTTCGAAATCGAAAAAGATTGTTATATTATCGTTCTATACATTGTTACGAACCCGAAACTGGCTTTGGTTCGAAAATCATCCCTTATGTAACGATGGTACATGCAATTGTTGAAGAAGCCACGTTCGTCTCTCCCTCTTAGCGGGAAGTAGGCATCCCTTAAACTGCCTGTTCATCCCTTAAACGTGGTTTGTTTGGGGAAAAATTTGCACAGCATGTACAGATAGCCTTGTACTTTCGATTGGCATCCTAAAAAAAGTTTTTTAATTTGACCATTTTCGTGATAAATCAACGATGGTTAACCCACGGTTTTTTTTGGCGAAAAATCTTTTTGTTTCGAAATCGAAAAAGATTGTTATATTATCGTTCTGTACATTGTTACGAACCCGAAACTGGCTTTGGTTCGAAAATCATCCCTTATGTAACGATGGTACATGCAATTGTTGAAGAAGCCACGTTCGTCTCTCCCTCTTAGTGGGAAGTAGGCATCCCTTAAACTGCATGTTCAACCCTTAAACGTGGTTTGTTTTTGGAAAAATTTGCACAGCATGTACAGATAGCCTTGTACTTTCGATTGGCATCCTAAAAAAAAATTTTTTTAATTTGACCATTTTCGTGATAAATCAACGATGGTTAACCCACGGTTTTTTTTGGCGAAAAATCTTTTTGTTTCGAAATCGAAAAAGATTGTTATATTATCGTTCTATACATTGTTACGAACCCGAAACTGGCTTTGGTTCGAAAATCATCCCTTATGTAACGATGGTACATGCAATTGTTGAAGAAGCCACGTTCGTCTCTCCCTCTTAGTGGGAAGTAGGCATCCCTTAAACTGCCTGTTCATCCCTTAAACGTGGTTTGTTTGGGGAAAAATTTGCACAGCATGTACAGATAGCCTTGTACTTTCGATTGGCATCCTAAAAAAAATTTTTTTTAATTTGACCATTTTCGTGATAAATCAACGATGGTTAACCCACGGTTTTTTTTGGCGAAAAATCTTTTTGTTTCGAAATCGTAAAAGATTGTTATATTATCGTTCTGTACATTGTTACGAACCCGAAACTGGCTTTGGTTCGAAAATCATCCCTTATGTAACGATGGTACATGCAATTGTTGAAGAAGCCACGTTCGTCTCTCCCTCTTAGCGGGAAGTAGGCATCCCTTAAACTGCCTGTTCATCCCTTAAACGTGGTTTGTTTGGGGAAAAATTTGCACAGCATGTACAGATAGCCTTGTACTTTCGATTGGCATCCTAAAAAAAATTTTTTTTAATTTGACCATTTTCGTGATAAATCAACGATGGTTAACCCACGGTTTTTTTTGGCGAAAAATCTTTTTGTTTCGAAATCGAAAAAGATTGTTATATTATCGTTCTATACATTGTTACGAACCCGAAACTGGCTTTGGTTCGAAAATCATCCCTTATGTAACGATGGTACATGCAATTGTTGAAGAAGCCACGTTCGTCTCTCCCTCTTAGCGGGAAGTAGGCATCCCTTAAACTGCCTGTTCATCCCTTAAACGTGGTTTGTTTGGGGAAAAATTTGCACAGCATGTACAGATAGCCTTGTACTTTCGATTGGCATCCTAAAAAAAGTTTTTTAATTTGACCATTATCGTGATAAATCAACGATGGTTAACCCACGGTTTTTTTTGGCGAAAAATCTTTTTGTTTCGAAATCGAAAAAGATTGTTATATTATCGTTCTATACATTGTTACGAACCCGAAACTGGCTTTGGTTCGAAAATCATCCCTTATGTAACGATGGTACATGCAATTGTTGAAGAAGCCACGTTCGTCTCTCCCTCTTAGCGGGAAGTAGGCATCCCTTAAACTGCCTGTTCATCCCTTAAACGTGGTTTGTTTGGGGAAAAATTTGCACAGCATGTACAGATAGCCTTGTACTTTCGATTGGCATCCTAAAAAAAGTTTTTTAATTTGACCATTATCGTGATAAATCAACGATGGTTAACCCACGGTTTTTTTTGGCGAAAAATCTTTTTGTTTCGAAATCGAAAAAGATTGTTATATTATCGTTCTATACATTGTTACGAACCCGAAACTGGCTTTGGTTCGAAAATCATCCCTTATGTAACGATGGTACATGCAATTGTTGAAGAAGCCACGTTCGTCTCTCCCTCTTAGTGGGAAGTAGGCATCCCTTAAACTGCCTGTTCATCCCTTAAACGTGGTTTGTTTGGGGAAAAATTTGCACAGCATGTACAGATAGCCTTGTACTTTCGATTGGCATCCTAAAAAAAGTTTTTTAATTTGACCATTATCGTGATAAATCAACGATGGTTAACCCACGGTTTTTTTTGGCGAAAAATCTTTTTGTTTCGAAATCGAAAAAGATTGTTATATTATCGTTCTATACATTGTTACGAACCCGAAACTGGCTTTGGTTCGAAAATCATCCCTTATGTAACGATGGTACATGCAATTGTTGAAGAAGCCACGTTCGTCTCTCCCTCTTAGTGGGAAGTAGGCATCCCTTAAACTGCCTGTTCATCCCTTAAACGTGGTTTGTTTGGGGAAAAATTTGCACAGCATGTACAGATAGCCTTGTACTTTCGATTGGCATCCTAAAAAAAATTTTTTTTAATTTGACCATTTTCGTGATAAATCAACGATGGTTAACCCACGGTTTTTTTTGGCGAAAAATCTTTTTGTTTCGAAATCGTAAAAGATTGTTATATTATCGTTCTGTACATTGTTACGAACCCGAAACTGGCTTTGGTTCGAAAATCATCCCTTATGTAACGATGGTACATGCAATTGTTGAAGAAGCCACGTTCGTCTCTCCCTCTTAGCGGGAAGTAGGCATCCCTTAAACTGCCTGTTCATCCCTTAAACGTGGTTTGTTTGGGGAAAAATTTGCACAGCATGTACAGATAGCCTTGTACTTTCGATTGGCATCCTAAAAAAAATTTTTTTTAATTTGACCATTTTCGTGATAAATCAACGATGGTTAACCCACGGTTTTTTTTGGCGAAAAATCTTTTTGTTTCGAAATCGAAAAAGATTGTTATATTATCGTTCTATACATTGTTACGAACCCGAAACTGGCTTTGGTTCGAAAATCATCCCTTATGTAACGATGGTACATGCAATTGTTGAAGAAGCCACGTTCGTCTCTCCCTCTTAGCGGGAAGTAGGCATCCCTTAAACTGCCTGTTCATCCCTTAAACGTGGTTTGTTTGGGGAAAAATTTGCACAGCATGTACAGATAGCCTTGTACTTTCGATTGGCATCCTAAAAAAAGTTTTTTAATTTGACCATTATCGTGATAAATCAACGATGGTTAACCCACGGTTTTTTTTGGCGAAAAATCTTTTTGTTTCGAAATCGAAAAAGATTGTTATATTATCGTTCTATACATTGTTACGAACCCGAAACTGGCTTTGGTTCGAAAATCATCCCTTATGTAACGATGGTACATGCAATTGTTGAAGAAGCCACGTTCGTCTCTCCCTCTTAGTGGGAAGTAGGCATCCCTTAAACTGCCTGTTCATCCCTTAAACGTGGTTTGTTTGGGGAAAAATTTGCACAGCATGTACAGATAGCCTTGTACTTTCGATTGGCATCCTAAAAAAAGTTTTTTAATTTGACCATTATCGTGATAAATCAACGATGGTTAACCCACGGTTTTTTTTGGCGAAAAATCTTTTTGTTTCGAAATCGAAAAAGATTGTTATATTATCGTTCTATACATTGTTACGAACCCGAAACTGGCTTTGGTTCGAAAATCATCCCTTATGTAACGATGGTACATGCAATTGTTGAAGAAGCCACGTTCGTCTCTCCCTCTTAGCGGGAAGTAGGCATCCCTTAAACTGCCTGTTCATCCCTTAAACGTGGTTTGTTTGGGGAAAAATTTGCACAGCATGTACAGATAGCCTTGTACTTTCGATTGGCATCCTAAAAAAAGTTTTTTAATTTGACCATTATCGTGATAAATCAACGATGGTTAACCCACGGTTTTTTTTGGCGAAAAATCTTTTTGTTTCGAAATCGAAAAAGATTGTTATATTATCGTTCTATACATTGTTACGAACCCGAAACTGGCTTTGGTTCGAAAATCATCCCTTATGTAACGATGGTACATGCAATTGTTGAAGAAGCCACGTTCGTCTCTCCCTCTTAGTGGGAAGTAGGCATCCCTTAAACAGCATGTTCAACCCTTAAACGTGGTTTGTTTTTGGAAAAATTTGCACAGCATGTACAGATAGCCTTGTACTTTCGATTGGCATCCTAAAAAAAATTTTTTTTAATTTGACCATTTTCGTGATAAATCAACGATGGTTAACCCACGGTTTTTTTTGGCGAAAAATCTTTTTGTTTCGAAATCGAAAAAGATTGTTATATTATCGTTCTATACATTGTTACGAACCCGAAACTGGCTTTGGTTCGAAAATCATCCCTTATGTAACGATGGTACATGCAATTGTTGAAGAAGCCACGTTCGTCTCTCCCTCTTAGCGGGAAGTAGGCATCCCTTAAACTGCCTGTTCATCCCTTAAACGTGGTTTGTTTGGGGAAAAATTTGCACAGCATGTACAGATAGCCTTGTACTTTCGATTGGCATCCTAAAAAAAGTTTTTTAATTTGACCATTATCGTGATAAATCAACGATGGTTAACCCACGGTTTTTTTTGGCGAAAAATCTTTTTGTTTCGAAATCGAAAAAGATTGTTATATTATCGTTCTATACATTGTTACGAACCCGAAACTGGCTTTGGTTCGAAAATCATCCCTTATGTAACGATGGTACATGCAATTGTTGAAGAAGCCACGTTCGTCTCTCCCTCTTAGTGGGAAGTAGGCATCCCTTAAACTGCCTGTTCATCCCTTAAACGTGGTTTGTTTGGGGAAAAATTTGCACAGCATGTACAGATAGCCTTGTACTTTCGATTGGCATCCTAAAAAAAATTTTTTTTAATTTGACCATTTTCGTGATAAATCAACGATGGTTAACCCACGGTTTTTTTTGGCGAAAAATCTTTTTGTTTCGAAATCGTAAAAGATTGTTATATTATCGTTCTGTACATTGTTACGAACCCGAAACTGGCTTTGGTTCGAAAATCATCCCTTATGTAACGATGGTACATGCAATTGTTGAAGAAGCCACGTTCGTCTCTCCCTCTTAGCGGGAAGTAGGCATCCCTTAAACTGCCTGTTCATCCCTTAAACGTGGTTTGTTTGGGGAAAAATTTGCACAGCATGTACAGATAGCCTTGTACTTTCGATTGGCATCCTAAAAAAAATATTTTTTAATTTGACCATTTTCGGTAAAAATCAACGATGGTTAACCCACGGTTTTTTTTGGCGGAAAATCTTTTTGTTTCGAAATCGAAAAAGATTGTTGTATTATCGTTCTATACATTGTTACGAACCCGAAACTGGCTTTGGTTCGAAAATCATCCCTTATGTAACGATGGTACATGCAATTGTTGAAGAAGCCACGTTCGTCTCTCCCTCTTAGCGGGAAGTAGGCATCCCTTAAACTGCCTGTTCATCCCTTAAACGTGGTTTGTTTGGGGAAAAATTTGCACAGCATGTACAGATAGCCTTGTACTTTCGATTGGCATCCTAAAAAAAGTTTTTTAATTTGACCATTTTCGTGATAAATCAACGATGGTTAACCCACGGTTTTTTTTGGCGAAAAATCTTTTTGTTTCGAAATCGAAAAAGATTGTTATATTATCGTTCTGTACATTGTTACGAACCCGAAACTGGCTTTGGTTCGAAAATCATCCCTTATGTAACGATGGTACATGCAATTGTTGAAGAAGCCACGTTCGTCTCTCCCTCTTAGCGGGAAGTAGGCATCCCTTAAACTGCCTGTTCATCCCTTAAACGTGGTTTGTTTGGGGAAAAATTTGCACAGCATGTACAGATAGCCTTGTACTTTCGATTGGCATCCTAAAAAAAATTTTTTTTAATTTGACCATTTTCGTGATAAATCAACGATGGTTAACCCACGGTTTTTTTTGGCGAAAAATCTTTTTGTTTCGAAATCGAAAAAGATTGTTATATTATCGTTCTATACATTGTTACGAACCCGAAACTGGCTTTGGTTCGAAAATCATCCCTTATGTAACGATGGTACATGCAATTGTTGAAGAAGCCACGTTCGTCTCTCCCTCTTAGTGGGAAGTAGGCATCCCTTAAACAGCATGTTCAACCCTTAAACGTGGTTTGTTTTTGGAAAAATTTGCACAGCATGTACAGATAGCCTTGTACTTTCGATTGGCATCCTAAAAAAAATTTTTTTTAATTTGACCATTTTCGTGATAAATCAACGATGGTTAACCCACGGTTTTTTTTGGCGAAAAATCTTTTTGTTTCGAAATCGAAAAAGATTGTTATATTATCGTTCTATACATTGTTACGAACCCGAAACTGGCTTTGGTTCGAAAATCATCCCTTATGTAACGATGGTACATGCAATTGTTGAAGAAGCCACGTTCGTCTCTCCCTCTTAGCGGGAAGTAGGCATCCCTTAAACTGCCTGTTCATCCCTTAAACGTGGTTTGTTTGGGGAAAAATTTGCACAGCATGTACAGATAGCCTTGTACTTTCGATTGGCATCCTAAAAAAAGTTTTTTAATTTGACCATTTTCGTGATAAATCAACGATGGTTAACCCACGGTTTTTTTTGGCGAAAAATCTTTTTGTTTCGAAATCGAAAAAGATTGTTATATTATCGTTCTGTACATTGTTACGAACCCGAAACTGGCTTTGGTTCGAAAATCATCCCTTATGTAACGATGGTACATGCAATTGTTGAAGAAGCCACGTTCGTCTCTCCCTCTTAGCGGGAAGTAGGCATCCCTTAAACTGCCTGTTCATCCCTTAAACGTGGTTTGTTTGGGGAAAAATTTGCACAGCATGTACAGATAGCCTTGTACTTTCGATTGGCATCCTAAAAAAAATTTTTTTTAATTTGACCATTTTCGTGATAAATCAACGATGGTTAACCCACGGTTTTTTTTGGCGAAAAATCTTTTTGTTTCGAAATCGAAAAAGATTGTTATATTATCGTTCTATACATTGTTACGAACCCGAAACTGGCTTTGGTTCGAAAATCATCCCTTATGTAACGATGGTACATGCAATTGTTGAAGAAGCCACGTTCGTCTCTCCCTCTTAGTGGGAAGTAGGCATCCCTTAAACAGCATGTTCAACCCTTAAACGTGGTTTGTTTTTGGAAAAATTTGCACAGCATGTACAGATAGCCTTGTACTTTCGATTGGCATCCTAAAAAAAATTTTTTTTAATTTGACCATTTTCGTGATAAATCAACGATGGTTAACCCACGGTTTTTTTTGGCGAAAAATCTTTTTGTTTCGAAATCGAAAAAGATTGTTATATTATCGTTCTATACATTGTTACGAACCCGAAACTGGCTTTGGTTCGAAAATCATCCCTTATGTAACGATGGTACATGCAATTGTTGAAGAAGCCACGTTCGTCTCTCCCTCTTAGCGGGAAGTAGGCATCCCTTAAACTGCCTGTTCATCCCTTAAACGTGGTTTGTTTGGGGAAAAATTTGCACAGCATGTACAGATAGCCTTGTACTTTCGATTGGCATCCTAAAAAAAGTTTTTTAATTTGACCATTATCGTGATAAATCAACGATGGTTAACCCACGGTTTTTTTTGGCGAAAAATCTTTTTGTTTCGAAATCGAAAAAGATTGTTATATTATCGTTCTGTACATTGTTACGAACCCGAAACTGGCTTTGGTTCGAAAATCATCCCTTATGTAACGATGGTACATGCAATTGTTGAAGAAGCCACGTTCGTCTCTCCCTCTTAGCGGGAAGTAGGCATCCCTTAAACTGCCTGTTCATCCCTTAAACGTGGTTTGTTTGGGGAAAAATTTGCACAGCATGTACAGATAGCCTTGTACTTTCGATTGGCATCCTAAAAAAAATTTTTTTTAATTTGACCATTTTCGTGATAAATCAACGATGGTTAACCCACGGTTTTTTTTGGCGAAAAATCTTTTTGTTTCGAAATCGAAAAAGATTGTTATATTATCGTTCTATACATTGTTACGAACCCGAAACTGGCTTTGGTTCGAAAATCATCCCTTATGTAACGATGGTACATGCAATTGTTGAAGAAGCCACGTTCGTCTCTCCCTCTTAGTGGGAAGTAGGCATCCCTTAAACAGCATGTTCAACCCTTAAACGTGGTTTGTTTTTGGAAAAATTTGCACAGCATGTACAGATAGCCTTGTACTTTCGATTGGCATCCTAAAAAAAATTTTTTTTAATTTGACCATTTTCGTGATAAATCAACGATGGTTAACCCACGGTTTTTTTTGGCGAAAAATCTTTTTGTTTCGAAATCGAAAAAGATTGTTATATTATCGTTCTATACATTGTTACGAACCCGAAACTGGCTTTGGTTCGAAAATCATCCCTTATGTAACGATGGTACATGCAATTGTTGAAGAAGCCACGTTCGTCTCTCCCTCTTAGTGGGAAGTAGGCATCCCTTAAACTGCCTGTTCATCCCTTAAACGTGGTTTGTTTGGGGAAAAATTTGCACAGCATGTACAGATAGCCTTGTACTTTCGATTGGCATCCTAAAAAAAATATTTTTTAATTTGACCATTTTCGGTAAAAATCAACGATGGTTAACCCACGGTTTTTTTTGGCGGAAAATCTTTTTGTTTCGAAATCGAAAAAGATTGTTGTATTATCGTTCTATACATTGTTACGAACCCGAAACTGGCTTTGGTTCGAAAATCATCCCTTATGTAACGATGGTACATGCAATTGTTGAAGAAGCCACGTTCGTCTCTCCCTCTTAGCGGGAAGTAGGCATCCCTTAAACTGCCTGTTCATCCCTTAAACGTGGTTTGTTTGGGGAAAAATTTGCACAGCATGTACAGATAGCCTTGTACTTTCGATTGGCATCCTAAAAAAAGTTTTTTAAATTTGACCATTTTCGTGATAAATCAACGATGGTTAACCCACGGTTTTTTTTGGCGAAAAATCTTTTTGTTTCGAAATCGAAAAAGATTTTTGTATTATCGTTCTATACATTGTTACGAACCCGAAACTGGCTTTGGTTCGAAAATCATCCCTTATGTAACGATGGTACATGCAATTGTTGAAGAAGCCACGTTCGTCTCTCCCTCTTAGTGGGAAGTAGGCATCCCTTAAACTGCCTGTTCAACCCTTAAACGTGGTTTGTTTTTGGAAAAATTTGCACAGCATGTACAGATAGCCTTGTACTTTCGATTGGCATCCTAAAAAAAATTTTTTTTAATTTGACCATTTTCGTGATAAATCAACGATGGTTAACCCACGGTTTTTTTTGGCGAAAAATCTTTTTGTTTCGAAATCGAAAAAGATTGTTATATTATCGTTCTATACATTGTTACGAACCCGAAACTGGCTTTGGTTCGAAAATCATCCCTTATGTAACGATGGTACATGCAATTGTTGAAGAAGCCACGTTCGTCTCTCCCTCTTAGTGGGAAGTAGGCATCCCTTAAACTGCCTGTTCATCCCTTAAACGTGGTTTGTTTGGGGAAAAATTTGCACAGCATGTACAGATAGCCTTGTACTTTCGATTGGCATCCTAAAAAAAATTTTTTTTAATTTGACCATTTTCGTGATAAATCAACGATGGTTAACCCACGGTTTTTTTTGGCGAAAAATCTTTTTGTTTCGAAATCGTAAAAGATTGTTATATTATCGTTCTGTACATTGTTACGAACCCGAAACTGGCTTTGGTTCGAAAATCATCCCTTATGTAACGATGGTACATGCAATTGTTGAAGAAGCCACGTTCGTCTCTCCCTCTTAGCGGGAAGTAGGCATCCCTTAAACTGCCTGTTCATCCCTTAAACGTGGTTTGTTTGGGGAAAAATTTGCACAGCATGTACAGATAGCCTTGTACTTTCGATTGGCATCCTAAAAAAAATTTTTTTTAATTTGACCATTTTCGTGATAAATCAACGATGGTTAACCCACGGTTTTTTTTGGCGAAAAATCTTTTTGTTTCGAAATCGAAAAAGATTGTTATATTATCGTTCTATACATTGTTACGAACCCGAAACTGGCTTTGGTTCGAAAATCATCCCTTATGTAACGATGGTACATGCAATTGTTGAAGAAGCCACGTTCGTCTCTCCCTCTTAGTGGGAAGTAGGCATCCCTTAAACAGCATGTTCAACCCTTAAACGTGGTTTGTTTTTGGAAAAATTTGCACAGCATGTACAGATAGCCTTGTACTTTCGATTGGCATCCTAAAAAAAATTTTTTTTAATTTGACCATTTTCGTGATAAATCAACGATGGTTAACCCACGGTTTTTTTTGGCGAAAAATCTTTTTGTTTCGAAATCGAAAAAGATTGTTATATTATCGTTCTATACATTGTTACGAACCCGAAACTGGCTTTGGTTCGAAAATCATCCCTTATGTAACGATGGTACATGCAATTGTTGAAGAAGCCACGTTCGTCTCTCCCTCTTAGCGGGAAGTAGGCATCCCTTAAACTGCCTGTTCATCCCTTAAACGTGGTTTGTTTGGGGAAAAATTTGCACAGCATGTACAGATAGCCTTGTACTTTCGATTGGCATCCTAAAAAAAGTTTTTTAATTTGACCATTATCGTGATAAATCAACGATGGTTAACCCACGGTTTTTTTTGGCGAAAAATCTTTTTGTTTCGAAATCGAAAAAGATTGTTATATTATCGTTCTGTACATTGTTACGAACCCGAAACTGGCTTTGGTTCGAAAATCATCCCTTATGTAACGATGGTACATGCAATTGTTGAAGAAGCCACGTTCGTCTCTCCCTCTTAGTGGGAAGTAGGCATCCCTTAAACTGCATGTTCAACCCTTAAACGTGGTTTGTTTTTGGAAAAATTTGCACAGCATGTACAGATAGCCTTGTACTTTCGATTGGCATCCTAAAAAAAATTTTTTTTAATTTGACCATTTTCGTGATAAATCAACGATGGTTAACCCACGGTTTTTTTTGGCGAAAAATCTTTTTGTTTCGAAATCGAAAAAGATTGTTATATTATCGTTCTATACATTGTTACGAACCCGAAACTGGCTTTGGTTCGAAAATCATCCCTTATGTAACGATGGTACATGCAATTGTTGAAGAAGCCACGTTCGTCTCTCCCTCTTAGTGGGAAGTAGGCATCCCTTAAACTGCCTGTTCATCCCTTAAACGTGGTTTGTTTGGGGAAAAATTTGCACAGCATGTACAGATAGCCTTGTACTTTCGATTGGCATCCTAAAAAAAATATTTTTTAATTTGACCATTTTCGGTAAAAATCAACGATGGTTAACCCACGGTTTTTTTTGGCGGAAAATCTTTTTGTTTCGAAATCGAAAAAGATTGTTGTATTATCGTTCTATACATTGTTACGAACCCGAAACTGGCTTTGGTTCGAAAATCATCCCTTATGTAACGATGGTACATGCAATTGTTGAAGAAGCCACGTTCGTCTCTCCCTCTTAGCGGGAAGTAGGCATCCCTTAAACTGCCTGTTCATCCCTTAAACGTGGTTTGTTTGGGGAAAAATTTGCACAGCATGTACAGATAGCCTTGTACTTTCGATTGGCATCCTAAAAAAAGTTTTTTAAATTTGACCATTTTCGTGATAAATCAACGATGGTTAACCCACGGTTTTTTTTGGCGAAAAATCTTTTTGTTTCGAAATCGAAAAAGATTGTTGTATTATCGTTCTATACATTGTTACGAACCCGAAACTGGCTTTGGTTCGAAAATCATCCCTTATGTAACGATGGTACATGCAATTGTTGAAGAAGCCACGTTCGTCTCTCCCTCTTAGTGGGAAGTAGGCATCCCTTAAACTGCCTGTTCATCCCTTAAACGTGGTTTGTTTGGGGAAAAATTTGCACAGCATGTACAGATAGCCTTGTACTTTCGATTGGCATCCTAAAAAAAATATTTTTTAATTTGACCATTTTCGGTAAAAATCAACGATGGTTAACCCACGGTTTTTTTTGGCGGAAAATCTTTTTGTTTCGAAATCGAAAAAGATTGTTGTATTATCGTTCTATACATTGTTACGAACCCGAAACTGGCTTTGGTTCGAAAATCATCCCTTATGTAACGATGGTACATGCAATTGTTGAAGAAGCCACGTTCGTCTCTCCCTCTTAGTGGGAAGTAGGCATCCCTTAAACTGCATGTTCAACCCTTAAACGTGGTTTGTTTTTGGAAAAATTTGCACAGCATGTACAGATAGCCTTGTACTTTCGATTGGCATCCTAAAAAAAATTTTTTTTAATTTGACCATTTTCGTGATAAATCAACGATGGTTAACCCACGGTTTTTTTTGGCGAAAAATCTTTTTGTTTCGAAATCGAAAAAGATTGTTATATTATCGTTCTATACATTGTTACGAACCCGAAACTGGCTTTGGTTCGAAAATCATCCCTTATGTAACGATGGTACATGCAATTGTTGAAGAAGCCACGTTCGTCTCTCCCTCTTAGTGGGAAGTAGGCATCCCTTAAACTGCATGTTCAACCCTTAAACGTGGTTTGTTTTGGGAAAAATTTGCACAGCATGTACAGATAGCCTTGTACTTTCGATTGGCATCCTAAAAAAAAATTTTTTTAGTTTGACCATTTTCGGAAAAAATCAACGATGGTTAACCCACGGTTTTTTTTCGCGGAAAATCTTTTTGTTTCGAAATCGAAAAAGATTGTTGTATTATCGTTATATACATTGTTACGAACCCGAAACTGGCTTTGGTTCGAAAATCATCCCTTATGTAACGATGGTACATGCAATTGTTGAAGATGCCACGTTCGTCTCTCCCTCTTAGTGGGAAGTAGGCATCCCTTAAACTGCCTGTTCATCCCTTAAACGTGGTTTGTTTTGGGAAAAATTTGCACAGCATGTACAGATAGCCTTGTACTTTCGATTGGCATCCTAAAAAAAATTTTTTTTAATTAGACCATTTTCGTGATAAATCAACGATGGTAAACCCACGGTTTTTTTTGGCGAAAAATCTTTTTGTTTCGAAATCGAAAAAGATTGTTATATTATCGTTCTATACATTGTTACGAACCCGAAACTGGCTTTGGTTCGAAAATCATCCCTTATGTAACGATGGTACATGCAATTGTTGAAGAAGCCACGTTCGTCTCTCCCTCTTGGTGGGAAGTAGGCATCCCTTAAACTGCATGTTCAACCCTTAAACGTGGTTTGTTTTGGGAAAAATTTGCACAGCATGTACAGATAGCCTTGTACTTTCGATTGGCATCCAAAAAAAAATTTTTTTTAATTTGACCATTTTCGTGATAAATCAACGATGGTTAACCCACGGTTTTTTTTGGCGAAAAATCTTTTTGTTTCGAAATCGAAAAAGATTGTTATATTATCGTTCTATACATTGTTACGAACCCGAAACTGGCTTTGGTTCGAAAATCATCCCTTATGTAACGATGGTACATGCAATTGTTGAAGAAGCCACGTTCGTCTCTCCCTCTTAGTGGGAAGTAGGCATCCCTTAAACTGCATGTTCAACCCTTAAACGTGGTTTGTTTGGGGAAAAATTTGCACAGCATGTACAGATAGCCTTGTACTTTCGATTGGCATCCTAAAAAAAATTTTTTTTAGTTTGACCATTTTCGGAAAAAATCAACGATGGTTAACCCACGGTTTTTTTTCGCGGAAAATCTTTTTGTTTCGAAATCGAAAAAGATTGTTGTATTATCGTTATATACATTGTTACGAACCCGAAACTGGCTTTGGTTCGAAAATCATCCCTTATGTAACGATGGTACATGCAATTGTTGAAGATGCCACGTTCGTCTCTCCCTCTTAGTGGGAAGTAGGCATCCCTTAAACTGCCTGTTCATCCCTTAAACGTGGTTTGTTTGGGGAAAAATTTGCACAGCATGTACAGATAGCCTTGTACTTTCGATTGGCATCCTAAAAAAAGTTTTTTAATTTGACCATTATCGTGATAAATCAACGATGGTTAACCCACGGTTTTTTTTGGCGAAAAATCTTTTTGTTTCGAAATCGAAAAAGATTGTTATATTATCGTTCTATACATTGTTACGAACCCGAAACTGGCTTTGGTTCGAAAATCATCCCTTATGTAACGATGGTACATGCAATTGTTGAAGAAGCCACGTTCGTCTCTCCCTCTTAGTGGGAAGTAGGCATCCCTTAAACTGCATGTTCAACCCTTAAACGTGGTTTGTTTTTGGAAAAATTTGCACAGCATGTACAGATAGCCTTGTACTTTCGATTGGCATTCTAAAAAAAATATTTTTTAATTTGACCATTTTCGGTAAAAATCAACGATGGTTAACCCACGGTTTTTTTTGGCGGAAAATCTTTTTGTTTCGAAATCGAAAAAGATTGTTGTATTATCGTTCTATACATTGTTACGAACCCGAAACTGGCTTTGGTTCGAAAATCATCCCTTATGTAACGATGGTACATGCAATTGTTGAAGAAGCCACGTTCGTCTCTCCCTCTTAGTGGGAAGTAGGCATCCCTTAAACTGCATGTTCAACCCTTAAACGTGGTTTGTTTTGGGAAAAATTTGCACAGCATGTACAGATAGCCTTGTACTTTCGATTGGCATCCTAAAAAAAATTTTTTTTAATTAGACCATTTTCGTGATAAATCAACGATGGTTAACCCACGGTTTTTTTTGGCGGAAAATCTTTTTGTTTCGAAATCGAAAAAGATTGTTGTATTATCGTTCTATACATTGTTACGAACCCGAAACTGGCTTTGGTTCGAAAATCATCCCTTATGTAACGATGGTACATGCAATTGTTGAAGAAGCCACGTTCGTCTCTCCCTCTTAGTGGGAAGTAGGCATCCCTTAAACAGCATGTTCAACCCTTAAACGTGGTTTGTTTTGGGAAAAATTTGCACAGCATTTACAGATAGCTTTGTACTTTCGATTGGCATCCTAAAAAAAATTTTTTTTAATTAGACCATTTTCGTGATAAATCAACGATGGTTAACCCACGGTTTTTTTTGGCGAAAAATCTTTTTGTTTCGAAATCGAAAAAGATTGTTATATTATCGTTCTATACATTGTTACGAACCCGAAACTGGCTTTGGTTCGAAAATCATCCCTTATGTAACGATGGTACATGCAATTGTTGAAGAAGCCACGTTCGTCTCTCCCTCTTAGTGGGAAGTAGGCATCCCTTAAACTGCATGTTCAACCCTTAAACGTGGTTTGTTTTGGGAAAAATTTGCACAGCATGTACAGATAGCCTTGTACTTTCAATTGGCATCTTAAAAAAAATTTTTTTTAATTTGACCATTTTCGTGATAAATCAACGATGGTTAACCCACGGTTTTTTTTGGCGAAAAATCTTTTTGTTTCGAAATCGAAAAAGATTGTTATATTATCGTTCTATACATTGTTACGAACCCGAAACTGGCTTTGGTTCGAAAATCATCCCTTATGTAACGATGGTACATGCAATTGTTGAAAAAGCCACGTTCGTCTCTCCCTCTTAGTGGGAAGTAGGCATCCCTTAAACTGCCTGTTCATCCCTTCAACGTGGTTTGTTTGGGGAAAAATTTGCACAGCATGTACAGATAGCCTTGTACTTTCGATTGGCATCCTAAAAAAAATTTTTTTTAGTTTGACCATTTTCGGAAAAAATCAACGATGGTTAACCCACGGTTTTTTTTGGCGGAAAATCTTTTTGTTTCGAAATCGAAAAAGATTGTTATATTATCGTTCTATACATTGTTACGAACCCGAAACTGGCTTTGGTTCGAAAATCATCCCTTATGTAACGATGGTACATGCAATTGTTGAAGAAGCCACGTTCGTCTCTCCCTCTTAGTGGGAAGTAGGCATCCCTTAAACTGCCTGTTCATCCCTTAAACGTGGTTTGTTTTGGGAAAAATTTGCACAGCATGTACAGATAGCCTTGTACTTTCAATTGGCATCTTAAAAAAAATTTTTTTTAATTTGACCATTTTCGTGATAAATCAACGATGGTTAACCCACGGTTTTTTTTGGCGAAAAATCTTTTTGTTTCGAAATCGAAAAAGATTGTTATATTATCGTTCTATACATTGTTACGAACCCGAAACTGGCTTTGGTTCGAAAATCATCCCTTATGTAACGATGGTACATGCAATTGTTGAAGAAGCCACGTTCGTCTCTCCCTCTTAGTGGGAAGTAGGCATCCCTTAAACTGCATGTTCAACCCTTAAACGTGGTTTGTTTTGGGAAAAATTTGCACAGCATGTACAGATAGCCTTGTACTTTCAATTGGCATCTTAAAAAAAATTTTTTTTAATTTGACCATTTTCGTGATAAATCAACGATGGTTAACCCACGGTTTTTTTTGGCGAAAAATCTTTTTGTTTCGAAATCGAAAAAGATTGTTATATTATCGTTCTATACATTGTTACGAACCCGAAACTGGCTTTGGTTCGAAAATCATCCCTTATGTAACGATGGTACATGCAATTGTTGAAGAAGCCACGTTCGTCTCTCCCTCTTAGTGGGAAGTAGGCATCCCTTAAACTGCCTGTTCATCCCTTCAACGTGGTTTGTTTGGGGAAAAATTTGCACAGCATGTACAGATAGCCTTGTACTTTCGATTGGCATCCTAAAAAAAATTTTTTTTAGTTTGACCATTTTCGGAAAAAATCAACGATGGTTAACCCACGGTTTTTTTTGGCGGAAAATCTTTTTGTTTCGAAATCGAAAAAGATTGTTATATTATCGTTCTATACATTGTTACGAACCCGAAACTGGCTTTGGTTCGAAAATCATCCCTTATGTAACGATGGTACATGCAATTGTTGAAGATGCCACGTTCGTCTCTCCCTCTTAGTGGGAAGTAGGCATCCCTTAAACTGCCTGTTCATCCCTTAAACGTGGTTTGTTTTGGGAAAAATTTGCACAGCATGTACAGATAGCCTTGTACTTTCGATTGGCATCCTAAAAAAAATTTTTTTTAATTAGACCATTTTCGTGATAAATCAACGATGGTAAACCCACGGTTTTTTTTGGCGAAAAATCTTTTTGTTTCGAAATCGAAAAAGATTGATATATTATCGTTCTATACATTGTTACGAACCCGAAACTGGCTTTGGTTCGAAAATCATCCCTTATGTAACGATGGTACATGCAATTGTTGAAGAAGCCACGTTCGTCTCTCCCTCTTAGTGGGAAGTAGGCATCCCTTAAACTGCCTGTTCATCCCTTCAACGTGGTTTGTTTGGGGAAAAATTTGCACAGCATGTACAGATAGCCTTGTACTTTCGATTGGCATCCTAAAAAAAATTTTTTTTAATTTGACCATTTTCGTGATAAATCAACGATGGTTAACCCACGGTTTTTTTTGGCGAAAAATCTTTTTGTTTCGAAATCGTAAAAGATTGTTATATTATCGTTCTGTACATTGTTACGAACCCGAAACTGGCTTTGGTTCGAAAATCATCCCTTATGTAACGATGGTACATGCAATTGTTGAAGATGCCACGTTCGTCTCTCCCTCTTAGTGGGAAGTAGGCATCCCTTAAACTGCCTGTTCATCCCTTAAACGTGGTTTGTTTTGGGAAAAATTTGCACAGCATGTACAGATAGCCTTGTACTTTCGATTGGCATCCTAAAAAAAATTTTTTTTAATTAGACCATTTTCGTGATAAATCAACGATGGTAAACCCACGGTTTTTTTTGGCGAAAAATCTTTTTGTTTCGAAATCGAAAAAGATTGATATATTATCGTTCTATACATTGTTACGAACCCGAAACTGGCTTTGGTTCGAAAATCATCCCTTATGTAACGATGGTACATGCAATTGTTGAAGAAGCCACGTTCGTCTCTCCCTCTTAGTGGGAAGTAGGCATCCCTTAAACTGCCTGTTCATCCCTTCAACGTGGTTTGTTTGGGGAAAAATTTGCACAGCATGTACAGATAGCCTTGTACTTTCGATTGGCATCCTAAAAAAAATTTTTTTTAGTTTGACCATTTTCGGAAAAAATCAACGATGGTTAACCCACGGTTTTTTTTGGCGGAAAATCTTTTTGTTTCGAAATCGAAAAAGATTGTTATATTATCGTTCTATACATTGTTACGAACCCGAAACTGGCTTTGGTTCGAAAATCATCCCTTATGTAACGATGGTACATGCAATTGTTGAAGATGCCACGTTCGTCTCTCCCTCTTAGTGGGAAGTAGGCATCCCTTAAACTGCCTGTTCATCCCTTAAACGTGGTTTGTTTTGGGAAAAATTTGCACAGCATGTACAGATAGCCTTGTACTTTCGATTGGCATCCTAAAAAAAATTTTTTTTAATTAGACCATTTTCGTGATAAATCAACGATGGTAAACCCACGGTTTTTTTTGGCGAAAAATCTTTTTGTTTCGAAATCGAAAAAGATTGATATATTATCGTTCTATACATTGTTACGAACCCGAAACTGGCTTTGGTTCGAAAATCATCCCTTATGTAACGATGGTACATGCAATTGTTGAAGAAGCCACGTTCGTCTCTCCCTCTTAGTGGGAAGTAGGCATCCCTTAAACTGCATGTTCAACCCTTAAACGTGGTTTGTTTTTGGAAAAATTTGCACTGCATGTACAGATAGCCTTGTACTTTCGAATGGCATCCTAAAAAAAATTTTTTTTAATTTGACCATTTTCGTGATAAATCAACGATGGTTAACCCACGGTTTTTTTTGGCGAAAAATCTTTTTGTTTCGAAATCGAAAAAGATTGTTATATTATCGTTCTATACATTGTTACGAACCCGAAACTGGCTTTGGTTCGAAAATCATCCCTTATGTAACGATGGTACATGCAATTGTTGAAGATGCCACGTTCGTCTCTCCCTCTTAGTGGGAAGTAGGCATCCCTTAAACTGCCTGTTCATCCCTTAAACGTGGTTTGTTTTGGGAAAAATTTGCACAGCATGTACAGATAGCCTTGTACTTTCGATTGGCATCCTAAAAAAAATTTTTTTTAATTAGACCATTTTCGTGATAAATCAACGATGGTAAACCCACGGTTTTTTTTGGCGAAAAATCTTTTTGTTTCGAAATCGAAAAAGATTGATATATTATCGTTCTATACATTGTTACGAACCCGAAACTGGCTTTGGTTCGAAAATCATCCCTTATGTAACGATGGTACATGCAATTGTTGAAGAAGCCACGTTCGTCTCTCCCTCTTAGTGGGAAGTAGGCATCCCTTAAACTGCATGTTCAACCCTTAAACGTGGTTTGTTTTTGGAAAAATTTGCACAGCATGTACAGATAGCCTTGTACTTTCGATTGGCATCCTAAAAAAAATATTTTTTAATTTGACCATTTTCGGTAAAAATCAACGATGGTTAACCCACGGTTTTTTTTGGCGAAAAATCTTTTTGTTTCGAAATCGAAAAAGATTGTTGTATTATCGTTCTATACATTGTTACGAACCCGAAACTGGCTTTGGTTCGAAAATCATCCCTTATGTAACGATGGTACATACAATTGTTGAAGAAGCCACGTTCGTCTCTCCCTCTTAGTGGGAAGTAGGCATCCCTTAAACTGCCTGTTCATCCCTTAAACGTGGTTTGTTTTGGGAAAAATTTGCACAGCATGTACAGATAGCCTTGTACTTTCGATTGGCATCCTAAAAAAAATTTTTTTTAATTTGACCATTTTCGTGATAAATCAGCGATGGTTAACCCACGGTTTTTTATGGCGAAAAATCTTTTTGTTTCGAAATCGAAAAAGATTGTTATATTATCGTTCTATACATTGTTACGAACCCGAAACTGGCTTTGGTTCGAAAATCATCCCTTATGTAACGATGGTACATGCAATTGTTGAAGAAGCCACGTTCGTCTCTCCCTCTTAGTGGGAAGTAGGCATCCCTTAAACTGCATGTTCAACCCTTAAACGTGGTTTGTTTTTGGAAAAATTTGCACAGCATGTACAGATAGCCTTGTACTTTCGATTGGCATTCTAAAAAAAATATTTTTTAATTTGACCATTTTCGGTAAAAATCAACGATGGTTAACCCACGGTTTTTTTTGGCGGAAAATCTTTTTGTTTCGAAATCGAAAAAGATTGTTGTATTATCGTTCTATACATTGTTACGAACCCGAAACTGGCTTTGGTTCGAAAATCATCCCTTATGTAACGATGGTACATGCAATTGTTGAAGAAGCCACGTTCGTCTCTCCCTCTTAGTGGGAAGTAGGCATCCCTTAAACAGCATGTTCAACCCTTAAACGTGGTTTGTTTTGGGAAAAATTTGCACAGCATTTACAGATAGCTTTGTACTTTCGATTGGCATCCTAAAAAAAATTTTTTTTAATTAGACCATTTTCGTGATAAATCAACGATGGTTAACCCACGGTTTTTTTTGGCGAAAAATCTTTTTGTTTCGAAATCGAAAAAGATTGTTATATTATCGTTCTATACATTGTTACGAACCCGAAACTGGCTTTGGTTCGAAAATCATCCCTTATGTAACGATGGTACATGCAATTGTTGAAGAAGCCACGTTCGTCTCTCCCTCTTAGTGGGAAGTAGGCATCCCTTAAACTGCATGTTCAACCCTTAAACGTGGTTTGTTTTGGGAAAAATTTGCACAGCATGTACAGATAGCCTTGTACTTTCGATTGGCATCTTAAAAAAATTTTTTTTTAATTTGACCATTTTCGTGATAAATCAACGATGGTTAACCCACGGTTTTTTTTGGCGAAAAATCTTTTTGTTTCGAAATCGAAAAAGATTGTTATATTATCGTTCTATACATTGTTACGAACCCGAAACTGGCTTTGGTTCGAAAATCATCCCTTATGTAACGATGGTACATGCAATTGTTGATGAAGCCACGTTCGTCTCTCCCTCTTAGTGGGAAGTAGGCATCCCTTAAACTGCATGTTCAACCCTTAAACGTGGTTTGTTTTGGGAAAAATTTGCACAGCATGTACAGATAGCCTTGTACTTTCGATTGGCATCCAAAAAAAAATTTTTTTTAATTTGACCATTTTCGTGATAAATCAACGATGGTTAACCCACGGTTTTTTTTGGCGAAAAATCTTTTTGTTTCGAAATCGAAAAAGATTGTTATATTATCGTTCTATACATTGTTACGAACCCGAAAATGGCTTTGGTTCGAAAATCATCCCTTATGTAACGATGGTACATGCAATTGTTGAAGATGCCACGTTCGTCTCTCCCTCTTAGTGGGAAGTAGGCATCCCTTAAACAGCATGTTCAACCCTTAAACGTGGTTTGTTTTGGGAAAAATTTGCACAGCATGTACAGATAGCCTTGTACTTTCGATTGGCATCCTAAAAAAAATTTTTTTTAATTAGACCATTTTCGTGATAAATCAACGATGGTAAACCCACGGTTTTTTTTGGCGAAAAATCTTTTAGTTTCGAAATCGAAAAAGATTGTTATATTAACGTTCTATACATTGTTACGAACCCGAAACTGGCTTTGGTTCGAAAATCATCCCTTATGTAACGATGGTACATGCAATTGTTGAAGAAGCCACGTTCGTCTCTCCCTCTTAGTGGGAAGTAGGCATCCCTTAAACTGCATGTTCAACCCTTAAACGTGGTTTGTTTTTGGAAAAATTTGCACAGCATGTACAGATAGCCATGTACTTTCGATTGGCATCCTAAAAAAAATATTTTTTAATTTGACCATTTTCGGTAAAAATCAACGATGGTTAACCCACGGTTTTTTTTGGCGGAAAATCTTTTTGTTTCGAAATCGAAAAAGATTGTTGTATTATCGTTCTATACATTGTTACGAACCCGAAACTGGCTTTGGTTCGAAAATCATCCCTTATGTAACGATGGTACATGCAATTGTTGAAGAAGCCACGTTCGTCTCTCCCTCTTAGTGGGAAGTAGGCATCCCTTAAACAGCATGTTCAACCCTTAAACGTGGTTTGTTTTGGGAAAAATATGCACAGCATTTACAGATAGCTTTGTACTTTCGATTGGCATCCTAAAAAAAATTTTTTTTAATTAGACCATTTTCGTGATAAATCAACGATGGTTAACCCACGGTTTTTTTTGGCGAAAAATCTTTTTGTTTCGAAATCGAAAAAGATTGTTATATTATCGTTCTATACATTGTTACGAACCCGAAACTGGCTTTGGTTCGAAAATCATCCCTTATGTAACGATGGTACATGCAATTGTTGAAGAAGCCACGTTCGTCTCTCCCTCTTAGTGGGAAGTAGGCATCCCTTAAACTGCATGTTCAACCCTTAAACGTGGTTTGTTTTGGGAAAAATTTGCACAGCATGTACAGATAGCCTTGTACTTTCGATTGGCATCCTAAAAAAAATTTTTTTTAATTAGACCATTTTCGTGATAAATCAACGATGGTAAACCCACGGTTTTTTTTGGCGAAAAATCTTTTAGTTTCGAAATCGAAAAAGATTGTTATATTAACGTTCTATACATTGTTACGAACCCGAAACTGGCTTTGGTTCGAAAATCATCCCTTATGTAACGATGGTACATGCAATTGTTGAAGAAGCCACGTTCGTCTCTCCCTCTTAGTGGGAAGTAGGCATCCCTTAAACTGCCTGTTCATCCCTTAAACGTGGTTTGTTTGGGGAAAAATTTGCACAGCATGTACAGATAGCCTTGTACTTTCGATTGGCATCCTAAAAAAAATTTTTTTTAGTTTGACCATTTTCGGAAAAAATCAACGATGGTTAACCCACGGTTTTTTTTGGCGGAAAATCTTTTTGTTTCGAAATCGAAAAAGATTGTTATATTATCGTTCTATACATTGTTACGAACCCGAAACTGGCTTTGGTTCGAAAATCATCCCTTATGTAACGATGGTACATGCAATTGTTGAAGAAGCCACGTTCGTCTCTCCCTCTTAGTGGGAAGTAGGCATCCCTTAAACTGCATGTTCAACCCTTAAACGTGGTTTGTTTTTGGAAAAATTTGCACTGCATGTACAGATAGCCTTGTACTTTCGAATGGCATCCTAAAAAAAATTTTTTTTAATTTGACCATTTTCGTGATAAATCAACGATGGTTAACCCACGGTTTTTTTTGGCGAAAAATCTTTTTGTTTCGAAATCGAAAAAGATTGTTATATTATCGTTCTATACATTGTTACGAACCCGAAACTGGCTTTGGTTCGAAAATCATCCCTTATGTAACGATGGTACATGCAATTGTTGAAGAAGCCACGTTCGTCTCTCCCTCTTAGTGGGAAGTAGGCATCCCTTAAACTGCATGTTCAACCCTTAAACGTGGTTTGTTTTGGGAAAAATTTGCACAGCATGTACAGATAGCCTTGTACTTTCGATTGGCATCCTAAAAAAAATTTTTTTTAATTAGACCATTTTCGTGATAAATCAACGATGGTAAACCCACGGTTTTTTTTGGCGGAAAATCTTTTTGTTTCGAAATCGAAAAAGATTGTTATATTATCGTTCTATACATTGTTACGAACCCGAAACTGGCTTTGGTTCGAAAATCATCCCTTATGTAACGATGGTACATGCAATTGTTGAAGAAGCCACGTTCGTCTCTCCCTCTTAGTGGGAAGTAGGCATCCCTTAAACTGCATGTTCAACCCTTAAACGTGGTTTGTTTTTGGAAAAATTTGCACTGCATGTACAGATAGCCTTGTACTTTCGAATGGCATCCTAAAAAAAATTTTTTTTAGTTTGACCATTTTCGGAAAAAATCAACGATGGTTAACCCACGGTTTTTTTTGGCGGAAAATCTTTTTGTTTCGAAATCGAAAAAGATTGTTGTATTATCGTTCTATACATTGTTACGAACCCGAAACTGGCTTTGGTTCGAAAATCATCCCTTATGTAACGATGGTACATGCAATTGTTGAAGAAGCCACGTTCGTCTCTCCCTCTTAGTGGGAAGTAGGCATCCCTTAAACTGCCTGTTCATCCCTTAAACGTGGTTTGTTTGGGGAAAAATTTGCACAGCATGTACAGATAGCCTTGTACTTTCGATTGGCATCCTAAAAAAAATTTTTTTTAGTTTGACCATTTTCGGAAAAAATCAACGATGGTTAACCCACGGTTTTTTTTGGCGGAAAATCTTTTTGTTTCGAAATCGAAAAAGATTGTTATATTATCGTTCTATACATTGTTACGAACCCGAAACTGGCTTTGGTTCGAAAATCATCCCTTATGTAACGATGGTACATGCAATTGTTGAAGAAGCCACGTTCGTCTCTCCCTCTTAGTGGGAAGTAGGCATCCCTTAAACTGCATGTTCAACCCTTAAACGTGGTTTGTTTTTGGAAAAATTTGCACTGCATGTACAGATAGCCTTGTACTTTCGAATGGCATCCTAAAAAAAATTTTTTTTAATTTGACCATTTTCGTGATAAATCAACGATGGTTAACCCACGGTTTTTTTTGGCGAAAAATCTTTTTGTTTCGAAATCGAAAAAGATTGTTATATTATCGTTCTATACATTGTTACGAACCCGAAACTGGCTTTGGTTCGAAAATCATCCCTTATGTAACGATGGTACATGCAATTGTTGAAGATGCCACGTTCGTCTCTCCCTCTTAGTGGGAAGTAGGCATCCCTTAAACTGCCTGTTCATCCCTTAAACGTGGTTTGTTTTGGGAAAAATTTGCACAGCATGTACAGATAGCCTTGTACTTTCGATTGGCATCCTAAAAAAAATTTTTTTTAATTAGACCATTTTCGTGATAAATCAACGATGGTAAACCCACGGTTTTTTTTGGCGAAAAATCTTTTTGTTTCGAAATCGAAAAAGATTGATATATTATCGTTCTATACATTGTTACGAACCCGAAACTGGCTTTGGTTCGAAAATCATCCCTTATGTAACGATGGTACATGCAATTGTTGAAGAAGCCACGTTCGTCTCTCCCTCTTAGTGGGAAGTAGGCATCCCTTAAACTGCATGTTCAACCCTTAAACGTGGTTTGTTTTGGGAAAAATTTGCACAGCATGTACAGATAGCCTTGTACTTTCGATTGGCATCCTAAAAAAAATTTTTTTTAATTTGACCATTTTCGTGATAAATCAGCGATGGTTAACCCACGGTTTTTTATGGCGAAAAATCTTTTTGTTTCGAAATCGAAAAAGATTGTTATATTATCGTTCTATACATTGTTACGAACCCGAAACTGGCTTTGGTTCGAAAATCATCCCTTATGTAACGATGGTACATGCAATTGTTGAAGAAGCCACGTTCGTCTCTCCCTCTTAGTGGGAAGTAGGCATCCCTTAAACTGCATGTTCAACCCTTAAACGTGGTTTGTTTTTGGAAAAATTTGCACAGCATGTACAGATAGCCTTGTACTTTCGATTGGCATTCTAAAAAAAATATTTTTTAATTTGACCATTTTCGGTAAAAATCAACGATGGTTAACCCACGGTTTTTTTTGGCGGAAAATCTTTTTGTTTCGAAATCGAAAAAGATTGTTGTATTATCGTTCTATACATTGTTACGAAACCGAAACTGGCTTTGGTTCGAAAATCATCCCTTATGTAACGATGGTACATGCAATTGTTGAAGAAGCCACGTTCGTCTCTCCCTCTTAGTGGGAAGTAGGCATCCCTTAAACAGCATGTGCAACCCTTAAACGTGGTTTGTTTTGGGAAAAATTTGCACAGCATTTACAGATAGCTTTGTACTTTCGATTGGCATCCTAAAAAAAATTTTTTTTAATTAGACCATTTTCGTGATAAATCAACGATGGTTAACCCACGGTTTTTTTTGGCGAAAAATCTTTTTGTTTCGAAATCGAAAAAGATTGTTATATTATCGTTCTATACATTGTTACGAACCCGAAACTGGCTTTGGTTCGAAAATCATCCCTTATGTAACGATGGTACATGCAATTGTTGAAGAAGCCACGTTCGTCTCTCCCTCTTAGTGGGAAGTAGGCATCCCTTAAACTGCATGTTCAACCCTTAAACGTGGTTTGTTTTGGGAAAAATTTGCACAGCATGTACAGATAGCCTTGTACTTTCGATTGGCATCTTAAAAAAAATTTTTTTTAATTTGACCATTTTCGTGATAAATCAACGATGGTTAACCCACGGTTTTTTTTGGCGAAAAATCTTTTTGTTTCGAAATCGAAAAAGATTGTTATATTATCGTTCTATACATTGTTACGAACCCGAAACTGGCTTTGGTTCGAAAATCATCCCTTATGTAACGATGGTACATGCAATTGTTGATGAAGCCACGTTCGTCTCTCCCTCTTAGTGGGAAGTAGGCATCCCTTAAACTGCATGTTCAACCCTTAAACGTGGTTTGTTTTGGGAAAAATTTGCACAGCATGTAGAGATAGCCTTGTACTTTCGATTGGCATCCAAAAAAAAATTTTTTTTAATTTGACCATTTTCGTGATAAATCAACGATGGTTAACCCACGGTTTTTTTTGGCGAAAAATCTTTTTGTTTCGAAATCGAAAAAGATTGTTATATTATCGTTCTATACATTGTTACGAACCCGAAAATGGCTTTGGTTCGAAAATCATCCCTTATGTAACGATGGTACATGCAATTGTTGAAGAAGCCACGTTCGTCTCTCCCTCTTAGTGGGAAGTAGGCATCCCTTAAACTGCATGTTCAACCCTTAAACGTGGTTTGTTTTTGGAAAAATTTGCACAGCATGTACAGATAGCCATGTACTTTCGATTGGCATCCTAAAAAAAATATTTTTTAATTTGACCATTTTCGGTAAAAATCAACGATGGTTAACCCACGGTTTTTTTTGGCGGAAAATCTTTTTGTTTCGAAATCGAAAAAGATTGTTGTATTATCGTTCTATACATTGTTACGAACCCGAAACTGGCTTTGGTTCGAAAATCATCCCTTATGTAACGATGGTACATGCAATTGTTGAAGAAGCCACGTTCGTCTCTCCCTCTTAGTGGGAAGTAGGCATCCCTTAAACTGCCTGTTCATCCCTTAAACGTGGTTTGTTTTGGGAAAAATTTGCACAGCATGTACAGATAGCCTTGTACTTTCGATTGGCATCCTAAAAAAAATTTTTTTTAATTAGACCATTTTCGTGATAAATCAACGATGGTAAACCCACGGTTTTTTTTGGCGAAAAATCTTTTAGTTTCGAAATCGAAAAAGATTGTTATATTAACGTTCTATACATTGTTACGAACCCGAAACTGGCTTTGGTTCGAAAATCATCCCTTATGTAACGATGGTACATGCAATTGTTGAAGAAGCCACGTTCGTCTCTCCCTCTTAGTGGGAAGTAGGCATCCCTTAAACTGCCTGTTCATCCCTTAAACGTGGTTTGTTTTGGGAAAAATTTGCACAGCATGTACAGATAGCCTTGTACTTTCGATTGGCATCCTAAAAAAAATTTTTTTTAATTAGACCATTTTCGTGATAAATCAACGATGGTTAACCCACGGTTTTTTTTGGCGAAAAATCTTTTTGTTTCGAAATCGAAAAAGATTGTTATATTATCGTTCTATACATTGTTACGAACCCGAAACTGGCTTTGGTTCGAAAATCATCCCTTATGTAACGATGGTACATGCAATTGTTGAAGATGCCACGTTCGTCTCTCCCTCTTAGTGGGAAGTAGGCATCCCTTAAACTGCCTGTTCATCCCTTAAACGTGGTTTGTTTTGGGAAAAATTTGCACAGCATGTACAGATAGCCTTGTACTTTCGATTGGCATCCTAAAAAAAATTTTTTTTAATTAGACCATTTTCGTGATAAATCAACGATGGTAAACCCACGGTTTTTTTTGGCGAAAAATCTTTTAGTTTCGAAATCGAAAAAGATTGTTATATTAACGTTCTATACATTGTTACGAACCCGAAACTGGCTTTGGTTCGAAAATCATCCCTTATGTAACGATGGTACATGCAATTGTTGAAGAAGCCACGTTCGTCTCTCCCTCTTAGTGGGAAGTAGGCATCCCTTAAACTGCATGTTCAACCCTTAAACGTGGTTTGTTTTTGGAAAAATTTGCACAGCATGTACAGATAGCCATGTACTTTCGATTGGCATCCTAAAAAAAATATTTTTTAATTTGACCATTTTCGGTAAAAATCAACGATGGTTAACCCACGGTTTTTTTTGGCGGAAAATCTTTTTGTTTCGAAATCGAAAAAGATTGTTGTATTATCGTTCTATACATTGTTACGAACCCGAAACTGGCTTTGGTTCGAAAATCATCCCTTATGTAACGATGGTACATGCAATTGTTGAAGAAGCCACGTTCGTCTCTCCCTCTTAGTGGGAAGTAGGCATCCCTTAAACAGCATGTTCAACCCTTAAACGTGGTTTGTTTTGGGAAAAATATGCACAGCATTTACAGATAGCTTTGTACTTTCGATTGGCATCCTAAAAAAAATTTTTTTTAATTAGACCATTTTCGTGATAAATCAACGATGGTTAACCCACGGTTTTTTTTGGCGAAAAATCTTTTTGTTTCGAAATCGAAAAAGATTGTTATATTATCGTTCTATACATTGTTACGAACCCGAAACTGGCTTTGGTTCGAAAATCATCCCTTATGTAACGATGGTACATGCAATTGTTGAAGAAGCCACGTTCGTCTCTCCCTCTTAGTGGGAAGTAGGCATCCCTTAAACTGCATGTTCAACCCTTAAACGTGGTTTGTTTTGGGAAAAATTTGCACAGCATGTACAGATAGCCTTGTACTTTCGATTGGCATCCTAAAAAAAATTTTTTTTAATTAGACCATTTTCGTGATAAATCAACGATGGTAAACCCACGGTTTTTTTTGGCGAAAAATCTTTTAGTTTCGAAATCGAAAAAGATTGTTATATTAACGTTCTATACATTGTTACGAACCCGAAACTGGCTTTGGTTCGAAAATCATCCCTTATGTAACGATGGTACATGCAATTGTTGAAGAAGCCACGTTCGTCTCTCCCTCTTAGTGGGAAGTAGGCATCCCTTAAACTGCCTGTTCATCCCTTAAACGTGGTTTGTTTGGGGAAAAATTTGCACAGCATGTACAGATAGCCTTGTACTTTCGATTGGCATCCTAAAAAAAATTTTTTTTAGTTTGACCATTTTCGGAAAAAATCAACGATGGTTAACCCACGGTTTTTTTTGGCGGAAAATCTTTTTGTTTCGAAATCGAAAAAGATTGTTATATTATCGTTCTATACATTGTTACGAACCCGAAACTGGCTTTGGTTCGAAAATCATCCCTTATGTAACGATGGTACATGCAATTGTTGAAGAAGCCACGTTCGTCTCTCCCTCTTAGTGGGAAGTAGGCATCCCTTAAACTGCATGTTCAACCCTTAAACGTGGTTTGTTTTTGGAAAAATTTGCACTGCATGTACAGATAGCCTTGTACTTTCGAATGGCATCCTAAAAAAAATTTTTTTTAATTTGACCATTTTCGTGATAAATCAACGATGGTTAACCCACGGTTTTTTTTGGCGAAAAATCTTTTTGTTTCGAAATCGAAAAAGATTGTTATATTATCGTTCTATACATTGTTACGAACCCGAAACTGGCTTTGGTTCGAAAATCATCCCTTATGTAACGATGGTACATGCAATTGTTGAAGAAGCCACGTTCGTCTCTCCCTCTTAGTGGGAAGTAGGCATCCCTTAAACTGCATGTTCAACCCTTAAACGTGGTTTGTTTTGGGAAAAATTTGCACAGCATGTACAGATAGCCTTGTACTTTCGATTGGCATCCTAAAAAAAATTTTTTTTAATTAGACCATTTTCGTGATAAATCAACGATGGTAAACCCACGGTTTTTTTTGGCGGAAAATCTTTTTGTTTCGAAATCGAAAAAGATTGTTGTATTATCGTTCTATACATTGTTACGAACCCGAAACTGGCTTTGGTTCGAAAATCATCCCTTATGTAACGATGGTACATGCAATTGTTGAAGAAGCCACGTTCGTCTCTCCCTCTTAGTGGGAAGTAGGCATCCCTTAAACAGCATGTTCAACCCTTAAACGTGGTTTGTTTTGGGAAAAATTTGCACAGCATTTACAGATAGCTTTGTACTTTCGATTGGCATCCTAAAAAAAATTTTTTTTAATTAGACCATTTTCGTGATAAATCAACGATGGTTAACCCACGGTTTTTTTTGGCGAAAAATCTTTTTGTTTCGAAATCGAAAAAGATTGTTATATTATCGTTCTATACATTGTTACGAACCCGAAACTGGCTTTGGTTCGAAAATCATCCCTTATGTAACGATGGTACATGCAATTGTTGAAGAAGCCACGTTCGTCTCTCCCTCTTAGTGGGAAGTAGGCATCCCTTAAACAGCATGTTCAACCCTTAAACGTGGTTTGTTTTGGGAAAAATTTGCACAGCATTTACAGATAGCTTTGTACTTTCGATTGGCATCCTAAAAAAAATTTTTTTTAATTAGACCATTTTCGTGATAAATCAACGATGGTTAACCCACGGTTTTTTTTGGCGAAAAATCTTTTTGTTTCGAAATCGAAAAAGATTGTTATATTATCGTTCTATACATTGTTACGAACCCGAAACTGGCTTTGGTTCGAAAATCATCCCTTATGTAACGATGGTACATGCAATTGTTGAAGAAGCCACGTTCGTCTCTCCCTCTTAGTGGGAAGTAGGCATCCCTTAAACTGCATGTTCAACCCTTAAACGTGGTTTGTTTTGGGAAAAATTTGCACAGCATGTACAGATAGCCTTGTACTTTCGATTGGCATCTTAAAAAAAATTTTTTTTAATTTGACCATTTTCGTGATAAATCAACGATGGTTAACCCACGGTTTTTTTTGGCGAAAAATCTTTTTGTTTCGAAATCGAAAAAGATTGTTATATTATCGTTCTATACATTGTTACGAACCCGAAACTGGCTTTGGTTCGAAAATCATCCCTTATGTAACGATGGTACATGCAATTGTTGAAGAAGCCACGTTCGTCTCTCCCTCTTAGTGGGAAGTAGGCATCCCTTAAACAGCATGTTCAACCCTTAAACGTGGTTTGTTTTGGGAAAAATTTGCACAGCATTTACAGATAGCTTTGTACTTTCGATTGGCATCCTAAAAAAAATTTTTTTTAATTAGACCATTTTCGTGATAAATCAACGATGGTTAACCCACGGTTTTTTTTGGCGAAAAATCTTTTTGTTTCGAAATCGAAAAAGATTGTTATATTATCGTTCTATACATTGTTACGAACCCGAAACTGGCTTTGGTTCGAAAATCATCCCTTATGTAACGATGGTACATGCAATTGTTGAAGAAGCCACGTTCGTCTCTCCCTCTTAGTGGGAAGTAGGCATCCCTTAAACTGCATGTTCAACCCTTAAACGTGGTTTGTTTTGGGAAAAATTTGCACAGCATGTACAGATAGCCTTGTACTTTCGATTGGCATCTTAAAAAAAATTTTTTTTAATTTGACCATTTTCGTGATAAATCAACGATGGTTAACCCACGGTTTTTTTTGGCGAAAAATCTTTTTGTTTCGAAATCGAAAAAGATTGTTATATTATCGTTCTATACATTGTTACGAACCCGAAACTGGCTTTGGTTCGAAAATCATCCCTTATGTAACGATGGTACATGCAATTGTTGAAGAAGCCACGTTCGTCTCTCCCTCTTAGTGGGAAGTAGGCATCCCTTAAACTGCATGTTCAACCCTTAAACGTGGTTTGTTTTGGGAAAAATTTGCACAGCATGTACAGATAGCCTTGTACTTTCGATTGGCATCCAAAAAAAATTTTTTTTTAATTTGACCATTTTCGTGATAAATCAACGATGGTTAACCCACGGTTTTTTTTGGCGAAAAATCTTTTTGTTTCGAAATCGAAAAAGATTGTTATATTATCGTTCTATACATTGTTACGAACCCGAAACTGGCTTTGGTTCGAAAATCATCCCTTATGTAACGATGGTACATGCAATTGTTGAAGAAGCCACGTTCGTCTCTCCCTCTTAGTGGGAAGTAGGCATCCCTTAAACTGCCTGTTCATCCCTTAAACGTGGTTTGTTTGGGGAAAAATTTGCACAGCATGTACAGATAGCCTTGTACTTTCGATTGGCATCCTAAAAAAAATTTTTTTTAGTTTGACCATTTTCGGAAAAAATCAACGATGGTTAACCCACGGTTTTTTTTGGCGGAAAATCTTTTTGTTTCGAAATCGAAAAAGATTGTTATATTATCGTTCTATACATTGTTACGAACCCGAAACTGGCTTTGGTTCGAAAATCATCCCTTATGTAACGATGGTACATGCAATTGTTGAAGAAGCCACGTTCGTCTCTCCCTCTTAGTGGGAAGTAGGCATCCCTTAAACTGCATGTTCAACCCTTAAACGTGGTTTGTTTTTGGAAAAATTTGCACTGCATGTACAGATAGCCTTGTACTTTCGAATGGCATCCTAAAAAAAATTTTTTTTAATTTGACCATTTTCGTGATAAATCAACGATGGTTAACCCACGGTTTTTTTTGGCGATAAATCTTTTTGTTTCGAAATCGAAAAAGATTGTTATATTATCGTTCTATACATTGTTACGAACCCGAAACTGGCTTTGGTTCGAAAATCATCCCTTATGTAACGATGGTACATGCAATTGTTGAAGAAGCCACGTTCGTCTCTCCCTCTTAGTGGGAAGTAGGCATCCCTTAAACTGCATGTTCAACCCTTAAACGTGGTTTGTTTTGGGAAAAATTTGCACAGCATGTACAGATAGCCTTGTACTTTCGATTGGCATCCTAAAAAAAATTTTTTTTAATTAGACCATTTTCGTGATAAATCAACGATGGTAAACCCACGGTTTTTTTTGGCGGAAAATCTTTTTGTTTCGAAATCGAAAAAGATTGTTGTATTATCGTTCTATACATTGTTACGAACCCGAAACTGGCTTTGGTTCGAAAATCATCCCTTATGTAACGATGGTACATGCAATTGTTGAAGAAGCCACGTTCGTCTCTCCCTCTTAGTGGGAAGTAGGCATCCCTTAAACAGCATGTTCAACCCTTAAACGTGGTTTGTTTTGGGAAAAATTTGCACAGCATTTACAGATAGCTTTGTACTTTCGATTGGCATCCTAAAAAAAATTTTTTTTAATTAGACCATTTTCGTGATAAATCAACGATGGTTAACCCACGGTTTTTTTTGGCGAAAAATCTTTTTGTTTCGAAATCGAAAAAGATTGTTATATTATCGTTCTATACATTGTTACGAACCCGAAACTGGCTTTGGTTCGAAAATCATCCCTTATGTAACGATGGTACATGCAATTGTTGAAGAAGCCACGTTCGTCTCTCCCTCTTAGTGGGAAGTAGGCATCCCTTAAACTGCATGTTCAACCCTTAAACGTGGTTTGTTTTGGGAAAAATTTGCACAGCATGTACAGATAGCCTTGTACTTTCGATTGGCATCTTAAAAAAAATTTTTTTTAATTTGACCATTTTCGTGATAAATCAACGATGGTTAACCCACGGTTTTTTTTGGCGAAAAATCTTTTTGTTTCGAAATCGAAAAAGATTGTTATATTATCGTTCTATACATTGTTACGAACCCGAAACTGGCTTTGGTTCGAAAATCATCCCTTATGTAACGATGGTACATGCAATTGTTGAAGAAGCCACGTTCGTCTCTCCCTCTTAGTGGGAAGTAGGCATCCCTTAAACAGCATGTTCAACCCTTAAACGTGGTTTGTTTTGGGAAAAATTTGCACAGCATTTACAGATAGCTTTGTACTTTCGATTGGCATCCTAAAAAAAATTTTTTTTAATTAGACCATTTTCGTGATAAATCAACGATGGTTAACCCACGGTTTTTTTTGGCGAAAAATCTTTTTGTTTCGAAATCGAAAAAGATTGTTATATTATCGTTCTATACATTGTTACGAACCCGAAACTGGCTTTGGTTCGAAAATCATCCCTTATGTAACGATGGTACATGCAATTGTTGAAGAAGCCACGTTCGTCTCTCCCTCTTAGTGGGAAGTAGGCATCCCTTAAACTGCATGTTCAACCCTTAAACGTGGTTTGTTTTGGGAAAAATTTGCACAGCATGTACAGATAGCCTTGTACTTTCGATTGGCATCTTAAAAAAAATTTTTTTTAATTTGACCATTTTCGTGATAAATCAACGATGGTTAACCCACGGTTTTTTTTGGCGAAAAATCTTTTTGTTTCGAAATCGAAAAAGATTGTTATATTATCGTTCTATACATTGTTACGAACCCGAAACTGGCTTTGGTTCGAAAATCATCCCTTATGTAACGATGGTACATGCAATTGTTGAAGAAGCCACGTTCGTCTCTCCCTCTTAGTGGGAAGTAGGCATCCCTTAAACAGCATGTTCAACCCTTAAACGTGGTTTGTTTTGGGAAAAATTTGCACAGCATTTACAGATAGCTTTGTACTTTCGATTGGCATCCTAAAAAAAATTTTTTTTAATTAGACCATTTTCGTGATAAATCAACGATGGTTAACCCACGGTTTTTTTTGGCGAAAAATCTTTTTGTTTCGAAATCGAAAAAGATTGTTATATTATCGTTCTATACATTGTTACGAACCCGAAACTGGCTTTGGTTCGAAAATCATCCCTTATGTAACGATGGTACATGCAATTGTTGAAGAAGCCACGTTCGTCTCTCCCTCTTAGTGGGAAGTAGGCATCCCTTAAACTGCATGTTCAACCCTTAAACGTGGTTTGTTTTGGGAAAAATTTGCACAGCATGTACAGATAGCCTTGTACTTTCGATTGGCATCTTAAAAAAAATTTTTTTTAATTTGACCATTTTCGTGATAAATCAACGATGGTTAACCCACGGTTTTTTTTGGCGAAAAATCTTTTTGTTTCGAAATCGAAAAAGATTGTTATATTATCGTTCTATACATTGTTACGAACCCGAAACTGGCTTTGGTTCGAAAATCATCCCTTATGTAACGATGGTACATGCAATTGTTGAAGAAGCCACGTTCGTCTCTCCCTCTTAGTGGGAAGTAGGCATCCCTTAAACTGCATGTTCAACCCTTAAACGTGGTTTGTTTTGGGAAAAATTTGCACAGCATGTACAGATAGCCTTGTACTTTCGATTGGCATCCAAAAAAAATTTTTTTTTAATTTGACCATTTTCGTGATAAATCAACGATGGTTAACCCACGGTTTTTTTTGGCGAAAAATCTTTTTGTTTCGAAATCGAAAAAGATTGTTATATTATCGTTCTATACATTGTTACGAACCCGAAACTGGCTTTGGTTCGAAAATCATCCCTTATGTAACGATGGTACATGCAATTGTTGAAGAAGCCACGTTCGTCTCTCCCTCTTAGTGGGAAGTAGGCATCCCTTAAACTGCCTGTTCATCCCTTAAACGTGGTTTGTTTGGGGAAAAATTTGCACAGCATGTACAGATAGCCTTGTACTTTCGATTGGCATCCTAAAAAAAATTTTTTTTAGTTTGACCATTTTCGGAAAAAATCAACGATGGTTAACCCACGGTTTTTTTTGGCGGAAAATCTTTTTGTTTCGAAATCGAAAAAGATTGTTATATTATCGTTCTATACATTGTTACGAACCCGAAACTGGCTTTGGTTCGAAAATCATCCCTTATGTAACGATGGTACATGCAATTGTTGAAGAAGCCACGTTCGTCTCTCCCTCTTAGTGGGAAGTAGGCATCCCTTAAACTGCATGTTCAACCCTTAAACGTGGTTTGTTTTTGGAAAAATTTGCACTGCATGTACAGATAGCCTTGTACTTTCGAATGGCATCCTAAAAAAATTTTTTTTTAATTTGACCATTTTCGTGATAAATCAACGATGGTTAACCCACGGTTTTTTTTGGCGAAAAATCTTTTTGTTTCGAAATCGAAAAAGATTGTTATATTATCGTTCTATACATTGTTACGAACCCGAAACTGGCTTTGGTTCGAAAATCATCCCTTATGTAACGATGGTACATGCAATTGTTGAAGATGCCACGTTCGTCTCTCCCTCTTAGTGGGAAGTAGGCATCCCTTAAACTGCCTGTTCATCCCTTAAACGTGGTTTGTTTTGGGAAAAATTTGCACAGCATGTACAGATAGCCTTGTACTTTCGATTGGCATCCTAAAAAAAATTTTTTTTAGTTTGACCATTTTCGGAAAAAATCAACGATGGTTAACCCACGGTTTTTTTTGGCGGAAAATCTTTTTGTTTCGAAATCGAAAAAGATTGTTATATTATCGTTCTTTACATTGTTACGAACCCGAAACTGGCTTTGGTTCGAAAATCATCCCTTATGTAACGATGGTACATGCAATTGTTGAAGAAGCCACGTTCGTCTCTCCCTCTTAGTGGGAAGTAGGCATCCCTTAAACTGCATGTTCAACCCTTAAACGTGGTTTGTTTTTGGAAAAATTTGCACAGCATGTACAGATAGCCTTGTACTTTCGATTGGCATCCTAAAAAAAATATTTTTTAATTTGACCATTTTCGGTAAAAATCAACGATGGTTAACCCACGGTTTTTTTTGGCGGAAAATCTTTTTGTTTCGAAATCGAAAAAGATTGTTGTATTATCGTTCTATACATTGTTACGAACCCGAAACTGGCTTTGGTTCGAAAATCATCCCTTATGTAACGATGGTACATGCAATTGTTGAAGAAGCCACGTTCGTCTCTCCCTCTTAGTGGGAAGTAGGCATCCCTTAAACAGCATGTTCAACCCTTAAACGTGGTTTGTTTTGGGAAAAATTTGCACAGCATTTACAGATAGCTTTGTACTTTCGATTGGCATCCTAAAAAAAATTTTTTTTAATTAGACCATTTTCGTGATAAATCAACGATGGTTAACCCACGGTTTTTTTTGGCGAAAAATCTTTTTGTTTCGAAATCGAAAAAGATTGTTATATTATCGTTCTATACATTGTTACGAACCCGAAACTGGCTTTGGTTCGAAAATCATCCCTTATGTAACGATGGTACATGCAATTGTTGAAGAAGCCACGTTCGTCTCTCCCTCTTAGTGGGAAGTAGGCATCCCTTAAACAGCATGTTCAACCCTTAAACGTGGTTTGTTTTGGGAAAAATTTGCACAGCATTTACAGATAGCTTTGTACTTTCGATTGGCATCCTAAAAAAAAATTTTTTTTAATTAGACCATTTTCGTGATAAATCAACGATGGTTAACCCACGGTTTTTTTTGGCGGAAAATCTTTTTGTTTCGAAATCGAAAAAGATTGTTGTATTTTCGTTCTATACATTGTTACGAACCCGAAACTGGCTTTGGTTCGAAAATCATCCCTTATGTAACGATGGTACATGCAATTGTTGAAGAAGCCACGTTCGTCTCTCCCTCTTAGTGGGAAGTAGGCATCCCTTAAACTGCATGTTCAACCCTTAAACGTGGTTTGTTTTTGGAAAAATTTGCACTGCATGTACAGATAGCCTTGTACTTTCGAATGGCATCCTAAAAAAAATTTTTTTTAGTTTGACCATTTTCGGAAAAAATCAACGATGGTTAACCCACGGTTTTTTTTGGCGGAAAATCTTTTTGTTTCGAAATCGAAAAAGATTGTTATATTATCGTTCTATACATTGTTACGAACCCGAAACTGGCTTTGGTTCGAAAATCATCCCTTATGTAACGATGGTACATGCAATTGTTGAAGAAGCCACGTTCGTCTCTCCCTCTTAGTGGGAAGTAGGCATCCCTTAAACTGCATGTTCAACCCTTAAACGTGGTTTGTTTTTGGAAAAATTTGCACAGCATGTACAGATAGCCTTGTACTTTCGATTGGCATCCTAAAAAAAATATTTTTTAATTTGACCATTTTCGGTAAAAATCAACGATGGTTAACCCACGGTTTTTTTTGGCGGAAAATCTTTTTGTTTCGAAATCGAAAAAGATTGTTGTATTATCGTTCTATACATTGTTACGAACCCGAAACTGGCTTTGGTTCGAAAATCATCCCTTATGTAACGATGGTACATGCAATTGTTGAAGAAGCCACGTTCGTCTCTCCCTCTTAGTGGGAAGTAGGCATCCCTTAAACAGCATGTTCAACCCTTAAACGTGGTTTGTTTTTGGAAAAATTTGCACAGCATGTACAGATAGCCTTGTACTTTCGATTGGCATCCTAAAAAAAATATTTTTTAATTTGACCATTTTCGGTAAAAATCAACGATGGTTAACCCACGGTTTTTTTTGGCGGAAAATCTTTTTGTTTCGAAATCGAAAAAGATTGTTGTATTATCGTTCTATACATTGTTACGAACCCGAAACTGGCTTTGGTTCGAAAATCATCCCTTATGTAACGATGGTACATGCAATTGTTGAAGAAGCCACGTTCGTCTCTCCCTCTTAGTGGGAAGTAGGCATCCCTTAAACTGCATGTTCAACCCTTAAACGTGGTTTGTTTTTGGAAAAATTTGCACTGCATGTACAGATAGCCTTGTACTTTCGAATGGCATCCTAAAAAAAATTTTTTTTAATTTGACCATTTTCGTGATAAATCAACGATGGTTAACCCACGGTTTTTTTTGGCGAAAAATCTTTTTGTTTCGAAATCGAAAAAGATTGTTATATTATCGTTCTATACATTGTTACGAACCCGAAACTGGCTTTGGTTCGAAAATCATCCCTTATGTAACGATGGTACATGCAATTGTTGAAGATGCCACGTTCGTCTCTCCCTCTTAGTGGGAAGTAGGCATCCCTTAAACTGCCTGTTCATCCCTTAAACGTGGTTTGTTTTGGGAAAAATTTGCACAGCATGTACAGATAGCCTTGTACTTTCGATTGGCATCCTAAAAAAAATTTTTTTTAATTAGACCATTTTCGTGATAAATCAACGATGGTAAACCCACGGTTTTTTTTGGCGAAAAATCTTTTTGTTTCGAAATCGAAAAAGATTGATATATTATCGTTCTATACATTGTTACGAACCCGAAACTGGCTTTGGTTCGAAAATCATCCCTTATGTAACGATGGTACATGCAATTGTTGAAGAAGCCACGTTCGTCTCTCCCTCTTAGTGGGAAGTAGGCATCCCTTAAACTGCATGTTCAACCCTTAAACGTGGTTTGTTTTGGGAAAAATTTGCACAGCATGTACAGATAGCCTTGTACTTTCGATTGGCATCCTAAAAAAAATTTTTTTTAATTTGACCATTTTCGTGATAAATCAGCGATGGTTAACCCACGGTTTTTTATGGCGAAAAATCTTTTTGTTTCGAAATCGAAAAAGATTGTTATATTATCGTTCTATACATTGTTACGAACCCGAAACTGGCTTTGGTTCGAAAATCATCCCTTATGTAACGATGGTACATGCAATTGTTGAAGAAGCCACGTTCGTCTCTCCCTCTTAGTGGGAAGTAGGCATCCCTTAAACTGCATGTTCAACCCTTAAACGTGGTTTGTTTTTGGAAAAATTTGCACAGCATGTACAGATAGCCTTGTACTTTCGATTGGCATTCTAAAAAAAATATTTTTTAATTTGACCATTTTCGGTAAAAATCAACGATGGTTAACCCACGGTTTTTTTTGGCGGAAAATCTTTTTGTTTCGAAATCGAAAAAGATTGTTGTATTATCGTTCTATACATTGTTACGAACCCGAAACTGGCTTTGGTTCGAAAATCATCCCTTATGTAACGATGGTACATGCAATTGTTGAAGAAGCCACGTTCGTCTCTCCCTCTTAGTGGGAAGTAGGCATCCCTTAAACAGCATGTGCAACCCTTAAACGTGGTTTGTTTTGGGAAAAATTTGCACAGCATTTACAGATAGCTTTGTACTTTCGATTGGCATCCTAAAAAAAATTTTTTTTAATTAGACCATTTTCGTGATAAATCAACGATGGTTAACCCACGGTTTTTTTTGGCGAAAAATCTTTTTGTTTCGAAATCGAAAAAGATTGTTATATTATCGTTCTATACATTGTTACGAACCCGAAACTGGCTTTGGTTCGAAAATCATCCCTTATGTAACGATGGTACATGCAATTGTTGAAGAAGCCACGTTCGTCTCTCCCTCTTAGTGGGAAGTAGGCATCCCTTAAACTGCATGTTCAACCCTTAAACGTGGTTTGTTTTGGGAAAAATTTGCACAGCATGTACAGATAGCCTTGTACTTTCGATTGGCATCTTAAAAAAAATTTTTTTTAATTTGACCATTTTCGTGATAAATCAACGATGGTTAACCCACGGTTTTTTTTGGCGAAAAATCTTTTTGTTTCGAAATCGAAAAAGATTGTTATATTATCGTTCTATACATTGTTACGAACCCGAAACTGGCTTTGGTTCGAAAATCATCCCTTATGTAACGATGGTACATGCAATTGTTGATGAAGCCACGTTCGTCTCTCCCTCTTAGTGGGAAGTAGGCATCCCTTAAACTGCATGTTCAACCCTTAAACGTGGTTTGTTTTGGGAAAAATTTGCACAGCATGTACAGATAGCCTTGTACTTTCGATTGGCATCCAAAAAAAAATTTTTTTTAATTTGACCATTTTCGTGATAAATCAACGATGGTTAACCCACGGTTTTTTTTGGCGAAAAATCTTTTTGTTTCGAAATCGAAAAAGATTGTTATATTATCGTTCTATACATTGTTACGAACCCGAAAATGGCTTTGGTTCGAAAATCATCCCTTATGTAACGATGGTACATGCAATTGTTGAAGAAGCCACGTTCGTCTCTCCCTCTTAGTGGGAAGTAGGCATCCCTTAAACTGCATGTTCAACCCTTAAACGTGGTTTGTTTTTGGAAAAATTTGCACAGCATGTACAGATAGCCATGTACTTTCGATTGGCATCCTAAAAAAAATATTTTTTAATTTGACCATTTTCGGTAAAAATCAACGATGGTTAACCCACGGTTTTTTTTGGCGGAAAATCTTTTTGTTTCGAAATCGAAAAAGATTGTTGTATTATCGTTCTATACATTGTTACGAACCCGAAACTGGCTTTGGTTCGAAAATCATCCCTTATGTAACGATGGTACATGCAATTGTTGAAGAAGCCACGTTCGTCTCTCCCTCTTAGTGGGAAGTAGGCATCCCTTAAACTGCCTGTTCATCCCTTAAACGTGGTTTGTTTTGGGAAAAATTTGCACAGCATGTACAGATAGCCTTGTACTTTCGATTGGCATCCTAAAAAAAATTTTTTTTAATTAGACCATTTTCGTGATAAATCAACGATGGTAAACCCACGGTTTTTTTTGGCGAAAAATCTTTTAGTTTCGAAATCGAAAAAGATTGTTATATTAACGTTCTATACATTGTTACGAACCCGAAACTGGCTTTGGTTCGAAAATCATCCCTTATGTAACGATGGTACATGCAATTGTTGAAGAAGCCACGTTCGTCTCTCCCTCTTAGTGGGAAGTAGGCATCCCTTAAACTGCCTGTTCATCCCTTAAACGTGGTTTGTTTTGGGAAAAATTTGCACAGCATGTACAGATAGCCTTGTACTTTCGATTGGCATCCTAAAAAAAATTTTTTTTAATTAGACCATTTTCGTGATAAATCAACGATGGTTAACCCACGGTTTTTTTTGGCGAAAAATCTTTTTGTTTCGAAATCGAAAAAGATTGTTATATTATCGTTCTATACATTGTTACGAACCCGAAACTGGCTTTGGTTCGAAAATCATCCCTTATGTAACGATGGTACATGCAATTGTTGAAGATGCCACGTTCGTCTCTCCCTCTTAGTGGGAAGTAGGCATCCCTTAAACTGCCTGTTCATCCCTTAAACGTGGTTTGTTTTGGGAAAAATTTGCACAGCATGTACAGATAGCCTTGTACTTTCGATTGGCATCCTAAAAAAAATTTTTTTTAATTAGACCATTTTCGTGATAAATCAACGATGGTTAACCCACGGTTTTTTTTGGCGAAAAATCTTTTTGTTTCGAAATCGAAAAAGATTGTTATATTATCGTTCTATACATTGTTACGAACCCGAAAATGGCTTTGGTTCGAAAATCATCCCTTATGTAACGATGGTACATGCAATTGTTGAAGAAGCCACGTTCGTCTCTCCCTCTTAGTGGGAAGTAGGCATCCCTTAAACTGCATGTTCAACCCTTAAACGTGGTTTGTTTTTGGAAAAATTTGCACAGCATGTACAGATAGCCATGTACTTTCGATTGGCATCCTAAAAAAAATATTTTTTAATTTGACCATTTTCGGTAAAAATCAACGATGGTTAACCCACGGTTTTTTTTGGCGGAAAATCTTTTTGTTTCGAAATCGAAAAAGATTGTTGTATTATCGTTCTATACATTGTTACGAACCCGAAACTGGCTTTGGTTCGAAAATCATCCCTTATGTAACGATGGTACATGCAATTGTTGAAGAAGCCACGTTCGTCTCTCCCTCTTAGTGGGAAGTAGGCATCCCTTAAACTGCCTGTTCATCCCTTAAACGTGGTTTGTTTTGGGAAAAATTTGCACAGCATGTACAGATAGCCTTGTACTTTCGATTGGCATCCTAAAAAAAATTTTTTTTAATTAGACCATTTTCGTGATAAATCAACGATGGTAAACCCACGGTTTTTTTTGGCGAAAAATCTTTTAGTTTCGAAATCGAAAAAGATTGTTATATTAACGTTCTATACATTGTTACGAACCCGAAACTGGCTTTGGTTCGAAAATCATCCCTTATGTAACGATGGTACATGCAATTGTTGAAGAAGCCACGTTCGTCTCTCCCTCTTAGTGGGAAGTAGGCATCCCTTAAACTGCCTGTTCATCCCTTAAACGTGGTTTGTTTTGGGAAAAATTTGCACAGCATGTACAGATAGCCTTGTACTTTCGATTGGCATCCTAAAAAAAATTTTTTTTAATTAGACCATTTTCGTGATAAATCAACGATGGTTAACCCACGGTTTTTTTTGGCGAAAAATCTTTTAGTTTCGAAATCGAAAAAGATTGTTATATTAACGTTCTATACATTGTTACGAACCCGAAACTGGCTTTGGTTCGAAAATCATCCCTTATGTAACGATGGTACATGCAATTGTTGAAGAAGCCACGTTCGTCTCTCCCTCTTAGTGGGAAGTAGGCATCCCTTAAACTGCCTGTTCATCCCTTAAACGTGGTTTGTTTTGGGAAAAATTTGCACAGCATGTACAGATAGCCTTGTACTTTCGATTGGCATCCTAAAAAAAATTTTTTTTAATTAGACCATTTTCGTGATAAATCAACGATGGTAAACCCACGGTTTTTTTTGGCGAAAAATCTTTTAGTTTCGAAATCGAAAAAGATTGTTATATTAACGTTCTATACATTGTTACGAACCCGAAACTGGCTTTGGTTCGAAAATCATCCCTTATGTAACGATGGTACATGCAATTGTTGAAGATGCCACGTTCGTCTCTCCCTCTTAGTGGGAAGTAGGCATCCCTTAAACTGCCTGTTCATCCCTTAAACGTGGTTTGTTTTGGGAAAAATTTGCACAGCATGTACAGATAGCCTTGTACTTTCGATTGGCATCCTAAAAAAAATTTTTTTTAATTAGACCATTTTCGTGATAAATCAACGATGGTAAACCCACGGTTTTTTTTGGCGAAAAATCTTTTAGTTTCGAAATCGAAAAAGATTGTTATATTATCGTTCTATACATTGTTACGAACCCGAAACTGGCTTTGGTTCGAAAATCATCCCTTATGTAACGATGGTACATGCAATTGTTGAAGAAGCCACGTTCGTCTCTCCCTCTTAGTGGGAAGTAGGCATCCCTTAAACTGCATGTTCAACCCTTAAACGTGGTTTGTTTTTGGAAAAATTTGCACAGCATGTACAGATAGCCTTGTACTTTCGATTGGCATTCTAAAAAAAATATTTTTTAATTTGACCATTTTCGGTAAAAATCAACGATGGTTAACCCACGGTTTTTTTTGGCGGAAAATCTTTTTGTTTCGAAATCGAAAAAGATTGTTGTATTATCGTTCTATACATTGTTACGAACCCGAAACTGGCTTTGGTTCGAAAATCATCCCTTATGTAACGATGGTACATGCAATTGTTGAAGAAGCCACGTTCGTCTCTCCCTCTTAGTGGGAAGTAGGCATCCCTTAAACAGCATGTGCAACCCTTAAACGTGGTTTGTTTTGGGAAAAATTTGCACAGCATTTACAGATAGCTTTGTACTTTCGATTGGCATCCTAAAAAAAATTTTTTTTAATTAGACCATTTTCGTGATAAATCAACGATGGTAAACCCACGGTTTTTTTTGGCGAAAAATCTTTTTGTTTCGAAATCGAAAAAGATTGATATATTATCGTTCTATACATTGTTACGAACCCGAAACTGGCTTTGGTTCGAAAATCATCCCTTATGTAACGATGGTACATGCAATTGTTGAAGAAGCCACGTTCGTCTCTCCCTCTTAGTGGGAAGTAGGCATCCCTTAAACTGCATGTTCAACCCTTAAACGTGGTTTGTTTTGGGAAAAATTTGCACAGCATGTACAGATAGCCTTGTACTTTCGATTGGCATCCTAAAAAAAATTTTTTTTAATTTGACCATTTTCGTGATAAATCAGCGATGGTTAACCCACGGTTTTTTATGGCGAAAAATCTTTTTGTTTCGAAATCGAAAAAGATTGTTATATTATCGTTCTATACATTGTTACGAACCCGAAACTGGCTTTGGTTCGAAAATCATCCCTTATGTAACGATGGTACATGCAATTGTTGAAGAAGCCACGTTCGTCTCTCCCTCTTAGTGGGAAGTAGGCATCCCTTAAACTGCATGTTCAACCCTTAAACGTGGTTTGTTTTTGGAAAAATTTGCACAGCATGTACAGATAGCCTTGTACTTTCGATTGGCATTCTAAAAAAAATATTTTTTAATTTGACCATTTTCGGTAAAAATCAACGATGGTTAACCCACGGTTTTTTTTGGCGGAAAATCTTTTTGTTTCGAAATCGAAAAAGATTGTTGTATTATCGTTCTATACATTGTTACGAACCCGAAACTGGCTTTGGTTCGAAAATCATCCCTTATGTAACGATGGTACATGCAATTGTTGAAGAAGCCACGTTCGTCTCTCCCTCTTAGTGGGAAGTAGGCATCCCTTAAACAGCATGTGCAACCCTTAAACGTGGTTTGTTTTGGGAAAAATTTGCACAGCATTTACAGATAGCTTTGTACTTTCGATTGGCATCCTAAAAAAAATTTTTTTTAATTAGACCATTTTCGTGATAAATCAACGATGGTTAACCCACGGTTTTTTTTGGCGAAAAATCTTTTTGTTTCGAAATCGAAAAAGATTGTTATATTATCGTTCTATACATTGTTACGAACCCGAAACTGGCTTTGGTTCGAAAATCATCCCTTATGTAACGATGGTACATGCAATTGTTGAAGAAGCCACGTTCGTCTCTCCCTCTTAGTGGGAAGTAGGCATCCCTTAAACTGCATGTTCAACCCTTAAACGTGGTTTGTTTTGGGAAAAATTTGCACAGCATGTACAGATAGCCTTGTACTTTCGATTGGCATCTTAAAAAAAATTTTTTTTAATTTGACCATTTTCGTGATAAATCAACGATGGTTAACCCACGGTTTTTTTTGGCGAAAAATCTTTTTGTTTCGAAATCGAAAAAGATTGTTATATTATCGTTCTATACATTGTTACGAACCCGAAACTGGCTTTGGTTCGAAAATCATCCCTTATGTAACGATGGTACATGCAATTGTTGATGAAGCCACGTTCGTCTCTCCCTCTTAGTGGGAAGTAGGCATCCCTTAAACTGCATGTTCAACCCTTAAACGTGGTTTGTTTTGGGAAAAATTTGCACAGCATGTACAGATAGCCTTGTACTTTCGATTGGCATCCAAAAAAAAATTTTTTTTAATTTGACCATTTTCGTGATAAATCAACGATGGTTAACCCACGGTTTTTTTTGGCGAAAAATCTTTTTGTTTCGAAATCGAAAAAGATTGTTATATTATCGTTCTATACATTGTTACGAACCCGAAAATGGCTTTGGTTCGAAAATCATCCCTTATGTAACGATGGTACATGCAATTGTTGAAGAAGCCACGTTCGTCTCTCCCTCTTAGTGGGAAGTAGGCATCCCTTAAACTGCATGTTCAACCCTTAAACGTGGTTTGTTTTTGGAAAAATTTGCACAGCATGTACAGATAGCCATGTACTTTCGATTGGCATCCTAAAAAAAATATTTTTTAATTTGACCATTTTCGGTAAAAATCAACGATGGTTAACCCACGGTTTTTTTTGGCGGAAAATCTTTTTGTTTCGAAATCGAAAAAGATTGTTGTATTATCGTTCTATACATTGTTACGAACCCGAAACTGGCTTTGGTTCGAAAATCATCCCTTATGTAACGATGGTACATGCAATTGTTGAAGAAGCCACGTTCGTCTCTCCCTCTTAGTGGGAAGTAGGCATCCCTTAAACTGCCTGTTCATCCCTTAAACGTGGTTTGTTTTGGGAAAAATTTGCACAGCATGTACAGATAGCCTTGTACTTTCGATTGGCATCCTAAAAAAAATTTTTTTTAATTAGACCATTTTCGTGATAAATCAACGATGGTAAACCCACGGTTTTTTTTGGCGAAAAATCTTTTAGTTTCGAAATCGAAAAAGATTGTTATATTAACGTTCTATACATTGTTACGAACCCGAAACTGGCTTTGGTTCGAAAATCATCCCTTATGTAACGATGGTACATGCAATTGTTGAAGAAGCCACGTTCGTCTCTCCCTCTTAGTGGGAAGTAGGCATCCCTTAAACTGCCTGTTCATCCCTTAAACGTGGTTTGTTTTGGGAAAAATTTGCACAGCATGTACAGATAGCCTTGTACTTTCGATTGGCATCCTAAAAAAAATTTTTTTTAATTAGACCATTTTCGTGATAAATCAACGATGGTTAACCCACGGTTTTTTTTGGCGAAAAATCTTTTTGTTTCGAAATCGAAAAAGATTGTTATATTATCGTTCTATACATTGTTACGAACCCGAAACTGGCTTTGGTTCGAAAATCATCCCTTATGTAACGATGGTACATGCAATTGTTGAAGATGCCACGTTCGTCTCTCCCTCTTAGTGGGAAGTAGGCATCCCTTAAACTGCCTGTTCATCCCTTAAACGTGGTTTGTTTTGGGAAAAATTTGCACAGCATGTACAGATAGCCTTGTACTTTCGATTGGCATCCTAAAAAAAATTTTTTTTAATTAGACCATTTTCGTGATAAATCAACGATGGTTAACCCACGGTTTTTTTTGGCGAAAAATCTTTTTGTTTCGAAATCGAAAAAGATTGTTATATTATCGTTCTATACATTGTTACGAACCCGAAAATGGCTTTGGTTCGAAAATCATCCCTTATGTAACGATGGTACATGCAATTGTTGAAGAAGCCACGTTCGTCTCTCCCTCTTAGTGGGAAGTAGGCATCCCTTAAACTGCATGTTCAACCCTTAAACGTGGTTTGTTTTTGGAAAAATTTGCACAGCATGTACAGATAGCCATGTACTTTCGATTGGCATCCTAAAAAAAATATTTTTTAATTTGACCATTTTCGGTAAAAATCAACGATGGTTAACCCACGGTTTTTTTTGGCGGAAAATCTTTTTGTTTCGAAATCGAAAAAGATTGTTGTATTATCGTTCTATACATTGTTACGAACCCGAAACTGGCTTTGGTTCGAAAATCATCCCTTATGTAACGATGGTACATGCAATTGTTGAAGAAGCCACGTTCGTCTCTCCCTCTTAGTGGGAAGTAGGCATCCCTTAAACTGCCTGTTCATCCCTTAAACGTGGTTTGTTTTGGGAAAAATTTGCACAGCATGTACAGATAGCCTTGTACTTTCGATTGGCATCCTAAAAAAAATTTTTTTTAATTAGACCATTTTCGTGATAAATCAACGATGGTAAACCCACGGTTTTTTTTGGCGAAAAATCTTTTAGTTTCGAAATCGAAAAAGATTGTTATATTAACGTTCTATACATTGTTACGAACCCGAAACTGGCTTTGGTTCGAAAATCATCCCTTATGTAACGATGGTACATGCAATTGTTGAAGAAGCCACGTTCGTCTCTCCCTCTTAGTGGGAAGTAGGCATCCCTTAAACTGCCTGTTCATCCCTTAAACGTGGTTTGTTTTGGGAAAAATTTGCACAGCATGTACAGATAGCCTTGTACTTTCGATTGGCATCCTAAAAAAAATTTTTTTTAATTAGACCATTTTCGTGATAAATCAACGATGGTTAACCCACGGTTTTTTTTGGCGAAAAATCTTTTAGTTTCGAAATCGAAAAAGATTGTTATATTAACGTTCTATACATTGTTACGAACCCGAAACTGGCTTTGGTTCGAAAATCATCCCTTATGTAACGATGGTACATGCAATTGTTGAAGAAGCCACGTTCGTCTCTCCCTCTTAGTGGGAAGTAGGCATCCCTTAAACTGCCTGTTCATCCCTTAAACGTGGTTTGTTTTGGGAAAAATTTGCACAGCATGTACAGATAGCCTTGTACTTTCGATTGGCATCCTAAAAAAAATTTTTTTTAATTAGACCATTTTCGTGATAAATCAACGATGGTAAACCCACGGTTTTTTTTGGCGAAAAATCTTTTAGTTTCGAAATCGAAAAAGATTGTTATATTAACGTTCTATACATTGTTACGAACCCGAAACTGGCTTTGGTTCGAAAATCATCCCTTATGTAACGATGGTACATGCAATTGTTGAAGATGCCACGTTCGTCTCTCCCTCTTAGTGGGAAGTAGGCATCCCTTAAACTGCCTGTTCATCCCTTAAACGTGGTTTGTTTTGGGAAAAATTTGCACAGCATGTACAGATAGCCTTGTACTTTCGATTGGCATCCTAAAAAAAATTTTTTTTAATTAGACCATTTTCGTGATAAATCAACGATGGTAAACCCACGGTTTTTTTTGGCGAAAAATCTTTTAGTTTCGAAATCGAAAAAGATTGTTATATTAACGTTCTATACATTGTTACGAACCCGAAACTGGCTTTGGTTCGAAAATCATCCCTTATGTAACGATGGTACATGCAATTGTTGAAGAAGCCACGTTCGTCTCTCCCTCTTAGTGGGAAGTAGGCATCCCTTAAACTGCATGTTCAACCCTTAAACGTGGTTTGTTTTTGGAAAAATTTGCACAGCATGTACAGATAGCCATGTACTTTCGATTGGCATCCTAAAAAAAATATTTTTTAATTTGACCATTTTCGGTAAAAATCAACGATGGTTAACCCACGGTTTTTTTTGGCGGAAAATCTTTTTGTTTCGAAATCGAAAAAGATTGTTGTATTATCGTTCTATACATTGTTACGAACCCGAAACTGGCTTTGGTTCGAAAATCATCCCTTATGTAACGATGGTACATGCAATTGTTGAAGAAGCCACGTTCGTCTCTCCCTCTTAGTGGGAAGTAGGCATCCCTTAAACAGCATGTTCAACCCTTAAACGTGGTTTGTTTTGGGAAAAATATGCACAGCATTTACAGATAGCTTTGTACTTTCGATTGGCATCCTAAAAAAAATTTTTTTTAATTAGACCATTTTCGTGATAAATCAACGATGGTTAACCCACGGTTTTTTTTGGCGAAAAATCTTTTTGTTTCGAAATCGAAAAAGATTGTTATATTATCGTTCTATACATTGTTACGAACCCGAAACTGGCTTTGGTTCGAAAATCATCCCTTATGTAACGATGGTACATGCAATTGTTGAAGAAGCCACGTTCGTCTCTCCCTCTTAGTGGGAAGTAGGCATCCCTTAAACTGCATGTTCAACCCTTAAACGTGGTTTGTTTTGGGAAAAATTTGCACAGCATGTACAGATAGCCTTGTACTTTCGATTGGCATCCTAAAAAAAATTTTTTTTAATTAGACCATTTTCGTGATAAATCAACGATGGTAAACCCACGGTTTTTTTTGGCGAAAAATCTTTTAGTTTCGAAATCGAAAAAGATTGTTATATTAACGTTCTATACATTGTTACGAACCCGAAACTGGCTTTGGTTCGAAAATCATCCCTTATGTAACGATGGTACATGCAATTGTTGAAGAAGCCACGTTCGTCTCTCCCTCTTAGTGGGAAGTAGGCATCCCTTAAACTGCCTGTTCATCCCTTAAACGTGGTTTGTTTGGGGAAAAATTTGCACAGCATGTACAGATAGCCTTGTACTTTCGATTGGCATCCTAAAAAAAATTTTTTTTAGTTTGACCATTTTCGGAAAAAATCAACGATGGTTAACCCACGGTTTTTTTTGGCGGAAAATCTTTTTGTTTCGAAATCGAAAAAGATTGTTATATTATCGTTCTATACATTGTTACGAACCCGAAACTGGCTTTGGTTCGAAAATCATCCCTTATGTAACGATGGTACATGCAATTGTTGAAGAAGCCACGTTCGTCTCTCCCTCTTAGTGGGAAGTAGGCATCCCTTAAACTGCATGTTCAACCCTTAAACGTGGTTTGTTTTTGGAAAAATTTGCACTGCATGTACAGATAGCCTTGTACTTTCGAATGGCATCCTAAAAAAAATTTTTTTTAATTTGACCATTTTCGTGATAAATCAACGATGGTTAACCCACGGTTTTTTTTGGCGAAAAATCTTTTTGTTTCGAAATCGAAAAAGATTGTTATATTATCGTTCTATACATTGTTACGAACCCGAAACTGGCTTTGGTTCGAAAATCATCCCTTATGTAACGATGGTACATGCAATTGTTGAAGAAGCCACGTTCGTCTCTCCCTCTTAGTGGGAAGTAGGCATCCCTTAAACTGCATGTTCAACCCTTAAACGTGGTTTGTTTTGGGAAAAATTTGCACAGCATGTACAGATAGCCTTGTACTTTCGATTGGCATCCTAAAAAAAATTTTTTTTAATTAGACCATTTTCGTGATAAATCAACGATGGTAAACCCACGGTTTTTTTTGGCGGAAAATCTTTTTGTTTCGAAATCGAAAAAGATTGTTGTATTATCGTTCTATACATTGTTACGAACCCGAAACTGGCTTTGGTTCGAAAATCATCCCTTATGTAACGATGGTACATGCAATTGTTGAAGAAGCCACGTTCGTCTCTCCCTCTTAGTGGGAAGTAGGCATCCCTTAAACAGCATGTTCAACCCTTAAACGTGGTTTGTTTTGGGAAAAATTTGCACAGCATTTACAGATAGCTTTGTACTTTCGATTGGCATCCTAAAAAAAATTTTTTTTAATTAGACCATTTTCGTGATAAATCAACGATGGTTAACCCACGGTTTTTTTTGGCGAAAAATCTTTTTGTTTCGAAATCGAAAAAGATTGTTATATTATCGTTCTATACATTGTTACGAACCCGAAACTGGCTTTGGTTCGAAAATCATCCCTTATGTAACGATGGTACATGCAATTGTTGAAGAAGCCACGTTCGTCTCTCCCTCTTAGTGGGAAGTAGGCATCCCTTAAACAGCATGTTCAACCCTTAAACGTGGTTTGTTTTGGGAAAAATTTGCACAGCATTTACAGATAGCTTTGTACTTTCGATTGGCATCCTAAAAAAAATTTTTTTTAATTAGACCATTTTCGTGATAAATCAACGATGGTTAACCCACGGTTTTTTTTGGCGAAAAATCTTTTTGTTTCGAAATCGAAAAAGATTGTTATATTATCGTTCTATACATTGTTACGAACCCGAAACTGGCTTTGGTTCGAAAATCATCCCTTATGTAACGATGGTACATGCAATTGTTGAAGAAGCCACGTTCGTCTCTCCCTCTTAGTGGGAAGTAGGCATCCCTTAAACTGCATGTTCAACCCTTAAACGTGGTTTGTTTTGGGAAAAATTTGCACAGCATGTACAGATAGCCTTGTACTTTCGATTGGCATCTTAAAAAAAATTTTTTTTAATTTGACCATTTTCGTGATAAATCAACGATGGTTAACCCACGGTTTTTTTTGGCGAAAAATCTTTTTGTTTCGAAATCGAAAAAGATTGTTATATTATCGTTCTATACATTGTTACGAACCCGAAACTGGCTTTGGTTCGAAAATCATCCCTTATGTAACGATGGTACATGCAATTGTTGAAGAAGCCACGTTCGTCTCTCCCTCTTAGTGGGAAGTAGGCATCCCTTAAACAGCATGTTCAACCCTTAAACGTGGTTTGTTTTGGGAAAAATTTGCACAGCATTTACAGATAGCTTTGTACTTTCGATTGGCATCCTAAAAAAAATTTTTTTTAATTAGACCATTTTCGTGATAAATCAACGATGGTTAACCCACGGTTTTTTTTGGCGAAAAATCTTTTTGTTTCGAAATCGAAAAAGATTGTTATATTATCGTTCTATACATTGTTACGAACCCGAAACTGGCTTTGGTTCGAAAATCATCCCTTATGTAACGATGGTACATGCAATTGTTGAAGAAGCCACGTTCGTCTCTCCCTCTTAGTGGGAAGTAGGCATCCCTTAAACTGCATGTTCAACCCTTAAACGTGGTTTGTTTTGGGAAAAATTTGCACAGCATGTACAGATAGCCTTGTACTTTCGATTGGCATCTTAAAAAAATTTTTTTTTAATTTGACCATTTTCGTGATAAATCAACGATGGTTAACCCACGGTTTTTTTTGGCGAAAAATCTTTTTGTTTCGAAATCGAAAAAGATTGTTATATTATCGTTCTATACATTGTTACGAACCCGAAACTGGCTTTGGTTCGAAAATCATCCCTTATGTAACGATGGTACATGCAATTGTTGAAGAAGCCACGTTCGTCTCTCCCTCTTAGTGGGAAGTAGGCATCCCTTAAACTGCATGTTCAACCCTTAAACGTGGTTTGTTTTGGGAAAAATTTGCACAGCATGTACAGATAGCCTTGTACTTTCGATTGGCATCCAAAAAAAATTTTTTTTTAATTTGACCATTTTCGTGATAAATCAACGATGGTTAACCCACGGTTTTTTTTGGCGAAAAATCTTTTTGTTTCGAAATCGAAAAAGATTGTTATATTATCGTTCTATACATTGTTACGAACCCGAAACTGGCTTTGGTTCGAAAATCATCCCTTATGTAACGATGGTACATGCAATTGTTGAAGAAGCCACGTTCGTCTCTCCCTCTTAGTGGGAAGTAGGCATCCCTTAAACTGCCTGTTCATCCCTTAAACGTGGTTTGTTTGGGGAAAAATTTGCACAGCATGTACAGATAGCCTTGTACTTTCGATTGGCATCCTAAAAAAAATTTTTTTTAGTTTGACCATTTTCGGAAAAAATCAACGATGGTTAACCCACGGTTTTTTTTGGCGGAAAATCTTTTTGTTTCGAAATCGAAAAAGATTGTTATATTATCGTTCTATACATTGTTACGAACCCGAAACTGGCTTTGGTTCGAAAATCATCCCTTATGTAACGATGGTACATGCAATTGTTGAAGAAGCCACGTTCGTCTCTCCCTCTTAGTGGGAAGTAGGCATCCCTTAAACTGCATGTTCAACCCTTAAACGTGGTTTGTTTTTGGAAAAATTTGCACTGCATGTACAGATAGCCTTGTACTTTCGAATGGCATCCTAAAAAAAATTTTTTTTAATTTGACCATTTTCGTGATAAATCAACGATGGTTAACCCACGGTTTTTTTTGGCGAAAAATCTTTTTGTTTCGAAATCGAAAAAGATTGTTATATTATCGTTCTATACATTGTTACGAACCCGAAACTGGCTTTGGTTCGAAAATCATCCCTTATGTAACGATGGTACATGCAATTGTTGAAGAAGCCACGTTCGTCTCTCCCTCTTAGTGGGAAGTAGGCATCCCTTAAACTGCATGTTCAACCCTTAAACGTGGTTTGTTTTGGGAAAAATTTGCACAGCATGTACAGATAGCCTTGTACTTTCGATTGGCATCCTAAAAAAAATTTTTTTTAATTAGACCATTTTCGTGATAAATCAACGATGGTAAACCCACGGTTTTTTTTGGCGGAAAATCTTTTTGTTTCGAAATCGAAAAAGATTGTTGTATTATCGTTCTATACATTGTTACGAACCCGAAACTGGCTTTGGTTCGAAAATCATCCCTTATGTAACGATGGTACATGCAATTGTTGAAGAAGCCACGTTCGTCTCTCCCTCTTAGTGGGAAGTAGGCATCCCTTAAACAGCATGTTCAACCCTTAAACGTGGTTTGTTTTGGGAAAAATTTGCACAGCATTTACAGATAGCTTTGTACTTTCGATTGGCATCCTAAAAAAAATTTTTTTTAATTAGACCATTTTCGTGATAAATCAACGATGGTTAACCCACGGTTTTTTTTGGCGAAAAATCTTTTTGTTTCGAAATCGAAAAAGATTGTTATATTATCGTTCTATACATTGTTACGAACCCGAAACTGGCTTTGGTTCGAAAATCATCCCTTATGTAACGATGGTACATGCAATTGTTGAAGAAGCCACGTTCGTCTCTCCCTCTTAGTGGGAAGTAGGCATCCCTTAAACTGCATGTTCAACCCTTAAACGTTGTTTGTTTTGGGAAAAATTTGCACAGCATGTACAGATAGCCTTGTACTTTCGATTGGCATCTTAAAAAAAATTTTTTTTAATTTGACCATTTTCGTGATAAATCAACGATGGTTAACCCACGGTTTTTTTTGGCGAAAAATCTTTTTGTTTCGAAATCGAAAAAGATTGTTATATTATCGTTCTATACATTGTTACGAACCCGAAACTGGCTTTGGTTCGAAAATCATCCCTTATGTAACGATGGTACATGCAATTGTTGAAGAAGCCACGTTCGTCTCTCCCTCTTAGTGGGAAGTAGGCATCCCTTAAACAGCATGTTCAACCCTTAAACGTGGTTTGTTTTGGGAAAAATTTGCACAGCATTTACAGATAGCTTTGTACTTTCGATTGGCATCCTAAAAAAAATTTTTTTTAATTAGACCATTTTCGTGATAAATCAACGATGGTTAACCCACGGTTTTTTTTGGCGAAAAATCTTTTTGTTTCGAAATCGAAAAAGATTGTTATATTATCGTTCTATACATTGTTACGAACCCGAAACTGGCTTTGGTTCGAAAATCATCCCTTATGTAACGATGGTACATGCAATTGTTGAAGAAGCCACGTTCGTCTCTCCCTCTTAGTGGGAAGTAGGCATCCCTTAAACTGCATGTTCAACCCTTAAACGTGGTTTGTTTTGGGAAAAATTTGCACAGCATGTACAGATAGCCTTGTACTTTCGATTGGCATCTTAAAAAAAATTTTTTTTAATTTGACCATTTTCGTGATAAATCAACGATGGTTAACCCACGGTTTTTTTTGGCGAAAAATCTTTTTGTTTCGAAATCGAAAAAGATTGTTATATTATCGTTCTATACATTGTTACGAACCCGAAACTGGCTTTGGTTCGAAAATCATCCCTTATGTAACGATGGTACATGCAATTGTTGAAGAAGCCACGTTCGTCTCTCCCTCTTAGTGGGAAGTAGGCATCCCTTAAACAGCATGTTCAACCCTTAAACGTGGTTTGTTTTGGGAAAAATTTGCACAGCATTTACAGATAGCTTTGTACTTTCGATTGGCATCCTAAAAAAAATTTTTTTTAATTAGACCATTTTCGTGATAAATCAACGATGGTTAACCCACGGTTTTTTTTGGCGAAAAATCTTTTTGTTTCGAAATCGAAAAAGATTGTTATATTATCGTTCTATACATTGTTACGAACCCGAAACTGGCTTTGGTTCGAAAATCATCCCTTATGTAACGATGGTACATGCAATTGTTGAAGAAGCCACGTTCGTCTCTCCCTCTTAGTGGGAAGTAGGCATCCCTTAAACTGCATGTTCAACCCTTAAACGTGGTTTGTTTTGGGAAAAATTTGCACAGCATGTACAGATAGCCTTGTACTTTCGATTGGCATCTTAAAAAAAATTTTTTTTAATTTGACCATTTTCGTGATAAATCAACGATGGTTAACCCACGGTTTTTTTTGGCGAAAAATCTTTTTGTTTCGAAATCGAAAAAGATTGTTATATTATCGTTCTATACATTGTTACGAACCCGAAACTGGCTTTGGTTCGAAAATCATCCCTTATGTAACGATGGTACATGCAATTGTTGAAGAAGCCACGTTCGTCTCTCCCTCTTAGTGGGAAGTAGGCATCCCTTAAACTGCATGTTCAACCCTTAAACGTGGTTTGTTTTGGGAAAAATTTGCACAGCATGTACAGATAGCCTTGTACTTTCGATTGGCATCCAAAAAAAATTTTTTTTTAATTTGACCATTTTCGTGATAAATCAACGATGGTTAACCCACGGTTTTTTTTGGCGAAAAATCTTTTTGTTTCGAAATCGAAAAAGATTGTTATATTATCGTTCTATACATTGTTACGAACCCGAAACTGGCTTTGGTTCGAAAATCATCCCTTATGTAACGATGGTACATGCAATTGTTGAAGAAGCCACGTTCGTCTCTCCCTCTTAGTGGGAAGTAGGCATCCCTTAAACTGCCTGTTCATCCCTTAAACGTGGTTTGTTTGGGGAAAAATTTGCACAGCATGTACAGATAGCCTTGTACTTTCGATTGGCATCCTAAAAAAAATTTTTTTTAGTTTGACCATTTTCGGAAAAAATCAACGATGGTTAACCCACGGTTTTTTTTGGCGGAAAATCTTTTTGTTTCGAAATCGAAAAAGATTGTTATATTATCGTTCTATACATTGTTACGAACCCGAAACTGGCTTTGGTTCGAAAATCATCCCTTATGTAACGATGGTACATGCAATTGTTGAAGAAGCCACGTTCGTCTCTCCCTCTTAGTGGGAAGTAGGCATCCCTTAAACTGCATGTTCAACCCTTAAACGTGGTTTGTTTTTGGAAAAATTTGCACTGCATGTACAGATAGCCTTGTACTTTCGAATGGCATCCTAAAAAAATTTTTTTTTAATTTGACCATTTTCGTGATAAATCAACGATGGTTAACCCACGGTTTTTTTTGGCGAAAAATCTTTTTGTTTCGAAATCGAAAAAGATTGTTATATTATCGTTCTATACATTGTTACGAACCCGAAACTGGCTTTGGTTCGAAAATCATCCCTTATGTAACGATGGTACATGCAATTGTTGAAGATGCCACGTTCGTCTCTCCCTCTTAGTGGGAAGTAGGCATCCCTTAAACTGCCTGTTCATCCCTTAAACGTGGTTTGTTTTGGGAAAAATTTGCACAGCATGTACAGATAGCCTTGTACTTTCGATTGGCATCCTAAAAAAAATTTTTTTTAGTTTGACCATTTTCGGAAAAAATCAACGATGGTTAACCCACGGTTTTTTTTGGCGGAAAATCTTTTTGTTTCGAAATCGAAAAAGATTGTTATATTATCGTTCTTTACATTGTTACGAACCCGAAACTGGCTTTGGTTCGAAAATCATCCCTTATGTAACGATGGTACATGCAATTGTTGAAGAAGCCACGTTCGTCTCTCCCTCTTAGTGGGAAGTAGGCATCCCTTAAACTGCATGTTCAACCCTTAAACGTGGTTTGTTTTTGGAAAAATTTGCACAGCATGTACAGATAGCCTTGTACTTTCGATTGGCATCCTAAAAAAAATATTTTTTAATTTGACCATTTTCGGTAAAAATCAACGATGGTTAACCCACGGTTTTTTTTGGCGGAAAATCTTTTTGTTTCGAAATCGAAAAAGATTGTTGTATTATCGTTCTATACATTGTTACGAACCCGAAACTGGCTTTGGTTCGAAAATCATCCCTTATGTAACGATGGTACATGCAATTGTTGAAGAAGCCACGTTCGTCTCTCCCTCTTAGTGGGAAGTAGGCATCCCTTAAACAGCATGTTCAACCCTTAAACGTGGTTTGTTTTGGGAAAAATTTGCACAGCATTTACAGATAGCTTTGTACTTTCGATTGGCATCCTAAAAAAAATTTTTTTTAATTAGACCATTTTCGTGATAAATCAACGATGGTTAACCCACGGTTTTTTTTGGCGGAAAATCTTTTTGTTTCGAAATCGAAAAAGATTGTTGTATTTTCGTTCTATACATTGTTACGAACCCGAAACTGGCTTTGGTTCGAAAATCATCCCTTATGTAACGATGGTACATGCAATTGTTGAAGAAGCCACGTTCGTCTCTCCCTCTTAGTGGGAAGTAGGCATCCCTTAAACTGCATGTTCAACCCTTAAACGTGGTTTGTTTTTGGAAAAATTTGCACTGCATGTACAGATAGCCTTGTACTTTCGAATGGCATCCTAAAAAAAATTTTTTTTAGTTTGACCATTTTCGGAAAAAATCAACGATGGTTAACCCACGGTTTTTTTTGGCGGAAAATCTTTTTGTTTCGAAATCGAAAAAGATTGTTATATTATCGTTCTATACATTGTTACGAACCCGAAACTGGCTTTGGTTCGAAAATCATCCCTTATGTAACGATGGTACATGCAATTGTTGAAGAAGCCACGTTCGTCTCTCCCTCTTAGTGGGAAGTAGGCATCCCTTAAACTGCATGTTCAACCCTTAAACGTGGTTTGTTTTTGGAAAAATTTGCACAGCATGTACAGATAGCCTTGTACTTTCGATTGGCATCCTAAAAAAAATATTTTTTAATTTGACCATTTTCGGTAAAAATCAACGATGGTTAACCCACGGTTTTTTTTGGCGGAAAATCTTTTTGTTTCGAAATCGAAAAAGATTGTTGTATTATCGTTCTATACATTGTTACGAACCCGAAACTGGCTTTGGTTCGAAAATCATCCCTTATGTAACGATGGTACATGCAATTGTTGAAGAAGCCACGTTCGTCTCTCCCTCTTAGTGGGAAGTAGGCATCCCTTAAACAGCATGTTCAACCCTTAAACGTGGTTTGTTTTTGGAAAAATTTGCACAGCATGTACAGATAGCCTTGTACTTTCGATTGGCATCCTAAAAAAAATATTTTTTAATTTGACCATTTTCGGTAAAAATCAACGATGGTTAACCCACGGTTTTTTTTGGCGGAAAATCTTTTTGTTTCGAAATCGAAAAAGATTGTTGTATTATCGTTCTATACATTGTTACGAACCCGAAACTGGCTTTGGTTCGAAAATCATCCCTTATGTAACGATGGTACATGCAATTGTTGAAGAAGCCACGTTCGTCTCTCCCTCTTAGTGGGAAGTAGGCATCCCTTAAACTGCATGTTCAACCCTTAAACGTGGTTTGTTTTGGGAAAAATTTGCACAGCATGTACAGATAGCCTTGTACTTTCGATTGGCATCCAAAAAAAATTTTTTTTTAATTTGACCATTTTCGTGATAAATCAACGATGGTTAACCCACGGTTTTTTTTGGCGAAAAATCTTTTTGTTTCGAAATCGAAAAAGATTGTTATATTATCGTTCTATACATTGTTACGAACCCGAAACTGGCTTTGGTTCGAAAATCATCCCTTATGTAACGATGGTACATGCAATTGTTGAAGAAGCCACGTTCGTCTCTCCCTCTTAGTGGGAAGTAGGCATCCCTTAAACTGCCTGTTCATCCCTTAAACGTGGTTTGTTTGGGGAAAAATTTGCACAGCATGTACCGATAGCCTTGTACTTTCGATTGGCATCCTAAAAAAAATTTTTTTTAGTTTGACCATTTTCGGAAAAAATCAACGATGGTTAACCCACGGTTTTTTTTGGCGGAAAATCTTTTTGTTTCGAAATCGAAAAAGATTGTTATATTATCGTTCTATACATTGTTACGAACCCGAAACTGGCTTTGGTTCGAAAATCATCCCTTATGTAACGATGGTACATGCAATTGTTGAAGAAGCCACGTTCGTCTCTCCCTCTTAGTGGGAAGTAGGCATCCCTTAAACTGCATGTTCAACCCTTAAACGTGGTTTGTTTTTGGAAAAATTTGCACTGCATGTACAGATAGCCTTGTACTTTCGAATGGCATCCTAAAAAAAATTTTTTTTAATTTGACCATTTTCGTGATAAATCAACGATGGTTAACCCACGGTTTTTTTTGGCGAAAAATCTTTTTGTTTCGAAATCGAAAAAGATTGTTATATTATCGTTCTATACATTGTTACGAACCCGAAACTGGCTTTGGTTCGAAAATCATCCCTTATGTAACGATGGTACATGCAATTGTTGAAGAAGCCACGTTCGTCTCTCCCTCTTAGTGGGAAGTAGGCATCCCTTAAACTGCATGTTCAACCCTTAAACGTGGTTTGTTTTGGGAAAAATTTGCACAGCATGTACAGATAGCCTTGTACTTTCGATTGGCATCCTAAAAAAAATTTTTTTTAATTAGACCATTTTCGTGATAAATCAACGATGGTAAACCCACGGTTTTTTTTGGCGGAAAATCTTTTTGTTTCGAAATCGAAAAAGATTGTTGTATTATCGTTCTATACATTGTTACGAACCCGAAACTGGCTTTGGTTCGAAAATCATCCCTTATGTAACGATGGTACATGCAATTGTTGAAGAAGCCACGTTCGTCTCTCCCTCTTAGTGGGAAGTAGGCATCCCTTAAACAGCATGTTCAACCCTTAAACGTGGTTTGTTTTGGGAAAAATTTGCACAGCATTTACAGATAGCTTTGTACTTTCGATTGGCATCCTAAAAAAAATTTTTTTTAATTAGACCATTTTCGTGATAAATCAACGATGGTTAACCCACGGTTTTTTTTGGCGAAAAATCTTTTTGTTTCGAAATCGAAAAAGATTGTTATATTATCGTTCTATACATTGTTACGAACCCGAAACTGGCTTTGGTTCGAAAATCATCCCTTATGTAACGATGGTACATGCAATTGTTGAAGAAGCCACGTTCGTCTCTCCCTCTTAGTGGGAAGTAGGCATCCCTTAAACTGCATGTTCAACCCTTAAACGTGGTTTGTTTTGGGAAAAATTTGCACAGCATGTACAGATAGCCTTGTACTTTCGATTGGCATCTTAAAAAAAATTTTTTTTAATTTGACCATTTTCGTGATAAATCAACGATGGTTAACCCACGGTTTTTTTTGGCGAAAAATCTTTTTGTTTCGAAATCGAAAAAGATTGTTATATTATCGTTCTATACATTGTTACGAACCCGAAACTGGCTTTGGTTCGAAAATCATCCCTTATGTAACGATGGTACATGCAATTGTTGAAGAAGCCACGTTCGTCTCTCCCTCTTAGTGGGAAGTAGGCATCCCTTAAACAGCATGTTCAACCCTTAAACGTGGTTTGTTTTGGGAAAAATTTGCACAGCATTTACAGATAGCTTTGTACTTTCGATTGGCATCCTAAAAAAAATTTTTTTTAATTAGACCATTTTCGTGATAAATCAACGATGGTTAACCCACGGTTTTTTTTGGCGAAAAATCTTTTTGTTTCGAAATCGAAAAAGATTGTTATATTATCGTTCTATACATTGTTACGAACCCGAAACTGGCTTTGGTTCGAAAATCATCCCTTATGTAACGATGGTACATGCAATTGTTGAAGAAGCCACGTTCGTCTCTCCCTCTTAGTGGGAAGTAGGCATCCCTTAAACTGCATGTTCAACCCTTAAACGTGGTTTGTTTTGGGAAAAATTTGCACAGCATGTACAGATAGCCTTGTACTTTCGATTGGCATCTTAAAAAAAATTTTTTTTAATTTGACCATTTTCGTGATAAATCAACGATGGTTAACCCACGGTTTTTTTTGGCGAAAAATCTTTTTGTTTCGAAATCGAAAAAGATTGTTATATTATCGTTCTATACATTGTTACGAACCCGAAACTGGCTTTGGTTCGAAAATCATCCCTTATGTAACGATGGTACATGCAATTGTTGAAGAAGCCACGTTCGTCTCTCCCTCTTAGTGGGAAGTAGGCATCCCTTAAACAGCATGTTCAACCCTTAAACGTGGTTTGTTTTGGGAAAAATTTGCACAGCATTTACAGATAGCTTTGTACTTTCGATTGGCATCCTAAAAAAAATTTTTTTTAATTAGACCATTTTCGTGATAAATCAACGATGGTTAACCCACGGTTTTTTTTGGCGAAAAATCTTTTTGTTTCGAAATCGAAAAAGATTGTTATATTATCGTTCTATACATTGTTACGAACCCGAAACTGGCTTTGGTTCGAAAATCATCCCTTATGTAACGATGGTACATGCAATTGTTGAAGAAGCCACGTTCGTCTCTCCCTCTTAGTGGGAAGTAGGCATCCCTTAAACTGCATGTTCAACCCTTAAACGTGGTTTGTTTTGGGAAAAATTTGCACAGCATGTACAGATAGCCTTGTACTTTCGATTGGCATCTTAAAAAAAATTTTTTTTAATTTGACCATTTTCGTGATAAATCAACGATGGTTAACCCACGGTTTTTTTTGGCGAAAAATCTTTTTGTTTCGAAATCGAAAAAGATTGTTATATTATCGTTCTATACATTGTTACGAACCCGAAACTGGCTTTGGTTCGAAAATCATCCCTTATGTAACGATGGTACATGCAATTGTTGAAGAAGCCACGTTCGTCTCTCCCTCTTAGTGGGAAGTAGGCATCCCTTAAACTGCATGTTCAACCCTTAAACGTGGTTTGTTTTGGGAAAAATTTGCACAGCATGTACAGATAGCCTTGTACTTTCGATTGGCATCCAAAAAAAATTTTTTTTTAATTTGACCATTTTCGTGATAAATCAACGATGGTTAACCCACGGTTTTTTTTGGCGAAAAATCTTTTTGTTTCGAAATCGAAAAAGATTGTTATATTATCGTTCTATACATTGTTACGAACCCGAAACTGGCTTTGGTTCGAAAATCATCCCTTATGTAACGATGGTACATGCAATTGTTGAAGAAGCCACGTTCGTCTCTCCCTCTTAGTGGGAAGTAGGCATCCCTTAAACTGCCTGTTCATCCCTTAAACGTGGTTTGTTTGGGGAAAAATTTGCACAGCATGTACAGATAGCCTTGTACTTTCGATTGGCATCCTAAAAAAAATTTTTTTTAGTTTGACCATTTTCGGAAAAAATCAACGATGGTTAACCCACGGTTTTTTTTGGCGGAAAATCTTTTTGTTTCGAAATCGAAAAAGATTGTTATATTATCGTTCTATACATTGTTACGAACCCGAAACTGGCTTTGGTTCGAAAATCATCCCTTATGTAACGATGGTACATGCAATTGTTGAAGAAGCCACGTTCGTCTCTCCCTCTTAGTGGGAAGTAGGCATCCCTTAAACTGCATGTTCAACCCTTAAACGTGGTTTGTTTTTGGAAAAATTTGCACTGCATGTACAGATAGCCTTGTACTTTCGAATGGCATCTTAAAAAAAATTTTTTTTTAATTTGACCATTTTCGTGATAAATCAACGATGGTTAACCCACGGTTTTTTTTGGCGAAAAATCTTTTTGTTTCGAAATCGAAAAAGATTGTTATATTATCGTTCTATACATTGTTACGAACCCGAAACTGGCTTTGGTTCGAAAATCATCCCTTATGTAACGATGGTACATGCAATTGTTGAAGATGCCACGTTCGTCTCTCCCTCTTAGTGGGAAGTAGGCATCCCTTAAACTGCCTGTTCATCCCTTAAACGTGGTTTGTTTTGGGAAAAATTTGCACAGCATGTACAGATAGCCTTGTACTTTCGATTGGCATCCTAAAAAAAATTTTTTTTAGTTTGACCATTTTCGGAAAAAATCAACGATGGTTAACCCACGGTTTTTTTTGGCGGAAAATCTTTTTGTTTCGAAATCGAAAAAGATTGTTATATTATCGTTCTTTACATTGTTACGAACCCGAAACTGGCTTTGGTTCGAAAATCATCCCTTATGTAACGATGGTACATGCAATTGTTGAAGAAGCCACGTTCGTCTCTCCCTCTTAGTGGGAAGTAGGCATCCCTTAAACTGCATGTTCAACCCTTAAACGTGGTTTGTTTTTGGAAAAATTTGCACAGCATGTACAGATAGCCTTGTACTTTCGATTGGCATCCTAAAAAAAATATTTTTTAATTTGACCATTTTCGGTAAAAATCAACGATGGTTAACCCACGGTTTTTTTTGGCGAAAAATCTTTTTGTTTCGAAATCGAAAAAGATTGTTATATTATCGTTCTATACATTGTTACGAACCCGAAACTGGCTTTGGTTCGAAAATCATCCCTTATGTAACGATGGTACATGCAATTGTTGAAGAAGCCACGTTCGTCTCTCCCTCTTAGTGGGAAGTAGGCATCCCTTAAACAGCATGTTCAACCCTTAAACGTGGTTTGTTTTGGGAAAAATTTGCACAGCATTTACAGATAGCTTTGTACTTTCGATTGGCATCCTAAAAAAAATTTTTTTTAATTAGACCATTTTCGTGATAAATCAACGATGGTTAACCCACGGTTTTTTTTGGCGAAAAATCTTTTTGTTTCGAAATCGAAAAAGATTGTTATATTATCGTTCTATACATTGTTACGAACCCGAAACTGGCTTTGGTTCGAAAATCATCCCTTATGTAACGATGGTACATGCAATTGTTGAAGAAGCCACGTTCGTCTCTCCCTCTTAGTGGGAAGTAGGCATCCCTTAAACTGCATGTTCAACCCTTAAACGTGGTTTGTTTTGGGAAAAATTTGCACAGCATGTACAGATAGCCTTGTACTTTCGATTGGCATCTTAAAAAAAATTTTTTTTAATTTGACCATTTTCGTGATAAATCAACGATGGTTAACCCACGGTTTTTTTTGGCGAAAAATCTTTTTGTTTCGAAATCGAAAAAGATTGTTATATTATCGTTCTATACATTGTTACGAACCCGAAACTGGCTTTGGTTCGAAAATCATCCCTTATGTAACGATGGTACATGCAATTGTTGAAGAAGCCACGTTCGTCTCTCCCTCTTAGTGGGAAGTAGGCATCCCTTAAACTGCATGTTCAACCCTTAAACGTGGTTTGTTTTGGGAAAAATTTGCACAGCATGTACAGATAGCCTTGTACTTTCGATTGGCATCCTAAAAAAAATTTTTTTTAGTTTGACCATTTTCGGAAAAAATCAACGATGGTTAACCCACGGTTTTTTTTGGCGGAAAATCTTTTTGTTTCGAAATCGAAAAAGATTGTTATATTATCGTTCTATACATTGTTACGAACCCGAAACTGGCTTTGGTTCGAAAATCATCCCTTATGTAACGATGGTACATGCAATTGTTGAAGAAGCCACGTTCGTCTCTCCCTCTTAGTGGGAAGTAGGCATCCCTTAAACTGCATGTTCAACCCTTAAACGTGGTTTGTTTTTGGAAAAATTTGCACAGCATGTACAGATAGCCTTGTACTTTCGATTGGCATCCTAAAAAAAATATTTTTTAATTTGACCATTTTCGGTAAAAATCAACGATGGTTAACCCACGGTTTTTTTTGGCGAAAAATCTTTTTGTTTCGAAATCGAAAAAGATTGTTATATTATCGTTCTATACATTGTTACGAACCCGAAACTGGCTTTGGTTCGAAAATCATCCCTTATGTAACGATGGTACATGCAATTGTTGAAGAAGCCACGTTCGTCTCTCCCTCTTAGTGGGAAGTAGGCATCCCTTAAACAGCATGTTCAACCCTTAAACGTGGTTTGTTTTGGGAAAAATTTGCACAGCATTTACAGATAGCTTTGTACTTTCGATTGGCATCCTAAAAAAAATTTTTTTTAATTAGACCATTTTCGTGATAAATCAACGATGGTTAACCCACGGTTTTTTTTGGCGAAAAATCTTTTTGTTTCGAAATCGAAAAAGATTGTTATATTATCGTTCTATACATTGTTACGAACCCGAAACTGGCTTTGGTTCGAAAATCATCCCTTATGTAACGATGGTACATGCAATTGTTGAAGAAGCCACGTTCGTCTCTCCCTCTTAGTGGGAAGTAGGCATCCCTTAAACTGCATGTTCAACCCTTAAACGTGGTTTGTTTTGGGAAAAATTTGCACAGCATGTACAGATAGCCTTGTACTTTCGATTGGCATCCTAAAAAAAATTTTTTTTAGTTTGACCATTTTCGGAAAAAATCAACGATGGTTAACCCACGGTTTTTTTTGGCGGAAAATCTTTTTGTTTCGAAATCGAAAAAGATTGTTATATTATCGTTCTTTACATTGTTACGAACCCGAAACTGGCTTTGGTTCGAAAATCATCCCTTATGTAACGATGGTACATGCAATTGTTGAAGAAGCCACGTTCGTCTCTCCCTCTTAGTGGGAAGTAGGCATCCCTTAAACTGCATGTTCAACCCTTAAACGTGGTTTGTTTTTGGAAAAATTTGCACAGCATGTACAGATAGCCTTGTACTTTCGATTGGCATCCTAAAAAAAATATTTTTTAATTTGACCATTTTCGGTAAAAATCAACGATGGTTAACCCACGGTTTTTTTTGGCGAAAAATCTTTTTGTTTCGAAATCGAAAAAGATTGTTATATTATCGTTCTATACATTGTTACGAACCCGAAACTGGCTTTGGTTCGAAAATCATCCCTTATGTAACGATGGTACATGCAATTGTTGAAGAAGCCACGTTCGTCTCTCCCTCTTAGTGGGAAGTAGGCATCCCTTAAACTGCATGTTCAACCCTTAAACGTGGTTTGTTTTTGGAAAAATTTGCACAGCATGTACAGATAGCCTTGTACTTTCGATTGGCATCTTAAAAAAAATTTTTTTTAATTTGACCATTTTCGTGATAAATCAACGATGGTTAACCCACGGTTTTTTTTGGCGAAAAATCTTTTTGTTTCGAAATCGAAAAAGATTGTTATATTATCGTTCTATACATTGTTACGAACCCGAAACTGGCTTTGGTTCGAAAATCATCCCTTATGTAACGATGGTACATGCAATTGTTGAAGAAGCCACGTTCGTCTCTCCCTCTTAGTGGGAAGTAGGCATCCCTTAAACTGCATGTTCAACCCTTAAACGTGGTTTGTTTTGGGAAAAATTTGCACAGCATGTACAGATAGCCTTGTACTTTCGATTGGCATCCTAAAAAAAATTTTTTTTAGTTTGACCATTTTCGGAAAAAATCAACGATGGTTAACCCACGGTTTTTTTTGGCGGAAAATCTTTTTGTTTCGAAATCGAAAAAGATTGTTATATTATCGTTCTTTACATTGTTACGAACCCGAAACTGGCTTTGGTTCGAAAATCATCCCTTATGTAACGATGGTACATGCAATTGTTGAAGAAGCCACGTTCGTCTCTCCCTCTTAGTGGGAAGTAGGCATCCCTTAAACTGCATGTTCAACCCTTAAACGTGGTTTGTTTTTGGAAAAATTTGCACAGCATGTACAGATAGCCTTGTACTTTCGATTGGCATCCTAAAAAAAATATTTTTTAATTTGACCATTTTCGGTAAAAATCAACGATGGTTAACCCACGGTTTTTTTTGGCGAAAAATCTTTTTGTTTCGAAATCGAAAAAGATTGTTATATTATCGTTCTATACATTGTTACGAACCCGAAACTGGCTTTGGTTCGAAAATCATCCCTTATGTAACGATGGTACATGCAATTGTTGAAGAAGCCACGTTCGTCTCTCCCTCTTAGTGGGAAGTAGGCATCCCTTAAACAGCATGTTCAACCCTTAAACGTGGTTTGTTTTGGGAAAAATTTGCACAGCATTTACAGATAGCTTTGTACTTTCGATTGGCATCCTAAAAAAAATTTTTTTTAATTAGACCATTTTCGTGATAAATCAACGATGGTTAACCCACGGTTTTTTTTGGCGAAAAATCTTTTTGTTTCGAAATCGAAAAAGATTGTTATATTATCGTTCTATACATTGTTACGAACCCGAAACTGGCTTTGGTTCGAAAATCATCCCTTATGTAACGATGGTACATGCAATTGTTGAAGAAGCCACGTTCGTCTCTCCCTCTTAGTGGGAAGTAGGCATCCCTTAAACTGCATGTTCAACCCTTAAACGTGGTTTGTTTTGGGAAAAATTTGCACAGCATGTACAGATAGCCTTGTACTTTCGATTGGCATCTTAAAAAAAATTTTTTTTAATTTGACCATTTTCGTGATAAATCAACGATGGTTAACCCACGGTTTTTTTTGGCGAAAAATCTTTTTGTTTCGAAATCGAAAAAGATTGTTATATTATCGTTCTATACATTGTTACGAACCCGAAACTGGCTTTGGTTCGAAAATCATCCCTTATGTAACGATGGTACATGCAATTGTTGAAGAAGCCACGTTCGTCTCTCCCTCTTAGTGGGAAGTAGGCATCCCTTAAACTGCCTGTTCATCCCTTAAACGTGGTTTGTTTGGGGAAAAATTTGCACAGCATGTACAGATAGCCTTGTACTTTCGATTGGCATCCTAAAAAAAATTTTTTTTAGTTTGACCATTTTCGGAAAAAATCAACGATGGTTAACCCACGGTTTTTTTTGGCGGAAAATCTTTTTGTTTCGAAATCGAAAAAGATTGTTATATTATCGTTCTATACATTGTTACGAACCCGAAACTGGCTTTGGTTCGAAAATCATCCCTTATGTAACGATGGTACATGCAATTGTTGAAGAAGCCACGTTCGTCTCTCCCTCTTAGTGGGAAGTAGGCATCCCTTAAACTGCATGTTCAACCCTTAAACGTGGTTTGTTTTTGGAAAAATTTGCACTGCATGTACAGATAGCCTTGTACTTTCGAATGGCATCCTAAAAAAATTTTTTTTTAATTTGACCATTTTCGTGATAAATCAACGATGGTTAACCCACGGTTTTTTTTGGCGAAAAATCTTTTTGTTTCGAAATCGAAAAAGATTGTTATATTATCGTTCTATACATTGTTACGAACCCGAAACTGGCTTTGGTTCGAAAATCATCCCTTATGTAACGATGGTACATGCAATTGTTGAAGATGCCACGTTCGTCTCTCCCTCTTAGTGGGAAGTAGGCATCCCTTAAACTGCCTGTTCATCCCTTAAACGTGGTTTGTTTTGGGAAAAATTTGCACAGCATGTACAGATAGCCTTGTACTTTCGATTGGCATCCTAAAAAAAATTTTTTTTAGTTTGACCATTTTCGGAAAAAATCAACGATGGTTAACCCACGGTTTTTTTTGGCGGAAAATCTTTTTGTTTCGAAATCGAAAAAGATTGTTATATTATCGTTCTTTACATTGTTACGAACCCGAAACTGGCTTTGGTTCGAAAATCATCCCTTATGTAACGATGGTACATGCAATTGTTGAAGAAGCCACGTTCGTCTCTCCCTCTTAGTGGGAAGTAGGCATCCCTTAAACTGCATGTTCAACCCTTAAACGTGGTTTGTTTTTGGAAAAATTTGCACAGCATGTACAGATAGCCTTGTACTTTCGATTGGCATCCTAAAAAAAATATTTTTTAATTTGACCATTTTCGGTAAAAATCAACGATGGTTAACCCACGGTTTTTTTTGGCGGAAAATCTTTTTGTTTCGAAATCGAAAAAGATTGTTGTATTATCGTTCTATACATTGTTACGAACCCGAAACTGGCTTTGGTTCGAAAATCATCCCTTATGTAACGATGGTACATGCAATTGTTGAAGAAGCCACGTTCGTCTCTCCCTCTTAGTGGGAAGTAGGCATCCCTTAAACAGCATGTTCAACCCTTAAACGTGGTTTGTTTTGGGAAAAATTTGCACAGCATTTACAGATAGCTTTGTACTTTCGATTGGCATCCTAAAAAAAATTTTTTTTAATTAGACCATTTTCGTGATAAATCAACGATGGTTAACCCACGGTTTTTTTTGGCGGAAAATCTTTTTGTTTCGAAATCGAAAAAGATTGTTGTATTTTCGTTCTATACATTGTTACGAACCCGAAACTGGCTTTGGTTCGAAAATCATCCCTTATGTAACGATGGTACATGCAATTGTTGAAGAAGCCACGTTCGTCTCTCCCTCTTAGTGGGAAGTAGGCATCCCTTAAACTGCATGTTCAACCCTTAAACGTGGTTTGTTTTTGGAAAAATTTGCACTGCATGTACAGATAGCCTTGTACTTTCGAATGGCATCCTAAAAAAAATTTTTTTTAGTTTGACCATTTTCGGAAAAAATCAACGATGGTTAACCCACGGTTTTTTTTGGCGGAAAATCTTTTTGTTTCGAAATCGAAAAAGATTGTTATATTATCGTTCTATACATTGTTACGAACCCGAAACTGGCTTTGGTTCGAAAATCATCCCTTATGTAACGATGGTACATGCAATTGTTGAAGAAGCCACGTTCGTCTCTCCCTCTTAGTGGGAAGTAGGCATCCCTTAAACTGCATGTTCAACCCTTAAACGTGGTTTGTTTTTGGAAAAATTTGCACAGCATGTACAGATAGCCTTGTACTTTCGATTGGCATCCTAAAAAAAATATTTTTTAATTTGACCATTTTCGGTAAAAATCAACGATGGTTAACCCACGGTTTTTTTTGGCGGAAAATCTTTTTGTTTCGAAATCGAAAAAGATTGTTGTATTATCGTTCTATACATTGTTACGAACCCGAAACTGGCTTTGGTTCGAAAATCATCCCTTATGTAACGATGGTACATGCAATTGTTGAAGAAGCCACGTTCGTCTCTCCCTCTTAGTGGGAAGTAGGCATCCCTTAAACAGCATGTTCAACCCTTAAACGTGGTTTGTTTTTGGAAAAATTTGCACAGCATGTACAGATAGCCTTGTACTTTCGATTGGCATCCTAAAAAAAATATTTTTTAATTTGACCATTTTCGGTAAAAATCAACGATGGTTAACCCACGGTTTTTTTTGGCGGAAAATCTTTTTGTTTCGAAATCGAAAAAGATTGTTGTATTATCGTTCTATACATTGTTACGAACCCGAAACTGGCTTTGGTTCGAAAATCATCCCTTATGTAACGATGGTACATGCAATTGTTGAAGAAGCCACGTTCGTCTCTCCCTCTTAGTGGGAAGTAGGCATCCCTTAAACTGCATGTTCAACCCTTAAACGTGGTTTGTTTTTGGAAAAATTTGCACTGCATGTACAGATAGCCTTGTACTTTCGAATGGCATCCTAAAAAAAATTTTTTTTAGTTTGACCATTTTCGGAAAAAATCAACGATGGTTAACCCACGGTTTTTTTTGGCGGAAAATCTTTTTGTTTCGAAATCGAAAAAGATTGTTATATTATCGTTCTATACATTGTTACGAACCCGAAACTGGCTTTGGTTCGAAAATCATCCCTTATGTAACGATGGTACATGCAATTGTTGAAGAAGCCACGTTCGTCTCTCCCTCTTAGTGGGAAGTAGGCATCCCTTAAACTGCATGTTCAACCCTTAAACGTGGTTTGTTTTTGGAAAAATTTGCACAGCATGTACAGATAGCCTTGTACTTTCGATTGGCATCCTAAAAAAAATATTTTTTAATTTGACCATTTTCGGTAAAAATCAACGATGGTTAACCCACGGTTTTTTTTGGCGGAAAATCTTTTTGTTTCGAAATCGAAAAAGATTGTTGTATTATCGTTCTATACATTGTTACGAACCCGAAACTGGCTTTGGTTCGAAAATCATCCCTTATGTAACGATGGTACATGCAATTGTTGAAGAAGCCACGTTCGTCTCTCCCTCTTAGTGGGAAGTAGGCATCCCTTAAACTGCATGTTCAACCCTTAAACGTGGTTTGTTTTGGGAAAAATTTGCACAGCATTTACAGATAGCTTTGTACTTTCGATTGGCATCCTAAAAAAAATTTTTTTTAATTAGACCATTTTCGTGATAAATCAACGATGGTTAACCCACGGTTTTTTTTGGCGAAAAATCTTTTTGTTTCGAAATCGAAAAAGATTGTTATATTATCGTTCTATACATTGTTACGAACCCGAAACTGGCTTTGGTTCGAAAATCATCCCTTATGTAACGATGGTACATGCAATTGTTGAAGAAGCCACGTTCGTCTCTCCCTCTTAGTGGGAAGTAGGCATCCCTTAAACTGCATGTTCAACCCTTAAACGTGGTTTGTTTTGGGAAAAATTTGCACAGCATGTACAGATAGCCTTGTACTTTCGATTGGCATCTTAAAAAAAATTTTTTTTAATTTGACCATTTTCGTGATAAATCAACGATGGTTAACCCACGGTTTTTTTTGGCGAAAAATCTTTTTGTTTCGAAATCGAAAAAGATTGTTATATTATCGTTCTATACATTGTTACGAACCCGAAACTGGCTTTGGTTCGAAAATCATCCCTTATGTAACGATGGTACATGCAATTGTTGAAGAAGCCACGTTCGTCTCTCCCTCTTAGTGGGAAGTAGGCATCCCTTAAACTGCCTGTTCATCCCTTAAACGTGGTTTGTTTGGGGAAAAATTTGCACAGCATGTACAGATAGCCTTGTACTTTCGATTGGCATCCTAAAAAAAATTTTTTTTAGTTTGACCATTTTCGGAAAAAATCAACGATGGTTAACCCACGGTTTTTTTTGGCGGAAAATCTTTTTGTTTCGAAATCGAAAAAGATTGTTATATTATCGTTCTATACATTGTTACGAACCCGAAACTGGCTTTGGTTCGAAAATCATCCCTTATGTAACGATGGTACATGCAATTGTTGAAGAAGCCACGTTCGTCTCTCCCTCTTAGTGGGAAGTAGGCATCCCTTAAACTGCATGTTCAACCCTTAAACGTGGTTTGTTTTTGGAAAAATTTGCACTGCATGTACAGATAGCCTTGTACTTTCGAATGGCATCCTAAAAAAAATTTTTTTTAATTTGACCATTTTCGTGATAAATCAACGATGGTTAACCCACGGTTTTTTTTGGCGAAAAATCTTTTTGTTTCGAAATCGAAAAAGATTGTTATATTATCGTTCTATACATTGTTACGAACCCGAAACTGGCTTTGGTTCGAAAATCATCCCTTATGTAACGATGGTACATGCAATTGTTGAAGATGCCACGTTCGTCTCTCCCTCTTAGTGGGAAGTAGGCATCCCTTAAACTGCCTGTTCATCCCTTAAACGTGGTTTGTTTTGGGAAAAATTTGCACAGCATGTACAGATAGCCTTGTACTTTCGATTGGCATCCTAAAAAAAATTTTTTTTAATTAGACCATTTTCGTGATAAATCAACGATGGTTAACCCACGGTTTTTTTTGGCGAAAAATCTTTTTGTTTCGAAATCGAAAAAGATTGTTGTATTATCGTTCTATACATTGTTACGAACCCGAAACTGGCTTTGGTTCGAAAATCATCCCTTATGTAACGATGGTACATACAATTGTTGAAGAAGCCACGTTCGTCTCTCCCTCTTAGTGGGAAGTAGGCATCCCTTAAACTGCCTGTTCATCCCTTAAACGTGGTTTGTTTTGGGAAAAATTTGCACAGCATGTACAGATAGCCTTGTACTTTCGAATGGCATCCTAAAAAAACTTTTTTTTAATTTGACCATTTTCGTGATAAATCAACGATGGTTAACCCACGGTTTTTTTTGGCGGAAAATCTTTTTGTTTCGAAATCGAAAAAGATTGTTATATTATCGTTCTGTACATTGTTACGAACCCGAAACTGGCTTTGGTTCGAAAATCATCCCTTATGTAACGATGGTACATGCAATTGTTGAAGAAGCCACGTTCGTCTCTCCCTCTTAGTGGGAAGTAGGCATCCCTTAAACAGCATGTTCAACCCTTAAACGTGGTTTGTTTTGGGAAAAATTTGCACAGCATGTACAGATAGCCTTGTACTTTCGATTGGCATCCTAAAAAAAATTTTTTTTAATTAGACCATTTTCGTGATAAATCAACGATGGTTAACCCACGGTTTTTTTTGGCGAAAAATCTTTTTGTTTCGAAATCGAAAAAGATTGTTGTATTATCGTTCTATACATTGTTACGAACCCGAAACTGGCTTTGGTTCGAAAATCATCCCTTATGTAACGATGGTACATACAATTGTTGAAGAAGCCACGTTCGTCTCTCCCTCTTAGTGGGAAGTAGGCATCCCTTAAACTGCCTGTTCATCCCTTAAACGTGGTTTGTTTTGGGAAAAATTTGCACAGCATGTACAGATAGCCTTGTACTTTCGAATGGCATCCTAAAAAAACTTTTTTTTAATTTGACCATTTTCGTGATAAATCAGCGATGGTTAACCCACGGTTTTTTATGGCGAAAAATCTTTTTGTTTCGAAATCGAAAAAGATTGTTATATTATCGTTCTATACATTGTTACGAACCCGAAACTGGCTTTGGTTCGAAAATCATCCCTTATGTAACGATGGTACATGCAATTGTTGAAGAAGCCACGTTCGTCTCTCCCTCTTAGTGGGAAGTAGGCATCCCTTAAACTGCATGTTCAACCCTTAAACGTGGTTTGTTTTGGGAAAAATTTGCACAGCATGTACAGATAGCCTTGTACATTCGATTGGCATCCTAAAAAAAATTTTTTTTAATTTGACCATTTTCGTGATAAATCAACGATGGTTAACCCACGGTTTTTTTTGGCGAAAAATCTTTTTGTTTCGAAATCGAAAAAGATTGTTATATTATCGTTCTATACATTGTTACGAACCCGAAACTGGCTTTGGTTCGAAAATCATCCCTTATGTAACGATGGTACATGCAATTGTTGAAGAAGCCACGTTCGTCTCTCCCTCTTAGTGGGAAGTAGGCATCCCTTAAACTGCCTGTTCATCCCTTAAACGTGGTTTGTTTGGGGAAAAATTTGCACAGCATGTACAGATAGCCTTGTACTTTCGATTGGCATCCTAAAAAAAATTTTTTTTAATTTGACCATTTTCGTGATAAATCAACGATGGTTAACCCACGGTTTTTTTTGGCGAAAAATCTTTTTGTTTCGAAATCGAAAAAGATTGTTATATTATCGTTCTGTACATTGTTACGAACCCGAAACTGGCTTTGGTTCGAAAATCATCCCTTATGTAACGATGGTACATGCAATTGTTGAAGAAGCCACGTTCGTCTCTCCCTCTTAGTGGGAAGTAGGCATCCCTTAATCTGCATGTTCAACCCTTAAACGTGGTTTGTTTTGGGAAAAATTTGCACAGCATGTACAGATAGCCTTGTACATTCGATTGGCATCCTAAAAAAAATTTTTTTTAATTTGACCATTTTCGTGATAAATCAACGATGGTTAACCCACGGTTTTTTTTGGCGAAAAATCTTTTTGTTTCGAAATCGAAAAAGATTGTTATATTATCGTTCTATACATTGTTACGAACCCGAAACTGGCTTTGGTTCGAAAATCATCCCTTATGTAACGATGGTACATGCAATTGTTGAAGAAGCCACGTTCGTCTCTCCCTCTTAGTGGGAAGTAGGCATCCCTTAAACTGCCTGTTCATCCCTTAAACGTGGTTTGTTTGGGGAAAAATTTGCACAGCATGTACAGATAGCCTTGTACTTTCGATTGGCATCCTAAAAAAAATTTTTTTTAATTTGACCATTTTCGTGATAAATCAACGATGGTTAACCCACGGTTTTTTTTGGCGAAAAATCTTTTTGTTTCGAAATCGAAAAAGATTGTTATATTATCGTTCTGTACATTGTTACGAACCCGAAACTGGCTTTGGTTCGAAAATCATCCCTTATGTAACGATGGTACATGCAATTGTTGAAGAAGCCACGTTCGTCTCTCCCTCTTAGTGGGAAGTAGGCATCCCTTAATCTGCATGTTCAACCCTTAAACGTGGTTTGTTTTGGGAAAAATTTGCACAGCATGTACAGATAGCCTTGTACATTCGATTGGCATCCTAAAAAAAATTTTTTTTAATTTGACCATTTTCGTGATAAATCAACGATGGTTAACCCACGGTTTTTTTTGGCGGAAAATCTTTTTGTTTCGAAATCGAAAAAGATTGTTATATTATCGTTCTGTACATTGTTACGAACCCGAAACTGGCTTTGGTTCGAAAATCATCCCTTATGTAACGATGGTACATGCAATTGTTGAAGAAGCCACGTTCGTCTCTCCCTCTTAGTGGGAAGTAGGCATCCCTTAAACAGCATGTTCAACCCTTAAACGTGGTTTGTTTTGGGAAAAATTTGCACAGCATGTACAGATAGCCTTGTACTTTCGATTGGCATCCTAAAAAAAATTTTTTTTAATTAGACCATTTTCGTGATAAATCAACGATGGTTAACCCACGGTTTTTTTTGGCGAAAAATCTTTTTGTTTCGAAATCGAAAAAGATTGTTGTATTATCGTTCTATACATTGTTACGAACCCGAAACTGGCTTTGGTTCGAAAATCATCCCTTATGTAACGATGGTACATGCAATTGTTGAAGAAGCCACGTTCGTCTCTCCCTCTTAGTGGGAAGTAGGCATCCCTTAAACTGCCTGTTCATCCCTTAAACGTGGTTTGTTTTGGGAAAAATTTGCACAGCATGTACAGATAGCCTTGTACTTTCGAATGGCATCCTAAAAAAACTTTTTTTTAATTTGACCATTTTCGTGATAAATCAGCGATGGTTAACCCACGGTTTTTTATGGCGAAAAATCTTTTTGTTTCGAAATCGAAAAAGATTGTTATATTATCGTTCTATACATTGTTACGAACCCGAAACTGGCTTTGGTTCGAAAATCATCCCTTATGTAACGATGGTACATGCAATTGTTGAAGAAGCCACGTTCGTCTCTCCCTCTTAGTGGGAAGTAGGCATCCCTTAAACTGCATGTTCAACCCTTAAACGTGGTTTGTTTTGGGAAAAATTTGCACAGCATGTACAGATAGCCTTGTACTTTCGATTGGCATCCTAAAAAAAATTTTTTTTAATTTGACCATTTTCGTGATAAATCAACGATGGTTAACCCACGGTTTTTTTTGGCGGAAAATCTTTTTGTTTCGAAATCGAAAAAGATTGTTATATTATCGTTCTGTACATTGTTACGAACCCGAAACTGGCTTTGGTTCGAAAATCATCCCTTATGTAACGATGGTACATGCAATTGTTGAAGAAGCCACGTTCGTCTCTCCCTCTTAGTGGGAAGTAGGCATCCCTTAAACTGCATGTTCAACCCTTAAACGTGGTTTGTTTTGGGAAAAATTTGCACAGCATGTACAGATAGCCTTGTACTTTCGATTGGCATCCTAAAAAAAATTTTTTTTAATTTGACCATTTTCGTGATAAATCAACGATGGTTAACCCACGGTTTTTTTTGGCGAAAAATCTTTTTGTTTCGAAATCGAAAAAGATTGTTATATTATCGTTCTGTACATTGTTACGAACCCGAAACTGGCTTTGGTTCGAAAATCATCCCTTATGTAACGATGGTACATGCAATTGTTGAAGAAGCCACGTTCGTCTCTCCGTCTTAGTGGGAAGTAGGCATCCCTTAAACTGCATGTTCAACCCTTAAACGTGGTTTGTTTTGGGAAAAATTTGCACAGCATGTACAGATAGCCTTGTACTTTCGATTGGCATCCTAAAAAAAATTTTTTTTAATTTGACCATTTTCGTGATAAATCAACGATGGTTAACCCACGGTTTTTTTTGGCGAAAAATCTTTTTGTTTCGAAATCGAAAAAGATTGTTATATTATCGTTCTGTACATTGTTACGAACCCGAAACTGGCTTTGGTTCGAAAATCATCCCTTATGTAACGATGGTACATGCAATTGTTGAAGAAGCCACGTTCGTCTCTCCCTCTTAGTGGGAAGTAGGCATCCCTTAAACTGCATGTTCAACCCTTAAACGTGGTTTGTTTTGGGAAAAATTTGCACAGCATGTACAGATAGCCTTGTACATTCGATTGGCATCCTAAAAAAAATTTTTTTTAATTTGACCATTTTCGTGATAAATCAACGATGGTTAACCCACGGTTTTTTTTGGCGAAAAATCTTTTTGTTTCGAAATCGAAAAAGATTGTTATATTATCGTTCTATACATTGTTACGAACCCGAAACTGGCTTTGGTTCGAAAATCATCCCTTATGTAACGATGGTACATGCAATTGTTGAAGAAGCCACGTTCGTCTCTCCCTCTTAGTGGGAAGTAGGCATCCCTTAAACTGCCTGTTCATCCCTTAAACGTGGTTTGTTTGGGGAAAAATTTGCACAGCATGTACAGATAGCCTTGTACTTTCGATTGGCATCCTAAAAAAAATTTTTTTTAATTTGACCATTTTCGTGATAAATCAACGATGGTTAACCCACGGTTTTTTTTGGCGAAAAATCTTTTTGTTTCGAAATCGAAAAAGATTGTTATATTATCGTTCTGTACATTGTTACGAACCCGAAACTGGCTTTGGTTCGAAAATCATCCCTTATGTAACGATGGTACATGCAATTGTTGAAGAAGCCACGTTCGTCTCTCCCTCTTAGTGGGAAGTAGGCATCCCTTAATCTGCATGTTCAACCCTTAAACGTGGTTTGTTTTGGGAAAAATTTGCACAGCATGTACAGATAGCCTTGTACATTCGATTGGCATCCTAAAAAAAATTTTTTTTAATTTGACCATTTTCGTGATAAATCAACGATGGTTAACCCACGGTTTTTTTTGGCGAAAAATCTTTTTGTTTCGAAATCGAAAAAGATTGTTATATTATCGTTCTATACATTGTTACGAACCCGAAACTGGCTTTGGTTCGAAAATCATCCCTTATGTAACGATGGTACATGCAATTGTTGAAGAAGCCACGTTCGTCTCTCCCTCTTAGTGGGAAGTAGGCATCCCTTAAACTGCCTGTTCATCCCTTAAACGTGGTTTGTTTGGGGAAAAATTTGCACAACATGTACAGATAGCCTTGTACTTTCGATTGGCATCCTAAAAAAAATTTTTTTTAATTTGACCATTTTCGTGATAAATCAACGATGGTTAACCCACGGTTTTTTTTGGCGAAAAATCTTTTTGTTTCGAAATCGAAAAAGATTGTTATATTATCGATCTGTACATTGTTACGAACCCGAAACTGGCTTTGGTTCGAAAATCATCCCTTATGTAACGATGGTACATGCAATTGTTGAAGAAGCCACGTTCGTCTCTCCCTCTTAGTGGGAAGTAGGCATCCCTTAAACTGCATGTTCAACCCTTAAACGTGGTTTGTTTTTGGAAAAATTTGCACAGCATGTACAGATAGCCTTGTACATTCGATTGGCATCCTAAAAAAAATTTTTTTTAATTTGACCATTTTCGTGATAAATCAACGATGGTTAACCCACGGTTTTTTTTGGCGAAAAATCTTTTTGTTTCGAAATCGAAAAAGATTGTTATATTATCGTTCTATACATTGTTACGAACCCGAAACTGGCTTTGGTTCGAAAATCATCCATTATGTAACGATGGTACATACAATTGTTGAAGAAGCCACGTTCGTCTCTCCCTCTTAGTGGGAAGTAGGCATCCCTTAAACTGCCTGTTCATCCCTTAAACGTGGTTTGTTTTGGGAAAAATTTGCACAGCATGTACAGATAGCCTTGTACTTTCGATTGGCATCCTAAAAAAAATTTTTTTTAATTTGACCATTTTCGTGATAAATCAGCGATGGTTAACCCACGGTTTTTTATGGCGAAAAATCTTTTTGTTTCGAAATCGAAAAAGATTGTTATATTATCGTTCTATACATTGTTACGAACCCGAAACTGGCTTTGGTTCGAAAATCATCCCTTATGTAACGATGGTACATGCAATTGTTGAAGAAGCCACGTTCGTCTCTCCCTCTTAGTGGGAAGTAGGCATCCCTTAAACTGCATGTTCAACCCTTAAACGTGGTTTGTTTTGGGAAAAATTTGCACAGCATGTACAGATAGCCTTGTACTTTCGATTGGCATCCTAAAAAAAATTTTTTTTAATTTGACCATTTTCGTGATAAATCAACGATGGTTAACCCACGGTTTTTTTTGGCGAAAAATCTTTTTGTTTCGAAATCGAAAAAGATTGTTATATTATCGTTCTGTACATTGTTACGAACCCGAAACTGGCTTTGGTTCGAAAATCATCCCTTATGTAACGATGGTACATGCAATTGTTGAAGAAGCCACGTTCGTCTCTCCCTCTTAGTGGGAAGTAGGCATCCCTTAAACTGCATGTTCAACCCTTAAACGTGGTTTGTTTTGGGAAAAATTTGCACAGCATGTACAGATAGCCTTGTACTTTCGATTGGCATCCTAAAAAAAATTTTTTTTAATTTGACCATTTTCGTGATAAATCAACGATGGTTAACCCACGGTTTTTTTTGGCGGAAAATCTTTTTGTTTCGAAATCGAAAAAGATTGTTATATTATCGTTCTGTACATTGTTACGAACCCGAAACTGGCTTTGGTTCGAAAATCATCCCTTATGTAACGATGGTACATGCAATTGTTGAAGAAGCCACGTTCGTCTCTCCCTCTTAGTGGGAAGTAGGCATCCCTTAAACTGCATGTTCAACCCTTAAACGTGGTTTGTTTTGGGAAAAATTTGCACAGCATGTACAGATAGCCTTGTACTTTCGATTGGCATCCTAAAAAAAATTTTTTTTAATTTGACCATTTTCGTGATAAATCAACGATGGTTAACCCACGGTTTTTTTTGGCGAAAAATCTTTTTGTTTCGAAATCGAAAAAGATTGTTATATTATCGTTCTGTACATTGTTACGAACCCGAAACTGGCTTTGGTTCGAAAATCATCCCTTATGTAACGATGGTACATGCAATTGTTGAAGAAGCCACGTTCGTCTCTCCCTCTTAGTGGGAAGTAGGCATCCCTTAAACTGCATGTTCAACCCTTAAACGTGGTTTGTTTTGGGAAAAATTTGCACAGCATGTACAGATAGCCTTGTACTTTCGATTGGCATCCTAAAAAAAATTTTTTTTAATTTGACCATTTTCGTGATAAATCAACGATGGTTAACCCACGGTTTTTTTTGGCGAAAAATCTTTTTGTTTCGAAATCGAAAAAGATTGTTATATTATCGTCCTGTACATTGTTACGAACCCGAAACTGGCTTTGGTTCGAAAATCATCCCTTATGTAACGATGGTACATGCAATTGTTGAAGAAGCCACGTTCGTCTCTCCCTCTTAGTGGGAAGTAGGCATCACTTAAACTGCCTGTTCATCCCTTAAACGTGGTTTGTTTGGGGAAAAATTTGCACAGCATGTACAGATAGCCTTGTACTTTCGATTGGCATCCTAAAAAAATTTTTTTTTAATTTGACCATTTTCGTGATAAATCAACGATGGTTAACCCACGGTTTTTTTTGGCGAAAAATCTTTTTGTTTCGAAATCGAAAAAGATTGTTATATTATCGTTCTACACATTGTTACGAACCCGAAACTGGCTTTGGTTCGAAAATCATCCCTTATGTAACGATGGTACATGCAATTGTTGAAGAAGCCACGTTCGTCTCTCCCTCTTAGTGGGAAGTAGGCATCCCTTAAACTGCATGTTCAACCCTTAAACGTGGTTTGTTTTGGGAAAAATTTGCACAGCATGTACAGATAGCCTTGTACTTTCGATTGGCATCCTAAAAAAAATTTTTTTTAATTTGACCATTTTCGTGATAAATCAACGATGGTTAACCCACGGTTTTTTTTGGCGAAAAATCTTTTTGTTTCGAAATCGAAAAAGATTGTTATATTATCGTTCTACACATTGTTACGAACCCGAAACTGGCTTTGGTTCGAAAATCATCCCTTATGTAACGATGGTACATGCAATTGTTGAAGAAGCCACGTTCGTCTCTCCCTCTTAGTGGGAAGTAGGCATCCCTTAAACTGCCTGTTCATCCCTTAAACGTGGTTTGTTTGGGGAAAAATTTGCACAGCATGTACAGATAGCCTTGTACTTTCGATTGGCATCCTAAAAAAAATTTTTTTTAATTTGACCATTTTCGTGATAAATCAACGATGGTTAACCCACGGTTTTTTTTGGCGAAAAATCTTTTTGTTTCGAAATCGAAAAAGATTGTTATATTATCGCTCTACACATTGTTACGAACCCGAAACTGGCTTTGGTTCGAAAATCATCCCTTATGTAACGATGGTACATGCAATTGTTGAGGAAGCCACGTTCGTCTCTCCCTCTTAGTGGGAAGTAGGCATCCCTTAAACTGCCTGTTCATCCCATAAACGTGGTTTGTTTGGGGAAAAATTTGCACAGCATGTACAGATAGCCTTGTACTTTCGATTGGCATCCTAAAAAAAATTTTTTTTAATTTGACCATTTTCGTGATAAATCAACGATGGTTAACCCACGGTTTTTTTTGGCGAAAAATCTTTTTGTTTCGAAATCGAAAAAGATTGTTATATTATCGTTCTATACATTGTTACGAACCCGAAACTGGCTTTGGTTCGAAAATCATCCCTTATGTAACGATGGTACATGCAATTGTTGAAGAAGCCACGTTCGTCTCTCCCTCTTAGTGGGAAGTAGGCATCCCTTAAACTGCATGTTCAACCCTTAAACGTGGTTTGTTTTGGGAAAAATTTGCACAGCATGTACAGATAGCCTTGTACTTTCGATTGGCATCCTAAAAAAAATTTTTTTTAATTTGACCATTTTCGTGATAAATCAACGATGGTTAACCCACGGTTTTTTTTGGCGAAAAATCTTTTTGTTTCGAAATCGAAAAAGATTGTTATATTATCGTTCTACACATTGTTACGAACCCGAAACTGGCTTTGGTTCGAAAATCATCCCTTATGTAACGATGGTACATGCAATTGTTGAAGAAGCCACGTTCGTCTCTCCCTCTTAGTGGGAAGTAGGCATCCCTTAAACTGCCTGTTCATCCCTTAAACGTGGTTTGTTTGGGGAAAAATTTGCACAGCATGTACAGATAGCCTTGTACTTTCGATTGGCATCCTAAAAAAATTTTTTTTTAATTTGACCATTTTCGTGATAAATCAACGATGGTTAACCCACGGTTTTTTTTGGCGAAAAATCTTTTTGTTTCGAAATCGAAAAAGATTGTTATATTATCGTTCTACACATTGTTACGAACCCGAAACTGGCTTTGGTTCGAAAATCATCCCTTATGTAACGATGGTACATGCAATTGTTGAAGAAGCCACGTTCGTCTCTCCCTCTTAGTGGGAAGTAGGCATCCCTTAAACTGCATGTTCAACCCTTAAACGTGGTTTGTTTTGGGAAAAATTTGCACAGCATGTACAGATAGCCTTGTACTTTCGATTGGCATCCTAAAAAAAATTTTTTTTAATTTGACCATTTTCGTGATAAATCAACGATGGTTAACCCACGGTTTTTTTTGGCGAAAAATCTTTTTGTTTCGAAATCGAAAAAGATTGTTATATTATCGTTCTACACATTGTTACGAACCCGAAACTGGCTTTGGTTCGAAAATCATCCCTTATGTAACGATGGTACATGCAATTGTTGAAGAAGCCACGTTCGTCTCTCCCTCTTAGTGGGAAGTAGGCATCCCTTAAACTGCCTGTTCATCCCTTAAACGTGGTTTGTTTGGGGAAAAATTTGCACAGCATGTACAGATAGCCTTGTACTTTCGATTGGCATCCTAAAAAAAATTTTTTTTAATTTGACCATTTTCGTGATAAATCAACGATGGTTAACCCACGGTTTTTTTTGGCGAAAAATCTTTTTGTTTCGAAATCGAAAAAGATTGTTATATTATCGCTCTACACATTGTTACGAACCCGAAACTGGCTTTGGTTCGAAAATCATCCCTTATGTAACGATGGTACATGCAATTGTTGAGGAAGCCACGTTCGTCTCTCCCTCTTAGTGGGAAGTAGGCATCCCTTAAACTGCCTGTTCATCCCATAAACGTGGTTTGTTTGGGGAAAAATTTGCACAGCATGTACAGATAGCCTTGTACTTTCGATTGGCATCCTAAAAAAAATTTTTTTTAATTTGACCATTTTCGTGATAAATCAACGATGGTTAACCCACGGTTTTTTTTGGCGAAAAATCTTTTTGTTTCGAAATCGAAAAAGATTGTTATATTATCGTTCTATACATTGTTACGAACCCGAAACTGGCTTTGGTTCGAAAATCATCCCTTATGTAACGATGGTACATGCAATTGTTGAAGAAGCCACGTTCGTCTCTCCCTCTTAGTGGGAAGTAGGCATCCCTTAAACTGCATGTTCAACCCTTAAACGTGGTTTGTTTTGGGAAAAATTTGCACAGCATGTACAGATAGCCTTGTACTTTCGATTGGCATCCTAAAAAAAATTTTTTTTAATTTGACCATTTTCGTGATAAATCAACGATGGTTAACCCACGGTTTTTTTTGGCGAAAAATCTTTTTGTTTCGAAATCGAAAAAGATTGTTATATTATCGTTCTACACATTGTTACGAACCCGAAACTGGCTTTGGTTCGAAAATCATCCCTTATGTAACGATGGTACATGCAATTGTTGAAGAAGCCACGTTCGTCTCTCCCTCTTAGTGGGAAGTAGGCATCCCTTAAACTGCCTGTTCATCCCTTAAACGTGGTTTGTTTGGGGAAAAATTTGCACAGCATGTACAGATAGCCTTGTACTTTCGATTGGCATCCTAAAAAAAATTTTTTTTAATTTGACCATTTTCGTGATAAATCAACGATGGTTAACCCACGGTTTTTTTTGGCGAAAAATCTTTTTGTTTCGAAATCGAAAAAGATTGTTATATTATCGCTCTACACATTGTTACGAACCTGAAACTGGCTTTGGTTCGAAAATCATCCCTTATGTAACGATGGTACATGCAATTGTTGAGGAAGCCACGTTCGTCTCTCCCTCTTAGTGGGAAGTAGGCATCCCTTAAACTGCCTGTTCATCCCATAAACGTGGTTTGTTTGGGGAAAAATTTGCACAGCATGTACAGATAGCCTTGTACTTTCGATTGGCATCCTAAAAAAAATTTTTTTTAATTTGACCATTTTCGTGATAAATCAACGATGGTTAACCCACGGTTTTTTTTGGCGAAAAATCTTTTTGTTTCGAAATCGAAAAAGATTGTTATATTATCGTTCTATACATTGTTACGAACCCGAAACTGGCTTTGGTTCGAAAATCATCCCTTATGTAACGATGGTACATGCAATTGTTGAAGAAGCCACGTTCGTCTCTCCCTCTTAGTGGGAAGTAGGCATCCCTTAAACTGCATGTTCAACCCTTAAACGTGGTTTGTTTTGGGAAAAATTTGCACAGCATGTACAGATAGCCTTGTACTTTCGATAGGCATCCTAAAAAAAATTTTTTTTAATTTGACCATTTTCGTGATAAATCAACGATGGTTAACCCACGGTTTTTTTTGGCGAAAAATCTTTTTGTTTCGAAATCGAAAAAGATTGTTATATTATCGTTCTGTACATTGTTACGAACCCGAAACTGGCTTTGGTTCGAAAATCATCCCTTATGTAACGATGGTACATGCAATTGTTGAAGAAGCCACGTTCGTCTCTCCCTCTTAGTGGGAAGTAGGCATCCCTTAAACTGCATGTTCAACCCTTAAACGTGGTTTGTTTTGGGAAAAATTTGCACAGCATGTACAGATAGCCTTGTACTTTCGATTGGCATCCTAAAAAAAATTTTTTTTAATTTGACCATTTTCGTGATAAATCAACGATGGTTAACCCACGGTTTTTTTTGGCGAAAAATCTTTTTGTTTCGAAATCGAAAAAGATTGTTATATTATCGTTCTGTACATTGTTACGAACCCGAAACTGGCTTTGGTTCGAAAATCATCCCTTATGTAACGATGGTACAAGCAATTGTTGAAGAAGCCACGTTCGTCTCTCCCTCTTAGTGGGAAGTAGGCATCCCTTAAACTGCCTGTTCATCCCTTAAACGTGGTTTGTTTGGGGAAAAATTTGCACAGCATGTACAGATAGCCTTGTACTTTCGATTGGCATCCTAAAAAAAATTTTTTTTAATTTGACCATTTTCGTGATAAATCAACGATGGTTAACCCACGGTTTTTTTTGGCGAAAAATCTTTTTGTTTCGAAATCGAAAAAGATTGTTATATTATCGTTCTACACATTGTTACGAACCCGAAACTGGCTTTGGTTCGAAAATCATCCCTTATGTAACGATGGTACATGCAATTGTTGAAGAAGCCACGTTCGTCTCTCCCTCTTAGTGGGAAGTAGGCATCCCTTAAACTGCCTGTTCATCCCTTAAACGTGGTTTGTTTGGGGAAAAATTTGCACAGCATGTACAGATAGCCTTGTACTTTCGATTGGCATCCTAAAAAAAATTTTTTTTAATTTGACCATTTTCGTGATAAATCAACGATGGTTAACCCACGGTTTTTTTTGGCGAAAAATCTTTTTGTTTCGAAATCGAAAAAGATTGTTATATTATCGCTCTACACATTGTTACGAACCCGAAACTGGCTTTGGTTCGAAAATCATCCCTTATGTAACGATGGTACATGCAATTGTTGAGGAAGCCACGTTCGTCTCTCCCTCTTAGTGGGAAGTAGGCATCCCTTAAACTGCCTGTTCATCCCATAAACGTGGTTTGTTTGGGGAAAAATTTGCACAGCATGTACAGATAGCCTTGTACTTTCGATTGGCATCCTAAAAAAAATTTTTTTTAATTTGACCATTTTCGTGATAAATCAACGATGGTTAACCCACGGTTTTTTTTGGCGAAAAATCTTTTTGTTTCGAAATCGAAAAAGATTGTTATATTATCGATCTGTACATTGTTACGAACCCGAAACTGGCTTTGGTTCGAAAATCATCCCTTATGTAACGATGGTACATGCAATTGTTGAAGAAGCCACGTTCGTCTCTCCCTCTTAGTGGGAAGTAGGCATCCCTTAAACTGCATGTTCAACCCTTAAACGTGGTTTGTTTTTGGAAAAATTTGCACAGCATGTACAGATAGCCTTGTACATTCGATTGGCATCCTAAAAAAAATTTTTTTTAATTTGACCATTTTCGTGATAAATCAACGATGGTTAACCCACGGTTTTTTTTGGCGAAAAATCTTTTTGTTTCGAAATCGAAAAAGATTGTTATATTATCGTTCTATACATTGTTACGAACCCGAAACTGGCTTTGGTTCGAAAATCATCCATTATGTAACGATGGTACATACAATTGTTGAAGAAGCCACGTTCGTCTCTCCCTCTTAGTGGGAAGTAGGCATCCCTTAAACTGCCTGTTCATCCCTTAAACGTGGTTTGTTTTGGGAAAAATTTGCACAGCATGTACAGATAGCCTTGTACTTTCGATTGGCATCCTAAAAAAAATTTTTTTTAATTTGACCATTTTCGTGATAAATCAGCGATGGTTAACCCACGGTTTTTTATGGCGAAAAATCTTTTTGTTTCGAAATCGAAAAAGATTGTTATATTATCGTTCTATACATTGTTACGAACCCGAAACTGGCTTTGGTTCGAAAATCATCCCTTATGTAACGATGGTACATGCAATTGTTGAAGAAGCCACGTTCGTCTCTCCCTCTTAGTGGGAAGTAGGCATCCCTTAAACTGCATGTTCAACCCTTAAACGTGGTTTGTTTTGGGAAAAATTTGCACAGCATGTACAGATAGCCTTGTACTTTCGATTGGCATCCTAAAAAAATTTTTTTTAATTTGACCATTTTCGTGATAAATCAACGATGGTTAACCCACGGTTTTTTTTGGCGGAAAATCTTTTTGTTTCGAAATCGAAAAAGATTGTTATATTATCGTTCTGTACATTGTTACGAACCCGAAACTGGCTTTGGTTCGAAAATCATCCCTTATGTAACGATGGTACATGCAATTGTTGAAGAAGCCACGTTCGTCTCTCCCTCTTAGTGGGAAGTAGGCATCCCTTAAACTGCATGTTCAACCCTTAAACGTGGTTTGTTTTGGGAAAAATTTGCACAGCATGTACAGATAGCCTTGTACTTTCGATTGGCATCCTAAAAAAATTTTTTTTAATTTGACCATTTTCGTGATAAATCAACGATGGTTAACCCACGGTTTTTTTTGGCGAAAAATCTTTTTGTTTCGAAATCGAAAAAGATTGTTATATTATCGTTCTGTACATTGTTACGAACCCGAAACTGGCTTTGGTTCGAAAATCATCCCTTATGTAACGATGGTACATGCAATTGTTGAAGAAGCCACGTTCGTCTCTCCCTCTTAGTGGGAAGTAGGCATCCCTTAAACTGCATGTTCAACCCTTAAACGTGGTTTGTTTTGGGAAAAATTTGCACAGCATGTACAGATAGCCTTGTACTTTCGATTGGCATCCTAAAAAAAATTTTTTTTAATTTGACCATTTTCGTGATAAATCAACGATGGTTAACCCACGGTTTTTTTTGGCGGAAAATCTTTTTGTTTCGAAATCGAAAAAGATTGTTATATTATCGTTCTGTACATTGTTACGAACCCGAAACTGGCTTTGGTTCGAAAATCATCCCTTATGTAACGATGGTACATGCAATTGTTGAAGAAGCCACGTTCGTCTCTCCCTCTTAGTGGGAAGTAGGCATCCCTTAAACTGCATGTTCAACCCTTAAACGTGGTTTGTTTTGGGAAAAATTTGCACAGCATGTACAGATAGCCTTGTACTTTCGATTGGCATCCTAAAAAAAATTTTTTTTAATTTGACCATTTTCGTGATAAATCAACGATGGTTAACCCACGGTTTTTTTTGGCGAAAAATCTTTTTGTTTCGAAATCGAAAAAGATTGTTATATTATCGTTCTGTACATTGTTACGAACCCGAAACTGGCTTTGGTTCGAAAATCATCCCTTATGTAACGATGGTACATGCAATTGTTGAAGAAGCCACGTTCGTCTCTCCCTCTTAGTGGGAAGTAGGCATCCCTTAAACTGCATGTTCAACCCTTAAACGTGGTTTGTTTTGGGAAAAATTTGCACAGCATGTACAGATAGCCTTGTACTTTCGATTGGCATCCTAAAAAAAATTTTTTTTAATTTGACCATTTTCGTGATAAATCAACGATGGTTAACCCACGGTTTTTTTTGGCGAAAAATCTTTTTGTTTCGAAATCGAAAAAGATTGTTATATTATCGTCCTGTACATTGTTACGAACCCGAAACTGGCTTTGGTTCGAAAATCATCCCTTATGTAACGATGGTACATGCAATTGTTGAAGAAGCCACGTTCGTCTCTCCCTCTTAGTGGGAAGTAGGCATCCCTTAAACTGCCTGTTCATCCCTTAAACGTGGTTTGTTTGGGGAAAAATTTGCACAGCATGTACAGATAGCCTTGTACTTTCGATTGGCATCCTAAAAAAATTTTTTTTTAATTTGACCATTTTCGTGATAAATCAACGATGGTTAACCCACGGTTTTTTTTGGCGAAAAATCTTTTTGTTTCGAAATCGAAAAAGATTGTTATATTATCGTTCTACACATTGTTACGAACCCGAAACTGGCTTTGGTTCGAAAATCATCCCTTATGTAACGATGGTACATGCAATTGTTGAAGAAGCCACGTTCGTCTCTCCCTCTTAGTGGGAAGTAGGCATCCCTTAAACTGCATGTTCAACCCTTAAACGTGGTTTGTTTTGGGAAAAATTTGCACAGCATGTACAGATAGCCTTGTACTTTCGATTGGCATCCTAAAAAAAATTTTTTTTAATTTGACCATTTTCGTGATAAATCAACGATGGTTAACCCACGGTTTTTTTTGGCGAAAAATCTTTTTGTTTCGAAATCGAAAAAGATTGTTATATTATCGTTCTACACATTGTTACGAACCCGAAACTGGCTTTGGTTCGAAAATCATCCCTTATGTAACGATGGTACATGCAATTGTTGAAGAAGCCACGTTCGTCTCTCCCTCTTAGTGGGAAGTAGGCATCCCTTAAACTGCCTGTTCATCCCTTAAACGTGGTTTGTTTGGGGAAAAATTTGCACAGCATGTACAGATAGCCTTGTACTTTCGATTGGCATCCTAAAAAAAATTTTTTTTAATTTGACCATTTTCGTGATAAATCAACGATGGTTAACCCACGGTTTTTTTTGGCGAAAAATCTTTTTGTTTCGAAATCGAAAAAGATTGTTATATTATCGCTCTACACATTGTTACGAACCCGAAACTGGCTTTGGTTCGAAAATCATCCCTTATGTAACGATGGTACATGCAATTGTTGAGGAAGCCACGTTCGTCTCTCCCTCTTAGTGGGAAGTAGGCATCCCTTAAACTGCCTGTTCATCCCATAAACGTGGTTTGTTTGGGGAAAAATTTGCACAGCATGTACAGATAGCCTTGTACTTTCGATTGGCATCCTAAAAAAAATTTTTTTTAATTTGACCATTTTCGTGATAAATCAACGATGGTTAACCCACGGTTTTTTTTGGCGAAAAATCTTTTTGTTTCGAAATCGAAAAAGATTGTTATATTATCGTTCTATACATTGTTACGAACCCGAAACTGGCTTTGGTTCGAAAATCATCCCTTATGTAACGATGGTACATGCAATTGTTGAAGAAGCCACGTTCGTCTCTCCCTCTTAGTGGGAAGTAGGCATCCCTTAAACTGCATGTTCAACCCTTAAACGTGGTTTGTTTTGGGAAAAATTTGCACAGCATGTACAGATAGCCTTGTACTTTCGATTGGCATCCTAAAAAAAATTTTTTTTAATTTGACCATTTTCGTGATAAATCAACGATGGTTAACCCACGGTTTTTTTTGGCGAAAAATCTTTTTGTTTCGAAATCGAAAAAGATTGTTATATTATCGTTCTACACATTGTTACGAACCCGAAACTGGCTTTGGTTCGAAAATCATCCCTTATGTAACGATGGTACATGCAATTGTTGAAGAAGCCACGTTCGTCTCTCCCTCTTAGTGGGAAGTAGGCATCCCTTAAACTGCCTGTTCATCCCTTAAACGTGGTTTGTTTGGGGAAAAATTTGCACAGCATGTACAGATAGCCTTGTACTTTCGATTGGCATCCTAAAAAAAATTTTTTTTAATTTGACCATTTTCGTGATAAATCAACGATGGTTAACCCACGGTTTTTTTTGGCGAAAAATCTTTTTGTTTCGAAATCGAAAAAGATTGTTATATTATCGTTCTACACATTGTTACGAACCCGAAACTGGCTTTGGTTCGAAAATCATCCCTTATGTAACGATGGTACATGCAATTGTTGAAGAAGCCACGTTCGTCTCTCCCTCTTAGTGGGAAGTAGGCATCCCTTAAACTGCATGTTCAACCCTTAAACGTGGTTTGTTTTGGGAAAAATTTGCACAGCATGTACAGATAGCCTTGTACTTTCGATTGGCATCCTAAAAAAAATTTTTTTTAATTTGACCATTTTCGTGATAAATCAACGATGGTTAACCCACGGTTTTTTTTGGCGAAAAATCTTTTTGTTTCGAAATCGAAAAAGATTGTTATATTATCGTTCTACACATTGTTACGAACCCGAAACTGGCTTTGGTTCGAAAATCATCCCTTATGTAACGATGGTACATGCAATTGTTGAAGAAGCCACGTTCGTCTCTCCCTCTTAGTGGGAAGTAGGCATCCCTTAAACTGCCTGTTCATCCCTTAAACGTGGTTTGTTTGGGGAAAAATTTGCACAGCATGTACAGATAGCCTTGTACTTTCGATTGGCATCCTAAAAAAAATTTTTTTTAATTTGACCATTTTCGTGATAAATCAACGATGGTTAACCCACGGTTTTTTTTGGCGAAAAATCTTTTTGTTTCGAAATCGAAAAAGATTGTTATATTATCGCTCTACACATTGTTACGAACCCGAAACTGGCTTTGGTTCGAAAATCATCCCTTATGTAACGATGGTACATGCAATTGTTGAGGAAGCCACGTTCGTCTCTCCCTCTTAGTGGGAAGTAGGCATCCCTTAAACTGCCTGTTCATCCCATAAACGTGGTTTGTTTGGGGAAAAATTTGCACAGCATGTACAGATAGCCTTGTACTTTCGATTGGCATCCTAAAAAAAATTTTTTTTAATTTGACCATTTTCGTGATAAATCAACGATGGTTAACCCACGGTTTTTTTTGGCGAAAAATCTTTTTGTTTCGAAATCGAAAAAGATTGTTATATTATCGTTCTATACATTGTTACGAACCCGAAACTGGCTTTGGTTCGAAAATCATCCCTTATGTAACGATGGTACATGCAATTGTTGAAGAAGCCACGTTCGTCTCTCCCTCTTAGTGGGAAGTAGGCATCCCTTAAACTGCATGTTCAACCCTTAAACGTGGTTTGTTTTGGGAAAAATTTGCACAGCATGTACAGATAGCCTTGTACTTTCGATTGGCATCCTAAAAAAAATTTTTTTTAATTTGACCATTTTCGTGATAAATCAACGATGGTTAACCCACGGTTTTTTTTGGCGAAAAATCTTTTTGTTTCGAAATCGAAAAAGATTGTTATATTATCGTTCTACACATTGTTACGAACCCGAAACTGGCTTTGGTTCGAAAATCATCCCTTATGTAACGATGGTACATGCAATTGTTGAAGAAGCCACGTTCGTCTCTCCCTCTTAGTGGGAAGTAGGCATCCCTTAAACTGCCTGTTCATCCCTTAAACGTGGTTTGTTTGGGGAAAAATTTGCACAGCATGTACAGATAGCCTTGTACTTTCGATTGGCATCCTAAAAAAAATTTTTTTTAATTTGACCATTTTCGTGATAAATCAACGATGGTTAACCCACGGTTTTTTTTGGCGAAAAATCTTTTTGTTTCGAAATCGAAAAAGATTGTTATATTATCGCTCTACACATTGTTACGAACCCGAAACTGGCTTTGGTTCGAAAATCATCCCTTATGTAACGATGGTACATGCAATTGTTGAGGAAGCCACGTTCGTCTCTCCCTCTTAGTGGGAAGTAGGCATCCCTTAAACTGCCTGTTCATCCCATAAACGTGGTTTGTTTGGGGAAAAATTTGCACAGCATGTACAGATAGCCTTGTACTTTCGATTGGCATCCTAAAAAAAATTTTTTTTAATTTGACCATTTTCGTGATAAATCAACGATGGTTAACCCACGGTTTTTTTTGGCGAAAAATCTTTTTGTTTCGAAATCGAAAAAGATTGTTATATTATCGTTCTATACATTGTTACGAACCCGAAACTGGCTTTGGTTCGAAAATCATCCCTTATGTAACGATGGTACATGCAATTGTTGAAGAAGCCACGTTCGTCTCTCCCTCTTAGTGGGAAGTAGGCATCCCTTAAACTGCATGTTCAACCCTTAAACGTGGTTTGTTTTGGGAAAAATTTGCACAGCATGTACAGATAGCCTTGTACTTTCGATAGGCATCCTAAAAAAAATTTTTTTTAATTTGACCATTTTCGTGATAAATCAACGATGGTTAACCCACGGTTTTTTTTGGCGAAAAATCTTTTTGTTTCGAAATCGAAAAAGATTGTTATATTATCGTTCTGTACATTGTTACGAACCCGAAACTGGCTTTGGTTCGAAAATCATCCCTTATGTAACGATGGTACATGCAATTGTTGAAGAAGCCACGTTCGTCTCTCCCTCTTAGTGGGAAGTAGGCATCCCTTAAACTGCATGTTCAACCCTTAAACGTGGTTTGTTTTGGGAAAAATTTGCACAGCATGTACAGATAGCCTTGTACTTTCGATTGGCATCCTAAAAAAAATTTTTTTTAATTTGACCATTTTCGTGATAAATCAACGATGGTTAACCCACGGTTTTTTTTGGCGAAAAATCTTTTTGTTTCGAAATCGAAAAAGATTGTTATATTATCGTTCTGTACATTGTTACGAACCCGAAACTGGCTTTGGTTCGAAAATCATCCCTTATGTAACGATGGTACAAGCAATTGTTGAAGAAGCCACGTTCGTCTCTCCCTCTTAGTGGGAAGTAGGCATCCCTTAAACTGCCTGTTCATCCCTTAAACGTGGTTTGTTTGGGGAAAAATTTGCACAGCATGTACAGATAGCCTTGTACTTTCGATTGGCATCCTAAAAAAAATTTTTTTTAATTTGACCATTTTCGTGATAAATCAACGATGGTTAACCCACGGTTTTTTTTGGCGAAAAATCTTTTTGTTTCGAAATCGAAAAAGATTGTTATATTATCGTTCTACACATTGTTACGAACCCGAAACTGGCTTTGGTTCGAAAATCATCCCTTATGTAACGATGGTACATGCAATTGTTGAAGAAGCCACGTTCGTCTCTCCCTCTTAGTGGGAAGTAGGCATCCCTTAAACTGCCTGTTCATCCCTTAAACGTGGTTTGTTTGGGGAAAAATTTGCACAGCATGTACAGATAGCCTTGTACTTTCGATTGGCATCCTAAAAAAAATTTTTTTTAATTTGACCATTTTCGTGATAAATCAACGATGGTTAACCCACGGTTTTTTTTGGCGAAAAATCTTTTTGTTTCGAAATCGAAAAAGATTGTTATATTATCGCTCTACACATTGTTACGAACCCGAAACTGGCTTTGGTTCGAAAATCATCCCTTATGTAACGATGGTACATGCAATTGTTGAGGAAGCCACGTTCGTCTCTCCCTCTTAGTGGGAAGTAGGCATCCCTTAAACTGCCTGTTCATCCCATAAACGTGGTTTGTTTGGGGAAAAATTTGCACAGCATGTACAGATAGCCTTGTACTTTCGATTGGCATCCTAAAAAAAATTTTTTTTAATTTGACCATTTTCGTGATAAATCAACGATGGTTAACCCACGGTTTTTTTTGGCGAAAAATCTTTTTGTTTCGAAATCGAAAAAGATTGTTATATTATCGTTCTATACATTGTTACGAACCCGAAACTGGCTTTGGTTCGAAAATCATCCCTTATGTAACGATGGTACATGCAATTGTTGAAGAAGCCACGTTCGTCTCTCCCTCTTAGTGGGAAGTAGGCATCCCTTAAACTGCATGTTCAACCCTTAAACGTGGTTTGTTTTGGGAAAAATTTGCACAGCATGTACAGATAGCCTTGTACTTTCGATTGGCATCCTAAAAAAAGTTTTTTAATTTGACCATTATCGTGATAAATCAACGATGGTTAACCCACGGTTTTTTTTGGCGAAAAATCTTTTTGTTTCGAAATCGAAAAAGATTGTTATATTATCGTTCTACACATTGTTACGCACCCGAAACTGGCTTTGGTTCGAAAATCATCCCTTATGTAACGATGGTACATGCAATTGTTGAAGAAGCCACGTTCGTCTCTCCCTCTTAGTGGGAAGTAGGCATCCCTTAAACTGCATGTTCAACCCTTAAACGTGGTTTGTTTTGGGAAAAATTTGCACAGCATGTACAGATAGCCTTGTACTTTCGATTGGCATCCTAAAAAAAATTTTTTTTAATTTGACCATTTTCGTGATAAATCAACGATGGTTAACCCACGGTTTTTTTTGGCGAAAAATCTTTTTGTTTCGAAATCGAAAAAGATTGTTATATTATCGTTCTACACATTGTTACGAACCCGAAACTGGCTTTGGTTCGAAAATCATCCCTTATGTAACGATGGTACATGCAATTGTTGAAGAAGCCACGTTCGTCTCTCCCTCTTAGTGGGAAGTAGGCATCCCTTAAACTGCCTGTTCATCCCTTAAACGTGGTTTGTTTGGGGAAAAATTTGCACAGCATGTACAGATAGCCTTGTACTTTCGATTGGCATCCTAAAAAAAATTTTTTTTAATTTGACCATTTTCGTGATAAATCAACGATGGTTAACCCACGGTTTTTTTTGGCGAAAAATCTTTTTGTTTCGAAATCGAAAAAGATTGTTATATTATCGTTCTGTACATTGTTACGAACCCGAAACTGGCTTTGGTTCGAAAATCATCCCTTATGTAACGATGGTACATGCAATTGTTGAAGAAGCCACGTTCGTCTCTCCCTCTTAGTGGGAAGTAGGCATCCCTTAAACTGCCTGTTCATCCCTTAAACGTGGTTTGTTTGGGGAAAAATTTGCACAGCATGTACAGATAGCCTTGTACTTTCGATTGGCATCCTAAAAAATTTTTTTTTTAATTTGACCATTTTCGTGATAAATAAACGATGGTTAACCCACGGTTTTTTTTGGCGAAAAATCTTTTTGTTTCGAAATCGAAAAAGATTGTTATATTATCGTTCTGTACATTGTTACGAACCCGAAACTGGCTTTGGTTCGAAAATCATCCCTTATGTAACGATGGTACAAGCAATTGTTGAAGAAGCCACGTTCGTCTCTCCCTCTTAGTGGGAAGTAGACATCCCTTAAACTGCCTGTTCATCCCTTAAACGTGGTTTGTTTGGGGAAAAATTTGCACAGCATGTACAGATAGCCTTGTACTTTCGATTGGCATCCTAAAAAAAATTTTTTTTAATTTGACCATTTTCGTGATAAATCAACGATGGTTAACCCACGGTTTTTTTTGGCGAAAAATCTTTTTGTTTCGAAATCGAAAAAGATTGTTATATTATCGTTCTGTACATTGTTACGAACCCGAAACTGGCTTTGGTTCGAAAATCATCCCTTATGTAACGATGGTACATGCAATTGTTGAAGAAGCCACGTTCGTCTCTCCCTCTTAGTGGGAAGTAGGCATCCCTTAAACTGCATGTTCAACCCTTAAACGTGGTTTGTTTTGGGAAAAATTTGCACAGCATGTACAGATAGCCTTGTACTTTCGATTGGCATCCTAAAAAAAATTTTTTTTAATTTGACCATTTTCGTGATAAATCAACGATGGTTAACCCACGGTTTTTTTTGGCGAAAAATCTTTTTGTTTCGAAATCGAAAAAGATTGTTATATTATCGTTCTATACATTGTTACGAACCCGAAACTGGCTTTGGTTCGAAAATCATCCCTTATGTAACGATGGTACATGCAATTGTTGATGAAGCCACGTTCGTCTCTCCCTCTTAGTGGGAAGTAGGCATCCCTTAAACTGCATGTTCAACCCTTAAACGTGGTTTGTTTTGGAAAAAATTTGCACAGCATGTACAGATAGCCTTGTACTTTCGATTGGCATCCTAAAAAAAATTTTTTTTAATTTGACCATTTTCGTGATAAATCAACGATGGTTAACCCACGGTTTTTTTTGGCGAAAAATCTTTTTGTTTCGAAATCGAAAAAGATTGTTATATTATCGTTCTGTACATTGTTACGAACCCGAAACTGGCTTTGGTTCGAAAATCATCCCTTATGTAACGATGGTACATGCAATTGTTGATGAAGCCACGTTCGTCTCTCCCTCTTAGTGGGAAGTAGGCATCCCTTAAACTGCATGTTCAACCCTTAAACGTGGTTTGTTTTGGAAAAAATTTGCACAGCATGTACAGATAGCCTTGTACTTTCGATTGGCATCCTAAAAAAAATTTTTTTTAATTTGACCATTTTCGTGATAAATCAACGATGGTTAACCCACGGTTTTTTTTGGCGAAAAATCTTTTTGTTTCGAAATCGAAAAAGATTGTTATATTATCGTTCTGTACATTGTTACGAACCCGAAACTGGCTTTGGTTCGAAAATCATCCCTTATGTAACGATGGTACATGCAATTGTTGAAGAAGCCACGTTCGTCTCTCCCTCTTAGTGGGAAGTAGGCATCCCTTAAACTGCCTGTTCATCCCTTAAACGTGGTTTGTTTGGGGAAAAATTTGCACAGCATGTACAGATAGCCTTGTACTTTCGATTGGCATCCTAAAAAATTTTTTTTTTAATTTGACCATTTTCGTGATAAATAAACGATGGTTAACCCACGGTTTTTTTTGGCGAAAAATCTTTTTGTTTCGAAATCGAAAAAGATTGTTATATTATCGTTCTGTACATTGTTACGAACCCGAAACTGGCTTTGGTTCGAAAATCATCCCTTATGTAACGATGGTACAAGCAATTGTTGAAGAAGCCACGTTCGTCTCTCCCTCTTAGTGGGAAGTAGGCATCCCTTAAACTGCCTGTTCATCCCTTAAACGTGGTTTGTTTGGGGAAAAATTTGCACAGCATGTACAGATAGCCTTGTACTTTCGATTGGCATCCTAAAAAAAATTTTTTTTAATTTGACCATTTTCGTGATAAATCAACGATGGTTAACCCACGGTTTTTTTTGGCGAAAAATCTTTTTGTTTCGAAATCGAAAAAGATTGTTATATTATCGTTCTGTACATTGTTACGAACCCGAAACTGGCTTTGGTTCGAAAATCATCCCTTATGTAACGATGGTACATGCAATTGTTGAAGAAGCCACGTTCGTCTCTCCCTCTTAGTGGGAAGTAGGCATCCCTTAAACTGCATGTTCAACCCTTAAACGTGGTTTGTTTTGGGAAAAATTTGCACAGCATGTACAGATAGCCTTGTACTTTCGATTGGCATCCTAAAAAAAATTTTTTTTAATTTGACCATTTTCGTGATAAATCAACGATGGTTAACCCACGGTTTTTTTTGGCGAAAAATCTTTTTGTTTCGAAATCGAAAAAGATTGTTATATTATCGTTCTGTACATTGTTACGAACCCGAAACTGGCTTTGGTTCGAAAATCATCCCTTATGTAACGATGGTACATGCAATTGTTGAAGATGCCACGTTCGTCTCTCCCTCTTAGTGGGAAGTAGGCATCCCTTAAACTGCATGTTCAACCCTTAAACGTGGTTTGTTTTTGGAAAAATTTGCACTGCATGTACAGATAGCCTAGTACTTTCGAATGGCATCCTAAAAAAAATTTTTTTTAATTTGACCATTTTCGTGATAAATCAACGATGGTTAACCCACGGTTTTTTTTGGCGAAAAATCTTTTTGTTTCGAAATCGAAAAAGATTGTTATATTATCGTTCTGTACATTGTAACGAACCCGAAACTGGCTTTGGTTCGAAAATCATCCCTTATGTAACGATGGTACATGCAATTGTTGATGAAGCCACGTTCGTCTCTCCCTCTTAGTGGGAAGTAGGCATCCCTTAAACTGCATGTTCAACCCTTAAACGTGGTTTGTTTTTGGAAAAATTTGCACTGCATGTACAGATAGCCTAGTACTTTCGAATGGCATCCTAAAAAAATTTTTTTTTAATTTGACCATTTTCGTGATAAATCAACGATGGTTAACCCACGGTTTTTTTTGGCGAAAAATCTTTTTGTTTCGAAATCGAAAAAGATTGTTATATTATCGTTCTACACATTGTTACGAACCCGAAACTGGCTTTGGTTCGAAAATCATCCCTTATGTAACGATGGTACAAGCAATTGTTGAAGAAGCCACGTTCGTCTCTCCCTCTTAGTGGGAAGTAGGCATCCCTTAAACTGCCTGTTCATCCCTTAAACGTGGTTTGTTTGGGGAAAAATTTGCACAGCATGTACAGATAGCCTTGTACTTTCGATTGGCATCCTAAAAAAAATTTTTTTTAATTTGACCATTTTCGTGATAAATCAACGATGGTTAACCCACGGTTTTTTTTGGCGAAAAATCTTTTTGTTTCGAAATCGAAAAAGATTGTTATATTATCGTTCTGTACATTGTTACGAACCCGAAACTGGCTTTGGTTCGAAAATCATCCCTTATGTAACGATGGTACATGCAATTGTTGAAGAAGCCACGTTCGTCTCTCCCTCTTAGTGGGAAGTAGGCATCCCTTAAACTGCATGTTCAACCCTTAAACGTGGTTTGTTTTGGGAAAAATTTGCACAGCATGTACAGATAGCCTTGTACTTTCGATTGGCATCCTAAAAAAAATTTTTTTTAATTTGACCATTTTCGTGATAAATCAACGATGGTTAACCCACGGTTTTTTTTGGCGAAAAATCTTTTTGTTTCGAAATCGAAAAAGATTGTTATATTATCGTTCTGTACATTGTTACGAACCCGAAACTGGCTTTGGTTCGAAAATCATCCCTTATGTAACGATGGTACATGCAATTGTTGAAGAAGCCACGTTCGTCTCTCCCTCTTAGTGGGAAGTAGGCATCCCTTAAACTGCATGTTCAACCCTTAAACGTGGTTTGTTTTGGGAAAAATTTGCACAGCATGTACAGATAGCCTTGTACTTTCGATTGGCATCCTAAAAAAAATTTTTTTTAATTTGACCATTTTCGTGATAAATCAACGATGGTTAACCCACGGTTTTTTTTGGCGAAAAATCTTTTTGTTTCGAAATCGAAAAAGATTGTTATATTATCGTTCTATACATTGTTACGAACCCGAAACTGGCTTTGGTTCGAAAATCATCCCTTATGTAACGATGGTACATGCAATTGTTGATGAAGCCACGTTCGTCTCTCCCTCTTAGTGGGAAGTAGGCATCCCTTAAACTGCATGTTCAACCCTTAAACGTGGTTTGTTTTGGAAAAAATTTGCACAGCATGTACAGATAGCCTTGTACTTTCGATTGGCATCCTAAAAAAAATTTTTTTTAATTTGACCATTTTCGTGATAAATCAACGATGGTTAACCCACGGTTTTTTTTGGCGAAAAATCTTTTTGTTTCGAAATCGAAAAAGATTGTTATATTATCGTTCTGTACATTGTAACGAACCCGAAACTGGCTTTGGTTCGAAAATCATCCCTTATGTAACGATGGTACATGCAATTGTTGATGAAGCCACGTTCGTCTCTCCCTCTTAGTGGGAAGTAGGCATCCCTTAAACTGCATGTTCAACCCTTAAACGTGGTTTGTTTTTGGAAAAATTTGCACTGCATGTACAGATAGCCTAGTACTTTCGAATGGCATCCTAAAAAAATTTTTTTTTAATTTGACCATTTTCGTGATAAATCAACGATGGTTAACCCACGGTTTTTTTTGGCGAAAAATCTTTTTGTTTCGAAATCGAAAAAGATTGTTATATTATCGTTCTACACATTGTTACGAACCCGAAACTGGCTTTGGTTCGAAAATCATCCCTTATGTAACGATGGTACATGCAATTGTTGAAGAAGCCACGTTCGTCTCTCCCTCTTAGTGGGAAGTAGGCATCCCTTAAACTGCCTGTTCATCCCTTAAACGTGGTTTGTTTGGGGAAAAATTTGCACAGCATGTACAGATAGCCTTGTACTTTCGATTGGCATCCTAAAAATTTTTTTTTTTAATTTGACCATTTTCGTGATAAATAAACGATGGTTAACCCACGGTTTTTTTTGGCGAAAAATCTTTTTGTTTCGAAATCGAAAAAGATTGTTATATTATCGTTCTGTACATTGTTACGAACCCGAAACTGGCTTTGGTTCGAAAATCATCCCTTATGTAACGATGGTACAAGCAATTGTTGAAGAAGCCACGTTCGTCTCTCCCTCTTAGTGGGAAGTAGGCATCCCTTAAACTGCCTGTTCATCCCTTAAACGTGGTTTGTTTGGGGAAAAATTTGCACAGCATGTACAGATAGCCTTGTACTTTCGATTGGCATCCTAAAAAAAATTTTTTTTAATTTGACCATTTTCGTGATAAATCAACGATGGTTAACCCACGGTTTTTTTTGGCGAAAAATCTTTTTGTTTCGAAATCGAAAAAGATTGTTATATTATCGTTCTGTACATTGTTACGAACCCGAAACTGGCTTTGGTTCGAAAATCATCCCTTATGTAACGATGGTACATGCAATTGTTGAAGAAGCCACGTTCGTCTCTCCCTCTTAGTGGGAAGTAGGCATCCCTTAAACTGCATGTTCAACCCTTAAACGTGGTTTGTTTTGGGAAAAATTTGCACAGCATGTACAGATAGCCTTGTACTTTCGATTGGCATCCTAAAAAAAATTTTTTTTAATTTGACCATTTTCGTGATAAATCAACGATGGTTAACCCACGGTTTTTTTTGGCGAAAAATCTTTTTGTTTCGAAATCGAAAAAGATTGTTATATTATCGTTCTATACATTGTTACGAACCCGAAACTGGCTTTGGTTCGAAAATCATCCCTTATGTAACGATGGTACATGCAATTGTTGATGAAGCCACGTTCGTCTCTCCCTCTTAGTGGGAAGTAGGCATCCCTTAAACTGCATGTTCAACCCTTAAACGTGGTTTGTTTTGGGAAAAATTTGCACAGCATGTACAGATAGCCTTGTACTTTCGATTGGCATCCTAAAAAAAATTTTTTTTAATTTGACCATTTTCGTGATAAATCAACGATGGTTAACCCACGGTTTTTTTTGGCGAAAAATCTTTTTGTTTCGAAATCGAAAAAGATTGTTATATTATCGTTCTGTACATTGTTACGAACCCGAAACTGGCTTTGGTTCGAAAATCATCCCTTATGTAACGATGGTACATGCAATTGTTGAAGATGCCACGTTCGTCTCTCCCTCTTAGTGGGAAGTAGGCATCCCTTAAACTGCATGTTCAACCCTTAAACGTGGTTTGTTTTTGGAAAAATTTGCACTGCATGTACAGATAGCCTAGTACTTTCGAATGGCATCCTAAAAAAAATTTTTTTTAATTTGACCATTTTCGTGATAAATCAACGATGGTTAACCCACGGTTTTTTTTGGCGAAAAATCTTTTTGTTTCGAAATCGAAAAAGATTGTTATATTATCGTTCTATACATTGTTACGAACCCGAAACTGGCTTTGGTTCGAAAATCATCCCTTATGTAACGATGGTACATGCAATTGTTGAAGAAGCCACGTTCGTCTCTCCCTCTTAGTGGGAAGTAGGCATCCCTTAAACTGCCTGTTCATCCCTTAAACGTGGTTTGTTTGGGGAAAAATTTGCACAGCATGTACAGATAGCCTTGTACTTTCGATTGGCATCCTAAAAAAAATTTTTTTTAATTTGACCATTTTCGGTAAAAATCAACGATGGTAAACCCACGGTTTTTTTTGGCGGAAAATCTTTTTGTTTCGAAATCGAAAAAGATTGTTATATTATCGTTCTGTACATTGTTACGAACCCGAAACTGGCTTTGGTTCGAAAATCATCCCTTATGTAACGATGGTACATGCAATTGTTGAAGAAGCCACGATCGTCTCTCCCTCTTAGTGGGAAGTAGGCATCCCTTAAACTGCATGTTCAACCCTTAAACGTGGTTTGTTTTGGGAAAAATTTGCACAGCATGTACAGATAGCCTTGTACTTTCGATTGGCATCCTAAAAAAAATTTTTTTTAATTTGACCATTTTCGTGATAAATCAACGATGGTTAACCCACGGTTTTTTTTGGCGAAAAATCTTTTTGTTTCGAAATCGAAAAAGATTGTTATATTATCGTTCTATACATTGTTACGAACCCGAAACTGGCTTTGGTTAGAAAATCATCCCTTATGTAACGATGGTACATGCAATTGTTGAAGAAGCCACGTTCGTCTCTCCCTCTTAGTGGGAAGTAGGCATCCCTTAAACTGCATGTTCAACCCTTAAACGTGGTTTGTTTTGGGAAAAATTTGCACAGCATGTACAGATAGCCTTGTACTTTCGATTGGCATCCTAAAAAAAATTTTTTTTAATTTGACCATTTTCGTGAAAAATCAACGATGGTTAACCCACGGTTTTTTTTGGCGAAAAATCTTTTTGTTTCGAAATCGAAAAAGATTGTTATATTATCGTTCTATACATTGTTACGAACCAGAAACTGGCTTTGGTTCGAAAATCATCCCTTATGTAACGATGGTACATGCAATTGTTGAAGAAGCCACGTTCGTCTCTCCCTCTTAGTGGGAAGTAGGCATCCCTTAAACTGCCTGTTCATCCCTTAAACGTGGTTTGTTTGGGGAAAAATTTGCACAGCATGTACAGATAGCCTTGTACTTTCGATTGGCATCCTAAAAAAAATTTTTTTTAATTAGACCATTTTCGTGATAAATCAACGATGGTTAACCCACGGTTTTTTTTGGCGAAAAATCTTTTTGATTCGAAATCGAAAAAGATTGTTATATTATCGTTCTATACATTGTTACGAACCCGAAACTGGCTTTGGTTCGAAAATCATCCCTTATGTAACGATGGTACATGCAATTGTTGAAGAAGCCACGTTCGTCTCTCCCTCTTAGTGGGAAGTAGGCATCCCTTAAACTGCCTGTTCATCCCTTAAACGTGGTTTGTTTGGGGAAAAATTTGCACAGCATGTACAGATAGCCTTGTACTTTCGATTGGCATCCTAAAAAAAATTTTTTTTAATTTGACCATTTTCGGTAAAAATCAACGATGGTTAACCCAAGGGTTTTTTTTGGCGAAAAATCTTTTTGTTTCGAAATCGAAAAAGATTGTTATATTATCGTTCTATACATTGTTACGAACCCGAAACTGGCTTTGGTTCGAAAATCATCCCTTATGTAACGATGGTACATGCAATTGTTGAAGAAGCCACGTTCGTCTCTCCCTCTTAGTGGGAAGTAGGCATCCCTTAAACTGCCTGTTCATCCCTTAAACGTGGTTTGTTTGGGGAAAAATTTGCACAGCATGTACAGATAGCCTTGTACTTTCGATTGGCATCCTAAAAAAAATTTTTTTTAATTTGACCATTTTCGGTAAAAATCAACGATGGTTAACCCACGGTTTTTTTTGGCGAAAAATCATTTTGTTTCGAAATCGAAAAAGATTGTTATATTATCGTTCTATACATTGTTACGAACCCGAAACTGCCTTTGGTTCGAAAATCATCCCTTATGTAACGATGGTACATGCAATTGTTGAAGAAGCTACGTTCGTCTCTCCCTCTTAGTGGGAAGTAGGCATCCCTTAAACTGCCTGTTCATCCCTTAAACGTGGTTTGTTTGGGGAAAAATTTGCACAGCACGTACAGATAGCCTTGTACTTTCGATTGGCATCCTAAAAAAAATTTTTTTTAATTTGACCATTTTCGTGATAAATCAACGATGGTTAACCCACGGTTTTTTTTGGCGAAAAATCTTTTTGTTTCGAAATCGAAAAAGATTGTTATATTATCGTTCTGTACATTGTTACGAACCCGAAACTGGCTTTGGTTCGAAAATCATCCCTTATGTAACGATGGTACATGCAATTGTTGAAGAAGCCACGTTCGTCTCTCCCTCTTAGTGGGAAGTAGGCATCCCTTAAACTGCATGTTCAACCCTTAAACGTGGTTTGTTTTGGGAAAAATTTGCACAGCATGTACAGATAGCCTTGTACTTTCGATTGGCATCCTAAAAAAAATTTTTTTTAATTTGACCATTTTCGTGATAAATCAACGATGGTTAACCCACGGTTTTTTTTGGCGAAAAATCTTTTTGTTTCGAAATCGAAAAAGATTGTTATATTATCGTTCTATACATTGTTACGAACCCGAAACTGGCTTTGGTTCGAAAATCATCCCTTATGTAACGATGGTACATGCAATTGTTGATGAAGCCACGTTCGTCTCTCCCTCTTAGTGGGAAGTAGGCATCCCTTAAACTGCATGTTCAACCCTTAAACGTGGTTTGTTTTGGGAAAAATTTGCACAGCATGTACAGATAGCCTTGTACTTTCGATTGGCATCCTAAAAAAAATTTTTTTTAATTTGACCATTTTCGTGATAAATCAACGATGGTTAACCCACGGTTTTTTTTGGCGAAAAATCTTTTTGTTTCGAAATCGAAAAAGATTGTTATATTATCGTTCTGTACATTGTTACGAACCCGAAACTGGCTTTGGTTCGAAAATCATCCCTTATGTAACGATGGTACATGCAATTGTTGAAGATGCCACGTTCGTCTCTCCCTCTTAGTGGGAAGTAGGCATCCCTTAAACTGCATGTTCAACCCTTAAACGTGGTTTGTTTTTGGAAAAATTTGCACTGCATGTACAGATAGCCTAGTACTTTCGAATGGCATCCTAAAAAAAATTTTTTTTAATTTGACCATTTTCGTGATAAATCAACGATGGTTAACCCACGGTTTTTTTTGGCGAAAAATCTTTTTGTTTCGAAATCGAAAAAGATTGTTATATTATCGTTCTGTACATTGTTACGAACCCGAAACTGGCTTTGGTTCGAAAATCATCCCTTATGTAACGATGGTACATGCAATTGTTGATGAAGCCACGTTCGTCTCTCCCTCTTAGTGGGAAGTAGGCATCCCTTAAACTGCATGTTCAACCCTTAAACGTGGTTTGTTTTTGGAAAAATTTGCACTGCATGTACAGATAGCCTAGTACTTTCGAATGGCATCCTAAAAAAAATTTTTTTTAATTTGACCATTTTCGTGATAAATCAACGATGGTTAACCCACGGTTTTTTTTGGCGAAAAATCTTTTTGTTTCGAAATCGAAAAAGATTGTTATATTATCGTTCTATACATTGTTACGAACCCGAAACTGGCTTTGGTTCGAAAATCATCCCTTATGTAACGATGGTACATGCAATTGTTGAAGAAGCCACGTTCGTCTCTCCCTCTTAGTGGGAAGTAGGCATCCCTTAAACTGCCTGTTCATCCCTTAAACGTGGTTTGTTTGGGGAAAAATTTGCACAGCATGTACAGATAGCCTTGTACTTTCGATTGGCATCCTAAAAAAAATTTTTTTTAATTTGACCATTTTCGGTAAAAATCAACGATGGTTAACCCACGGTTTTTTTTGGCGGAAAATCTTTTTGTTTCGAAATCGAAAAAGATTGTTATATTATCGTTCTGTACATTGTTACGAACCCGAAACTGGCTTTGGTTCGAAAATCATCCCTTATGTAACGATGGTACATGCAATTGTTGAAGAAGCCACGATCGTCTCTCCCTCTTAGTGGGAAGTAGGCATCCCTTAAACTGCATGTTCAACCCTTAAACGTGGTTTGTTTTGGGAAAAATTTGCACAGCATGTACAGATAGCCTTGTACTTTCGATTGGCATCCTAAAAAAAATTTTTTTTAATTTGACCATTTTCGTGATAAATCAACGATGGTTAACCCACGGTTTTTTTTGGCGAAAAATCTTTTTGTTTCGAAATCGAAAAAGATTGTTATATTATCGTTCTATACATTGTTACGAACCCGAAACTGGCTTTGGTTAGAAAATCATCCCTTATGTAACGATGGTACATGCAATTGTTGAAGAAGCCACGTTCGTCTCTCCCTCTTAGTGGGAAGTAGGCATCCCTTAAACTGCATGTTCAACCCTTAAACGTGGTTTGTTTTGGGAAAAATTTGCACAGCATGTACAGATAGCCTTGTACTTTCGATTGGCATCCTAAAAAAAATTTTTTTTAATTTGAACATTTTCGTGAAAAATCAACGATGGTTAACCCACGGTTTTTTTTGGCGAAAAATCTTTTTGTTTCGAAATCGAAAAAGATTGTTATATTATCGTTCTATACATTGTTACGAACCAGAAACTGGCTTTGGTTCGAAAATCATCCCTTATGTAACGATGGTACATGCAATTGTTGAAGAAGCCACGTTCGTCTCTCCCTCTTAGTGGGAAGTAGGCATCCCTTAAACTGCCTGTTCATCCCTTAAACGTGGTTTGTTTGGGGAAAAATTTGCACAGCATGTACAGATAGCCTTGTACTTTCGATTGGCATCCTAAAAAATTTTTTTTTTAATTTGACCATTTTCGGTAAAAATCAACGATGGTTAACCCAAGGGTTTTTTTTGGCGAAAAATCATTTTGTTTCGAAATCGAAAAAGATTGTTATATTATCGTTCTATACATTGTTACGAACCCGAAACTGCCTTTGGTTCGAAAATCATCCCTTATGTAACGATGGTACATGCAATTGTTGAAGAAGCTACGTTCGTCTCTCCCTCTTAGTGGGAAGTAGGCATCCCTTAAACTGCCTGTTCATCCCTTAAACGTGGTTTGTTTGGGGAAAAATTTGCACAGCACGTACAGATAGCCTTGTACTTTCGATTGGCATCCTAAAAAAATTTTTTTTTAATTTGACCATTTTCGTGATAAATCAACGATGGTTAACCCACGGTTTTTTTTGGCGAAAAATCTTTTTGTTTCGAAATCGAAAAAGATTGTTATATTATCGTTCTATACATTGTTACGAACGCGAAACTGGCTTTGGTTCGAAAATCATCCCTTATGTAACGATGGTACATGCAATTGTTGAAGAAGCCACGTTCGTCTCTCCCTCTTAGTGGGAAGTAGGCATCCCTTAAACTGCATGTTCAACCCTTAAACGTGGTTTGTTTTGGGAAAAATTTGCACAGCATGTACAGATAGCCTTGTACTTTCGATTGGCATCCTAAAAAAAATTTTTTTTAATTTGACCATTTTCGTGATAAATCAACGATGGTTAACCCACGGTTTTTTTTGGCGAAAAATCTTTTTGTTTCGAAATCGAAAAAGATTGTTATATTATCGTTCTATACATTGTTACGAACGCGAAACTGGCTTTGGTTCGAAAATCATCCCTTATGTAACGATGGTACATGCAATTGTTGAAGAAGCCACGTTCGTCTCTCCCTCTTAGTGGGAAGTAGGCATCCCTTAAACTGTCTGTTCATCCCTTAAACGTGGTTTGTTTGGGGAAAAATTTGCACAGCATGTACAGATAGCCTTGTACTTTCGATTGGCATCCTAAAAAAAATTTTTTTTAATTTGACCATTTTCGGTAAAAATCAACGATGGTTAACCCACGGTTTTTTTTGGCGAAAAATCTTTTTGTTTCGAAATCGAAAAAGATTGTTATATTATCGTTCTGTACATTGTTACGAACCCGAAACTGGCTTTGGTTCGAAAATCATCCCTTATGTAACGATGGTACATGCAATTGTTGAAGATGCCACGTTCGTCTCTCCCTCTTAGTGGGAAGTAGGCATCCCTTAAACTGCATGTTCAACCCTTAAACGTGGTTTGTTTTGGGAAAAATTTGCACAGCATGTACAGATAGCCTTGTACTTTCGATTGGCATCCTAAAAAAAATTTTTTTTAATTTGACCATTTTCGTGATAAATCAACGATGGTTAACCCACGGTTTTTTTTGGCGAAAAATCTTTTTGTTTCGAAATCGAAAAAGATTGTTATATTATCGTTCTATACATTGTTACGAACGCGAAACTGGCTTTGGTTCGAAAATCATCCCTTATGTAACGATGGTACATGCAATTGTTGAAGAAGCCACGTTCGTCTCTCCCTCTTAGTGGGAAGTAGGCATCCCTTAAACTGTCTGTTCATCCCTTAAACGTGGTTTGTTTGGGGAAAAATTTGCACAGCATGTACAGATAGCCTTGTACTTTCGATTGGCATCCTAAAAAAAATTTTTTTTAATTTGACCATTTTCGGTAAAAATCAACGATGGTTAACCCACGGTTTTTTTTGGCGAAAAATCTTTTTGTTTCGAAATCGAAAAAGATTGTTATATTATCGTTCTGTACATTGTTACGAACCCGAAACTGGCTTTGGTTCGAAAATCATCCCTTATGTAACGATGGTACATGCAATTGTTGAAGATGCCACGTTCGTCTCTCCCTCTTAGTGGGAAGTAGGCATCCCTTAAACTGCCTGTTCATCCCTTAAACGTGGTTTGTTTGGGGAAAAATTTGCACAGCATGTACAGATAGCCTTGTACTTTCGATTGGCATCCTAAAAAAAATTTTTTTTAATTTGACCATTTTCGTGATAAATCAACGATGGTTAACCCACGGTTTTTTTTGGCGAAAAATCTTTTTGTTTCGAAATCGAAAAAGATTGTTATATTATCGTTCTATACATTGTTACGAACGCGAAACTGGCTTTGGTTCGAAAATCATCCCTTATGTAACGATGGTACATGCAATTGTTGAAGAAGCCACGTTCGTCTCTCCCTCTTAGTGGGAAGTAGGCATCCCTTAAACTGCATGTTCAACCCTTAAACGTGGTTTGTTTTGGGAAAAATTTGCACAGCATGTACAGATAGCCTTGTACTTTCGATTGGCATCCTAAAAAAAATTTTTTTTAATTTGACCATTTTCGTGATAAATCAACGATGGTTAACCCACGGTTTTTTTTGGCGAAAAATCTTTTTGTTTCGAAATCGAAAAAGATTGTTATATTATCGTTCTATACATTGTTACGAACGCGAAACTGGCTTTGGTTCGAAAATCATCCCTTATGTAACGATGGTACATGCAATTGTTGAAGATGCCACGTTCGTCTCTCCCTCTTAGTGGGAAGTAGGCATCCCTTAAACTGCATGTTCAACCCTTAAACGTGGTTTGTTTTTGGAAAAATTTGCACTGCATGTACAGATAGCCTAGTACTTTCGAATGGCATCCTAAAAAAAATTTTTTTTAATTTGACCATTTTCGTGATAAATCAACGATGGTTAACCCACGGTTTTTTTTGGCGAAAAATCTTTTTGTTTCGAAATCGAAAAAGATTGTTATATTATCGTTCTATACATTGTTACGAACCCGAAACTGGCTTTGGTTCGAAAATCATCCCTTATGTAACGATGGTACATGCAATTGTTGAAGAAGCCACGTTCGTCTCTCCCTCTTAGTGGGAAGTAGGCATCCCTTAAACTGCCTGTTCATCCCTTAAACGTGGTTTGTTTGGGGAAAAATTTGCACAGCATGTACAGATAGCCTTGTACTTTCGATTGGCATCCTAAAAAAATTTTTTTTTAATTTGACCATTTTCGGTAAAAATCAACGATGGTTAACCCACGGTTTTTTTTGGCGGAAAATCTTTTTGTTTCGAAATCGAAAAAGATTGTTATATTATCGTTCTGTACATTGTTACGAACCCGAAACTGGCTTTGGTTCGAAAATCATCCCTTATGTAACGATGGTACATGCAATTGTTGAAGAAGCCACGTTCGTCTCTCCCTCTTAGTGGGAAGTAGGCATCCCTTAAACTGCCTGTTCATCCCTTAAACGTGGTTTGTTTGGGGAAAAATTTGCACAGCATGTACAGATAGCCTTGTACTTTCGATTGGCATCCTAAAAAAAATTTTTTTTAATTTGACCATTTTCGGTAAAAATCAACGATGGTAAACCCACGGTTTTTTTTGGCGGAAAATCTTTTTGTTTCGAAATCGAAAAAGATTGTTATATTATCGTTCTGTACATTGTTACGAACCCGAAACTGGTTTTGGTTCGAAAATCATCCCTTATGTAACGATGGTACATGCAATTGTTGAAGAAGCCACGATCGTCTCTCCCTCTTAGTGGGAAGTAGGCATCCCTTAAACTGCATGTTCAACCCTTAAACGTGGTTTGTTTTGGGAAAAATTTGCACAGCATGTACAGATAGCCTTGTACTTTCGATTGGCATCCTAAAAAAAATTTTTTTTAATTTGACCATTTTCGTGATAAATCAACGATGGTTAACCCACGGTTTTTTTTGGCGAAAAATCTTTTTGTTTCGAAATCGAAAAAGATTGTTATATTATCGTTCTATACATTGTTACGAACCCGAAACTGGCTTTGGTTAGAAAATCATCCCTTATGTAACGATGGTACATGCAATTGTTGAAGAAGCCACGTTCGTCTCTCCCTCTTAGTGGGAAGTAGGCATCCCTTAAACTGCATGTTCAACCCTTAAACGTGGTTTGTTTTGGGAAAAATTTGCACAGCATGTACAGATAGCCTTGTACTTTCGATTGGCATCCTAAAAAAAATTTTTTTTAATTTGACCATTTTCGTGAAAAATCAACGATGGTTAACCCACGGTTTTTTTTGGCGAAAAATCTTTTTGATTCGAAATCGAAAAAGATTGTTATATTATCGTTCTATACATTGTTACGAACCCGAAACTGGCTTTGGTTCGAAAATCATCCCTTATGTAACGATGGTACATGCAATTGTTGAAGAAGCCACGTTCGTCTCTCCCTCTTAGTGGGAAGTAGGCATCCCTTAAACTGCCTGTTCATCCCTTAAACGTGGTTTGTTTGGGGAAAAATTTGCACAGCATGTACAGATAGCCTTGTACTTTCGATTGGCATCCTAAAAAAAATTTTTTTTAATTTGACCATTTTCGGTAAAAATCAACGATGGTTAACCCAAGGGTTTTTTTTGGCGAAAAATCTTTTTGTTTCGAAATCGAAAAAGATTGTTATATTATCGTTCTATACATTGTTACGAACCCGAAACTGGCTTTGGTTCGAAAATCATCCCTTATGTAACGATGGTACATGCAATTGTTGAAGAAGCCACGTTCGTCTCTCCCTCTTAGTGGGAAGTAGGCATCCCTTAAACTGCCTGTTCATCCCTTAAACGTGGTTTGTTTGGGGAAAAATTTGCACAGCATGTACAGATAGCCTTGTACTTTCGATTGGCATCCTAAAAAAAATTTTTTTTAATTTGACCATTTTCGGTAAAAATCAACGATGGTTAACCCAAGGGTTTTTTTTGGCGAAAAATCATTTTGTTTCGAAATCGAAAAAGATTGTTATATTATCGTTCTATACATTGTTACGAACCCGAAACTGCCTTTGGTTCGAAAATCATCCCTTATGTAACGATGGTACATGCAATTGTTGAAGAAGCTACGTTCGTCTCTCCCTCTTAGTGGGAAGTAGGCATCCCTTAAACTGCCTGTTCATCCCTTAAACGTGGTTTGTTTGGGGAAAAATTTGCACAGCACGTACAGATAGCCTTGTACTTTCGATTGGCATCCTAAAAAAATTTTTTTTTAATTTGACCATTTTCGTGATAAATCAACGATGGTTAACCCACGGTTTTTTTTGGCGAAAAATCTTTTTGTTTCGAAATCGAAAAAGATTGTTATATTATCGTTCTATACATTGTTACGAACGCGAAACTGGCTTTGGTTCGAAAATCATCCCTTATGTAACGATGGTACATGCAATTGTTGAAGAAGCCACGTTCGTCTCTCCCTCTTAGTGGGAAGTAGGCATCCCTTAAACTGCCTGTTCATCCCTTAAACGTGGTTTGTTTGGGGAAAAATTTGCACAGCATGTACAGATAGCCTTGTACTTTCGATTGGCATCCTAAAAAAAATTTTTTTTAATTTGACCATTTTCGGTAAAAATCAACGATGGTTAACCCACGGTTTTTTTTGGCGAAAAATCTTTTTGTTACGAAATCGAAAAAGATTGTTATATTATCGTTCTGTACATTGTTACGAACCCGAAACTGGCTTTGGTTCGAAAATCATCCCTTATGTAACGATGGTACATGCAATTGTTGAAGATGCCACGTTCGTCTCTCCCTCTTAGTGGGAAGTAGGCATCCCTTAAACTGCCTGTTCATCCCTTAAACGTGGTTTGTTTGGGGAAAAATTTGCACAGCATGTACAGATAGCCTTGTACTTTCGATTGGCATCCTAAAAAAAATTTTTTTTAATTTGACCATTTTCGTGATAAATCAACGATGGTTAACCCACGGTTTTTTTTGGCGAAAAATCTTTTTGTTTCGAAATCGAAAAAGATTGTTATATTATCGTTCTATACATTGTTACGAACGCGAAACTGGCTTTGGTTCGAAAATCATCCCTTATGTAACGATGGTACATGCAATTGTTGAAGAAGCCACGTTCGTCTCTCCCTCTTAGTGGGAAGTAGGCATCCCTTAAACTGCCTGTTCATCCCTTAAACGTGGTTTGTTTGGGGAAAAATTTGCACAGCATGTACAGATAGCCTTGTACTTTCGATTGGCATCCTAAAAAAAATTTTTTTTAATTTGACCATTTTCGGTAAAAATCAACGATGGTTAACCCACGGTTTTTTTTGGCGAAAAATCTTTTTGTTTCGAAATCGAAAAAGATTGTTATATTATCGTTCTGTACATTGTTACGAACCCGAAACTGGCTTTGGTTCGAAAATCATCCCTTATGTAACGATGGTACATGCAATTGTTGAAGATGCCACGTTCGTCTCTCCCTCTTAGTGGGAAGTAGGCATCCCTTAAACTGCCTGTTCATCCCTTAAACGTGGTTTGTTTGGGGAAAAATTTGCACAGCATGTACAGATAGCCTTGTACTTTCGATTGGCATCCTAAAAAAAATTTTTTTTAATTTGACCATTTTCGTGATAAATCAACGATGGTTAACCCACGGTTTTTTTTGGCGAAAAATCTTTTTGTTTCGAAATCGAAAAAGATTGTTATATTATCGTTCTATACATTGTTACGAACGCGAAACTGGCTTTGGTTCGAAAATCATCCCTTATGTAACGATGGTACATGCAATTGTTGAAGATGCCACGTTCGTCTCTCCCTCTTAGTGGGAAGTAGGCATCCCTTAAACTGCATGTTCAACCCTTAAACGTGGTTTGTTTTGGGAAAAATTTGCACAGCATGTACAGATAGCCTTGTACTTTCGATTGGCATCCTAAAAAAAATTTTTTTTAATTTGACCATTTTCGGTAAAAATCAACGATGGTTAACCCACGGTTTTTTTTGGCGAAAAATCTTTTTGTTTCGAAATCGAAAAAGATTGTTATATTATCGTTCTGTACATTGTTACGAACCCGAAACTGGCTTTGGTTCGAAAATCATCCCTTATGTAACGATGGTACATGCAATTGTTGAAGATGCCACGTTCGTCTCTCCCTCTTAGTGGGAAGTAGGCATCCCTTAAACTGCCTGTTCATCCCTTAAACGTGGTTTGTTTGGGGAAAAATTTGCACAGCATGTACAGATAGCCTTGTACTTTCGATTGGCATCCTAAAAAAAAATTTTTTTTAATTTGACCATTTTCGTGATAAATCAACGATGGTTAACCCACGGTTTTTTTTGGCGGAAAATCTTTTTGTTTCGAAATCGAAAAACATTGTTATATTATCGTTCTATACATTGTTACGAACGCGAAACTGGCTTTGGTTCGAAAATCATCCCTTATGTAACGATGGTACATGCAATTGTTGAAGATGCCACGTTCGTCTCTCCCTCTTAGTGGGAAGTAGGCATCCCTTAAACTGCCTGTTCATCCCTTAAACGTGGATTGTTTGGGGAAAAATTTGCACAGCATGTACAGATAGCCTTGTACTTTCGATTGGCATCCTAAAAAAAATTTTTTTTAATTTGACCATTTTCGTGATAAATCAACGATGGTTAACCCACGGTTTTTTATGGCGAAAAATCTTTTTGTTTCGAAATCGAATTAGATTGTTATATTATCGTTCTATACATTGTTACGAACGCGAAACTGGCTTTGGTTCGAAAATCATCCCTTATGTAACGATGGTACATGCAATTGTTGAAGAAGCCACGTTCGTCTCTCCCTCTTAGTGGGAAGTAGGCATCCCTTAAACTGCCTGTTCATCCCTTAAACGTGGTTTGTTTGGAGAAAAATTTGCACAGCATGTACAGATAGCCTTGTACTTTCGATTGGCATCCTAAAAAAAATTTTTTTTAATTAGACCATTTTCGTGATAAATCAACGATGGTTAACCCACGGTTTTTTATGGCGAAAAATCTTTTTGTTTCGAAATCGAATTAGATTGTTATATTATCGTTCTATACATTGTTACGAACGCGAAACTGGCTTTGGTTCGAAAATCATCCCTTATGTAACGATGGTACATGCAATTGTTGAAGAAGCCACGTTCGTCTCTCCCTCTTAGTGGGAAGTAGGCATCCCTTAAACTGCCTGTTCATCCCTTAAACGTGGTTTGTTTGGGGAAAAATTTGCACAGCATGTACAGATAGCCTTGTACTTTCGATTGGCATCCTAAAAAAAATTTTTTTTAATTTGACCATTTTCGTGATAAATCAACGATGGTTAACCCACGGTTTTTTTTGGCGAAAAATCTTTTTGTTTCGAAATCGAAAAAGATTGTTATATTATCGTTCTATACATTGTTACGAACGCGAAACAGGCTTTGGTTCGAAAATCATCCCTTATGTAACGATGGTACATGCAATTGTTGAAGAAGCCACGTTCGTCTCTCCCTCTTAGTGGGAAGTAGGCATCCCTTAAACTGCCAGTTCATCCCTTAAACGTGGTTTGTTTGGGGAAAAATTTGCACAGCATGTACAGATAGCCTTGTACTTTCGATTGGCATCCAAAAAAAAATTTTTTTTAATTTGACCATTTTCGTGAAAAATCCACGATGGTTAACCCACGGTTTTTTTTGGCGAAAAATCTTTTTGTTTCGAAATCGAAAAAGATTGTTATATTATCGTTCTATACATTGTTACGAACGCGAAACTGGCTTTGGTTCGAAAATCATCCCTTATGTAACGATGGTACATGCAATTGTTGAAGATGCCACGTTCGTCTCTCCCTCTTAGTGGGAAGTAGGCATCCCTTAAACTGCCTGTTCATCCCTTAAACGTGGTTTGTTTGGGGAAAAATTTGCACAGCATGTACAGATAGCCTTGTACTTTCGATTGGCATCCTAAAAAAAATTTTTTTTAATTTGACCATTTTCGTGATAAATCAACGATGGTTAACCCACGGTTTTTTTTGGCGGAAAATCTTTTTGTTTCGAAATCGAAAAACATTGTTATATTATCGTTCTATACATTGTTACGAACGCGAAACTGGCTTTGGTTCGAAAATCATCCCTTATGTAACGATGGTACATGCAATTGTTGAAGAAGCCACGTTCGTCTCTCCCTCTTAGTGGGAAGTAGGCATCCCTTAAACTGCCTGTTCATCCCTTAAACGTGGTTTGTTTGGAGAAAAATTTGCACAGCATGTACAGATAGCCTTGTACTTTCGATTGGCATCCTAAAAAAAATTTTTTTTAATTAGACCATTTTCGTGATAAATCAACGATGGTTAACCCACGGTTTTTTATGGCGAAAAATCTTTTTGTTTCGAAATCGAATTAGATTGTTATATTATCGTTCTATACATTGTTACGAACGCGAAACTGGCTTTGGTTCGAAAATCATCCCTTATGTAACGATGGTACATGCAATTGTTGAAGAAGCCACGTTCGTCTCTCCCTCTTAGTGGGAAGTAGGCATCCCTTAAACTGCCTGTTCATCCCTTAAACGTGGTTTGTTTGGGGAAAAATTTGCACAGCATGTACAGATAGCCTTGTACTTTCGATTGGCATCCTAAAAAAAATTTTTTTTAATTTGACCATTTTCGTGATAAATCAACGATGGTTAACCCAAGGGTTTTTTTTGGCGAAAAATCATTTTGTTTCGAAATCGAAAAAGATTGTTATATTATCGTTCTATACATTGTTACGAACCCGAAACTGCCTTTGGTTCGAAAATCATCCCTTATGTAACGATGGTACATGCAATTGTTGAAGAAGCCACGTTCGTCTCTCCCTCTTAGTGGGAAGTAGGCATCCCTTAAACTGCCAGTTCATCCCTTAAACGTGGTTTGTTTGGGGAAAAATTTGCACAGCATGTACAGATAGCCTTGTACTTTCGATTGGCATCCAAAAAAAAATTTTTTTTAATTTGACCATTTTCGTGAAAAATCCACGATGGTTAACCCACGGTTTTTTTTGGCGAAAAATCTTTTTGTTTCGAAATCGAAAAAGATTGTTATATTATCGTTCTATACATTGTTACGAACGCGAAACTGGCTTTGGTTCGAAAATCATCCCTTATGTAACGATGGTACATGCAATTGTTGAAGATGCCACGTTCGTCTCTCCCTCTTAGTGGGAAGTAGGCATCCCTTAAACTGCCTGTTCATCCCTTAAACGTGGTTTGTTTGGGGAAAAATTTGCACAGCATGTACAGATAGCCTTGTACTTTCGATTGGCATCCTAAAAAATTTTTTTTTTAATTTGACCATTTTCGTGATAAATCAACGATGGTTAACCCACGGTTTTTTTTGGCGGAAAATCTTTTTGTTTCGAAATCGAAAAACATTGTTATATTATCGTTCTATACATTGTTACGAACGCGAAACTGGCTTTGGTTCGAAAATCATCCCTTATGTAACGATGGTATATGCAAATGTTGAAGAAGCCACGTTCGTCTCTCCCTCTTAGTGGGAAGTAGGCATCCCTTAAACTGCCTGTTCATCCCTTAAACGTGGTTTGTTTGGAGAAAAATTTGCACAGCATGTACAGATAGCCTTGTACTTTCGATTGGCATCCTAAAAAAAATTTTTTTTAATTTGACCATTTTCGTGATAAATCAACGATGGTTAACCCACGGTTTTTTATGGCGAAAAATCTTTTTGTTTCGAAATCGAATTAGATTGTTATATTATCGTTCTATACATTGTTACGAACGCGAAACTGGCTTTGGTTCGAAAATCATCCCTTATGTAACGATGGTACATGCAATTGTTGAAGAAGCCACGTTCGTCTCTCCCTCTTAGTGGGAAGTAGGCATCCCTTAAACTGCCTGTTCATCCCTTAAACGTGGTTTGTTTGGGGAAAAATTTGCACAGCATGTACAGATAGCCTTGTACTTTCGATTGGCATCCTAAAACAAATTTTTTTTAATTTGACCATTTTCGTGAAAAATCCACGATGGTTAACCCACGGTTTTTTTTGGCGAAAAATCTTTTTGTTTCGAAATCGAAAAAGATTGTTATATTATCGTTCTATACATTGTTACGAACGCGAAACTGGCTTTGGTTCGAAAATCATCCCTTATGTAACGATGGTACATGCAATTGTTGAAGAAGCCACGTTCGTCTCTCCCTCTTAGTGGGAAGTAGGCATCCCTTAAACTGCCTGTTCATCCCTTAAACGTGGTTTGTTTGGAGAAAAATTTGCACAGCATGTACAGATAGCCTTGTACTTTCGATTGGCATCCTAAAAAAATTTTTTTTTAATTTGACCATTTTCGTGATAAATCAACGATGGTTAACCCACGGTTTTTTTTGGCGGAAAATCTTTTTGTTTCGAAATCGAAAAACATTGTTATATTATCGTTCTATACATTGTTACGAACGCGAAACTGGCTTTGGTTCGAAAATCATCCCTTATGTAACGATGGTACATGCAATTGTTGAAGAAGCCACGTTCGTCTCTCCCTCTTAGTGGGAAGTAGGCATCCCTTAAACTGCCTGTTCATCCCTTAAACGTGGTTTGTTTGGGGAAAAATTTGCACAGCATGTACAGATAGCCTTGTACTTTCGATTGGCATCCTAAAAAAAATTTTTTTTAATTTGACCATTTTCGTGATAAATCAACGATGGTTAACCCACGGTTTTTTATGGCGAAAAATCTTTTTGTTTCGAAATCGAAAAATATTGTTATATTATCGTTCTATACATTGTTACGAACGCGAAACTGGCTTTGGTTCGAAAATCATCCCTTATGTAACGATGGTACATGCAATTGTTGAAGAAGCCACGTTCGTCTCTCCCTCTTAGTGGGAAGTAGGCATCCCTTAAACTGCCTGTTCATCCCTTAAACGTGGTTTGTTTGGAGAAAAATTTGCACAGCATGTACAGATAGCCTTGTACTTTCGATTGGCATCCTAAAAAAAATTTTTTTTAATTTGACCATTTTCGTGATAAATCAACGATGGTTAACCCACGGTTTTTTATGGCGAAAAATCTTTTTGTTTCGAAATCGAATTAGATTGTTATATTATCGTTCTATACATTGTTACGAACGCGAAACTGGCTTTGGTTCGAAAATCATCCCTTATGTAACGATGGTACATGCAATTGTTGAAGAAGCCACGTTCGTCTCTCCCTCTTAGTGGGAAGTAGGCATCCCTTAAACTGCCTGTTCATCCCTTAAACGTGGTTTGTTTGGGGAAAAATTTGCACAGCATGTACAGATAGCCTTGTACTTTCGATTGGCATCCTAAAAAAAATTTTTTTTAATTTGACCATTTTCGTGATAAATCAACGATGGTTAACCCACGGTTTTTTTTGGCGGAAAATCTTTTTGTTTCGAAATCGAAAAACATTGTTATATTATCGTTCTATACATTGTTACGAACGCGAAACTGGCTTTGGTTCGAAAATCATCCCTTATGTAACGATGGTATATGCAATTGTTGAAGAAGCCACGTTCGTCTCTCCCTCTTAGTGGGAAGTAGGCATCCCTTAAACTGCCTGTTCATCCCTTAAACGTGGTTTGTTTGGAGAAAAATTTGCACAGCATGTACAGATAGCCTTGTACTTTCGATTGGCATCCTAAAAAAAATTTTTTTTAATTTGACCATTTTCGTGATAAATCAACGATGGTTAACCCACGGTTTTTTATGGCGAAAAATCTTTTTGTTTCGAAATCGAATGAGATTGTTATATTATCGTTCTATACATTGTTACGAACGCGAAACTGGCTTTGGTTCGAAAATCATCCCTTATGTAACGATGGTACATGCAATTGTTGAAGAAGCCACGTTCGTCTCTCCCTCTTAGTGGGAAGTAGGCATCCCTTAAACTGCCTGTTCATCCCTTAAACGTGGTTTGTTTGGGGAAAAATTTGCACAGCATGTACAGATAGCCTTGTACTTTCGATTGGCATCCTAAAACAAATTTTTTTTAATTTGACCATTTTCGTGAAAAATCCACGATGGTTAACCCACGGTTTTTTTTGGCGAAAAATCTTTTTGTTTCGAAATCGAAAAAGATTGTTATATTATCGTTCTATACATTGTTACGAACGCGAAACTGGCTTTGGTTCGAAAATCATCCCTAATGTAACGATGGTACATGCAATTGTTGAAGAAGCCACGTTCGTCTCTCCCTCTTAGTGGGAAGTAGGCATCCCTTAAACTGCCTGTTCATCCCTTAAACGTGGTTTGTTTGGAGAAAAATTTGCACAGCATGTACAGATAGCCTTGTACTTTCGATTGGCATCCTAAAAAAAATTTTTTTTAATTTGACCATTTTCGTGATAAATCAACGATGGTTAACCCACGGTTTTTTATGGCGAAAAATCTTTTTGTTTCGAAATCGAATTAGATTGTTATATTATCGTTCTATACATTGTTACGAACGCGAAACTGGCTTTGGTTCGAAAATCATCCCTTATGTAACGATGGTACATGCAATTGTTGAAGATGCCACGTTCGTCTCTCCCTCTTAGTGGGAAGTAGGCATCCCTTAAACTGCCTGTTCATCCCTTAAACGTGGTTTGTTTGGGGAAAAATTTGCACAGCATGTACAGATAGCCTTGTACTTTCGATTGGCATCCTAAAAAAATTTTTTTTTAATTTGACCATTTTCGTGATAAATCAACGATGGTTAACCCACGGTTTTTTATGGCGAAAAATCTTTTTGTTTCGAAATCGAAAAAGATTGTTATATTATCGTTCTATACATTGTTACGAACGCGAAACTGGCTTTGGTTCGAAAATCATCCCTTATGTAACGATGGTACATGCAATTGTTGAAGAAGCCACGTTCGTCTCTCCCTCTTAGTGGGAAGTAGGCATCCCTTAAACTGCCTGTTCATCCCTTAAACGTGGTTTGTTTGGAGAAAAATTTGCACAGCATGTACAGATAGCCTTGTACTTTCGATTGGCATCCTAAAAAAAATTTTTTTTAATTTGACCATTTTCGTGATAAATCAACGATGGTTAACCCACGGTTTTTTATGGCGAAAAATCTTTTTGTTTCGAAATCGAATTAGATTGTTATATTATCGTTCTATACATTGTTACGAACGCGAAACTGGCTTTGGTTCGAAAATCATCCCTTATGTAACGATGGTACATGCAATTGTTGAAGAAGCCACGTTCGTCTCTCCCTCTTAGTGGGAAGTAGGCATCCCTTAAACTGCCTGTTCATCCCTTAAACGTGGTTTGTTTGGGGAAAAATTTGCACAGCACGTACAGATAGCCTTGTACTTTCGATTGGCATCCTAAAAAAATTTTTTTTTAATTTGACCATTTTCGTGATAAATCAACGATGGTTAACCCACGGTTTTTTTTGGCGAAAAATCTTTTTGTTTCGAAATCGAAAAAGATTGTTATATTATCGTTCTATACATTGTGACGAACCCGAAACTGGCTTTGGTTCGAAATTCATCCCTTATGTAACGATGGTACATGCAATTGTTGAAGAAGCCACGTTCGTCTCTCCCTCTTAGTGGGAAGTAGGCATCCCTTAAACTGCCTGTTCATCCCTTAAACGTGGTTTGTTTGGGGAAAAATTTGCACAGCATGTACAGATAGCCTTGTACTTTCGATTGGCATCCTAAAAAAAATTTTTTTTAATTTGACCATTTTCGTGATAAATCAACGATGGTTAACCCACGGTTTTTTATGGCGAAAAATCTTTTTGTTTCGAAATCGAAAAACATTGTTATATTATCGTTCTATACATTGTTACGAACGCGAAACTGGCTTTGGTTCGAAAATCATCCCTTATGTAACGATGGTACATGCAATTGTTGAAGAAGCCACGTTCGTCTCTCCCTCTTAGTGGGAAGTAGGCATCCCTTAAACTGCCTGTTCATCCCTTAAACGTGGTTTGTTTGGGGAAAAATTTGCACAGCATGTACAGATAGCCTTGTACTTTCGATTGGCATCCTAAAAAAAATTTTTTTTAATTTGACCATTTTCGTGAAAAATCCACGATGGTTAACCCACGGTTTTTTTTGGCGAAAAATCTTTTTGTTTCGAAATCGAAAAAGATTGTTATATTATCGTTCTAAACATTGTGACGAACCCGAAACTGGCTTTGGTTCGAAATTCATCCCTTATGTAACGATGGTACATGCAATTGTTGAAGAAGCCACGTTCGTCTCTCCCTCTTAGTGGGAAGTAGGCATCCCTTAAACTGCCTGTTCATCCCTTAAACGTGGTTTGTTTGGGGAAAAATTTGCACAGCACGTACAGATAGCCTTGTACTTTCGATTGGCATCCTAAAAAAAATTTTTTTTAATTTGACCATTTTCGTGATAAATCAACGATGGTTAACCCACGGTTTTTTTTGGCGAAAAATCTTTTTGTTTCGAAATCGAAAAAGATTGTTATATTATCGTTCTATACATTGTGACGAACCCGAAACTGGCTTTGGTTCGAAATTCATCCCTTATGTAACGATGGTACATGCAATTGTTGAAGAAGCCACGTTCGTCTCTCCCTCTTAGTGGGAAGTAGGCATCCCTTAAACTGCCTGTTCATCCCTTAAACGTGGTTTGTTTGGGGAAAAATTTGCACAGCATGTACAGATAGCCTTGTACTTTCGATTGGCATCCTAAAAAAAATTTTTTTTAATTTGACCATTTTCGTGATAAATCAACGATGGTTAACCCACGGTTTTTTATGGCGAAAAATCTTTTTGTTTCGAAATCGAAAAAGATTGTTATATTATCGTTCTATACATTGTTACGAACGCGAAACTGGCTTTGGTTCGAAAATCATCCCTTATGTAACGATGGTACATGCAATTGTTGAAGAAGCCACGTTCGTCTCTCCCTCTTAGTGGGAAGTAGGCATCCCTTAAACTGCCTGTTCATCCCTTAAACGTGGTTTGTTTGGAGAAAAATTTGCACAGCATGTACAGATAGCCTTGTACTTTCGATTGGCATCCTAAAAAAAATTTTTTTTAATTTGACCATTTTCGTGATAAATCAACGATGGTTAACCCACGGTTTTTTATGGCGAAAAATCTTTTTGTTTCGAAATCGAATTAGATTGTTATATTATCGTTCTATACATTGTTACGAACGCGAAACTGGCTTTGGTTCGAAAATCATCCCTTATGTAACGATGGTACATGCAATTGTTGAAGAAGCCACGTTCGTCTCTCCCTCTTAGTGGGAAGTAGGCATCCCTTAAACTGCCTGTTCATCCCTTAAACGTGGTTTGTTTGGGGAAAAATTTGCACAGCATGTACAGATAGCCTTGTACTTTCGATTGGCATCCTAAAAAAAATTTTTTTTAATTTGACCATTTTCGTGAAAAATCCACGATGGTTAACCCACGGTTTTTTTTGGCGAAAAATCTTTTTGTTTCGAAATCGAAAAAGATTGTTATATTATCGTTCTAAACATTGTGACGAACCCGAAACTGGCTTTGGTTCGAAATTCATCCCTTATGTAACGATGGTACATGCAATTGTTGAAGAAGCCACGTTCGTCTCTCCCTCTTAGTGGGAAGTAGGCATCCCTTAAACTGCCTGTTCATCCCTTAAACGTGGTTTGTTTGGGGAAAAATTTGCACAGCACGTACAGATAGCCTTGTACTTTCGATTGGCATCCTAAAAAAAATTTTTTTTAATTTGACCATTTTCGTGATAAATCAACGATGGTTAACCCACGGTTTTTTATGGCGAAAAATCTTTTTGTTTCGAAATCGAATTAGATTGTTATATTATCGTTCTATACATTGTTACGAACGCGAAACTGGCTTTGGTTCGAAAATCATCCCTTATGTAACGATGGTACATGCAATTGTTGAAGAAGCCACGTTCGTCTCTCCCTCTTAGTGGGAAGTAGGCATCCCTTAAACTGCCTGTTCATCCCTTAAACGTGGTTTGTTTGGGGAAAAATTTGCACAGCATGTACAGATAGCCTTGTACTTTCGATTGGCATCCTAAAAAAAATTTTTTTTAATTTGACCATTTTCGTGATAAATCAACGATGGTTAACCCACGGTTTTTTATGGCGAAAAATCTTTTTGTTTCGAAATCGAAAAAGATTGTTATATTATCGTTCTATACATTGTTACGAACGCGAAACTGGCTTTGGTTCGAAAATCATCCCTTATGTAACGATGGTACATGCAATTGTTGAAGAAGCCACGTTCGTCTCTCCCTCTTAGTGGGAAGTAGGCATCCCTTAAACTGCCTGTTCATCCCTTAAACGTGGTTTGTTTGGAGAAAAATTTGCACAGCATGTACAGATAGCCTTGTACTTTCGATTGGCATCCTAAAAAAAATTTTTTTTAATTTGACCATTTTCGTGATAAATCAACGATGGTTAACCCACGGTTTTTTATGGCGAAAAATCTTTTTGTTTCGAAATCGAATTAGATTGTTATATTATCGTTCTATACATTGTTACGAACGCGAAACTGGCTTTGGTTCGAAAATCATCCCTTATGTAACGATGGTACATGCAATTGTTGAAGAAGCCACGTTCGTCTCTCCCTCTTAGTGGGAAGTAGGCATCCCTTAAACTGCCTGTTCATCCCTTAAACGTGGTTTGTTTGGGGAAAAATTTGCACAGCATGTACAGATAGCCTTGTACTTTCGATTGGCATCCTAAAAAAAATTTTTTTTAATTTGACCATTTTCGTGATAAATCAACGATGGTTAACCCACGGTTTTTTATGGCGAAAAATCTTTTTGTTTCGAAATCGAAAAAGATTGTTATATTATCGTTCTATACATTGTTACGAACGCGAAACTGGCTTTGGTTCGAAAATCATCCCTTATGTAACGATGGTACATGCAATTGTTGAAGAAGCCACGTTCGTCTCTCCCTCTTAGTGGGAAGTAGGCATCCCTTAAACTGCCTGTTCATCCCTTAAACGTGGTTTGTTTGGAGAAAAATTTGCACAGCATGTACAGATAGCCTTGTACTTTCGATTGGCATCCTAAAAAAAATTTTTTTTAATTTGACCATTTTCGTGATAAATCAACGATGGTTAACCCACGGTTTTTTATGGCGAAAAATCTTTTTGTTTCGAAATCGAATTAGATTGTTATATTATCGTTCTATACATTGTTACGAACGCGAAACTGGCTTTGGTTCGAAAATCATCCCTTATGTAACGATGGTACATGCAATTGTTGAAGATGCCACGTTCGTCTCTCCCTCTTAGTGGGAAGTAGGCATCCCTTAAACTGCCAGTTCATCCCTTAAACGTGGTTTGTTTGGGGAAAAATTTGCACAGCATGTACAGATAGCCTTGTACTTTCGATTGGCATCCAAAAAAAAATTTTTTTTAATTTGACCATTTTCGTGAAAAATCCACGATGGTTAACCCACGGTTTTTTTTGGCGAAAAATCTTTTTGTTTCGAAATCGAAAAAGATTGTTATATTATCGTTCTATACATTGTTACGAACGCGAAACTGGCTTTGGTTCGAAAATCATCCCTTATGTAACGATGGTACATGCAATTGTTGAAGATGCCACGTTCGTCTCTCCCTCTTAGTGGGAAGTAGGCATCCCTTAAACTGCCTGTTCATCCCTTAAACGTGGTTTGTTTGGGGAAAAATTTGCACAGCATGTACAGATAGCCTTGTACTTTCGATTGGCATCCTAAAAAAATTTTTTTTTAATTTGACCATTTTCGTGATAAATCAACGATGGTTAACCCACGGTTTTTTATGGCGAAAAATCTTTTTGTTTCGAAATCGAAAAAGATTGTTATATTATCGTTCTATACATTGTTACGAACCCGAAACTGGCTTTGGTTCGAAAATCATCCCTTATGTAACGATGGTACATGCAATTGTTGAAGAAGCCACGTTCGTCTCTCCCTCTTAGTGGGAAGTAGGCATCCCTTAAACTGCATGTTCAACCCTTAAACGTGGTTTGTTTGGGGAAAAATTTGCACAGCATGTACAGATAGCCTTGTACTTTCGATTGGCATCCTAAAAATAGTTTTTTTAATTTGACCATTTTCGTGATAAATCAACGATGGTTAACCCACGGTTTTTTTTGGCGAAAAATCTTTTTGTTTCGAAATCGAATTAGATTGTTATATTATCGTTCTATACATTGTTACGAACGCGAAACTGGCTTTGGTTCGAAAATCATCCCTTATGTAACGATGGTACATGCAATTGTTGAAGAAGCCACGTTCGTCTCTCCCTCTTAGTGGGAAGTAGGCATCCCTTAAACTGCCTGTTCATCCCTTAAACGTGGTTTGTTTGGGGAAAAATTTGCACAGCACGTACAGATAGCCTTGTACTTTCGATTGGCATCCTAAAAAAAATTTTTTTTAATTTGACCATTTTCGTGATAAATCAACGATGGTTAACCCACGGTTTTTTTTGGCGAAAAATCTTTTTGTTTCGAAATCGAAAAAGATTGTTATATTATCGTTCTATACATTGTGACGAACCCGAAACTGGCTTTGGTTCGAAATTCATCCCTTATGTAACGATGGTACATGCAATTGTTGAAGAAGCCACGTTCGTCTCTCCCTCTTAGTGGGAAGTAGGCATCCCTTAAACTGCCTGTTCATCCCTTAAACGTGGTTTGTTTTGGGAAAAATTTGCACAGCATATACAGATAGCCTTGTACTTTCGATTGGCATCCTAAAAAAAATTTTTTTTATTTGACCATTTTCGTGATAAATCAACGATGGTTAACCCACGGTTTTTTTTGGCGAAAAATCTTTTTGTTTCGAAATCGAAAAAGATTGTTATATTATCGTTCTATACATTGTTACGAACGCGAAACTGGCTTTGGTTCGAAAATCATCCCTTATGTAACGATGGTACATGCAATTGTTGAAGAAGCCACGTTCGTCTCTCCCTCTTAGTGGGAAGTAGGCATCCCTTAAACTGCCTGTTCATCCCTTAAACGTGGTTTGTTTGGGGAAAAATTTGCACAGCATGTACAGATAGCCTTGTACTTTCGATTGGCATCCTAAAAAAAATTTTTTTTAATTTGACCATTTTCGTGATAAATCAACGATGGTTAACCCACGGTTTTTTTTGGCGAAAAATCTTTTTGTTTCGAAATCGAAAAAGATTGTTATATTATCGTTCTATACATTGTTACGAACGCGAAACTGGCTTTGGTTCGAAAATCATCCCTTATGTAACGATGGTACATGCAATTGTTGAAGAAGCCACGTTCGTCTCTCCCTCTTAGTGGGAAGTAGGCATCCCTTAAACTGCCTGTTCATCCCTTAAACGTGGTTTGTTTGGGGAAAAATTTGCACAGCATGTACAGATAGCCTTGTACTTTCGATTGGCATCCTAAAAAAAATTTTTTTTAATTTGACCATTTTCGAGATAAATCAACGATGGTTAACCCACGGTTTTTTTGGGCGAAAAATCTTTTTGTTTCGAAATCGAAAAAGATTGTTATATTATCGTTCTATACATTGTTACGAACGCGAAACTGGCTTTGGTTCGAAAATCATCCCTTATGTAACGATGGTACATGCAATTGTTGAAGAAGCCACGTTCGTCTCTCCCTCTTAGTGGGAAGTAGGCATCCCTTAAACTGCCTGTTCATCCCTTAAACGTGGTTTGTTTGGGGAAAAATTTGCACAGCATGTACAGATAGCCTTGTACTTTCGATTGGCATCCTAAAAAAAATTTTTTTTAATTTGACGATTTTCGTGAAAAATCAACGATGGTTAACCCACGGTTTTTTTTGGCGAAAAATCTTTTTGTTTCGAAATCGAAAAAGATTGTTATATTATCGTTCTATACATTGTTACGAACGCGAAACTGGCTTTGGTTCGAAAATCATCCCTTATGTAACGATGGTACATGCAATTGTTGAAGAAGCCACGTTCGTCTCTCCCTCTTAGTGGGAAGTAGGCATCCCTTAAACTGCCTGTTCATCCCTTAAACGTGGTTTGTTTGGGGAAAAATTTGCACAGCATGTACAGATAGCCTTGTACTTTCGATTGGCATCCTAAAAAAAATTTTTTTTAATTTGACCATTTTCGAGATAAATCAACGATGGTTAACCCACGGTTTTTTTGGGCGAAAAATCTTTTTGTTTCGAAATCGAAAAAGATTGTTATATTATCGTTCTATACATTGTTACGAACGCGAAACTGGCTTTGGTTCGAAAATCATCCCTTATGTAACGATGGTACATGCAATTGTTGAAGAAGCCACGTTCGTCTCTCCCTCTTAGTGGGAAGTAGGCATCCCTTAAACTGCCTGTTCATCCCTTAAACGTGGTTTGTTTGGGGAAAAATTTGCACAGCATGTACAGATAGCCTTGTACTTTCGATTGGCATCCTAAAAAAAATTTTTTTTAATTTGACCATTTTCGAGATAAATCAACGATGGTTAACCCACGGTTTTTTTGGGCGAAAAATCTTTTTGTTTCGAAATCGAAAAAGATTGTTATATTATCGTTCTATACATTGTTACGAACGCGAAACTGGCTTTGGTTCGAAAATCATCCCTTATGTAACGATGGTACATGCAATTGTTGAAGAAGCCACGTTCGTCTCTCCCTCTTAGTGGGAAGTAGGCATCCCTTAAACTGCCTGTTCATCCCTTAAACGTGGTTTGTTTGGGGAAAAATTTGCACAGCATGTACAGATAGCCTTGTACTTTCGATTGGCATCCTAAAAAAAATTTTTTTTAATTTGACCATTTTCGAGATAAATCAACGATGGTTAACCCACGGTTTTTTTGGGCGAAAAATCTTTTTGTTTCGAAATCGAAAAAGATTGTTATATTATCGTTCTATACATTGTTACGAACGCGAAACTGGCTTTGGTTCGAAAATCATCCCTTATGTAACGATGGTACATGCAATTGTTGAAGAAGCCACGTTCGTCTCTCCCTCTTAGTGGGAAGTAGGCATCCCTTAAACTGCCTGTTCATCCCTTAAACGTGGTTTGTTTGGGGAAAAATTTGCACAGCATGTACAGATAGCCTTGTACTTTCGATTGGCATCCTAAAAAAAATTTTTTTTAATTTGACGATTTTCGTGAAAAATCAACGATGGTTAACCCACGGTTTTTTTTGGCGAAAAATCTTTTTGTTTCGAAATCGAAAAAGATTGTTATATTATCGTTCTATACATTGTTACGAACGCGAAACTGGCTTTGGTTCGAAAATCATCCCTTATGTAACGATGGTACATGCAATTGTTGAAGAAGCCACGTTCGTCTCTCCCTCTTAGTGGGAAGTAGGCATCCCTTAAACTGCCTGTTCATCCCTTAAACGTGGTTTGTTTGAGGAAAAATTTGCACAGCACGTACAGATAGCCTTGTACTTTCGATTGGCATCCTAAAAAAATTTTTTTTAATTTGACGATTTTCGTGAAAAATCAACGATGGTTAACCCACGGTTTTTTTTGGCGAAAAATCTTTTTGTTTCGAAATCGAAAAAGATTGTTATATTATCGTTCTATACATTGTTACGAACGCGAAACTGGCTTTGGTTCGAAAATCATCCCTTATGTAACGATGGTACATGCAATTGTTGAAGAAGCCACGTTCGTCTCTCCCTCTTAGTGGGAAGTAGGCATCCCTTAAACTGCCTGTTCATCCCTTAAACGTGGTTTGTTTGGGGAAAAATTTGCACAGCACGTACAGATAGCCTTGTACTTTCGATTGGCATCCTAAAAAAAATTTTTTTTAATTTGACCATTTTCGTGATAAATCAACGATGGTTAACCCACGGTTTTTTTTGGCGAAAAATCTTTTTGTTTCGAAATCGAAAAAGATTGTTATATTATCGTTCTATACATTGTTACGAACGCGAAACTGGCTTTGGTTCGAAAATCATCCCTTATGTAACGATGGTACATGCAATTGTTGAAGAAGCCACGTTCGTCTCTCCCTCTTAGTGGGAAGTAGGCATCCCTTAAACTGCCTGTTCATCCCTTAAACGTGGTTTGTTTGGGGAAAAATTTGCACAGCACGTACAGATAGCCTTGTACTTTCGATTGGCATCCTAAAAAAATTTTTTTTTAATTTGACCATTTTCGTGATAAATCAACGATGGTTAACCCACTGTTTTTTTTGGCGAAAAATCTTTTTGTTTCGAAATCGAAAAAGATTGTTATATTATCGTTCTATACATTGTTACGAACCCGAAACTGGCTTTGGTTCGAAAATCATCCCTTATGTAACGATGGTACATGCAATTGTTGAAGAAGCCACGTTCGTCTCTCCCTCTTAGTGGGAAGTAGGCATCCCTTAAACTGCATGTTCAACCCTTAAACGTGGTTTGTTTGGGGAAAAATTTGCACAGCATGTACAGATAGCCTTGTACTTTCGATTGGCATCCTAAAAATAGTTTTTTTAATTTGACCATTTTCGTGATAAATCAACGATGGTTAACCCACTGTTTTTTTTGGCGAAAAATCTTTTTGTTTCGAAATCGAATTAGATTGTTATATTATCGTTCTATACATTGTTACGAACGCGAAACTGGCTTTGGTTCGAAAATCATCCCTTATGTAACGATGGTACATGCAATTGTTGAAGAAGCCACGTTCGTCTCTCCCTCTTAGTGGGAAGTAGGCATCCCTTAAACTGCCTGTTCATCCCTTAAACGTGGTTTGTTTGGGGAAAAATTTGCACAGCACGTACAGATAGCCTTGTACTTTCGATTGGCATCCTAAAAAAAATTTTTTTTAATTTGACCATTTTCGTGATAAATCAACGATGGTTAACCCACGGTTTTTTTTGGCGAAAAATCTTTTTGTTTCGAAATCGAAAAAGATTGTTATATTATCGTTCTATACATTGTTACGAACGCGAAACTGGCTTTGGTTCGAAAATCATCCCTTATGTAACGATGGTACATGCAATTGTTGAAGAAGCCACGTTCGTCTCTCCCTCTTAGTGGGAAGTAGGCATCCCTTAAACTGCCTGTTCATCCCTTAAACGTGGTTTGTTTGGGGAAAAATTTGCACAGCACGTACAGATAGCCTTGTACTTTCGATTGGCATCCTAAAAAAATTTTTTTTTAATTTGACCATTTTCGTGATAAATCAACGATGGTTAACCCACTGTTTTTTTTGGCGAAAAATCTTTTTGTTTCGAAATCGAAAAAGATTGTTATATTATCGTTCTATACATTGTTACGAACCCGAAACTGGCTTTGGTTCGAAAATCATCCCTTATGTAACGATGGTACATGCAATTGTTGAAGAAGCCACGTTCGTCTCTCCCTCTTAGTGGGAAGTAGGCATCCCTTAAACTGCCTGTTCATCCCTTAAACGTGGTTTGTTTGGGGAAAAATTTGCACAGCATGTACAGATAGCCTTGTACTTTCGATTGGCATCCTAAAAAAAATTTTTTTTAATTTGACCATTTTCGTGAAAAATCAACGATGGTTAACCCACGGTTTTTTTTGGCGAAAAATCTTTTTGTTTCGAAATCGAAAAAGATTGTTATATTATCGTTCTATACATTGTTACGAACCCGAAACTGGCTTTGGTTCGAAAATCATCCCTTATGTAACGATGGTACATGCAATTGTTGAAGAAGCCACGTTCGTCTCTCCCTCTTAGTGGGAAGTAGGCATCCCTTAAACTGCCTGTTCATCCCTTAAACGTGGTTTGTTTGGGGAAAAATTTGCACAGCATGTACAGATAGCCTTGTACTTTCGATTGGCATCCTAAAAAAAATTTTTTTTAATTTGACCATTTTCGTGAAAAATCAACGATGGTTAACCCACGGTTTTTTTTGGCGAAAAATCTTTTTGTTTCGAAATCGAAAAAGATTGTTATATTATCGTTCTATACATTGTTACGAACCCGAAACTGGCTTTGGTTCGAAAATCATCCCTTATGTAAAGATGGTACATGCAATTGTTGAAGAAGCCACGTTCGTCTCTCCCTCTTAGTGGGAAGTAGGCATCCCTTAAACTGCCTGTTCATCCCTTAAACGTGGTTTGTTTGGGGAAAAATTTGCACAGCATGTACAGATAGCCTTGTTCTTTCGATTGGCATCCTAAAAAAATTTTTTTTTAATTTGACCATTTTCGTGATAAATCAACGATGGTTAACCCACGGTTTTTTTTGGCGAAAAATCTTTTTGTTTCGAAATCGAAAAAGATTGTTATATTATCGTTCTATACATTGTTACGAACCCGAAACTGGCTTTGGTTCGAAAATCATCCCTTATGTAACGATGGTACATGCAATTGTTGAAGAAGCCACGTTCGTCTCTCCCTCTTAGTGGGAAGTAGGCATCCCTTAAACTGCATGTTCAACCCTTAAACGTGGTTTGTTTTGGGAAAAATTTGCACAGGATGTACGGATAGCCTTGTACTTTCGATTGGCATCCTAAAAAAAATTTTTTTTAATTTGACCATTTTCGTGATAAATCAACGATAAAATTTTTCAGTCAAAAAAAACCGTGGGTTAACCATCGTTGATTTTTCACGAAAATGGTCAAAATTCAAAAAAGTTTTTTAAGGATGCCAATCGAAAGTATACGTCCATCTGTTCATTCTGTGCGAATTTTTCCAAAAACAAAGCTCTTTTAAGGGATGAAATTGGCGATCAAAGTGCCAGAAGGACTCATCAACCCCTCTAATCTTTAACCACTTGTAACATCGTTATATAAGAGATTAATTTTGAATCAAGTACAGATTTATGGTCTTCACGATGTATCAAACGATAATATACCGATACCTCTTTCGTTATTGTTTAGAACGATTACAAATTAATGTTTTTGCATTTCATGTTTGTTTTTTGTGTATAATAGTCCTTTTTTTTGACTTTAGTTTTTAAATTGATAATTTATATTTGCCATCTATGTGAATTATGTTGAACTAAAATTACTACTAGATTTTTATTACTTCTTATGGTTTGCTATTACCTTTTGATGACATAGAATTGTATCGAATTTATTGAGTATAAGAAAAATGGTGAATGTTATGAAAGGTGTTCTAGTTCAATGGTAAATAAATTTTGTACTGTTTATTTTATTTTCTATATTTTCTTAGAACGGATTTCTTATTTCTCAAGCTAATATTTATATTGTTTGTTGATTTTTGATATTAATTAATGTATATTGTATGTTATTGGTGTTATTGGTTATGGCTTCCTTGTTTTGTTTATAGTGATCCTGCTATGAAACAATTTCTCTTACACTTGGATGAAACACTGAAACTTGGTCGACGCTTTATCATTCAGGACCTGGACGACACCCACTTGTTCGTTTCAGCCGAAGTAATTGAAATATTGCAAGGACAAATTGACGATTTGATGGACAGAATCAGTTTCCCAGTCACCGAAAAGGACACTTAATTGAATTGGATTTCTTTTGATTTGTGCGAAAAATGGCATCCAGAGAGTCCGGCCGTATCAAAGACGTCGAGAAAAAACGCGTTCTCGACGATGCTTCCCGCAAACGTCGTCAACGAAAAGCCCTGGAAGCTCTGGAACAGGACAATTTCCACGACGACCCGCACGCCGACCTGGTGATGAGCAAAAAGGTGCCCAAGTTCCAGGACACGATCGAAACGAAACGGGGCAAGAAGAAGTTTCGCAGTGCCGAATACTATAAAATGAGATACCGGAAGTCATTCGCTCAGTTGTTGGAGGAGGACAAGAACATTAATTCCGAGCCTCCAAATTATTCGTCCGCGCAAGTGGGACCCTCGAAACTTCCACCGCGGAAATTCTGTGCTGTTTGTGGTTTCTTTAGTACCTATACGTGTATCCCTTGCGGTGCCCGATATTGTAGTATTCGATGCTTGGGAACTCATTTGGACACGAGATGCTTAAAATGGACTGCATAATTACTTTTAGTGTGTACTTTTTTATCATATTTAGTGTGTAAGCTATGTAAAAAAAAATAAGCAATTTAATTAAATTTTTAAAAAGTAATTTGACGTTTTTGTTTGGATTTTCAGCGCCATCTATCTAAAAATCTCTTAACTTCACTTTCTACCTTACCGACTTTAGTTAAACATAAAAATCGCGCTATGATTTAAAACATTTAAAACTTGATGAAAAAATAATGAAAATAACTCATTTTTGAAACTTTAGAGTTAAAAAAGTGTATAAAAATTTAAAATTTTCCATGTTATTGTCTAAAAATTACCTAAATTTGTTTAAATTATTCTTTTTGAGGCTATAATAGTCAAATAATTTTAATTTTGTAAAAATTGATGTGATCGAAAACCATAATAAGGAAGCAAATATATATAAATATAGTTAGTGGTGAAAATTTGGCGATATTTTGGCCAATATACCACACCAAACGCTTGAAAACCCAAAAATCAAGTACCTGACCATATTCCAACTTCACTAAAAAAATCCATTAAAATAATTAACCCCGGACTTAAGTTTCCAATCAAAAGCTTTAGGGGCTTTAGATGTCTACAAACTAGTTCCTATTCTATTAAACCGTCAAAAAAAAACTTATACGAACGAATTTTATAGCATTTATTGAATTCAGTATGATCACATTTATTTAACTTACAATTTTTTTTTAAATATACTATTAAATGTACCCTTTTTATTCGAAAGAATATTGTTCAGTCAGATAAAATATTTGTATTTTACCAATATAAATATCGCGCTACACGTCCATATTTATATCGATGTAGAGAAAATACAATTTTTTTTATAATTTTTTTCCTAAAATAGCCAGAATTTAATTGTAATCATTTTCAAAGTAAGCTGTAAAATTTCGCGTCAACGAAAAAAAAAAGCGTCCCCCACATATACACGTCATATGTGGGAGGGATCATGACATATATTTTGCAACAATTGCTTTTCTCTACTTATTCTAAAAAATATTCTGTTTTTATTTGGCTATCACCAAAGACAATAAGATACAATATAAGAAACAATATCTCAATAATCTGCGAACCATAGGCCAAAACCACCTGGAAAAAGAAAATGTAAAATTTTCAACATTTCCTCGAACGTTCCTCCCATTGAATCTTATCCTCTTCGGCTATGACGTTTACATTTGTTGGTCTTGCTGTTCAAATGACGATGAGAACAAAACCATTATTTTACAAAAATAATTTTTTTTTAAATCAATTTTCTTAAAACACAAAAAAAAAATTAACAAAACTCGTTCACATAAAACGTGACTGTAAAAATACTTAACTGGTTGAAACTTAAATAAATAACTAATGATTAAAACATTTTTTTTTTTTTTTTTTTGATATAAAAAACTATTTTTTTGTGTGAATTTTGCGTGATTCTTTGATGCAGATAATTTAACAAAAATATAATATTAAGCGTTTTTCGTTTATGTGTACAAAAAATTGTCTTTCCAAAATATATTTAAACTAAAACACACAAGTCGTGAAATCAAAGATGTTACATTTTGCTTAAACTAACGATTTTTGTTTGATAAGTATTCACAGTTTTGAACCAGAGGTTCTCCAATCTTTGTTGATAGTCAAGCGGCAAGTGATTTATAAGAATGCATGTAATAGTGCCGGATTGGGAACCACTGGTTTAAACTGTACAGCACATAAGATTGCTCATAACATTTATGGAATCATTGAAACTTTGGTGGTTACAATGATATACGTTGTATTACATCATATGACGTCATTAAGCAATCCATGCATTGTATAGTCTAATAAGATTTACAATAGTGATGCGAATCCAAGTTATTTGAGTAAAACCTTAAAATTTCCAAACATTAAATTTTAATTATTCCATTTTGATAATAAAAATTGCCATAAAAACAAAATTGGATACATTACAGTAAAATAAAAATTTTTATATTTTAAATTTCAATTGGTTTAACTCGACCAATAACTTTGTACGTAAGTAGCACAAATCAATGAAAAATTTACGAATCGAATCACTAATTCACTAATCCACTTAACTGTTAAATTTAAATTAAATCATTATTAGATGCATATCACTTATATAAGGTGTTCCAATTCTACAATGCATAGAAGGAAATCGGTCAACAAGTGGCGCCGCCACAAGTGTAACCAAAACACTAACTTAAATATCCATAGTTGCCTTATATATAAATACATAGCACGGGCTGTTAACTCTCAAAAACGAGACAAGGATAGCCAAACTGGGTAGGATACTTGTGGAGTAGCTGTATAGAGTGTTTACTGCAGGTAGAAAGAGATAGAATTTCGGAATTTCTATCTCTTTCTACCTGCAGCAAACACTCTATACAGCTATTTCACAGTGTATACAATATATAAAATATATTGCAGTCCAATGTATGTAGTATAATTTAACATAATAATATACAAATTTAATATAATAATATACAAACTTAATGTAATAATATATAAAAATCATACCACCAACATAAATTTGAACAGAAGTTCAAACAAACATATTCGTGACGTATTACCCAGATACGTATTTCGATTGCCAAGCTATTTTCTTCAGTGGTCATCAAGTAGTTTGGATCATTACTTGGATCACAAACTACTTGATGACCACTGATGCAGATTGCTTGGCAATCGAAATACGTATCTGGGTGATACGTCACGAATATTTTGTTTAGATCACTACTTGGACCACAAACTACTTGATGACCACTGATGCAGATTGCTTGGCAATCGAAATACGTATCTGGATAATACGTCACGAATATTTTGTTTGGATCACTACTTGGACCACAAACTACTTGATGACCACTGATGAAGATTGCTTGGCAATCGAAATACGTATCTGGGTAATACGTCACGAATATTTTTGCCTAAACTTCTGTTCAAATTTATGTTTATGGTAAGAATTTAAAATATTATTATATGAAATTTGTATATTATTATGTTAAATTATACTACATAAATTGGACTGCAATATATTTTAGTATAACTGTTCAAAGTCAGCGGAAAAAAAAATCTTATTTTGTGCTATTCCACAATTATCCTAACAAGTTGGGCTATTCTTAGAGAGTTAACAGCCCGTGATTAATAGCTTCGGTTTAAGTTAGTACAGCAGACACACTTGTGGCGGAGCCACTGAAATACCTTCTTATCAATTACTTAACAGTTAAGTGGTCAAACATTTTGAAACTTAATAAAATTAATCACTTAAATCAACTAAAAATTTACATGTGCAACATCCCTGATTTGGTTACGGTAAAACTTTAATGTAAAAGAAAAAAAATTCACATCAAATGAATAGCGATGTTTTGTTTCATTTGAGAAAGAAAAAATTTACACTTGGTCCTTATGTGGTACAAATATCCGTAGTAGTAGTAGTAGTAGTAGTAATAAGATTAGTCTTCAGGAGACTAGAAGGAAAAATGGCGTCATGATGTCGCCTGCAATTTTTCTAGCCGGGCGCAAAGTTCGTGGGCCAGGGCGGCGGCGGCCGCATTAGCTGCAGGTGTGGGGCTGGTCACGGAGGCAACACTTTGCGGTCGTGGCCGTAACAAACATTCACCATCCCATCGGGCTTTTCCGCAGGAATGCGACTGCAATGGAAAAATTGATTAGACTTATTTAGAAAAAAAAATCCTCCAGCTTAACACTTACCATGGTGAGGTCTCGTTTCCAAATTTGGTTGCAAGTTCCGTCGCACAAGGGGCATGGTCGTTCCAGGGCATAGCCACCGCATTCGGAGCAATCCAAACTTACGTGGCTATCGGCCCACGAAACTCCACACGTGAAACAGCTGTACAACTGCGATTTAATTTCCTCAATGGTGAGCACATGGTCGGTGGACCCAAAACACGTGAGGCCGCATCCTCGAATATCGTCCAAACTGCTACTCGTACTATGACTTCCTCGCAATCCACTAAAACAACAAACCAAAAAAAAAAATAAAAATCAACAAAAAAACATTTTCATTTACTCAAAGGTTATATAAATATGTTAATGGCCTCAAAAAAAAAGTCGTCCGTCTCTCGATCACCCGATTGCATCAAACTGCATTCCACTGCAAGGACAGTGAACTTGAAAAACATGCAACCATTTCATATTATTATTATTATTTAAATTTTTCTCTTCGCCTCAAATAGAGCAATGAACTTTTCAGCCCAATTTTCAGCGGCAATTTTGGACGAAAGTGAATTCAAATTATTGCGATACGAGGCCAATGATTTGCCCAACAAAATTATATCTCAACAGGTGATTGATCGATAGATCAATCATTTAATAACACCCAATAACTGTTAAGAAGTTTCGACAAAGCCAAACAGACAACTCATAATAAACAGGCCGCAACGATTGAAGACTCATTCAAAATAAATTAACTATTGAATAATTATTTTTCTTTCACCGTAAAAAAAAACATATTAAATGAAGACTAATATTTGGTTTATAGGTGAAAAACCTTACTCAAAAATTATTTTTTGTAACGACTGCTTCTAAAGTTGAACTTTCGTGCGTTGTGTGGCGGGGATAAAGAGCCGTTTTCTCATCGTGGTGGTAAGCGTGCGCGAAAGTAGAGAAACCGTGCGCAAAAGTAAAATAAATTGATACCTATATAAACTTTGATAAGAAATAATTAATATAGGTAATTACTTAGACTTTAGTTTAAACTAAAATGTTGTTTTTATTCATAATTTTTCTATAAATTATTCTTACTAGAGAGTTGAAATTTTTCATATATAAATAACAATAATTAATTTCTCAATCTGTTTCTGTGGAACTTTAGAAGCAGTCGTTACAAAAAATTTTGTTCGATACTTATGCTCAAAGTGAGGTAACTAGTAGGACGAAATTGAGACACTTGCTAAAGGGACTGATCATACACAACGAGATCGAGTGCGCTGTGTACCCCCACGAGGCCGCCAGGCGAGTGGGGGTAGGTGCACGAGATTTAACATTACTTTAACGAAATCTGTTTGGTGTTTTAAATTCAGAGGATCCAGTTCAGAGATATAGTGGTCACCGCAAAACGTCTTTTTTGAGAGGAGCTCCCGGAAATCAGCTGTAGCTGCTTTCTAGATAAATATTTTTACTAATACTAAGTCTTAAAATACAGTTAAAAAATACCATAATATGTGTACAAATTTTTAGATTAATAAATTTAAAAGTTTTCTCTGAAAAAATTCTGGAAAATTCGCTTTTTTTCGGCCTTCTAACCCCTTAAATCCCAAAGGGAATACAACGATAGTCTCTAGTTTCACCAATGCCTAAATTAATGAACACACTTTAGTAAATGGATTTAAATATTAATAAGGGGGCATTCAGGTAGCAAAAACTTAATTAATATTTTTGACCTTCCATGAAAACTCTTCCTCAATCTTTTAACTAAAAGTTTTTTAAGTTTGGCAATCAATTTTTAGAACTAAATTTGATGTAAGGACGGCATTAGAACTTAAAAAGATTTTTAATAGTACCTAGTAAAACATATCTACTAAAACTTGACCAAATTAGTAGTTTAAATACCTCCACCAGTTTGGTACCACTACATATTTTATACTTCAAACTATTTTTTTAGTTTCACACAAATGGACAGGGGCGAATAAAGGGCTGACAAGCCGGACAACTACCCGGGGCACCGAATTTTTTTAAAAAACTTTTTACTTAATTTTTAGAAAATTTGTTTTTCTCGGGGCCCTCAAAACTTTAAACCCGGCCCTGGACACATGGACGTGTGCAACTTAAGAGTTCTTAATCAATTTTCATTATATATGGACTACATTGACTTAAATTTTTGAACCTTACTCCATGACGCCAAACCCAAAAAAAAAAAATTGTGGGAAAATTCAAATTACTTATTAAACACAAACATCTGACGCCAACTTTATTGTAACAATTGAATTGTTTTCCTAGGATTTGCATAAAACAAATGAATATTCGATTGATAGGTTTCTCAATTGTTTTTATCACATAATAGTGTACAAAATTTAAATCAAACAAAGAGTACAAATTTCAATAATTGGAAATCAACAGTAGCGGATCCAAGATTATAGTTTGGGAGGCGCTTAAGGGACACGTTCTTGAGGGTCAATTTTATCAAAGTATCAAATAAAATTCTAGGATTTATTTGTTTTCTAAATGTTCCCTTCGGAAATCCCCTTCCGCCATAGGGCGGAAGGGGATTTCCGAAAATGTGTCCTAGTGCCTTAATAGAACATGGGTGGAAGATTTTTCCTTGGAAGTCTTGGATGGGGAAAGAGGGAAAACTGCACTCAATTGTTTCCTTCTTTTATCCACGCTTGCTTAGATATTAATAAATGATTCCCAGTAGCTAATTAAAGAGCAAAAATTCACCCAAAAAGTAGGCACTGAAATTGGTCGTTTTCAAGGGGTGAGTTTTCCTAATAAGGGTAAATTTTATCAATGAATTACAAAACTATGCTTTTATGTCAAATACTGAGAAAAAAATTGTCTTGCATTTAAAAGCAGAAGCTAAAAGAAGTTAACAATTTTTAAAAAGGACAATATTCAATTGAAAAAAAAGGATATAAGGGATAATTTTTTCACTGAAAATCAACAAAATATTTTTAACAAAATCAAGCTTAGCGTAATTACATAAAGAAAAATTTCTGTTAGTGTTAATTTTCGTGGAAAAAGAAAATGGAAAGGTAAGGATGAAAAATTTATGCAACATCCCTTCTTCCTTCACCAAAGCAAAACCAAATCTCTTTCCACCGATTTTCCACTATTTCAGTGTTTCCCAAACTGAGGGGCGCAGCCCCTAGGAAGGCTTTGGAACTCCTGGCAAGGAGTGTCAAAATATTTGTATAATACCAAAAAAATAATGATACATAAGTACTATTGAGCATTTATGTCAAAAATTTTTAGGGGAAGACTTGAATTTCTTTTCTGATTTAGGGATCGTGACATGAAAAAGTTTGAGAAGCACTGCATAACATATAATCTTTTGTAATGTTTTTTTCACAAATAGAATATTTGGATACCAAATAAGCTAAGATAAGCCCTTTAGATATCCTAAATAAGTCCTTTAGAACTCCTAAAACACAAAAGAATAAAATGGAGTAACCGTAAATTAGACTTTTTTTCGCTGACTTTGAACAGTTATAATCTTTGTACAATATATAAAATAAATTGTTGTCCTAAGTAAGAAAAATTTAAACAAATGAGTTTTTGACGTATTGCCCAGCTACGTATTTCGATTGCCAAGCAATTTCGTCAGTGGCCAGTAGTTACGGAGCGATCCAATATTACTTAATAACCACTGATGACTATTGCTTGGCAATCAAAATACGTATCTGGGCAATACATCAAAATTAACATTTGTTTGAACATTTGTTCAAATTTATGAATATAGTTTACTTTTGGATACTATATTACATAAATAAGACCACAATATATTTTATATCTATCTATCTATTATTATAAAGAGGAAAGATTTGATTGTTTGTTTGCTTTGAATAGGCTCCGAAACTACTTGACCGATTTGAAAAATTCTTTCACTGTTGGGAAGCTACACTATTTCCGGTGAACATAGGCTATATTCAATTTTCAAAAAGTTAGGGATCCATACTAAAACTCCAATAATGTGTGAAAAAATTACCAAAAAACTTTCTTACAACGCGTGCGCTAGTATTGTATAAACAAATGAATTAACATTAGACAGAGAAACTATACTAAAAAGAGGTGGAAAAATCGACGCCATTGAAATCTATTTATATTGAGGAACGTTAAGCATATCATGGAAAGAAAATCTAATATTAAGGTACTTAGATGCATGGAAAAACAAAAGAGCGAATATCCCGACATATAGGTCATACAATTAGAGGAGAATAGTATGCAATAATGAGATTCATCTTAGAGAGAAAGATTCCTACCAAATAATCAATAGGGAGGAGACGAAATTCATAACTCAAATATCTAAGACGCTGATATGGTTTTTCTCCCATAGATATCTTAAATAGAGCAGCATTTTTCAAAACCATATCGCCCAATTGGAACACCAACTTAGAACATTCAGAAATAACAGATTAATAACCCTATTGGACTCTATTTTCTTACACTATCTCTATAACCATCCGTTAAATGAATCTGGAACAATAGTTCCACTTGATTATAGTTATAGAACAATTTATTTTGACTTAGACCTCAATTAAGAATTAGAAAACAAAATCAAACTACAACGCATCTTCCCCTCTTATATACCAAATACAAACGCAATCCATCACCACAGAAAAACCTAATGCACAAATTTGGTACAAATATAGTCCAAGGTCGCAACTGTTGCATTTTCCTCAAATTTTCATGGGAATGAAGCCAATGTCAGGTCAAATTGCGTCGCTTCATACAACCCAACACACACACACACATTTGGAATCTGCGTCTATAAAATTATCATTTTGATTACTAAACCAAAAAAAAAAAAAAAAAATGGTCATACGCATTGATTACTCATTGAACAACAATGCCGCGATAAGAAATCTCCACTTCAGTGATAACGATAATAAAAATCGGTCGAGTCATTTTCGATTAATGAATACATATTGTTGGCCTAGTTCGAATTTTGATCGGCGCGCCTCGTACACACTCGATCAGCGCCGGCAAAACAAATGAAATCCGACGACCAATAACAAAGTTTAGAAAAAAAAAACAACATAAAACAAAAGAACATCACGCGACACACGCGCACATTGATAAAACAAAAGAAAGAAGCAAAAAAAAAAACGACGTGAAAAGCAAACTTTGATTTTTCGATTCGGAAAAATCGGGTCGGAGCAAAAAGTCGAGATTCACGCAAACCTTGCTCATTTAAACTTCAATCAATTACCCCCCCCCACCCCTCATCAATATAAAATGCAATGCTGATATATCGATACGGCGGTCAAGGGGGTCACCATACAGGAAATTCGTTAATAATTTAATTTAATATCAATGCGAGGCCGAAATCTTCCACTTCATTGTGTACTCAATCAAATGAAAAAATTATGAATTTTCCAAAGTCTTTAAAACAAGACAAGTCTTTAATAAAAGAGTGACCTAGTTTGTTAAAGAGCTTTTTTTCTCTCATATTGCATAGCCTACTTTCAAAAGTAATTCATGAAAATTTAAAATCCTCCCTTAGAAAATATTCCCTGGACTTTCATTAACTTATTTTTTTTTTCATATTGATTTTCCAACAAACAATAGGAAAACAACAAGTCGTCATTGTTTCCAAGTGAAATTAAATTTCTCAGAAAATAACACTTCATCAAAAAAAACACTTGAAAACTGGTTAGAAAATAAGGTAATTACGTGCGGGTGATTTTAATTGTTCTTTTAAATTAATAAATTGGTTGTGTCCATATTTTACATAATTTTATTTATTTTATTTTTTTAGTAGGATAGTGGACATGAAAGGATGTAGATCCATGTACTAATTCCATGTCCACTACCCTAGTAAAAATAAAAAAAAAATCTTAAATATTTATATTACTTAAACAGGGGCCATTAACGATCCGACTTACAGTCCAACTATTCGGAATACTAGTTGGATAGTAATCACCTAAATGATCCGACTAGACATCCAACTCCCAATAACACTATTCCCGGTCCGACTTTAGATCCAACTTCGAAAGTCGGATCACAAATTGGACTGCAAGTGGGAGCGTCAATGGCCTGTTTTAAAAAGAAAAGATTTAAAAAAAAATGATCTATTTAAACAGGTGGTTGACTAGTGATTAAGGGCAAACATATAGCATTAGATTGAGGAAAACATAATGTATATTTAACCGGAAAATTTTTCCAAGTCCATATCTGGTTTTATATTGGAAAATTTATAAACTTATAATTAATTATTATCACTATAGTGATTGATCCAATCAGTTGTAAGAAAAAGCACATTAAAATGACCAAAGAAAAAAAATCGACACATTTTCCAATTTTCCTATAAAAACGATAAAAATGAAAGTCAAGGGACTGAAAATATCAGGGGTGTATACGATTTCAATAGTGCAATAGCCAATAAAACAGAAATGTAAGTTAAATCGATTTTGTTCCAGTAATTTTTGCGTCAAAGATGCATTTCGGTCTGGAAGACCGACTGTTGAAAATATTGATGGAATCTTGGAAATAATCAATTTGTATAACTTCAAGAAAAAGAACAAAACTTGATCTGCAGTTCCTTGATAAGAGATAATAAAATTGAAATTGATCTAAAAAAAAATGGTAACAGAAAACAACAGGTGGATCTATGGATCCCATACGAAAAATATCAGTCGAAAATTTTAATGGTTAATGGATGAAAAAGTGGTCCAAATAGTGACCAAATTATTATGTGAATAATAGAACTGAACTTGAAGAACTTCGAACACTATGAATCACTATCCAACAGTTCAAATCTTATTTGTATTTTCTTGTACCCAAAATTGGATCAATCGCAAAACAATTGGCTAGAAAGATATCAAGCATTTTGATCCTTCGATTATTAATTACAATGATCACAAAAAACTATACATATTGGGTCTCGGGACGAAGTCCCGTGGGGGTTGAGAGGAAAAAGTTCCCAATTTCAAAAAGAAAATTGTAATATTTAATTAATTATGGCCTGATTTATTCGCGAATCAAATTAAAAAACAAAGGAGAAAATGCAACACTGTCAAATATTAATTTTTCTAAAAGAGAATTTAAATTTCACTCTGGATCCCTTGTGAATTGTTTTTAACACAAAAAAATAAATGGCGCCACGATAACTGTATCAAAAACTATAAGTCCGTCTTCAAATCATGCCGCTGGAAAAACCGGATTTTTGCAAATATTCCATTGTCAGGGATTTTTTGTCTTAAGGATATTTTGTCCGGGAATTTATTTTTTACGGAGTTTTCTTTGTTACGGAGTGATCCAAACTACTTGATGACCACTGAAGAAGTTTGCTTAGCAATCGAAATACGTATCTGGGCAATACGTCACGAATATTTTTGTTTGAACTTCTGTTCAAATTTATGTTGGTGGTATGATTTTTATATATTATTATATTAAATTATACTGCATAAATTGGACTACAATATATTTTATATATTGTTTACACAGAATAACAGCGCAAGTATTCAGAACATTCCAAAGGTCATTACGGTTCTAAGAAGGCATTCCAATCTTGCAATGTAATAAGGGAAATCTGTTAAGTTGTGGCGCCACCACTAGTGTGTCTACAGTACTAAAATCGAAACTTATATAAGGTAACTATGATAACATAAGTTAACACTATTGTGGCAGTGCCATATTTTGAAACATTTTCCATCATACAGAAGATTGAAATTTACAATTTTTAATAATAATATATGAAATTTAGCGCGCTCTATCGGTACTGGACTTCAAATTGAAGTGATTTTTTTTAACATTACGTTCGGACTTCTTGTATCTATACTTCGTGGTTTGGACCTTGATACCAACCGAATATTTTCAGATATCTTAGATGTTTTGGAAAGTTGGCAGAAAAAATTTAAAAGAAGTAATCGATGCCATGATTAAAAATGTTATATAAAATGTATATCTTTTTCTCCAACCTAATAAAATCATAACTTTAGACTGCAATAAATGTGCATCTAGCACATCCAGAGAAAAGCACGTGGAAAGCTTTGGGAATACCAACATTTAAATAACAATTTCCATTGCTTATATTTACTATTTTCGACATCCATAAAGATCTAGGCATTGCGACTGTTAAGGAAGAGGCATCCAGATTTAGCGTCAAATACCTTGGGCGCTTAAATGATCACCCGAGCCACCTGGCTATGAACCTTCTGGATAACAGCGAGGAGACTATTAGACTGAAGCGCCTGGCATTCCTGGAGCTTCCCTACAGGTGGTGAAGTATGGGGCACCCCAGTAGGGGTGCCCTGTTGTCTCGTCCATGCGTTCAACAGATTCGCTTATTGTACTGGGATAGATTGCGAAACAACAAATTATAATAAAAATAAATAAAAATATTTACTATTGGCAATCTGGCGCCAAACCAATCGACATTGTTTCTGAGGCTCGTGATTTTTGTGGCGTGACACAATCCCTTTGCCATTCAATACGTATTCCGATAAAACCGCCTCCGTAAATGATACGGGCGACAGGCGGAGACCTAAGCGAATGCAATATGAGAATATCGACCCGAAGGAAAAGCGTCATCGATGCATTTTTAATAATAAAATTGCATTGAAACTGCAGCCGCGGAACCAACGGAGGAGATTCGATTATAAAATATATATACAGAGGAAAGTTGAGATCGGGGGGTGGGTGGCCATGTGAGTCACGTTTCTTGGGGCCAACCGCCAACGTATTGAGTGGAAGAAAATGCACCGACATGGTCGTACATGGCACGAAAATTGAACAACTTCAAAATGCACTCGGAATCGATTGAATGGAAAACACCCTCATTTCCATCCCCCGTGTATTGGCTCAAGCCATCATCACTGCTAATCTTATCAACGACCATACAATGCATGCAAAAATCGCTGACGCCAATTTCCCAACGAACACGGCTCGTGGCACTTGGTCTTCTTATCGTAAAACGATTTTTTTTCTTTTCTTATCAATTCCACACTCGTGTACATACAACAATATTACGTACGTTGTACAATCGCACGAAAAATACTTAATGAATTTTCTCTGAAAACTCGATGATCTAAGTCCAATTAGCAACGTTTCCAACTCACAAAATCAACATCGACATAATTAACTCCATACAAAATCCACCTAGTCATTCTAATATGCAACGAAAAAAAACTCGATGCAAATGACGTCAGCAATAAAACAATAATGTTTTTCCTCGTTTCCATAGCGATTGATAATAAATCTTTCCAAAATCCGTGCAGAATGCTACCTTGGATTTTTGTAATTCAAACAAATGCATATTATTACGTAAGGTCAATGACGCAATCGATTCCATTTGAAATACCACCCAACATTCAATTGTTAAACTAGGGTAGTCAATGGTCATTTTTAAAGGGGAATTTTTAGACAACAAAAGAAAATTTTTATTAGATAATTATACAGGCAGATGGAGTAAACAGAAAATTATATTTTGACAATGAAAATGGAAAAAAATATGCCTTGATTGGGCGATAAGGTGTAAGAGATAATAAATTCAATGTCGAGAAAAACTAAATGGAAAATCTTTCAGACGCCTATTGCCTTTATTAATATAAAATAAAATGCCAAGTTTATGTAACACTATAACCGTCATCCGCCCACTGCACTGGACCAATTATAAAATCTAGACATAATGATTAGAATATGGCTTTAACTTATAGTATATCCTAGACTGATTCAAAAAAAAAAATGATAATTTTTTTTTCCTTAATTATATCGAAAATATTGTTGGGAATAACAAAAAAAATCCTGTGAAAGTTTAAACTTGTAATATTAAGTATTAAGAGGTGCCGCATCGCAAATTTCGATTTTCCATTTAAATAACATGGGCACAATATTCTCTTGCACTTTGGAATTTTATAGCTCACGTTGGTGACAATATTTCGGAATGACCAAGGTATATTCTTGTAGAAAATTGAACGATCTACAAAAAAGGTCTCGTACAAGTTTTTGATATATTTATTCCTTCAAAAGTTATACGAGGTCAAAGTTGAACTAAAGAGAAATTTTAATATTTTTTCAATTTTTTGACGCAACCATCAATTTTATGAGAAAATTTTATAGGGATTTTTTGTAGAGCACTTTTTTTTTCTATAATTTAACTCTATAAAAGTTTTTGATATTTTTCACAGGTCCTAAGTTATTTAATTAAAATAAAAAAAAGTTTTATGTTAAAAATATAATAATTCAGGGAATTTTCAGTTTAATGCAAATAAATTAGGACCTGTGAAAAATATCAAAAACTTTTATAAAGATAAGTTATAGAAAAAAAAAAATTCTCTACAAAAAATGCCCTGCAAAATTTTCTCATAAAATTGATGGTTGCGTCAAAAAATTTAAAAAATATTAAAATTTCTCTTTAGTTCAACTTTGTCCTCGAATAACTTTTGAAGGAATAAATATATCAAAAACTTCTAAGAGACCTTTTTTGTAGATCGTTCAATTTTCTACAATAATATACCTTGGACATTCCGAAATATTGTCACCAACGTGAGCTATGAAAGTCCAAAGTGCAAGAGAATATTGTTGCCATGTTATTTAAATGGAAAATCGAAATTTGCGATGCGGCACCTCTTAATATTAATATTAAGAGCATATACTTTCACAGGATTTTTTTTTGTCATTCCCAACAATATTTTCGATATAATTAAGGAAAAAAAAATTCATCATTTTTTTTTTTTTGAATCAGTCTAGTATATACCTTCTATGGAATAAAATTTATATATTTTTCTGGTTCTTATACTTTTTAATATAGCTAATAATTGATGTTAATGCAGCATAATACTAAAATTAAAGTATCTTAAAATAAGCAAATACTTAATTAAAGTTTTTGTTTTATATACGATCCTTAAGATTTTTCAGGTGTTAACACCAAGCCACTAGATTAACTCACTTTCGAGTAGGCCACTTATGATAATATAAAAGAACGTATTCCAATCTTGCAATGCACATGAAAATGGGGCAGCATATTGAAAAAAAATAAAGGGGTGGTAAAAACGTACGCTATGCCACTGATGCAACAACAAGAAGATAATCCCAATAATTCCATAGCAATTTAATGAAATAACTACAGAAAAAAAATCCAAAATTCAACTGCATATTCATTGCAATTGGAAGTAAAAGTACTTTATAGCTTAAATCATAGATTTACCACTTGAAAATTTCTTACATTGTACAAATGTTTCAAACAAATAATAAAAATACCTCCCAATCTCTGTTTCTCAAGTCGAGATATTCACCTTGAAAATTTTTAGAATACAAGTGCAACGTCAGAAAAATGACGTAAAACCGAATATTTTCAAAGCAAACTACAATCGATCAATATTATCTAACACTTTTGATTCATATATTCGCCTTTTTTTTTCTCGTCTTAAATTTTTCGACGTCAATCGGCACCAATGGTTTTAAATAGTAAATCAATGACGTCCCCAAAAAAAAAAAAAAAAAAAAAAAAAAATGCCATTAATTGCCAAAACTTCACAAAACTATCCGTATCAAAAGTGAATACAGAATAAATTACTTTTATCAAATTTTACGAGAATTCTTAATTATTTTCACCTGATTTTCAGAGTTTCGATTACGTCATTTAATTTTATTTTTCCTAGTAGTGCGAAATATATGATACATAACTAGCCTTCTACAGTTCTAATAGAGCAGTGGTTCTTAACCGGGGTTCAATCGAATCCCAGGGATTCGGTGAGTTTTGTGCACTACTATATTTATAACTATATATCTATGTTTTAATGGGAAAAAATTATATTTAATTTTTTCAAGAAGGATTCGGTGAATTCCCATATGAAACAGGTGGGAGTCAGCACCTTCAACAAGGTTAAGAACCACTGTAATAGTTTTACAGTTTCTTTCTAAAGCAGGCCATTCACGCTACGATTTGCAGTACTGCTAGTCGGACTACTAGTTGGATCGCAAAAATGATCCGACTAGTCCGACTAGACATCCAATTTCGAAAGTCGGACCACAAGTTGGACTGCGAATCGGAGCGTAAATGACCTACTTACCTTGCACTAATGCTATTTAATTCAGAAAATATTCGTCATTTCATTTTAAGCCATATACGTTGGAAATTATGCGAAAAAAAAGTTTACGATATTACCGATAGTGAACCAATTGAAATACAGACCCTTCTTTCCCATTGGACAAATGTCCTGGGCTTTGCGATCAAAGAAGGCTCCCTATTTCCTGCCAAATCACTAACTAAGATGATTATCTATTCACTTAATATGATAGTAAAAAAATACAACTTGACTAGAAATTTTCAAATGAGTCCAATGGGAACCCAATTGGGCAAATCATCATGGGCCCCAATTGGGCAATTTCCCTGGGACTCCAATTGGGAAATCCTTTTAAATAAATAAATAACAGTAATTTGAGTAATCTTAGTAACTTCATTTAGTTTCCAAGACTTCTTTTCTTTGGATGTTCTGGGACTTCCAAGAAAATATCTAGCTACCAGGGATATCAACCGGTCGATTTTTTTTCCTAAGCCTATTTAAAACCACTTAAATTCAAAATAAATACTCTAAATTTAAACGTGATAAATTTGTCCAACAATTTATGAAACTAATTTATTGACTTAAAATAAATGTTTTTTTTTTTCTTAAAACTTAACTGTCTAAATTGATTAGGCAAAAAAATCTGATTGAAAAAAATGGGTTATTTTCTCCCTAAAAATACTCTAAAAAAAAATTCCCCAAAATATTTCCGTTTTCAAATTCTTTCCCGAAAACCCCCAAGTTGGCATCACTGCTGGCTACTTACATATTAAACTAGTCTCATAAGAGCTGCACAAGTTAATATATATTTCAATGTTGGGCTTTCAACGTGCCCTCATAGGGCCCAATTGAGGAGAATTTAATATTTTTAAATTTCAACGTTGGACTTTCCCATTAGCGCCCTCATTGAGCCCCAATTGGGATTTTCCTATTAGGAATGCCACGTTGAGGTCCTCAGTGGACCCAACTACGGATTTGCCAATGGGGCATGCCTCATTAGAGATTTCCTAATTGGGCATACCCCAATGAGGCCCAATCCTTATTTTGGGCATTCCCAAAGTAATTTCTAGTTGGGCAGGAATTTGGTGAGTCAGTCTCGCAGGTTCGGCGCATATAATATTTTAATGGTTTTGCTCATTTTGTAAATCCTTTGAATTTGAAACATTCATATTTTATTCTGGTATAAGTCAACAAGGATAAGAACCCTTACCCCTATGTATTCAGGATTTCCAATATGTTAAAGACGACTTAATTGAAACCTGAAGAAACTATTCAAAACTGTTCGACTCAATCTTTTTCAGAAATATCCCGAAAATTTAAAAAAATGTCGATACTAATAAAAATGAGAATTCCAACCCTGAAACAAGAGTTGAAAATTTCCAGTGAAAAAAAATCTTCAACTCAACCTTTACCCTTTACCAAATCCCCTTATAACTCCTTCAAGTTTCCTTATTTTCTTGGGAAAAAAAAAACACTTTCCAACTCCCACGATTTTCCGCAAACCACCCACCACATCATCCTAAACCCAATTACACGCACCGTACATTTCCTGGCAATGCGTCACCAAACGCAGATTTATGCAAATCAAGTCCAATTATTTCCAGTGATACCAACGCATTCAACAGAGATTTCCAGAGATGAGGCTCTCAAGTCGCCGGGTGTGACGTCAATTTTTATGGGTTTGGCTCCGATTTGTTAATAGGCACATATGTGACGTAAGCAACTATTGAATGAACCAATGATACACATCAGGATGACGTACGAATCCAAATGTATTGTAACAGTCGGGGATAGGAAATGCAAGTTGGAACGATAATTTTTTTTTGTTGTTGTTTTCCTATAATTTTCTCTCGTCAAATATAATTATTACCATTAACGACAATTCAAGGTTTATTTTTATCAAAAAAAAAAAAAAAAAAACAATTCCGGTATTTCGATACCCATAATACCCAAACACATATCCAAAATGATTGTTTTTATCAGACGTAATTTTTGTTGTTTTTCTGTACATTATCCCTGTTATCATTTTGGAACTAATTGAAGGTTTAACCGCAGCAATTTTACAAAAAAATATAATTTGTCAATATGATGTGCAATATTACAAGGCAATATATATATATATATATATATATATATACATATATATATGATTACGAAGAATTCTTGCACAGTGACTTGGTCCAGTTTAATCCAGTGGCTGTTGGATTTCTCTGCTAAATATTGATCGTTGTCGTCTCCAATAATTTTATTAAGAAAATGCGCGAGGCTAAGTAAATGGTGCGGGGCGGCGGGCGGCAAGGGGAAAATTGAGGCGCCTATTCAATGACTGTCATATATGTACTCGCATGTACATATGTAAATACTTGTCAAATCTTATTTCATATGATAAGAAAATTTAATTTCGGCAAATTTTTCCTTCTCACCTGAGATCTCTACAAAACGGTTGCTTAATCTAAAAAAAAATCTATAAATCTGATACCCGCGATTTCGTCTGTGTGGCACACTGCGTACAGTGGATCCATGCCAATTTTATAAGTGGGTCCTTTTTTTTTTCAACAAAAATTTGCCTTTTTTTACCAAAAAAAAAATCGATTAAATTTTGATCAATTTTACTATTATCAAACTAAGTTTTGATTTTCCATACAAATTTAACAAGTATTGATCAATTCTTTTATTACAATGACGTCTAGATCTTTTCCAATCCAAATACTAATCAATCTAGAAAAAAATTAACGTTATCTAGTTCAAATTAGATTCTTTCACTGACTTTGAACAATTATTTAATTTATACGATATATTGTAATCTTATTTATGTAATATAACTAACAAAAGTAAACTATAAACACAAATTTGGTCAAAAATTCAAACACATGTATTGCTCAGATACGTATTTCGATTGCCAAGCAATCTTCCTCAGTGGTCATCACATAGTACTGGATCATTCGCAAAGTTTCAGATCTAGGAGTCGCGGACTTTTAGACCATACTTAAAAAAAATTAATGACTTCTTCGTTAGAATTCTTAAAGACCTATGCAACGATAGCCAACACGATTATGTAACCCAAAAAATTTTTATTCACCCCTCAACTATACACAAAGGTTGTGTCTTCCCCTATTTCTATTTTCCAATTGATATCCCCTCTACAATGAGTAAAACAATGATTCGCATTTTGAAATTAAAATTTCATTAAAACTGACCCAATCATTGTTGAGATGAAAAGAAAAATTTAGAAAACAATAAATTTGGAATAAAACTTTCTTGATTTATAATTTATTTTTACTGGAAGGTAACTCAGTGGTTCCCAACATTTTTTTGTAGTAGCCTTCGTGTATCATTTTTTTTACAGTGTAGTTCTAAAAATTTTCTTTAAACACAAGAAAGGCAGTTCCTAACAATCCAAAGATGCATACGTAAATGCTTCGATCACAAGATATTCGAGGATGGGCTGGAAAAATTGTGATCCATGAAACTATGGATCAAAAGCAGATCTTTTGTTAAATTCATAGATCAAATCAAAGAACTTACAGTAGCAGAAGTAATGAGAATCGTAAGGAATACAGAAACATGGAGGAAACTACTATCAAAAAAAATCCATATGGATTTATGTTGTGACATGAGAAAAGATGTATTTAAGTGAATTTTTGTAGGAAACCACATGGGAAAGGATAGATTTAAGTGGGTTTATGTAGGAAACCACATGAAAAATAATGGAATTAAGGGGGTTTATGTAGAAAATCACATCAGAAAGAAATGATTTAAGTGGATTTATGTAGGAAATCACATGGGAAAGAAATAATTTAAGTGGATTTATGTAGGAAACCACATGAGAAAGGATGGATTTAAGTGGATTTATGTGGGAAACCACACAGAAAAGTCTGGATTTGTGTGGATTCATATTGTTATTTTAAAATAAAAATTAAGATATTTTTCTAATCCGTTCATCCGAGGTTGCAAGATATTATGCGCTAAGGTTTCAATTTTTTCAATTGACACCATAAACTTGCATATTATGCATACTTGCATAATTTCAAAGTAAACGTTTATGTTGGAAACCGAATTTATGCTATTTTTAAAAATGCTTTTAATATGAATAAAGTATCTTTGAAGGAGGTGAAAAACGATAATGCTTTTTGCGATATTCAATCGTTTAATTAACATTGGATAATGAACTTAAGTTTACGTTTCGTAACAAAATATATGAAAATAAATAACTAATATTAATAGATGATAAAATTCAAATCTCAGCTTTTATTACATAAGAAGATAATTCAAGTTGTTTTAGATCGATTTTTTTATTTAATATTTTTACTATTCAATTAGCTACGTTTCGTTATGTATCGTAACTTCATCAGGCTTCTTGATTCACAAAAAATATAATATTTTCAATTTATGAAGTTACGATACGTAACGAAACGTAGCTAATTGAATAGTAACAATATTAAATAAAAAAAATCGATCTTAAACAACCTGAATTGTCTTCTTATTTACTAAAATTAATTTCAGGTAAGTAATTTAAAGTGCTGTCCTAAAATTTTAATGGAAATCATTTGATATTTCCGTGTGGATTCCTATGGGAATCCACATAGAAATCCACTCAGTAACTACCAGAGTACTGCTTTTGGAAAACCAAAATTTGGTAATTGGCATTTTAATTATTTTTAACATTAAAAGAAATGTATCAAAAACAAAAATTAATTTGGGGTCCCATGCAGTCGTCCAGCTTGCCCACCCCTGCTTGACTACAAAGACCAAAATAACTTAAATATTTCAAACTTTCACCCCAATGTGTACTTTTCTCTGATAAAACAAGGCAAAGACCTGAAGAAGTCTAAATTACGTAGATAAAACCAATCGATCCATTATTTCTTTAATCTTATCTTATCCAAATGTCACTTTGTTTTTTTTCCTACGAATTCTATTGTCTGTAGTCAACAACGTCATTTTTATGGCTGGCTAGATCTGTAAATTTTCAACACATGCAAATGCAAATCGGTCCAATCATATAATCGCCACTTCGTCTAAATCATCTGACCGTCGTACAAGGACAAAGTAATATCTAATTGCATTTTACAAATGCATTTCATTATGCACTTCCAATGTGCAATGGCTTTTTGATTAGCACCACTTAATTACCAAGAGAGAGAGAGAGAGAAAAAAAAACGTAACCACTTGCATTAGATTTTTCTTTGTCTAAGTAAAAAAAAATCCGAATAAATTATTTCTATTTTCGTTTTTTTTTCCTCTCTAAATTAATTATTTTTATTTACCAAACAATTTGATATTAGACTGTTTTTGACCTTGCATTGATTTGACCCTGGAAAATCAAATGATTTTGAAATTTCAAATGCGGCGCGTTATGATTGGTCGATTTGTGTGAACAAAAAGAAAAGCGATTGCTTCATGCGCATGCAGTTTTGCTGCTTTTGTTTTTTTTTTTTTTTTGTGGAAATAATTGAACGGCGTTTTATTAATAGCCACACAATTTGCGAAAGAAACGCATTTATTTTTGGTGCAAATGCGATAAGCAAAGTTGATCGGGTTGGGAAAATGCACGGGGCCCATAATACCTACTCTCTATATGGCAAGTGAAATAGACGATTGGTGAGGGAAAGAGACGGGGCGATTCGATTCGGAAAATTGGGAAAGTGGGTCTTGTTTTTTATCGCGCAACAAAATATAATTTGATATTGTTTGCAATAAAATTTTTGTTGGGTTTTTACACGGCACTATATAGTGCATTAGGAACGCAATTAAGGTATTTATGCAAGCCATTATTTTCGCTTGCAAAATTCGACTGGTTTAATGTAGAAATTTTCTTTTTAAGAGGGGCGGGGCTAAAGGGGATGAAATGAAAGACTTATTTAAAAAAAAAAAATGAGTTATTTATATAAATTTTTCGATCACTATATCTTTATAGAATGTTGAAAAATTTCCCGCATAATCTCACATTTATCATAAACTACGCTACAATTATTTAATTGAATCAAAGTCGTTAATGTGAGGACAAAGAAAACGATTGCAACTCTAATACATTTATATGGCCTATTCATTTTTTATCTCATACTACTTATACATGTGGAAGAATTATCAATGTGGCTTTTGAACGCAACAAAACCAGCATCATCATAATATATCGTTATTATAATGAAATAAAGAAAAAATTCCGATAAATCGAATTAAAAATTCTCACATAATTAATCTAATTGCCATTGATTAGCTAATAAATATGTTTTTTTATTGGAACTGATATCAATTAAATATCAAATGAGTAATCAACTTCTTTTCATTTTTTTTTTTTTGAATTTCGCGCTTTTTTAACCAAGGTAGGATATACTTTGTATTGGAAAAATTGTACAAGATATTCGGAAAACTAAAATTTTCAAAAAAAAAAAATTCTTAAATTTTTGAACCACACCAGGTGATCCTTTCAAAAGATTTGGAGTAAATTAGAAAAAGGCAGGGCATAAGGGATGGAGATTGACCATTAAGCTGAATAATACAAATATTTTTGAGTAACCATAACAAAAACCAAGAATGAAAGGTGCAATAGAAAAAGTTAGAAAATAAAAAATCTCTATTGTGAAATCGTAAGACAAAGAGGGACTGACTTTAAGAAAAAGAGCTAAGACTTCCAACTATTTTAAATCTAAAGACACATTCTAGAATGTCAGCCAAGTGGAAAGGGAGGCAATGTTTATTTCTCATGATAAATTTATTATTGGATATCATTAATCATGTGTACAATTATAAAAAAATCAATACTTTTATTATAGTGACCCAGGATATATAGGTACATCGTTTGATGGACTTAAAGTAGGTAACTATGGTAGCAGAGGAAAGATATCTAAACAAGATAGTAGATAGAAGATATAGGAATAAAGAAATAAGAAATTATAACCAAATTGGTATGGAGAAACAGGAGAACTGGATATCCAAGGAAACCAAAGAAAACAGACAATTTTTTTTCTTTAAAATAATTCCCAGGTATAGCAAGGTTTATAAAATACACAGGTGGCCTCATGGTGGCTACCTCACGTATCCAGAAGAAATTCGTATATATCTTCAGACTGATTCAATTTCAAAATTCTTCGTATGACGTCATTTTTTTTCTAATGGAGCAACCTGTGTAATTTACAAACTTTGGGAATCTGGAACTCTTAATCAATGGAGACCCGAAGAACTGGGGACATCAACTTCTGGAACTAAAATAGTCGAAAAACACCTAGTGCATCGGTTGCTGAAGTTTGCCCAACTACTTGGCCTTAAGTCTAGAGATAAAATAGGGACCCAGAAAAAGCAATAAGCCCTGAATCTATAATGATGAGGCTCAATTAATTTTATCCTGGAAAACCCAGCTAAGTAAAAGAAATCCAAGAATGAAAACTATAAAACAAAATGTGGGAAAAGAATGAGGCAGAAAGACCTAAGAATCATCTAAACTCTAAAATATTTTTCTAAAAAAATCCAGTTGTTTATAAACTGGCTTGATCATGTTTCTTTATCTTTCTTTTAACAATCTTATCTTCCCCTATGTCCCAATTATCTATTCAGATTCAAAAAAAAAAAAAATAATCCTTCACCAGATGACAAGATGAAGTTAAAGATATAATCAGAATAGGAAGAGTGGAAAAAAATTACAAAATTCTTCATTTATCTAAAACAGGGGTCACCAATCCGTGACCCTCATAAGGCTTCCTTACTCTTTTTTTTTTGGTCCTATTTATATATTTTTATTATAATCAAAGTGGTGAAAACCTATATATAACGGAGTAATAATACATTTATAATACTTTGACCTACAATAATCGATGGCAATTTGTACGAATATCAAATTTTTACTTATACACAAATCCCTTGAAATTTCCAGACGAAAACATCGCTTATTTCCTTCACCATACTTATAAACAAATAAACATCTTGACTAGAAACTTTGATCAAGTCCGTATAAAAGATTGCGAAATAAAATAAAGCAAGTTGAGATTTTTCGTATATTAATCTATTACTCAATTGATTTTCTATAGATAATAAGCTAAACCCGACAAATGTGATCCTACCAACCTATAATATAATAACTTCAAATAAAAAGATTTCCATTAAAAGCATTAAAGACACCTCCTTTTGCGACCCACAGCATCCCTCGCTGTACCTATTGATGTGAAACTTTATTGCATCTTATGACTTAATAAAAACATGTCCATTTATGAATACAAAGTTATATTAAAATTTCAAAACCATCGATTTTAAATTTCAATTTTAAAAGGAACCATACATTTTCATAAAATACTAGTAACTACTCGTGAAATATTTACAACCAACACTGGCACAACTGACAAATGGTAAAAATTGGCTAATGAATGAAATCAAAACAACAATTGGCTCAAGTGTACTTTAGCACACCCACAATCTGGCAACGTTGCATTTCGACTTTGTTTTTAATTTAATTCGCGATTTTGGATTCGCGATGGACCGATTTAAGCGCGAATTAAATTAAAAACAAAGTCTAAAAGCATGCAACGGTGCCAAATTGTGGGTGTGCTAAAGTACACTTGAACCCAATAATTGGTACCAAATTTCACACGATTCTATTTCACTCACATATATGTGTTTACAATCTTTGTTCTCTGTCTTTGCTAGCCTAGTAACACTATGAGGATATAGAATACAGACTATCAAGGCGAAATCGAAAGGACAATAACTTAGCCTAAATCAGCCTTTTATGACTAAAAAGCCGCCCAAGATCGTCTAAAATATATTTCTTTTTAAATGAGGCTTTATCTGGTCTTTTGCGAAAAAAATTACATAGAAAAACTCCTTCGCATCTGCCTACTTAGATTCAAAACATTTCACCACTCGTGATGACAGGATAAAGTTGAAGAAATATCAAACAAAAGAATGGTAAAGAAAGATTCCAAGAAATATTTTTAATTATCTGTCATAAACGATCGACAGGTGTCCACTGATTTTTCTTCAACACATATTCCTTACTTTGTGTACAATATATAAGATATATTGCAGTCCAATTTATGTAGTATAATCTGATATAATAATATATAAAAATCATACCACAAATAAAAATATTCGTGACGTATCGTCCAGATACGTATTTCGATTGCCAGGCAATCTTCATCAAGTAGTTTGGATCACTCCGTAACTGCTTTGTGATGATTCACCACAAAGCAGTTAAAAATCAATCACAAAGCAGTTACGGAATGATCCAAACTACTAGATGACCACTGATGACCACTTGGCAATCGAAATACGTATCTGGGCAATACGTCGTCACAAATATTTTTGTTTGAACTTCTGTTCAAATTTATGTTTGTGGTATGATTTTTATATATTATTATATCAGATTATACTACATAAATTGGACTGCAATATATCTTATATATTGTATACACAGTATAACTGTTCAAAGTCAGCGAAAAAAATCTTATTTTGAACATATTCCTTAATTTTCATGATTACAATTCGCTTCTGCCGAACGTCTTTGATAACGAAAAACTTCTAGACTTACGACTTTGATCAAATTGGCTTTGAGATTTGGGAATTAAAATCAAGCAGGCTGCGATTTTAAATACTAAACAAGTGAGGAAGTTTTATTTACTTAACAAGTGAGGATTTTTTGTTTACTAAACAAATAAGGATTCATTATAGAGTGTAAATTACTGAAATTGAACCCCGAAAAGACTATTACTTATGGATCATTATTTGCCGATAAAAAAAATTTACTGCTTTCCCTGGCTTTCGTTTGAAGGGAATCCCATTTATTTATTTTTTGTCTTCTAGAGACTAATTTAAAAGAATCAAAATTGGCAAATATCAAATCAGGAAAGAATTTAAAATATTCTAAAATTTTCCTCCAAATTTCCGAAAATCCAGTTATGAGACATCAACTAACTTTAGACGATGATTTTTCTTGGAAAAATTAAGAAAGTAACCGACTGATATAGACAACTTATGTGGGGAAATTCCAATTTCAAATGAAAGACATATATCAAAACAAATGCTTTCCTAACAAAAAGGCCACATTCTAATGTCTCAGACCTACAACCATCTGCCACTGTCTCCTTACCCTACCAACCCCAATCTTGATCGAGTTTCTTTACAAATATCGAATTAGCATTAACAAAAAAAAAAAACGTCTAAAAGAATCACCGTCTAGACGAAATATCCACTCGATTATAATCGGGAAACGTTCCCCGTTTATTCCCGAAAAAACATTAGCTTTCTCAGCTTTTCCATGCCCCAATATTATCCCACAAATGACCAAGAATTGGTTTTCTCTCACATCTGTGCTTCGCACCCAATAATCTGATCTTCGTTCATCTGACACTTGTTCACAGACGCCACATCAATGTTTTTTTCCTCCATTCAAATGTCAATGTCCCTTACATATATATTCTACGATAAACATTTTCTTTTCGATTCGAATTTCGCGCGATTTCCCAACACGTTATAGGGATCGGAATGCGACGGGTGGGCTTTTGTCGAGAACCGGGGCATCCGAAATTTAGATCAGGGTTTTCTTTCGTCGATAGAAAAAAAAAGAAATGCAGTTACGAATTTTCGTAATGCACTTTCCAAGGTCTACTAAATCGATACCTTATTTCTGCCTTTCACGAATGTTTGCGTTTGTAATTTGAGGAAATTTTCCAGATAAGTGCCTATTAGGTATTTTAGTGGGAAATTGACATTTGTCGAGCATTTCGAACAACGCAAATGTTTGTGCTACTTTCCTCTCATCTTTCGTGTGCACTTTCTTTTCATGTCAATATTTCATAAAAATATTACCCACAGAAATTGCATTGGAAAAAAAAAATGAAATACTTTGGCCGAACACTAAGGGTTGTTTCGGGGGTTAGTCAGGTAAAATATGGTGAAACTCAATAGAAGATATTTTATAAAAATACAAAAAAAAAAAATATTCTAACTCACCCATGACGGGAATGTACACCAGCTGGATAAACACTTGCTAGACTCATTTCAACCAATTTTATAACCCCAATTTTCGGCACAAATTTCCAATAATAACAAATCGCTTGTCAATTTTTCCTTCGTTCGGTTGACAAATATATATCACCGGGTTCACTTCGTAGAATTTCTCGAACAAAACTTGGATAGCCAATAATATACTTAGCGTTGGATTGTTATCGAATTTTTTGTGATGAAATAATATTTCAGTTACGAATTAACGACCGTTTGTAACGTACGTTGGGAAATGACTGAAGACAGAAGAATGTGAACGTTGGATCGAGGTGACCGAGTGCAAGCCCCCGCGCGATGCGCGTGCAAGCGAGTAGGCTGCCCCATGACGCCGAGTCGCTCCTTCTTTCTCGCGCACACGGGGAGTAGGCCCCCCTATCCGAACGGCCACGTTCGGCTCATATTCGAAATGCGCGGAGACGCCCGAAGGCGTCCATGCAATTGGGAAATTGCATTTTCGCACCAAAGTAGCGAAAATTTTTCAAAAGCCCCCCCTAAATTTTGACCAATAGAATTGCGATTATTCTAACAGGTGATATTTTACTCCAAATAATGCACCAATTTAAGTTAAACTATTTTATTTTGGCACCAATTAATGTAATTTAAATTTAAGGAGACGAATTTTTAATGCAATTCTTCAATTTCAACGCGTTATTATTGCATTTTTTTTTTTTAATTCCTTCAAAACATAACAAAACATTATTATTTACTTTAAATTATATTTCCATATTTTTCACTCAAATGTAAAGCAAATTCATAAATTCTATCAATGGTCTTCTGTTTTACCATGTTCTAAATCGCTTGATTCAGTTTTGGGATATCAGAATGTATAAAAGACTTAATTTTTAAAGGAAAACTCCGAACCATTTTCCACAAAATTAACATCAAAGTTTTAGTTAATAATGTAGCCTCATAGTGTTAGAGCCTAAAGATCATAAGTACATACATCAATGCAGTATTATATGACTAGTTTTTTTTGAAAGTGGCGTAAGTCCATGGTGATTCTTCTTCTTGTAACTAGAACAAAGTATGTTAATTATTTAACTGCTAAGTTTTCACAAATTACTGATTTCATTTTAGTTAACAAAAACGCCAATTATTCCCTCCTCCTTAGTCAAGGTTTATAAATTACACAGGTTGTCCCATTAGAAAAAAAAAATGACGTCATACGAAGAATTTTGAAATTTGAATCAGTCTGAAGATATGTACGAATTTCTTCTGGATACCGTTTTTTGAGATGGGGACTTCGCCCCTGGACCCCTTATTTATAGTTTTCTTTTGCACAAAAAAAATTATGGAACTACGGTTTTATGCATTTACCATATTTACATGAAAATATCGAAAAAATCATCTAAATAAATTAAAACATAAATTTCTACTTAACAAAGCAATAAATCGTAAAATAATATTCTTCATTTTCGGTTAATTTCGTCGAGATCTATAAGAATCCGTTGTCAAATCGTGGCGCCAGAAGAATCGTAGAATCCCCGAATTCTGGCCTAAAATCTACTCCGAACTAATGGAAATCCACATTTGCTTTGTCAGAAATACCTTAGATGCCATATTGGTATAGTCCCAGCCCATTAAAAGATTCAAAGGCCTTTATCTGAATCATCCTTAATTGGTAAAATGCAGTATGACTTATTCAAATTCAAAATAATTGTCTATATTAATAAATAGGTTTTCAAAATTAACAAAACCATTAAGAACCCGTCGAACCCCTGGAGTTCGATTCAACCCAGATTAAGAATCGTAGGTTTAAATAATCCATCAATTGTTAAACTATTGTACCAATATCAAATTACTAGACAACGTCCTTCAAATAATCTTTCTTTTACAAATCTTCAGCAAATAGGTCTTCTTATTAACCCACAAAAGAACCATCGAAAGACCTGAATCAAGGTTGATTTTCCCCTATTAATTTTCCTTTTTAAAAACAGAAAAACCATACAAAAACTCCTTAAACTTTTTCCTAAAGCATCAGCTTTATAAATGACTTGCACTTTTGAAATAATTTCCATACAAGTTATCCCTTGAAAGACGGGAAAATTCCTTGGTTTTTCAAGAGAATTTCCTGACAAAGACAACGTTTGGCTTATTTGTTGAAGAATGGAAGTTAAGCTCCTGAAATTGAATTAATTCTATAAGCTCTTAGTACAAGAAATAAAAATATTAAGGCTGTTTCGGCAAAAGATTCATCGGAATTTCCGGAGTACCAAATTTAAACTTCTATAAGAATTAGGATGATTTTTTTTTTACTTTTTTTTTTTTTGGTCCCATCGTGAAATTTTGTTGGAAATACCAAAACAACAATTCCCTGAAAGTTTGAGCCCTTAATATTAATTTTAAGTCCTCGGCAAAGACGTGTAAAGATTTCCCATTGAAAATACACGGAAACTCTGATTTTTTATTTTTAAATTTCTATATCTCAGCGGCATTTCATGGGATCGCTTTTACCGAAGATGGTTTTTTCTCAGAACTAAACGCTCTACAAAAGTGCCCATTGCGACAAAGTCGTAACTCACACCGGTGAGGTAGTACGGGCCACTGAACCTGATTTTTCCATAAAATTCGCGTTTTTTTTTTGCATTTATCTCGTAAATAACAAGAGCTACGGAAAAATTATAAATGAAAAACTTGTAGAGAATTTGATTTCCTACAAAAAAAGTCGTGTAGACCAAATCGCGAAGATAAATATTAAACGAGATATAAAGCCTTGAATTTTATGGAAAAATCAGGTTCAGTGGCCCGTACTACCTCACCGGTGTGAGTTACGACTTTGTCGCAATGGGCACTTTTGTAGAGCGTTTAATTCTGAGAAAAAACAATCTTTGGTAAAAGTGATCCCATGAAATGTCGCTGAGATATAGAAATTTAAAAATAAAAAATCAGAGTTTCCGTGTATTTTCAATGGGAAATGTTTACACGGCTTGGTCGAGGACTTAAAATTAATATTAAGAGCTCAAACTTTCAGGGATTTTTTTTTTCGGTATTTCCAACAAAATTTCACGATGGGACCAAAAAAAAAAGTCAAAAAAATCAACCCTAATAAGAATAGAAAGAAGGGATTACTATTAGTAGTTCACCTGAAACTTTAAAAAGAAAAATATTTTTAGAATTGTAAATTTGGCAAAACGTAAAAACCACCCAAAGACCTAATTATTTGCAAAACTGATCAATTTATATTACATGATTCGATAATCGGAAAAAATAACCACTCCTATAACGACCTTTGTTCAATTCGTCTTCATTACATAATAGATGAAAATATTTTGTGTATTAATCAATTAGCAACGCAGCAAATTTTTTTACACTCAAACCGCTGACTATTATGCATTTAAGTGCATAAAAATTTTATAACAAAACCTTCATAACGACAATAATAACAAGCACAAAGATACACGAGCCAATTCTTTCTCGGAACGTTTTTTTTTTTTTATTATACCATATATCCAATCTAAAAATATAATGTAATTTCAAGATTATCATATAAAAGCGGGACCCCACATGATCTGACCTTTTGACCGGGCGCGGCTCCTCGGCCTTTGCTTTTCCACTGGCGCAAAAACAAATAATAATTTTCCCAGTGGAATTTTTTCGTTTTTGCCAAATGATTTTTCTGACAAACCACTTATTTTCTTGTGCTTCCTGAGTTGGTGATTTTTCCGATTTGTTCTTTCTAGACCCACTAGTGGGGAGAGGTAAATATTTTTTGTTATGCAAAAAGAAAGTGTTTATGTTGGAAATCACGTGTTGTGGTAATCGAATGTTTTTTTTTTTTTAATTTTATTTGACCTGAAATAAAAACGGCAAATTTTATCGCTGAAATTGTTTGGTTCGCAACGCATCCGAAACAGGAAATCAGGCAATAGTTTCTTCCATTTAGATCGCGCAATGGCAATGGGGCAAGCGGTGGATACCGTGGCCGGGAAAAAATGCGTCCGATCGGATTCCGTTCGTCTGGGACGGGAACACAAAGTTCTTATACCACCACATGGCCAAAAATAGATCCAGACAAAACGAAAAATGTTAAGGGGCCAAGAAGTATCATTGCATTCGAATCGCGAATTCTCGTCCGTCTGACTCACTTTTGTACCAATCCGCAGTAGCTACATAATATATAATCATATTTAAGACAATCGGGCGGCAAAATTGAATCACGCGCCAACTTTTCGCGAGTCTTGTGATTTACAAAAGCAAATTTAGATTACCTACGCGATTTATTCACCGACAAATCAGCAGTCCCGGCCGAAAATAGTTCGGCCACTACAATTGTCGAAATTTCGGCCTACAATTTGGACACGGTCCATTCAACTTTCTCGATGGAAAACATACGAACATTTTTACGCCACAAAAAAATTGCGTTTGATTCGCTTTCGACAGACCACTCTCAAGTTCATTATCATCATGTTTCAAGGCAACGCAAAAAATAAACCAAATGCGACATTTTAATCGTCAATAACTGAAGTATTTTGTTGTCCGGAAAGTCCATTTTTATGATGGCTTTCCCATTATCCTTTTACTATGCTTTTTTCCATATTACACAGTGGTTTTTGTAAACCCGTCCCTTGATGTTATTTTTCCCTATCCTTGTAACTCCAAATACAGGCTCTAAATTACCTTTGATCTCTTTATGGCCTGGCACCCATCCCAAGTTTATCTTACTTTTGGGAACCTTGATATCGAGGGTTTCTATACACTTCCCGGTTAGTTTAGAGGTGATCTATGGATTTCCTAGTCCATTTAATGGGTCGTGATATTAAGTGGTCTTCTTTCGACCACTTGATTTTTTCTAACCAATTTTTTAAAAATTAAGTAGGGCTGCCAAATTCGTGGAAACCCTATCTGTGGGTCTATTTTTGTTCAAAACTAAAATGATCCCTGTAATTTTCGCAATTAGGGGTACCATCAAAACAAGATTTTTTCGCTGACTTTATACAGTTATAAAGGTTACCAAGGGCCCTGGAGGAAATTAAAAAATGGGACCCCACTGCTATGTAAACTGATTAGGTTTTATCAAATAAAAATAAGAAATATACAAATACTTTAAAAATTCTAAGATTCTTAAGCTCTTTTTTGTGCACTGCAGGGCAGGTAATGAAAATATTAAACAGTAACAACATAAATTACAATTAATACTTGGTGTAGGTTTGGCTAATAAAACGAAATGGGAGAAGATTCAAGGGTTTATTATATAAAGGTCGGGCCTACCAACTGACTAAATAACAATTATATTTACAATTTTTTCCTAGCTTTAGTTTTCGCAAAAGTATCAATGACTTCGTTTAAATCCAGGCTTGATGCGGTTTTGTTTTCAATTACTATTAGCGATAAATATCGGAGTCAAGTTTGGCCCATATTATTTCTTAAATAATTTGATATTATTTTTAATTTGCTAAATGGCCTTTCAGCTGCTGCAGAAGTAACAGGAATTGTAAAGAATAATAACATTGCTGTAAATATTTCCGTTTGGTCGCATTCTAGCACTCCATATTTGCTCATTATTTCCTTACATAATTGGTGAACTTCCAACTGGATTTCCAAAAGTTCAGTTCGATCGAGATTTCTGGTAAGGGTTCGAGGGCCCCCTGAGCTTGAGGGCCCCGAAGCATTGCCCCGCCTAGCCCCTAGGTAGCTACGCCACTGGTTATACAGTGTATACAATATATAGAATATATTGCGGTCCAATTTATGCAGTATAATTTAATATAATTATATAAAAAATCATGCCATAAGTATAAATTGTGATTCATCATAAAACAGTTATGGAGTGATCCAAACTACTTGATGACCACTGAAGAAGATTACTTGGCAATCGAAATACGTATTTGGGCAATACGTCACAAATATTTTTGTCTGAACTTCTGTTATTATATTGAACTAGCTAATCCCCGCAACTTCGTCTGCGTAACGTACGTGTAGATTATGTTTTCTTTTCAAATTCGCCATTTGCAGTGGTATATGAAAATTTTTATTTTTCTTATTTCTTTTACAAAAAACATAATCCTACTTGAAACACTATTTTGTCGACTTTAAAAAGACACATTTAATAAACTGTTGCAAAGAATAAAATTGTAATAATCAATTAATTTTCAAGAAATATTTATAAATATCGAAAAAGAGTATGTCTATTGCGTATAGCTACGGTAGGTATACCTACCATAGACCAAATAATCTGTAAATTAATCAGCATCTATACATAAATAAAAATTATTGCCAAGTTCAATAAAGTTGGTCTTAATTATAAGTAAAATGGGGTGACCATGCGACATTTTTCAAATAACTTACATTTTTAAACTTGGGATCTCTTTCGAATGGAATGTTCAAATTGAATAACTCAAAAAGTTATCTAATGGTATTGAAGCAAACTTAAATATGAAGTCATTTATTCTGATAAGGATTAATCCCAAAGTATAAATAACAGAGCTTTTATAGCGGTGGCATTTATATATATTTTTTAAAATGAAAAAAACACTTATTGTGACATAACTATAATAGTTAGACATATGCTGTCGCTCTATTTTTTGTAGATAATGATATGTTCTACAAAATCGTACTACATTATTTTATTCTATAACCAATAGTTTTCGCAGCGCACGCGATAAAAGAATGTTTTTTGGTAATTTTTTCACACACTATTGGAGTTTTAGTATGGATCCCTAATTTCTTTGAAAATTTAATATAGCCAATGTTCACCGGAAATAGTGTAGCTTCCCAACAGTGAAAGAATTTTTCAAATTGGTCAAGTAGTTTCAGAGCCTATTCAAAGCAAACAAACAATCAAATCTTTCCTCTTTATAATAATAGATAGATAGATTATAATACATACATTGGACCGCAATGTATTCTATATATTGTATACACAGTAGGGGTTCCAGTTATTGGACTTGGAAGAAAACCGAGAAAAACAAAACAAACCATGTAATTCTCCCAAACCACGAAAATTCAACCTTTTAGATTCAAAAAATTTTGTATTTTAACGCTTTGAAAAATTAATTTTGGATTTCTTACAAATGGATTGGTATTAAGTGGTCCTGTTTCTTTCATTTGTTTTTTTTTTCTTTCAAACCAATGATCTAGAAATCAATAGGATAATTGGCAAATTTTTTGAATCACTTTCAGTGGTGCATTTTTGTCCAGAAACAATATTATAGTCTAGGTGCGATTGTTCCCATTTGAGAGGCACTAATTTGGGGTTAGGATCATTGTTGTCTTTTGGGAGCCTCCAAAAATTCCGTAAGTCCAAGAATTTCTAAGGTTTTTTCATATGAACGTTAGGGCATGGATGCAATTTCTCACCCTCTCCTGTTTTTGTAAAAAACTTTTAATTACGAGACTAGTTTCCTAAAGTTTTCAAGATTGAAGGGTTTTCTTAAAATTGGGAACCTTTTACAATGCCAGATTTGGTAAACTTAACGGTATTCGATTGGCCAAATCATATACAAGTACACTTATAATAATATAAGAGTCCAAAACTTGTTATTCTTATTTTAAAAAACAGTAATTCAAGGCATTAATACGATCCAGTAGGTAGTGCTCAAATTTTTGCTCCTTCAAGCCGGATACCGATGATTTCATTGGCTCCCTAGTTTCACTTGTATTCAAATGTTTTCGACGCAATTTTTTTTTACGGTTTCCTGAAGTGAAACACTTACCTTAATCAAATATTGTGTTATTATCGTTATTATCGACCGTCTCAATTAGCGTTATTAAGAAAAGAGAAAAAAAAAATGATTTCAACTCGTCCGATCCGAAAGTCTAATCTCACTTTTTTCTCATTGGTTTCCAATATTTCCTGACTGTAACACGCTATTTGATAAGCAATCAACCACTTACAAAAAAAAAAATTATATATACAAATAAATAAATAATTATCATTATATGTGAACAGTCTTTTTTTTTCCTTATGAAATAAAAGTATATTTACAAGTCTTTAGTCAATATTAATTTTATAATTTCTTTAATCATCTTTTAAGTCTTAAGATGTTTTTATGGCAGTTAAATAATAATCAATTGGTTTTAGTTAATGCGACATAAAAGAAATAAGTACCAATATTTTTTTTTTTTTTTTGAGAATTTTTTTTCCATGTTATAGGTATATAAGAAAGAATTATGCTATTGTGTTTTGTACGTACTAACTATATAGATCGTATAATATGTTTTGTAAGGAATGACGCAAATCATTACGTTGTACATAACAAATATCTGTAGTTGTTTGTTGAAATTTTGAAAATAATTAAAAATAGATTAGTCATTATGTGACAAAAATATTTGTTTTCAATACTTATTATTTGATAGATAAAGGGTAAAATTTTGGTCGAATTAAACATTGGACTTTTGGTTGAATATTTCTCTCGAAAGTGGACTCAAAAAATTATGGCATTTTCAAGCACTCCTCGGATAAGATTAGAACGAAACCGAAAAAATTTTTTTATTAAAATTAATTCTATTTCAGATTTAATACTGTTGAAGTTTAAAAGCCATATTGGAGTCGAGGGGATGAAAAAAACAGAACAACTTAATACCAAGTTAATCCAAGATTAATTTTTCAAAGGGTTAGAATACAAAAATTTTAGAATCTAAAAAGTTAAAGTCCCGTCGTATGGGAAAACTATATTGTTTGTCTTATTTTTCTCTTTTTTCTTTCCAGTCGGACAACTGGTACCCCTAATTACGAAAAGTACAGGTATCATTGTATTTTTGGAAAAAAGTAGACCCACAGATAGGGGTTGGCAGTCCTACGAATTTAGCAGTCTTACTTAATTGGTTAAAAAAAAATCAAATGATAGAAAAAGGACCACTTAATATCACAATTCATTAGGGGATGGCCTTTAATTAAAAAGATGAAACTTTCAAAGAATTAATATATAGAAATTTAAGGGTTTAAGAGTTTGAACTCCTGTGGTTTGGGAGAACAATACCGTAAATCTTATTTCTTTCTTTCTTTGCTTTTAATTCCAATAACTTCAACCCCTAATCGGGAAAAAAAGAATAAGAGATCGTATTAATTTCTGGAATACGCAGGTAGTTGTTCAACAAATTTGGTTGTCAACCTGTTAACAACAAAATCTTTTGGTCAAGTTCTTCGAACTAAACTCAAAATCACTTGAGACTTTCACCTTTGATTTTAAACCATCGATGAACCCGGATTTGGGTTGATCATCTAGTGACATTTATTCTTTCTAGAACCAGAAAAACCACACAAAAATTCCCAAAAGTTTCCCCAAAAGTACCAACTTTATCAAGTGACTAACCAATACAATGTATAGTTTTTGAACTTTTAAGGTCTTTAACAACTCTAGAGTTTATAAAGCTCCGTAAACCGAGAAATACTAAAAATTTGCCCATTACAAGATTCAAATCCAATACCTACAGATTTTGAAGCGGTCACCTTGACCACTCGACCACCAATAGGATGGAAATTATTTTGATTAAGATAACTATTTTCTTTTAGATATGACTCGTTTATTTTGAAAGTGGTGTAAGTCCATTTCAAGGACGGTCTATATGGTGATTCTTCTTCTTGTAACTAGAATAAAGTACTGTATATACAATAGGCTGATTTTTTTTTACTTTTTGGTCACATCATGAAATTTTGTTGGAAATACCAAAAAAAAATTCTCTGGAAATTTGTGCCCTTAATATTAATTTTAAGTCCTCGACCAAGACGTGTAAAGATTTCCCATTGAAAATACACGGAAACTCTGATTTTTTATTTTTAAATTTCTATATCTCAGCGGCATTTCATGGGATCGCTTTTACCGAAGATGGTTTTTTCTCAGAATTAAACGCTCTACAAAAGTGTCAATTGCGACAAAGTCGTAACTCACACCGGTGAGGTAGTACGGGCCACTGAACCTGATTTTTCCATAAAATTTGCGTTTTTTTTTGCCTTTATCTCGTAAATAACAAGAGCTACGGAAAAATTATAAATGAAAAACTTGTACAGAATTTGATTTCCTACAAAAAAGGTCCTGTAGACCAAATCGCTAAGATTAATATATTCGTGAAATATTCGTGACGTATTACCCAGATACGTATTTCGATTGCCAAGCAATCTTCCTCAGTGGTCATCAAGTAGTTTGGATCACTCTGTAACTGCTTTGTGATGATTCACAATTAAAGTTTATGGTATGATTTTTATATATTATTATTGTAAATTATACTACATAAATTGGACCGCAATATATCCTATATATTGTATACACAATATAACTGTTCAAAGTCAGCGAAAAAATCTTATTTTAATTAGGAAAAAGTATGTTAATTATTTAACTGCTAAGTTTTCAGAAATCACTGATTTCATTTTAGTTGTTAACAAAAACGCCAATTATTCCCTCCTCCTTAGTATCTTATGTTCCGATGGTTAAAAATGAGAACATTACAAGGATTGTTCTTGAAATGGACTTAACTCACTTTCAAAATAAACGGTTCGTATAATAAAAGCTCATTTTTCAGGAAAAAAACCGGTTTCATATTTACATACCTGGTAAGTTCTATATTTACTTAATTGGGGAAAGAATTGGTATGAATTTATTGACTATTAAGGTCTTTAACGACTCTGAGTTTATTAAAAGCTCCGTAAACCGAGAAATACTAAAACTTGCCCCGTTACAAGATTAGAATCCAATACCTACAAATTTTGGAGTGGTCATCTTGACCACTCCGCCACCAAAAGGATGGGAATGATTTTGAATAAGATATCTATTTCCTTTTAGAGATAATAAAAGCTTATTTTTCGGGAAAAAATCCGGGTTCATATTTACATACCTAGAGAGTAATATGTAAATTTAATAGGGAAAAAAAGTGGTTTGAATTTATCAAGTCTATAAGCTGAAAAATAACATTAATTTCCGGTCCCCTTAGGAAATTTTGGTCTTCATAAATCGGCAAGTTTTTCTTCACTAATACAAGTAGAATCGTAAATAGAACTACCTTAAATTGACCAGAAAAAATAATAATTTTATTGACCCACTGGTGGCCGAGTGGTCAAGGTGACCTCTTCAAAACTAGTGGGAGTTGGGTTTGATCTACGAATTTTTATTAACCCTAGAGTTTCTAAATACCTTAATTGTTATAAAGCGACAGTAAATAACAATTTAAAAAAAATATTTTTATTAGATAACAGGTTTAACTTATGTCACTAAGTTTATTATCTACCTATACATATTTCTGTGATATAATATTTTTAATATTACGTAATACGATATGTAACATTGTTTGTTATCAAGGTATGCGATAAGTTCAAATATAAATGAATAATAAATTCCCATTCAAAAATATTCCAAACAATTTCGATTCTACAAAACTTTCCATAACTGAATATAAATTCTAATAGAAGAAAAATAGGTATACACACAAGGATATGTAGAAATAGTATCCTGATTTTTTTATAAAAAGAAAATCAATCGAACATACATTGAAAATTGAATTTTCTTTTATAAAATTGGATTATTTTTAGAACATGTTCAAGTTGAATTTAATTCCATTATCGACTTAATACACATTTAAAAATTTACATAATAGATGACGGGATTAGGGGGTGCTTTAATCTCAGACAAATAATATTGGAAAAATTTAATATTCAGTCTAATTGTTTGAATATATAGTTAGAGCGTAGTTGGAAAAGCTTTCGTAAATTATTGAAGAATTTAAAATTTAAACATACAGAAGGAAAAACTTGTATTAAAAGTTGCAAATAATTCTAGTTTTACTCAAAATTTCATTCTTGTGAAAGAAAAAAATCAATTTTCAAGAATGGACTTTAAATTTTTGGAATGAATGGACATATTCAATGTCAAGTGCTGTAATAGTACTACGAATATTGTTGATAGTACACATAAGGTGATAATAATATAAGATTACGTTGCGAATTGACCAAGGACGTATTAATTCAAAAACCGGTCCTAGGTATAATTACATACAATTCCAATACCGAAAATCCAAAACAAATAGTAAAATACTCGTACGATTCATCCGGCATCCATAACACCGGTTATCCATTCATTCATTGCCAAAAATCAATCAATCACAAATGAGAACCACAATTGCCTCGTTTCACCAGACATTGCATGGAAATCCAAACTTCTATTATTCAAAATTTATATCATACTCTCCGATTTTTTTATTTATCTTCTATTATTATAAAGAGGAAAGATTTGATTGTTTGTTTGCTTTGCATAGGCTCCGAAACTACTTGACCGATTTGAAAAATTCTTTCACTGTTGGGAAGCTACACTATTTCCGGTGAACATAGGCTATAATAAATTTTCAAAAAATTTAGGGATCCGTAATAAAACTCCAATAATGTGTAAAAAAATTACCAAAAAACTTTCTTACATCGCATGCGCTGGTGATTTAACTAAAGAACGGAACAACCGAATTTAATGAAACTTTATACGAGGATACAACACAATTACCCACACACGTTAGGCTACTTACCATTCCTTAAAAATAATAAAGGAATGTATCCCCTACGTAAAAACTGAGGGATGAAAAAAAAATTTACTTTAGATAGGCGAGTTATATATCATTGGAAAGGTATTTAAGAGTTAAAAAATGATCTGTATTAATATTTTTAGTTGAACTAATAAAAAGCAGAGTAATTTAATTTAAACTACAAAAAATTGCCTTTTTGAAATATAAATGTTTTTATAGATAATAATCTGACAGTAAACTTTTTTTTTACAAAATTGTTGTAAATAGATCCTTAGGGTTGCTCAGTAAGGAAATATTAACAAAAAAATTTAATAGTAATACTAATAATAATAGTAATAAAGCTTAAAATAGAAACGTTTTTAAAACCGTGCATATATAAAATGGTATATTTATATACTCCTCTGACTGATGAAATTTTAATATATATATATAGAAGCAAGACTTCTCCCCCCCCTTGTATGCGAACGTATTTTATGAACGGCCCCTCGATCAAAAAACGAGTTTCGGCTTAATTTCGGTTTCGGCTTTCATGAAGCTGAAACTACGACCGAAACTAAATTATTCACCAAATAAATCAACCAGTGGTAGCATTTCACGTATTTTTCCGCGAAAACAGAACATATATCGTTATATTTTGTCAAAATTAAATAGAACATTATTTTCAAATCACCCTTATCACCGTAATACCTATTTTATATGTTCACCTATTAAATATTGTATGTATATATATATTGTACGTTATACGGCGCAGTTGGAAATTAGGCCATTAAAGGGTAACATTTAGTCGAGTCGGCTTTATCAAAGCATCTTTGCGATCCCCTCTCTTTGATACGATGCAATATTTCAGTAGCACGCAATGAAGGGTTGATTTCAAAACCGGGTCAGAAATTTGACTAACATCCACCATTGGTCACAAAAATATATAAATCGTATAACACCAATAACAAAAAAATCATTACATCTAGTGTCTTAGCGACAATGCGCTGCTAGTGGCCAAAAAAATAACTAAACTTATTCAAATTTGGAGACCTAACAAATATAATATATGGATACAATATAACGTTAAAAGCTGTCATTTCTACTCTACGATAACAAAATAAAATTTCAAGTGCTTTTTTCTAATCTTTACAAAAACTAATGAAAAAAATCCAAAAGATTTATCTATTATGAATTCCAAAGCAATTTTTTCGCGACTTCCGTTCCTCCTTTCCTAATACTTTCATCTTACCAACTAATAATGTTGCCCAATGAGATTCATGAGATTTCATAGAAAAAAAATCTCTCCATGTATTGTTATTTGACCAAATTACACTCCAATTAAAGCCATCATACAAAGTTTAAATTTTGTCAAAAGGGTGATATCACCCTCTTCAAAGAACCCCTGGAATAACAACAAGCTCAAATTAATTCCTTAAAAATTTGCTTTGCAAGACAAAGAAAATACATTTAGGGAAAGGGATAGCAAGATTATCTAGTTGATCTGGTCAAAATAAGATTTTTTCGCTGACTTTGAACAGTTATACTGTGTATACAATATATGGAATATTTTACCAATTTATCCAATTTATCATCATCGAGGATCTGAAACTCTACAATAATGTAAAATATATTGCGGTCCAATTTATGTAGTGTAATTTAATATAATAATATTTAAAAATCATACCATAAACTTGAACAGAAGTTTAAACAAAAATATTTGTGACGTATTGCCCAGATACGTATTTCGATTGCCAAGCAATCTTCCTCAGTGGTCATCAGTTTATGGTATGATTTTTATGTATTATTATATTAAATTATACCACATTAATTGAACCGCAATATATTCTTTATATTGTATACACAGTAGTTGATTTGAGTTTCAAATTGCCAATGCATTTTATTTTATTATTTTCCTCCTTTTCCCTTATCATTAATCATTACGATTCTGGGATAATTAGGGGAAGAGAAAATTGTTAATAAAAGGATTTTTATTGCAAAAAATATATTTAATGCTTTTAATATAGGAAAAAGTATCAGGGCACTTAAAAGTGCATTTAGGCCATCTAAAGTTGTGTTTGGACTGAAAGATAAATTTCAGGCACGTAAAAATTGGGCGGCATATTGACATTGATAACTTCGTTAAAAGAGTACATTTTAAAATAATTACAGAATTTAAAGGTATTTGACTTTTAACCAATTTTCTTGGCTAATAAAGAAAAAAGGGGGCGGTAAAATAATTCTGACCGGTTTTGGGCGGCAAAAACCCACGCTATGCCACTGGGTTCGGCTGATCAATTAGCTTAGTTAGCCTAGGATGAACTTTTGCGTTTGCTGATAAACAATGCCAAAGTGGGTACTAGTGTTGGGGTATAGTGGAATATTATGAAGTACAAGTAGTAGTAGGCAATAATAAAAACACCTCAGTAGGGGTAAATATTTTTTTAATTTAGTTCCCAAAAAAATAAGTCGATTTTATGGATTCAAAAACGGGAAAAATAAATCGATATATCGTTCACAAATTTCGATGTTTTTCATGAGCTATATTGCATCTCTAGTTCAGAATTGGGATCAATAAAATCCTTAGATCCAAGGTTCATAAAATACACAGGTTGTCCCATTAGAAAAAAAAATGACGTCATACGAAGAATTTTGAATTAGTCTGAAGATTCTTCAGACGAATTTCTTATAATAATATTCTAATACGTCACGTATCCAGAAGAAATTCGTACATATCTTCAGACTAATTCAAATTTCAAAATTCTTCGTATGACGTCATTTTTTTTTCTAATGAGGCAACCTGTGTATTTTATAAACCTTGCCTTAGATTAACCTTATAATAACTTAAATTTCTGAAAGAAATTTTGTAAAATTATAAGTCCAACCCTTAACGCACAATAATAAACATTACAAATGGTTTCAACTATAATTATAATATAAGATATCTTAAACAAAAATAATTAATTTTTTGAAATTAATCTGATAACTATAAGCATTAAAAGATTAAATCTCAAAAATACGCTTTACCCCTTTCTAAAAAAAATAATAATTCATACCTCAAACTCCCTTTTATTAAAAAAATATGCAAAGTGATCAGAAAAAAAACCACATTAATTCATTTTTGCTTCGAATAGTTCCGCTCCAAGTCATTGCGGAAGGAACTATGCCTTATAATGCCAATAGATTGGATAGGAAATAATCCAAACTTGCGGAAATAAGATATCCGTCAGGTAAAAGCACTTTTTGAATTCCTAAGAAAACAAATTAGATCCAAAAAGTCTGTCCAAAAGATGTCTCAAGTCATTGTAGGTTAACGATTTTCAATTGATCTAACATAATTTATGGCAAGTTTCAGTTAACCTCTGACCAAATTGCCAAAGATCCTCAATCATTTCGATTTGATTTTTTATTATTGCTAATTAAACCACGAAATAAACCGCAAGGTCAATTCAATTGGGCAAAATTTTCATTTCGATTAGGTGAAAAAAAATTTATTCCCAAAGATAGTCCATAATGCAAGGAGTAGATTAACCTGCAACAGGTAGGAGTTCTTCGATTATAGGTTTTTCATCCCAAAAAAATGGGAATTTTCCCCTGTAATCTCCCACACCGTCATCACCAGTAATAAACGTGTGAAATTAGACTTTCGAGTCAAAACAATATAAAGCAAGTTTATGAAGGCAGCCGTGTCTTTCTAACGTTCCAGAAATGGAAATCAGGAATTTACGATTAACATAACAGAGGGGTTATTGAACCGATATAATGTCTTATTTTATTTTATTTATTTTTTTTGGAAAAAAAACCGTTCGACACGTGTCGTTTTGTGTTCAAATAAGGGAAGTGCATTCGATTTTCAATTGCCCTGAATGCAGCCGAAGGGATGCAATTGCGGGTAGTGTATTGACCCCTCCGTCTGACGCGCCCCTGACGCCTGTGACCTGTACGAGCGACGCTCGTCCCACGTGGCGCTAATGCCTCCTGTCTCATTCGCGTCGTGGAAATTTCCATTCCGAATTGTTCCGAAGTTTTCGCGTCGATCAATATTGTGGCCCCCCTCGCCCCCAGCCCGCGCCCCCCTTTTCCCATCAAAAAATTCACATGGCACAATTCGCGTAACAGTTTCCCTCTTTTGCGCACCCCGACTCTATTTGCATAAAATTCGACGAGGATAACCAATCCCATTCTAGTACTGTACGAGACATGGAAAATGAGGAAAATCTTATCGTTTCCAGGATATATATACAAAATGACACAGAATATGAGGCTAGAAAATGGAAAATGCCGTATATCTATGAAACAAATTGGATTGCTTTTTTTCATAAATGATAAATTAACTAGTAAGAATTTAATTTTTCCAATTAATCGATGATCTGATATCGAAATATATAGGGAATTGGAACGAGACTAATTACCAATGATCGACAAGTGCTTTTCTTTAAAAAGAAGAAAATTTTTTCAACTCAAAACTTTGTTTTGTTTTCGTACAACTTTATTCACAATCTGCCCCTGGGAAATTAACGAATATTACTGGTAAACAAGTGGGATATTCCCCCCCCTCAATAGGATACCTATTTAATGTGTAGGTCTTTCTACGAGATCTCCAAGAATAAAACTCGGTTTAGTCCTTTTTAGTCATTTGATTTGTCTCTAGACCAGTGATTCTTAACCTTTTAAATGAACCCACCCCATTTTCAAAATTTTCATAACTCATATTGTTAAGGGCTTCTCCTGTACCCCAAAAAAATACGTTCGCACACTCCAGGTTAAGAAACATTGCTTTAAACCGTTGACAATCAGGTGATTTGGGTGGGTACCCAGTTTTTCCTAATGTTTTTGGATGAATTTGACAATTTCCCATTTGGTCCACCATCATATGTTATGGTTCTTATCCAAGGAGTTCATTTATTATGCATTTAAATTTTTGATTAAAACCCTTGAGTTTTCTCAATATTAGAGTTCCCCCTCATCATTTGAACATAAATCAAATCAGGATACCCCGATTCTAAGTGGGAGCTCAATCGTCTATCAGACGTCTTGATCCCTCGACAAAATATCCTCAGACAAAACATCCCCGTACAAAATATCCCCGACATTTGATCCTTCCATTATTAATTACTAAATTTCTGTACCCTGATTGTTCCTACAAAAAGGACCCCAAACGTAAACATTTTCCTCACGATTTCTTATTTTCATCATTATTATCTTGAAAAAGAAAAACTTTCAAATGCAATCGTTCCTATCTCAATTAATTAATCTCCCTTCCTCTTCTTATAATAGCTCTTTTATTTAAAAAAAAAATACGCTAAAAACTATACACAAGGGACCCAGAGGCGAATCCTTTGCGAGGGTCAGGGGGGCGAAGCCCCCCAATTTCAAACAGAAATATTCGAAACATTTATTTAATTATGATCCAATAAAAACAAGGTTTCAAATGAACATTGTCAGATACTGATGTTCCTAAAAGGGACCCAAAGCAGGCTTCACCTTTGGACCTCTTATGTATAGTATTTAAGCACAAAAACAGGTGAAGCCATTGTTGCAAACAATTATCTTCTTTTTTTTTTGGAAAATTTAGAGAAACTCGTCGAAAAAGTGAGAAAAAAATCATTTTTTTTTTCAGACATTCATCTAAAGACATCAATATTTACTACTTCTAGTACTAGTTAAAACTTATAATATGCAAAATAAGATTTTTTTGGCTCACTTTGAACAGTTATACTGTGTATACAATATATAGAATATATTGCGGTCCAATTTATGTAGTATATAATTAAATTTTTTTGTGAATCATCACAAAGCAGTTACGAAGTGATCCAAACTACTTGATGACCACTGAGGAAGATTGCTTGGCAATCGAAATACGTATCTGGGCAATACGTCACAAATATTTTTGTTTGAACTTATTGAACTAGTTGAACTTGAACTAGTTTTGTCAGGTATTTTTTACTAAACCTTTGAATTTCCTCCTTTACAGATGGCATTTCTGTGTCTTCATGTATTTTTTTATTGTTTACGTACCATGGAGCACCGATTATTTGTCGTAGGGTCCTTGATTGAAATCTTTGTAGGATTTCAATGTTGGATGATTTTTATATATATTTTTATATTAAAATATACTTCATAAATTGGACCGTAATATATTCTATATATTGTATACACATTATAATATGCAGCCACGTAGGTGCTACTATCCTAGAGTGGTTTTGGTATCAAATCCATTTCTGGCATAAGAACTTTAAAAACAAATGGTAACATCTATTGAGACTTTTGTTTCTTGTGTAAAAGATATAACAAAAAGATGCATAAAAGATTTCCTATTGAAACCCCAAAATGGACTGAAATACAATGATTCTTTGGACCCTAATTATGCATTTACAATTATACCTTAATGGAAAAACCCCAAAGATATTTCATTATGGCCAATCTTACCCGAAAGAGAAGGAAACTAAAAATTGAATAACGTTCATAAATAATTTTACATTGTTATTAGGTCCCACACAAAACCTACTCAGTAAAAATTGACAAATGTTTTTTTTTTTTTATTTTCAACATTGATTTTTCCTATTAAATCACCGGGAAAAACCAACAATATTTTGTTTCTAGTTAGAACTTCTCATTTGAATATTCATTGAACCCTAATTGGGATGTTTTTATTGGGCATGTCTTATTGGAACCTATAATAATAAAGCTCCATGTAAAAATTGAACTATCCCATCGTAATTCCTAGTTGGGACGCAGCTTCCGGATTAGGAAAATTTTTTTTGCAAAATTTTATAAACTGTGCTAATGTTGAGAACTTTTTACATAAGTTTGGCATCATTGTAAATCCCAAAACTTTACTATAAATAGAGGATTTTTAAGGTCGAGATCCTTGTCTTGGGATAACCGGATTTGGCTTCGTTTGAAAATAGGAAAATCCCAAGTGGGATATAAAAGTAACCCAGTAATTTCAGCTTTCATTTAAGTATCAGAAAAGCCCGAAAATTGCATCCATTTAAATACATCACCAGTACAGAATTTTGGGCATAAACTATCCAGGCTATCCCTACTTACTTGGAGAGCACGCTTAAATTAATTCCTTAAAGATTTGCTTTACGTTGATTTATTTATTTAGTATATTATTTAGTTGATCTGACCAAAATAAGATTTTTTCGCTGACTTTGAACAGTTATACTGTGTATATAATATATAGAATATATTGCGGTCCAATTTATGTAGTATAATTTAATATAATAATATATAAAAATCATACTATAAACTTGAACAGAAGTTCAAACAAAAATATTCGTGACGTATTGCTCATATACGTATTTCGATTGCCAAGCAATCTTCCTCAGTGGTCTTCAGTTTATGGTATGATTTTTATATATTATTATATTAAATTATACTACATAAATTGAACCGCAATATATTCTATATATTGTATACACAGTAGTTGATCTGAGTTTCAAATTGCCAATGTATTTCATTCCATTGTTTTCCTCCCCTTCCCTTATCATTAATCATTACGATTCTGGGATAATTAGGGGAAGAAAACATTAAGATTACTAATACAAGGATTTTTATTGTAAAAAATATGTATAGTGCTTTTAACATTGAAAAAGGTGCATTTAAAAGTGCATTTATGCCATCTAAAGTTGTGTTTCGACTGAAAAATCAATTTCAGGCACATAAAAATCGGGCGGCATAATGCCATTGATAACTTCATTAAAAGAGTACATTTTAAAATAATGACAGAACATAAAGGTATTTGACTTTTACCAAATTTCTTGGCTAATTATGAAAAGAGGGGGCGGCAAAATTTTGGTCGGTTTTGGGCGGCAAAAACCTACACTATGCCACTGGGTTCGGCTAATCAATTAGTTTAGTTAGTCTAGGTCAGTGATTCCCAAAGTGGTCTATATCGACCCCTAGGGGTCTATGACAACCTAAAAGGGGTCTACGTCAGCGAAAAAAAATTTGGGCGCCCATGAAATGAAAATGGGGGTCCACGATAGTGGATCTCAACACATACACTGATAGTACCTATTTACTTACATCTCATACTATCTTATAATATCAAGACATATACATTATTTATAAAAAAACCTATGTTTTTACTTTAAGGTTTTAATACTAAACTTCACTGCAGTTAGAAATTTAATCAATATCAGGTAAGTAGGGGGTCTACCCAACACGGAAAAACATGGCAAGGGGTCTACGACACAAAAAAGTTTGGGGAACTCTGGTCTAGGTGCTCAAAGTGGACCCTAAAGTATAGTGCACTTAAGTACACTGACTTTTAAAGTTTGTTTTAAATAAACTATTTCACCGATTATTGACTGGTCCATAGCATTTCAAATTTAACCCTTTCGGTATCCAGGAATTGGCAAAATTTGGCACTGTCTTTAGACTTATAAAGTATCCCGAATCCTAAATAGCTGAGGACCTTATATATCACTCAATACATTACAGAACAATTTCCATTCTTTGGAAACACTTGGTAAATTCTTAGAGAAAGATAAATAGGTGAACAGGGATGAAATCTTTGAATGATGGACGTCAGCTTTTTGATGTCCAATAGAAAAAAAAAGTACTAAGTTTTTTCGACTTAGGGACTTAATCGAGGATTTTGGATGTTCTTGTGAATGGAGAAGAATTGTTTAAAGGGTGATAATATCTCAGAGGCAAAAATTTTGAAAAAAAAAAACGATTTGTTACCCTTATAGCACAAAAAAAATATAGATTTACACTACATAGTATACCCGTAAATTTTTCGGTTAACATCATATTTCCTCATTTAAAAAAAAGCCATAAACGAAAGTTGAATGAAAATTCCCCAAGTCTACAATGTATTCCCCAAGTCCATAAGCGATATCGAAACCGAATGCGTTGCAATTTCGTTGTATATTTATATAAACATTTCCATGATAAAAAGATTAAAGTCTTGTCAACCGCTGCACGATAGACACAACAAAAACTGTAATTAAAACCGTACGCCCCTGAAAATAAAAAAAATAAAAAAAAACGCTCTGTATAATTTTTTTTGCAACTGCAATGTTTTCAACGCGTGTCCAATTCCTAACAATTCAATTCTATCGAATTGTGCAATCCGACAAAAAAAAAATCCATGTAGGCGCCCACCAATCGACCACTTAAGTCAACTGCCGTTAATGTACCCGAATTTATCAAGTTGGCTGATTAGACTATAGTCTACAAATTTCCCCTCCCCCCATTGCGAAAAAGTATCAGGAATTTAGAGGATATTTACTACAGTGGTTGATTTATGAAAGAGAATTTAATAATTTTCAATTCAAAGATTTCCAATTAACTATTACCATTAAAGGTCCACTATAAAGGATTCTTTAAATATATACATCTGGTATGATTTAATGCATTTTTCTTTAGTTCACATAATTTTTTTGGGTGCCCTTTCCTCCCTACTTTAGGCCCAAAGGGCCTCATTCTAAAAATTGCTATCTCACCTGATTTTTCCCCAAATTTTCCATTGGTTTAAATTATCAACATTATTAATGTACTAATTTCAGCCGTTAATGTACCCGCATTTATCAAGGAGGCTTATTAGACTATAGTCAACAAATTTAAATCTTTGACAAAATTTTTTTTACTTGAAATTGATACAATATATAAGATATTGTGGTTCAATTTATGTAGTGTAATTTAATATAATAATATATAAAAATCATACTATAAACATCAATTTAAGCAAAAATTCAAACAAAAATATTTGAGACGTATTGCCCAGATACGTATTTCGATTGCCAAGCAACCATCTTCAGTGATCATCAAGTCACAAATATTTTTGTTTGAACTGAACCAAACATAAATGTTTTTTATATATTATGATATTAAATTATGCTACATTAGATTGATTCAAAAAAAAAATGATGATTTTTTTTCTTAATTATATCGAAAATATTGTTTGGAATGACATAAAAAAATCCTGTTAAAGTTTAAGCTCTTAATATCAATATTAAGAGGTGCCGCGTCGCAAATTTCGATTTTCCATTTAAATAACATGGGAACAATATTCTCTTGCACTTTGGAATTTTATAGCTCACCTTGGTGACAATATTTCGGAATGACCAAGGTATATTCTTGTAGAAAATTGAACGATCTACAAAAAAGGTTTCGTACAAGTTTTTGATATAATTATTCCTTCAAAAATTATTCGAGGTCAAAGTTGAACTAAAGAGAAATTTTAATATTTTTTCAATTTTTTGACGCAACCATCCATTTTATGAGAAAATTTTATAGAGCATTTTTTGTAGAGTACTTTTTTTCCTATAACTTATCTTTATAAAAGTTTTTGATATTTTTTACAGGTTCTAAAGAATAAAAAAAATAATTTTTATGTTAAAAATTAATAATTCAGGGAATTTTCAGTTTAATGCAAATAACTTAGGACCTGTGAAAACTATCAAAAACTTTTATGAAGTTAAGTTATAGAAAAAAAAGTGCTCTACAAAAAATGTTCTATTAAATTTTCTTTCTTTATAAATTTTCTCATAAAATTGATGGTTGCGTAAAGAAATTGAAAAAATATTAAAATTTCTTTTTAATTCAACTTTGACCTCGAATAACTTTTGAAGGAATAAATATATCAAAAACTTGTACGAAACCTTTTTTGTAGATCATTCAATTTTCTACAAGAATATACCTTGGTCATTCCGAAATATTGTCACCAAGGTGAGCTATAAAATTCCAAAGTGCAAGAGAATATGGTTCCCATGTTATTTAAATGGAAAATCGAAATTTGCGACGCGGCACCTCTTAATATTGATATTAAGAGCTTAAACTTTCACAGGTTTTTTTTTGTCATTTGCAACAATATTTTCGATATAACTAAAAGAAAAAAAAATCTTCATTATTTTTTTGAATCAGTCTAATATACATGGAATATGATTTTAGGCATCTTTCTTTAGTTCTTTTAATTTTTGGGTGCCCTTTCCTTCCTATTTTAGGCCCAAAGGGCCTCATTCTAAAAATTGTTATCTCACCCGATTTCTCCCTAAATTTTCCATCGATTTTGGTTATCTAATCCATTATCGAATCTTGCATTATAAAAAAGCATAGAAAAATACGAAATTTTTCCAACTCTTCATCAAAATCCCAGCAAAAGACTCTTATATCCCTCTAGAGTTTAAAACTTATTCACATCTTTTTAAATTAAATTTTCCCTCACATAAACCTGGAGATCGATATGATGTGTTATTCTGCTTATTACTATTGTTGTACTTATATTACTTCTCGGCCTATTTAAGCCCAAGTACTCCACCAATGAAACGAAAGTGACGTCACAGGAAGATATTTTCATTTGACTCTGAAATTCTCAAAAATAAAATCCAGTTATCATCAAATAAACAGAAATATTCCAGTTAAGTCTTCAAAGATTCAGTGGAAAATTTCTATTGGATTGATAATAAATATAAAACGATGAATCAATAAAAAAAAAATCATTCCAGAACAGTCCAACTTTTTCATTCCAATCAATCGATTAATTTGCCATAAAAGAAACATATTGATTAGCTATCAAAACAATTAAAAAAAAAGTGACCTATAAAACGATCTACGTTTAAATTTTATATAATACATAAATAAGCACGCCAATTCAAAAGGAATGCCCACCACATAATACGGAAAAATTTCCATAAATCCTTCACAGATTGCATAACAAAATCGCATAATTGATATATGGTAATATGGAGGAATTAATTTGTTAATTATAGCGAAATTAATTATGCGTGGTCTTACTGTAAACTTGATCTTGAAAATGGCGTGGATACAAAAAGCACCGATTAAAAACGGGTAATAATAATTAAAACTCGGTATAATTGATGTGGCCGTAATTATGATGGGACATTATTATTTATGGAAAATTGCGAGTTATATTGAAATGCCGTAGGGCCTCTTTTCGATTGGAAATCCAGGGTTAATTAGAAAGCATATGTGAAAAGAGAAATTGTCCGATTATTATTTACCAATTATGTAAATGAAAAAACGGTTGAATTAATGATGGAATTCTGTTGTCTTTTGGTTTGAAATTTTCGAGGCGAAAATTGTTTTCCATAGTATTGATTTAAATATTCATAATATTGCAGTCATAATTGCAAATTCCTGGTTGCCCTCATCCATGGTGTGGTAAATAATTAATAATGTTCTTGGGAACTTGGACTCAAATAATAAGACGTTAAATTTTCAAATCATCTTAACGTTTCGTTGGTATTTATTTCCAACTTCTGCAGGAGAACTAAAACATAATAAATTCAAATTATTTTTGAATAATTTTTTTAATTTTTGATCCGGTATAATGAGCCAGTATTTTCAACGAGGATGTTATCCTCAAAAAGTAAAGTTTATTCTTTTTATGTATTTGTCAACACTGTTATCTTAGTTTTATACTGAACAGCGAAAATTAATTTATTTGTGTAATTTGGCTTTGAACAATATGCATTGTTATTATGTTTTAGTTCTCCTGAAGAAGTTGCAAATAAATACCAACGAAACGTTGAGATGATTTGAAAATTTAACGTCTTATTATTTGAGTCCAAGTTCCCAAGAACTTTATTAATTATACTTGCAAATGTTTACGTTGGACTATTACTATCCCATTGTGCAACAATGAAGAAATAAAAAAACATGATTCGCTCTATAAATGAGGAAGCTACAACTTGAAACTTTGAATAACTTTTATAAAAATAATATTTACAGTACTTTGGGTATGAAATTTCCAATGGTTAGATACAAAAGACTAAAAAGGCCACCCTGGAAAAAATCGGTGTTATTTGACTCCTTTTAGGTCTAACAACCCTTTCCTGCTTCCCGAAAAAGGGTCAACATTATTATTTTGGCTATCAGAAACATTTTTCAAATGTGATTCATTAAAGTAGGCACTTAGGTATCCCCTAAGCTTAATATATAAGATGGTATTTAAGGATGTTAAGAAGTATGTCAAAATGCTACCAGAAAATTAAAAATTTCGTAAAATGTTCCTTATTTAATGCTAAGCCACCTGTGAAAATTTTAAAACGATTCACTAAGTCATTAAAAAATTATTTCAATTTAAAAGTACTATGATTTTACATGTAATCTTATGGAGATTCGATAATCCATAGTTTAAATGTTAGGGATCTAATTTTGCATACTGACCATAGAAAACAAATTGGTTCTGTAGAAATCAATAATAACAACCAATTTGGACCTATGAAGTGGAACTTTGGGGCACAGCATCCAACTCAAACGTGGAAATAATACAAAGATTTCAATCCAAAGTTCTGGGGACAATAATCGGTGGCACCAAAATGTGATCATTTGGGAACGCGGGCCTATCAAACTAGACTAGATCATCCAAACCACCTTGCCCTTGAATCTGTTTGATAACTATGCAGATGTTAAGCGTCTCAAAAGAGTGTCAATACTTGACCTAACATACCGATTTTAGTGATATTAATTGTTAGTGTTGTTATATTTAAGAAAACTTTTTATACTATAATTATATTTAGAATATTATTACTGTTGTTTTACTATAATTTTTAGTGTTAATTGTGTCATTGGACACAACTAACCCACGAGGGTTGTAAGTGTGACATATTGCAATTATTGCCAAGAGGCAGATGGTGCAAATAATTATATTTAGAATATTATTACTGTTATTTTACTATAATTTTTAGTGTTAATTGTGAATTGTGTCATTGGACACAACTAACCCACGAGTGTTGTAAGTGTGACATATTGCAATTATTGCCAAGAGGCAGATGGTGCAAATAATTATATTTAGAATATTATTACTGTTGTTTTACTATAATTTTTAGTGTTAATTGTGTCATTGGATGCAACTAACCCACGAGGGTTGTAATTGTGACATATTGCAATTATTGCCAAAAGGCAGATGGTGCAAAAACAAAATTTATCAATAAAAAAAAATGCATAAGTTTATACAGACCTAAATGTGGTTTTTATTTGATAAATCAATAAGTGTATAAGTAAGTGCATTGTAGTGTGTTGCATATAATACAAGCAGTCCTAGTACATTTGGTTAGATAAAATTAAACGCAAAATTTTTCTTTGTCACACTGAAAAGGATGAAATATGTCAAATAATTTAATTTTTAAATGTTGAGCATGTCACGCATGCTCACTCACATTATGTATGAGAGACATACTAAGGTTGCCAAGGCTGCCAACCTATAAATTCGACAGCGTTATCACGATTTCAATATTTTATATAATGTTGAATAACTAATTAAATTTTTAGTTTTTAGTTATAAGTACTTGTTATAAAAATATGATACTTAAATATTTTATTTATGATTTTATTACTTATGAGCATCAAATCAATAATATTTTGATTTGTTGATTTTAATATTTAGTCTCAAAAGTTAGTTAAAAATTTATATTTTTTGCTATTTCTTGCTTTGTTAAAAAATTTTAGTGAAATTTCCGATTTTCACTTAAACTATATCCAATTTTTTATTATACAAGTATCGTACTTTTTATTCGTCTCATAATTTGCTATACAACGTAATGATTCACGAATTTCTATTTTTATGTACTTTTGTCTTCGATTGTACCTCCATAACATCTTTTAAAAAAAGTTTTTTTTTTATTTCTTTTGATATGAAAAACCACTATACCAATTTTTCGTTTGTACAATTTTTTAACAAAATTTAAAAAGCTATTCAAGAAACTGTTCAATCTAGAACTCTAAACTGACACATTTTCTTTCTTGCTCCTGTTTAAAAAACAGTTCAGTTGGTATGACAAAGACAGCAAAGCTTTATTGGATAGAAATCAATAATATTCAAACGTAATATGTGAAACTTTCAATTGAATTACTATTTATTTTATCAAGGTTTGATTTAAATTGACAAAGTATCGATAAGTTACAATTAGTGGACAAAAAAAGCTTTGAATAAATGATTGATTGAGCTTTTGAATTCATTACAATACCAATGTAGTGAAGCTATATATAGATATACTGTACTACATTATGCATATATGTACATATAAGGTACATACGGTAGGGTATTAAATAATTTCTCATGGTAAACACAAAGTGGATTAATGCAGCTGAATTGTCATCAGTTGGACAACACCCAAAGGAAATATTGTCTATAAACTAACAGCCAAATTGAAGTTAATTAAGGTCATAATTTGTGCAAAATTTCCAGGAAAATATTTTACAAAATTGAGGTACAAAACTAATCCTTTTAGTTCCAATGCCTATACCAAGCTACTTCATTAATAAAACGATGCAATTTTTGACCAAAAATATGAGGTTTACTAAAATATTTATAAACCAAAATTTTTTAAATGAATTTTTTGGGTGTAGCTTTCTAATTTGTACTAGAAACACTACTAAAAGTTTTCCAACTAATACAGTGATATTAAATCACAAGGAACAGTAAAATAAGCTAAACATTCATTATATGAAATATAGCGATAAAATGCAATAAAATATTGAGAACAATTAGGCTCATATTTAGGATTTAGTGAGGTGGATAAAGAACAACCCCTGTTATCTATAATATATCTCGATTTACGGATTTTTAATAATTCTAGAGTCACCAAAGACCTTAGTTGTTATAAATCTACTAACCTCATTAAAAGTACCCTAATCTTCAGGTACAAACCACTAAAAAGTTCACCTTGGAAAAAAATTGGTCTAATTTGACTCATTTCATCCCTTTCTTACCTCCTGAGGAAGTTTCACCCCATATCATTTTGGCCAACAAATTTTTTCTCAAAGGTCTTGCAGAAAAGTTTACCCTTATATCCTAAGATAATATAGGTAAATATATATTAGACTGATTCAAAAAAAAATTTTCTCATAAAATTGATGGTTGCGTCAAAAAATTGAAAAAATATTAAAATTTCTCTTTAGTTCAACTTTGACCTCGAATAACTTTTGAAGGAATAAATATATCAAAAACTTGTTCGAGACCTTTTTGGTAGATCGTTCAATTTTCTACAAGAATATACCTTGGTCATTCCGCAATATTGTCACCAACGTGAGCTATAAAATTCCAAAGTGCAAGAGAATATTGTTCCCATGTTATTTAAATGGAAAATCGAAATTTCCGATGCGGCAGCTCTTAATATTAAGAGCTTAAACTTTCACAGGAATTTTTTTTTGTCTTTCCCAACAATATTTTCGATACAATTTAGAAAAAAAAATCATCATTTTTTTTTTGAATCAGTCTAATATATATAAGAAGGTATTCCAATCTTGCAATGCACCATGGGAAATATGTCAAAATGTGGCGCCGCCACAAGTGTAACTAGAATACTAACTTAAATTATCTTAGTTATCTTTGGTTAGAATAACTATAAAAGTATCTAGTTTCGGTTTAAATTAGTACTCCAAACCCACTTATGATGGCGCCACATCTTAACATATTTCCCATCATATATTGCAATACTGTAATGCCTTCTCATAAATTACCTTTTACTCCAGATGATTTTAAATATTTTTGTGTTGTTATCCTAAGTGTAAAGTTAGAAGGTCAATTATTAAATACAAATCCAAATTGATTTTTTTTTTCAATACTTTATCCCATTGGTTTCTTATTTTAGTAAGTATATAGGAGATATTCTTATATAAAGTTAAGATGTAGATAAACGAATATCGCCGAGATTTACTTGTACTATAAAAAAATATTTTTTTAATCATCTGATTAAGAGTAAAAAATAAATCTTCCATCTGATAGTTAATGAAAGTAGAAAAAAAATGTAATAAAATTATATTTATACTAAAAGACATTGAAGAAGATAATTAAACGATATATATTGCCGGCAATTTGGTTGCTATAAGTTCAGATGTTACCCTTATGTCTGCATACATGGTTATTATTTTTTGTAATGTTATAGGTCATGGATTCAGAACCCATCAGACAAATTAATTTCTTCCATACATAAACTTTGTCATTTTCACGCCGCAATTTCATTGGTAAGGTTATGCTTACGATGTATTAATTTTTAATATCTCGAAAACTTCAATGAATGTTATGTCTACGGATTTTTTTTCCCTATAGCCGGCGAAACTTCATTGAAAAGACCACCCTATCGATAGTTAAAATCAATGCTAAATACACAATGAAAAAAAAATATTGGGTTTGTATAAATATATTTTTTATCGATGGTTGACGACCTTGCTGAACAAATCTGCAGTTTTTTTGGGTTTGAATTTTTTTTCTTTTGTAACATAAACATCCAATGAAGCGATTAGAGGAAGAGTTATAATAATTTTTTTATTTAATTTTTCAATGAATTCACAGAAATTTTCTGTCCTAAACAGCAATGAAAATAGTTATTTAGTTGGTTGATAAAATCATCATAAACATAGCAACGTACAAATGAAAATGAATAGATCAAGTTTTCAATAGAGAACCGAGAACTGAAATAAACAAAGTTTGAAGGGTTTACTTGATATGATAAGGGTTGGTAGGTGAACAGATTTCAAACAAATTTCCCCTCGACAGCTTTTGTAAACTACAAAATAATGTGGTTTGTGTATCCATGTACCTTATTATGTACATCATAGGTACAAGAGTACCCTAAATACTTTCTAGTCTATTCTCGAGTACAGGGATTTCAAAGGTGGTTCCTATGCAAAATAAATAAATTTATTAAATATAAAAATAAGTTAAGACGTTTTGGCTCATTTTGGTGTTGCAATATTTGTAGAAGGCAAAGGAAGGTTTAAAAGCGGAGAAAATTGGAAGAAATTTTAAGGAAAATAGTAAAAGTAATAAAAAAAAATTCCCCATGTAAATTGTTAATACCTGTGAAATAGGCCAAATAGGCAGAAGAGGCGCTGATACCAAGAAATATTTGACAACAATCGAATATGTCATTTCTTGGCTTTGTGATTTTGTAAAAGTACTGCCATTTACTTTTAATTACATATTTTACTCAATATTTATTGGAATCTATAACAATTGGGGAAATGTCAATATTGTAAGGCGATAATATACAGCCGTGAATCTACTGGGTTATATTGTGCTGGAGGAATAGTAAAATTGGTCTTACCACCAGATCCATTGTGCTTCTTAGTTTATGGGATAGAAAATTATTCTTAAAAATTCTGGGCCAATATTCAAAAATATAACAGTTGTTTTCAAATGATGTAATTTGGAGCATAAAAGAAATATTATGTTTAAGGAAGTACTGAAGAAAACGGAAACATTCCCAGTAAGCTTCCAGTCCCTGATTAATAGCAATCTTAGGATCGAATTGACCAAAAAAACAATATAATTTCAAAGGGCACAAAATATTCAACAATTAAAATATGTTAAGAAATATCTATGTATGTCTTTAAACTCATGAACACGTAAGAATTTAAGAATTTTTTGTATGCATATGAGCTTTAACATGTTTAATGTTTTCACAGATGTAAATCAAAATAAGTAGAATACAATGTATATTAATTTACTTGCTAATAATTATTGTTATTGTTAGTAATTTAATAATTAAAAATGTAGCAATATTACCGATATCAATTAATTTTCGCAATTCAATTTTCGGTGGTACGAAGTTCACCAGGTCCTCTGATATTTTATTAAAAAAATATTTGCATATAATATAATCAAGTACAAATCAATTGTAACGCAGGCAATCAATAAAATGCATTATTTTTTAAATGTATTTAATACTATTACCATTCGCAAAAGAATTTAATGAAACCATAAAGTGAAATTTGAAATTTGTTTTTTTTCTAAGAACATTAAAAATATTATTAAATTGTATATATACGAAATATATATGTATATGCAGGACCGTAACTAGGCAGGGGCAATAGGGGTACTTGCCCATGGCCCAGGAGGGCCCCAAGAAGACCCTGATAAAAATTATCTCAATTATTTTTATTTGTATTTTAATGAATATTCCAAATCACATATATAAGTAACACCACTGGTGGCTCAGATAGACGGGGCCCAAAAAGGCCAGAATATGCTATTACAATTTTTATTAAAAAAAAACACATTTATTTAATTCTTAATTCTTAATACTTAATATTCTATTGCACGCACTTGACGCACTATTCGTTTTATTGCTTACAGACCTTATCTTTAAAAAAAAACTGTGTGCAGTTTTAAATAGCACCCAATAAATAAAAAGCTGACAGGGCTGATGTTTTGTCTCCTGAAATATTGAAAAAAAAAATATTAGAAAGACTTCGACTTTCAAAGTGAAGGGTTCTTTTGCTGTTAATTGTTAAGAAAAATCGCAAAGTTACTCCTTGTTCGGCTTACTTTTTTATAAACTGTATAAACAATCTGTTTTTACACTTATTACCTACTCATAATTAATTATAAGAACATAATTCTAAGTGGGTGTTGATTAACTATATGCGAATAATTTTGGTATATTTTTGTGTTACGTTGTTCTCCAAAAACATACAATGTATATGCTATATTAATTTTAAAACATTTAGATTAAATTTCACTTTAAATACAGTTCTTTTCAGTTTTTTTCTTATCCAAGACGACAATATTCAAAGTGAAATAACTATTAATTACAACGATCCGCCTTCTTGGCCACCGTTGAATAAAGATATAATTTACCTTCTGGTAAAACATGGACCAAATCAGGGCGATGATACTGACGTTAATTTTGTGCCCATTGATTCCGGACGGAAATTTACAAGGGATTGGTTTTATGCGAACAAGCTCAATAAAGAATGTATAAAAAGAAAATAGATTATATATTCTGTAAAAGTAAATTCCATATTTTGTTTCCCCTGAATGCTGTTTGGAAGCAAAACTACTACGCTTTCAAATCCAAAAAAAGGTTTTCAGGATTGGAAACATCTTAATCCCGTAATACCACAACACGAAAATTCGCATGACCACAGAAGTAAGTATGTTAAATGGAAAATATTGATGGAAAAAAATATTGTATCTGGAAATATGTTAGACGATTCTCATTTTTTTTTATTGAGGGGGCCCAATTTGAGGGTCTTGCCCAGGGCCCACAAAATCCACGTTACGGCTTTGTGTATATGCCTTTTAAAGTTATATCCTTCATTTTGTTGATATATTCGCTTCGATAATTAAATGATTATCAACTTAAAACTGCATTCAGAGATATATAATCGAATTGAATTGCACTGCTTTTATCTTAACAATTTATGAAGATTTAAATTTAAATATTTAGGCAAAATATTGATTTAATATTAAAATTCGAGTAGGTATCATTTTTTTATGGCTTTTGTCAGTATGGATTCCATACGTTAAGTGGGAAACCAGTTTACTCGTTAGCTAGTGAGGAATGCAATTATTATACTTTCAACTGTTGATATGAAATAACATAATTAAAACTTGAAGGCCAAAATAAGAGAATGGCAAGTATAAATACGAAGTTCAGGAATTTGGAACCAGTTTAAGGTATTTATTATTTGTTGTCAATTATAAATACATTAACACCTGTTTCCAAATCCATTAGTGACACTTTTAAATCAACCTTTTTCACACATTTTGGACTTCAAGCTGTTATTATGCTAATTCATACCACCCGTTGAGCTCAAGTAAAATTCTTTTCAATTTCACACCAGCATGGAATTCAAGCCGGTTTCGGTCACAATAATGATAATTATGGATTAAAGGTCGATAATTCGAACGTAAATTTCTGCCCACCTGCATTCTTTCGTACAATTCAAAAACAGGTTTATTAATTTTGATAATATTTTGTTTTCAGGTACATCTTAGGCGTGTTTCACCAAAAATAAGTATAAAGGTCACAAACAAGTCCAATTTAAATAGATGTACCAATATTTTATTCTGATTTCACTAATGGTTCCAATTTAAAGACAGCTTTTCTGTTTTGATAGAAACTTTGTAACTAAGTTCAAGTAATTTTTCTACGGAAGAAAACGTTGCCTATTTACGTTTAATTATTAATAATAAAAGTAGCGTACTGAAGGAGGTCGATTAAAATAAATAAACGGACATCCATTAATTGGATATAAATTGGACCCTTTAATTAAATATCTATGTTCTTTTTTAAGATATCAAAAAATCAGCATACTTGAAATCAGGGGTGGCCAACCCAAATGATATTGCGTGTCACTTCGGAAATGCATTATAACCTCCGTGGGCCACTTTTGAAGTTATATCTCAATTTTTCCATACTTAATTTAGATACACTGTAAACATTTTTAGTATATTGATTTTCACCACTTTGGTCATTATAAAATGTATTGATTTTATAAAATCAGATGCATCTCGCGGGTCAAAAACATTGTCAATGTGGTCCTTTTGCGGTCCGCGGGTTGCCCACTTCTGAGAACCTCTGATTTAAATAAACAATTTATAATATAATCGTTTATCTACATATATAAAATTTTTATATTGGTTTGGGTAAATTTCAAAATCTCAAAAATATCTGGATCGATTTAGCTCAAATTTTGTCACGGTATACAATCCGCTTTAAGGGGTTATATACAGTTAGCATTTTCAAAAAATCGTTTTTTTTTTTCTTTTTTTTTTCTTAATGTACATACATTTAAGAATACATACAGAAAATTTCATATCGTTCCGGTGAATACTTTCGAAGCTACACGCAAATTTGAAAAAAAAAATTATCTTATGTAAAGTGCTTTTCAAACTTTAAAGGTGTTTTTCTCAAAATGGTGTTTTTAAAGTCGGTGACCAACATTACTCCAAAACGGCTAAACTGATTAGTCTCAAATTTTAACGCGAGCTTCTTAAACATATTTCTTAGTAATTAATCGAAGATTTTTTCTCACCGATAAATATTATTTTTTTTATATACAATTTTGGGTCGAAATTTTGGTCAAAAATCGTTATTTTTTTTTGAGAAACCGCCATTTTATCAAAAAAAATTATTTTGCTTATTCCTTCGATTAATTACTAGATTTAACATTACTTTAACGAAATCTGTTTGGTTTTTTAAATTCAGAGGATCCAGTTTAGAGATATAGTGGTCACCGTAAAACGTCTTTTTTGAGAGGAGCTCCCGGAGATCAGCTGTAGCTGCTTTCCAAATAAATATTTTTACTAATACTAAGTTTTAAAATACAGTTAAAAGATACCATAATATGAGTACAAATTTTGAAATCAATAAATTAAAAAGTTTTCTCTGAAAAAATTCTGGAAAATTCGCTTTTTTTTTCGGCCTTCTAACTGTACATAACCCCTTAAAGATTGTTCTTATTTTTTTCTTACGTCAGTTAAATACCTGCTTTCAAAAGCTTTTCTACATATTTTTTTATGCAATATATCAAATCTTACTTATGTAATTTAATTAACAAAAGTAAACTATAAGCATAAACAAAAGCTTAAATTGGGCTCAAAGCCCAGATACGTATTTCCAAGGCAAAGCAATCTTCTTCAATGGTTATATTTTCTCATGCTCATTGACCATTAAAGAAGATTGCTTGGCAATCGAAATACGTTTATAGTTTACTTTTCCTAATTAAATTACATAAATAAGACCACAATATATTTGATAAATTGCATAAAAAAAAAGCTTTCCAATGGTTATACTTTCTCATACTCTTTGACCATTGAGGAAGATTGCTTGGCATTCGAAATACGTTTATAGTTTACTTTTCCTAATTAAATTACATAAATAAGACCACAATATATTTGATAAATTGCATAAAAAAAAAAGCTTTCCAATGGTTATACTTTCTCATACTCTTTGACCATTAAGGAAGATTGCTTGGCAATCAGAATACGTTTATGGTTTACTTTTCCTAATTAAATTACATAAATAAGACCACAATATATTTGATAAATTGCATAAAAAATAGCTTTGGAGAGCTTTTGGGCACAGTTTCGACAGTTTTCATGTAAAAAAGAAAACCTTTAATTTTAGAATGTACAAAAAACATTCACTTTCAATTGCAAATTTTAACTAATTTTTTCTTCCCATTTTCTTCTGCCAAACCTTGATATTAGAAAAAGAAAAATATCATCAACGACTATTAAAATGCCAACCAATGTATAAAAGTATTTCCATTGCAAAATTCTCTTCCTTTCGATTATGCAAATGTGGTGGTAAAGTGAAAGAGAAACACAGCGGCAGATAAGAACAATATAATATTATAATTATGGAGAAATGAAAAACCACCTTGACCAGTGCGCGCATGTCACTGCATTTTTATTAGGAAAATTTTTTCTTCAATCCACTACTACACTCACTCACCACTTTGCACTTTTATGCAAATAAAGAAAAAAGGACATTTTTCTTTTGTAGCTCGAGTGCGTAATTCCATGATCTACGCAAGTCATGAAAAGAAAATCGAATCGCGTCAAAGCCTACTTAAATCATTAATAATCAAATTAAGGTTGCAGTAGTGTAGTAGGGGAAGAGGGGGCAATGTAGGTCGATTAGAACAATGTTTTAAAAAAAATTTAATGAGGTCGCATCGATACGTTTTTGTCGACAGTGATAAAATGGGAAAATTTTTGGATAAATTCGATTGGAAAATCGGTGATTTTTTTTTTCAGTAGTCAATTGGGCTAATTGAATGCCATGCGGTGAAATTATGATAAAAAGTGGATCAATCCATGCAGGTAGTTGGGTGTTGGGATTGGGTATATTGTTATGGCAGTCAGGTGTGATAAATATATTTAATTGGAATCGATTGCAACAATTAAAACGATGTTAAACGCTAATGAGACTCGTTTCGATTTTATTGGACCAATTATGGGTATTTTTTTTTTATGTTTCACTGACCTAAAAAATGGGAGGTAGAAAGTAAAATTTTGATGAATGTTACATAAAAATTTTTGTGATTTGGTGACCGATTTCCATTTCTTTTGACTTTCACACATCAATGCGAGTTTTGAGGTAGTCAAAAAGAAATTATATAGTTTTCCCTTTCCTCAATAATCTACCGAAAATATTTCATATTAAAACGATGATAGTTTTCAATTTAAATTATTTATAATCACTATATTGTTGGACACGCAAAATATTCATTAGTTTGATATTCAATTACGAGGGTTCCTCATAAAATCGTAATCATCCCAAATACTTTAATAATGATAAATTATTTGAAAACTTATTAATATTCTCTAACAATACAACTTATTGATGAAATATTTGTTGGGGATAATTCCAATTTCCAATCAACTGGAAAAACCAAAAACTATATTTTTGCAATTCAAAGAATTGCAATAAAATAGTTATATACTTTAGATATGTGGTAAGTTTGTTGGAATTGGAAATGAAAACGTTAAATAGGATGAGCAATATGATGTTTACATAATATACTAATGTTATATATTATTGACTATATACACTACGCTTCGTGGAACTAGTAAATAAAGTTGATTTTAGAATATCAATATATGTTTATATTGGCCTCTATTTATTTAATACGTAATTTATTATATTATCTCCATAAAACGGTTTATTCAGTTTAGCACATTGATAATAAAAAGTCTCCCACAATTCGATTTTCAGAAAATCGAAATTTAATCGGAAAATCAGTGACTAATGTCTTTTTATACTCAGTAATAAACAAATGAATGTAGCAAGAAAATTTTTAAGATGAAATTATTTTATATTTTCGTTCAGAGAATGACGTAATGCATCAGAAGAAATATGACATTAAGTTGGGGAAAAATAAATCCATTATTTTTAGACATCTGACCACTTATTTTCCTTCAAAGAAAACAACCACCTGAAGCCACTGAGGTTAAATATATAGGACTCCTTTTCGACCGGAGACCTTTTGCATTGAATGTCAAGAAAAATAATCCTTGTAAGGAAAAAGGCAATCCCAAAAGTTTCTTTTTTGTGAGATAATATTGTAGGTAGCTTTTGTTTAAAGGATCTAGCCAATTAATGATATATTAATATATTAATAGTTAATATAATATATTAATTATATTTGAAAACTGTGCATCTAATGAAAAGATCTTACCACTAGGATCTATAGTTTTTCATCTGAGATAGCCATACACTTAATCTTACACCCCTAACCTCTATAATAAGGGAATAATGGGGATGACAACCCTTAAGGTAAATATTTTTTTTCTTAGTACCTATAGAAGATATCTTCATGAAATTGAAACTATACATGACTATCAGTAAACTAATTGTAACATATTTTTTTTGAGAATTTTTGCAACATTAAAAACTGTAAAAAACGAGAAGTATATTTTTTGGGGGTGGTTTTTTATACCAACCCTCAATATGACATCTACTAAAAAAATATATTTTACATGTTAATTAGTTACGTATCACATGTTAAAATTACAAAATGATCGAATTGGTGGAACATAGTTTAAAAAAAATCAATTTCGGAATCGTGCATGCATAATGCATATACGTATATCAAATTTTTACCAAAACCTACATACCTACAATATCATCTGTGTCCTCTATATATCATCATAAATACTGTGTATACAATATATAGAATATATTGCGGTTCAATTTATGTAGTATAATTTAATATAATAATATATAAAAATCATTCCATAAACATAAATTTGAACCGAAGTTCAAACAAAAATATTTGTGACGTATTGCTCAGATACGTATTTCGATTGCCAAGCAATCTTCCTCAGTGGTCATCAAGTAGTTTGGATCACTCCGTAACTGTTTTGTGATGATTCTCAATTTATGCTTGTGGTATGATTTTTATATATTATTATATTAAATTATACTACATAAATTGGACCGCAATATATTCTATATATTGTATACACAGTATGGCTGTTCAAAGGCAGGAAAAAAAATTTTTTTTTGATGGTACCTCTAATTGCGAAAAGTCCAGGATTTTTTTTATTTTAAGACAAAAATAGACCAACAGATAGGATTTCTACGAATTTGGCAGTCCTCCTTAATTTCTGCTGTAACTGCTTTGTGATGAATCATCAAAGCAGTTACGGAGTGATCCAAACTACTTGATGACCACTGAAGAAGATTGTTTGGCAATCGAAATAAGTATCTGGACATTACGCCACAAATATTTTTATTTGAACTTCTGTTCAAATTTATGTTTATAGTATGATTTTTACGTATTATTATTAGGGTGATTTTTTTTTTGGACTATTTTTTTTTTGCTCCCATGCCGAAATTTCGTTGGAAATACTTCAAAAAAAAATCCCTGAAAGTTTGAGCTCTTAATATTAATATTAAGTACTCGCTCACAGCGTGTGAATATTTTCCATTTAAAATACACGTAAACGGAAAGAGCTAAAACTTTCAGGGAATTTTTTTTGAAGTATTTCCAAGAAAATTTCGGCATGGGAGCAAAAAAAAAATAGTCCCAAAAAAAATCACCCTAATTATTATATTAAATTACACTACATAAATTGGACCGCAATATATTCTATATATTGTATACACAGTATAACTGTCCAAGTCAACGAAAAAATCTTATTTTTCGCCATCTTATATTTCATTTCGCCAACTTTAAGCTCCTTCAGTGGCCAATGGTTTTTGGGGTCAGTGATTTGCTTAATCTTTACTAACCCATAGCACACAAACAGCGACGGAATCTGGTAAATTCAGATTGTTGTCCACGGAATATGTCCAATTTTAAGATTTTAAAGTTATCCCTCACTTGCCTACTGTGGTCTTTATATTTTAATTTTTAAAGAACCAATTCCACATTTTTGTAGGTTTCCTTGAGGAATAGAAGCATAGAAACCGCCATTGTGAAACAAAACTTCTTTAAGGCTTTTTTTTTGAAGAATCTACAAAAATCCTCCACAGTGCTGGGTCACGCAATTGTACCGCACGACTTTCTATACTATCGAGACATTGGAAAATGAAAAAAATCATGCCGCAAGGCAAAAAAGAACCAGAAAAAACTAAGCTTTATAATTTATTACTAACGAAAACCAACAAAATTTATGACCCATTTTTCTTCCAAATTTCCTCATCAACGTCCAAAATTACCACTAATAGTTCCGACCGTAAAAAAAAAGCAATAAAATTCGTTCATAATATGTCAATCGAAATCATATTTCATACTTCAACCATATCAGACGACAAATCCAAGATAAGCTGGAAAAAACATTTTCCAACTCATTAGACCAATAACTCTACATAAAAAACAGTTTTCCTCCAATTTAATTATTACACACCATTTATCCAAAGCAAACACAAATACAGCTAATTACCGTTAGGAAATTTATTTCCAAGAATCCATAATTCGTACATATAGGTGGATACCTACTATGTACCGAAACCATTGCCGAATTAATCGCCGAAAATTTGCAAAGTGAAAAACACGGTTGTAAATTCCAACCTTGATTTTTGTGACTAAAAATAGTCATAAATTTTAATGGGTTTTCATAAAAATTCGCACACAAATGTCCAAACAATTTGCCATTTTTTTTTCTTAATTGCCGCCACTCGTTAACATAATTATTGAAAACATATGAATATCAAAAACAAAAACGAAACAATTACATGAAAAGCAAATCACGGAAATGTTTTGTTCTTTTTTTTGTCTTTCATTCAACTCAAAAGAGTTTAGGTTTTCCCTTGTTTATTCTCATACATTTCCCGATAAAATTTACGACTTATAAAAATTCTAAATTCATAATAATCGTCTAGGTAATTGTTTTTGAGGAAATATTTTCGCCGCCATTGTGGCGACAGTTATTTGTAGTTTCTTTTTTTTTTTTTGTTGATTACAAAACAAACGAAAAATCCAAAGCCTACCTATGTATAGTATAATAAAAGAAAAGTTAGTTTCTTTCCTAATCAAAAAATGAATTGTTTAGGAAAATGCCATAAACGTTCAGTTGCAATTGCACAAATGCAAAAATATTTTCTTTTTACATTTTCATGGGAAAATAGGAGGAAATATTTATGCGCACGTGGCAACAAAAATAAAATTATATATTGCGGCGAGTCTATTTGCGTGATATTGCACATGCAATTTAGCCAACATAGTGAATATAAAACCAATGAAATGATTTTTTCGCAAAACCATCCGGAACAAAAAACGTAAAAGATTTTAACTATACCAACAAAATTACGGAAGTATCTATAAAAGAATTTCTGAAAGTTTTCGACATTGTTTTTTTCCTCTAAAATCACCATATTGGCCACCATATTTAAATATTCCATATCTTTTGGGTCCAATAGATAACAATTTCCTTTTTCAAATATTTGGTTTAATGTTAATTTTTTTTTCAACCAAAATCCACTCTTTCGGTGAATGATTTCACAATTGTTCGATTTGATCAATTATCATTATGAATAAATCATAGAATTTGCCTTGAAATATTGACCTTCTATGTTAAGTTTGTAACCATTGAAATGATTTGTGGTAATTTCAATACTTATTGACGAAAAAAAAAATCAATTTCACATCAACAGTGTGAACATGCGAATTAAAGAATCAGTAAATCAGTTTTAGAACTCCCCCCCCCTCATTTTTCTACCTAAAATACACACACGCAAAATTGCAATACAACGAATTCCTTTTATAACACGGTACTCGTATAAAGCGTTTTCATATTACGCGATTTCATATAACGCGGAAATTTACCACGTTTCATTTCTATACGTTTAAGTTTTAATTTGAAATGTTCTTTATTTGATTTCAATAAAACCCACATATTTTGTTCATTAAAATATTTCCGTAATAATAGATTTAAACCTCCTTTAGCGAGTTAAACGTAAATCATTTGTACAAACGCGTTATACGAGAATACTCCTACAACGCATTTTCCTATAATATGAAACTAATATTTCGTGTTATAAGAGGATTACCGAAATTGAAACTATAATAATACGGATAGTATTTTGTCTTACCAGTTAACTTATGAATAACCTTTCTGTTCTCTGTCTATTATTGTATTAACTACTTCTAATAAGTTACTTTTTTTTTAAAAAAGTTATCAAAAATTACTTTGAGTATCTAGTTACTATTAACATTATGAACCTAAATCATATTATAACGTGACGTCTCAAAACTGTATTGAGATGGCGTTTATTCGTTATTTTAATTTCTTTGGGAAATAAATAATCACTTTTTTTAATTCACTTTTTATTACACAATCACACTTGTCAAAACAATCACTTAAATGACAATAATCACTTTTAATTCAAATCACACTAATAATCGCTTGGTAGTCGCTTTGTTGTAACGGAAATTCACAACTGAATTTCTATACAGTATTCTGATACAGAACTGTCTCTGGGCTGTAGCTGAGCGACTTATATACACGCACCCAACATTCTAGAATGTACTCCATTGTTCGCCAACGTTCCACCACCTACTAGATGTTTCCAGAACAATCTATATGTACATTCGCATTGGTGGGAGAGAGATAGAAGTCAATCAGCCAATCGCGTGCCGGCATGGCACAAAGAGAGAGACAGATTTTGTCCCTTTCTGTTACAATATTCTCAAAAAGCTTATAAAAAAGGAGATTCCTGGTTTTTAATAAAACTAAAATAAAAAACTCCTTCACAATTTCAATATCAAATGCAAATTTTCCGCCCACGCAAATGCTAATTTCAGATAGATGTTAATTAAGTCTTGTAATAGCAAAACATTTATTGATCGATGACGGTTAAACAAACATTTGATATCCTCACCAATCGCATAAAATCCCCGAAAATATCGGCATTTCTAAAAACAGTTGACATAAAATAATAAATTCTCTAAAATTAAGCAAAACACTTTCCGAATTTTGTCACGTTTGTATTTCAGTTTAAAAATAAAATACCTATACTTAATTCACCAATCATTGGCCAATATTATTGATTATTGATACCAAATTTATACATAGAAGCTTTGGCAGTTGGCTATGAAATAAACAAAAAACGGCAGCCAATATTGTGACTTGATGGTTTTTTGGGGGAATTTTTTGAATTTTTGCTCGATTTCACGATGTTCCATTAATAAATTCGGAAAATATGATGTCACTGTGATTCATTTTCAGTGATGAACATTTTTCCACGTTGTGGGTGTTTCCCGAAAACTTAATGTTTTCAAAACAAAATTTTACAGCGGAAAAGTGTCCAACATTTTTATTTCCTCAAGTCATCAATTATTTGGTCAAATCATAAAGATATGTTTAGCTTTTCTCAAGTTTAAAATTCAAATTTATATTAAAATAATTGAAATCTTGAACAAATTTAAAAAAATCAAGGAGTTTAAAGCCGAAGGAAAAAAGTCAACTACGCGGGAAACTATATCAGTCGGAAGGTATAAATCAGGAAAAAAAGATTGATTTATTCTTTATACTAATCACATACTATCCTGCCCCATTCTTTTTGACAGCTTGTCAAAAAAAAAATTCTTGTTATTTATAATTAACTGACCATAAAATTTGGAAACTAACTTCATATTTTATATCCTTGTCAATGAAAAGTGAAATATTAAATAAGCCAAAGGAATCAAAGATAAAGAATCAAAAATATTTGAGGATCGAATTTTATCTTTGAACTGTCATTGAAAATAAATAGTCGAGTGCTATGTGTTCCCTATTATTTTGTAGGGAATGGAATAATAAACTCTTATCCAGAGGTTAAAGGACAAAATTAATGCGTTTGAAATATGAATGTATTGCCAAATCTTGAAGATAACGAAATTAAAAAGTATATAGTAAACAAAACATCAAAAAAAAAAAATATATAAAAAAAAGAAAGTTACGATAATAACAAAAAGCTCCAACTTATCATTAAGGGTTGGACTAAAGAGAGAACAGCTTTGGGACGAGGAAATACATTGGCAAAAGCTTTTCACGTTTTTAAAATTAAAATAGCAATAAAGATCATCAATTTTATTTTTTTTTTCGATTTTTTTTTAATTCAGACCTTTATGGAACTATAAAGCTGTAAAGCCATTAAGCTATGTATGCTATAAAGCTATAAAGGTAAACTCAAAATTTCTGAACCCAACTTTGGCGCTCTCTTGCGGAAATATGTTGCACATGAAATTTAAAAAGAAAAGCTCTAATACTTTGGCAAGTATACTTTGGAGTACAATTTAAAATAAAGGGGCTATCGAAAGAAAATTCAAATTTTGTTCAATTTTTGCAATTTTAAAAGCTTTCTTAAAGCTTTCTATTCTTTGTAAAGCTTTTTCAATAGAAAAATCTTCAATTGTGAAGCAAAACTTCATTGGGCTATAGAATGATTCTTCCAGTATAAAGCAATCATGTCCAAGAAGGAATCATCTAGTTAATGATCTAGCACAGCGGTTCCTAACCTTTTTCAGCCGCGGACCCCCAAGGAAATCAAGCATAATGCCAAGAAACCCTGAATGAAAAAAAGGTGCAATTTTCGGACAATATTATATTTCAGTATTCCTTCATTAAATCAAAAAACAGAAAACAAACTTTTTCAAATGGGACCGCGGAACCTTGGGGGTCCGCGGACCACAGGTTAGGAAACAATGATCTAGCAGGATGATCTACATTATAATAGAGGATAGATAGGTACCATAATAATGAATATAAAAAAAAGTTAGGGATTCGACCCAATATGGCCATTAAAAGGTTAAATAGAGTAATGAAGATCACCGATTTATAAAAAAAAAAACTCTTATAAAATGATTTCCAATGAAGCTAAATGGATGACTATATTGTCTACTTGGATTAAATATCAACATTTGACATTCAGAAAAGGTGGATAAGGAAGAAAAATAATAAAAACTTTCACATTTTCCGAAGATAATTTGGCCTCTTTTACAATGGTGGCAACAAATTCTAAGAAGAATTTTTCAAAGACAGACCAATCGAGAAATTCCTGAAAATTCCTAAATCAACTCCCTTTGGTTACCAAAAGAAAAAAAAAGCTTTTACAATAGAAAAACCATCAATTCTGAAACGTAAATTCATTGAGCTGTGGAATGATTCTTCCAGTTTAAACCAACCACCTCCAAGAAGGAATCATCTAATTAATGATCTAGTACAGCGGATCCTAACCTTTTTCAGCCGCGGACCCCCAAGGAAATCAAGCATAATGCTTGAAGCATTTGAAAAGCAAACTTTTTCAAATGGGACCACGGACCCCCAGGGGTCCGTGGACCACAGGTTAGGAAACAATGATCCAGCAGGATGATCTACATTATAATAGAGGATAGATAGGTAAAATAATAATGAGTATAACTTTGAAAAAAAATATTAGGGATTTTACCCAATATGGCCATTAAAAGGTTAAATAGAGTAAAAATCAACGATTTATAACAAAAAAAACAAACTCTTGTTAAATTATTTCCAATGAAGTTAAATGGATCACTATATTGACTAATTGGTATGTCAACCATTGATATTCACAAACGGCGGATTACAAGATGAAAAATAAAACCTTCAAATTTTCCGAAGATAATCTTTTACAACAGTGGCAACAAATTCTAAAAGGAATTTTTCAAAGACAGACCATTCAATAAATTCCTGAATATTCCTAAGCCATCTCCCTTTGGTTACCAAAAGAAAAAAAAAGAAGTTATAAACAAATGAAGTAATAAACAAATGAACTAATTTTGATATTCCTTTGCATTATATCCTAAAAGAACTTCTTCTCACCCCAATTCCTAACGACATAAGTCGAAGAATCTAATCTAAAATTTTAAACTAAAAAGAATATGAAATTTATAAAAATTAAACAAAAATCTGTCCTTTTGAATTCTATGAAACCAAGAGTTGGGTAATCCAAAATTTCAACTTTAACTAACATTTAACAAATTGAACGTTTCGTTAGTTTATTCAAACTTCCTAGTAGGTAATTTTTGCTCTTTGATTGTCATTATTACTGAAAATCATGATCAATGCTAATGGCCTTTAAAATTTTACGTCAAATATTGTCAACAAAACCTTCTTCATTTCACCTTCACCTATACCAAAAATCATTATGTAGCCATAAACTAACAAATCATTTGAGTTTTGTTTATTTATTTTAAAAAAAATTGGTTAAATGTTTTAAGCAATCATTTCTTCCAAATGACGAGAATGTTTCACCAATAATTGCCAATAATTACCGCAAATAATTTTGTTGACAATTGCAAAAATCATTGAGTCACCGATAGGAAGTGAAATAATAAAACATCCAATAGGTACATATGTACTTTTAACCGCTTCAAATCGCAAATATTGGCTCAAAAAATTCCAATTAAGCATGAAAAAAATTCACGTGATCAAAAAATTCTTCATTCAAAATAATAATTCAACAAATTTTCATTCATATTAGACCATATAAAATGTTCCTTTGCAAACGCCAATAATTTTCTGGTCGATAAAGTCTAATCATACAATAGTTTGCTACAATTATTCCACTTATAGTTGAATCTTATCTAGGAATGTAAAATATCTAAATGAATTGCAAAAATTTTTTATTATACATATGGAAATAATAATAATAGTATATATAGAAATTGTATTAATAATTCAAAATAGAAAAATGCAATATTTGTTTTTGCGTGTTAATTTTATTAGGCATTGCATTACGGAAATGAAAATGTCACACCTCGTAACTTTGCAGATAATGTATTAATAAAGTGCCCTTATTAGCAGGAAAATTACATTATTAACAATTCAGTGCAGAATATTAAAGAAAAAAAAAACGCGGAAAAGAAAACTTTTCTACGGTATAATCGATGGAAAATACATTGCCTTGGTACCGGCTTATACTGAGCACAGGGAAAATTTGATAAATACATAAACGAATCATTTTGATTAAATTAGTTTTTTCCGGGCAAACATTATGCAACAAACTCATTCTATGTATATAAGTTATATATATATTTACTGATAAAAGAAAACATTTATATTAAATTTCAAAGATGAAGCAATTTTCAGAAGATAATATGGAAAAATTTTCATGGTTGAAAAAGTAAGTTGTTGGTGCCTCAAGAACCAAAAAAAAACTATTAAACCTTATAATTAAGGGTGAAATCACTCTTAAAAACTTCATCCCTTAAAATAAAAAATCAAGTCGAAAAATATGTCGCAATTAATACTAAACTTCTATCAAAATAGTTACAAACGACATCTATTTGTTGGAATATATAATAGGGTGATTTTTTTTTGACCTTTTTTTTTTTTTGGTCCCATTATGAAATTTTGTTGGAAATACCAAAAAAAAAATTCTCTGAAAGTTTGAGCCCTTAATATTAATTTTAAGTCCTCGACCAAGACATGTAAAGATTTCCCATTGAAAATACACGGAAACTCTGATTTTTCATTTTTAAATTTCTATATCTCAGCGGAATTTCATGGCATCGCTCTTACCGAAGATGGTTTTTTCTCAGAATTAAACGCTCTACAAAAGTGCCCATTGCAACAAAGTCGTAACTCACACCGGTGAGGTAGTACGGGCCACTGAACCTGATTTTTCCATAAAATTCAAGGCTTAATATCTCGTTTAATATTGATTTTCGCGATTTGGTCTACAGGAACTTTTTTGCAGGAAATCAAATTCTCTACAAGTTTTTCATTTACAATTTTTCCGTAGCTCTTGTTATTTACGAGATAAATGCAAAAAAAAACGCGAATTTTATGGAAAAATCAGGTTCAGTGGCCCGTACTACCTCACCGGTGTGAGTTAGGACTTTGTCGCAATGGGCACTTTTGTAGAGCGTTTAATTCTGAGAAAAAACCATCTTCGGTAAAAGCGATCCCTTGAAATGCCGCTGAGATATAGAAATTTAAAAATAAAAAATCAGAGTTTCCGTGTATTTTCAATGGGAAATCTTTACACCTCTTGGTCGAGGACTTTAAATTAATATTAAAGGCTCAAACTTTCAGAGGATTTTTTTTTTGGTATTTCCAACAAAATTCTACGATGGGAGCAAAAAAAAAAAAAAAAAAAAAAATCACCCTAATATATAATCAATTTCTATGTATAGAATGCCAGTACTGGATAAGCAACCCCTATACTTAAGGCTACTAAAGACCTTTACTTCCATTGCCAACTAATATATGAACTTATTGGATTTTTGGTAACAATTAACTTGAAACTTGGAATCATCAATGCCACGAAAGGTCAAAACATATTGTTGATAAATATCATTGTATATGAGAAACAATTCAGAAGTGCAAGGATAGAGATAAGATATTTACCTGATAATGAAATGCCAACAGAATTATTAATCAAAGTTACAGGTATCATTAAGCACTACAAATTCATAGAATTTATTTTATTTATTTATTTACTTATTTATTTTTTCCTTCTGTAATGCGCTTAAAGAAGTAAAGCTACTAAACGATAGGTCCATTGGAATAAAATCGATTTTCCCAATCACTTTTCTTATATACTGATAGAATTCTAGATGGTTTCGATGCCTTATCGGAAAAACAGTTGGGAAAAACGACATTTTCTATTAGACATACGATTTACAAGTTAACGTCTTTTAAGTATTTTTTACGAGCTATTGCCAAAGAGGGAAGAGGAACGAGAGATCAGGAAATTTCTCAAGTGCACAAAGAAAAGCATGGAAATTTTTCTCACTTTTGTATAGTGAAAATTACTATGAAAACATACCAAATTTTACTATATCAACATAGTTAAATTTCCTATGTAAACATAGGAACTATTCCTATCTTGACATAGTAAATTTTCCTACGTTAAAGTAGGAAAAATTCCTATGTGAATATAGGAAATTTTAGAATGTTAATATAGAAAAAAATTCTATGAAAACATTGAGATTTCTTATATAATATTTTTTTATTCCGGTCCTATAGTTTATCATCAATTCGTTGTACTTCCGAGGATTTGAAGATCTTTTTAAAATAAAAAGATCTTACTATGTTTACATAGAAGAAGCTATGATAGGTATGTTTCCCATGTTAACACAGTAATTTTGGGTAAAAAGTCCCACTTCTTTTCTTCAGTTGTATCAAATTTTATTTTTCGAAACCAATCTCTATCAAAAACAAAGACCTAAAACAGCGATACATATTAATCCATATTCTGCATTTCCATCCTTAATGACGGAAAGGGGTGAAAAAACCACTAGTTAGCCAAACAATGTCTTATACTTTTGTGGAATACAGCGAAAGCAATATCCTAAGTTTGGTGGAAAAAAGTTGTACCAAAATTTTTGTACAATTTGTACTCAAAATATTAGCATTTTTTTACAATTCATAAGAACCACAGAAGATTAACAAAAGTTAGTCAAAGTAATGGTAAGCCATCATTGATGAAAACGGCTGAATAAAAAGAAAAATTTAGCGAGACCTTAATTAGAATAGATTAAAACAGGTTTCAAAATGATAAGGGTACAAAAATGCCAATTAAAAAAAAATCAGTAACCAGAATAATGAACCTCCACTCTATCTATCTACAATATATATATATATATATATATATATTCATCTCTACATATAAATCTTTTGCACCTATCAATCTTATTATTTTTTAAAATCCCTATACTAACTTTGTAATGACATTTATCCATGATATATGCATAAAAATTTTCAAATCAGAAAAAGTATACTTCAACAAGTGGTACGTAAACTATTTGCGATATTATCAAATGGTTTGCAATATAATTGAGAATCAAACCATTAGGATAAAACAAAATAATCACGAAATAAATGAAGAAAAAGTATAGAAATCTTAGACCTATTAAGTTAGAGAATACATTGAAACCCAATCAGAAAAATTTAGTCAAATATACAGAGAGTAGCCAAGTGGCACTTGCCATTTTATTAAAAGTAACTTAGTAACCTATGAAATAAGTGGCTGTTATAAATCTAGTGACCTATGAAACATTAAAAGTTATTGTTGTCAAAAAAAAATGAAGAATGTTATAAATAAACTAGTAACTTCCCGTGAAATATTCAAAGCATTGACCTATTATTTCAAATTTGAGATAAACATATTTTCACTCATACGAATGTGTTGACAATCTTTGTTCTCTGTCTATGTATGTACGGTTGCCTATTAGTATTGCGATATTTTATACACTTCCAAGCTTTTTTTTGCAACAAACAGAGATAAAAAATTGAAAAACAAACAATATAAAATGACTGAGGACACTTAATGTTCATTGGTTCAAAGGCGCTAATCTACTAAAGTTTTTTTTATTAAACCAAAAGAGTCAATAGAGTTTCACTTCAACAGGTGCAATTATTTCAAATTTGAGATAAACATATTTTCACTCATACGTATGTATTGGCAATCTTTGTTCTCTGTCTATTACGTACGTTTGTCTATTAGTATTGCGATATTTTATACATATCCAAGAGCTTTTTTTGCAACAGAGATAAAAATTTTAAAAAGTAGCACAATAAAAAAAATTGTTTTAGCAAATAAAATCAACAATTAATTAAAACATGCCGTAAGAAACTAAATGTTCATATGTTCAAAATCGCTAATCTACAAAAGTTTTTTTTTTACTAAATCAAAAAAGTCAATAGAGTTTCACTTTAACAGGTGCAACGAAAGATGCTGCGAAATATCACTAAAGGTTTTAACAACGTTATTTTTAGACTAAAATCAATATTTTCAAAGAAATATCCAATTTTCGGAAACACTTAATATATGGAAAATTAGTTACAATAGATACAGCGAGGGATGCTGCGGGTTGCTAAGGGAAATATTTTTCTTAAAATTGTAATTATTTACAGCCATTTGACTAGCAGGACAACATTTGATGGGTTCAACTACTAAATTATAATTTATTCATTTTTCATTTTAAAATATTTTTTTCGAACCAAAAAAACTCTAAATTTAGCGACCACTTGTATCACTTTCCATTACATCAAAAACCTATCCCCAATAAAAAAAATAATAAATAATAGTAAACCTTGACTTTAGCCAAGGTTACACTATGTTTTCCCATACAACACATTTTCCAATAATGTCAACTCATGTTTCATAATCAGAATAATTATTGCGATAATAGCCATATCAAAAATAAATGCTTCATGACCGCTTTTATGAAAGTAACGACCCCAATTTACATATACACTATCGGCAAAAAAAAAAAAAAAAAAAAAAAAAAAACACACCTTTATAAATACTTTCCCCTAAGCATCGAAAACCTCAAAAATTATTTTCAATTGCCCAACGTAAAACATGACTTATCTAATGTCTAATGATAATGCACACATTATGATATATCTGATCGACCACCGGCTATGATAGCGAAACAAAAAAAAAAAAATGACGCATTAGCATTGAAATTTATAAATAATTTCAGATAATTGTCTTTAGGCTAAAATTAAATGATAAACTCTAAGGCCAGGTTTGTTTGTTTATAATATTCTCTCATATTATACGATTTGAAATTGGGTGATGAAGGGCGAACGAACCAACGGGGGGAGGGAAAAAGACGTACCATTCAAATGAAAACTATTATCTTTAATGACACTTTTTCCTATCGCATCGAGGTAATTAATCTTATGATTGCTATTATTACACCACAAAGAAGGTCTTTGTCAATTATATTTAGCCAGACACAATAAATGAACAAAAAACAAAAAAAAAATCAATATACTAAATCAGTAATTGAAAATAAATCTACAGATTCAATATATAAACAGATTGGATTTCTTTGAAGGCTTCCACAGCTGAGTTTTGGAACGAGGATTTTTTTTTCCGTTTGAGTAAATATCAGATCGATAAATCAATATAATAAATTTAAAAAAATTTAAAGAATCAACATTGAATCGAATATTTCGTGGACGGTTTCTTAAAGAAATTAACGTTTTAAGTAAACGAATTCGATGCTAATGTATTAAGATTTCTAGGAAATAGTGTTCGGGAAATTCCGGTAGTAATGTGGTTCTTTGATTCATTAAACTCAAATTCTTATTCTCAACAATTTGGTCAAAGAAAACTTATTAAAATATGTAGGTAATCCCTATTATATTTCCTTCCCCATGCTGGCAGTTTCAAGGGGCACCAAAATCATGACATACTATGATTTTTTAAACATTTTTTTCCAAGCTCAGGGTCGAAAAAATCATTGATCCACAACTATGAGCAAGTGAAGTATTTTTTTTTTACTTTTCAAAAAACAAAAAGATTGGTACACCCGGACATGAGCTGGGAAATAAACCCAAAGATCCAGTTGACTATCGGCTGAAATTCATATCAGAAGCAGACCTGACCAATTGGACCTGAAACCAAATTGGGGTGCAATTGTCCTTTTAGGACGCAACGCAGAGGAACTCTCAGAAAAGCCCCCCCCCCAGAACAAAGTTTAGGGTTTACTATCCCTGATTTGTCATGTAAAACAATAGCTTTCCCTGGCTCCCTGGCCAATGTAAGCAACAATAATCGAAGCCAACTAAGAATCTACCTTTGTACATCTAAATCTCATTATAAGGGTATCGAGAAGGAATAATTTTTAGTTTTAATAGTTTTTGATCCAAAATTAATTGACAAAAAATTATTAACAAAAATTAATTGTTTACCATATCCATACCTTAAAAATTTTTTTTTTCAATAAGAAAACAATTCAGGTTGTTTAAGATCCTTTTTTTTATTTAATATTTTTACTATTCAATTAGCTACGTTTCGTTACGTATCGTAACTTCATCAGGCTTCTATAAAAAATTAAAATAATTACAAAATATGTCAATCATACATAAATTTCAAAACTATAATAATATACATATTAGGGTGATTTTTTTTTTGATCCCATCGTGACATTTTGTTGGAAATACCAAAAAAATAATCCTCTGAAAGTTTGAGCCCTTAATATTAATTTTAAGTCCTCGACCAAGACGTGAAAAGATTTCCCATTGAAAATACACGGAAACTTTGATTTTTTATTTTTAAATTTCTATATCTCAGCGGCATTTCATGGGATCGCTTTTACCGAAGATGGTTTTTTCTCAGAATTAAACGCTCTACAAAAGTGCCCATTGCGACAAAGTCACAAACTCACACCGGTGAGGTAGTACGGACCACTGAACCTGAATTTTCCATAAAATTCGCGTTTTTTTGCATTTATCTCGTAAATAACAAGAGCTACGAAAAAATTATAAATAAAAAACTTGTAGAGAATTTGATTTCCTACAAAAAAGGTCCTGTAGACCAAATCGCGAAGATCAATATTAAACGAGATATTAAGCCTTGAATTGATTTTCTGTGAAATTATTGCCGATCATTGATTTAAACTTATAAATTGATATAAAAAAAATATATTGATATAAACTTAATATCTCGTTTAATATTAATCTTAGCGATTTGGTCTACAGGACCTTTTTTGTAGGAAATCAAATTCTCTACAAGTTTTTCATTAATAATTTTTAATTTCCATGTATATACATAATAACATTTAATTTCCACCAAAATTTCTTATATTATCATTTCAATACAATGTGAGCTTGAAAAAAAAATTTTGGCTCGATATACAAAATTTCTATGATACCAACTAATAAGACTTACAAAACCAAGACTACCTACATACAGTATGCCAACCTAAATTCAGAAAATTTAATTTTTCGAAAAAAAATTTGGTGAAATGAATAAACAACTCTAATAAAAGATTAAGAAGTGATCAAACCTAAAATAATTTCCCACCCCCACCTATTGGCCCAGAAAAAATATTGTTTTGTCAACAAATGACGATCAAAAACAAACCGCAGTTGTTTTTCCGCAGCCCACTTTTCAACATTTAATTTCCACCAAAATCTCTTATATTTTCATTTCAATCCAACATGAGCTTGATATAAGTTTTTGGCTCGATTCTTTGGCGCCAAAAAACCAACTGTTTGATACTAATTAGTTTCGGTAGTTCCACCTGAGTTCACGTTGAAAATAAATCTCCGGAAAAAACAATTTTTTTTACTTTTGCGTCGCCAGATTTTCTCCACAACATTGTAGGTCGAAAATATATACGATATAATATGTGTTATTGTTTATGAAACATAAATAGCAAAGAAGTGTCGGATTTCTTTGGTTTTTCCGAGCATAAATCAAAATAAATAGCAATAAAAATAGATTATCGATTATTGATTTACCTTATTAAGAGTACATATGGGTAACATAATCAAAGTTTTTTTTTCTGATTAAAAATAAATGTTTTGCCCGCAACTCGGTGTTTACGAATGAAATTTATAATTTTCACATAAAAGTTACGATATTTATAGTTTCAAATATACACTAGGTAATATGTTTTTCTTATAGTAATAATATTTGAGTTATATATTTTATGTTAAACACACTAATATGAAAAGTAAAACGTGTATTGATCGATAAAGAAAATAAAATTAAATTTTTGTATTCTATATAATATACTATGATTAAAAAATCATATGGATTTATGTGGAAAACCACATGGGAAAGAATGGATTCATTTGGGAAATAAAAAGAGTGAGGACTAAAGACAATATTTTCAATTAGTGGAAAATTATAGAACATACCCTTAATTTTAAACTAAAATTTAGATATTTCTCTCATCCGTCCATTAGAAATTACCATATATTATGGGCTAAAGTTTTTCCCATCGATGCCATAAACTTACATAATCTTTTACAATTTCAAAGGGACCTTTTGCGTTGGAAACCATATATTAGTGTTATTTTTAATTATTTTCAATAAAATTTTTGATTTTATTAAAAAGCAAGATAAAAAATTATTTTAATATTTAACATATTAATATTAAATTATTTAATAAACACTAGAGGACAAAATAAGTTTTATATTCCGGAACAATATAAGTAAAATTATTTATCTGTCCTATCAATTATAAGGCAAAATATTGTGAAAATCCGCGTGGAAACCATTTGAATTGCTATATGGATTCCTATAGGAATCCACATGGGAATCCACACCATATATTTGTGTCATTTTTTATTGTTTTTGACATGATTTTATTGTTTATGAAAGGTAAGAAAGTGGTCAAAAAATGAAAAAAAACAGGGCCAAGTAATTAAAACAAGGGCAAGATATCTTTGGCCGAGATTGCAAACAACAATGTCTTTTACTACATTAAATCGTTTAATAAACACTGGAGGACTAACTTAATTTACATTGGGCAACAATGCAACTAAAATTAATACCTGGTAAGTAATTTACAGCGCCATTCTATAAACCTTTATCAGAAAATACTGTAAAAATCCATGTGAAAATCAATTGATAGTACTAGGTTGATTCCTGAGGAATCCACACGATATATTTGTATTATTTATTTATTGTTTTAAATATACTTTTATTTTTTAATAAAGTAAAGATATCTTTGATGGAAATGGCAATCAACAATGGATTTTGCCACATTAAATCGTTTAAATTATAGTAAACTAGAGGATAAACTTGGTTTTAAATTTCGTAACAATATAACTAAAATTAATATCTGGTCAGTAATTTACAGAGCTGCCTATGAATTTTCATGAGAAAATATTGGGAAATCCACGTAGAAACTATTTGATACTACCATGTGGATTCCTGTAGGAATCCACATCATATATTTGTGTTATTTTTTACTATTTTAAATATAATTTCTAATTTTTATTAAAGACAAGATATATTTGATGGAGGCGGCAAATGACAATGTCTTTTGCTACATTAAATCATTTACTAAATACTAGAGCAGCGATTCCTAACCTTTTTCAGCCGCGGACCTTCAAGGAAATCAAGCATAATGCCAAGGACCCCTGAGTGAAAAAAAGGTGCAATTTTCGGACAATATTATACTTTAGTATTCCTTCATTAAATTAAAAAACAAAAAACAAACTTTTTCAAATGGGACCTACGGGGTGGGACATTCCGTTCCAGTGGAACTAAACTTAAGGTCTAGTAAGTAATTTACAGTGCTATTCAGTAAATTTTTATGGGAAAATACTGTGAAAATCCACGTGGGAATCGTTTGATACTACTATGTGCATTCTTATAAGAATCCACACAATATATTTATATTCTTTTCTGTTGTTTCAAATACTCTTTTAAGTTTTAATTAAAGGCAAGATAATATATTTGGATATAATATGGAGATGGCAAATGACAATGTCTTTAACTTCAAATTGTTTAATAACACTATAGGACAAAGTTATATTCCGTAACAATTTAAATAAAATTAATATATGGTTAGTAATTTACAGTGCTATACTCTAAATTTTTATGGTAAAATACTATAAAAATCTATGTGGAAATTCTTTAAAACTTCCTATCGATTTTTTGTTGAACAAATTCATAGTGCTTCTTCATAGTAATTTATTCATAGTGGTTCTTAGACCACTTGGAGTTGTACTACCCTGAAATATGATGATTTCAGGAGAAGATCCAGAAATAATAAATGATTTCGTTGATAATATAAATGAAAATCATTTGCAAATCGATTCTAGGAATAAATTTATAATATAAGGAAATTTGAAGGCATCTCTATCTAAAAATTCATATAGAAATCCATGTGGATTCCTATTGGGTATTTTCAGATGGATTCCTATGTGGATTCCTGTAGGAATCCACATAGAAGTATTAAAGAATTTCCTACAGGATTCCACAGGAGGTGGATTCCTATCTGAAAATACTTAATAGGAATCCACATGGATTTCTATATGAATTTTTAGATAAAGATGCCTTCAAATTTCCTTATATTATAAATTTATTCCTAGAATCGATTTGCAAATGATTTTCATTTATATTATCAACGAAATCATTTATTATTTCTGGATCTTCTCCTGAAATCATCATATTTCAGGGTAGTGCAACTCCAAGTGGTCTAAGAACCACTATGAAGAAATTATTATGAATAAGCACTATGAATTTCTTCAACAAAAATGTTTCCCTCCATTTGGATATCGTAGGTAATTTGATTATATTAGGTAAATTTCTATATTTTTGGGTATCCGATTCGGAAGCTATAGGCGACCCACAGGTCTCAGGTTGATCAGACCTTATCATATTTGATTTTTCCTACCCTTAATTTACATGTTAATGATAAATCATTATCCTTTATCAATTTACTAAAATAGCATAAAAGTTTTGCGTTTTCCGAACTTGCAATAAAAAAATCATTAATTTTGAAACTAGTCTAAGTCAAAATAAACAAAATTTCATATTCTATTCATATTTGTTTTTCAAATTCTTAATTTTAAATACATAGACACATAGTACTATAATGTAAAAAATTTGCTCTACATTAGATAGGAATAATCTATAGGATCCTAATCTATAGGAGTCTTAGAAAAATTTTCTTTAAATAATTAATCAACTAGAATCCCGATTTTTTTTTTCTCCTAGGTTTGGAAGTCTTTAATTCCTATTCCTTATTCCATTCCATTCCGTCTTTAATTCCATAGGAATAGGATCCATAGAGTAGGAATAACTAGGTACTCCTTTTTTAAGCAAACTTTGAATTTCAAATCCTTTTCTTCTCCAGCTTTCTTTCTTTGACATCCCATTCGGTAGAAGTCTAATATTCGCATTTTTTTATTAGAATATATCGGAAACTACTCTTTCAACCATGGAATCAATGTTTTCTTCTAGTAGTCTTACTATATATATACTTCCATCGTTAAACACTATCACCTATATACAATTAAATGATCTAATAGTAATACCAACTGGTATGATACCTAACAATTCACATGATACCCTCAAAAAAGCTCTCATTATAAAAATACCATTGCGTGAAGGGTATTCCCTATGACGTCATAACAATACCAACCCCACATTTCAACCACTTTAAACGTCACATTTGATGAATGTGTTTGATTGAAAAAGGATTTTGTACCCTAATCCTCGTTATCCTCAACGATGCGTCCATTTTTGACCGACTTTCGAAATTTCAGTGATAACCTTCCAACTAATTACAATATAAGCCAGAGGACGGTCAAGGTTGGCCGTGAAGAATCTATGTCACTTGATCGGAATTTATAGGTTTTTCTACTTTCGTTTTATTCATGGAAATATCTTCATTATAGATAGCTATAGAAAAATTTACCGACATTACCTACATATTATGAAATCTCAACCTCAACATATAGTATATCATAAAATGCATCTTTACATAGTGGTGAAGGGAGGAGGGAATTAAAAGTACTTCAGCACTTATTAGAACATTATAATTTCATAACAAAAAAAAAAACAAACAGTACGCACTATTTTTCTTTCCTTTTAATAAAAAAATTAAGGTAAATTTATCAAATTGGCCTTCGTTTAAAAAAATTTTTTTTTTCAACTAAAATCTTTTCAATGGAACGAACTTGAATTTTATTTGATTTTCAATTGAAATGCCATTCAATGAACAAAAAAAAAATGTCATTAATGTAAGAAGCGAAGATTTAAAACTATTTATATATGTGTTTTGTACAATGATCATTAATTTTCCAAATCCAACATCGTTTAATCAATGATACATAAAATTCTATTAGACACTTTTCAATTTTTGACCCAATTTCTTAGATAAATATTTGTTTTACAATGCCCTTATTCCAAATTTTCTATTTTTAATTAAAATTTACGTCATTTTTTAACTCAAGAACAATTGTACCGATTTTCTACACCTATTCAAGTGTTTATATGTATCACTACGGAAGAAAAATAAGGAAAGACATCTGCTTAACTAAGGGATGAAAAAAGACTAATTCAAAAAAAATGAAAATTTTTTTTTCTTAATTATATCGAAAATATTGTTCGGAATGACAAAAATAAAATCCTGTGAAAGTTTAAGCTCTTTATAAAAGTTTTTGATATTTTTCACAGGCCCTAAGTTATTTGCATTAAAGTGAAAATTACCTGAATTATTATATTTTTAACATAAAAATTATTTTTTTTATTTTAATTAAATAACTTAGAACCTGTGAAAAGTATCAAAAACTTTTATGGAGATAAGTTATAGGAAAAGAAATGTTCTACAAAAAATGTCCTATAAAATTTACTCCTAAAATTGATGGTTGTGTCAAAAAATTGAAAAAATATTAAAATTTCTCTCTAGTTCAACTTTGACCTCGAATAACTTTTGAAGAAATAAATATATCAAAAACTTGTTCGAGACCTTTTTTGTAGATCGTTCAATTTTCTACAAGAATATACCTGGGCGATTCCGAAATATTGTCACCAACGTGAGCTATAAAATTCCAAAATGCAAGAGAATATTGTTCCCATGTTATTTAAATGGAAAATCGAAATTTGCGATGCGATAGCTCTTAATATTAAGAGCTTAAACTTTCACAGGATTTTTTTTTGTCATTCCCAACAATATTTTCGATACAATTAAGAAAAAAAAAATTATATTTTTTTTTGAATCAGTGTAGTCTATATAATCGTTTGATTCTTTAATATTTGATTAAATTGATCCTGGAAAATGAAAAAAAAAATTAATGAAACCAAAATTTATGATTTGGAATTTCATTTGGCTATAAAACAAAGATAACTTCTTTTTTTTCGAAACTAGTGTTTCATTAGAAAAATGAAATTTTCCCATTTATATATAAAGCCCATATATTTTAAATGGTTCCCATGGCTAAGTTTACATTAACCCATTTTATCGACCAAAGTTTAGCCTTTTATCTCATCAATGACAACTTCGATTTCATTGTTTAAACAACATATTAAATAAATTGTGGTCTTATTTAAGTAATATAACTAATCAAAAGTAAACTATAAACATAAATTTGAACAAAAATTCAAAAAAATGAATTACTGACATAATACCCAGATACGTATTTCGATTGCCAAGCAAGCTTGCCTATCTATGTAGAATTCTGCATATATAGCAAATTTATTTTCTTCATGAGCCTATATCTTGAAAACTTAAATGATTTAAAAAACACAAAATTAACATATATTTTCTTATCTACCCATACCTAACTAGAATGCACATTATACCCTTCTTCCCTCTTAGATTACGCCTAGGATACCTAGAGGTTTTAATGAATGTTTGGCAAATTTACACGAATAAAACTTAGAATATTTGATAAGGCAATAACGACTTGATATTATCCTGAAAATTTGTGGTTCTTTCGAATTATTTAGGTTGATAAAATATAGTAACCTACTTTATATTTGCCCATCTTGAAAGGGGCACGATAGTGCCCCCCAGATTCAAAGCAAAGAAAAATAAATTACCCAATAATAAATAAATATTTTCAAAGGTTAACATTATATTTTTTTTTAGTAGTAAAAATTTAGAAATTAAAGATAGGAAGTAGTAAATTGACAAGGTGAGTTATTATTATAGTTAAGGATTTACTATTGAGTTTATTTTTAGAAAATTCCATTCCTTCTTCTTATCTCTGTAAGTATAATTGTGTATGGAATAAGATAGTTATAAATTTATAGTAGGTAAGTACCTTCCATTTATTATTATTGTAACATGGAATACTTTCAAAGTTATAAAACAATCTTAGTTATTTCACTTCAATAATAAAAATAAAATATTTCTCTTTTAAACTATTTATTTCAATGCAAGAACAATAAAATGTTAAAAATGCAAACTATTGTGATATAATAATTGAATTATTTCTATATTTAAAAATAATAAATGAATATTGAATTGTGAAATTATGGTTTCTTCGATACCTCTAATACATAGATGTATTGTTAATGCTGGATTTGAAAAATGGAAATTTCTGATACTAATTATTATTAACCCTTAAAGTTTCACCATCTATGTTTAAACATCGAACCGCAAATTTTTATTTTTTTATTTTTCCCCTAGTGGATACATTTTCATTGGGAAATGGATACAAAAAGCAGTTGATTTTTGACCAAAATATCAGGAATATATGGCAAATATTATACTTTGGTTTTCATTCCAATTTTAATATCATGCATGTAATAAGTGCCTAACTACTATTATTATACTATAGTGGGATATTAAAGCCTAATATTTTAACAATTATACATAACCAAAAAAAGTCTTCTTATATTGGGTAATTGTGATCAATAATAGCTATACCTTAATCATGCTTAAAGACTTAGGAAATAAAAAGAAATTTCTTTGATAAACAGCTGTTTTAAATAATAATAAAGGACCACTTAAAATTTCTGCATTATCCACTGATAAACAAACGTACTTCTCATGATACCACTTCCCACATTAGCAAAATTTCCTCCTGATTGGTTATTTTTAGGACTTCTACCCTTGAGGTATAAATCATTTATAAACAATTATGTTTTTGATGTCTAGAGTTTGTGCCAAATTTATCCCTGAAAGTTGAAGAACTGTCAAATAATCCCTAATAGATAAATACAATGCAAAATTATATCCATGAATTTAATATTAGGTGTACCGGATTTCAATTACTAAGATTTATCTGCTTATAAGTTATTTCAAAGTGGTACTAAAGACATTTAATGATAAGAATAATTTATCAACTTAGTAAAAATTACAAAAAAATTTCATTCCGAAGTCTAAATTGAAATATTAAGACCAAATTCCGAAGGAATATAAAGTCGATATTGTATACTTATCGAGTTTTACAGGATAGCAACGCAAAATTGTTACTAAAAACATTTTCAATGTTTATCTACGTACATTGGAAGTTCATTAATGCAAAAAATTCAATAATTTTCATTTCTCCAACTGGTACCAATGAAATATGACAAAAAATTTAACCAATCAAAAGTTTAAAACCGAAACTAATGGAGATCAACTATTCGAATCCAGGTTACAAAAATTTAAACCAAATCCAGAACTAATCCCTGAACCAAAAATGAATTCTACAAACTTTAGGTTTTAAAACCAAAACTGTTAAAAACAAAATATCAAAGTATATTAGGTTTACCAGAAAGTAATTGTCGTTTTTAAATATAGTCATTAAATTGCCATTTATCTGCTTATGGGTTATTTCAAAGTGGAACTAAAAACATTTTATGATTATAGTAATTTATCAACTTAGTAAAAATTACAAAATATTTGTTATTTCGAAATCTATTTTAAAATAATAAGACCAAAAACCCCAAGGAATATGAAATCGGTTATGTATGCTCTTCGAGTTTCACAGGATAGCAACGCAAAATTGTTACTAAAAACATTTTCAATGTTTATCTAAGTGCATTGAATTAATGCCAAATTAATTTTTTCAAGTACAAATTCGATAATTTTCATTTCTCCAACTGGTACCAATGAAATATGACAAAAGATTTAATCAATAAAAAGTTAAGGGGGGAAATGATGCCAAATTTATCCCTGAAAGTTGAAGAACTGTCAAATAATCCCAATCAATCTTAATCGTTCGGCCAAATACCCAAAAGTGTCCAAAAACTATAAACAGAGAAAATTCTATGATACAACATGAAAAGGCAAGGCTCCTCTGCAGAAGAAAAGCCCAGGAAAAACTAATAAAATTAGGGGTGAAGTTATATTGGTTTACCCACTATAATTGTCCAAAATTATTTCATCGGATTTCTATATCGACAATACAAGGCTCCTCTATAGAAGAAAAGCTCTGAAAAAAATAATTAATTAAGGGGGAGGTATAATATTGTTGTATCCACTATAATCGTCCAAAGTTATTCCATGGGATTTCTATTTATTTAAATCGTTACCACAATTACTAAGTGGTTAAAAAATTTAAATCTTAAGTGCTTTCTTTAGAAATCAAATGATATTTACTAATTTGGCACTTTTAGATGTCAAAACGTTGATACTATTGAGGCTTATTATATCATTGATTTAAAATTAAAAGTTGTAACAAATTTTTGTGTTTTAATTGTATATTGAAAAAACGACATTCTTTTCCGGTATACTTATTATTATTAAAAAAATACTTTCAATTAATTTGCACGATTTTTTACTACTTATACCGAGCAACCATTTCTTAAAATAAATATCGCTGCAATAGTAGCAGTGATCAATCTAACACTTTATCAATGAATATTAGCGACTTACAAGTGAAATTTTAAGCCAATATCGATCATTTTGAATTGTATTTTTGCTACTTAGGCCTTATTTATTTTAATATTTAATTCCCAACCAAACCAAATCATTGTTCGGGGGCAAACTTTACAAAACAGCGTTATTATACAAATTACAAAAAGTAATAATTTTATTGGTCAACTACCTATGACTTATATAAAATTTCGAAAACAAAAAAAAAAAAATATTACAAATTTGCAATTTTGATAGCATTTAAGGTTTCGGATCCTTGACCCAAACTCAATCCTGTTACCAAACTGAACTATAAACGGCGGTGAACCTAACGACCGACCATTTAACATTAACTTTTAAATATTTCTTTCTTTCTTTCTTTTTCTTGTTTTGAACCGAAAAAATCATAATATACAAATAGAACATTGTCTCGATGGAAATTCTCATGCGACAATCGGGTGACATGTGCGTGGCTGCCGAACTGACCCCGGTGGCCCTATCGGTTTTAAATAAAACCGCTCATTTTCTCACACCACAAAGATTAAAGAAGACATTTCATTCTGTTAATAATATCCATAGTAATTTAATTTAGATTATAATATTATTCTACTGTGTCCTCCATATAGTGTCCACCATTGATTCGTGTCATTATCACCAACATTTTCTTGCCTTGTACGTTTTGAGATAACGAAAAAAAATTATAACACAGAACACACTTCTTGCATTCTTTGATAAAAACTTGATTAGGAATCAAATGTATTTCAGATAACGAGACAATTGTAATCGCAGTTGCAACGTAGAAATCTACCCACAATAAAAAATCTACCCGAAGAGTTCAGAATTTTTTAAAAAAATCTAAGTGGATTTTTCGGTGAATGAAGTCCAATAGGTCCAATAGGTCCATTGGTCATGGATATGATTAACAAGTACGATTCATTCAATTGGTATTTCATTCATGTAACTAATATACATAAGTGTATGTAATATAATTTTACAGTCGAAAGTAAGACCTTCACGAATAGACTGTATAATTACCCAGTGGAAATATTATAGTTTTATTAGATCTTTATCAGCCTCAAGTCTATCACTAAAAACAACCATAACTTTTGGAAAACTCCAAAATAAAAATTGAACCACAAACTTCCTACCTTCCAAAAAGGCTTCCTTATATCCAATAACAAAAGGTCATATCGACTAATAGTAAATAAAGTAACATTCGCTATGTTAACTTTAGGTCCCTACCCAAAAATTTATTTTTTAAATCGGAGAAAAACTTTCCCAAAATCTCTTTTCTTGTTTCAATTAAAAAAAAAATCGACTCACTTTGTTATAGTAACATGTACTTGAGGTACCTGTTGCAACTCGTCTTCTGGATTTTCCGGGAACGGAAATGCCGAACGCTCCAACTCGTCTGTAGTATTGGTGTTTTCTTTTTCCATTTCACTAAGCCAACACTAACAAATCTGAAAACAAAGAATGGAAATTAGAATAAAACACCAAAGTATTGAACAACATATATAAATCAGGGGAATTACAAAAAAATGCAATAGATACGAATTTATGAACCTATTTCTTCTAATTATTACTTTGGATATTTTTTTCCTTTGTTATTATTGTTATTTACCGTTGCCTTATAACAGCGAAGGTCTTTGGTGCCTCTAGGGCTAAGAAAAGTCCGTAAGTCAAGAAATATCGAAAATTTTCTCGACTCAAGATTCGAACCCAACACCTATCAGTTTTGGAGTGGTCACCATGACCACTCGGCCACCAGTAGGCTTTAAAAGATTGAAACATAAATCAATAGTTATAACCATGAAGATTAAATCATAGAAAAACAAACGAAATAGGAAATTTGTTAGCTATCGTGACCACAAAAACTCGGATATAAAGTTAGTTATTTTTTCGGTCACTAGCGACGCATTATCGCTAAGTAACTTGACATTTACAGAATGTTTATCAATTGTTTGCTTGTAGCCACTGTTATTAATTTAAACTTAAGCCAACATCTGTCAAAACTATTAAAAGAGCCCTAGAGCCCTTTGTACTGTGTCCTCATTTTATAAACGACTTTGCAATACAGTATTAATTTTCCTGTGATTTATACTTCGTGGTTATAACAATAAATTAATCAATTTATGTATGGAACCATCGTTATAGTTTACGACCTCTTCCCACCTTTCGATCAATTATTCGAAGCCGATTTTCCAAAAATCGCCTGATTTGGTATCAAAGAAGTTGGTGAACCAAATTTTAAGGTCATCATCTAGGAATGGATTTATAAAAATTGCTACACAATATGGAGTTAAATCACCGGTAAAAGCTCAATAAAAGGATAATTAGAGAACCATCTCTAAAACTAACTATTGAAATAGTTGGTCTTACAAAAGGCCTTTGCCCAAGAAGAATCCAGCTTTTGGTACTTGACGTTACAAAATCGGAAGTAAAAAAATACCATCTAAGAATAGGTTCATGAAAATCAATGGACAACATGGAGGAATACCGCCGGATAAAATAGCACAGTAAAAGGTTGACGGAAAAACTATTACAGAAACTAAATATGGAAATACTTAGTCTTACAAGGAAATAGGTCTAATAACCGGCCACTATGGAATGAAAATGCATCTGCATTCTGCATACAATAGGATTACATGTGGATGACCCAAATTGAAGATTATGTCAAGCAAAAGATTAAATCGCTTCCCACTTTCTATGGGAATGCGGTGCTCCTGGTTCTTTAGAGCACCACATTCCCAATGAGCCCATTCTTTGATAGTTTTTTTTTTGCCAGCCGATCTTGTAAGACCAATTACCTACAAGCTGGATTCTTGCCAGGCAAAGGCCTCTTGTCAGATCAACTATTTCAATAGTTAGTTTTAGGGATGGTTCTCACAAGCTTCTAGGAAGACTGTAAAGTAATCATCGAACTATAACCACGAAAATGTTGGTAAAATGTCAATGGATCGATGAATATTGAAGTGAAGTAACTTTCGGATTGCATTAAAAATGAATTCAAAGCCGCAAATATCGGCGAATATTCAACCAAATGGCTAACAACAATCTTATGCCACTGATAGTGAAGAAAAGTCTAAAGAAGAATCCAAAGATCTGATACAGAATTTGATGGCTTAATTAAGCCGGCTTTAATAAATTGATGTAGTATATAAGCCGGTAATCTATTCCTTTGTTTTCACAACTTTTTCCCTTCGATAAGCTATGACTTATAGCTAAGAATTTAGGACACAAAAATTGTAAAGAACTAAGAAAATCGAGGAAAATTTATCCTATAAATCACTTCCTCGAATTAAGTCTTCAATTTCAAAGAGATATTTGTATACACTAATAGATATCCTATGATTGGTATCCAATTTGTATTCCTCAAAGTGTTTAAAGAATCTTCCACTTTAAAAACAAAAATCTTTATGAAAAACACCAATAACTTCTTTACCTTACATACCTTAAATAATCAAAAACTCAATACTTCCAAAAAAAGGTAAGAAATCACTAAAAAAAATGATTTTATAGAACTATTCCATCAACCAACTACACTGACATTAAACTTAAGACCAACAGATAACAACTGACCAAAAATATCGTCTTAAAAACCTTACAACACTATGAATAATCCCATTGGAATTTCATACATAATCAAATGGAATCTTATCAAGTAAATTATTTCATACCAAAAAAAAAATACTACATTGATAAAGTATGACTCAAGAAAGTTTGTAAGATCTTTATAACAGGTGGCAAACTAGACAACTTTTAAGTCAACATTTAAAATATTTTCAAGGGACGACAGGAAATTAAAAAAAGTTTTCCAGGATGTTGACTCATACTTGATCTATTTCTCAACACGTAATACATATTTTCATATTGATTTCCTTTTCTAAATAAATTCTTTATATTAGTTTCGCATTCTTGATGCCGACAAATTTCGGAGATGATAATTAGCACATTTCCAGCTATTTAATAGAACTGAAATTTTGTACATAGACTTGTGTCATCTTACATTAAAATTTCAGCTTGATCGATGTTAGTTTAACCAACGGAATTCCCCTGGATCAGAACCATAATGGCCCAATTTATTCGTGAATCAAAGTAAAAACAACGTAGAAAATGCAAAGTTTCCAGATATTGATGTCTCTAAAAGAAATATTAGTCCTATTAGTTAATTTTATTGTATTTTTTGATAGAATTTTCGCGAATAAATTGGATCATGATGGTTTTGATCCATGCTGAACTTATATAAAATTCTCACATTTAGTAGTAAATCACTACAAATGTTACGTTGAGTTTTCAAGAAAACCACTAATATTTCCAAATAGAAAAAGACGTTAATTATATAAAATATGATCGAGAATTAAATATAAAGGGTTTAGAAGGAAAACTTTGTTTTTATATGTTTAACATCCTTCGTGAAATTCCTAAAGGAAATGAAAATTTTTCTATATATGTCCCCAACACTAGAGTGATTTTTTTTTGACTTTTAAACGCTCTACAAAAGTGCTCATTGCGACAAAGTCGTAACTCAAACCGGTGAGGAAGTATGGGCCACTGGACCTGATTTTTCCATAAAATTCGCGTTTTTTTTTGCATTTATCTCGTAAATAACAAGAGCTACGGAAAAATTATAAATGAAAAACTTGTAGAGAATTTGATTTCCTACAAAAAAGGTCCTGTACACCAAATCGCGAAGATCAATATTAAACGAGATATTAAGCCTTGAATTTTATGGAAAAATCAGGTTCAGTGGCCCGTACTACCTCACCGGTGTGAGTTACGACTTTGTCGCAATGGGCACTTTTGTAGAGCGTTTAATTCTGAAAAAAAAACATCTTCGATAAAAGCGATCCTATGAAATGCCGCTGAGATATGGAAATTTAAAAATAAAAAATCAGAGTTTCCGTGTATTTTCAATGGGAAATCTTTACACGTCTTGGTCGAGGACTTAAAATTAATATTGAGGGCTCAAACTTTCAGGGATTTTTTTTTTTTTGATATTTCCAACAAAATTTCACGATGGGACCAAAATAAGTCAAAAAAAAATCACCCTAGTAACCATATTTAGTAAGTAGTAAAAAAATGGAAATCTTAAGTGTTTTTTTAATATTTTCTTTAATAATCAATTGCTTTTTACTAATTCGACATTAAAAATTTGCACATTAGATATCAAAACGTTAATACTATTGAGGCTAATTAAAAAATTGTGTTTTAATTGTATATTAAAAAAAAAATGAAATTACTTTCCAGTACGTTGAATACATTTATCAATATAAAATTTTAATTTTATGCGCAAAACTGCACAAATATCCAAGTACGCAGTTGTTTGATATCTCATTATACAATAATTTCATTTTTCCCTAAGAAATGAATACAAATATTTTACCGATAAAATATTTTTAATATTGACCAAAGTATTAAATTACTCAATTGAGTTTTAATAATAAAAAACCAATCGAATAAACTTTAAAACATATTCGCATGAAACATTATAGAAAAAAAAAAATGTTTATTTTTCCAGATTGAATTTTCAACCACGTGTTGGACACGTGTTGATTTCATCTCACGTGTTTAAATCACCACAAACTTTTTATCAGTTTAATCAAATTTATGATTGTTCGTGGGGGTTATTCATAACAAATAACAATAGTACCAAATATAAATAGATTAGATCAGGGTCGGAATTGTCAAAGTTTAATTGCATCAAGGGGCCATAATTTTCTTGTATATAGTTCTAGCCTTAGACCCCTATTTTTAAAAAAAAAATAGTTTTCCGGGTTAATTTTTTTGAACTCTATTTTTAAAATAAGTGTGGAACAAAATTTGAATATAATCAAAGTTTAAACTCCAATGACCCCGAGGGAAGAAATAATTTCGCCACCGAAATCAAAGCATGGATAAATATCAGTGGTTCAAAAAAAAAATAAAAAAAATTTTTTTTCTTGCAAACAGATTGAAAAGTTTTGATTTGACGTAAAAGACACCAGTTAAAATTTCAGCTCTTAATATTAAGGTTGTCCTCATCGCATTTTTTTATTTCCCATAAGATTAACATGGAAAAATTTATTTTGATTTCTTCTGATTTTTATACCGTTCAAACGACTATTTAAATAATAAATCCCTTCTATGATCTTTATAGAGAATTAAACGCTCTACAAAAAAGGACTGATAACATTTTTTGATTAGTCCATGTGTTCAAAAGTTATTCAAGATCAAAGTTCAATTCTTTAAAAATTTGATGGAATTTTGTATATTATACCAAAACTGTTTATTTCAGTGTTAAAATAGGAGTAAAATTTTTTATCAAACGTGAATTTGATTTGTGGGAAATGTCAACAAATGATTTGTTTTATTAAATTTTACAATTTACATTCTTTTAAAGTGTATACAATATATAAAAATCATACCATCAACATAAATTTGAACAGAAGTTCAAACAAAAATATTTGTGACGTATTACCCAGATACGTATTTCGATTGCCAAGCAATCTTCCTCAGTGGTCATCAAGTAGTTTGGATCAAAATTAGTCCGTAACTGCTTTGTGATGATTCATCACAAAGCAGTTGAAAATCAATCACAAAGCAGTTAGGGAGTGATCCAAACTTCTTGATGACCACTGAGGAAGATTGCTTGGCAATCGAAATACGTATCTGGGTAATACGTCACAAATATTTTTGTTTGAACTTCTGTTCAAATTTATGTTGATGGTATGATTTTTATATATTGTAAACACTTTAAAAGAATGTAAATTGTAAAATTTAATAAAAAAAATCATTTGTTGACATTTCTCACAAATCAAATTCATGTTTGATAAAAAATTTGACCCCTATTTTAACACTGAAACCCACAGTTTTGGTATAACACAAAATTCGATCAAATTTTTGAAGAATTGAACTTTGATCTTGAATAACTTTTGAACACATGGACTAATCAAAAAATGGTATCAGTCCTTTTTTGTAGAGCTTTTAATTCTCTATAAAGATCATAGAAGAGATTTATTATTTAAATAGTCGTTTGAACGGTATAAAAATCAGAAAAAGTAAAAATAAATTTTCCCATGTCATTCTTATGGGAAATAAAAAAATGCGATGAGGACAACCTTAATATTAATATTAAGAGCTGAAATTTTTACTGGTGTCATTTTACGTCAAATCAAAACTTTTCAACCTGTTTGCAAGAAAAAATAAAAAAAAAAAAATTCTTGAATCACCCTAATAAATATAATATTTCTTTACAGTTATGAAAAAAAAATTCGATAAATAATCCACCAAATCGTCTATCTTTTACCTCATAAACCACACACCATTAAATCTACAAAAATATGTTTGCAATTTGCCATAATAATAAAAGTTCAACTCCCTTTTTCCAAATGAATGCAATCGAATTTCGAAAACGTGCCAATTCGGTATTATTATTGACCATGAAAAAAATACCACCGTTTTATATTTTTTTTTTAAATATTGCATGCTTATATTTAATATCGGCTCTCAAATATCAAATCTCACGAGAATTTCCCTTATTTATTCAATATTTTTGTTTGGGTTATTGCTTTGTATAAGTTGCATTTTTTGTTCTCCATATTTCAATAACTCGGATTACATTCGTGCGATGATTTTTTCACACGATTTATTACAAAAAAAAATAAAATAATAATCTATAAATAAACACAATAGGGTATTTTCCATTGAATTTTTCAAAAAAAAAAAAATAATAATTCCATTGGAAAAATTGAAAATTTTAATGTCCAATAGTGTGACGTAGTATCTACGATTGGAAAAAATGAAACCAATATTATTAATTTCATGTAATTAGTATTGAATATGGATAATACCTGTTGATAATGTGCGGTTTGCCCAAATTTTAAATTAGCATACCTATGTATATGGCAATTGTGGGCAAAGGTCGGTGGCTATTAACGGGGAATTCCCGAGAATTTGTTTTGGAAAATATTCCTTCGGGTTTTCGATACAAATCGAAAAAATTCCGGAAATTTTAATTGAGTTCATATACAATTAGTTCAAATGGCATTGATCTGACAAAATGCCTTTAATGGTCCCATTGAAATGTCAATCGCCCACGGACTACCCAAACTTTATCAATCATTTACCAACTTATATTTTTGATTTTTTTTTTACTATTCCACTTGTATTTATAGATTTTTTACGATTTTTCTTTTAAAATAAAAAATTTCCAATCATAAAAAAAATGAACAATTGCCTTTGTTCTTCCTCCTCTATGGTTCTTAGTAGCGCTTCTATAACCAACTATCGACTAAATCTTCATTGAATTATAAATAAAATTAAATATTATAACTACCGCATACCAAATATTATAAGACCGCTTACTTAAATAAAGAAAAAGCCGAACTATTAGCTACAAAGTTTGAAGCTGTTCACGAGGAAAATCTCAACATATAGGCAACCCAAACCAAAACAAGAAAATTACCAACCATGATGGAAATTTCTTAAAAACAACTATTGAAGACTATGCAAACTTTGACCATATCAAACCTAGAGAAATAAAAAACATCATTAAAAAATGAATAACCAACAAAGCGCCAGGAATAGATTATATCAATGCCAAGGTACTGAAAAACCTTTGAGTACTAGGATATTTTCCAGAAATATTCAAAAAATCTAAACTGAAATCCGATCCTCAAACCTGGTAAACCAGTATTCAGTCCCACTAGTTATAGGCTTATCTAACAACCTTAAGCAAAATCGTCGAACAAATTATCCTAAGACGAATTAACGGGCATATTAACCATGGAAAAATACTAATACCCGAACACTTTGGACCCAGATCTAGGCATTCCACAACAATGCAACTCTACAGAATATGTGACCATATAACTGATGTCTTTAACAGTAATAAACACACGGGGATGGCTCTAATTGGCATATAAAAAAGGCTTTTGATACTCTGGCACTACTTGGCATAAAGGGTTAATAGACAAGCGAATTAAAATTAAATTCCCAAAATGCATTGCAAGAATAATATGGAATTATCTCAAAGAGCGCCAATTTTGTGTGCAAATCAAAAATGAAATGTCAAATAGCAAATTAATTAAGGCTGGAGTTCCTCAAGGGTCTATTATTGAGCCTATTCTATTAATTCTATATGTAAATGATATCCTGCGGACATCCAAAACTTTCCTTTCCCTATATGCTGACGATGCAACAATTTTTGCATTCTCCCGGAGAGCTGATTCAGTGGCCAACAGAAAAACCAAGGCCTTAAAAAGAATATTGATTTTTTTTACAAAATGGAAAATAAAGGCCAATGATAATAAAACTGATGCTATCCTATTCACTAAAAGAAGACCCAGCAAGCATAAAAAGATATTAATAAATGGGACAAATATAGAATGGACAAAAACAGATACTTGGGGATGCAACTGGATTCCAGACTCAACTTTGCTGAACATATGAAATTGTCTAAAAACAAATTAATGGCCCGAACTAACATTTTATATCCATTACTAAATAGACAATCAAGGCTATCTACCAACAAAAAATTAATAATTTATAAAACAATACTTAGACCAGTGTTTACATATGCATGTCCAGTCTGGAGTTCAGTAAGCAAAACCAACTAAATGGGGAAAATGGGAAACTGCCCAGCCAAATACAAGGTATACGATCTTCATGAGGAATTAAGGATACTACCGCTAGATTTATAAATCCTCGTTTTGTCGCGGAAATTCTACACAAATTGTAAAAGTGGCCCTAGCCCTAACCCTACCCTCAATGACCTACTCCGCAAATACACAAAATACAAACATAAAAGAATAAGACATATTCTCTTAGTAAGCAGAAACAATATTCGGAGTTTTTTAAGAATTGCCATCTATTTTTCCTCAACTACAATATCGTAAACTAATCTCTATCCTAGATCAGGATCTACAGACGCTGCTTGGATGATTTATGCAAGATACATCACACTTAAAATTAAAAACAAACTATATACAAAAGTAACTAATAAGAGCAATATATTTTATTTTATTATTATAAAGTAAATTCAATTAGGAAAAAGTTGGTCATTTGTATACACTTTCTCGTTTTATACCAGATACTGGTTAATAAATATTCATCTCTAATCTTTAAAAATATTATCGATTTTAAATAAATTTCCCAAAATTATTGGCTTTATATGATGACTATTTTATAATTGATCTTTCATATAGCTAAAAATGAAAGTCATGTGATTTAGTGATGCCTAGTTTCATCTATTCTGTTCCAGGAATTCCAGTGTCGAACATAAATTCCGATCTGGATTACCTTTTAACGAGATTATTCAAGAAATCTTCAAAATAAGTAAAGTAGGCTGAGATAAATATTGGCGCAGTATCGCCAAAGAATTGTACATTATTAGCATTTAAAAAACCGTTTGCTATGCGAAACTTATAGTACTTTTTTACATGGGAACATTAATCTCCTAGTTTCCGATATACTTTCGTCTATGGTATATTCTCATTTACCGAAAGTTTACCCTGTTGTTATCTATTATACAAAAATAAGTAGAGACAAGTGGATCTCGCAAAAACGGCTGGACCAATTTAACACATTTTGGGCTTGAAATATTTGTAGAAAGCAAAAGAAGGTTTAAAAGGGGAGAAAATAGGAAGAAATTATCAGGAAAACAGTAAACCAATAAAAATATTTCCTCATATAAACTGTTAATACCTGTGAAATAGACTAAATAGGCAGAATAGGCTGAAACCAATAAATATTTGTCAACAAACAAATATGTCATTTCTTGGCTTTGAAACTTTACAAAAGTACTGCCATTCATTTATATTTACATATTTTACTTAATATTTGTTGTAATCTATAACAATTGGGGAAATGCCAATCATTTGTCAATATTGTAAGGCGTTAAAATACAGCGGTGAATCTATTGGGATATGTTGTGCTGGCGAAAAAGTAAAATTGCAACAATTGGTCCTACCACCAGATCCATTACACTCATTAGTTTATGGGATAGGAAATGATTCTAAAAATTTCTTGGCCAATATTCCAAAATATAACAATTGTTTTCAAATGACGTCGTTTGGAGCATAAAATAAATATTATGTTTAAGGAAGTACTGAAGAAAACAGGCACATTCCCAGTCCTGGACTAATGGCGACCTTTGGATCGAATTGGCCAAAAGAATAATACAATTTCGAGGGATACAAAATATTCAATAATAAAAATATGTTAAGAAATATCTATGTATGTCTTTAAACTCATGAACAGGTGAGAATTTAAGGAGTTTTTATATGCAATGAGCTTTAACAAGTTTAATGTTTTCACAGATGTAAATCAAAATAAGTAGAATACAATGTATATAGATTTAATTGCTAATAATTATTGTAATTGTTATTAAATTAATAATTAAAAATGTAGCAATATTACCGATATCAATTAATTTTCACAATTCAATTTTAGGTGGTACGAAGTCCACCGAGTCCTCTGATATTATATTGAAAAAATATTTGCATATAATATAATCGGGTACATATCAATTGTAACGCAGACAATTTATAAAATGCATTATTTTTTAAATGTATTTAATATTATTACCATACACAAAAGAATTTAATGAAACCATAAAATAAAATTTGAAATATGGTTTTTTTCTAAGAACATTAAAAATATTATTAAATTGTATATATACGAAATATATAAGTATATGCCTTTTAAAGTTATATCCTTCATTTTGTTGATATATTCGCTTCGATAATTTAATGATTATTAACTTAAAACTGCATTCACAGATATAAATAATCGAATTGAAATGCACTGATTTTATCTTAACAGCTTATGAAGATTTAAATTTAAACGTATAGGCAAAATATTGATTTAAAATTAAAGTAGGTATCATTTTTGTTATGGCTTTTGTCAGTATGGATTCCATACATTAAGTCCAAAACCAGTTTACTCGTTAGCTAGTGAGGAATGCAATTATTATACTTTCAACTATTGATATGAAATAACATAGTAAAAGCTTGAAGGCCAAAATAAGAGAATGGCAAGTATAAATACGAAGTTCAGGAATTTGGAACCAGTTTAAAGAATTTATTATTTGTTGTCAATTATAATCACATTAACACCTGTTTCCAAATCCATTATTGACACTTTAGAATCACACTTTATGCTAATTCATACCACCCGTTGAGCTCAGTTAAAATTCTTTTCAATTTCACACCAGTTTGGAATTCAAGCCGGTTTCGGTCACAATATTGATAATTATGGATTAAAGGTCGATAATTCGATCGTAAATTTCTGTCTACCTGCATTCTTTCGTACAATTCAAAAACAGGTTTATTGATTTTGATAATATTTTGTTTTCAGGTACATCTTAGACGTGTTTTGTCAAAAATAAGAATAAAGAAGGTCACAAACAAGTCTTATCTAAATAGTTGTACCAATATTTTATTCTGGTTTTACTAATGGTTCCAATTTAAAGAGAACTTGACTGATTTGATAGAAACTTTATAATCAAGTTCAAGTAATTTTTCTTCGGGAGAAAAGGTTGCCGATTTACGTTTAATTATTAATAATAAAAGTAGCATTCAAAAGAAGACCGATTAAAATAAATAAACGGACATCCATTAATTGGATATAAATTGGACACTTTAATTAAATACCTATGTTCTTTTTTAAGATATAGAAAAATCAGCATACTTGAAATCAGGGGTGGCCAACCCAAATGATACTGCGGGCCACTTCGGAAATGCATCATAACTCTATGGGCTACTTTTGAAGTTATATCTCAAATTTTTCATACTAAATTAAAATACATTATTAACATTTTTAATATACTGGTCTTCCCCACTTTGGTCATTATAAAATGTATACATTTTATAAAAGTCTGATGCATATCGCGGATCGAAAAAATTGTCAAGGGTGCTTTTTGCGGTCCACGGATTGGCCACCTTTGACAACCTCTGATTTACAGAAACAATGAATAATCTATCGTTTATCTACATATATAAAAAATTTATATTGGTTTGAATAGATTTCAAAAATCAAATAATTCTGCATCGATTTAGCCAAATTTTATCACGATATACAATCCGCTTCAATGATTGTTGTTATCTTTTTCTTACGTCAGTAAAATACCTGCAACCCCAAGAAAACGGCTTTCTCAATGGTCAATACAATAGCCACTGTTGATACTTCATTGTTATGATCGTTTAGTAATTTTTAGAGGTAGGGCAAATTTACTCAACTAAGTTATAATAAAATTACTAAGTTATAATAAAAAAAGGTAAGTTATAATTGGTACAGCAAGGAATGCTGCGGGGTGATAAGGGAGGTGATTCTAATAATTCACAAGCTTTTTTTTCCTAAAAACATATTTATTTACAACCATTCAACGTCTGCCGAGTTCAACTAGTCTATCATAAAACCCATATGGACTAGGGTGAATTTTTTTTTCTGACTTTGACTTTTTATGGTCCCGTCGTGAAATTTTATTGGAAATACCAAAAAAAAAATCCCTGAAAGTTTGAGCCCTTAATATCAATTTTAAGTCCTCGACCAAGACGTGTAAAGATTTCCCATTGAAAATACACGGAAACTCTGATTTTTTATTTTTAAATTTCTATATCTCAGCGGCATTTCATGGGATCGCTTTTACCAAAGATGGTTTCTTCTCAGAATTAAACGCTCTACAAAAGTGCCCATTGCGACAAAGTCGTAACTCACACCGGTGGGGTAGTACGGGCCACTGAACCTGATTTTTCCATAAATTCGCGTTTTTTTTTGCATTTATCTCGTAAATAACAAGAGCTACGGAAAAATTATGAATGAAAAACTTGTTGATAATTTGATTTCCTACAAAAAAGTTCCTGTAGACCAAATCGCGAAGATCAATATTAAACATTGAATTTTATGGAAAAATCAGGTTCAGTGGCCCGTACTACCTCACCGGTGTGAGTTACGACTTTGTCGCAATGGGCACTTTTGTAGAGCGTTTAATTCAGAGAAAAAACCATCTTCGGTAAAAGCGATCCCATGAAATGCCGCTGAGATATAGAAATTTAAAAATAAAAAATCAGAGTTTCCGTGTATTTTCAATGGGAAATCTTTACACGTCTTGGTCGAGGACTTAAAATTAATATTAAGGGCTCAAACTTTCAGGGAAATTTTTTTTTTTGGTATTTCCAACAAAATTTCACGATGGGACCAAAAAAAAAAAGTCAAAAAAAAAATCACTCTAGTCCATATGGGTTTTATGATAGACTAGTTGAACTCGGCAGACGTTGAATGGTTATAAATAAATATGTTAAATTTAGGAAAAAAACCCTAATATGGACGTATAGAGTTCAACTTTGAAACTCCGCTAAAAATTCAAATTTACAAATAATAGACCACTGCCAATCGAACATTAATTAGAACCTTAACTGGCGCTCCTAAATACGTGGGAAATTCTATAATACTTAGAGATACCGACACTAAAACAGTCAAAGAAGTCGCATTGAAAATTAGTAAACCTTACAAGAAAAAACTTCCCTCACACCCGAATAATCTTAACGAGCCAGAATAATCTTAAAAAACCAAAGCAAAATGATCCACTTTACCTAATGATAAACCTAATAGTCTAAATAGTTTCAATTTCATGAAGATATCTTCAATAGGTACTGAGAAAAAATATTTACATTAAGGGTTGTCACCCCCATTATTACCTTACTATAAGAGTTAGGGGTGTGAGATTAAATGCCTGGCTATCTTAGATGAAAAACGATGAAAACAAGATAAGATCCCATCATTAGATGCAAGTGGTCTATTCAAATACTTAATCGGTTAGATCCTTTGGTTTTAAGATACAAAATAATTTCCCCACTCCCTGTAGGCTACATATCATTCAAGGTATCTCCCAAGGTTTGTAAATTACACAGGTTGCTCCATTAGAAAAAAAAATGACGTCATACGAAGAATTTTGAAATTGAATCAGTCTGAAGATATGTACGAATTTCTTCTGGATACGTCACGTATCCATCACGTAGCCACCATGAGGCCACCTGTGTATTTTATAAACTTTGGGTATCTCCTACGAAAACTTAAGGATAATAAAAATACAACAATAGAAAAGTCTTTAATGTTTAATTTAAGGCAATTCAATGCTTAAAAAACCCATTAGAACCCATTAAAAGTTATTAAAGACATTTTAAATGTAATAATTTCCAAATGCCTGTTTTTAACAGGGAAGCAAAACAATCAATTTCCCAATGTTTCCATCTATCTTCGTAAAAAAATTATTACCACATAAGAAATCGTGCACGTTATATTCTCCATCTTCATAATCGATATTTACAAGAAAAACGTGAGGTTTTTTTTCCAGTAATTTTTACGAACAATAAAAGAATATCCTCTGTTTATTATTGATTAAGATATGTTGCATAACTTTTATGTACAAGTTTTGTTTGGAACAAATTCTTAAGTTCTCGAAATTAAAATGGAAAATGAGTTTATTTGAAATTTTGTTTTAAAATTGACCTCAATTATATTATTATTATTATTGTTATTATGATAAATATTAATAGAATATAGTAATGACACAATTTTCACATTAAAATGTAAATACATTGAGTTCTCTGTGTTTGATTTTCCAGAGGAAAAAAAACATTTTCTAATCATAGATAATAATGAAATTATTGTAAATCATGCTATCAGTGATTTATTATTGTCGTCAACGATAACTGTTTTTGTGTAAATAAAATGTCCCACGAAAATATTTATCGATTTAATATATATATATATATATATATTTATTAAATATTAACTTCCATTCATCAAAATTGTACACAAGACATGGTGTGATTTTTGTATGACGCCAATTACAACATACGACTATGGCCAATTAAAAATTTCTACAACGACTTCCTTACATTTTGATAAGATAAGATGAAATATTATGATGAAATTAACAGTTTTTGTTTCGTCAATTGTACGCAAAGGGGCAAAATATTCTTTCGGTGCTTTGTACTCCTTTTTTCGTATATAAATATTATATATAAGACACGCAAATTGTAAGGGTCACAAATAAGCAATTGCATGATGTTTCCAAATAAATTACGACGAAAATTAATTGAAATATAAGAGAATTGAGATGTCGCGACCATCCCCTACTGATTTCCATGATCATGACCTTTTTCTTCGAAGGCAAAAACGTTTTAAAATAATTAAATCAAAAAGTCGGTAGAAATAGTTTTACTGGTTTTTCATTGTACCAACAACAATGGATAAGAAGAGGGAGGTAGTTGAAGAATGATATTTTGAGATGGAAAATCTCATAGTTTTTCACGTTGAGGTCATTAATTAAAAGCGCCGTATATTGTTGTTGGTCAAATTTAGAAATAGAACATATCTGACGAGTTATATGGAATCCTATTGTTTTATTAATATTTTGTACTAGCTGATCCCCGCAAATTCGTCTGCGTAACGTATTTTATTTTTCTTATTTCTTTTACGAAAAATATAATCATACTATATCAAACATCAAATAAAAGATATCGCCAAGTTCAATAAATTCGGTCTTAATTATGACTAAAAAAAGTCGAAAGTTATCAAAATACTCGCGTCAAAATAACCCCATCTCCCTTTTTCGATTCCCGAATGAACCTTTTTCCAAAAACTATTACACAATTGCACTGTACAACACAACCGCGAAATTGAAATTTGTACAATTGCACGAAACCCAGTTCTTCCATACTCATGTATAATCATTATGGTATCTATAAACTTATTATTAAAATATCTGAATTTCAACTATATAGTTGAACCATATTGGATAGTCCAGAGTTCAACATACACGATTTGGCGTATGCCTTTTGCTCTGGAAGAGGATTTTAAATTTCTTTCACCATTATGATGATATGATTATTTATTATTTATCATTATGATGATTTCTGGCTGGAATTGCGAATTATTTTTGTGATCCCTTTCACGCATTTGCAAATAAAAGATATTGTGCCCTCCCATGAAAAAAAACCTGAATCCACCCTTGTCCGTTAGGGTAGGAATTTTCAAAAAAAACCTGATCACATGCCTATTTCCTATAAGGAATACACCGATTATTAAAATTTAATCATTCGGAGGAGTATATAAATACACGATTTTATATATGCATGATTTTAAAAACGTATTTACTTTAAGCTTTATTATTATTATTATTAGTATTACATTTTTTTCGTTAATATTTCCTTACTGAGCAACCCTAAGGATCTATTTACAACAATTTTGCAAAAAAAAAAGTTTACTGTCAGATTATTATTTATAAAAACATTAATATTTCAAAAAGGCAATTTTTTGTACTATAAATTAAATTACTGTGCTTTTTATTAGTTCAACTAAAAATATTAATACAGATCATTTTTTAACTTTTAAATACCTTTCCAATGATATATAACTCGCCTATCTAAAGTAATTTTTTTTTCATCCCTCAGTTTTTACGTAGGAGGAACATTCCCTTATTATTTTTAAGGCATGATAAGTAGCCTAACGTGGTGGGTGATGGTGTTGTATCTTAATATAAAGTTTCATTAAATTCGGTTGTTCCGTTCTTTAGTTAAATCACCAGCGCACGCGATGTAAGAAAGTTGTTTGGTAATTTTTTTCACACATTATTGGAGTTTTAGTATGGATTCCTAATTTTTTTGAAAATTTAATATAATCTATGTTCACCGAAAATAATGTAGCTTCCCAACAGTGAAAGAATTTTTCAAATCGGTCAAGTAGTTTCGGAGCCTATTCAAAGCAAACAAACAATCAAATCTTTCCTCTTTATAATAATAGAAATTTATAATTTTAAATTTATTCGTTCCCAAGTTATAAATTATTGCTTAGAGACAGTGGCGTAGCTACCTAGGGGTTAGGCGGGGCAGTGCCCCGGGACCCTCAAGCTCAGGGAGCCCTTGAATCCTTACCAGAAATCTCGATCGAACTGAACTTTTGGAAATCCAGTTGGAAGTTCAGCAATTATGTAAGGAAATAATGAACAAATATGGAGTGCTAGAATGCGACCTAACGGAAGTATTTACAACAATGTTATTATTCTTTCCGATTCCTGCCACTTCTGCAGCAGCTGAAAGGTCATTTAGCAAATTAAAAATAATAAAAAATTATTTAAGAAATAAAATGGGCCAAACTCAACTCCGATATTTATCGCTAATAGCAATTGAAAACAAAACAACATCAAGCCTGGATTTAAACGAAGTCATTGATACTTTTGCGAAAACTAAAGCTTGGAAATAATTGTAAAAATAATTGTTATTTAGTCAGTTGGTAGGCCCGACCTGTATATAATAAACCCTTAAATCTTCTCTATTTCGTTTTATTAGCCAAACCTATACCTAGTATTAATTGAAATCTATGTTGTTACTGTTTAATATTTTTATTACCTGCCCTGCAGTGCACAAAAAAGAGCTTAAGTAGCTTAGCATTTTTAAAGTATTTGTATTTTTCATATTTTTATTTGCTAAAACCTAATCAGCTTACATAGCAGTGGGGCCCCATTTTTTAAGTTTCCCCAGGGCCCTTGGTTACCTAGCTACGCCACTGCACCAGCTGTACTACGATCTACGTTAATTTTGCATAAATTTTGATTTCACATAAAATGCATTTTTTAAAGCTATTCATTAAAAATGAAACCTATAAAATAATCGTTTATCCAATGGTAGCCTAATGCTATGCACTATGCTATGCGCTATGCACCATTCTCCTCATATTCCTATGCATCATTGAAGTACCCCTTATTTCATTACATCTAATTACAAACAACATCCTTAAGTTTACATTTTACAAAAAGCATTGAAAATCAAAGCATACATTAAAGATATATCACGGGAAAACTTTTTGGTTTTTCCAAAAATGCATAATGACGAGGCTTAGGTATACCTTCAATCAATGGGTTAGGATTTCAATGAAAATTATCGATTGCAATGGACAAAATCAATAAAAATGATAATCGCTATTAAACTTACATAATGAATAATCAATTTTTAGTACAAAATTCAAAAACTCACCCCAATTAAATCGAAAAAATTCAATTATTTCCACACACTTTTCAAACAACATAATTAACAAACGAACAACTATGACTTATCACGAGCCCTGTAGCGCACTCTAGCGTTTGGTGGCAAAAGTAAAACTTTTGAAATTTGAAATCTTCCCAAACAATTCGTCATTATTGAAAAAAAATATTTTCTCCATATTTTTAGCAAATAAATAACAAAGATTAATTATCATTTTACAATTAACTTATTTTTTTTAAAATTAATTTTGTAATTATCAATATTTTTTAGGCTTTTTCATTTTACTACTTTTTTTTTTAAATCACGTGCTTGCCTCAAGAGTGAGAGGCATGCTCGTTGCATGCCACCAATCTGGATATGTCAGGGGTTGCAAGGGGAGACGCAAGTGTTTCCCACTTCGATTTAGTGCCTTGCCTCACCTCGAACGATATCGGTCATAAAATCGAAATGATGGAACTAAACGAAGCAAAAACATTGGAATTCATCGAAGACTATCGACAACGCATTTGCCTGTGGAATGTGGCCAATCCGAATTACAAGAACAAAAACGTGCGGCGTAAAGCCATCAAAGAGTTGGCCTCCAAGTATGCCGTCACCGAACGAGCCGTATTGAACAAAATCAAATGTCTACGATCATACTTTCATCGCCAACACGCCCGCGTCAACAGAAGGAAGTCAGGATTTACGATGGACGACACAAACACCCACGGCTGGTTTGCCTACAAATACTTAACATTTATCCTATACCAAGACGAACAAGACGACAAAACCGGAATCACTCTAAAAACAGAGGTAAAAAAAAATCCCATTTCCCTTGAAAACCAACTACCAAATCAATGTTTCAGAGTCAAGAATACGAAGATGATGTCAACATTGATGAATTCGACTCACAAACCACCTACGACCCCATCATGGTCAACTCCGACTCCATCAAGGCTGAACCTCTGGAAGAATTACCACCGTCGAAAAGAAGAAAAACAGACCATTCACCTTCAAGCAATTCACACAAAACTCGAAGAAAATCCAAACCAAAAGACCACTTTTCAATTTTCAGCGAATATATTGCAAGCAGAATACGACGATTGGACGATCCAGCTTTACAGAATCTAGCAGAACAGCGCATCAATTCGGTGATGTCAAAAATTGAAAATATAGCACCGCAAAAGGTCTTACACGACTATTCGAATGAGAATGACTATTCGGCAAAAAGGGATAGATCTTTCAGTAGAGATTCGAGCTCGTCGATATCCAGTGATGCGCCCGTTTCGGCGACTCCGTCGCCGACCCCTGTTTGTGCGGAATTAAGGGAATTTGTTGATTGAAATTAGAGACTAATGTATATTTTAAATAAAATTATTAACAATTTTAATAGAAAATCATTTCCAAACCTTTGTTAACTCCAAATCGTGGTATTGTCCTGATTGTCTCATTAGAACCTTTTCCTTCCCAATTCAAAGGTCCTCACATAAAAATATATATTCCCCGGAGATTCACGTGGGTTTATATGACACCATATAGTTCTTATGCTTGAAGAAATCAATTACATTTGCTGTTGAAAATCACCTAAAATTTTAATTAATGATATAATTTATAATTATTGTAATCTACTACAACTCTAGGGTTCATAAATAATCCGTAAATCGAGAAATATTGAAAATTTACTCGTCACAAGATTCGAACCCGGACATTTTACCATTAGATAATTTAAAATTTAGCATTGATTTAATTATTTTCTTTAAAATGAAACATTTCAAAGAAATTTATTCTTAGATCATACAAACCTGTACCCAAAAGTCACCATTTTTGGATTATAGGCAAAACTTTTTAACCCTAATTGATAGATCAGCCACTTGTGCACAATACAAGTTTAAATGTAATCATAAAATGATCATCAAAAGGTGTTTTCCAATCGCACCATATAATACCACGATTTGTCGTGGTCTGCTTCTAATTTTTGAGGGATATTCTTGCGAATTCCTATGTTGGGCCTTAGAAGGATTATTGCACCTTATTGCCTCTTTGATTTCCTTAATTCCCTACGTAGATGAACCAAAAAAGATATCAAGAGAATAGAGTTGTAAATACAAAAGATATAGGACTCCGGAAAGAGTTTCTATTGGTGCAAAAGGTACCGTAGTGAATTGTACACACAAGAATATAATTCGGCGTTCTCTATTTTAACTTCAGACCACTTTTTTTTTATTTAAAACCCATGAAAACCCCAAAAAAAACCCATGCACTGTATTGGTAATACAGTGGTTCCCAATGTGTTGAACTTTAGAAGAATTATTGCGCCCTGTGCCTCTTTGGTTTCCGTAATTCCCTATGTAAATGAACCAAAGATGATATCAAGAAAATAGAATTGTAAATACAAAAGATATAGAACTCCGGAAAGAGTATCTATTGGTGCAAAAGGTACCGTAATTAATTGTACACAAAGAATACAATTCGGCATTCTCTATTTTAACTTCAGACCACTTTTTTTTATCTAAAACCCATGAAAACCCCAAGAAAAACCCATGCACTGTATTGATAATACAGTAGTTCCCAATGTGTTGGGCTTTGGCAGGATTTTTGCACCCTGTTTCCTCTTTGGTTTCCGTAATTCCCTATGTAAATGTACCAAAGAAGATATCAAGAAAATAGAGTTGTAAATACAAAAGATATAGGGCTCCAGAAAGAGTATATATTGGTGCGATTGGTACTGTAGTGAATTGTATATAGAGGAACAAATCTGCGTTTTCTATTTCAACTTCTACGTACGTTTTTTTTAAATTTAAAATCGCATTTATGGTAAATTTTATTCTCTTATTGTTACATAAGAAACCCATGCATTGTATGGGTAATACAGTGGTTCCCAATCTTTACGATAACGATAAAAACCTTCTTAGGCAGCTAAAACACAATATAAGCTTTCGAATCTCACCAAATGAACTCCAAATTGAGCTGAAATGCAAAATAATCATTACCCAGTTGATGGAATCCAATAAAGTAATACTTACCTTGATACCAGGACATGTTGGAATCACAGGTAACAAAAAGGCACATAGGTTTGCAAAAGCAGGTTCAAGAATTCCATTTATGGGTCCAAACCCTGCTATACAACACTAAATCAAATAGCCGAATGGCCTTAAAATGAGCAAATATAATCCGGGAACAACTACTAAGAAACCTGGAAAAAAATCATAATAAGACTTCTAAACTTAAGAAAGGACGATATCTAAATGCAAATGACTATTAATATGGATGGAAAACTGCTTTCTACGTGTGTATACAATATATAGGATATATTGCGGTCCAATTTATGTAGTATAATTTAATATAATAATATATAAAAATCATACCACAAACATAAGTTTGAACAAAAATATTCGTGAAGTATTGCCCAGATACGTATTTCGATTGTCAAGCAATCTTCCTCAGTGGTCATCAAGTAATTTGGATCACTCCGTAACTGCTTTGTGATGATTGTTTCTACGTACTTTTCGATTGCCCAGCTATAACTTTTGGGACACGAGTTTAGATATATTCATAAAGATATAATTGGATACCTGTTAAGATTTATCTCAGTAGCAGACCTGATCAATTGAAATTGGATGGTGCAATAGTTCGTTTAGAAACTCTAAAAAGAGGTCCCCAGAAAAATGAAGTCCTCAATCCTTTGCTCATGGGCACCATGATTCCTGTAAGGCATCTTACATATATCTAATAGGGTGATTTTTTTTTTGCTCCCATGCCGAAATTTTGTAGGAAATACTTCAAAAAAAAATCCCTGAAAGTTTGAGCTCTTAATATTAATATTAAGTACTCGTTCACAGCGTGTGAATATTTTCCATTTAAAATACACGTAAACTTTGATTTTTTTTTTAAATTTTTATAGTTCAGCGGCATTTTATGGTATCGCCTCGCTCAAAGTCGGGATTTTTTTACAATTGTATGCTCTACAAAAGTGCCTATTTTTAATAATTTTTAATAAGGAATAAAAAATCAATATTTTCTTAAATTTTACTCAATAATCCGTAAAAATTTTATAGTAAGAGAAATTCAAGGCTCAATATCTCGAGAAATATCGATCTTAGCAATTTGGTTTTCTGGAACTTTTTTGTAGGAAATTAAATTTCCTAAAATTTGCCATTTACATTTTTTCTGTAGGTCTTGTAATTGATGAGTTACTGAGAGAAAAACGAGAAATCTATGAAAAATTTGGGTTTAGTGTCCCGTACAACCTCGCCCGTGTCAATTACGATTTTGCCACAATAGGCACTTTTGTAGGGCATACAATTGTAAAAAAATCCCGACTTTGAGCGAGGCGATACCATAAAATGCTGCTGAACTATAAAAATTTAAAAAAAAAATCAAAGTTTACGTGTATTTTAAATGGAAAATATTCACACGCTGTGAACGAGTACTTAATATTAAGAGCTCAAACTTTCAGGGAATTTTTTTTGAAGTATTTCCAACAAAATTTCGGCATGGGAGCAAAAAAAAATCACCCTAATACCTATGTTAATCTATTAATATTTTCTCTTGAAAAATAAGTAATACACCACTAGAATGGCATTAGGAGAATGTACTCTAGGGCTCTGATTTAATAACTTTGTGGTTTATTGTAATTTAAGAATGAAGGAATGGAATTTTCAATTTATCTGATTAAGGATATCGGGATTATTACCTGGAAAATTATTATAAATAAAATGATAAGGAATGGCACAATGATTTGCCGAAAAATCAAACACAGCTTTATGGAAAAATGGCACATGTATTATGTACTTACTGTATTGTATATTTTACATATTTTTTAGTTATAATAATTTGTTTGTTGTATAATAATAATAATATTATCTGAATGTTGTCACTATCTTAATCTAACTTATCTCTTTATGTTCATATCGCAGTTTTTCAACTTTATTTTTAAAAATTTATATATATTTTACGTTAAATTTTATTAAATGATTTCCCTAAGTGTTTTTTTTTTAAATTTTTGTTATTAACTTATATGTTCATGAAATATAATTATATTATTATTTAAATTTCGTAAAAATGTAAATTAAATTTATTTTACAATTTTCTTAGTGTTTAAGTAAATGTGTTTATTTGTAATAATTTTCCTTGTTTTTTTTTTTTTAATTGAACATATTTTCTTTTTTAATGTGCAATAGACGGTGATGATTACTTTCCCTTGAAAAATTGATAAATTGGCTGCCGTTTTTATAAATTAAATCTATCGCTGCCAAATCAAAATTTTGCTGCCAATCATTGTTGTTGTTTTTTTTTTTAAATATTTCATGGAATGAATGGGAAATTTTTCAAGTACAACAAAAAAAAAAACGAAAAATAAGTACGAAAATAAATAAAATATTCTCTCCAATTGATGAAAATTACAATCGAAACCAGAAAAAAAATCATTCGGATTTGGAATTTGCATAACTATTTACAATTAAGTGGGGAAAATAAATAAAGAAAATTGAACTATTCTTGGGGGGCCCGGTAAAACATTCCCGTAAATGATTTTAAAATTCGAAAAAAAATACTATTTGTCTCATTCTCTCTTAAAATTAAAACTGTTTTTTTCCTTTTTTTTTAAATCATAAACTAATATTTATCTAAAATTAACAATTGTAAAAAGATTGTATTATTTAAAATGATGAAAAATTACTTAATTATTCTTATTTACGTATGTTAAAGCATCAAACGTTTCAAAAAAATAAAAATATAAAAATTGATTGTTAAATTAAAAGAAATAATTGGCGTATAACATCGACTTGAAACATTTATGCCTTGCGATACCATAGATCTTACACTAATAATAATAATAGTAGAAGTAAAATATATATTTTGTTTAACGTAACGTTTGTTCATAAAAATTAAAAATAATACAATAATTATAGATACGTTCGATAATGTCCCTCACGACACTTTTGCGTGTTTAAATTTCTACACACATTGTTTTAAAAATTGGCATTTGCGACATTTATGTTACAAAAAAAATCAAAATAATGGCAGCTTATATAAGTACAGTTTTTCCTTCGATTTGTTCGCATAAATTTTCCTTGGATATTTTGTCCCAAAAAAAAACTATGCAAATTTTCTTTGAAGAAAAAATTCAATCTTGATACGACTAAAAGTTAGCATAATAATGCTTGATTTCTTGACACTATACAGTGGAAAGTATCCACGTTAAAAATTTTTTTATTCCTTTAAAAAACTTAAATATTTATGGGGTATGAGTACATAGTTTGGTATGGTAAAATACCACGACAGGTTTAAGTCTTAAGTCCAATTTTCCTACGGATTTTTTTTATCTTTACACCAGGGGAAATTATAGGAAAAATGATCTATAAGAAAAATATATTTTCATGGAACGAAATTTATAAAACAAATCATTAAGATACTTAGATTCCGTTCCGGAATTCCAGACAATTTGAGGTATTCACCTGGTTAACAATATTTCGCTATTTTCTGGCCACTTCATGCATGGTGGTGAGAAAAGTTTTCTTTTCTTGAATATTTTTGATCCCATGCTATATTTTTTGATTTAATAATGTAAAATTCCACAAAAAAAAATGTGATTTTTCTCAAAAATTCAATCAGAACCATTTTACGCCAATTGAATTGGAAACGACTGCAAAAAATTATCAATGATTATAAATTAAATTTGATTTTTAAATCTCTTGCCACTCTTTTTTTATCCACATTCCAATATTAAAGCTTCGAGGCACAAATTAGTGGATATTATCTTGTTATCCCTTTTGTAAATTGCCACCCTTAACCAATTGAAATAAAAATATCCAAGATGATCAAATTTAGAGTGGCAAGTGAATTTTCATTTTTTTTATAAAACAAATCATTAAGATACTTAAATTCCGTTCCGGAATTCCAGACAACCTGTGGTATTCCACCTGGTTAACAATATTTCATTATTTTCTGGCCACTTCATGCATGGTGGTGTAAAAATTGTTCTTTTCTTGAATATTTTTGATCCCATGAGTTATTTTCTAAAAAATTTCTCAAAAATTCATCATAAAATTCGATCTGAACCATTTTACGCCAATTGAATTGGAAACGACTGCAAAAAATTATCAATCATTATAAATTAAATTTTTAAATCTCTTGCCACTCGTTTTTTATCCACATTCAAATATTAAAGCTTCGAGGCACAAATTAGTGGATATTATCTTGTTACCCCTTGTAAATTGCCACCCTTAACCAATTGAAATTGGTTGACAGATTAAAAATATCCAAGATGATCAAATTTAATTTTTCTTACATTAAAATACTCTCGAAAACTTGCCATAGCATATCCATCGAACATCCAAATCAAGAAATTAAGCATCATATTTGCTAGTCTTAACTAAAACAACTCATATGTAAATAATACAATTAAAAAAAGTACGTATTTAAAATTCAATGTTTGATCTAGTTTTTAAAGTGAATTGAATTTAGTAGAACCAATTATTTTTTTTCGTAAGAAATGTATCTTTTATCTAATCTACATATTTATTTATTGTCTCAATTATATATGTACAGTATTCATTTTTTCTTTTCAATTCAAAAAAAAAATGCGATCAAATGAATACAATTTGGCCTTTAACATTTGATTCGTTTAGTAAATTCAATTATTTAAAAATCAATCTCAAGAAACTAAAAAAAGAGAAAACAATAAATAAGTTCTTTCATAAAAAAAATCGTAAAACAAATACAATAATAATTAAAAATACCATTTTTCCTGTGATACACATCCAACAGGTTAATAAAAAATACTTTTTTAAAAAAGTTGAATAAAATATTGCAGGACATTTTATATAGTTATAATATAATAATAATATAAAAAAAAAAATTAACATATTTCAGCGGAAAAATATCGTTCAATATTTCAATAATTTTTTTTTCCTTAAAATTTTGTTTTATACTTATATATATAATTTTCATATATGTATTATAGACATTTTTTTTAAAAAAATATTCACAATTGGCATTGATTTTCGTTTATCCATCTTTTTTTTGGGATCATTTAAATTATCTTTACATCGTTACCAATTAAGAGATTTTTTTTTTACTTGGGGGAGGAATATTCTTGTTAACATTCTATCAAAAACGGTAAAAACTTTCGATCAAAGTTTCCGTCACCGTCTACAATGTGAAAGAAAAATAATACGAATTTATAAGAAAAGTAAATTTTTGATAAAATAATTTGCGTAACACATAAAATTTGTCTCTGTTTTTTTTTTTTTTTTGTAAATCAGTCACTCCAATTATATATTTTCATTTCGTTTAAATTTTATCCTGTACACATTTGTTTTTTTTTTTTTTAATATGAAACACAACAATTCAAATTTTCGCGCTCGCACAGCCTCCCACGCCCTAATCTCTCTAATATATTCTTCTCAAATATTGACGCATATTTTGTAATGTTCCTTTTTCTTTTAAAACTATTTTTACTATTATTATTATTATTATTATTATTTTCTTATTAAAAATAAATATTACTATGTATATGAGAAGTATGAAAACGAATGAAGGCGACCGCTATTGTTTCACAACGACGGCGATTTTGTCGCGTGATTGATGATAGCGATGATAATGTCAATTATATATTTATATAAAGATGAAGATGATTATATTATGGTCGGCGTGATCTGTAGTTTTAAATTTTGGACACTAAAACGGGATTACGATCGCTGCTATTGAGGCGGTTGCGACTGATTATGTGGTAGATTTGGTGGTGGTCCCTAAAATCAAAATAAAAAATAAATCTCCAAGAAATAACTCTGATTTCCAGAAGAAAATTCATACAGGTATAGCTGGATAGTGAGGCGTTGGGATCATATGGTGTTGAGCTGCTGCCGCCGCTGCCAACTTCGGCCCATCCTCGGCTTTTTCCTCTTCCCGACGCTTTAAACACGCAGCTTTTGGATTTAAATTTCGCTCTAAAACACCCAAAAAATATTAGCACCCCGCCAAACTTACCCCAAATCAATCACAATACCTCTAACTTGTTGTTCTAAGGTCATAATAACTTCTACAGCCATATTAAGAATTCCCAATTTCGTTTGTGGTTTATCTGTTTTTAAATGCGTCATACACATTCTACCCAGTTCTTTTAATGCTTCATTAATGTCCCTAATACGTATCCTAAAAAAAAAAATTCCGTTAAACTTTCCCACATCAAATCCAAACAAATTTACGTAGTCAAATATACGAGGAAGGGAAATTTAACAACAAAAAAAACATAATCTTGAAACATTCAAAAAATATACATTGCACAATGAATATGAACCGTTTTCGCGTGTTTTATTACCTTTCCCTAGCATTGTTGGCCTGCCTCCGTTCTTTTTCTCTTTGAGCTTTTGTATCTGGATCTAATTCCGCATCCTCCGTTTCGTCTGCACTCGAACAACTGTTCAAAACAACGCCATTTCAATAATTTGCCATTAAGATTCAACTCTTTCAATCGCTGATTGATACAGTATACAAATCTTGATTTTATTTTTGGCGATGGACAACGAGATCAACAGCATAGCAGACCAACATTAAGTTCAAGTGTAGCAGCACATATTCAAGTATATTAAGGCCCATATTCAAAACATTTACACCATAAAACCAGGGGACGATACAGTAATTTCTGGCCAATAGTAATAAGCTGTAATCGCCCCTGGATAACATACATAGCATGGATACAATTCTACAGAAAACATGCCAACATTTCGATCAATTTGTATAAGTGGATGCACTGTTAAAAACAGAGAAGAAAAGAATTTGGTTCCACCCTCGAATTAAAAAAATCAATAAAAGAGAAATTCTCAAAAAAATCAAATCGTCGACTCACCTTTAACCCTTTTACCACTCTAGAGCATTTTTCATACGAAATTTTAGTAAATCCAAGCATTAAAATGCAAAAATATTGAAAAAATTAGTATACTTTTAAAAATTTCCAGTGAAATAATAGTTAATGAATAAATAGTTTTAATTAAGTTTGAGAATTATATATTTATTGTCATATAAATTTGTTAATCGGAGTTAATCGACGACATCGGAGTTGTAAGGATCAATTGCATAACTCAATATAAAAATTCAGCTCCCCAGAAATAGTCTTTCGTTTGTTCTTTCTCTAAAGTTAGCCCTTCAATTTTAAATACGGTTTTTTTATCTTTGGAGGTGATGTATTTACAGAGGTTTACAGGGGCAATATATTATAAGCTACTAAAATCACATTGGTTGGTCACTGATTTTTCCTATCTTCTCCTACGCTTCGGAAACGTGGATATCCGTGCAGCTGATCGGCGACGAATTGATGCCTTCGAAATGTGGGTCTGGAAGAGAATGCTACGGATACCATGGACGGCTAAAAGACCTAATGTCTCTGTCTTGAACGAAGTTAAGTCAGTCCAAAGACTTTACTAGCGTATGGACGAATCCTCAGGTTTTTCGGACCATGGAAAAGCTAATAGTACAAGGACGACCTGAAGGGAAAAGAAAACGAGGGTGATTACCGACGGAAATGGTGGAAAAACTCGTTGATTCGAGTTTCGCGTCCGCAACGCGACAGGCAAAAGAGCGTAATCGCTGGAGAAGGACCATTTTACAGATTCTGAGAAACCTGGAACTCCCCACGTGACAGCCATTTTTTGAATCGGCAGTGATGTTGGATTAAGAACAAGATTTACAAAGGTTTATAAAATTATTTGGCTCAAAAGTAATCGCTGAAGAAGGATCATCCAACAGATTCTGAGAAACCTGGAACTCCCCACGTGACATCCATTTTTTTAATCGCCATACATCGGCAATGATGTTGGAATATGAAGAAGATTTACAGAGGTTTAAAAAATTATTAGACTCAAAAGATTTTTACTTTCTTCCAGCGATGAATCGCCCAGACTGTAAAGCATCCAACATTAGTTATGGTTTGGAACTCCATATCAGCAAAGAGTACCAGTAGGATGTACATTGTGGAAGGTACTATGAGGCAAGACCAATACATAAGTCTTGGAAACGAGGTTATTGCCTGTGGTTTCCGGAAGAAAATTTTATCTTTATGCAGGATGGATCTCCTTGCCATAAAGCCAAAAAAGTTATGGATTTCCTCAAAAATGTTAACATTAATGTGCCGTCTTGGCCAGGAAATAGTCCTGATGCTAATCTCATAGAAAATTTTTGGGTCATTGTGAAGAAAAAACTAAAAAAATTAAACTTTTACTACACGGGTGGATCTGATCACCGAACTTCTTACGATTTGGCATTAACAAGTTTTGGAAACGAAGTTATTGCCTCAAACTAAAGAGTGGTTTTCGGAAGAAAATTTTATCTTTATGGCAGGATGGAGCTCCTTGAAATAAAGCCCAAAAAAGTTATGGATTTCCTTAAAATTTCTAACATTAATGTGCCTTCTTGGCCAGGAAATTGTCCTGATGCTAATCTCATAGAAAATTTTTGGGCCATTGTGAAGAAGAACTAAAAAAAATAAACTTTTACTACACAGATGGATCTGATTACCGAACTCATTAAGATTTGGCATCATAATAAAATATAATTGAAAAAAATAGTATAGACCATGCCAGGATGAGAAAAATAAATTATAAACCACATATAACAGTGTACCACATATAACATTAGAAAAGTGAAATTATTGTAATTTGTAAATTTATGACATTTAAGAACAAAAATATGTTTTTTCTCTTAAGTTGTCTTGAGTCTAATAATTTTCACACCTCTGTATATAGATCTACGTTAGTTCGTCCTTGAAATGATTTATTTTTTTAAGAAAAAACCAACAATACAAAAAAATTTAAACGTATAAAGTGATTTAATGATCACAAACAGCAACTATGTTCCGTCGATTGTCGGTAGACGACGGGACGTAGAGGCGGTATTATTAATCAAATCTTATAATTCAACTACATTAATAAAGAGAAATTTATTAAAAAAAAATTGCCATCTAGTACTTTAGAATATCAATTTGAGCTTTTGCCATTTATTTACCTACTTAAGTGCATGTGCAATTCTATATGGCAGATATTGAGTACATATTAATCACCGAAAAAAATAACAATTTTTGATAATGATTGTAATGATGTTTGTAATAATTTCGAAAAAGAAAATGCAACATAGGAATTATTTGATTTCATTAACAATGCTAAACCCCAGTCCCGTCATCTATCGGCAAACGTCGAAACTTAGTAACCGTTTGTGATCATTAAATCACTTGATACTTGAATTTTTTTATATTGTTCACTTTTTCTTAAAAAATACAACAAACTAACGTAGATATTACACAAACAAAGATCTATAGAAATGCATCAATTCCATGGAAAAAGGCCGTATTTAAAAATGAAGGACTAACTTTAGAGAGTGAACTTGGCTATCTTTAGGGAGCTATAAAATTCTTATCTTAAAATAAATAAACACAACAAAATTTTAATTATATTGTTTTTTTAAAGAAGCCAAAGTCAAAACCATTAAAATTTATTCAGGCTCTAATAATCTAGCCTCCAATAATCTTATATTTAATAGAATACTTAAAAATAATTTCTTGAAATGTCATCCATTGAGCTTCATATCAATGTTATAAATAGGTATTTAACTTTTAAAACCGGAGTCGGAGTATCATTAAACATTGACTACAAGCCGGAACTTCTATTTCAGAAAAAAATAGCTCCGGACCAGGAATCTGGACTTCTTTTTAGGATGCCGTTTTATTTCTGAGATTGGCGATCGCCTTGGAGTATCGCCGAATATTTGGCGCTTCGGCCAAGAGACTCGCCGAATATTCGGTATTCGGCCAAATCACTATTAGTGGCATTTCTAGTATTTAAAGCAAACTTTAACAATGGTCATCAAGTAGTATTAAATCGCTCCGTAACTGTTGTGTAATGAATCACATAAACTTGCATTCCCAAAAGCATTACCAATATTTATACCCTTTTTCTCTAAGATTGCCAAGATGTGGGTCCCAAAATTGAAAATTTTTGTTAGATAAGTCGAAACCCAATCAACTTTGAGAACCACTGGCCTAGATTTAAGTCCAAATCTCCAATCTTGTTTACATTTTTTTACCATCAATAAAATTTTCTTCAATCTTTTTTCCCTCTTCCGACTAAAATTTCCATAAACTTGATCCGATTTTTTTGAGAAAGTCTTCCATCGTGAAAGCTTGACACAAAGAAGAATAAAAGATTAATAGTTTTCGGAAAAAATGATATAAAATAATCTTATAACACTGATTTCCATATTAAGCTAACATACATACGAAGAAACCCAAGTGTTATATAACTTAAGAACTTCAGATTTCTGTTAATTTCATACACTTGTTAGTATTGCATTCCATCTTTTGAATATGGGCCTCTTCAATCTCACAATGTTTGATTCGATTGACTGTTTCAATGATAGAAGGACAATGATTATAGGTTTTCGGATGATTTGTGTAGGAATTGAAAAATTGATATTACTGAGAGAAAAAAATATATATAATGTAATGAGTGTAAGGACGTGCGCTACAACATACCTCTCGCGGACATTATTCGCCTGACGGCGTTCTTTTTCCCGGACCGCTTTGGTGCCGGGATCATCATTGTCATCATCGCCTTCGGTACCACTTAAACTTTTGATTTATAAAAATTATTTTTTGTTTATTTGTATAGATTGTATACTGTTTTATTAAAAAAATATAAAGAAATAAAATTTACGATAAAACCAAGTTATACTTACTATCTTCGTGCTCTTTTGCTCCCTTTAGAATGTGTCGTTGTGCCACCTGGTGCTCCTACCACACTGTCAACGGAACTCGACGGTTTCGTGTCTATGTTATCGGGTGGTTCTTTGCGTTTTTCTAATACAATAAAATCGACTTATTGAAATGTTAAAGTGTTAATTAATTATCCAAATGGTCGTTTACTTGTATTATGTGTAACTCGGCCACCGTCGACCACGGCTTTCACTGCGGCAGGATTCGGTATTATCGTTGTCCCCGTTTCATAATCGGCGGCCGCGGGTTGTTGATGCGGCGTTAATTGACCACCGGGTGCTGTTTGAGAATGTGGCCCGGCAATGCCCCCGGGCGCTGATTGATAACCACCTAATGTATTTCCTAAATGTGTCGTAGGATTCGCGCCCAATAATTGCTGGGCCTCGGCGTGATTTCTCAGTACATTTATGGCATCGTCTAGTCGTTCCTCCATTCGTGTTCCCTTTTAGAAAATAATTTTCCATTAAAATCGTACACCTTAACAAAAATTTCAAGAAAATTCACTTTGAATATTCAATCTCACAACTAAACCGGAAAAAGATCCACAATTTTTTCCAATTTATAGTGAAAAACATTGATAAACTGACTTCTTTGGTTATAGTTCTTAGTGGTTTTTAAAGCACAGCAAAGAGTTACCAAAGAAGCTATCATAGTTTAAAACCCATTTTATCTTCAAAGTGAAAAATTCTTTTATTCAATTATAATTATAATCTTTATTATAGATCTGATATTTTTTCTCAATGTGACAAAAAATATGGTAAAGTAAAAACTTACTTCAGCGTGATCTCTAAGGAAGCCAATAGCGTCATCCAAGCGTTGTTGTTCTGGTGCAGCCTTTACAAACATAAAAGTAAAAAACACACATGCAAAATACATTCCAAAATAAAGAGAAAAAAAAAACAAATATTTAAAAGTGCATGCTACAAAAAACTTAATCCAAAAAAAAAAAAATAAACTTGCTGATTTTTATTGACAATCTGGTAATATTTTCTTATACGGGAAAAGCGTTAGGTGTTTCAACACAGGTCTGCAAATCAAGACCTTTGGGGAGTCCAAAAAAAAACAATTTTCTTAAAGAAATTTCCTTTTGTATTGTGGAAATCATCCAGAAAACTTCATTTAATTCAATCCAGAAAAGGAATAAAAAAAGACCACTTTTTTCTATATTATTCCATGGCGGAATTATTTCTTCAAATCTTACTAGAGGAGTGAATTGGGTATAAGAAAAATTCAGTGCAATAATTACATATGGAAATGAACTATTGTAAGACTTTGGGCCGCCAATTTCCAATCAAATTTCGACCATTGAAAAACCTTGGTAAGGTAATGAAGTTTGTATTGAAAAAACATCTTAGTATACAAATTAGTAAAGAAACATTTTAGACAAAATTAGTACATGAATAATTTTTAAATATTTTTACAAGTGGGGAATTCATTCTTCGTAAGGCACCAATTTAAAAATTGCCCTCCAATACTATTAACTAAAATATTATTAATTGACTTTTAGAGAAATATTTCGTTTACATTTAACTCAGGTGTAAACAGGTATGATTTCGTGTAAACTTTTCGTTCATGACGTACATTTGTATTATTTATGCCAATGCTGGACTGGCCCAGTATTTCATTAGAATAATGAAAAACTTGACTATATTTGTGGGCCAGTAGGCCCACAAGGGTATTAAGTCGGTAGGTCTATCGGGATACCGATTTCTTCATTAGACGCGAGGTCAGTTTTCAAATGCTTAATCGACTAGATCCTTTGATATTGTGGGCCTATGTCACCGATATTTCCCGGACTTAAATGTGTTTCCAGTACAGCCCTTATTCATCCCACATTAAAGCTTAATTTTTAATGGATTTAAAAACATTATATATGTATATATTTGAGTATTAGACTGATTAAAAAAAATGATGGTTTTTTTTTCTTAATTATATCGAAATATTGTTGGGAATGACAAAAAAATATAGGAAAAAAGTGCTCTACAAAAAATGTCCTATAAAATTTTCTCATAAAATTGATGGTTGCGTCAAAAAATTGAAAAAATATTAAAATTTCTCTTTAGTTCAACTTTGACCTCGAATAACTTTTGAAGGAATAAATATATCAAAATCTTGTACGAGACCTTCTTTGTAGATCGTTCAATTTTCTGAGAGAATATATCTTGGTCATTCTGAAATATTGTCACCAACGTGAGCTATAAAATTCCAAAGTGCAAGAGAATATTGTTCCCATGGTATTTAAATGGAAAATCGAAATTTGCGATGCGGCACCTCTTAATATTAATATTAAGAGCTTAAACTTTCACAGGATTTTTTTTTGTCATCCCCAACAATAATTTCGATATAATTAAGAAAAAAAAATCATCATTTTTTTTTTAGTCTATTGAGTATATTTGATTATATACATTATTCAATTTAGGGTGATTTTTTTTTTCGGGACTATTTTTTTTTTGCTCCCATGCCGAAATTTTGTTGGAAATACTTCAAAAAAAACTCCCTGAAAATTTGAGCTCTTAATATTAATATCAAGTACTCGTTCACAGCGTGTGAATATTTTCCATTTAAAATACACGTAAACTTTAATTTTTTTTTAAAATTTTTTATAGCTCAGCGGCTTTTTATGGTATCGCCTCGCTCAAAGTCGGGATTTTTTACAATTCTATGCTCTACAAAAGTGCCTATTTTTAATAAGGAATAAAAAATCAATATTTTCTTAAATTTTACTCAATAATCCGTAAAAATTTTATAGTAAGAGAAAGTCAAGGCTCAATATCTCGAGAAATATCGATCTTAGCAATTTGGTTTTCTAGAACTTTTTTGTAGGAAATTAAATTTCATATAAATTTGCCATTTACATTTTTTCTGTAGGTCTTGTAATTCATGAGTTACTTAGAGAAAAACGAGAAATCTATGAAAAATCTAGGTTTAGTGACCCGTACTACCTCGCCCATGTAAATTACGTTTTTGCCGCAATAGGCACTTTTGTAGAGCATACAATTGTATAAAAATCCCGACTTTGAGCGAGGCGATACCATAAAATGCCGCTGAGCTATAAAAATTTAAAAAAAAAATCAAAGTTTATGTGAATTTTAAATGGAAAATATTCACACGCTGTGAGCGAGTATTTAATATTAATATTAAGAGCTCAAACTTTCAGGGAGTTTTTTTTTTTGAAGTATTTCCAACAAAATTTCGGCATGGGAGCAAAAAAAAAATAGTCCCGAAAAAAAAAAACCATCCTATTATTCATGTACTAATTTCGCACCCGGATTCTTGACTAATACTAGTTTATTAAGAGTCCAATTTTGGGAAATAAAGTGATCTATTTAGATAATTTCCAAGCAGCAAAGAAAATCTCTTCAGAAAATCATTTTGCTTTCAAAACAACAAAATCGTGTGTGCCCTAGAATTACAAAACGTAAATCACAATGACGAAATAAGACAGTGAAACAAAACGCACGTTTTACATTGAACAAAAAGAAAAAAAAATCTTCTCAATTGTATAAATTTGCATTCTAGCATATATAAGTACTTATATATATATAAAATTAATGGTTGTACTTGCATTTTTCAATTATTGTAATTTACGATGTGTGAAAGGTACAAAATATAAGTTAAGTAATTGTTCGGTTCAATACGTACACTTACCATGTGCATGTGGTGATGGGGTGCGACAGGTGACGAGTGTTGGCCATTGGTCTGAGATTGAGCTCCCGGGAAGTGCGGCGAATGTTGTGCTCCTGCAGGTCCAGAACCTGCCGGTAACCACGAGGCGCCACCCAGTGGCGGTGGACTACTAACAGGAGGTGTACTCGCCGCACTACTTCCATAACTACTACCACTTTGTTCCACTGGATAAATCTAACAAGACAAAAAGAACACAAAAACTCCAATAATTTTTATTTACAAAAGTATACACGAAACTAATCTAAAATACGGAAAAAATATTCAATATCAGAAACGGCATCTTCTTCTAAATCTGTACAGTGTACGGCATTAAAAATTTTCGTTAGTCCATATTTTGCGCGCAGGGTATTCGGTCGAATTTGTCGTGCCAAGTCCGGATCTAATGGACCACAAAGTTTGCGAAACTCAACCACAGCGTTTTTCGACTCGTGGGCTGTAACTTCCAAGGCGAGTACAGTTCCAGAAGCCATATGTGCGATCATTTCACCAACATTCTCCAAGATCCCTTTGTATAGGTCAAAAAATTCATTGGCATTCACCGCCGATAGAACCTTCGAAACCATAGCCGTTATGGTAAATCCGGCCTCTTTAATATCATTGATAATCATACCCACAGTGCCATCGTCAAAAGTGTGCGGTTTCAACAAGCATAGCGTACAGTTTTTCAGGATTGCAGTATTCGGCGGCGGAAAGCCATTCGATGGATTTTCCGGAAAGAATATATCAACCTCGCGATTCACTTGCTCCGGGTCATCGGCACCATGAAACCCATTTTCGGCCAATTCCAGACCAAAAGCGGCCCGAAGAGATTGGGGTGATTCGATCCGCGCTACGCGCGGTTCGGCCGGACCCATCAAATCTTTCCACCGCTGAATGGAATTCGCCCCGACCATTTCAATCGCATAAACCGGAGCAGAAGTCACATTCGTAATTACATACGAAATATAAGTTTCCTGCATTTTGGAATGGTACAACCGCAACGCGTGCTCCTGGCTCATTTGACACATTCGAAATTTCGTCACCCGAAATTTACAACGATGTAGGCAAGTCAACAATGAACCAATATCGACTTTGGTTCCGGGTTTCACCAACGCAAAAGTCCGTTGTACCACTTTTTCCACTAAATTCCGAGTGTTTTCACATGCGTATCCTGTTAATCGAACCAAACGTCCATTCACGTTGACCACATTTCCGACAAACATTTGACTAAACGTAACTCCCGGAACAAAATTCCTGGATAGACACAATCGATTGTAGCTTAAATTGTACAACTCAACCGCACCATCAAAAGGAAAGTAACTTAAAATTCCCTTCAGAGTTAAATTCGATGCAGTATCATACCATTCGGCGTTAAATGCATACCGATCACTATAACTAGCGACAGACATCGCTTTATCGGGATCATCGTTTAAATACGGCGCTGCCATAATTTTTTTTCCTTTTTAAATAATCCTTCTTTAAAAATAAACGAAAAATATTAATAAGTTGTTTGAAATTGGTTAACAGTGTCATAGTTACCCCAATATTTAATTAAGGGGGGAACACCAAGGAAACAGGGAAACACCCTCGTTTATAGTTTAATAACTAGCTGGCATAAAATACAATCTCTGTCACTTCCCATGTGCCTTAATAAATCGTTGATAAAAAAAAATCTAACTTGAATAGTTAAGATGCTTCTAAAATATTAACATTTTAATTAATTCCAAGAATATTAGCATAGGTATTAGTCTGTAATTTGCAATGATGAGATTGTCTATCAGAAACTAATTTTAAGAGGCGTTTCTATCACGCTTTTTATTTTATTTTGGCAAAATATTTTGATTTAGAAACCACTTTTGCGGCTAATAAACTCAAGTTATGTTGACCCAATGGAAACTTTATAACTTTATGTAAAAGTGGTGGTAAATTTGGTCATTTAGGACCACTTATCAATTCTCATCTATTAGTAAAGCCAAAATTATCAATAGTAAAAAAAACGGTGGAAATAAGATTTTTTTAATTACTACGTAATACTATGGCATCCAATAGTAGCAATGGAAGAGGTTTTTTATCGAAGAATGGAGTTCAGGAAGTCGGAAGAAGTAGTTTTATGAATGACTCCTTAGGGATGAAAACTTAAAATTGAACACAATTTAATAAAAAAATATGAGCACTAGTGGCGGATTTGCCAGCAGGTTGAGTAGGTTGAAGCCTAGGGCGGCAAATTTGGTCATTTAGGACCACCAATTCTCATCTATTAGTTAGTCAAAATTACCAGAAAATATCAACTATATATCAACAGAATCTAAAATATGTGAAAATATCCACAGAATCGGCGCTGATGTTATGCGTCTTTATACTGAAAATAATTCAGCGCTTTTCGTTATACTATAACTTCTGAAAACATGTAGTACAGTATGAATTAGTATAAATCAAAACTCCCATTAGTACGAAGTTCTGCTGCCAATCCTTGACCTTCGCACCAATCCATGTCCTTCAATGATTCCAACACAGTTGAGAATCCATTCCGGGATATGGAATTGAATTCAACTGGGATATCTGTAGAAAGAACTATCCATTGCCATCATTATCTTCTATTCTTTTTAGAATGCTTAAACCAGTGGTTCTTAAGTCTACTAGCGGACTGTTTTATGACGGACTGTACAGCCGACTGTTTTATGTGTATCCACTAAGCTACTAGGATAAAAATACCGATTTCTCTAACATTTCATACGCTTCATTAATACCCAATGAATGTATCCCTAAAATGTCAAAATATGAATGTATCCATAGATTCCAAAATCTTAGACACCTGTTAAGGTTCTTCTCTTCTGTTAAGATTCTTCATCACATTAATTTAACAAATATGCCAGCTTAGAGCTTATATCCATCAGTAAATCAAAAAGTTTATTAAAATCTCAGGGGAATATACGAATTTCTTCTCTGAAAAGTTTATCGTTCAAAATCATACCTAGAACAGGGAAAAATTGTAAGATACAAGAAGCAGCAAATATGCAGATTTAAAAGCATGTAATAATTTAATGTTTTCTGACAACTGTTAAGATCTTTAGAACCATAACGATACGAAAATCGATTCCATTGATCAATTTCGGAGCGGATTTTCGACCACTCGGCCACCAGTAGGCTCTTTTTGACTTCCTAACTTCCAAGGATTCAATCCCCTCTCCCATACTTGCCATTTTCTTTCGGTTCCCATATTGGTGTGAGATTTGATTTCATTGATCATTTTCGGAGCGAATTTTCGACCACTTGGCCACCAGTAAGCTCTTTTTGACTTCTTAATAAGTTGAGATGGGAGTATGGCAAGTATGGGAGAGGAGATCTTAATCCCCTCTCCCATACTTGCCGTTTTCTTTTCAAAAAAACATGTAATAATTTGATGTCTTCTGACAACTGTTAAGACCTTTAGAACCATAACAGTACAAGAATCGATTTCATTGGTCACTTTCGGGGCGAATTTTCGACCACTTGGCCACCAATGGTCTCTTTTTGACTTGTTAACTTCCGAGGATTCAATTCCCTCTCCCATACCTGCCGTTTTCTTTTCAAAAACATATTATAATTTGATGTCTTCTGACAACTGTTAAGATCTTTAGAACCATAACGGTACGAGATTCGATTCCATCGATCACTTTCGAAGCGGATTTTCGACCACTCGACCACCAGTGGTCTCTTTTTGCCTTGTTAACTTCCGAGGATTCCATCATCTTTCCCATACTTGCCGTTTTCTTTTCCCAACCAATCTTTACCAGTTTCAATCCATAATGTTTACTCCAAGTAGCATTTTACTTACAGAGGCTAAAGCTTTTCCGAGTGTGTCGCCAGGCGTGACGGCTGCTGGATGATTTTGAGGCACGAATCCACCGTTGGATCTAAATGAGGACATTGGGGGCAGTCCGTGGCATTCGGCGGCGGGTCCCGTTGGCGTCGTGTCGCCGGGCACTGGCGCTGCGTTGCCGCCGTAAGGGTCGTACGGTCCACCAGGCACATATGCATTTCCTCCCATCCCGGGAGCGACGGTCCACACGTCCGCCGGTGTCGTGGCACCGGGCACCACACTACCACTGGTATCCGTCAGATAGTGGTACGGCGGCGACGTGTACCGGGCCACACTCGTCGGACTGTCATGTGTCGATCCGGTGAAGTCATCCGACGTATACTGCAAAAAAAACATAAAAATATTATTACTTTGTAGCTAGACGACAAACGACAATGGTGACACTATATATTCAATATCCCAGTTTGATTTATCTATCTTTCACTATTGCTTTGCTGACTCCAATGCTGACCGATCAAAATCTCAACCCCCGCCCCCATCAAATCCACCCACATTTATTCGAAAAAGCCACTAACGTTCACCCTTCAAGCCAACTCCCCTTCACGCCAAACGTCATAATAAATTCCCTCGTAAATTTCATATTGTATTATTCAATCTCGTTTTTTTTTCTTTACTAATCTCAAGACATATTTTCTTCATCGATCTCCCAACTCTACAAAGACATCTTCAAAACATTAACTATTGATTATCTCTCGCACTCATTGTTACATATTCATGGCAGACATTTGAATAGTATCCTCCAGATAACAAAAATACAAACGTTTTAGAACAATCGATATGTTCACATATATCCAAACCTTTCGATTAAAAATTAAGATGTTTTCTCTTTACGACTTATACATGAGCATAACATGTATTTTAATATGAATATATTCGAGGAAAGGGGATCGTATATTTCCCTTTTTTTCCCCCTCGCTCATCCTCGCCCTTCTTGTTTTATTCAAACAATTTTATTCCCGTGAAATTCCCATTTTTCGTACGGTTTTGCGAAACAAAAAATATATGTACTTTACTTTATATATATATATATACGCGAAAGATTCGTTTCGTGGAAGACATAACACACCGACTCGATGATTTATTTGTTAAGCATGAACGCATCAAATATTTAAATAGAATAAAAAAGGCGAAATTTTTTCGACTTAATCATATTTATTCTAAAACTTTAGGCGAAAAAAATGTGCCATTTAAAAAATGGTCGATGTCTTCGGCGAACCAAAAAACCAGTGTCAAAATTTCCAAGAGCAAATGGCATTTGCGGGAGGAATAAAGTCAATGGTTTTATATACGCAAAGCTAATCGAGTCGTTAAAAAAGTGTTTGAAGTGTAAAAAATTCGCATAAATTCGCATTCTATAAATAGAAGGAAAACGCTCTTCGTGCAAATTCTCCGCGCTCTCTTCCGTTACTTACATCGCTTTTGTTTTCGCCGTTGCCGTTGCTCTCTTCTGGTAAACTCTACACCAATTCACTGAGCACACACATATCATCCAAAACAAAGATCTTTCAAACAAAATTCTTGCCACCAAAACGAAAAAAATGCATCGGTGAACCGAAAATTCTTCGCAAAACCGAATCTTCAAGGTTACCTAAATTCAAGGTACCTTATAAAAGTTATAAGAAGCACTTAGTTGTTCTAATGAGAGCTTTTCTCCAAAAAAAATTAAAGTATTTTAAACCAAATCTGCGCTAAAGGGCTTTTTAGTTCAATACAAGATAGGCAACCCACAGTACATCAACGCTTTTCTTTTGCCTATCTACGTTTTATTTAAATACAAACTAAAATGTGATAGTAAATAATCATTTTTAAAGGATGCCTGCTTTTTTCCGACTTTTTGGACCTCCTCTTTCTTTTTCCCCGTTAATATCACATTTTTTGATCCATTCAACCCTCGTAAGCATCCCAAATAATCAAGGAATTCTTACAAAAAAAATAAATTAACTTCTTCTTGTACGGGGAATCTTTTCTAAGAGTTCCTCTGCACTACGTTCCTAGTTTGTTTCTAATTCCAGTTGGTCAGGTTTGCTTCTGAGATAAAATCTCAGTAGATATCCAATTGAATCTTTTTGTATATTTCCCATCTAATGTTCAAGTGACCCAAGACGGCTTTGAGTCAATAGTACATGGAAGGTAGTTTCCTCTTCCCTCCCTCCCTCCCCGCATTTCCTTCATGCATTGACTCATAATTTATCCCTAAAGTTTGGGGATGCTTTCCCAAAGTTACTAAAAGATCAGTACAAATATTTCAATCTTAAAAAGAGCGGACAACCAAATATACTCTCTATATGATCCCTAAGTGGAGTCCGACCAAAACTAGTTTTTTCGACCGAAACCGGGGATTCGAAGCTTTTTCTATATCGAAAATGGTACTATCGGACCTTTCTACGAGCGCTGGCGTCGTTTAATCATCCGTTAATAGAAGAATCGAAACGATATGAAGTTTGAAAGTGAAAACAAGATAATCGTTAGTAATTTTAAAAATAACTGTTGTTCCACTGTCGGTAAATAACTCTAAGGTAATATACAATAAGGTATTTCAATCTTGCAATGTATTATGGGAAATATGTCAAGCTGCAGCGCCGCCACAAGTGTGTCTAGAGTACTAACTGTTGACGGTTACCATAAAAGTTTCGGCTAGTTTTTTAGACACACTTGTGGCGGCGCCACATCTTGACACATTTTCCATCATGCATTGCAAAATTGAAATATCTTCTTTTACGTTATCTTAAATAACTTGCAACGATTGCTGTTATCTTGCTCCCTCTTTTAAACTTCATATCGGTTCGTTTCTCCTACTAACGGAGGATAAAACGACGCCAACGCTCGTAAGGAAAGATCCGGAAGTATAATTTTCGATATAGAAAAAGTGATTGGTTCCGGATCCCCGGTTTTGACCGACAAAACTAGTTTCAGTCGGACCCAATCCCTAAGTCGGCAAAATGATATACTATGTGGCGACCCAATGTCCTGAAAAAATATTTTCGACAACCTTCGACCATTCAAAGGACAGAATAATCTTCCTCTACTAATCGACCATGGTGGTGGTTGTAATTTGTACCTGTGTTAATCCTTTATGTATCATCTACTACAGGCCTGTCCAATATATGACCCGCGAAATCCATCTATATATAATTATCATAACTGTTTTACTATAGGACATTCCAAAAATAAAATTTAAATCTGGCCATCCACAAAAACATGTTGGACACCCCTGGTTTAATATATATTTAATCTTCAATAGTTTTACGGATTTCGTATAGCAATTAAGGATTAATTGAATTTATTTGTTTTCTTTAAAACTGGTTATTTTATTTTGGTTATTTTTCCAAGGACCCAAGGATAAACCAAGAATCCTTCAGAGTGAAATCCTTAACATTGGCGTCACCATTGAAGTTAATGGATATTTCATATTGATTCAAGAGGAATCACCTTTGCTATCCATAGGAATTTAATACATAACCAATTGACAAAAGATAATGATGTTATAAGAGGAAATATTTACTATTCAAAGATTTAACGAAGATATAATAGGACCACGTAAGAAAATCATTATAAAAACAGTTTTCCAAGGTGTTCATTTTTGTCTTCAACACAAATTCCCTGACTTTCCAGACCGTAACTCGATTTTTCCTGACCTTATCAGTAAAAAAAATCTCGATTAAAAATTTTGATAAATTTTGTTAATCAGAATCTAACGCCTGGTTTACAAGTAACGAAAAATGCTAGCAATTTATCATAATGATCGAACTATAACGATTTATCGTTGCATGTAAACAGAACATTGAAATGATTTATTGGAATTGGTTAGACGATTGATGCCGACCGGCATCAATTTCGGTGAATTTTAATTACAAGATGGAAAACTAAAATCTTTGTTCCACGATCAGCAAAGAATATAAGACATAATGATTCCCCTGGATTTCCTTGGTATTCTAATTCTAATTTTTTATAAACAGTAATCAATCTTTCGAATAATTTGAACAATAAAAACAATAAATTGTTAAGATGTGTATGGGTAGAGTGTGTAATTTTTTAATTTTTATTTATTTATTGAATTTAAATTAAAAATATTCAATTTTGTAAATCAAGAAGCCTGAGGAAGTTACGATTAGTAACGAAACGTAGCTAATTGAACAATAACATATTAAATAAAAAATAAAAACACAAAAAGATCTTAGATAACCTGAATTTTCTTCTTATTTAAAAAAATATAAAAGCTGAGATCTGATTTTTATCATCAATTTTCAGAACATTTGGTCAAGTTCCCTGTAATTTCCATCACCGGATTACCTAACTTTCCTGCCATTGGACACCATAACGAAAAAAATAGACCTCAAATAATTGGATTTCTCCAAAAATATCGCGTTTTTCGTTTCTCTAATTCCATATATTGAAAAAATTAATAAATGAGTGCAGGATATTTAAAAGCCTGCGGTAATTTCCATTTGAACCAAAACTTTTACATCCACGAAAAAAAATGAATTCCATCTTGATTAATTGACCTCTCAAATTTGCCTCCCGGATTTCGCGAAGCCTACGCTTCTTACTCAAATCGGCAAAGACTAAGATTTTGAGTCTTGATTTGTCTTTAAAAGAGAGAAAAAAAAAGCTGATAAATTATTCAAAATTCCTCCTCCCCGCCACACTCCGTGATAACTCTCTTCCAAACCGTGCCCGAGGGCATCAAATTTTAATTCATCTTGATCGAATAAATTTACCGAAAACCGATAGACTAGCCATCAGTGAAATACAAAGAGATTTTTTTCGAGGGTGGTTATATAGTGTCGATGATCGGTCGAGGGGATGTGGGGTTGTTATATGAAGTGGCACATTGCGTGGTTCGCTTATAAATGGTCCAATTTTTCGCGTCTTTTTTTCTCCGGGTTACCCCACTACGATTTTCCACCGAAAATGATTCAATAACGTTTTGAAAAACCAACGTTTTACAAGACGTTTTCGATAAATTCAGTCTTCAAAAATAATATAAATAGAAAGCAATGGGACAGGTGATAATAAACAGGTTAACATGACTGAATTAAAATATGGCCCGAGGCTAATTTTTTCAAGTCTCAAATTTCAATTCCTACAGAGATTTTTATAATATGAAATTTTCAAACTCATTTCTCGCCGCATACAATCCACAGATTGACATAAAAATTTTTAAAAAAAAAACCATTACATCCAACGGGAAACACTTTGCTTAGAAAAAAAAAGTAAATAAAAGTACCTGAGGCCGTTTTTCAAAAAACCGGCCACAAAAAGGGTTACATTTGTGCCAGCTGTTCACTCAAATACCAATCCGACATAAAGGTTGATTCTTTTTAAATCTTAAGCAAATATTACGGTAAAATTAACCAAATTTCCAATTGGTAGGTAAAGTGTAAGAGGAAAAAATTGGCAAGAAATAAAACCGAAAGAATTATTTTTGTTAGTCTTTCCAAGTGGGTAATTAGATTCCGTCTAAAAACGCATTTCCGTTGCGTTCATTTCCTCTAATTTGTAATTAATGTCTTTATTTATTTCTTCCTTGTCCCGCATATGAATAATTTCATGTAAAACGTCTTTTATTTACATTAAATTCTAATAGAGTAGAATAAACATTTTAAAAATAACTAAGTACCCAATAAGGAATATTTTAATATGATATTAATTTTTAAAAAATGCACTACAACATACTAATTTTAGAAGAAAAAAAAAACGTTCATGTACTTCCACAGGTAGGCACATAATTTTCTTTATTAGGATCATTAAAAAAAAAAAAATCATTGAAAAATAATCATCATCTTTCCATAACTAAGGTTTTTAATCAAATCTATTCCAAATTTTTTACCAAATCCTTTGACTTTATCAGGCCATTCACGCTCCGACTTGCAGTCCGACTTTCGAAGTTGGATCTCAAGTCGGATCGTGAATAGTGTTGCTGGAAGTTGGATGTCTAGCGGATCATTTAGGCACCCCAAATAGTATTCCGATTAGTTGGACTGCAAATCGGAGCGTGAATGGCTTGGTTTTCAAAGTAGATCTTCCAAGTCCCTTGATTACCGATTTTTTGCCCACTGTCGATTTTTACGTTCGCAACTCTCCCGAGTCCATATAAGAATCTGGATATATGCAAATTTATAAAGTTCATATGAAAATTGTCCTCATTGTAAGTTTGAGATGGAATTGTATTTAACTCTTAAGACATAGGATAAAAATTTGTTCACTAAATGTCTCAACAATTAGCCTTGTTTCAGATGCCATCAAAAAAATTATAAACCCTCTTTAACCATTCCATGTACAGGGAATCATTGAGTCAAAAATTACTAGTGGTTGTTGGACACCAACTAGCGACTGTCCTTAGATACAAAATTACGTATTTACAAAACCGACTTGCAGTCCAATTAGTGGTCCAACTTACGAAGTTGGATCTAAAGTCAGACCATGAATAGTGTTATTGGAAGTTGGATGTCTAGCAGATCATTTAGGCGATCAAACTAGAAGATCCAATTAGTAATCCGACTAGTTGGACTGCAAGTCCAGGAGCGTGAATGGCCTGTTTTAATGATCCAATTAGTCCGACTAGACATCCAACTTCCAACAACACCATTCACGGTCCGCCTTTAGATCAAACCTCGAAAGTCGGACCACAAGTTGAACTGCAAGTCGGAGCGTGAAAAAATCATTGATTGTGGGAAAAATCGATTATTTCTTCTATAAAAATCGATTTTACCAATCGATTAATTAAGAATCGGTTTTATGAGTTCACTGTTAATTTTTACGTCCGCATCCCATCCGAATCCAGACAGGACTTTAAGATATACGGGGGGAGGGGGTAAATTACTTACTTTTTACACGACTTTCAGTAATTATTAATAATAAGAGATCCTTATAGATATCCAACTTTCAACACCATTCACAGTCCGACTTTAGATCAAATCTCGAAAGTCGGACCACAAGTTGAACTGCAAGTCGGAGCGTGAAAAAATAATCGATTGCGGGAAAAATCGATTATTTCTTTTATAAAAATCGATTTTACCAATCGGTTAATTAAGAATTGGTTTTTTCACCCCATTCGAATCCAGACAGGACTTTAAAATGTACGGGGGGGGGAGGTTAAAGTACTTACTTTTTACACGACTTTCGGTAATTATTAATAATAAGAGATCCTTATTAATAATTTTCAATTCATCACACTTAACAGAACATTCCCTATACAGAAAAATCAGGCATTCTTTCCGATAGGAAAAAATCAATTTTTCAATAATTTTTTTCTTAACACTGCTTTGCAATTTGTAACCAAAAAAAAAATACCGTTTTAATTTTTGCTTATCTAAACAACCATAAATTCCCTTTTTCTTTTGGTACATAAAATAAATCAAAATCGAATACTTAAGTGGCCCTACTTTATAAACTGTCAAAATTGGATCTTAAAAATTATCTTAAAGTGGGTTGAAATATGAACGTAAGAGCTAAAGGTACATATAATTGGTCCTGGGGGATTTTTTTTTCAAAGTTTGTCAAACACCCTCTATCAATTAGTTTTTATGGACATAATAACGATGCTTTCAATATGGTTCAACCGAAAGCGTTCCCAAAGGATAAAACTACCCCTGTCATGTTCCATATAAAAAATCATATGGATATACATTTACGACATTTTTGTCCCCTTATAAATCGTTCAAAATGTTTCAAATTTGGTTTCATTTAACGAAAGTAAAGGGCCAGCTTTTAAAAATGGATTTTCATGTTATTAATATTTGCCCTCTTACTTTTCATCCCTAATGTAGGGATGTGACATGGTGGTCACCAATTTCCAACATTTTAAATTAGTTGCAAACTAAATTGTCGAAAATAAGTTTTCAGTCTTATGTGGAAGGTGGCTATCGAAATAAAGACAGGAAAAGAAAGAAATACTTTAGCCAATCACAATAAAGCAAATATTTTCATTTCATTTGCAATTGGTCGATTTCATGATTTCCCTCTTCCCAGGAAAATCTTAAGATTTTTTACTGTCGAGAATATATTAGGCGATATTAACAAATGAAATAAATTTTATGTAAAATTTTCAGTAAAAAAAAAATAAAATTCATCCTTTCAATATAAAATAGGTAGTGTTAAACTTTCTGTAATATTTTGCCATTTAACTGAAATTTTCATATTAAACATAGAGTTTTGGGGAAACTAAATTGCCATATAAATCATCTATTACCAATTGTAAAGCAAGATTAATTCTCAAAAGTTTACAGCCGGTGGGGAGGAGAATTCTGACAAATAATCGAAGTGTTATATTTATAAATACTTTGGCAGCGCCCCAGAGGAAATCCAGCAGTAAAAAGTTTGTAATTAAGGCCATACAATTCAGAATACGCAGATTACTAACGGAAGATAGTCATAGAGATTGCTTAAATTCTAGGGCATCAAGGAATCGAACTTGCCGATGCAACAGCAAAAAGAGGGACACCATTAGAGTGTCAGAAGCGAATTTAGATATGGGACCTTATGAGATGACCCTGATTTTAGTGAGCACACTCGCAGAAGTATCAACGGTTCAGACTATTAATCTTGAGACTATTAATAAAATCTTTGGATACCCAGGAGGAACAGTTTAGTGTCCTTCAGGATAAGAGTGGGACATACCACTTTAACCTACTTTCATTTGGCTATCTGAAGAACAGATGGGATGCAGAAGAAGTAGATAAGAATTAACAGTGGACCATATTCTCCTGTAATACCAGCATTCTTGAGAGGAAAGAGAAAACCCATCTGATTTTTTTCAGTTTAATTCTATTCACAATATCACATGAAAGCACTGGTTCCAATGTCTTGGAATAGAAATCTGATGGATGCTTGGATCTCCAGGATGTCCAGAAAAGCACTTAAGAAGCCACGGCTGAAGAGATCCAAAAATCCATCCAATTCCTATTCCAAGATATGTGAACCTTAATCATTAGGCCTAGAAACATTAGAAAACTTGAATTCAACAAAAAAAATCTTAATACTTTTCCCTGAATTTCCCAATAAATTTGATTTTCCCGATATTCCAGTAACGTGGCTGGCATGTTTAACAAAAAAAACCCCAACAAAAAAGGTTCCTGTTATTCAAAAAAAAATCTAAACCCTTCTTTAAAAAAACTCCCCCATTCAAAGTTTCTTTGTCTAAATTAAAACGCAACTTTTATTTTGTTGAAGAAATCCATCATGAATAATTTAAATTTAAATCCTTCTGATTCGCGAACAAACAAAACTAAATTCAAACATCCCTTCGAACCCCCCATAATCTACCCTTTGGATAGGTAAAAATTTTGTTACATCTTTCATCCCTCTCGGTTGCTCAATCGAAAAATCAGTGATCCCAAATCTATGCCACGATAAAAATGTTGATTTTTTTTTAAAAACTTTCTACATATATTACAATTTTCAACCGTAAAATTATCGCCCAAAAAAACTTTTCCACTCAACTAATATATCCCCAAATATGTTAGTAGATTCCTTAAAAATTTCGTCACATTTGAAATAGCTTTCCTATTTTGTTTTCTTAAAGGAGAGAAGAACCAAAAAATGGTAACAATTTTCTTCAGATTGAAATTTTTGTGGGTCCAATTCTTTGGGTACGCCATAAGAGGATAAAATGGCGGTATACTTTTTGTAATGGAAGTAGGCTACGCTTTTTAGTTTTCCGTTGCCTAGCAACGAATAAACTATTCTTTTAAATTTTAACCAAATTTTTTGAGTTATTCTATTAAGAAATTTAGTTATAAAATTAGTTATAGAACAGTTGAGATATCCCCAGAAAAAAAAACTGGACATTTATAAAGAAGTATTTAACTTCTTATGTGTATCCATAAGTCTTTTTGTTTGTTTATGTCTTAGCTGTTTTAATTACACAATTTTATGATTGGTTTGTGTCTTTGCTAAATTATAACAAATCTAATGGAATTCCCATCTTTAATGGATAATTTCCTTTATCTTGGAAAATTTTCTTTTGCAACTAACTGAAAAAAAATTTGGTGATCATATCCGAGTATGATTCAATTCTAAGAAGAAAAAAAATTATAAACGAAAATAAACTCCCCTCTCCCAAAAAAAAAAAAAAAAAAAAATCATGCCAATACTATTTATACGAAGTCATATCCATTAGACTCTTGGACTTAAATGAATTTTAATTTATAATCGGCATTAATTTTTGCACGTAACCCACCAAACATTACCCAAAAAAAAAATCTTTCTCTCCCATAGAGCTCTTAATTCTTAATGAAATTTAAACAGAATTTTCAGCCGCACCCATCATCTTAAAAATTGATAAATTCCTCTCAAGTGCGAGCAAATTAATTATCGAAAGAAAGAAAAATCGACTAAGCTATCACAATAATTATATCAAGTTGTCTCATTTCCGCATATGCCACCCAACAAAACGCTTACTTATATGAGAATGTATATTCAAACGATATATGTATATATTATTACAGAGACAAAGCGGGAGGCATAAAGAAAATTTCTCTCCTAAACTACTAATATATTACTTGGGTATATAAGCCGTCGCATCATATATAATAAGAATAATTACTGTTTAAGATAAATACCCACACTTGACTTCACCAAACAAAGAGTGCCAATTCAATTTGCCATTGCATTTCAAATCTCTGTCCTCCTCTACCATCGTATTTTCGGTCGTCAAGATAAATTTAACAGACTGCTTGGCAGCAAAAAGTCAAGTTATATATATATGCCTGTTTGATAAAATTATAATCTTTGTTTTCCGCGATGACGACGGCCGAGAAAAAATTTTCTTCCACCACCCCCCTGCCACCCCCTACACATACACTTTTCATAGAAAACTACACACCAGTTTATCGATGGTATATACACACACTAGTTGATATCTAAAGAATAGCTGATGCGTCTGATTATTTTGAAATTGTCTAAAAATACGATCATGGGACGTTAGTAATGAACTTGAAAAGTAAAAAAGAGTATATCTCATATTATATAAGAGTCATAGAATCTTGGGTGGCAATTAATAAACAAGTTAAGTTTTTCCGTTTTAACATTGTAAACTTGTTTGTAGAGTGTCAACTATTATGTTACTGTTTTTATAGCTTTATGATGCAATTTCTTCAACTGGAGATTTCAAAAAAATTTTGGTTTGAAAACTTATCGAAAATATTATCTAATTTCTTCGGAAAAAAAATATCTATATAGGTGATTTTTTTTTTACTTTTTTTTTTTGGTCCCATCGTGAAATTTTGTTGGATATACCAAAAAAAAAAATCCTCTGAAAGTTTGAGCCCTTAATATTAATTTTAAGTCCTCGACCAAGACGTGTAAAGATTTCCCATTGAAAATACACGGAAACTCTGATTTTTAAATTTCTATATCTCAGCGGCATTTCATGGGATCGCTTTTACCGAAGATGGTTTTTTCTCAGAATTAAACGCTCTACAAAAGTGCCCATTGCGACAAAGTCGTAACTCACACCGGTGAGGTAGTACGGGCCACTGAACCTGATTTTTCCATAAAATTCGCGTTTTTTTTGGCATTTATCTCGTAAATAACAAGAGCTACGGAAAAATTATAAATGAAAAACTTGTAGAGAATTTGATTTCCTACAAAAAAGGTCGTGTCGACCAAATCGCTAAGATCAATATTAAACGAGATATTAAGTTTATATCAATATATTTTTTTTATATCAATTTATAAGTTTAAAAAATCAATTCAAGGCTTAATATCTCGTTTAATATTGATCTTCGCGGTTTGATCTACAGGACCTTTTTTGTAAGAAATCAAATTCTCTACAAGTTTTTCGTTTATAATTTTTCCGTAGCTTTTGATATTTACGAGATAAATGCAAAAAAAAACGCGAATTTTATGGAAAAATCAGGTTCAGTGGCCCGTACTACCTCACCGGTGTGAGTTACGACTTTGTCGCAATGGGCACTTTTGTAGAGCGTTTAATTCTGAGAAAAAACCATCTTCGGTAAAAGCGATCCCATGAAATGCCGCTGAGATATAGAAATTTAAAAATCAGAGTTTCCGTGTATTTTCAATGGGAAATCTTGACACGTCTTGGTCGAGGACTTAAAATTAATATTAAGGGCTCAAACTTTCAGGGATTTTTTTTTTGGTATTTCCACAAAATTTCAGGATTGGACCAAAAAAAAAAAAAAAAAGTCAAAAAAAAATCACCTTAATCTACAATCTATATAAAAGTCAGAAATTCCCGTGGTTATATTAGCATTTTTCAAAAAATTTTTGGGTTAATTGTTTTATTGCTTTATTGGGATTATCCGCAATAAAAAGGGGTTTATCTGTTCATTGGCAAATTCCAATTGTTCACATCACCAACTCAACATCTGGCCATTTTATTTGACCGCTAATTTTTGACTTAACATATAAAACTACCTAACTGTAATTAGTTGGAAATGTTATGTTTATATTACACATCTAGTTTATGAGAATTTTGTAAATTTTTAATTAATTTATCAAACTAATAAAAAAAATAACAAGTTCGAAAATGGTTTCAACTCGAATCAATTTCCTTAAACTTCTCAAGGATATCTCGTGCGTTAGTTAAATAAATTCCCAATTCAATTAATATAGATAATCGAATTGTCTGACTTCCTTTTGCTTCAATCTTTCCTGGACCAATAAACACGTACTTATCCCAATTTTCATCGCATCCGTGTTCCCAAACCCCAAACCTGATTTACTGGATTGCCACATGTAATCAATGAATGGTGTACAGGGATCCAAATAAATAATCTCTTATATAGAAAGCTAATCAAATATTTAAACACTTTTAAAGGGTCGAACTTAACCTGTGGATATTTTTGTAATATAGGAATTTTTCCTTTATATTCTATAGTAACAACCCATGAAATATTCACATCCAACACTGATAAATAACAAAAATTGTCAATTAATTTATTCATTATTTATCGCAATTTACCGTAGCATTAAAACTTCTAACGTTTTAAACGACTCTAGGATTGAAAAATAAACGTAAATCGAAAAAATTAAAATTTCCTAGATACAAGGAACTCCGCACCTGTTGGGTTTGGAGCAACCACCTTAACCACTTGTCTACTAGTAGGCTAAGATATGATTATTAAATATAGTTTTCACTCACACCTATGTTTAAATACAATCTTTGTTCTCTGTCTTCCCTGATTTGTATATATTCACCCATTATGTTAACAAATAAAGTTCCAAAGATGACTTTAATCAAAAAATTCGTCATCCAGGGGCGCCTATTTCGAATTATATGTTCTTTTCTAAAAAAAAAACATTTTTTGTTATAACTTTACAACCGTGCTAGATACAAATAAAACACTTATTATAGAAATGAAAGTTGAGGAAATTTCCTAAAAAAAAAGTCCTTATCAATTTTTCATAAATGCCATAGTTTGGACGGAAATTAATACCAAAAGTTCTAGTCAAAATGGATATTTGATACTTTTACTACCATGCCATATATTGTATAATGTTTATTTGTTATTTAAAAGTAAAAGACAATAAATACAAAACTTTAAAAATTTCCCCATTTTTTAAATGGTTACCAACCAACCCTTAAGCTATCTACTGTTACATATTTGAACTAAAAAATGGAATTAAATTAATACATAAAAAGCACCATGAAAATCCTCAAATTTAGCCTTATTTTTGCCGTTGTAAAAAACAACAATGGTATCAAGCATCTTGATTCCCCGACAAAATATCACTAAGACAATTTATCCCGAAAAATTGATCCTTCGATTATTAGTTACTAATTTTTTTGTACTCTGGTTTTGTCCCTGAAAAAAGCCCCTAAATTTAATCGTTCTTATTTTCACTACTACTATTTATAAAAAAAGCACTAAAATACAATCATACCCTTCATTATTAATTACTTTGATTAATCTTGTCTTCTGTATTTTTTTAAATTTAATAATATCTTAAAAAATCAATATACAAGGAGTTCAGGGGCGAAGCCCCTGAGCGGAAAGGCCTGGCGAGGCCCCCCATTCTAAAAAAAAATATTTGAAATATTTATTTAATTATAGTCCGATTTATTCGTGGATTAGATGCAATGATGCCAGATATTGATGTTACTAAAAGGGTTTTTTAGCAGGCTTTATTCCTGGACTAGGGACTGCAATCCCGCGGGATTTTGCTGGGTTGACTTCGTAACAGTGGGATCTTACGGGATCCCTTAGAGTCTAAAATTGTGCTGGATTCCGGGATCCCACTTCGCTGGATTGCAACCTCTACCCTGGACCCCATGTATATTTCTTAAGCACAAAAAAATGTGGAGTCACGGTGGTAAACAATTACCAATATTTGAGCAGTTATCAATTATCAATATCAATACAATTATTAATATTTACCAATTTTTGGACAGTTGGACAATATACAATCAAATCATTTAATTTTTAAAATGCAATCAAGTCCGTAAAAATTAAAAATATTTTACAACTTTAATCCTTAACCCTTTGTAATGAAAATCACTAGAATTCTAGTAACTTTTAGAATATTTTCCACTGAAAAATTAAAAAAAAAGAAACTGTCCATCATAGATCTCTTGGATTTTGACAATATATTTTAACATTATATTGAAAATATGGATGATTTTTACTCCCCAAATTCAATTTTAATAGCCCCAATTAAAGCTACAGTAAAAGCTTTATGATTAACAATTCAATGCCTAAGAAAGTATTTTCCATTTGGTAATTAGTGTTTAATAGCAAGTTAACATTTGACGAATTTTTTTAAATCTGATATAAGAATTGAATTTTCCAATATTTCAAACGGAAAATTACTAAAATCCTAGTAACTTTTGGAACTTTCCCAGATAAGAAAATACAACTCACAAATAAATAAATCATTTTTCTCCTTAATTTTCCTAAAACGCCAATAATTTTCCGAAAAATCAAGAATAACTCGAATAAATCAAGATTTTTGAAAATATAAATTTTTCGCGCTAATTATGGCACCTACAGAAAATTAGCAAATAACCTTTTTTGTAGGAAATTTCCCCAGCTTTCATTTTGATAATAACCATTTTCTTTGTATCTACTACGGTTCAAAAGTTATAGGAGAAAAAGAACCAAGGAATGCAATGCATTTAGTCAAAAAAAAAAATACAAGAAAATAATCTTTTGAAAAAGTTTAAAAAAATATCTTCCTAATAATTATTACCTACAATAATCGGAAAAATCTATCAAGAATAAACTACTGCAATTGAATGAATTAAGCCACCGAAAAATTATGCATCCATCATTGTTGCTACTGCAATAATTGATTAATTCAATGAGGAAAACCCTGCCAACGATAGGGGGGCGACCAAAGAAAAAACGCCAATAAAATTTTCAATTTTCCTTTAAAATCCATTAAAAATGTAAGTCGGATTCGATAGTTTCATCTATTTTCGTTTTTTTGTTTTAAATTTATTTTCCTTTTCGTAAGAGGGTTGTTAAATAATTTTCTTATGTATCCAACATGTCTTTGATGTCCGTAATTTTCTTCCATTATGCCCTTTACATACCATTTCTCTTGCATTACTGTACAGCGTATTTTTTTATTTTTGTTTCGTTAAATTATCCCCCACAATTCATTGTTTAGTTTTCTATATTGAGTCCCTTTTATTATCATTGTTCCACTATTCCTCAGATATATATCCTGAGTTATCCAAAAGACAAAAAAAAAATTCAACAATTGGGACAGACTTGGTCATTTTGTTACACAAATTCCAATGATTCATATTTGAAAAAGAGACCATCATTGAGGGAAATGGACACTAACTATATAAAAAAATACTCTATTAATTACTTCATTTTTTTCCTACCATATTTAGCAATTTTACGAAAGATTCAATTTACCAAAGATATCCAATTTCAAATAACTAATTTAAATTTGATGATTTGTTTTTAATTTTTCTAGTTGTTATCTCATCGGCAATCTTTATTACCAATATAATTTTAGCCAATTAACCATCGAAATTTTCTCGTTTATTTGTTAATCGGTGGTCAAATAAATATCATCGAAACCTTCAGCCAAATTTGGAGGTAAATCGTAAAAGCTCGCCAGGTATTTTCCAATTTATCGAGAGAAAGTCTCCAAACGTTAGTTTCAGTAGGTTTTTAAACGAACTATTTTTAATTAAATATTATGCAAGTTTATTAGATCATATTTCAGAAATCTTAATTATTTTGTATTATTTTATAGTTCGGTACGAATTAATTAAATTCGAATGGAATAGGTTGGTGTATGGTCTTTCAAAATGCCAATAAGATGAACTACTTTTATCTCATTATTCAATCTATCAATTTTATACGTCTTAGCAATAAATTTGTTTTTTTATGGCTATTGTTGCAATGAAAAAATGTTCAAGTATTGTAATTAGTTATAACTTGTTTATATTTGATTAATTTTTATAGGATCAAGCATGAAAAGCTTTGGTAGATTAATATTGAAAATTTAGATTTTTTTTCTTAAAAATTTCCACAACGTTATTCTAAGTTCCAATTAGGATTTTGAATCCTTGGTTTTGTTCCCTATGGGTTTGGTAATAGCCTCTATGGGTAATAAGTACCCAATCAACTCTTTTATACGATCGTATGAAGGATTTTCCTCCAACTATTTAAGTTTATTAATTTGTGCAGTTTCAAAGATTCTTGAATATATTTTTGGAAATTCTAGAATCGAAATTCACACGGTAGTTGGCCCCGGACTCAAATTAACCGGATTTAAGTAAAAATAATTGAGTAATTCCCCTGGCTTGCTCGATTCTATACCGTTGATATTGATGTAATCATCCACGGAGTATAGATACAAAAAATTCAAACGATATAAGGGCTTTTTCACAATATTCATATACCCAATAATAGACCCAGATCATAGTTCTCTTTTCTGTCACCAGCAGCGCAAGTATTCAAAACGTACCAAAAGTTACTAATCTTTTAAAAAAATATTTTAATCTTGCAATGCATAAAGGGAAATGAGTCAAGATGTGGCGCCACCAATAGTGTATTTACAGTACTAACTTACATCAAAATTATGTACTTTATGTACGGTAACTATGGCAATATAAATTAGTACTTCAGACACTTTAGTGGCGGCGCCACATTTAAACACATTTCCCATCGTGCAATAGATTGGAATTAACAATTTCTAATAACAACATTCCGGTACTGGACCTCAAATTGATACCATTTTTTAACAGCGTTCGGACTCTTTATATCAATACTCCGTGTAATTACCGTTTATTAAAGGATAATTTCTTATCCCATGGACAAAAGAGTGTCTACTAGGTCCACTGGCAGTTTAAAGGCTTATTTCGGCTTTAACAACCTCCGTATTTTACCACGTGGTTTCCCCCTTGACTAGGAATTTCCCTTCATCGAATTTGACACCATACGATGATTTTCATAGTCTTCTAGCAGTCTTCGCAGCCCCTTAGAGCCTCTGAGGCTCCTACCAAAGAGCCGCAAAAAATTTTAGTATTATAAAAAAAAACATAAAAACGTGATCTGAAGAATGAAAGCTGATAAAATTCAGTGAAATTTTTATATTGAAATCTGAAGTCTAAAATTTTTAAGGGCGAAAGCCTAAGTTTTTTTTTCTGATTTAGGAAGCCAAGGGATGGAAATTTTTGAGAAGTACTGCTCTAGTACGCTTAATCGATCAAAATTAACAATATATGTACAGTAAAAATATTACAGGCAATACTAAAGAAGTACGTACTGTTTTGGAACCAATTTCACTAAATTTCAGTGCTATAAAACTGGTATTTAATGGTAGGAATTTATGATAAAAAAAATAATAAACCAATAAGTAATGATAGTTTAAATCGGAGCCGGAGTCAAAGTCGGAGCCTACACTAAACCCACCAACGTTATTCCAATTGGTCAGACCTGTTTCTGAGATAAATCTAGTAGACCTATGTGAGGAATGGCAGGGATCCTTTTTTTAAGTTTGGGTCTAATTTTGTTCATATTTTTTAGTAGGTATTAGCTTGTGGATCATTAATACGCATGACAACCATTAGCACCTCTAGCGAAACCTAGAGGAGACGATACAAGTGGTATGAAAGTCTTTTTTCACGTAAAAAAACAAATTATTGTTAATCAAGCAATCGTGGGTCAGGTAAAAAGCTTACGGTCAGCGTCTGACCCACGGGTCATAGGTTCGCCATCACTGGCCTAGGAGGTCTTGGAAGGCTAAGAAATTTAGATATTGCTAAAAGTATTGCATATTTTGAGGGCCTTTCTTAAGAGTTCCCGTAGCAACCCCGGTTTATTTCTGAGATAAATCTCACCAAACAAGCAATTGGATTTTTGTCTTTTTTTCCAGGTGACCCAAAGAGGTTGTTTTGAATCGTAGCTGGGTAATAAAATAGTACGTGGAAGGCAATTTTTTTCTCCCCTCCCCCTTCCCACATCCCTCACATTTTCTGGATGCACTTGACACAGTGTTAATCCTTATAATTTGGATATACTTCCTAAAATTGAGTGTCCTATTAATATGATCTAATAGCCATCTGATATCTTTTTTTTCTAGTTTTAGAAGTCTTTTATTATGGTTTTTCAAAGATTTGAATTCTCCTGAGTAGTAGAAATTATTGTTGGTCCAGGATTTTATTTTCTTATTTTGAGTTCATTGGGTTATTCGATTTAGTGAAGTGCACATCAGGTCTGAATCCATAAGGGGCATACGTGAGCCTATCTTTACAAACCCGTTGATTTAAAACCTTAGAAATGCAATGGATATGACAGAAAAAGTATAAAATTCCCTGACTAATACTGAAAATCCCTGGCTTTTTCCTGACTATTCCAGAAATTTTTAATTCCTTGACTTTTGCATATTTTTCAGGTCGATTTGATCTCTTTAATCACGACATAACTTTCTGAGAAGATTTTTATAATTTTATTATACTATTATCTTCTTATATTTGCCCAAAGATATATGAAAACGGCGTAGATTTTCTTTAGGCCTACTACTATTGGTTTTTTGGGATTTTTTTCCCCATATTCCTACGCCTATCTCATCGTTTGTTTTTGATCCATCAGTTAACCATAGAGTATATCACCTGTTGTTTACTTGTAAAATACCAAAATGGTTTGGTCTATATTCGTAATAGATGAATTTTAGATGAATAGATTATTAAATTTTTAATTCAATTACTTTGAAGTCTAATGGTGGAATTCTGTTACGAATAATTTGCCTTTTAGTATGCGGTGGTATTCGAGTGGAAAAAGCGATTTCGAGAGAAAAAATTTACGTGGGCGAATGCACGTACGATGAAAGAGTTGTCGTTGCAGAAAAGAAAAATGTCTTATTTTTTAATCGGAAGACTTTACAATGATTTTTTTTTCTCTCAATAAAATGTAACATAGTTTTATTGCAATTACAATAATTAATTGCGTACCGATTCGATTATTATGGTCAATGGTGCGTAGGTTGGCGTGTAGCATAATTCTGTCAATATTTTTCCCATTGGAAAAAATTGTTTTCTACAAAGAATGAAAAAGACTTTCCCTTTTTAAAACGAATCGCCCGTTTTGGCAAGTGGATACCTATACTACGCAATAGACAATCATAAGCAGTGTTTTTTATGACGGGGAAAAAATGCATCAAGTTTTGTAATTAACACGAAAAATTTGATGATTTGCAGCGTAGGACAAGCATATGGCTCATTTCTTTGTCAGTGTCACGTTTTGACATTCTGAAATTTAAGATGCGACATGTCAATGGTGCAATTGGGTGGTCCTCATGAATGAAAGAGTGGCAACTATTGTTGGGACCCGTATGGGTCAAAATTATTCTCATGTGGCATTTTTTCGGATGAAAATTTTAGGCAATTGGTATTATTAAGCAGAAATTCGGAAAATTTAAGTTGGATTGTGAAGGCCAATAGGTTGGTAAAGCCAAGGCGTATGCATATAAATAATTGTTAAGTAACAATCAATGCTCTATCGTGGGGGTTTTTTCCAAATCAAGAAAATGACAAATGACAATTTACGACTTTGAAAATTCCGGTTTTTAGGTCGAAATTTCATCAATGCAGTTTCCTGCAATGAAATCTTTATAAAAAAATTATATGTGTTGAAGTTATACTACTTGGGTATAGTTAAAAATATGTTTTCACTCCACTACCGTAGCCTCTTCCGGTAGTTAAAAGTGGTTGGTGATAACTAAAATATGATACTAATTATAAACATTTGCTTTGAATATCAAAATTCCTAATACACAAATGTATACGAAGCGGCAAAAACAAAGACAAAGAATATCAATGTGAGAGGAATACAAATATAATAATAATTGTCTCAAATTTGAACTATCATGTCATTAGATTCAACTGTCATTTCGATTTCATTCAATTGCTAATTTTAGCCATTTGTCAGTTGTGTCAGTGTTAGGCTGTGAATATTGCACGGAAAGTTACTGATTTTATGTTACTGATTTCCGTGATTTTCTAACTTTCCGTGAAATATTCACAATCCAGCACTGACACAACTGACAAATAGCTAAAACTAGCAATTGAATGAAATCGAAATGACAGTTGAAACTAATGACATAATTTAAATTTGAGACAGTAAATATTGTATTTGTGTTTACTAGAATGATTCAAAAAAAAAAAATAAAAAAACATTTTTTTTTGCAAACAAGCTGAAAAGTTTTGATTCGACGTAAAAAGACACCAGTTAAAATTGGTCCTACAAGATTGCATTATTGAGGTACACCCAACCCCATACTATCTAAATAAAAGAATAACCAAGATATGTAACAATACCACCTGTATCTGGAAACAATTAATCCCTCTCCACCCTTCTGCAAGTATCGTAACAGTAGGTTAAAACAAACTAGAAAAAACAAACACTATTGTGTTTGAAATGTTTAAATTATTAAGTACAACACAATATAAGTTCAATAATATTGACCGACTTTAAAAAAATGACGTGGATATTATTTACAAGAGCTACATTATATATTAGGTATAGCTACAAAGTATCATTTTCTATTTTCCCTTCAATTAAATGTATCAAAAGTTTATCGCACTGGAAAGTAGAATGTTAAAACAACATCGACCTACTAATTCTAGTAACAATAAGGGTGGAATTGTATTGTGGCAATAATTTCAATAAATATTTAATAATCGTTAAAACTTTGATCAAATAAAGTTTACAATCTTCCATTCTCTACTTTTTAAAACCAAATACAGTGGTCATAAAAAAATGTTTAGTGACTTTTAAATCAGTCCTGCCGATATATTCATAAGGAGAAAGGAGCAAAATTCAATTTACTGTTCTTGAATTTTACAATAATATTTATGAAGACATTGAAAAGTCAATAAATTTGATTTCAATTGTGTAAAATCAGCAAAACAATGTATTCCATATACTAAGATTTCATTCTTTTTTTTTTATATTACAAATGAAATTATAATTATTTAATGATTTCAAATTAAAGTAAATTTGCTTTGTCATTTCTTGTCAATTTAATGATTCCACCCAAATTATAAAAATGTTGCATAATTAATGACATAATTTGTTAAGTAGATGCCTTGATTTTTTTTTAGGAAAAATCTTATTAGTTCTTTATTACTTGGATTAATTGGTTCCCATTTTTGTAAACAATGACTAACCAACTTTTCCAACCAACAATGATCAAACTTTTCTGGACTAAACAGTATGATTAGAAACTTGGAAAATTTATATGCCAATGATTATTTATAATTAGATTAAAGATTTGAAGTAATATTTTTGGTAGCAATACGTGAGTCGTTTACTTTGAAAGTGGTGCAAGTCAATGGTTGACAAAAAGTTTTTGATTATGACAATAAATTTTTATTGATAGGAACTTCGTACCAATCGATAAAAATATGAATTCATAATATCTGATATAAAAAGTAGACTTGCACCACTTTCAAATCAAACAAGTCAATTATTTAATATTGAATTACTCGGTGCTATATAAATACTACACAGTGCTATGTAACCCGGTTCCAAGGGCGGATATTGATGAGGTCAGAGTAAAAGTTTGGGAATTTCACATAACTAATTATTGTTGAGATCGGAAAGAATGTATACTATGTATACAATATATAGGATATATTGCGGTCCAATTTATGTAATATAATTTAATATAATAATATATAAAAATCATACCATAAACATAAATTTGAACAGAAGTTTAAACAAAAATATTTGTGACGTATTGCCCAGATACGTATTTCGATTGCCAAGCAATCTTCCTCAGTGGTCATCAAGTAGTTTGGGTCTATTGGATCTATGGATATATTATATATAATATATTAAAAAACGGTCTTCGGCATGTAAAAGTTGAAGTTTTTAAACTAATTTTTTTTTAATTTGCCCCGATAGTCCTCCCCCCTCCCCCTTTCACAGCGCTTTAAAAAAGGGTCCTCAAAAATGAGGAGGCAAACGGGAGACAAGTTTTCTCGGAAACCGGAAGTCGGATCACGATTTTCCAAAGAATGTAGGTTTTGATAATGCGTCTTCTTGGTACTGAACCTCGAAAATCCGAAAAAAGTTGAAAATTCACAAAATGGCGCGACTTTGAAAAAAAAGTTAAAAAAAAACGACCTTTTTTTGAACCTTTCCCTGTCTCCCACTTTGAGAGGGGGGGAGGTTTGGCCAATTTCAGAGGTTCAGTACCCAGAAGACGTGTTGAACTATAACACTCTCCAGTTTCAAGTCAATCCGTCGGATAGTTTCTGAGAAATCTTGTCTCCCAGTTTTAAAAAGTTGATTTCGAAAAAAACGCATTTGAAGTTTTTTTAAGATATTTTTTTATGTTTTTATCAATTTATTCAATTTTTATCAGTGAAAATACATTAGTCAGCTATTCCAGGACCATATTATGGGGTAAAAAAAATCAATTTTTTTTTTGCTGACGGTGATCCACCCTTAATGACATTTAAAAAAAACGGTGACTTTAAAATTTGACGGTTTCTGTCCTTAAAAATCGACATTCCACCAGGAATTCATAGTAAAAATATTTTTTCATTCCTTTTACTCTTAAGAATGAAAAAAACGTAGTTTATAGAAAAAGAGGTTTTTTTTTTTGGAATACTCGAAAACCCTTTTAGGAAAAGAAAATTGAAAATTTGGCAAATTGTGTTTTTTTTTCAGTATAAAAACGAGCCCCTGATTTTGAAACGACAAAGCCACAGAAGCAGTTTTCCCATACAAACCCTGCTATACCCTTTATATGAAAATTAAAAATACACGGCTTTTCTTCAACAAATATCAAGAGCAGTATTAAATATTGATAAAAAATCATGGTTTATGAAAATAACACTATGTTTAAACATCAACTAGTGGTCACTAAAGAATTTTACATAAAATCGGGAATAAAAAATGAAAATAATTTGCACACCACTGCCGTATAGAAATCTTCATAAACAAATTTTATTTTTCACCAAGAACCAAGAGAAAATTGGAGTTCTACTTAATAAAATTCGATTAATTTGATTGATTATTTAATAAGCAGTATATCATATTAGACTTGACCTTCATTAAAAATTCCGTTTGAGAATTACGTTGGGGTTGTCGACATGAATCGATAGAACATGTTTTTCATTCAAAAAGTATACACCTAGCCATTTCTTAAGTGTTGGGAAAAACTCGCGAAAATTTCCCGCACAGAGATTTCCATCCGCGACTGATTTATAACGCTCGGCTGTCACATTAAATCGAAAAATAAAGAGAAATCGATCGAACATGTACTTCATTTGCAATGTCTGAAATAATGTTTGGTACAATGAATATTGAGCACATATATATATACTGAATACTGTAGTAAAGTTATGTGAGAATTCACTCGGAAAAAATAAGTAAATAATTTTGTCCAAGTTGCGAAAAATTTCGGGGAACAATGAGAAAATAATGAGATCGCGTGAATTATTGTTGGACGTAATGTCTCCGGATTACAGTGGCACGTTTCAGCCGTTTTGTAATTGCGATTAAATTTGCATCAAAACATAAATAGTTAATTTGACATGGAACACCACTATATCTCTCCCCGGAAAAGCCACCCCTAACAATTTTGCAATTCAAAACGCTCAACTTTCGCACAAAAATCGCTTCGACACAATCGAATGACGTTAAGCTTTCCAACTTTCGAACGAAGGGTGAAAATCTTACGCATACATATACAATGAAAATTTGCACATTTGACTATACTTGAGGAATAGTACAGAAGTTTAAATATTCTTTTGGGAATCGATCTACCATTCTTAGCATCATATATAGTAGACTGATTCAAAAAAAAATTATGAATTTTTTTTTCTTAATTATATCGAAAATATTGGGAATGACAAAAAAAAATCCTGTGAAAGTTTAAGCTCGTAATATTAAGTATTAAGAGTTGCCGCATCGCAAATTTCGATTTTCCATTTAAATAACATGGGAACAATATTCTCTTGCACTTTGGAATTTTATAGCTCACGTTGGTGATAATATTTTGGAATGACCATGGTATATTCTTGTAGAAAATTGAACAATCTACAAAAAAGGTCTTGTACATGTTTTTGATATATTTATTCCTTCAAAAATTATTCGAGGTCAAAGTTGAACTAAAGAGAAATTTTAATATTTTTTCAATTTTTTGACGCAATCATCAATTTTATGAGAAAATTTTATAGAACATTTTTTGTAGAGCACTTTTTTTCCTATAACTTATCTATATAAAAGTTTTTGATATTTTTCACAGGTCTTAAGTTATTTAATTAATATAAAAAAAATAATTTTTATGTTAAAAATATAATAATTCAGGAAATTTTCAGTTTAATGCAAATAACTTAGGACCTGTGAAAAATATCAAAAACTTTTATAGAAATAAGTTATAAAAAAAAATTGCTTTACAAAAAATTTCCTATAAAATTTTCTCATAAAATTGATGGTTGCGTCAAAAAATTGAAAAAAATATTAAAATTTCTCTTTAGTTCAACTTTGACCTCGAATAACTTTTGAAGGAATAAATATATCAAAAACGTTTTTTTAAATTAAATAGAAAATATTGTTGGGAATGACAAAAAAAAATCCTGTGAAAGTTTAAGCTCTAAATATTTGTATTAAGAGGTACCGCATCGCAAATTTCAATATTCCATTTAAATAACATGGGAACAATATTCTCTTGCACTTTGGAATTTTATAGCTCACGTTGGTGACAATATTTCGGAATGACCAAGGTTATTCTTGTAGAAAATTGAACGATCTACAAAAAAGGTCTCGTACAAGTTTTTGATATATTTATTCCTTCAAAAGTTATTCGAGGTCAAAGTTGAACTAAAGAGAAATTTTAATATTTCTTCAATTTTTTGACGCAACCATCAATTTTCTGAGAAAATTTTACAAAACATTTTTTGTAGACAATTTTTTTCTATAACTTATCTCTATAAAAGTTTTTGATATTTATCACAGGTCCTAAGTTATTTGCAGTACAGTGAAAATATTCGTAATTTTATTGTTTTAAATTAATAATATTCCCTGGATTATTTTATTTTTACATAAAAATTATTTTTTTTATTTTAATTAAATAACTTAGGACCTGTGAAAAATATCAAAAACTTTTATAGCGATAAGTTATAGAAAAAAAAGTGTATACAAAAAATGTCCTATAAAATTTTCTCATAAAATTAATGGTTGCGTCAAAAAATTGAAAAAATATTAAAATTTCTCATTAGTTCAACTTTGACCACGAATAACTTTTGAAGGAATAAATATATCAAAAACTTGCCCGAGACCTTTTTTGTAGATCGTTCAATTTTCTACAAGAATATACCTTGGTCATTCCGAAATATTGTCACCAACGTGAGCTATAAAATTCCAAAGTGCAAAAGAATATTGTTGCCATGTTATTTAAATGGAAAATCGAAATTTTCGATACGGCACCTCTAAATATGAAGAGCTTAAACTTTCACAGGATTTTTTTTGTCATTCCCAATATTTTCAATATAATTAAGGAAAAAAAATTCATCATTTTTTTTGAATCAGTCTAATATATAGCATTTTTTTTTTCGAATAAAACAGTAATTAAATGCAGTTTCACCGAAATTCGAGATTTTGCCAAACAATATGTCTACCTGTGTCAAGTTCCCACATAAGATATTCGATCGAGGGAACGTGATTTAATGCATTGGTTTCAAACTATTTTTCACTTCCTGTCTTAATGTCGTTTTAGTATCAAATTTCAACCCTCCACAACTCACCGCACCCACCCCCGTAATCCTTCTTTCCTCCAACTCTAAGTTTTCAACATCATATATCTCTTAAATTAGTTGCACTTATAAACTTTCAAAGAGTAAATCCAACTCACAATACAAGTTTCATTTCCAAGTGGCACCCTCAATAGGGTGGTACGTATATAGCACCTAAAAAAAAATGAACTTTTTTTCTCGTCAATTGACCGTGGATTTGGGAAACCATACAAGAATTCCGAAATTGCTCAATGAGGCTAATTTATTTAGTTTTGTTATTATAATTTTTATTGTCGAGTATTGGGATTTGGTTGGAGTACACCAACCATCTGTTGTATGAGGCAAATTCATCATAAACAGTTAAAAAAAAAAAAAAACTTTCTTACACAGTTATATATGCTAAAGATAAATTGAGTTCATCCAACTGCGTTTTGAATTTTCTAATCTTCAAAATCAAGTCGCTTTTTTTTCGTTTGGGTCTTAAAAAGGTTACTTTTTTCATCATTTTTTTTCTTCTATCAAAACAATAACGGAAACTTTAAAATTTGTCTTTAAAAAAATCGATTAGAGATTCATCAAAAGGCAGACTTGAAAAAAAGGAACCCCAACGTTCAATTCAGACTAAAATCGATTAAGAAATTGAAAACTTATCCCTACAACTTGGTCAGCATGGCATCTTGTATCTTTATAATAAGTTATCCTTGGATAACCAAGAATATACTTTCGATAAAATTGGCACGAAAAAGTTTTTGAAGACAGTAAAATTATGGAACTTGAAGTATACTAATTTAAAATTTTGTTACATGAAGGAGTGCAATTTTTAATCTAATTTATGTACCATAAAAAATTATCCAAATTGTACAGTTTAAATAAAATATTTCAACAGGAGAGATGTACTCATTGTTTCCTTCACTTCTTTATATGCACGCTTGCCTAGCAAACCCTATGACTATTTAATTATGTTCAGATAACCATTAATACCCATTGATATATTTATCAAGTGATTTTTTTTTACTTTTTTTTTTGTCTCATCGTGAAATTTTGTTGGAAATACCAAAAAAACAATTCCCTGAAAGTTTGAGACCTTAATATTAATTTTAAGTCCTCGACCAAGACGTGTAAAGATTTCCCATTGAAAATACACGGAAACTCTGATTTTTTATTTTTAAATTTCTATATCTCAGCGGCATTTCCTGGGATCGCTTTTACCGAAGATGGTTTTTTCTCAGAATTAAAAGCTCTACAAAAGTGCCCATTGCGACAAAGTCGTAACTCACACCGGTGAGGTAGTACGGGCCACTGAACCTGATTTTTCCATAAAATTCGCGTTTTTTTTTGCATCTATCTCGTAAATAAAAAGAGCTACGGAAAAACTAAAAATGAAAAACTTGTAGAGAATTTGATTTCCTACAAAAAAGGTCCTGTAGACCAAATCGCTAAGATCAATATTAAACGAGATGGAAAATGTTTTCAAGACAGTGAATTATGAAACTTGAAATATACTGATATAAAAAACAGGCACGGATTTAATTATTAAGCAAAGAGGTGCAGTTTTTAGTCTAATTTAAGAATCATTAAAAAAAAATCCCGCACCGCTCTATTTGCACGCCTGCCTAGCAAACCCTATGACTATTCAGTTTTGTTCAGATAACCAGATATTAAAAAAATAAAACCCTGTAAACCTAGCCGAAGTCGCGAGATTGAATAGAAAAAGAGACCTAAAAGAAAGAAATCGCTTCCAGAGAAGAGTTTCCTCGAGAGTAACACATTATTTACAAAGATCTTTAGATCTTTAGTCAGATCTTTCGAAAGCAAATTCATATTCTTATATTAGTAGCAAAAAAAACAACCTAAAAAAAAGAACCCCAACGTTTAGCTCAGACTAAAGCAGGTCATTCACGCTCCGACTTGCAGTACTGCAAGTCGGACTACTAGTTGGATCGCCTAAATGATCCGACTAGTCCGACTAGACATCCAACTTTCATTAAATCTGTACCAAATTAAATCTGTTCGATTATCGAATCTCCATAAGATTACATGTAAATTCATAATACTTTTAAACAGCAATAACTTTTTAACGACTTAGTGAATTTCTTTAAAATTTTCACAGTTGGTTTAGCATTAAATAAGGAACATTTTACTAAATTTTTAATTGTCTGTTAGCATTTTGACATATCTCCATAACATCGTTAAGATATTGAGAACTTATCTTCTGGCATCTTATATCCCTATATCAAGTTATCCTTATACCAAGTATATACCTTAGATAGTGAATTATGGAACTTGAAATATACTAAATAAAAAGGCAGGCGCGGATTTAGAATTTTGATATGGGGAGGGGTATAGTTTTTAATCTAATTCAGGAACCTTAATAAAAATTATCCAAATTATAAAGTTTAAATAAAATATTTTAATTTTGTTAACTTTGAGGAAGGATGTACTCATTGTTTCCCTCACCTCTCTATATGCACGCTTGCCTAGCTAATCCTATGACTATAGAGTTTTGTTCAGATAATCATTCATACCCATAGAGATATTAGCAAAATTGAACCCCATAAATCTAACCAAGGTCGTGATATTGAACAGAAAATTATACCAAAATATATTGATCAGTACAGCAAAGCAATACTCTTGTATTAGTAGCGAGAAAAACACAGAGAAATAGGGCAATTTTCTCGACATGGCGAAATATAAACACGTGGACAACTAGGAAAATCAACTCACCCATGAATGTCCGTCGAGCTGTGTGGCTTGCGGCTCGTCTTTGGTGATAACACCACCAGGAGGCGCACCGCCACGTGTCCCAGCCGCCTGCAGTCGGGCGCCTTTCGCCGGCAAATGTTGCCGAAGTGCGCCGCCACTTAATGGGCCGGGGCCGGGGGCCGAGGCTTGCCCAGAACCTCGCACACCCGTGGTCACAGCCGTACCGAAAGGAAAGTAGGGCGAGTCGGCGGCAAAAGGTTCCGCGGTGGCACCACCGCCGGCACCCGAGAGTCCCGAGCCCGGCCCGCCCGGACTAGGGCCCCCATATGCCACGGGACCTACCGCTGTCGGACTCAATGCGTACGCCTGTCGAGAAAATTGTTGCGTGTTAGTAATTAAACCAAAAAAAAAACATTCAACTAAATTTCCCCAACCCACCCCCGGTATTTTGGGTAAAACGACCACCCAGCCACCCTCAAAACAATTTCATTTCCACTGATAAAACTAGCCAAGTGGCGCTAACATTGCTAGCCATTTTCCGCTACTATATAGAAAGTTTTCCGTATATATTTCATATCTAATATAAATAACTTTGTTCTTTAACTCGGTTCTCAAAAACTTTTCCCAACAAACTTTTCCAGCTAATATTGTCGTTTGTACCGCTTACTATTAAAGAAAACCCGAGCAATATAAACATGTATACAATAATATTATATACACCACCCTCATATTAAAAACACAATGTCTTATTAGTGCATCCAAAATACCCCTGCCCCCCAACCCTCTGAAGATAAACGAAATACCCAAAACAATACCTATCAAATTATTCTTCTATTTCCTTGTAAGTTAACACTTGAATTGGAGGAAACACTATGTTCAAAAATTACGTGAATGTTTTTATTCAGAAGGAAATTAATTTGAAAATGTTAATGAAACAGTTGAAGAACAAAAAAAATAAACACTTACCATTCCATTGTCTAGGCCACCGTAAGGAGCTTGAAAACCCGATTTTTCAGTCACTAGAACAAAAAAAGAAAAAAAAATTGAAGTGATTAATTGTTTTTTAAGTGATGGAACTTGAGGGAAATTGAGAGCAATAAATGTATTCTTAAATTGAAACCAATTGACATTGATGTCAAAATCAATTAATTTGATTTGAAAATGATTGATCAATTAAAATGATTTCCACTCGATTTTATTATCTCTCCTCTGTATTCCCTGCCCGTGCTGCCGCGCTAGCACGCTATTAGCGACGGAGAGGGCTTTGAAAGCTTTGAAAGCTTCGATTCGCTGTAATTAACACGAAGTGAAGTGAGAGACGTTTGCAACCCCTTGGTGAAATTATTAGACATTTCCATGTAGAATTTGTCCAAATGCCACTTGACCTCAATGTCTACGTGGATATAGAGCATGATTCGAAATTCAATGCACTTTTTTTTACAAAGTAAATTTTTGGGCTTAGAATAGGGTAGTCGGATACAATTTACCCTAAGGTCGAATTACGAGGATTTAGGTCCTTAGTTCGAAAAATATATTTAAAGTTTCTATATGAGGACTAACTATTACAAGACCAGTAGCTCTGTAGGGAAAAAACAGAGCTGCAAAGCTGGAACTCAGATTCATGGAGTTAATACATTGGCTATAGCGAAAAATAAACTTGTAAGTTAAACCGACAATTTTACAAAGCAAATTTTTGGGATTAGAATAGGGTAGTCGGATACAATTTACCCTATGGTCGAACTACAAGGACTTAGGTACCTAGTTGAAAAATATATTTAAAGCTTCTATATGAGGACTAGCTAATACAAAGACCAGTAGCTCTGTAGGGACAAATCAGGGCTACAAAGCTGGAATTCAGATTCACGGAATTAAAACATTGGATGTAGCGAAACCAGAGTTGGAACTATCAAAATCTATACTAACGCCATCTTCTGTCAATTTTATTTTTAAGTGCAATGAAAACTGTATTAGAACCTCAGACATTTAACCAAATCATAAGCCAGGGTCAAAACAATAAACTTGTAAGTTAAACCGACATTTTTACAAAGCAAATTTTTGGAATTAGAATGGGATAGTTGGATACAATTTACCTTATGGCCGAATTACGAGGATTTAGGTACCTAATTCGAAAAATATATTTAAAGTTTCTATATGAGGACTTGTTAATACAAGGACTAGTAGCTCTGTAGGGAAAAAATAAGACTGCAAAGCTGGAATTCAGATTCATGGAGTTAAAATATTGGATATAGCGAAACCAGAGTCGGAGTCATTAAAATTTCAACTAACGCCATCTTTTGCCAATTTTATTTTTAATGTAGTGAAAATTTTATTGGAACCTCAGACATTGAACCAAATCATAGGCAAGAGTCAAAAAAATAAATTTATAACAAGTTAAACCGAAGCAAAAGCCGAAGTCGTAAATATTGGCTCCGGAGCCGGAGCCTACACTAATTTAGACCAGTCCTGGATAATTTACACATTTAAACCTACATCAATATACATGCTTAAAACAGAGATGACCAATGTGAAACAGTAACTTCATATTCCCCTTTATAAAACCTCAAAACCAAGAAACTAATTTATAAAAGTACAGTAATATAATCGATGAAATGAAAAAAATTTAGTTCTAATTGACATAGGCATACCAATTCATCTGATATCCCTCATTAAAAATCTATATGAAGGTCCAAAAGCAATGGTAAAGATCGAAAACACTATCCGATAAATGCAATATTCGAAAAGGCGTACGACAGGGTTGCATTTTCTCACCCTTACTTTATAAGGTATACAATAAGATTATAATACAATTCACTTTGGAGGAATGGAATGGTGGAATTAAAATAGGCGGAAAACTATTCCCCATCCTTCGCTTCTCAGACGAATTAGAAGGAAATGTAAGAACTTATTCAAAGGACTGAAGTCGAGGTTTTGGTCTAAAAAATTAACACTAATAAGACCAAAATAAAGAATAGATCCTTTCTTGGTTATGGATAATTTTATTTATTTGGGATCAATGATATCAATCAATCTGGATCATGCGAGGATGAAATTAGACGACTGTCCAAAGTATAGAAGGATTGCAACATATTAAAAGCCACTAAAATCAGATTGGTTTTTCCTATCTTCTCCTATGTTTCGGAAACTTAGACTATTGGTGCCTTTGAAATGTGGGTTTGGATAAGAATGCTACGGATCCTATGGACCACTAAAAGAACAAATGACTCTATTTGGAACAAGGGTAAGCCAGTCCAGAGGCTCTTTTCACTGATCTAGAATATCATGAGACCATAGAAAAGTTTATGGTAAAGAGACGACCAGAAGAGAAAAGAAAACGAGAATAATTGGACAGAAATGGTGAAAAAGCTCATTTAGGTGGAAGAACGTAATCGCTGAAGAAGAACTGTCCAGCAGGTTCCGGAAGAAGTCCAGAAATCTGGAACTTCCCAAGTGACACCCCATTTTAATCACCAATCGGCAGCGATTTTTGGATTAAGAAGAAGAAATGGTAAAATCTAATTAGATTTTTAGAAAAAATTGTCACACTTGACGTTGTCTAAGACAAACTGGAATATCCCAAGAAAAAACGAAGAAGACGAATTGAAGTCCAGGATTTTTTTTTAAATTTTTCCACCAGAGATAGACATTACTGGAGGGAACAATTTCAGCACATACCATCAAATATTGTATAGAATCATGGAATCATAAAATAGTATTCATTTACGATAAAATTAAAAAGAAGAAATCGGATGGTTCACATTAGGGAAATTAGAATATCCCAAGAAAAAAGGAAGAAAACGGATTAAAACCCTGGATTTTTTTTTAATTTTTTTCGCCAAAGATAGACATTGTTGGAGGGAACAATTTCACCACATCTCGTCAAAAAATTGTACAGAATAATAAAGTATTATTCACGTAAGATAAAATTAAGAAGAAATCGCATGGTTTACACTCTCAGAAGATATTTGACGGTGTACAAGAGAAACTGGAATATCCCAAGAAAAAAGGAAGGAAACGAATTGAAATCCTATTTTTTTTTAAATTTCCTCGCCAAAGATAGACATTGTTGGAGGGAATAATTTAACCAAAATACCATCAAAACACACGACATAAATTTCATTTCATTGTACAGAAATCATAAAATATTATTCCCCAAAGATAAAATCACCAAAATTTTTAATTCTTTACTAAAACGATGGGTTCTAGAAATCACTAAAAGCACTCTAGTAGAATTATTAGGAAGGGAAAAACCAGAAATAATTGTATTATAATGTAAAGAGACGAAAGGTATTATTGCCGTTTTGTGCTTCGGTCGTCTTTTGCAAGATTTAGCAAGGTAATTATAATTGGTGAAGATTAGATCTGAATTTCAAGTTTCCCCCAAACGTACAGTACCTATACCTACTTGCTATTTTAAGGTTGATTTTTGTTTTGGGGTGGTCGGACGTGTAGGGGGGTAAAGACTTGGTGCGGGCGAGGGTTCCGACCGGGGTTTATGGCTATAATACTCAATGCACCTTGTAACACATAAAAACATAACTACAAACAGATGTTACTTATATATAGTAATCGTACGTCCATAACTTAACTGCGGGGGTGAATCCTGAGTGGCCTTCGTTTGCGATGGGGGGAAATGTGTGGATTAAACGAGAGGTATCTTCGTTTCCGTCCTTAAAACTACCCTCTCCTTTAAAGTGTCAAGTACCCATAGGCATCTTCATTGATTTTTTTTTTATTATTATTTGGGGTGAAAACGGGAAATGGGTGGGTGGGTAATGCTAGTATTATCCACTTGGATGGTAATTGAATTATTTTGAGATTTTATTGCTCGTTGATTGTTAAGACAAAGTCGTGGAGTTGAGTAGTTAAATTCTATGATAATTGAAATCGTTTATTCTACCCGAAAAATATTGCAAGGGATGAAATGGTAGTTGGGTGGAACGTTGGCAATGTCTTTGACATGAACGAGATAACATTGTTGAACTTTCGGTTAATTGACCATAAATGAATACAACCAGTTTTCGAGCTACCCCCTGGTCTCCTCTCCTCTGGTCGTATTCCGTCGACAAAATCATCCCTTGCGCTCGACATCCAATCCATCTTGATTCTTTATCCATGTGATAAATGCATTTGGATTTCAAATTTTAATTACAGAGAATGATTCGAAAACTTTGTACAAATCGAAAAAAAAACTTGTTTTTCCTTCGAGAAAATTCACCCCGAAAGATATATAGGGGAGACCGGGTATAAAAGTAACAATTTGTACTTTTACCTTGATTTCTGGCTGGTGTTATTATTGCCATTAAATGAATATAACCACATATAAATTTAGTTTATGTTCTTCACAATGGTAACTCGATTTATTTAATTACTAGTAGTTGCCCGTTGCATTCGCAACTAAAGGTTTTAACTCAATAAAATGTTAAATATTAGATAATGTAGAGTTAATTAACAATCGAAATTTTAAATTTAATAATCAAAGTTCGTTTTACCCCTACCAACGTTTTGAATGCGTAAGTAGGGATAACAGCGCATGTGCATAGCCCATTCTGCACGGACGCACAGCAAGATAGCCAATTTATATATATGATGGTGTGTTTTATATGAATAACGCGGAGTTAAAAAAAATGTCAGTTGTTACTTTCGACCACGTAGGCGGGTCGAAAGTAACAAGACTGCTAAGGGTTGCTAATGGAAACTGTAGTACAAGTTAAATCAACAAATTACTTATTTAAACCATTAGACTAGCTTAGGATTAAGGTTTATAAAATACACAGGTGACTTCATGCGCTACGTGACGTATCCAGAAGAAATTCATACATATCTTCAGAAAATTCAAATTTCAAAATTCTTCTTATAACATCATTTTTTTTCTAATGGGGCAACCTGTGTAATTTATAAACCTTGAGCCTCCCCTGCAAAAAACTACATCTAACTGATTAAATTCTACTTAATCCTACGAAGAAAAAATTAAGATGGATATCCAGAATTTTCTTTTGCAAAGTGCATCGAAAAAGCAAATTTTTATTCGGCCTCGATTTGCACAAGTTTTTGAATAAAATCCCCGATGAATTATCATGGAAACAAAGAGGAAAGAGATGTCGATCAGAATACCAACGACGATGGATGCCAAAACCTTTTCTCTTCCATCTTGCTTCAGCGACTCCATCGCACACTCCAGAGGCAAGTGCCCAACAAAGACACCTTAATCTGATCAGTGCGATGGTCTCACTTTACCACGGTGCCCCCTTTCGCTATTCTAGCCGTACAGTAATGTTATGGTGTTTTTAATTGTATGGAGTCGTCGAGGAGGAGTATTTTACTAGTACTATAAGTGAACAGCTGTCGTTTTGAACCAACTGTAGCTGACCTCGCGGCTTTAACTGTGACGCGTGGAACAGATAAGAAGGGTGCCTTAACGATATTTATTCGAATACACATCACAAAGGTACAACCAGGACAGAAGATTTCTCTCTTCAACTGGACCACATATATGTTCCTCTTGAAAAGAATATACTTATATATTTTTTTTTTGAAAACTCCATGTCTTTCGCATCAAACCCCTCACAAACTCGGGTAATATTCCCAGTGCGACGAGGGATCGAAAAACACTTACTAGTCGCGTTAACAGGTAGCAAACATCGAGGGTTGTTTTTATCAATTTCAAACAAAGAAAAATTTTCTCCTCATCAAGCCAATACAACAATGGTTCAATTAAAAACATGTCGCTTCACGATAAATACAAAATTCCCACAGATGGACAATGACAAGTTATTTAACCTTAATACTTCCTAATCTAGTCGAATATTTCCGGTAAATGGACAAATATAGGGAACAACTTATTTTTTTTCTACATTCAAAACTATGTAAAACATTCCAATCGCTTTTCTCATATTAAGTCCAATTTAGTATTGATACCACTACAAGCACCGATCGTGGCCATTGTGTTCGGCGAACAGGTTTATTAAGCAATTGGAAATGATTTTTATGGAGAAAAGACAAAGTTTGAACGCACTTCGTTAAGGTTAATAACATGAATCGATTGCACAACCTTCGAATTTTTGTGCAAATGTCATCATTGACTCGTGGAATTGGTGAAGATGAATTGATATGGCACACGCGGCAAAAAGAATATCATCTTTGAGAAGATATCAATAATCAAAAACACATATGGACGGATAGTGTTGATTAATTTCCCCTGCGGCTCAATAATCATAGTTGCTTATGAAAAGATAATGCATTTCGTCAAATGAAAAGTTGAAGGTATTTTGGATCGAAGATCATTCATGGAAAATGATATCAATTCGAAATCATCAGATAGGGTTGCAAGACAACACAAAACTAGGACAAAATTTGACCAGTACACTTTATGTTTTATCCAGGCTAAAATTTACTTTTTCCTTCACCTTATTGACACTAACCAATCTAAGTATTAATCAGTTTCCAAAAAAAAATCCACGTTTTTTAAACCCAATGAATTTCCCTAACAATGAATTAAAGCTCTCCTATTTTGAAGCTTTATAAGATTCTATTTAAAGTCTTCTGCAATTTAAAATTGCAACAAGTATCTATCAATAACGTTAGATTAATTCACTCTTTTGTTCGTTTAGTCTATAAGTCAATTTCGTACTTCCATAATGCATTTGGATCAAAGATCATTTTTGGAAAATGATATCAACCCTATCACCAGATAGGATTGTAAGACAAAATAGAAACTATTTCAGGGAGGAACATTGAAAATTTGACCAGCAGGCTTTAAAATTTTCCTGACTAAAGTTTACTTTTTCCTTCACCTTATTGACACTAGCTAACCAATCCAAATATTAATCAGTTTCCAAAAATATTAAAAAAAAATCACGTTTGTTAAACCCAATGAAATTCCCTAATTTTTCTAACTGTTTCGGTAAAAGCTCTCCCATTTTGAAGCTCTATAACATTGTTTCCTAAACTGTGGTCCGCGGACACCTGGGGGTCCGCGAGCCTATGTGTGGGAGTCCGCGGTCCCATTTGAAAAAGTTTGTTTTTTAATTTAATGAAGGAATACTAAAATATAATATTGTCCGAAAATTGCACTTTTTTTCGTTCAGGGGTCCTTGACATTATGCTTGATTTCCTTGAGGTCCGCGGCTGAAAAAGGTTAGGAACCAGTACTCTATAAGAGTCTATGTAAAGTCTTCTGCAATTTTAAATTGCAACTTCCCGACTTTTTCAGTAAAATCTCTCAAAAATTTTCATTAAAGCTCTCCCATTTTGAAGCCCTATAAGAGTCTATTTAAAGTCTTCTGCAATTTAAAATTGCAGCAAGTATTTATCAATAACTTATTGTTATTGTAATGTATATTGTGTACTTCATATTAAAGTAATTTAACAATTAGTAATTTTTTTAAAAATTCTGTAATACATTTGTTCGTATGATTTTAGAAGCCTGATGAAGGTCTAATAAAAGACCGAAACATGTCGCAAAATTAATAATTAGTACATGAATCTATATCCTTTCTTGTCCACAATCCTACTAAAAATAAATAAAATTATTTATCAATCACCTTAGATTAATTCACTCTTTTGTTCTGTTAGTCTATACGTCTATTTCGTACTTTGATAATGCATTTCGTCAAATAAATTTGGATCGAAGATTATTTATGAAAAATTATATCAACCCTAAATCATCAGATAGGGTTGTAGGACAAAAAAATTGATCATTTCAGGGAGGAATATTGAAAATTTGACCAGCAGGCTTTATAATTTTTCCTGGCTAAAATTTACTTTTTCCTTTACCTTATTGACACTAGCTTACCAATCCAAGTATTAATCAGTTTCCCAAAAAAATCCAAGTTTTTTAAGTCCAATGAAATTCCCCACTGTTTCGGAAAAATTTTTCAAAAATTTTCATTAAAGCTATCCCATTTTGAAGCTTTATAAGAGTCTATTTAAAGTCCCTTTATTTAGTCTCTATAATTTTTCCCTCACCTTATTGACACTAACCAATCTAAGTATGTATTTCCAAAAATATAAAAAAATCCTCGTTTTTTAAACCCAATGAAATTTCCTAATTTTTCCTAACTGTTTCGGAATCTCTCAGAAAAGCTCTCCCATTTTGAAGCTCTAAAACATGGGTCCGCGGTCCCATTTGAAAAAGTTTGTTTTTTGTTTTTTAATTTAATGAAGGAATACTAAAATATATTATTGTCCGAAAATTGCACCTTTTTTTTCACTCAGAGGTCCTTGGCATTATGCTTGATTTCCTTGGCGGTCCGCGGCTGAAAAAGGTTAGGAACCGCTGCTCTATAAGAGTCTATTTAAAATCTTCTGCAATTTTAAATTGCAGCAAGTATCTATGAAGAAATTTAGATTAATTCCCTCTTTCTAATTAAATCTATAAGTCTATTTCTTACTTCCACTTTGGAAGTACATTTCCTAGACAAATTCAATTTTTTCTAGCATAAAACTTTTTCTAGATCAAATTTAATCGACTTGGATTGCTGATTATGTGTTACAAGGGGAAAATGAAATGCAACATTATATAAACCGGAAACCAGGATCCTAAGAATTGAAATTATCGGAAAGCTCCTAGTGCTATGAGTACTGAGATTTACCCAGCTGCTGGGTCTTAATTAGGTGAAGTAGGGACCTAGGACAATAAGCCTTGAAGTTGAGGCCCAAGTAACCTCATCCTGGAAAATTCAACATAATAAAAAAAGGACTCTAAGAAAACAAAAAATTCAATATCTAGAGAGCTTTGAATTATTCATTTGAATAATAATAGAGAAAATTAATTGAAAGAATTAAGTCACAATTGCCAAGCATTAAAAAGTCAACAAAAGAAGAACTATCATCGATATGGTAACAAGAAAAAAGCCAACTGGATAACTTAAAACCTGACAAGAAAAACATAAGAAAAGCTAGGAATTTCCAAAAGAAGAATAAATCCTTGACTTACGAAAAAAAAAACAAATGAACTACACCAATTTAAAGAACTTTGCCAAGGATAGACGATGCTCGAAACAGTTCAACCACGCGGGAAACTAAATCAGCAAACCTAATTTTCCTTTCAGTCACGATTTTCTTGCAAACTATAAAAAAAAAATTGAGGCTATTCCATGACCAACTAGATCATACATTCAAAAATACGATTTTTTCAGTGAAAACATAAAATTTGGACCACAAAAAACAAATGAAACAACTAATAAATTCAATAGATAATCTAAACTATTTTCTTAAAATCAGAAAAGCACCACTAAAATGGCCTTTACGAGTCATAAGATCCACCGCTATTGTAGCTCTATAGGTTATCCTGGACATCAACTATAAACTTTTTGATCAAAAGGGTCCCCAATGGTGGATCGTACTGACTAAAATGCGACAACAACGAATCATCCTAGTCGTCTGAATCGGTTCAAATTAGATTGATAACTGAGGAGGATTGCTTGGCAATCAAAATACGTATCTAGCCAATATATCAAAAATACATTTGTTTGAACTTTTGTTCAAATTTATGTTTAAAGTTTACTTTATAAGTTATATTACATAAATTAGTAAATTGTTTAAACTACATGAATGAATCTTTCAGAATTGAAGTCTTTTTCAAAACTTTAATAAGACATATAAGACTGACATATAAACTAAAATCAGTAGTTTAAGGGATGCAGTGGGGGGAGGTAGATAAGCAAGGGCGGCATATTAACATTGATAATTTCATTAAAGAATTTTCTTCGAGAAAAACGCGAAAAGTACATTGTTAAATATTTAAAGGTATTTAACTTTTTACCAACTTTCTTGATTAATGACAAAAATAGGGGGCGGCGAATTTCCGGTCGACTCCGGGTGGCGAAATCGTAGGCTACACCACTGTCCAACATAAACCAAAATTTCCATTCCAAATGGACACTAAAATTCTTGAATCCCACAAAACCTATTCCAAATTAATTGGGGAATGCAAAACTAGCGACATCTAACCAAATAATACTCGGTGACTTAAGGAAACTAAGTAGGCAAAGTCAAAATTAAGTTATCCATGAATTCAAAGCCAACTAGTCCAACTTAGACCGAGCTAATTCTAGATGGACCAAGAAAATCGTCAAACACAAGGTTTCCAAAGTTTACAGTAAATAATTTTTTGAAGAAATACATTGAAATAAATATGGCCTTTGCTCTAAGACCTGAACATGAAGAAAATTTCCAATCCATAGCCTACTGAGATTAATTTTCCAGCAATAAAATTTTCAAGATCCTTCTAGAATATCTAGCCATAAGTTTCCTCATCCATATTTTAGTTTTCAATAAACCAATAATTTACATCTAAAGCATTTAATTTCATGAATCATATACCATAAAATCTTTTAAGCCACAAATTAGTTTTAATATATTAAAAATTCAGATAGGAAAAAAAAACACTAATAAATTGATGAATAAGAATTAATTTCATCAGACAAATTATTAATTAAACGAAGCCAAGATTATTCAAAATTTATAGCTTCTACTCCTATATAAAATAATCAAAAAAAAAAATTACTAAATCAATGAATCATTTATTTAAAGGTCACCAAAAAGCATAATGTGAAGTTTAACTTCAAGTACACTTTAAAAATTGGCTAAAAATTTCGCCCAAAAATTGCAAACGACAATTTCCACGAGGTGAGGGGCGTGAAAAAAAAAACTTCAATCTCAAATTATTCTATTTAAAAATAACCACTTTTGCACATTAAGTCTATAAATAAAGCATTCAATAACTTAAAGATTTACTTAAATATTACTTTTTTTGAAGAAAAATATTTCAAGGCGAGCGGTGGCCTTTCGCAAAATTGCCAAAAATCAAATATATATATATATATATATGCGGCTTAATGATGTGTCTATATTTAGTTGCCGAAAATGACATTTTTTTTTTACTTCAATTTTAATCAAACATGAAATAAACCAGATATCTCTGACAATTATCAACTTTTATTTTGCCGAAAAATAATTACGAATAATCATTTACCAAATATCAGATCGATGATATCAACTACAAAGCAAGTTTTAAGTGCTTGAATGAAATGGAAAAATACAATCTTCATAAACTTGGAAATATTTCCAAACTCTACAATGCCATTGAGGAAAATTCAATAGAAAATATTTCCTTTTTATTTCCATACAATTTTCGATACAGAAAATTTGATAAAAAACCAAAAAAACTTTTAAGCAGTAACATAGTATCGCCCCTTAATTTGTTTATTTGAAGAGAAAAAGTAACTAGATAGTCTTAATTTTATTCCCCCAAAACAAATCTAAAACTAATTATTTTTACAGAATAGAAAAGTTCCATAGAGAAGAAGTGGTATCGCCCCTTTTGAAATAAATATTACGTTAAATCGTTCCTGTCATTAGACTCAATTAAATGAGTTAAAGCCGGAGTGGTGTAAGTCACGTTTCCAACAGTTCTAACTTAAGTTTGAAAAAAATATCTAAAAAGCCTAAATCGTTGAAACAAAAGATGATCCAAATCACAACCGTAATAGTTAACCTTTAATATCATCATAGTTTTAGAAAAATCACATACATATTACTCTGGTTTTAGCTGCTTCAATTAAAACTTTTGGGAAAAATAAACCTAATTACTGTTTCACATAGCAGTTATGAAGAGATCCAATACTATTTAATGACTATTGAGAAAGAAAGGTTGCTTGGCAATCGAAATACGTGTCTGGGCAATATGTCAAAAATACATTTGTTTGAGCTTTGGATCAAATTTTTGTTTATAGTTTACTTTTGTAAATTATATTAGATAAATTAGACCACAATATATTTTATATATGGTTCAAACAGTGTTACTAGCCTAAAATTTCAATTAATTACAGCAGTAGTTTCTAACGCGAACAATTTTCCCTCCCCAATGGGTCGTCCAACTTGCAAAGGGATAAGCAGTTGCTTTAGAAATGGAAACAAAACGTAGTCAAAAATTAAAAATCGTTTTGCCGTTTAAATTAAATTGATATAATTTACCATTATGAGGCAAGAAGGTATTGTTTTTTTTTTTTTTTGATAAATGACAATGATTTGTACGAATCATAATAACTTTGGGTACCTTTGAAGTGTATCATACATTTCAATCGTAAAACTAGTGATTTGATAAGGAAATGTCACAAAATAGTGTAAATTATTTTCCCTAGTACTACTCTAAATAGATGATAAAATTCAGATCTCAGCTTTTATTAAATAAGAAGACAATTGAGGTTGTTTAAGATCGGTTTTTTTATTTAATATTTTTTAAGATTCAAATTAGCTACGTTTATATCGTATAAAATATGATTGACATATTTTGTAATTATTTTATTTTTTTATAGAAGCCTGATGAAGTTACAATACGTAACGAAACGTAGCTAATTTGAATATTAAAAAAAAAACCCATCTTAAACAGCCTGAACTGTTTTCTTATTACTCTAATTATTAAGTCTATTTTTCTCCATTTCCATCTACACCAGTGGATTTCAAACATTACCCCCCTTAAGGGGGCGCATGATTTTTAGGAAACACGCACCTCAAGTTACATAATAAGAATTCGTTAAAACTAATAATACCAACATGGTATATGACTTTAATTTATGAAAATAAAATGTCACAAAAATTCTAGGGAAAACATTTTTATGGGGGGGAGTACAAAAGTTTGGAAATTACTGCTCTAGACCAGTTAGAGATGTTTAATTTAAAAATTTAAATAATTAAATAAAATTTCTCTAGATAGATTAATTGCTTGAAACAAGGTGAAATTGAAGTCTATGTCCAAAAAGCCGCATGCGGCTCACGAACCACTACTACCGATCTCTAAACCACTAATATCTATCTATAAATCTTATCCAGCTAAACCATTGTTTCCCAAGATGTGGCAAACATACCCCTAGAGATACGAGAAATATTTGCTAAAGATATGCGTGGCACCACATTTTGGCCGCCCCCGGTACAACAAGTGGTTTCAAAAAAAAAATGTGTCACACAAAAATGACAATTTTTGCATTTATTTTCAAAGATGACAAAAGTTGAAGAAACTCTGGTTAGAACTATAGGCCCTACTTAGGAGCAAAAAATCGCTACTCCCTTACTATTTTAGGTCCCATAAAGGTTCCATATAACCCATATTGGTTAAAATTTTAACAAGAAAAAAAACACAATATAAAACCTATCATAACAATTGTCTAATATTCGTCCTTACTGAGAATGATTGGTTCAAATGTCCCAAAAGAAAATCTTAATACTTTTGGTCAGAAATAAGTGCCCAAGGGATGTAATGAATCTATAGTTACTATGGTTACTATTATTGAAAAAAAATATATATCTGATACTCTCTGGAAGTTGCATCCAATCCTCACATTTGTTCCTATAGTTCCCCTTTATTATCCCCTAGAACAGTGCTTCCCAAACTGGGGAACTCCTTACCGGGAGTCGGAAAATAATTCCATAACAATAACTAATTGTACATAAAGTTCTGTTTGTTATTAAAGCCTAAAAATTTGTTTTCTTCGGATGTTTACTTCTAATAATTATAATAGTTAAGACTTGAAAAAAACGACAAAAATAGCTAATAATCTTCAATGCAATAAATAAAACAAGATCTAACATCAACTTTTTGGCAACCTTTGGTTCCAAAATGGATGGACATTAAAGGTACATCTTACATCTGAAATCCTAATGTAATGATCTATTTTTTGAGTTGAATTTGGTTAAATATATTTTTTTTTTTATTACTGTTGGAATGATAAATCTTAAGATAGGCAAATTTTTTGGATATTAATTCCATATTTCCGTGAGATTTACAATTCAAAGTTTTCGGGCAATCAAAATATGTAATGGAAACATGATTAGAAACAAGTTTATGAACATAAATAGTAATAGTTCTAATTTATGAAATCCCACAATGTTTGAAGACAATGTTGTTTTCTTCGGATGTTTACTTCTAATAATTGTAATAGTTAAGACTTGAAAAAACGACAAAAACAGCAAATAATCTACAATGCAATAAATAAAACAAGATCTAACATCAACTTTTTGGCATTTTTTGTTCCAAAATGGATGGACATTAAATGTGCATCTTACATGTGAAATCCTAATACAATGATCTATTTTTTAGTTGAATTTAGTTAAATATATTTTACTTATTTACTATTGGAATGATAAATCTTAAGATGGGCAAATTTTTTGGATATTAATTCCATATTTCCGCGAGATTTACAATTCAAAGTTTTCGGGCAATCAAAATACGTAATGGAAACATGATTAGGAAGCAAATTTATAACCATAAACAATAGTAGTTCTGATTTGTGAAATAGCACAAAGTTTTGAAGACAATTTTGTTTTCTTCGCATGTTTACTTCTAATAATTGCAATAGTTAAGACTTGAAAAAACGACAAAAATAGCTAATAATTTACAATGCAATAAATAAAACAAGATCTAATATCAATTTTTTGACATTCTTTTGTTTCAAAATGGATGGACATTAAACGTGCATCTTACAAGTAAAATCCCAAAGTAATGATCTATTTTTTGGCTGAATTTGGTTGAATTTGCCTAAATATATTTTTTTGATTACTATTGAAATGATAAATCTTAAGATGGGCAATTTTTTTGGATAATAGATCCATATTTCCGCGAGATTTACAATTCAAAGTTTTCGGGCAATCAAAATATGTAATGGAATCAAAATTAGGAAGCAAATTTATAACCATAAACAATAGTAGTTCTAATTTGTGAAATAGTACAAAGTTTTAAAGACAATTTTGTTTTCTTCGGATGTTTACTTCTAATAATTATAATGGTTAAAACTTGAAAAAATCTAAATTAACATACTTTTGATGCTAATAAATAAAACGAGATCTAACATCAACTTTTTGGCAATCTTTCGTTCCAAAATGGATGGACATTAAAGGTGCATCTTACATGTGAAATCTTAATGTAATGATCTATTTTTTGAGTTGAATTTGGCTAAATACATTTTCTGATTACTGTTGGAATGATAAATCATAGGATGGAAGATTTTTTTGGATCATAGATCCATAGTTTCCGTATTGTTATGATTAGTTATTGGTTTTAATTGGTTGCAACAAGTTCATTGAGTTAAATGTGCGAGGAGTTTGGCGTGAAAAATATGCTGAAATGTTTGACCAACATTTCAGTTACCCACAGAGAACTGAACTTTTGACAATAGAGAAAATCTAAGCTTTGCGTTCTCCTATATGCATACACTGTATAGTTATGGGATATGTATGAATAAATGTGCGTGAATGAGATGCACTTATCGGCGTCACGTTGACGGAAGCGGGCGAGCGAACGAACAACTGACAATAAACATTAAAAAACAAAACCAAAACACAGCATTTATTTTTGAAAATTGGCCAATCGATGTGGACTGAATGAAATTGGCGTTTGTTGCAATTAATTCGGCGACGGGTTGAAGCCAGTTGCATTTTATTTGCAGTTTTGTTGGAGAATTTTATAGTTAAAAAGCCAAGCTGTTAGCGCACCAGAACAGTCGGACATGAAGTCTGACATGCTTTTCATTCACCAACGATCCCCCTCAACACATTCGTCGAGGAAACTCGACCAAACATCAAAACCAACACCGCCACCCAATATATATTTGAAAAAAACCACTCACCCGATTGTTTATTTGCAATTTTATTGAAACAATTTTGAAAAACTTCGTATAAATGCATAGGCTCGTCGTCCGATGTAGCCATTTTGCTCTCACTACTACAATTCCACACTGCGCAGGACAAGTATTTAGGTTACTTTCAGTAAAGCGGTAAATTACTATTATCAGTTTTATATATAAATGTACACTGTACGACAATTGTAAAATTATAATGCACACCACTAAACGATAACAAAAATTAGATAAGTCTCAACGAAAAGTTTACGACTTAATCACTAAATCATTGTTTCGCCATTGTCGTTTAATTAAAAACAAAAACTTGACATCATGCCGTACTCGGACGTCTCCACTGTCATTGCCGCTGTTACATACTTGATACTGATGCTGCTGATACAGAATACACACGAGCTCGCCACCACCACTACATACGCATGCACAAGTTTCGTGTGTACGCACACATTCCACACACTCATATACTCACATAAACACGATCCAACAACGCCGTAGCAAAGATTCAAACCAAATCATTTCCACTATTAAATTACAGTTAATGCTTGATAAACAGCAGAGAGCGACACGTGACGATACACATTTACTAAGACGTAAAGCGATGAAACTTTTTAAAAATACTAAATTAATAATTAAAAGATATTAAATCTTGTGAAATAAAAATTAAAGTAAATAATAAACTTTTGAATATAAAAATCAATTAATTTTATTTAATCATAGAGATCCAATCTTTTTCGTAAATTAAGCCGCGTTTCAACGCAAATATTGCAACAATCATTAGAGATAATAAGAAAAAAAGTTTTTTAGCTTATAATAAATGAAATAGGGATCCAGGAAGCACAATAAGTCTACAACTACAGTGTTGATGCTCTCCAAACTTCGTCCTGGTTGGTCCTGGTGACCCGTATAGAAAAAAGCTCATTATACACTTTATCATTTAGTGTTTAAGTAAAGAGCTTTTTTACAAGTATTAAGTCTTTATTTTCCTTTCCTTTAGCTTTTATAACCATTCGAAGATTGCGTTTTCTTCAATAATCAACGTATTTGTTCTCCAATTGTCGCTACCAGCATAGGTACAGATTGTCTACCTAGGGGCTGGGCGGGGCAATACCCCAGGGCCCTCAAGCTCAAAGGCCCCTCGGATCCTTACCGGATATCTCGATCGAACTGAACTTGTGGAAATTCAGTGGGAAGTTCACCAATTATGTACGGAAATAATGAGCAAATATGGAGTGCTAGAATGCGACCTAACGGAAGTATTTTCCAGCAATGTTATTATTCTTTACAATTCTAAGTAAAGAACTTTTTTACAAGTATTAAGTCTTTATTTTCCTTTCCTTTAGCTTTTATAACCATTCGAAGATTGCATTTTCTTCAATAATCAACGTATTTGTTGTCCAATAGTCGCTGCCAACATAGGTACAGATTGTTTACAGTAGCGTAGCTACCTAGGGGCTAGGCGGGGCCGTGCCCCGGGGCCCTCAAGCTCAGGGGGCCCTCGAATCCTTACCAGAAATCTCGATCGAACTGAACTTTTGGAAATTCAGTTGGAAGTTCACCAATTATGTTCGGAAATAATGAACAAATATGGAGTGCTAGAATGCGACCTAACCGGAAGTATTTTCCAGCAATATTATTATTCTTTACAATTCCTGTCACTTCTGCAGCAGCTGAAAGGTCATTTCGCAAATTAAAATTAACAATATAATCTATTCTAATGAATTACCTTTTGCTTTCGCCACTCTTTCTGTCGAATTTTAGTTCTTTGAAGTCGAATATTTACGAAAGGAAGATTTTATTTCTTAATTTATTCATTGCTAATGAGAGAGCATAATAGGCATCTTCTTTGCATAAACATTGCACAGCCACTTTAAGAGGAAAAATGCATCATATAGTTTTTTAATCTTACCTAATTGCTCATTATTGAGAACAAATTGATATTTTGGATACAATATTGAAGTTTAAGCCTCTTTCCTCGTCATAGGAAAACATTGCATCATTATTAAAAGAAACTTCCATCGGATTCTATTGTCCATAAGATTCTTGTCTTTATCGAATGTTTTTATATTCTACGGTTGCATTTTTGCATCGTTACTAATACGTAATTTTTGGAAAAATTTGATTGGGGTTTATATATATTAGATACTATATTACATTATAATAATATAAATAACTTATGATTTTAAGATTTGGGGAGACCCGGGTCAAAAACCCAATCTGTATAGCGACTAAAAGAGCTGGGAGTCACCGATCTCAGTACTGAACTAGTAGAACACCATCTTATTCGCCGATTCCTGGGATTTGCTTGGTTTCTTGGTTTACAAAAGAAAAAGTTATGTAGTGCCCCGCTTTTTTGGCTCATCTTAAATCGACAGAATAAGAATCTATAAAAATGACCTCAATAGTAGATGGAAAACTATAAAGTAATTTTCCTGTTCCAGATTTTCAGTAATAGAGTAGCACACATTCGCTAAAAACTGAACATTTAAATTTACCTATTTAAAAATAAGTTCGCATAAAAAGTGTTTTCAAAAAAAAATTTCTTCCCTTGCGATATAGCTTTTATTTAATTAAATAATGGAAGAACATTGCAAGACTTTAAATCTTATTTTGAGGCAATTCACAAAAAAGTTTTAGTATTGAATTTATTTCTAAGACCTTTGCATTACTAAACTAGCTAAAATTTTAAAAATGTACTGTCCAAATGTGATTTTCACAGTCCCAACATATTCTTTTATGTACAGAGGATGAATTTTTAACATAGATACAATAAAATGGACAAATTTAGATTTATGCTGTACTCCCACTCATTGATTCAATCCTATCTCTATTTTACTTAAACGTTTTATATCTTTTTCTTCAATCAAAACTAAAACAATTTAAAGAATTAAAGTTAATATAAGAGATAAGCATAAAATTTTGGTTGATGTATGTTGGATTGCCTAATTGCAGTTGGTAAATTTAATTTCGAAAGAATGATTCCCATAATAATTTATAGCCTTAGCTTTGGGGTACAAAATAAATTTTACAACCTGAATCTAAATCCAATAAATAATTTAGGGATAAGTACAAGTTCAAGGTTTCTTTTTTCAACAAAAATAGTACAAATATCCATCATAATTAATATGGATTAAAGCTCACAATTGTTAAGTACCTACAACCATTAAATTTACAATCCTGTTAAAAACCATTTTTTTCTATCCTTAAATAAAAGCATGACATTAATGTTTTTTGCGTTTAACTTTTATCTGCAATTGATCAATAGCATTATATTGTCATGCAACGCTTTTATTTTTTTTTTTACATTAAAAATACATTTAAAAATCATATGATTAAAAAGTAATTTAATAAAATAATACTAACTATACAGTGGGAATCACCTTCTTGCTGAGATTATTGAGTAATTAAATAAAAGTTGTTTCAGTTTATGTTAAATATTGAAAAAGCTTTGTCAAAAAAATTATAATATTTCATTATACATCCAATTAAAGTTTTCGTAATGATTAAGAAAAATAATCATTGATTTGTTGGTTTGAATTCAAATAGTATTTCGATAGATTGAAAACGTGATTTTAATTTTTACAAAATTAAGAATAAATATTAAATAAATTAAGGGATAACGCAAGTGTTGTATGAAGAGTGAAGCTTTAAATGATACAATTTAAGTGCAAGAAATGTCAGCATTTCAAATAAATGAATTTTAAACTACCGATTAAAAGCCAATGGATGGAATTTTGAGATGATAATTAGAGAAAATTCATAAAACTATATTAATCGACAAAGTTTGAATTTGGCTCTTTGGAAATGCTCAATTTTTCAATTATTAAAATATCCAGAGAATTATATTTTCGCAGTTTTTCATTAGAAAAAGTAAGTGAACGATATGATTTACTTTGTAATTGATATTTGATGTCTTTTATTTGGTAATCAGGAAAGAAACTATTGGCAAATGAATCATTCCATATCGAAAAAGCTTCATAACTTGAAAGTTTTTCCCTAAAATTTCAAAAATATCGGCCAGAAAACAATCACAGAAGCATTTACAAATTGCAGTCCTTTATTTAATGTTTCTAGTAATTTTTCCTTGATTTCCATATGCAACTATAAAAAAATGTGCTTAGTATTAAAATCGGAAGTGATTTAGTAAACATGGACATTAAGGTGATTTTTTTTTTAATTTTTTTTTTTGGTCCCATCGTGAAATTTTTTTGGAAATACCAAAAAAAAAATTCCTTGAAAGTTTGAATCTTGATATTAATTTTAAGTCCTCGACCAAGACGTGTAAAGATTTCCCATTGAAAATACACGGAAACTTTGATTTTTTTATTTTTAAATTTCTATATCTCAGCGGCATTTCATGGGATCGCTTTTACCGAAGATGGTTTTTTCTCAGAATTAAACGCTCTACAAAAGTGCCCATTGCGACAAAGTTGTAACTCACACCGGTGTAGTAGTACGGGCCACTGAACCTGATTTTTCCATAAAATTCGCGTTTTTTTTTGCATTTATCTCGTAAATAACGAGAGCTACGGAAAAATTATAAATGAAAAACTTGTAGAGAATTTGATTTCCTACAAAAAAGTTCTTGTTGACTAAATCGCTAAGATCAATATTAAACGAGATATTAAGTCTTGAATTGATTTTTCTGTGAAATTTTTGCCAATCATTGATTTAAACTTATAAATTGATATAAAAAAAATATATTGATATAAACTTAATATCTCGTTTAATATTGATCTTAGCGATTTGGTCAACAAGAACTTTTTTGTAGGAAATCAAATTCTCTACAAGTTTTTCATTTATAATTTTTCCGTAGCTCTCGTTATTTACGAGATAAATGCAAAAAAAAACGCGAATTTTATGGAAAAATCAGGTTCAGTGGCCCGTACTACTACACCGGTGTGAGTTACAACTTTGTCGCAATGGGCACTTTTGTAGAGCGTTTAATTCTGAGAAAAAACCATCTTCGGTAAAAGCGATCCCATGAAATGCCGCTGAGATATAGAAATTTAAAAATAAAAAATTATAGTTTCCGTGTATTTTCAATGGGAAATCTTTACACGTCTTGGTCGAGGACTTAAAATTAATATTAAGGGCTCAAACTTTCAGGGATTTTTTTTTTTGGTATTTCCAACAAAATTTCACAATGGGACCAAAAAAAAAATCACCCTAATGGACATGACCGGTTTTTAATCCGGCATCGATTGGTGAACTTAATAAATTTTGTAGTTATTCAAAAGTTTCAACCATTCCGGAAACCCAAAGTATCCAAATTTGTTTGGATTTCATGTTTCTAGACGAAGAAAAACTTTATTTAGTAGGTACATAATAAATACAAAAACCGCATTTCCAAAATTTGAAAAGAAAACCGGTTTTGCAATTAGACTATTAAGATTTGTTGTTCAAGCACAAAAATTATATTTTTCCAAAGCTCTCATTTATGTAGAGCAGAGGAGAACTGATATACTTGAAAACTAAATGATGGTTTTCTAAAGATACTTAAAAGATTTTGCCATCTTTGGGTAAAAATTAATTTGACAATTTCATATGGAATGACTCAAAAGCATTTTAATTATTTTAATACTATTTTTTACCATCGAAGTAAATAAATTTGATTAATTTAAAAATAATTGTCATATAAGTTTGACCAAACTCCAAAAAATTAATGAAACTACCTAAAAAATAAAATAATTTTAAAAATTTACATTTCAATTACAATAATTTGCAATTTCTCTAATTACCCAATTTTTTATCAACGCACAAAAGCATTGCATGTATCCCCAACTCCAATTTCCTTTGATTTCCCTTTATTTTACAATAATGAAATACATCTAAATCATTAGAATCGATTAACGTGGATAATTCAAGGGCAAACTAATTGAATTACTTATTTATAATGTTTTTTCCTCTTTTCCGCCCATGGTCCAATACAATATTTATATGTTTTTCTCTGCATATTCAATTATGTGGCATAAAATTTTCGTTATGACCTAGCCAAATCACATGAATCACTCGACGCCAAACCAATCGAGTCGAGGAGCTTTGAGGAAAATGATCGCAGTTCTACCGTGAAAACGACAGGAAAAATGGTGGACACTAACGTTACCAGCTCGAATAACAGTTTTCTGGACGAGGCGTCGCGGCAAATTAACGATAATACCAACAATGATATACCATGGATCTATGATTTATCGCGAGGAGACGCCAATTGGATTATGACATCCTCGTTTATCATTTTCACAATGCAAACGGGCTTCGGATTGCTGGAGTCGGGGGTGGTTTCTGTGAAAAATGAAGTCAATATCATGATGAAAAATGTTGTCGATATCGTACTCGGTGGTCTCACTTATTGGGCATTTGGATTTGCTTTATCTTTCGGCCGAAGCGTATATACAAATCCGTTCATCTCCTTCGGCGATTTCTTCTTGAGTCCTCAAGAAAATGATCCATTGATGGGAAGTATTTTTGCTGCATTCTTATTTCAGTTGTCTTTTGCAACGACTGCAACGACAATTGTAAGCGGAGCCATGGCTGAAAGGTAAAAACCAACAATTAATTTATCAACTTCAGAAATTAGTAATTGAAATTTTGATTTTAGATGCAACTTTAAGGCATATTGCTTGTTCAGTTTGCTCAACACCATCGTTTATTGTATACCAGCGAAATGGGTTTGGGACGACAATGGGTTCCTGAAGACTTTAGGCGCAGTAGACATTGCTGGTTCAGGACCTGTTCATTTAGTTGGTAACTATCAGTGTTTAGATTTGAAAAAATATGATCTTTGGGTTAACTAATAAAATATTATCTTTAATCATACCATTTAGGGTCACTAAAAAGGTTTAAAAAACGTTCTTGTCCATTAGGCAAAGTATCTGAGTCCTCTAACTAGCCAATTATCACAATTTTGTTGCAGAAATTTAATTCATATGAAAGTACTGAGATTAAAATTGTAGAAACAACATTACCTTCTTCAGGTGCTTGTAACGAATACTTGTTAACTTGTTAACGAATAACAAAATTTCAAAGATCTCCTCCAGAGAAAATAGATGGACCTGTTATCAAATTTTCAATTCCAGATCTAAATCTGTAATCCCATTTTACTAAACCAAATAAATGATAAGCTTTTGGTTAACTTACTTTAATTAATTCTCGGTAATTATTAGGAGGAAGTTCAGCTTTGGCGTCCGCTTTAATGCTAGGCCCTCGATTGGGTCGATACACCAACGGCCTCGATCCTCTTCCTCTAGGATCTCCAGTGAATGCCGTCCTTGGACTATTTGTGTTATGGTGGGGTTGGTTGGCCTTCAATTCTGGAAGCACTTATGGAGTAGGTTTCTGATGATTTGCTAATTAAAAGTTTTGATTTTATTAGTTTGGATTTTAACAGCTCAGTGGTTCTCGGTGGCATTATGCAGCGCGAGCTGCAGTTATGACTATGTTGGCATCGTTTGGTGGAGGAGTTTGGGGATTGGGCCAAACTTTGGTTACTTCGAATGGAGAATTTGTGGATATTGTGATTTTGATTAATGCAATTTTGGGGGCACTTGTTAGTGTTACGGCTGGATGTTTTTTGTATGGAGCTTTTGAGGCGATTGCCATCGGGATTATTGGAGGCGCTTTGGCTTGCTTGACCATGCCATTGTTGGACCGAGTTTGTAGTTTGTATCAGAGAAAAGATCTATTTCTAAATGGTTTTTATTTTAGTTTGGGGTTGATGATCCAGTTGGAGCCACATCCGTGCATGGGATTTGTGGAATTTGGGGTAAATTATCCAATTACATGTTTCCAATAGATTTTTGATTTTAAATTTGATTTCAGGAACGCTTTCTGTTGGTCTATTTGCAGGAAATCCTGTTCCTTTGGACACAACAAACGGCCGAAGTGGAGTTTTCAGAGGTTTTTTTAATTTTCTTCAAATAAAAATTAGGAATTTAGAGTAGATCTTTGATTATTTTAGGCGGAGGCTGGTACTTATTTGGAATTCAAGCGTTAACGTGCTTATGTTTGGCGACTTGGAGTTTTGTTGTTACGGTTATTTTACTCTGGGTGGTCAATAAAATTATTCCAATTCGTATGGAACCCAGATTGGAACTAATCGGTGCTGATCTTTCCGAACACAAAATTCGTCACAATCAGGTCTTTAAAACCAAAGAAGTTTTCATCCAGAAATACTAAATATTCCCATTTTCCAGGCCGGAGTATCTCGAGCTCTTTCTGCATTGCGTCCAGTTCTGAGCAACCACGAACTCCATCAAGTTACCGGAATCGGACACAATCCTGGTCACGATGCCCATCTTCGAGAGTTTTACTCCTTTGCCAACAATCCTCAGTCGTATAAGTTGAAACACCTGATGCAATCGCAAACAAATTTGTCTATTATCAACGAAAATGACGATCGTAGCAATTTTGTAAACGGTAAAAATGGTGGAATTTCAACGTTTGGACCTACGAATTTCGGGGAAACTGCAAATAAACCTCCAGACGCTCCAGCAAGAGCTCCCATTAATATCTTTAAAAACGCAGCTAACATCATTACCGGCATGGGAAAACCGAACCAAAATAAAAATGAAAGAGAAAATAACGATGCCAATACGAATGGAAATAGAAATGGAACTTACACACCAAAATTTGCATGGACTGATTAATTTTTGGTCAAAAAATTTGTTAAAATACAAATAAAATACAACTGGTTTTCCAGAGTATAGTTTTTGATATTTGATTACAAGAAAATTTCGGTGATTTATATTGAAAATTTGTTTTCTTCCATCTCACAAATACAGCAGGAAAATCTACCCCAAAATCTGTTGAAGAACAAATTACAGCCCAACGAATAATCTTCAAGTTTTAAGTAAAATAAATTTGTAATAATAAATTAGTACAAAAGTTAATGTAGACAACTGTTGAACTTAAAGAATAAAGAATTAACAACAAAAAATTAAATTAAGTAAAGATAAAAGTTTTAAAATTAGTCATTGTATAGTGGCAAAAATCACTCAAAATCAGGTGGAGGTGGAGGTGGTGCAAATTTGTTTCGATTTTTTCGAGGCACATTATCCAATAATCCACTTTCCATATTGTCTTCAATATTCTCCTCTTGACTCCGACACCGTCGAAATCTTCGTCGTCGTTTAACTTTCCGTTCATCCGGAATTCGATATGTGGGTGACGCTTTACAGCACATACAATAGAGAATTATCAGTATAACGATCGTAATGAAAACCACAAAAATCCACGTGTAAGTCTTGTATTGAATTAAGTTTGTATACTAAAAATTTAAGTTGATAAAAAACTTATAGAAAAAATAGAAATTTATTTTACAATACCATCAAAACACAGTTTTTATCCTCGAAAGCACTTGTGCATTTGTTACACGACGAAGCTCCTCGAAGCTTTTGAAAAGTATTAGCCGGACATTTTTTACAGGCGAATGAAGCTCCGTCACTATAATGTCCTTTTTTGCATGGAACTACAAAAGAAATAATTGCCAAGATTCATTGATTTTTTGGTTTTATTTTTCTACAACTACCACACAGTAAATAGCCTCTATTGATTTCAAAACCAGCAGGACACACTGTTGTCAGTTTCATAAGACCATTGCTCGCCATTATTGGGGTAACTTCGGGTACCAATTGCTGTTGTCGATATGGAAAATTGAACAATACTAAAAATATTTCAATCATAATTAAGTTTAGAAGAAGTACAATACATGTGTATTAGGGTGATTTTTTTTTTGACTTTTTTTGGTCCCATCGTGAAATTTTGTTGGAAATACCAAAAAAAAAAATTCTTTGAAAGTTTGAGCCCTTAATATTAATTTTAAGTCCTCGACCAAGCCGTGTAAAGATTTCCCATTGAAAATACACGGAAACTCTGATTTTTTATTTTTAAATTTCTATATCTCAGCGGAATTTCATGGGATCGCTTTTACCGAAGATGGTTTTTTCTCAGAATTAAACGCTCTACAAAAGTGCCCATTGCGCCAAAGTTGTAACTCACACCGGTGAGGTAGTACGAGCCACTGAACCTCATTTTTCCATAAAATTCGCGTTTTTTTTGCATTTATCTCGTAAATAACAAGAGCTACGGAAAATTATAAATGAAAAACTTGTAGAGAATTTGATTTCCTACAAAAAAGTTCTTGTAGACCAAATCGCGAAGATCAATATTAAACGAGATATTAAGTCTTGAATTAATTTTTCAGTGAAATTTTTGCCAATCATTGATTTAAACTTATAAATTGATATAAAAAAAATATATTGATATAAACTTAATATCTCGTTTAATATTGATCTTAGCGATTTGGTCTACAGGAACTTTTTTGTAGGAAATCAAATTCTCTACAAGTTTTTCATTTATAATTTTTCCGTAGCTCTCGTTATTTACGAGATAAATGCAAAAAAAACGCGAATTTTATGGAAAAATCAGGTTCAGTGGCCCGTACTACCTCACCGGTGTGAGTTACAACTTTGTCGCAATGGGCACTTTTGTAGAGCGTTTAATTCTGAGAAAAAACCATCTTTGGTAAAAGCGATCCCATGAAATTTCCCTGAGATATAGAAATTTAAAAGTAAAAAATCAGAGTTTCCGTGTATTTTCAATGGGAAATCTTTACACGTCTTGGTCGAGGACTTAAAATTAATATTAAGGGCTCAAACTTTCAGAGAATTTTTTTTTTTGGTATTTCCAACAAAATTTCACGGTGGGACCAAAAAAAAAAAGTCAAAAAAAATCACCTTAATGTATATGGATTTGATTGCAATTGATTTTTGGTTTAATTGGAATACAATTTAAATAACTGTTTAGGTTTTCGTAGCAAAATCAATTGCCTTCATAATCCTTGCGATTTGTATTTCTTTGTTATAGATTTAATACCAGGAGTAAACAAAATTTTTGGTAGGTTTTCAGTTAAAATTGCCATTAATTTCATGTAAATCTTCACTTGACAATTTAAGTTACAAATTGGAACGTTCATATTGGTCAAAATTGTCTTCGGACTATTCATTTCCGCAATTATATTTAAGGACATGTGTATGGTCATATCCTGAAACAATAAAATAGACAATTAGATTGCAAACTATAGCCCAATAGAAAAAAGCTCCTGGAAATCTAGAGCTTTAATCTTTAATGGTTCCTCTTTATATTCACCAATGGTAGGGGCCACCTTGGAATATAGGCTCTTACGTTGGCGAGAGGTTCGAAAATTATCGGGCTTTCAATGAAAATCAAAGTATTTTGCCGTAGCCTAGGGTAAATAGCTACCAATTTTATTCGAATTCTTCGACTTTACACTACAAGAACGTGAAGAAGGATAGCATTTTAAATGGATTAACCCACTGGTAAGTTATAACGATTTAGACCAAAGTTAAAGCTAAGGGGCCATCCATAAATTACGTCATACGAATTTTAGAACTATGATATCCCTCCCCCCGTCCTTGTCACAGGTTGTCACATTTTTAGAACCCCCTCCCCCTGATGTGACGTCACACATTTTTCAAAGTTATGCATGCATTTAAAAATAATCAAAAAAAAAAAGTTGTTTTAATTTTTTTCTTATTTTTCTTAAACAATCTTCAATAGAATCAACATAAAGCCAAATGTTTCTGATAACAGAAAGAAAAAACGACTATTTCGGAAACAAAAAACGACTAATTAAGCTCGAAATTTTTTTAAATTTTTTATTCACATATAAATTTTGTCTTTAAGTATTTTAAATTTTAACATGTGACGTCACAAAGTTTTGAACCTCCTGCCCCTTGTCACTCTATGTCACATTACGGTGATAGCCTCCCCCCATTAACGTGTGACGTAATTTATGGATGGCCCCTAAAGCTAAACATTTATTTCGAAGCCGAAATTTAGACTAATTTAATCCAGTTCTTCACCCCTGCTAAACACATATACTGGCCAACATAAAGAGGAGTCATCCAACGTGTAACCCAAACCATTTTCCAAAAATCAAAACCATACCTTACGAAATACACACTGAGCTTTATCAACAAGAATATTACAAGCTCGAATCTTTGATCCACACAAAAGAGGTGTCAGCTTTTGGGCCAAATACAAATTAATAATTTCCAAATCACTAGCATCACATTGCCGACTCATATTGTATACAATGGGGGTGAAAAGACTGTACGTTGGCCAATTAATCACCGAAATTTGGTGCTTGAATACTTTCACAGGAAGTGGTCCACCTTGTTGTTCCAAATCTTTCACCAGACACGAATAATTTCCTTCGATTTGGGGCGTAACACTTTCCAACAACAGTGTTCCATCGGTTTCTTGAATTTTCCCAACTAAAATTAAGAAATTTTAGAAATATTAGAATATTTTTAGCAGGACATATTGGAAGTAAGGTAGGTAGGGCGTCCCTCCAAAAGGTCCTACATAATTTTGTTTTACAAAATTATATGCAAGTATAAGAAGAAAAATAACGAATTTTAACCAATACAGAAGTTTCATTTTAGATCGATTTAGTTTCTAGCGTAGTTGTACTCTTTTTAGAGTTACCAATCCTAAATTTCAGAAAGTCTGGAGATCTTATGCCTTAGTCCGGAGAGATGCATTTAATAAAAAGAAGAAGACATATTTACAAGAAAAAGTGTTCAAAATAAAAACAAAAAATCCTTTTTTTTTTTGTATAAACTCGAGTCTGGAGAAAGCTTAATTTTTAAGGAGTCTCCGGACTAAAACTGGAGAGTTGGTAACCCTAGCTCTTTTTTTAGCACTTCTTGCCACTGTTGAGATTCCTCAGATCAGGACAACTCCATAACTATTACTACTTAAGTACTTAGGTAACAATACTAGGTAGTATTTAGTTATATGAATTGCTCTGACCTGAAGAATCTTACCAGGGACAAGAAGTCCTAAAAAAAGAGTACAACTACGTAGGAAAATAAATCGACCAAAAATGCAACTTCTGCATTAGTTATGGAATTGCCATCAAAGTTTGAAAATATGGAAATAATAGAATAAGACTTTTCAATCTTCTTCTAAGCTCTACAGATAATTTTGGACGAATATACAAAACTTTACAGCACATAACATTAAGCGTTTATAATTGCATTGGGTATTTGAATTTCAAAAAATTTAATGTTACGATTTCTGTTGTTAAATATAGCAGTTACATTATTATTTTAAAATTTTAAATTTCCATTATTAACTATTAATGTTTCTTTATTAATTTTGTTTTTCTTCATTCATTATTAGGAAATTTTTGGACAGCGATTCATATTATTATAGTTCAAAAATATTAGAAAGCTTTACCAAACTACCAATATTGATTTCCTTCCCCAAACTTACAATTGATGGAAATAATAGAATAAAACTTTTCAATCTTATTCCAAGCTCTACAGATATTTTCACAGATAATTCTGGACGAATATTTTCACATTTTCACCAGGGATACAAAACTTTACAGTACATAATATTAAGCGTTTATAATAGCATTGAGTATTTGAATTTCAAAAATTTCATTGTAACGATTTCTGTTGTTAAATATAGCAGTTACATTATTATTTGAAAACTTTAAATTTCCATTATTAACTATTATTATTTATTAATTTTGTTTTTCTTCCTTAATTATCAGGAAATTTGGACAACGTTTCATATTATTATAATTCAAAAATATTAAAAAGCTTTACCAAAATACCAATATTGATTTCCTTCTCTAAACTTACAATTGATAGCTTCGCCTTCTTTATTTTCCCACGCAAACGAATACTCTTGATTGTTAAACGTTTCCATTTCTTTCGAACTACACGGAACTTCGATCGTTGTTCCCGGCAACGCGTACGTATGAGAGCCTAAAAGTACAATCATCTACTAAAAACCTCAATCAATATTTTCCAAATGTAACAAACCCGAATTTTCCAGATTATAATTGTGCGTTAAAACCGTTTGTATTTGCAGATCCTTTTCGACTTCCCGCTTCGCAATTGAACGAAGAAATCGCGATCGTTTCGTAACGGTTGGAATCGCTTGATTATCCAGAACAATCCCTTTCTCCAGATTGGTAAACTTATGACACAAATACGAATCCAACATTTTCGACAGGGAACTTACATTGTGGGTGTCGGAATTTTCTAGGATTTCTCGAATATCATACAAAACCACGTCCATCGAGCAAATACAGGCATTTAATTTGCTCGAATTGTTCATACTGCAAACGTCCACTTCTGTAGTTGGTGTTGGCGTTTCAGTTGGTGCTTCTGTTGGTGTTTCTGACGATGGTATATCATCGGTAGAATTGGTAATTATTGTCGAAGTGATACTCGAGGTTGTTGAGATTGAGGGAGCCTCAACCAAAGCCTGCATCTTCAAAGTTAAATTACTATCTTTTTCTGGTGACAAGATTTTCGATTTTAGTTTGGAAAAGAAATTTTTCATCTTGTCATCGGTGGATGATGGTTCAATCGATGTGGATTGTTCAGGAAGCGCAGCTACCGTTTCCGGAAACTCGGTTATCGGATTAAAACTTTCCACCGTAAGATTGTTCCGGTTTGCATCGTAAGTGACTTCACTTTGTCCATCATCATCGTTGATGTAATCTGCTTGTAGCCTAACGGTGGTTGTATTCAACTTTTCGGTAACAGAATTGAAAGTATTTGGAATAAGATCCTTGTTAGCAAAGAAAGTGGTATTTGTCTTGTTGGGTGCATTTGTGACAGATGTGTTGGTAGTATAAACCGGAAGTTCGACAAATATTGGTTGGTAAGTAGCGGCTGCCGTTACGGCTTCGGAAACATTTTTGAAATTCCCTTTATGTTTATGAGCAGTTTTCACCGATGGTGTAGAGCTATTTGACGTGGAAGTCGAAGTTTCAGTGTCTTCACCTTCATCATCATCGTAAAAAAATGTCGAAGAACCTACTGTTGTTGGTGAACCTACTGTTGTTGGTAAACCTACTGTTGTTGGTGAACCTACTGTTGATTCAATGGAAACAGAACTACTACTTAAAGGAACAAAAGTAGAAGTAATATTAGTAGTACTACTAATAACAGTAGTAGTTGCCGAAGCCGAATCATTTGACATTAAAGTACTATGAAATAATTCAGTAGTAGAGGAAACATTTCCATCAAGTGTTAGTGAAGACGAAGACCAAAAATTTGTATTATTTCCAAAAATCAAATTATTCATTGGTGAATTTTCCAGATACTCAACCGAAAGTCCATCAGCCGAAATGGATAAATTGAAACTTCGAAGTTTATGTGTGTCATTTCCATAATGGGTATGCAAATGTAAAAATTCGTGTTCTGGAATTTCGGATCTATTTACACTTACCGAAACGTTTGATTGCGAATTGCTTTTAATGAGTCTTGAGAAATTTTCGGATTTGATCGATAAAGGAGTTTCCGGCGGTGCTTTGATTTTCGCTTGATCTAAAAAGGATTTATATTATTTTTTTGTAGGACCAAAACATTTGTATTATTCAACTACCTGATTGCTGTAACGATTGCCGAGTGCTTCCGAACCTTGTAGTTGGTACCGTTAAAGTATTTACTGGAAAATGTTGAGGATTACTGGACGATTGCTTGTTGGTATCCAAACCTGTTTCTTTAAAGTTTGTTGTTTTTATAGGAACCGGCATTTGCGTGGAGATACAAGAATTTGATTTCGTCAAATTTTCTTGGGTAAGTATCGGAGTGGTAATTATCATAGCAGGTGTAGAAAGTTCTTGAAGATTGTTGGTAGAGTTTTCATGAATAACTTCTTGTCGTAAGGTTGTAGTACGTACAGGAGCTATTGAATTAACTAAATTTTCTGTTATAGAAGTTACTTCTGATGCATTTTCATAAGGTTCAGAAAAATTTTGATTATTCTTTAGATGCTCCATTTTAATTTGAATTTCCAAGTCTTCAAGAAAATTTCTTGTTGTAACAACGGTTTTGGGTGTTGAGATTATTGGAGTTGTCGTAACTTTGGTAGGAGTCGACACAGGAGTCGAAAACTCTGGTTGGTCAATTGGTGGTCCAAGAGAATGAACACTATTACCTACAACTTCCAGATTTTTTTCAAAAGCTGTGGTAAGTGAAGGAGCCATCTGATCTAACGATGATAAAGTACTTAAATTCCTCAAATTTTCTGTTACAGGAGAAATAAATCTATCAGGTGATGCAGTAAGTCTTTCATTATTCATAAACTTCTCCGTTCTATTTTGATTTGTAAAGTCATCAAAAAATCTTTCAGAACTTATTGAGCTTATTGGAGTTGTTGTAACTTTGGTAGGAGTGGAAATCGAAAACTCTGGTTGGTCAATTGATGGTCCAAAAGAATGAACACTAAAATCTACAACTTCCGGATTTTTTTCAAAAGCTGTGGTACGTGAAGGAGCCATCTGATCTAACGATGATAAAGTACTTAAATTCATCAAATTTTCTGTTACAGAAGAAATAAAGCTATCAGGTGATGCAGTATGTCCTTCACTATTCATAAACTTCTCCGTTTTATTTTGAACTGTAAAGTCATCAAGAAATCTTTCAGAACTTATTGAGATTATTGGAGTTGTAACTTTGGTAGGAGTCGACATTGAGAACTCCGGTTGATCAATTGATGGTCCAAGAGAATGAACACTAAAATCTACAACTTCCGGATTTTTTTCAAAAGCTGTGGTACGTGAAGGAGCCATCCGATCTAACGATGATAAAGTACTTAAATTCCTCAAATTTTCTGTCACAGGAGAAATAAATCTATCAGGTGATGCAGTATGTCTTTCATTATTCATAAACTTTTCCGTTCTATTTGGAATTGTAAAATCATCAAGAAATCCTTCAGAACTTATCGTCGATAACGAAAATGTTAAATTGCTTGGTTCATTTTTAACGGACAAGGAATGATTTAAAGTCATCCCACGTTTATCCACCGCAGGTGGATAACTTTTTTTTGTCAAAATAATTGGCGAAATTTCCGTGGTGAAGGTATCACAATCGGTCGGTGAAATTGTTGGAGAAGGAAACATAATTTCCGTGCGAAAATCTTCGGCCAAAAAATTCTGAACTATTGTCGGAACAGTTGGCGTAAGTATGGAACTTGTAATATTTGGTAAATCTTCCGGAAATATATTGCGTTGCGTTGTGGTACATCTCGGGACCTGTTTTGGCTTTGAAAGAACCGTTTTCATAAAAGTTGGAACAAAACCGTGCGTCGGAACCAAAGCTGGAGATGATTTACTTTTCAAATAATCTAAATCGTTTTTTGAACGCATTTCAGTGGTTCGGAATTCTTGCGGAATTTTTAACGTTGTAGAATGTGGACTGATTTTCGGAGTGTTTCTGGATATTTTTTTGAAAAATGATGTAAAAGCTTCAAGTTTACTTGAAGCTTCCGATGGTTTCCGTTTTGATTTAGTAGTCAACAATTTCGACTTTCCATCAGTAGTTCTAAGTAATTTTGCATTTACATCTAACGGTGTTTTGGTGGGTATAAAATTTATTTTGCTTGAATGATTTTTTTTATTTCCTTGACAACTTTCAGTTGGGTTGAATTGATTTGTACTTACTTGGAAAGTTTTAGGTTTCACGGAAATTTCCGAAGAGTTCCCAGAAACATCATTTAAATGAAACAAATTGTCATTTGGAAGTTTCGTCAATATCGTTGGGGTATTAACTGTTAAATTTTCCAATTCTTTGGCTGAATTGTCCTGAAAATCTGTTCGATCCGGCCATATGTTAAAAGGATCCACTGTATATGATGGAATTATTGAAGTCATTTCTGCTAAAAATGGATCATCTGGATAGCCTGGAGTCACAGACGAAGTTATAAAATAAGTGGTTTCAACAATTGGAACTTGGAATCGGGGATCTTCGGTCGTCGCTTCACTGAGTATCGAAGGAAAAAACGGATTAACAATTACTGGATCGGTTGACAAAACATAATCACTAGAACTGACCAAATTCTGGTTCGGCTCGCGAGCAACACGAGGAATTTCGGTGGTCAAAACTTGAGCATCGTCCGGAAGAACTGCCAACAATTTACTGTACAACTCACTCTTGATTTCGGCTTGTTTCTGTTTCTTCTTCATATGTTTGCTTAGTCGATTCAATTTCAAACTTGGATCTTCCAATTCTTTGACGATAGAATCCACTTTGCGGTCAATATCATCCTCCACTTTCGGTGGCTCATTGTACGGATAATCAAGCGGCTGCGCCGCAGAACTTTTAAAGTTGTCGATTAAGCGATTGAAGAAGAAAACATTTTTCATGGGTTTCTTAAACAGTGACTTCTTTTTTCGTGGCACCACCGCATTTTTCACTGGAAATTTTGTCGACGTTAATCTAAAAAATCATTGTCTTCACCGTCGCGTTTATTTTTTCTTTTACCTCTTCGATAGTTTGCAGAGTTCATGGGCATGTCGTTAAATTCGTAGTCGTAATCTGGACTTGTTTCTGATAAACTTTCAAAGTCATACAGCATTGTTTCCAGATAATCCAGTTCGTTTAATTGTGCCAAAAGTTTACTTTTTTTACTTTTAGAATTCGTCCGCATGTGAAACGGACGATTTGATTTCTTTTTCAAAAATAACATCGATTTTTTCGGCGTATCGGTTGTTGTAGTTTCCTGTTCTGGCCACATAAATTTCGTGCAATCTGAACTGGTTTGTGATTCGTAGCTTGATGGCGTTGGTTCCATGAAAGATTCAAACTGGTTTTTATTTTTATTGAAAAAATCCGAATTTGAGTTGGGAAGACCAGCACTTCGTGCAGGAACTTGCACCGGAACTACTGAAAAAATGACCAGTTTTTCATCCGATTTCTTTCCAACATTGGAAATGGAATCCTCAAGATTCGGATGTAAAGATGATGAGTTTCCTGGAGCTGCTCCTTTGACAATTTCGTAAACTTTTGCTTTCACATTTTCCATGGTTTTTATCAGGGAATTTGTTTCGGTATCATTTTGACAAGGAGTTGATTCACACAATTTACTGTACATCACATTCATGAACCTCATAAAATCTTTTTCGGTTTCAGTGCAATTAATGGCGGTAGTGCAGTTGTCCGAATCGGATAGAACTCCTTCACAATGAATTCGTGGCCGTCCTTCATTACAAAATCGTGTTTTGGCATCTTCACCAATCGAAGAAGTTTCACACCAATCTTCCACATTAGACAGAAAGTCAACAAATTTCTGATTGAATTCCAGCGATTTTTTGGATTTATTTTTCCGTTGAACTTTCCGCTGTTTTGATTGTACAAATCTTTTGATGGCCTCCATATTTTCCCACGTTGTGTCAGTACTTTGGGAAATATTTTCGGCTTTAATGGCCGGCTGTCGCTGGAATCTTTCGCTTATTTTTGGGGATTTTATTTGAATCAAAACTGGAACTCTTTTACTAATGCCTTTCGGTGATTGGCCAGGTGAAGATTCTTTTGGAGTTTTGCTAAGTGATTTAAGAATGCGCAAGGTTGTACTTAAAGACGATGGCTCAATTTGTAAGGAGGAATTATGGGAATTGGTCTGAAGATCTCTTTTCACGTCTTGTTTACGATCTATGATCTTGTTTTGGATGTTGACCAAAGGATTTTCAAAGATTGATGATCGTCTACGACGAATACTTTGACCTCTTAAAAATTTATTTTTTTTGAAGAGATTTCTTCGGTTTCGATCATTCAACGGGTAGTATTTAAGTTTATCAATATTGGGGTTGAATTCAAAGCTTTTGTAGAACAAAATTTTTTGCTTTAATTTGTCACCTCCTCCTTCATCTTCGTGTTGTTTCACAAGTGGTAAAGCTTGGGGAAAATAGATTTCTCTGTCGTTTCTGTGACGCACTCGATTTATTGTCATTTGGTATTCTTTGTCGTTAAAAGCATCAATCGATAACACACATTTAGATAATGTCATGATTATACTGAAATTAAAAAAAAAAAATATAAAAAATAATGAACTATACCGATTTTATTGGTTTCTGCCTACCAAAAATAAATGCTTAAAAGCATTTGTGTTTTCCTTTTCTTTGGTAATCATAGAGCATTCTTTAGAAACTTAATACTACAGAAACGATTATAATAATCACAATGGAATCAATACAAAAAGCTCAGGTAAAGGGTGAATTATCGTATAAAAGCTCAACAAGTAAATTTCAACATAAAACAACTGTCAAATGTACTGTTTTGAAAAATCTAAGCTTTCTAATTGGAATTGTTTGTGAATTTGGAATTTCAGTGGTTGTTGCGTGGAATATTTAATTGGGGGAGATGGGGGTGAGTCGCGATATAATTGAATATAGGGGATGGGGTGCGAAATTGTACGGGAGAGAATTGAACGATGAGATCTTTTCTCCCAAAGCTACCGCATTTAATGTCAATATTGGTTTAATGTTATCGTTGTTCGAATGATGTATTTTGTGCTGCGAAGCTGATTCGCTTAATTGGAGTTTGACGGCGCGTCAATTTTCACCTATCACTTTACACATCGATAACTTCTCGTTTTATTTTGATAAATTGATATTTTATCAATAAAACCCTTCTTTTTGTTCCCCCCACTTTGTTGCAATGGTCTCGATAGAGAACATATATTCTTTAGGGCTTAGGCTATTATAGACACTGATTTTTGTATAACTTGAGGAATGTTCTCTGATAATAAAGAGGAAAGATTTGATTGTTTGTTTGTTTTGAATAGGCTCCGAAACTACTTGACCGATTTGGAAAATTATTTCACTGTTGGGAAGCGACACTGTTTCCGGTGAATATAGGCTATTGTCAATTTTCAAAAAAGTTAGAGATCCATACTAAAACTCCAATAATGTAACCCAAGGTCTGAAAAAAATTGCCAAAAAAACATTCTTTTATCGCGTGCGCTGCGAAAACTATTGGTTACTAGCTGATCCCCGCGACTTTGTCTGCGTAACGCATTTTATTTTTCTTATTTCTTTTACGAAAAATATAATCATACCTGAAAACACTTCACACTCTTGAAAAAGACACATTTAATAAAGTGTTGCAAAGAATAAAATAGTTCTATGTAATAATCAATTACGATATACTACTACAAAAAGCAAATTTGGAAAGAAAATATAAGCTACGCAAACGAAGTCGCGGCAATCAGCTAGTGTTCTGATAATCATGAAAAGCTTTCACCCTCCAAAGATTGAAATGTTTACGTTAAAAATCAATTGCATAAAAATTTTTAAACTAAATAAAGGTGTTTCATTAATAGTTATAGGTACATGAAGAGTTTTTTCACGAATGCTGTTTGTGCTTTATTGTTACCTTATTAGTTTTTATGACCATTCATAGATGGCATTTTCTTTGAAAGTCCATACTTCTAATGGCAAATATCTTCTAGATTAGAGATTTTCAAATTACCAAATTTGAGTGATATAAACTTAAAACTTACGAAAGTTTTGATTATTTTAAGTAAAGAAAAGACAGGCATTTTAACTGTTGACCTTTTCTCATAATTGCATGGGTGGCCACAAATTTTTGGAACTAAAATTCCCTGGTTTTTCCAGGTTTTTCAGTAATGTGGTCCCCATGAATTACTAAACATTGCATAGCATTGAGTTTATGGCAGTGGTTCTTAACCTTTTTGAAGTCACTGACCCCCACAGTGGCGTAGCTAGGTAACCAAGGGCCCTGGGGCAAATTAAAAAATGGGGCCCCACTGCTATGTAAACTAATTAGGTTTTATCAAATAAAAATATGAAATATACTAATACTTTAAAAATGCTAAGCTACTTAAGTTCTTTTTTGTGCACTGCAGGGCAGGTAATAAAACTATTAAACAGTAACAACATAAATTACAATTAATATTTGGTGTAGGTTTGGCTAATAAAACGAAATAGAGAAGATTCAAGGGTTTATTATTTAAAGGTTGGGCCTACCAACTGACTAAATAACAATTATATTTACAATTTTTTCCTAGTTTTAGTTTTCGCAAAAGTATCAATGACTTCGTTTAAATCCAGGCTTGATTCGGTTTTGTTTTCAATTACTATTAGCAATAAATATCGGAGTCGAGTTTGGCCCATAATATTTCTAAAATAATTTTTTATTATTTCTAATTTGCTAAATGACCTTTCAGCTGCTGCAGAAGTGACAGGAATTGTAAAGAATAATAACATTGCTGTAAATATTTCCGTTAGGTCGCATTCTAACACTCCATATTTGCTCATTATTTCCTTACATAATTGGTGAACTTCCAACTGAATTTCCAAAAGTTCAGTTCGATCGAGATTTCCGGTAAGGATCCGAGGACCCCCTGAGCTTGAGGGTCCCGGAGCACGGCCCCGCCTAGCCCCTAGGTAGCTACGCCACTGTAAACAATCTGTACCTATACTGGCAGCAACTATTGGACAACAAATACTTTGATTGTAGAGGAAAACTCAATCTTCGAAAGGTTTTAAAAGCTAAAAGAAAGGAAAATAAAGACTTAAAACTTGTAAAAAAACCTCTTTACTTAAACACTAAATGATAAAGTGTATAATGAGCTTTTTTTATATGGTTCACCAGGACGAAGTTTAATAACATCAGCACTGTAGTTTTAGACTTATTGTGCTTCCTGGATCCCTATTTCATTTATTGTAAACCAAGAAACCGAGCAAATCTCAGGAATCGGCGAATAAGACGGTGTTCTACTAGTCCAGTACTGGGGTAGGACAATCCCAGCTCTTTTAGTCGCTATACAGATTGGGTTTTTGACCCGGTTCTCCCCAAATCTTAAAATCATAAATTATTTATATTATTATAATGTAATGTAATATCTAATATATATAAACCCCGATCAAATTTTTCCGAAAGTTCTGTATTCGTAACGATGCAAAAATGCAACCGTAGAATATAAAAACATTCGATAAAGACAAGAATCTCTTGGACAATAGAATCCGATGGAAGTTTCTTTTAATAATGCTGCAACGTTTTCTTATGACGAGGAAAGAAGCTTAAATTTCGATATTGCATCTAAAATATCAATTTGTTCTCAATAATGAGCAATTAGGTAAGATTAAAGAACTATATGATGCATTTTTCCTCTTGAAGTGGCAGTGCAATGTTTATACAAAGAAGATGCCTATTATGCTCTCTCATTAGCAATAAATAAATTAAGAAATAAAATCTTCCTTTCGTAAATATTCGACTTCAAAGAACTAAAATTCAACGCAAAGAGTGATTTCAATGAATTATGATTTCATTGGAGAATTATTTGAAGATTTTTGCGATAAAATTTCCGATATCAAAATATTGACTCTACTAATATGCTCAATGAAACAATAATTAGATGTAAGTTATGATGGTTCAGAATTCTGCAGAACATTGAAGAAATAAATTTAAGATGATACTTGTAGTATACAAATGATGAGTTGAAAATGTTTCTGCAGGAGAATGATTAGGTTTTCTCATTTTCTTGCTGCGTTTTTGCACCTTTCCCATAGGGAACATTGTTTTTTTTTTACGACTGATTTTCTGGCCGATAGTAAAGTTGGTATTAATTCCAAATATTTGACACCAAAACCAGTTTTTCCTTCTCACGAATTTCTGGAGAACAAGTTGGCATCTGTTGTATTAATCCCTATAAGGTTCAAGCTTCTATTAGTAGTTTTGGATAGCAAATTAAGGCATTTTATATCGGTGGATCCTATCAACGACTTTGGAGTAATACTAGGTGTGATAAAGTGTAACTTTTGTTAACAGTAGGGGATTAAGGGTGTCAAATATATAGAGTAAAAGAGGGCAGATGTCTCCACCTCACTATTTTTCAGAGTGTCCAATTTTTCCTTCAAATTTGTTGATTTTTCGGACCAAAATTTGCTTTTTTTCCGAGCTTATCAATAAGACATCAAAGCTAGAAACTATGATAAATTTTGGAGTTCAAGTTTGTGAAAAATAATCAAACAACGTTATGGTTTTTTTTTTCATATTTATTCTATTGAATTTATTCAAAGTACAGATTTTTGGAATAACATGCGTAAACTTAATACTAAACAAATTGTTTTTAAATTCCCCTGGCCGCTGAAATTTTAAAGAAAGTGGTATACTTTTCTCTGATTAATTTAAAAAAAATAGATATTCCTCGATAAAGAGGGGTTAAATGATAGGACCAGATACTATAATAAAATTTTTTTTACCTAAACAAGACATTAGAATATAATACGGTATATTTCCCGTTCTAATAAATATTTAAGGCAAAATGGTTAATATTTCTACATTACCAATTCCTCGGGAAACTCTTGGATTGGGGATTAGACTAATCCATCTATCCTCCCTTGTTGCCATGACTTGTGTACGGATGTAGGGTTTTTTTTCGTCCGTGCAATCCTCTTAAGAATGATGTCAACAATTTTTGAAGAAAACTTACTTTAATTTTACTCCTATTATATTATTCCTATAATTGAGTTTAGTTAATTTGAATAATAGTTCTTCTGCAGAGAATTTAAAAATTATTTTACCAATGAATGGAAAATATAATCAGTTATCTGCTAAAGGAAAATGGTTCTAACAAATTTGTTCTTATAGTTTAGTACTAAGTATATTCTAGCCTAACAGTGACGATAATTTTTTTTATTCTTATTTTAATAAAATTTAACACTAGTTGTTTTTTTTTTCTTTTGGGATCAATTATTTTGACCCTTGAAAGTAATCATCTTAAGAGTAAATATAGAAAAACAAAAAATCTAATAATTTTTTTTTTATGTTTCCTTAGACTTACAATTATGAAAATAATATATGTTTTGCTCCTATATGTGGCCTATTTTTTATTGAAGTTTTGTGAAAAAAAAGTTGGTGAAACACTTCGAAAAAAAAATAAAACCGAGAAATATTAGTAGGCTTAAATCACATTTCATTTTTTTTCAAAGTGTTGCACCAACTATTTTTTCACGCAATTTTTATAAGTTATAGTGCTCATGTAGAAGCATAAAATATATTTTTTTCGTGATTGTCATTTTCAGAGAACAAATAAAAAATATATTTCATTTGTTTTTTGATTTTTTTTGTATAATTTTTTTTTTCTAAAAATTTCAAAAAAATATATGATATACTCTGTAAAATAATCTAAAGCCTCGCGTTGGTTTCACTTTTCTAGCTTAATTAGTTTTTGAGATATATAACTTTGAAAAATAGCCATGCAGGGGGAAATTTTTGTCCATATCTCAAAGTGAAAGAGGAATTTGGTCGCGAAAAGTATATAAAATGTGTTTGTATATCAAGCCGATATTTTAACATAAGTTTCGATATAGGTTCTTATTTGGGGGCCAACTCGCCATGTGGATCCTGCTAGACCCTTTATTTGGCATTTTTAAATTTTTAATACCGTTATGTTTATATCCATTTAACAAATGGTAAACTGAAAAAGTATGATGCATTTGATTCCACAAGTTATGTACTTTTTATCAGGTGTAATAAATTGCAGTCGTGTTCATCAAATTCTTAGATTTATTAAGATCTCTTTTAATTGGAAACCAACATCAACGTTCCCAATCCAATTACTTGCGTCGGTAATTCTCATCTTGAGCTAGAAAAACTAAATTGGAATGAAAACGCTATTCATAATAATCTCGAGAAAAATTTCTCTCTGTTAATTGGAACGTAAATATGGTGACACTTCCGTTCTTAAACGATTTCCTGATGTTTAACATAAATGAAAAATAAAAAAATGATTCTCACCCAACTTGTAACGAGCTTTTTACCATTAGAAATGATTAAAAAAAGAGAGGAAAAACCTCCCCCGTTCCCACTTCCAGATTCTCTACGTAATTCTTAATAATATCACTAGCCAAGTAGTGAAAAGCTCAGGTGGCAAGTACGACTTCATTTAATTTTCCAGAAAATAACAAGATGAAACGAAAACAGAGAGCAAACGTTATCTCCCGAATGAAATGGAAACCGTAGTAGAGCTTGTAAAGCTCCACTCCGGCTACATAATTCGAGAAGCTTTTCATTGCAAAGATGAAACGTAGAAAAGATCAATTTCTCGTTAAAAATAAGTATGTTAATACCTTGAAATAAAATAAAATGCTGAAGGAAAATATTTTATAAAACATCCCTCCATTTAATACGACAAACAAAACACTTAAGATTGCGAAAACATTTGAATAGCAACGTTCAAGCTTTGTGTGGGTAATAATTGAGATTGAGAGCTTTCGTTCACCTCTACCTCCACCCCACCAGCCAATTGTCACAATGTTATGTTAGTTTCGCATTATTTCAAGCTCTGTCGAAACGGCTTAACTTTATACAACCCCTCCGTAAATGAAGACAAATTGACTAATAAAACTGAAGAAGACTAATCCTCAGGATTATCTCAAAACATTGGAAACGTAAATGTTTTATTAAGTCGTTTGAAACAATTGAATGACAAGCTAAAAAAAAAGAACGTCAAACGTTGTAACTGCCCAATTAATGATTCTTACCGAATATATTTATAAAATATACTAATATATAAAATTCTTAGGTCTGTCTGTACATTTCGATTTTGAGGCCAATTTTAGGGTACATATTTGTTTCAAGAGGCTCTTATTCCGAATTTAACATTTTTAAAATTTTTGTCTGTCTGTCTGTCTGTGTGTCCCGATTTAACTAAAGAACGGAACAACGGAATTTAATGAAATTTTGTATTAAGATACAACACATTTTCCCACAGACTATAGGGTACTTATCATTCCAAAAAAAATAAGGGAAGGTATTCCCTACGAATAAAAACAGAAATTTTTACACTAGACAGGTGAGTTTTTTTTAGGGTAGCCAATTTTAGGGTAAATATTTGTTTCAAGAGGCTCTTATTCCGAATTTAACATTTTTAAAATTTTTGTCTGTCTGTCTGTCTGTGTGTCCCGATTTAACTAAAGAACGAAACAACCGAATTTAATGAAATTTGGTATGAAGATACAACACAATTTCCCACAGACTATAGGCTACTTATCATTCCAAAAAAATATTAAGGGAAGGTATTCTCAAGGGATGAAAACATAAATTTTTACACTAGACCGGTGAGTTATATATCATTGAAAAGGTAATTTTAATTTAAAAAATAATCTGTAAAAATATTTTTAGTTGAACTGATAAAAAGCACAGTAAATTCAATTTAAAGTTTAAAAAATTGTCTCTTTGAAATATAAACCTTTATAAAAAACATAGAAAATTAACAAATTTGAAAATTAATTGATCATTATATACAACTATTTTATTAAATGTGTCTTTTTAAAGTTGACAAAATAGTGTTTTCAGGTATGATTATGTTTTTCGTAAAAGAAATAAGAAAAATAATAATTTTCATATACCATTACAAATAGTAAATTTAAAAAGAAAATATATTCTACACCTATGTTACGCAGACGAAGTCGCGGGGATCTGCTAGTAAAATATAAAATTCTTACGTCTGTCTGTACATTTCGATTGTGGACCCAATTTTAGGGTAAATATATGTTTCAATAGCCCCTTTTTCCAAATATAACATTTTTAAAATTTTTGTCTGTCTGTCTGTCTGTGTGTCCCGATTTAACTAAAGAACGGAACAATAAAATTTATTGAAATTTGGTATTAAGATACAACACAATTTCCCACAGACTATAGGCTACTTATCATTCCAAAAAAATAATAATAAGGGAAGGTATTCCTTAGGGATGAAAACATAAATTTTTACACTAGACAGGTGAGTTATATATCATTGGAAAGGTAATTTAATGTTAGAAAATATTCTGTAAAAATATTTTTCCATCAACTGATAAAAAGCACAGTACATTCAATTTAAATTTAAAAAAATTGCCTCTTTGAAACATAAACCTTTATATATACAAAACACATAGTTGATGTTAATAGCGTAATAGCTTTTTTTTTGAAAATTTCTACCCTAAAAGAGTAAAAGAGGTCACTAAGTTTGTATGAGAAAATGAAGCGTTATTCAACAATCGAAATTTTGAATTAATAAATGTATTTAATAGATAAATAATTAATTAATAATAAGTTTCTGTTTTTGTTATATAATTTTAACTAGAGCATTTTAAATAACGTCATTTTACTTAATTAGTATGAAAGTTTAGGTAGTAGGTACTTATACCAAATACCAAAGAGGCAGTTTTTAATTTTTGTTTGTTTTTCAACAATCAAACTTTTTTAAAATCAAATTTTTATGAACCAATGAGTGTGACCGGGAGCAATTATTTAACATTAAGGGAGTAATTTTTTGTCCTATATTTCATAAACAATCAAAAAATAATATCTTCCAAACCAACTTTTCTTCGGTATTTAGAAAAAATTTGAAAATCAATTATTGTTATTGAAAATAAATAAAATATTCGAATTTACTTCCACGCTTTCCATCTATTTCCAACATATTTATTTACGTTACGCAGACGAAGTCGCGGGGATCAGCTAGTCTATTTATAAAATTAACAATTAAATATTCAAAAATGAAACAATCATGATTTTTTTCAGCAGTTAAGAACCAACGGAATCATATTTGAATTCAATAATAACAGAAAAAAGAACTCCATTGTTGAGTATATCATTTACGGATTGATTTCAACAACGCTTTTTTTTTTCAAATTAATATGTTTATTCTGGTTAGAGATAGCGCATGTCTTCCCCTCCAAACCGCGAGCTTTCAATAAAACTGATGGAAGACTCTTAATTTTCGCACAAACGGTTAAAAGCTCGTTGCGCCTGGATGCAGCTTTTGGTGCAGATGTGAAATCAGTGATCATGTTTCGTCTATATCCAATTGGTGTACTGTTATTTCTGGTGGTTCTTGGCGAATCGTTGGCCTATTATCCTCCACGAGTACCATATTGGGGTGAGTGGTTTTTCCATAAAGCAGCTCCAAAAAGTGCTCCAAATGGTTGATTTTTAGAGTCGCTTAGTGAACGCGACCTGGACGTCTTCATCAGAACAATCGAGGCCGAACATTTGGCGTTGAATGCAGTGGCCGCCAATATAACGATGGACGAACAAATATTGGAGATAACGGAGCCGAAAGTGTCGGGACCCGATTTGGAGAAATTCACGGAAAGGAAACGAGCTTGGCTGGAGAATGTTTGTGCGATTGTGAAGAAAATTCCGCGGAAATTGTTGACGAAGAGCCAACATCGGGAGTTTGTGGTGTTGTGCCGTGGAGCTATATACACCAGAAGCCAACTTGAGTAATAAATTCCCCAAAAAAAAGGACAATTTTTCTTCAAATTTCCCAATTTTTTTAGTTTGCTTAATTTGTACCAAGGCCAAATGTATACAGCATATTTATCCTCAACCATTTGCCTGAATGATTCAACCTGTCTACATATGGAACCCGAATTGGAACGCTTACTAAGCGAAAGTCCCTACAATCCGGAATTGTATAAATCCGCGTGGATAAAGTGGCACGATTTAATTGGACGTAAAACTCGAGATATCTTTCCAAAGTTTGTGGCCGTTTTGAATTTGGGGGCTCGCAGAAATCGTAAAGAAAAATACTCATTTTTTCCACCAGAAAAGCATCGTTTTTTGGCGTGAATTTCTCGTGTGGTTCTAGATTATCATGACGTGGGGGAAACGTGGCGTGAAGAACTGGAAATCGACAATTTGGAATACAAATCATTCGAGTGGTATGCGGAAATTGAGCCAATATATAAAGCGATGCATGCCGCCGTTAGATATGCTTTGCGGAAAGAATTCCCGTCTGAAATTCCCGATCCATATGGATTGATTCCCGAACATTTGCTAGGTAAATTTTTCATTTGAAACCCAATTAAACTATTACAATGTGTGTTAACTCAATGGTTTTTCTTAGGAAGTATGTGGGGCTACGATTGGACTCCGGTGTTATCTTTTGTGCTTAAAGACCAATACAAAGTGCAAAATTGGACTAAAATTTTAGAAGCACGAGAATGGAGTGTTCTTGGAATGGCGGAAAAGGCTGAGGATTATTATGTGTCGATGGGATTTCCGAAAATGACTAAGAAATTTTGGAAAAATTCGAACTTTGTTAAGAAGTCGAATGCTACTTTATCATGTCATGGAACTGCAGTCAATATGTATTGGAAAGATGATTTTAGGTAAGCAAAAATGATTTTTATGATCTTTAAAACATTGCTTATCAAATTGTGGTTATTACAAGAATTGTGATTTATTTTTCTTCTAAGAAAATCTTTGCGGAAAATCTCTCCTACGTTGATTAATACTTTAGTAATGGTTTGAAGAATATTAGCCTCTTATAAAGAAATTTTTCACATCTTCTCAGTAGTACTACAGAAGACATTTTTGAAAGTAGTTTGCCTAAAGTTTCTTATCAAAAATGGTTAATTTTTGAGGACTTTTCTTTACGAAGTTTTGTAATCTAAAAGATAAATGTTTCAATAGTATACAATTTCAATAATTTTGAATTCTAAAATTTTCTTTTCGTTACGATTCTCTACGTCATTCCACAATACGCATCTTGAATTCAAAATTAGGCAAATTGAATTACATTCACGACTATTGATAATTTTAGATAACTTTTCAAAAGTTTGAAATCATCAATTTCCAATTCTCAATTAGTTAAAACCAATACAGAAAGTTGCAATAATTTTTATTTAATTTTTTAAGGCTAATAATGTGTGGCGATTTAACTCTTCATGATTTCTATGTCCTTCATCACGAAATGGGTCACATTGAGTACTATATGGCATATGAAAATCAATCCACCATATTACAGGTAAGCATAAAGTTTACAGAAAAGTTTTACTCCTTTGTATGGTTTTTCTAGGAAGTATTTTTAAAAAACGGTACTATTGTTTCTATAATTAGTTACAGAAAGTTCAACGGTTAGGAAATGTTAGGGGATTTCATTGAGGTTGGAGGAAAATAAGGGAATTCAATTGAAAATTCTTGAAATTTTATATTTCTTCATAATTTCATTATTTTTTAGAAGGAAATAAATGTAGACGTTATCCTAAATAAGCATACGATTTAAAAGTATGTACTTTGAATAATAAATTTAATAGAATGTAGAGGAAAATTGAACAAACTTTAGTTGAGAAGTTTTCTTTGGAAAATAAGGAAAAGTGAATTTTGGTTTCGGAAACCAGGGAATTTGTTTTAAAGAAAAAATGGAACACCTTGAGTTGGGAAACTTTTCAAATGATCCAAACTTATCTATCTTCTATTATTATAAAGAGGAAAGATTTGATTGTTTGTTTGCTTTGAATAGGCTCCGAAAATACTTGACCGATTTGAAAAATTCTTTCACTGTTGGGAAGCTACACTATTTCCGGTGAACATAGGCTATATTAAATTTTCAAAAAAATTAAGAATCCATACTTAAACTTACCAAAAAAAATTACCAAAAAACTTTCTTACATCGCGTGCGCTGGTGATTTAACTAAAGAACGGAACAACCGAATTTAATGAAACTTTATACTAAGTACAACACAATTACCCACACACGTTAGGCTATTTATCATTCCTTAAAAATAATAAGGGAATGTACCCCCTACGTAAAAACTGAGGGACGAAAAAAAAATTACTTTAGATAGGCGAGTTATATATCATTGAAAAGGTATTTAAAAGTTAAAAAATGATCTGTATTAATATTTTTAGTTGAACTATTAAAAAGCACAGTAATTTAATTTAAAGTGCAAAAAATTGCTTTTTTGAAATATAAATGTTTTTATAGATAATAATCTGACAGTAAACTTTTTTTTTTTACAAAGTTATTGTAAACAGATCCTTAGGGTTGCTCAGTAAGTAAATATTAACGAAAAAAATTTAATAGTAATACTAATAATAATAAAAATAATAATAATAGTAATAAAGGTTGAAATAAAAACGTTTTTAAAACCGTACATATATAAAATGGTGTATTTATATACTCCTCTGACTGATGAAATTTTAATATTCGGTGTATTCCTTATAGGAAGTCGGCATGTGATAAGATTTTTTTTGAAAATTCCTACCCTAACAGACAAGGGTGGATTCAGGATTTTTTTCTTGGGGAGGGACAATATCTTTTATTTGCAAGTACGTGAAAGGGATCACGAAAAAAGTTCTCAATTCCAGCCAAAAATCATCATAATGATAAATAATAAATAATCATATCATCATAATGATAAAAGAAATTAAAAATCCTCTTCCAGAGCAAAAGGCATACGCCAAATCGTGTATGGTGAACTCTGGACTATCCAATATGGTTTAATTATATAGTTGAAATTCAGATATTTCAATAATAAGTTTAAAGATACATAATGATTATACATGATTATGGAAGAACTGGGTTTCGTGCAATTGTACAAATTTCAATTTCGCGGTTGTGTTGTACAGTGCAATAGTGTAATAGTTTTTGAAAAAAGGTTCATTCGGGAATCGAAAAAGGGAGATGGGGTTATTTTGGTGCGAGTATTTTGATAACTTTCGATTTTTTTTAGTCATAATTAAGACCGAATTTATTGAACTTGGCGATATTTTTTATTTGATGTATGATATAGTATGATTATATTTTTCGTAAAAGAAATAAGAAAAATAAAATACGTTACGCAGACGAAGTCGCGGGGATCAGCTAGTAACGAATATAACTGTTATCTATCGGATTTTAGGAAGGTTTAAATTCAGCGTTTCACGAAGCCATTGGAGACACTATTATGCTAGGGGTGATGAGTCCCTATCATCTATATCGATTAGGCCTAATCACCGATGAACAATTAAAGGACAAATCATTCAACCAAGTACTTTTAATGAGTCAAGCTTTCGCCAGAATCCCCCACATCGGCTACGGACTGACCATCGACAAATATCGATGGGACATCTTCAGCGGTGCCATTCCAGAAGAAGATTACAACAAGGAGTTTTGGCGACTCAATGCACAAATTCGAGGAGTCGAACCTCCCGTAGATCGGGACGAAACGACTTTTGATGCTGCCGCCAAGTTCCATGTGATCGATAACACTCCTTATATTCGGTAAAATAATTCAAAAAAGATGTGAAACTTTAAAGATCTCTGCAATTGTCTTTTGTAGGTATTTTCTGAGCCACATAATCCAGGTCCAAATGTTTAAGGCAATGTGTGAAATCGAATTGTACGGAACGGTTTTAAATGACGGCCCGTTTCCGTATCAATTGAGTAATTGCGACCTTTACGGAGCCAGGAAAGCCGGAAAAAGATTACAGTGAATAAATAAATAATAACTCTTAGTTTTCTAAAACTTTCTTCAATTTAACGATTGAAATATTTTTAGGGAATTAATGCGATTTGGGGCAAGCAAAACATGGAGTGAAGTCTATCCGATTGTGGTTGGAACGAATGAAATTTCAACGGAAGCATTGCGGGAATACTATAATCCTGTTTATCAATGGTTGTTGGATTTCATTGAAGTCAATAACATTCCAGTGGGATGGAAAAATGAAGAAGATGAATCAAATTATTGGTTTTAATCAAGTCACATTATAAATTTATCGTAAAACTATATTCAATGTTACATAACAATTATATCAAAAATATTTAAACATAGAATAAAAGTGTTTTATTTTTTGAAATGTTTAACATTAAAGTCCTTGGTCTTATGAGAGAATCATGATCAGCCCCCGCTTTAGGGGTGGACAACCCGGGCGGTCGCCCGGGGCGGAAAATTTCAGGGGCGGCATTTTGTCATATTTGATATACAATATGACCAAAAATGTGAAAAAAAATAGTTTTTAGTTAAAAAAATTAAAAAATTTGTGATATTAAAACTCTGTGTTTTTCAACCCTGAAGGGGCGGCATTTTTTCATCTTGCCCAGGGCGGCAAATTTGCTAGAGCAGGGCCTGATCATGATTCAAGTGTTAGGCAATCATTGGCAAATATTTGGCGTAGTTTCAATCAGCAATTTTGTCCTTAATCTATTAACCTTTTATTGATTTCTTGGAAATGATTTCAGAGAAGAATGATTTAATAATTTAATAGTGGAAAAGATTTATTTTTGTCAAGGTTTTTTCCACGCCTTTTGAAAGAAGTACTGATCAAATAGATTCTCTTGAAAGTTTTTACTTCTTAGTAATGTTATCGTTGGGAATATTTCTGAAAGGAATCTTGGGAATAAACCTGACTTTTCTGGGTCGCTCCTTGCCCAATATTAAATATTTTAAGACCTGACATATATTCAGTAGGAGAGCTTTAAGAAGTAGGGGTCTTTTGAAACATATTTCGACGAAATATCCTTAATTTAAGTCAATGATTTTATAAAGATGTTCCAGATTTTATCCTTCAAAATATTTGAATTCAATTTTAACATCTCGACTTGAGTACCTTGTACTAAATGTGAATAAACCGATATGAAAATGAACAAATTCACTTCCATGAAAAATGACAATAAATCATTTTAGTCGAAAAAGTTTTTGTCATTTATGCAAATATATCCTAATCCAATTATTCAACATTGATTATTACGACAATATTTGCCTCTAATCGTAAAAATTTTACTAAATATTCATCGCTAGATAAAGCCATGAATGAATTTAACAATTCCACACCACCCAAACGCGTTATGGAAATTTCCATTGGCGTAATTGTCCACAAGTATGTGAAATTCATTTTTCACATTTTAATTTTCACTTTAAATATTATTAAATGAGTAATTAAAAAAAAAATATTGATGTAACTCTGATTCATAAATTATTTTTTTTTTCGGTTTAGTCAGTGTGTCCTTTTTCTAGATTGATTACTTAGAATTTCGGTTAGTTCTAATTTTATTTCCTGTAATATAATTATTACCATAATGGTTTGTGTGATAATGCGGCCCCGAAATTATTCAACCTTTTTTCTATCACACTCCTATAAAAATGAGCGATAGCCTGCAAAAAATTATCAGTATTTAATTAACACCTTGTTTTTGCTGATGAAAGTGTACGTTTTTTTTTTGCATTTGAAAGATTTTAACGTAAACTTTTCTAATTTTAGTCCTCACAACTTGCAAATGATGATTTCGATTGCGATTTTTTGGTTGTTGACAATTGCATCCCATCAAATAAATTCCTTTCCGTTATTCAACGCAAATGATCTCATCGACTTGTCACATTTTGGGAGTGAAATTTTCGGAAAGCCCAGCAACACATCGGGTGATCGCCTGAAAAGTTGGGATCCCGAAACGGGCGAAAATGCCGAAGAAGTTGGAGAATACCTGGAGGGTGATATTCTAATTCCCAAACAAATTTCACGTAATGGATTGAAAGCAGAGGCGGCCCATTGGCCAGATGGAATCATTCCGTATGAAATTGCCGGATCTTTCTGTAAAAATTAACATGGAACAATTCTTGAATTATCTTCTTAACTGTTAACATTTTTAGCAAGTTCTGAAGAGAATTTGATTTCACAAGCCATGGACGATTACCACAAGATGACTTGTCTAAAATTTGTGCCCCGTAGTAGTAGCGATGATGACTACATCAGCATCGTTAACTCAAACACAGGATGTTGGAGTTCGGTTGGACGAGTTGGCGGCCGCCAAGAAGTCAATCTCCAATCTCCAGGATGTCTAACGAAAAAAGGTACCGTAATCCACGAGTTGATGCATGCCGTTGGATTTCTACACGAACAAAATCGCTACGAGCGAGACAGCCACGTTACTATCAAGTGGCCCAACATCCAAAAAGGTAAAAAAACCTAAAAAAAAACCCAAATAAACCATCTAAACAATTATCAATTTTAGGTCGGGAAAACAATTTCCAAAAAGCGTCAAAAAAAGATACAACAGCATACGGCGTTCCCTACGACTACCGAAGTGTTATGCACTATTCATCCAAAGCTTTTTCGGTTAATGGACAACCAACCATTGATGTGAAAGTAAGATGAAATTTCCATTTTCACATCTATAAATTCATTTTTAATCAATTCTTCATCTATAGAGAAAACTGTTTCAGGTCGGTGGAGTAACATTGGGCCAGCGTGAAGGATTTAGTCGACATGACGTAACGAAAATCAGAAATATGTACAAATGTTCATGACTATCAAATATCCTATCGATTTTTGGCTAAAACTACCAGAAAAACACAAATTTGTTGTACTATATTATAACTTTTTGGATGAAGAAAATCATTATATCTTAATATTGAAAATAAATATTAGTTATGTATTAACTTATTAACTTATAGTTTTCTTTTAAAACCTCTTTTGGAATTAAGAATTAGTGGACTAAATGTTCTTTGAAGAGTCCACAATCGTTATAGGGTTTCAAAATCAGGTGTAGTGGCCCGTACTACCTCACTGGTGTGAGTTACGACTTTGTCGCAATGGGCACTTTTGTAGAGCGTTTAATTCTGAGAAAAAACCATCTTCGGTAAAAGCGATCCCATGAAATGCCGCTGAGATATAGAAATTTAAAAATAAAAATCAGAGTTTCCGTGTATTTTCAATGGGAAATCTTTACACGTCTTGGTCGAGGACTTAAAATTAATATTAAGGGCTCAAACTTTCAGAGAATTTTTTTTTTAGTATTTCTAACAAAATTTCACGATGGGACCAAAAAAAAAATCACCCTAGACTACATGGATTTTCACAACAATCGAAAATATATTACATGTACCAAGTAGGGTTGTAAATCTTTTCTCGACCAAATATGCAACAGACAAGGGATATATCATAACGACAAACGCGGAAACATGTAAGTTCACCAGGAATGTAGTGGTTGTACGAAATGTAATTTCCATATCTAAATATCAGGGGAAAAGTCAAAAATTAATTGCCAATATTAGGGGAAAATATAACGAATTTAGAGCCATAACACGAAGAACTAGTTCAGCAAAATTTTGATTAATTAAAAACAACGTTAAATTCACGAATCAGAAACAGGAAAACTGTATGGCATCTTTGAGAGGTAAACAACACAAAATTCCATTTAGCAAAAGTGATTTTCTGGTCGAAAAAATATGTGAACTTATGAAGGATGATCTATCAAACTACAGATTCGTTAATTTCATAAAAACATAAATCCAAAACGGTGGGATACTTAAAACGTTTTATAAAACAAGCGGAAAACGAAACAAGAAACAAAATTAAAACAATAAGATTCGATAACGGAAAGGATTTCATAAATAATGGAGTAAGGAGGTAGTTGGAGGAAAACGGAATAAAATATCAAACAACAGTAAATTACATTTTGGAACCAAATGGACGACGAAACGATAAATGAGAACCATGGTGGAGGTTGCCAGAACCATGATGAAAGCGAAGGAATTGAGTAAAAGTTGTGGACGGAAGTAGTAAATACGGAATTTTTCGGTTTAAATAGAACCGTGGAGCGTAAAATTCGTAAAATTGACGAGAAAACACCGTACGAAGTTTGGTCGAATAAAAATTACGATATCAAGAACTGAAAGGTTTTTGAATCGGAAATTTGACAAGTCTAGAAAAGCAGCTTTTATTGGCTACGAATAGGTGTCTAATAGAATATTGGGGTGTAAAATTCATTGCAAAGAATCAAAGAACTGTGAGAAAATAAATCCGGTGGATCACCCCAATGCATGCTATGAATCCGGAAGGTAATGAAGAAGAAATAGAGGAATCGAAATCACAAGAAGAATTAACTGGTGAGCCAGGAAAATATAATAAAAGAAGTCCAGATTGGTTAAACGACTACGTCTCAAGTTTTGTTCGTGGATCTTTAGCTATGGATAACAATAAGGCGACAAATTGGAAGATGACCATCGATCAAGAAACTGGATCCTTAAAGAAAAATCAATCACAGGTGGAAACCCGATTGCCGAAAAGGAAGACACCAACAAGTAGCGAATGGATGTTCCAAGTAAAACCTGGTGATAATGAGGTAAGGCTTCGTCAAATCGGAAGATGATCATTGTTTTTATACTAAACTAAAGAGGGGGCTGTTAATTTGGGTAATTTTATTTGTGGAAGACTTACTAATCTGCGACAATGATAGTAAGGTACGGAAATAAACAAAGTTAAGGTAATTTTTAAGTTAAGTTAAGGTAAAAAATAAGGAGTTTAGGTAATCACTTCGAAATTAAAAACCTAGATTTAGTATATTGCGTTCTGGGGATTCAGATAAAACAGAGAAGAATTTTGGAAAAATTTAATATGGCTAATTGTACAAGAAATATTAAACAATTTATAGAGGGAGGGTGTTAATAATTGACAATAAATAGTTTAATAATGCCGATTGTTATTACCTTAACAACATCATATTGTCAATAATTATTCCTGAAATTCCTTTAAAAATTCATTAATTTTGTCAAAATTTTCGCAAAAAAATGGGTGGTGACGCCAAATTATCTGTTCAACATGCCACATATTTTCCACCGTCACTCCAGCCCGGTTTTATGGGCGCATATCCACCGACAAAAAACGGCCAAGGCTCTTTGTTCGACAACGGCAACTTAAACTACTTCCAAGACTATCGAAATGAAACGCTGTCCAAGTTCCAAGTAAAAAAAATTATTACTCATACGATTTTATTAATTTTGTACTAATGGAAATTTTTTTTCAGATGCCTTCGGGCGATTTTGGAATGATCAACACTCCGTATTCGCCGCGACCCGATTTGGTGGCGGCCAACAAAAGCGCCAATTTGGATCGCATGCTCTTCATGCCCGAGTGTAATATAACGATGATCGATCGCGGAAGAATGTCCGAGGTGGATTCCTTCTACAAGTTGTGTCAAGCTCATCGGGATCAATACAAAGATCACACCGGCAAACTGCACCCGTTTCGCTACTTCAAAATCGACGACTTCCTCTACCAGTGTCCTCCAGAATTGACCAGAACTTACACCAAATACCCGGAATACTACACGTCATACAAACACCCAATAACACTGCCGCTAACTCTGGGCCGCACTAATCCCATTCCCTCATTACCCGATCGGGCTCTTACCGGAGTCTACAACAGCGGAAGCTGTTTCAGATACAAACGATAAATACATTTTTTTGCATGAATTTTCTTTATTTTTTTTTCTTCATTTATATATTAAACGTAAAAGTAACCGGAAAATCCGGCAATTTTTTTACAGCATGCAAAAATTCGATTCGACTAATACAACCATTGCCTTGCAAATCAATTATATTCATCACTTCCTGGACAATATGCTCCGTTTCGGTATCGGAAAGTTTACTAATTGAAGATGATGTCAGTCTTTTCATGATTTCGTGAATATCTTCACTTCCAATTTGTTTATCGTCATTGAAATCTGAAAGAAAAATCCATAAAATTTGTAAAAAAAACAGCACAAAGAACATGGTTACATTGGTTACATACCAAAAATAAGAAAAGCCCATTCAGCTTTAACTTCCGGAGGACAATATTTCGACATAACCGAGCAAAGATCTAGAACATCTTCGAAAGAAAAACATCCATCTTTCATCGACGAAAAAACCTCACAAATTCGATCAGCAAAAGGATTGTACTTAAAAAAACACAAATATTTCAAATAAAAAATTTACATTCAAAACATAAAAAGTACCTTGAGAATCTTAAACTCTTCTTGCACTTCTTTAAACTTGATCCGATAATGAATGTTTCGTTTGAATTTATCCTGAGCAACTGCACAAAACTTCAAGTAAATCCTGTAAGAAGTGATTTAATATTGAATATTAATTTTAAAACAAATAATTACCGTAAAATATCATTTTTTTTCAAATACGTCAACTCTAAATAATCATTTAACAATTCTTGACTCAACCCATAATTTGTATTTCCCATTGTAGCAACAATGAAACTAATTTAGCAATTGTATTGAATGAAACTTTTACACTGTAAGAAATAATCGTTTATCAATTATATTTTGTGTATGTTTTAAGATTATCACTGATAACGCCATGTATTGTACTGTTTTTTTTTTAAGAAATGTGATAAGAATTTTTCGCAATTGATAATTCTATAAATCCTATATACCATATAAAAGTATATGACGACATTTTTATTGAGCCGATTGATATTTATTTACCTTTGAAATCGGAATAAAATGATTTTATTTAACACGAAAAGTATTATATTTGATTTATAAAAATAAATAAAAATCAAGCATTTCTTTGCCCACTGAAATAAAAGTATTTCATAATTATTATCAACTGTATGTATAATTCCATAAACTTTAGAAAATTTATCCTTATAAGGAAAGGTGAACTCTTAATTAAGGTGTTTTTTTCAGGATCAAATTGGTTGAGGTCCCTCCACTCCTTTTAAAGGATTGGCTTATTAAATTTAAACTTTTGAGCTACAATTAAATTGAGAACTTCATGAAGAATAATTGTTTATTAAATGAAATGTTTTTTTGGATATGATAATGATCCTTTTTGCATGTTGGAGGGTAGTTTTGGGGGTGTTCCTCTGACCACAGAAAGAAAAATTCTTTCTACTATCTTCGACTATCAGCACACTTCCAAAGACTGCCTACAAAATTTACCCATATAGAGAAAGGTGAACTATTAAATGAGGTTGTTTTTTTGGGGGATAAATTGGTGGAGGATTCACCACCACTTTTAAAGTATTGAATAATTAAATTAAAGCAATAATGCAGTAATTAACCTAAGAACATTTTTTTATTACAAGAAAAAAAAAACAGAGTATTCCTGCACCCTGTTTTTTGTGGTTGAAGATTATCGTTTTTACATGTTTAAGGGTAGTTTTGGGCGTGTTTTTCTGCTCAAAAAGTTAAAAAAAATTCATAGTATCTTCACTTATATGTATTAGGGTGATTTTTTTTTTTTGACTTTTTTTGGTCCCATCGTGAAATTTTGTTGGAAACAGGCGATAAAAAGATTTCGCGAAAAAGACCTGGAAAGACTGAACGAACATTTGAACAATCTTACTTTAAATCTGCTGGAAACCAATGTGGAACACCACTGACTTACTTGTAGATCTTGAGTACCAAATTGCTAATATGGATTCATCGTCTATTTCTTCTTTTTACTGGAGGTTTCTTCTAAGAGTTCTTCCACGCTGCGTCCTATAGGAACTATAGTTCTTCAGCTTCTGATATAAATCTCAGCAGCCAATTGGATCTTGGTATATGTTTCCCAGCTCATGTCCAGGTAGACCAAGAGAATTGAAACGACTTTGGGGCATTCCTGGGCAATCAAATAGTACGTGGGAAGTAGTCTCATCTCCTTTGCCACATTTCCTGCAAGCTTAACTCTATTTATTCTTCCCTATAGTTTGGAGATGTTTCTCAAATTTAGTATTCTGTTAATAGACCTACCAGCGTTTTTATATCCTTCTTTCCTAGATTTAGAAGTTTTTTTATGATCTTTCATAAGTTTCTTGATCATATCCTTAGAGAATTTATCTCCTGAGTAATTATTCTCGACTTTTATTTGTTCATTTTGAACCCATTGGGCAAATTACTCATATGGATTCATCTTCTACTTCTTCATTTTACTGGAGGCTTCTTCTAAGAGTTCTTCCACGCTGCGTCCTATAAGAACTATTGTTCTTCAGCTTGGTTTCTAGTTCCAAATGGTCAGGTCTGCTTCTGATATAAATCTCAGTAGCCAAATGGATCTTGGTATATGTTTCGCAGCTTATGTCCGAGTGGACCAAGAGAATTGAAACGACTTTGGTGCATTCCTGGGCAATCAAATAGTACGTGGGAGGTAGTCTCATCTCCTTTGCCACATTTCCTGCAAGCTTAACTCTATTTATTCTTTCCTATAGATTGGAGATACTTTCTCAAATTTATGATCCTTCATAAGTGTCTTTATCATATCCTTTGAAAATTGACCTCCTGAGTAATTATTCTTGGCTTTAATTTGTTGATTTTGAGTCCATTTGACTAGTCAATTCAATGTTGTACATATCGATAGTCCTGTAGCCGGTTCTGGACCGATAAATGGTATTCTTGAATCTGCTTTTACAAGTTTGTCTTCCTCCTCGTTACCTTTGATATCCAAGTACTTCTGCACTAAAGACAGGGTTACCTAGTTGGATATCGCCAATTGGATGAGGAGTATTTTGCATTCCCAGACTAGCCTAGCGTAGAGTTCGTCTGGTAAGAAATGACCGATAAATTTTATAGTTAATTGATTTTTTTTCGATTATGAATTTAATTCATATCGTTTTTTTTTCAGATTTACACTATAATTTGGAAAAAATGTTGATAACGATGGAATAGCGTTGAAGACAAATATTGAAACCATCAAATTTTCTTCAGAAGAATCTAATTGTTTTTATGATTGCTAAACGTACAAAATATCAATTCTAACATTAACAAATAAATCAATCTTAACAATTTTCTGTTACTATTGTTTTTCTACAACCGGAATTAACATTTTCCAATTTCAAAAACGCAATCGTTACCATATTAGCAACCTTCAAAGAATGTAATGTAAATTTTATAATTTGGTGGAAGTTTTTATTATGTAAATCTAAGTTGTCGTTTATTTTTTTAATTTTAGATTGTTACTTGAGGATAATAGTTCTAAAAGATGAGCAGATAATTTAAGAAAAGTATCGAAAGTATCAAATTTTTAACAAAACAAACATTAACAAGTATAATACAAAATAAAATTGTTATATAATATAAAATTTTTAACTTTGAGACTTTGTCATGTAAATTTTGAATCGATTAAGTCTTTTTGTTAAATAATGTTAAAAATTTATTGATTTACAAGATTAATATTTGTCTAATTGGATTAAGCTAAAATCCATTACCCAACAGAGATAACCCATTATATAAAATCAATTTAAAATCAAATTTATCACAATTCACAACTTTAAAGTGTAAATTTTGAATTGACTTTTTGTTATATTGTGTTAAAATTTGAATGATCTACAAGATTAATATTTGTCTAATTGGATTAAGATAAATTCCGTTATTCAACAGAGATAATCCAAGAAAATTTCGATTCCTACAGTTTATATATATCATAATTTTTAAAAGTATATTACGAAATCAAATTTATTATAATTCACAATAAAATGTTCATGAACAACCATTTTAATATGGAATGTTTAAAAGAATTAAATAATATTAAGAAAAACCTATTTTTTATTAAGTAAATACAAATTTATTGTTAATTGAATCTTATGAACTATTTCCAATGTTTTTCTCTAAAAATCATTTTTTTTTATTTTCATATTATAATAATTTTTCCATCATTACTTATTGGTGGTCAAATTCAAAACCATTGCAAGAACAATTGAAGCTCACTTGTTTTCGTCGCCGCTGCAGGTATTGGCTGGTGCAGGTGTCGTAAACAAAGTGTTTTGTTCCGGCCATTTTCAATGCTGTAAAGTTTCATAAGCTTATGGAAATCTTTCCACCATTAATTAATCGGATCGATTTAATTCGAAATTAATGTTTAAAGTGATAATTTAGTGTTTGGTGCATCAACTGAACTAATTATTTTTGAAATTGTAAGTAAACTTTATTAAATATTGATCGATAAAAGATAGCGTCAGTGGAGAGCGTCGATTTTTTGCATGTCCATGGAAAGCCTAATTTTACTATAACTTTGCTAGATTTTTTGTTCAATGTAATTATTAGGGTAGTTTTTATGAAATTAATAACTTTTAATTGTGATTACTGTTATTTGAAAGTTGTAAATTAGGGTTTATATTTCGTATATGGGATATTGGTAAGGGATCAAGAAAAACAAATGCTTGTTGTTGATTGTGACGTACTTATTGATTTCGAAATCAACAACACTGTTTTGTTCAAGCTTAGCAATCATCTTAAATTTAAACTTAAGTATCATCAAAAAAGTTTTACAGTTCTCTGCATTTAAGTTATCACTGTCGTTATTTGTTTTTTAATAACTAATTGAAATTTTATTCCCGAATTTCAAGTTTTGAAGGTGATTTTTTTGAAAATATTCAATAACTCTTTACAAATAAAATACAAACCCTTAAATATCTTAATGATCTAAAAGAATAAGGTTAAATGGGAGAACCAAAATCTTAGACAATATTTCTTTTTTTAGATGTGTGAGTGTGATAAGTGCCATTGGATTACTTGCTGGATATTGCGTTGGATATGGAGGAGCTGTCCCGGAAGCTGAGATGCTGTGAAGACTTCAGTCAAGCTAAGATTTTCGTTTCACGCTAATTTTTTTTTGCCGTTTCAGCGGGAAGGGCCGCGGGGTTGCTGTTTTGAGCCACATTGTCCCCATTTCGCCCCTTTTTGTTTACAGGAAATGGATTCTAGGGTATCAATTGGTACTAAGCCTGCAGTTCGAATCCTAGTTGCATCGTAAGGTATTGAGTTTTGTTTTGGTTTGTCCTGGCTCAAAGCAGTTGCCTTTTTTAATTAGATCCCTGTGTAGGTAGGGTGGGGTGCATATGTTAGTAACGTTAGACTATAACGTTTCTAATTGAAAGTGAAGTGTTTGTGTTTTTTTCTGTGTCTTTTTTTGCCCCTTGGCATTAAAATTCACGGAGGCAACGAGAATATTGTGATCATAGAAGATCATGAAGATTGTTGGCTAAAAAATTCAGAATTGAGGTATTATGATATCTTAATTTATTTTTTTTCATTATGACTAATGCATGCTTTTTTAGGGGTATCGATAAATTGTTATTAAATTTCTTGAATTAATTAAATTTATTTTACCGACCAACGTAAAGTATTCAAACTTAAGTCAACTTAGTTACTAGCCACAACGACTTCGTAGTGAAGGAAAGAATGATCGAAACTATCAAATGCTGCTTGATTATGTTGGTGGAAGTAGAAAAAAAAAACATTGGAATATTTTACTCTCATGGAAGAAGCTTATAATATTAAAATCCATGGTGAAAAATGATGAAGATATGGGAAAAAAACTTGTATAAATTTAAAAGAAGAAAGATGCCCTAAAATCTCAAATCTCTTCCAATATTGAGGAAACATCAAAAGCGAAGAACCTAACAGTAAAATAATGAAGGACAAAGCTGTAAGAATATTGAATTTAATGGTAAAAATATTGTTTAAACTGAATAATTGAAACTTAAATTTTAGAGAAATTGTTAATTAATCAATCAAATTGGCCAAAACCATTCATCATTGGGACATAGGAAAGATGGGAACTGAAGAACTTTGAAATTAAATGCTTGACAAGAATGAAGAAAATCTAATCCCCAGATTACTAAATCGAAGGAATATTGAAAAGAACCGACGAAGAGTGGATGATTATCAAATTGAAGATGAAAAATTATTAGGCAAATGCTGCCAGAAAACCGATCGTTGTTGAAATGAAAAATATAAATCTTGGGCTTGAAAAGAAGAGTAAACAATATCAATTTGAAAATCTTCGACAAGAAGAGGAAACGCTGAAGGTAACTGTGGTAAATAATCAATTGGACTTGTAAGAGGTGAATACTCAAGAGCAAAATTAAGTGGTGTATCTTATTTTTGTTACTATGATTTATTTTGTTTAAGAAAATCTGAAATATTTCTCAACTATATCTGATGGCATTTGTGAAACGTTGAACGATTTTGGTTGCCAATTAGTATCTGTCATTAGAAGAAATTGCAAATTTGCAAGAAAAATTAATCCATTGAAGGAAGTTTAATTATTGCTACGGAACGAATTGAAGATACATCAACAACGAAATTTTACAATGCTTCAAAGAGAAATGATAAAGAAAAGTAACAATCTTTTATCCAATAATAAATATGGATTTAAAAATTATTTTTTTTAGAAGTTCATTTTTGATTAAGGTGTTCTGGTCATGGCTGTTTACATGCTACAGTTTAATTCTACCAACGTATTCTGGCACTTACGTGGAAAAAATAGATGAATTTGAAGCAAATTTACTTTTATTTTATATATATTTTTAAAATTTTTCTATTCAATTTTTTAATTATTTTAATAATTTATAGTTTCCACTTGAAAGTGAGTCATCGGGATTTTTCGTTATACTAATATTAATTCTAAAAATTAATATTTCCGCCAAACTGGTTCTACCAATTTTCGGAAGAAATTACAAGAAACATTTTATGTCTTATAGGTACTAACACTAATCTTATATTATTCCTCAAATATTACAAATAATGCCTATAATTTAAAGTAGGATATCTTCTCCCATTTTCGTTTACTAATAGCAGAAATATTATTGTATTGTTATACCTACTAAACTATTATTAGTCATTGACAACAATATACCAAGGACTAACAAAAAATTTAAAATTATCCTACAAAAAATTGAATATTTTTATCTCTTTTAATAGATTATTTGAAAATTTATCGCTGGAGAAAATGGATGAAGAAAATGAACGAGAACATTGATGCATTCTACATTGACTTCCCCTATATCAGTTCCTTATTTACAATTTGATTTTTTGTATTTACTCGTTTTTAACTTGAATTTGTCAAAGTACTGAAGATTTTCTTTATTTATTTTGTTGGCGAAAATTTAAAAGAATATTGTTAACTATTTCATTAATTGTTCAAATCATATTTCCTTCAATCAAACATAAAATATCAGAGAAACTTGAAGTTTATTAGACTAGAGCATAGAATTTTTCCTATTAAACTTATTGAATAAAGGTCGAAATATTATATTAAAGTAAAACATATAATAGCATCTTATTGAATGAAAAAGTTTTCTGAATTAGATTTCGAAATTTTATATTTTGAAAGTATTATTTTTATGCCAAATTGATTATTTTCTTAAATTCTACGAAGATTTATTTATGTACTTTAAAAGAAATAGTCTACATTTTTATTTTGAAGTTTTTTTCCATTTTTTTAATTTTCTATAAAAGAACTAATGTATGAAACTTAAACATTTTTGGATTTACTAAAGTTGGTATTTTAGAATAAGTGTAGAATTGAGAAGGGTAGAAATGAGCTTAAGACAAGAAATGGATAACGTTGTAAAGCTAAAAATTAAATGATGGCAAATATATACATAAATGTGCAATTTACTATATAAAATCATCCCCTGAACTTGTAATGGCCATGTATTGATATTTCCTAGTTCACCAAAGATTGGCTTTCGAAATTTAAAGATTGTGAAAGAAAATAACTAAAGTGACTATTGTAAAAGCTTACTCTGTGCGTACCTTAGTGGTTGGAGGTCAAAAGTGAATAGAAGATCTGAACTTTGAAATATTATATGAATGGTGGGAAAGTTGTATCTGGCAAATACAACTTGAGAGCTTTTAAAACAAGGTAGAACTTAAGCTGGCAAACCTTGAAAAGCAAATGCTCTCTTTATTTAAAGAGACTTATGGATCCAATCTTTGATTGATCCAAGTAAAATTTTGACAAAATGTCAAAATCAAACACAAGGTTCTTATAGATCTTTGCTAAGTTCCTTTTGCACTGACCACTTTGTCTTATAAAATCTGGAATTATGAACTATTGGAAATCTCAAAAGCAGAACTGACATTATTTGAGTGTAGTTTCTTGGTGTATGTTTGAAGCTTGATTGGTGTTGGTATATAGACTTGGAGGAGTACAATGTAGCAAATACTCAAAAAGAGTTCAAAGAACTCTGAGATAAAACATTCTGTGGGGGTGGCAGAATGCAAAAGATAGAATAGATATAAGTTGGAAGTAAGACTTTGAATTTTATTCTATGTCTGTTGTCATTCCTTCACTAATATAAAAGCTCTCGTACACTTAAAACTTATATTCTAAACTATTAAGCAAATATAATATTAAATGAGATTCCATAATTCAATTTGTTGTAAGTTATACAATAGTGCTGGCAATTAAAAGTTACTTGTACTATAGAATAATACTAAACCCAAATCTATAAAATAAATTATCATTGTTAATACCTATGAGTACCAAAGCTGTGGTTGGTTTATATTGGGAAACAAAGTTCGAAAAGGTAAAGACAAGTATTTACGAATAAATTTATGTTTCTCAAATGATTTTTCGTTGAAATAAACATCAAGGAAATGTAATACTTATTGGCCAAAAGTTCAAGATGAAATTGAAAATTTTTCTGGCAATATATAGCACATTAAAAGGACCAATAATACTAAACAAACGTTTATCCAATTAAGAATTGAAACACTATTTTCTTTGTCATAGACTAAAAAGTGTTTTCATTTAAAAAATTTCATCAAATTTATATCAACTTGAAGTGTATCCAAAAAATTTATTTTTATGTAGTCAATATACAAATGGAATTTGCACTATTTAAGGGAGAAAAATGCTTCAAATTAAAATTAAGCAGATTATTTTCTAAGGAGTATTTAAGTTAGTTGATTTTCGTTCCTTACTTTTCTTTAGCTTAAGCTATTAAAAAATGTTCAGAAAATTTTTAATTCAAATATTTCTTCTGACGTAGAGTATACAAATTATTAAATATTTTTCACAACGGAGGTATTAAATCAACTTAATGTTTTCTTTAATATTACCTACAATTCATTTGATGGTATGCAATGCTTTTTTAAAAATTATTTCATATAATTATTTACTTTGAATATTATGTTTGATTGAAGTTTGATATAACTCTTATTTATTATTTTAACTGTTTAATTTAATTTTAAAATAAAATTGATTTTTAATTTTGAAAATATTAAAGTAAAAATAAGCTCGGTGAGGTGGTTGGGAGGATCATTAGGGGCTTAAAAGCCCCGTAAGTAACAAATTGTTACAATTTTCATTTGGAATTGTAATAAATTGTTACAACTAATCGGTATATAGTCCAACAAAAAAAAATAGAGTAAAACTTTAGTACAAATATTCAACTTTATTTTCACTTAACTATATTTTCCTAATCAATAGTTTAAAATTATTGTAAATTATGAACTGATATTGTCAATCATATATGCGCGATTCTGCTTCTAATCATTTAAGGAATACAAGAAAAGTACTTAAGGATGAATCCTTGACGTATTTTCACTGCTGGAAAACGGATAAGTATTCAGATACTATTATTTTCTTAAATTTTCTTTTTAATAAAATATTTCTTTACTTTCAGAGATTTGCTTTTGGAGGACTTTGTGATCACTTTGAACATTGAGAAATTGCACTGTGTACCAATTTACCTTAAGTATTTCGACTATCTCAAGTTTGTCTTTGCTTCTCGAATAAATCTTACATTGTCTAAAAGGTATTATATCCTTAAAATCAAATCAATTTTTTATGCATTTCTATTTACTTTTTAGAATAATGACAATTTCTAATGTACCTTCAAGTTATGAAATGGCTTTAGTGGACGAAACTATTTATGTAAATTTAAGTAAACCTTATAATGAAATTATTCAAAGAAATTGATTTAGTTAATGCTTCATATTTCAGTTTAAACCTCAAGTTTTCACATGCCTATTTTTAAATATTTGTTTAACTGAACTAAAAAAGGCGCTAATTTCCCAAAACAATGCGAATATAAATTGCCTGCTACTAATAAAATTGAAGATACGTTTATAGTTTCAAGGATTAAAAGTTCAATAACCTGAAGGATTAATTATCACTTAAAAATCGGATAAGTCTTCAGACAACTTCATCGTTTTTTAAATCTTAAATTTCTTTTATATATTTCAGTCCTATTTTGATAAAAGATATGCTTTTAATTCATTTCGTTGGATGGAATACAAGATATTTATTCTAATGATCGACATTAGCAGTTTAATACTATTTTGTTCTTATATGTTCCTATACAAAATCATGTAATATTTGTAACTATTTTTTTTCTAATTTTAAATATTTTACTAAAGTTTTCTTTTCCAGGTGTACACTATTTAGAATCAGATATAGTGGTGAATCTTAAATTTTAATGATTCTTTATTTTTATTTTTATTTGTTTACTTACCCATTATGTATATCTCTTTCTTGTTAACTTAAATTGTCTTACAGTTAAAGTTTTTAATCTAAAGATTTACTTATTATTTTGTTGTCGAATGTTAAAAACTTGAATATTAACTTATGCATTTAAATCATTGTTTAAAAAGTTTACTTTGGTCAAACATATAATGAACTAAATAAATTTCAACACGATAAAATTTAACTTCATAATATATTACATACGTAAACTATTTAACTTCTATTTGTAAAATATAAAATCATAAATTTAGAATTCATCTTCTTAAGTAAAGCATTGTAGTTATTTTTAAAGAAATAATTAGTCTTTGGTCTTATTTTAAAAGATTCAATGTTTATAAATGGAATTGTGATCTGATTAATTGCTTAAATAGATTATGAAGCATTTATTTCCCTTTTCTAAAAATAATATTAACACTTTTGAATCTTTTGAATTTACTAAAGTTGATATTTAAGACTCTGGAACAATAAACATTTATTGATCATTAAAATGGATAATGCAAAAAATGTGCAATTAACTATGTATGTAAATCATCCTCTGAACTTATAATGGCCATGTATTGATATTTCTTAGTACACTAAACATTAAATCTTTTGGCTTTACAAATTTAAATATTGACAATGAACCTGTTTTACTATTGATATAGCTTACTCTGTGCGTATCTTAGTGGTTGGAGGTCAAAAGTGAATAGAAGATCTGAGCTTTGTAATATTTTATGAATGGTGGGAAAGTTGTATCTGGCAAATACAACTGAGAGCTTTTTAAACAAGGTAGAGCTTAAGCTGGCAAACATTGAAAAATAAATGCTCTCTTTAATGTAAGAGATTTATGGATCCAATCTCTGATTGATCTTAGAAAAATTTTGGCAAAATGTCAAAATTAAATGCAAGGTTCTTATAGATCTTTGTTAAGTTCCTTTTGCACTGACCACTTTGCTTTATAAAATCTGGAATTATGAACTTTTGGTAATCTCAAAAGCAGAACTGACATTACTTGAATATAGTTTCTTAGTGTATGTTTGTAGCTTCTTTGGTGTTGGTATGAACTTGGAAGAGTAAAATGTAGCAAATACTCAAAAAGAGTTTAAAGAACTCTGAGGTTAAACATTCTGTGGAGGTGGCAGAATGCAAATGATAGAACAGATATTTCATAAGTTGGAAATGAGACTTTGAATTTTTATTCTTAGTCTGTTGTCTTTCCTTCACTAATATAAAAGCTCTCGTACACTTTAAACTTATATTCTTAACTATAAATCAAATATAATATTAAATGAGATTCCATTATCCATTATGTTGTAAGCTATACAAAAACACTGGCAATTAAAATTTACTTGTACTATAGAATAATATAAAAGCCAAATCTTTAAAATAAATTATCATTGTTAATACCTATGAGAACCAAAGCTGTGGTTGGTTTATATTGAGAAACAAAGTTCGAAAAGGTAAAGACAAGTATTAAAGAATAAATTTATGTTTCTCAAATGATTTTTCGTTGAAATAAACATCAAGGAAATTTAATACTTTTTGGCCAAAAGTTCAAGATGAAATTGAAAAATTTTCTGGTAATATAAAGCACATTAAAAGGACCAATAATACTAAACAAACGTTTATCCAACTAAGAATTGAAACACATTTTCTTTGTCATAGACTCAATAGTGTTTCTATTTGAAATATTTCATCAAAATTAAATCAACTTGAAGTTAATTCAAAAGTTTTTTTTTTTTATTTAATGATCCACTTCATTGAAATTAAATTAAAAACTTCAAATCTTCAGTTTGAATAGTAAGTTGTTAAAGTTGTTTCTTCTGTAATGGTTGGTTGGTTGGCTGGTCGGTTGGGTGGTTTTTCCTGAGCTTAAAGCTCTATTTATGTTTCGGTATTTTTCATAAAGTCATAATATTCAATAGTAAATATTGTCTTCTTGATATAAATATTATGTTTGATTAAAGTTATCTTTATCTTTTCATTTCAATTTGAATTTTCTTCAATAAACGTTCTTGAATGAATTTACAATAAAAATAGTTAATAAAAGCTCGGTGGGTGGTTGGGAGGATTATTTAGGGCGTAAAAGCCCTGATAGTAACTTAAATCGTTACTATTTTATAAATAATTTTTTCTAAAGACAGCAAAATAAATTTAAGTAAATCTTTAGTAAAACAGAAAAGTTAGTAAATTAAATATTCAATGAATTATTTATGATATCAGAACTTGAATGGATATTGTAAAAATGGGATGTATTTCTAATACTGCAAAACGGATATGTATTCACAGTTATTATCTTTTAATTTGTCTTTTTAAACTGACATGTTTATTTCTGGTTTTAGAATTCTATTGGAATATTTTTCTTGATAACAGTGAATTGGATTGGGGATTTCAAATTGTAACTTCAACTTCTAATTAATTGTCAAAGACCAAATGGATTCATTGAAAGATTGGTAAAAATGGCAAAATTATATAAATAATGTGTTTGGATAGGCAATACATGTTACTTGAATACGTTCGCCATATCACCGGCTCAACTAATGTGCAATGGAATTACTGGGAACTACAATATTTTCGATAAATTACTACGATCTACGGTAATTAGTAATCTTACGTTTTATCAAGAAAATTAAAGATTTTGATAAAAAGGCAACCCAATCAAAGCATCTTGGTCCTCAACCATAATCGATTAATTTGAAGAATAAAGAATTGGATCTTCCTGGTCCAAGCTTGGATCAGGAAAATCCAAGCTTATACCGAAGAAGCGATAGAATTTAGGAGAAACACAATAAATGTTGAACAAAATTTGTAATGTTATCTGAGAAATATGAAAATTAAAGCCATTGGAAAAGAAAGATCCACCAACACATTTGAGGGATTATCAAATAAAGTTTAACGGAAAGATGTACCGGAAACCGTTGTAGAAGTAAGTAAAAGAGAGGAAATATTTATTTAATTGTAATTCATTGTAAATGACTAAAGAAATTAAACATCTCAATATACAAATAAAGAGTATAATCCTACGTTGGGATTGTAAATTTAATAATATGGTACTTAAGAGATTAACACAGCTTCAACAAAGCTTAAGCGTAAATCTTAAGAATTGAATATTTTTTTAACATTTCCCTTGAAATAATAAAGAACTTTTGCTTTTATAACTCCAGTTGAGACTGTACAATACAAATTAAGAGGCAAAAATCTTTGAGTTTCAAAATAAATGTGAAAATTTTTGAAAAAAAAAATCGATATTGAAGTGATAGTTAGATTTATCAATCCTACGCTTTTTATAGTAAGAAAAATGTAAAATAGTATTTAAACTTCTTATAGATATATTGAATAAATCATTATATTGTAAAGATATTGAAAAATATTGATACCAAATGATATTTATTGGTGCAAAAGTTTAACCTTGTAATTAACATGCACCTGTGGGCGGTCGGTGGGTGGGATTTCTCTAATTAGCAGACAATAAAGACAAATTATTGATCAATAGCAGTGCAGATATTACAGGTAGTAAAATCAAAAAAAAAAAAATGTTTAAATGGCGAAGCGTTTTTCCAATTCAATTAGTGTTTAGAATACAAACAATTCAACTTTAATGAAAAATTTTACGTTAGTAAAAATAAATTATTTAAGCGATTTTTCGGTCAAATTTATTACCAATTTTGCAGGTAAATTAAAAATACGATTATGAAAAATTTTTGCATAGGCAACTGATATTTCTTAAATTTTATGATATCCATGTAATATTATAAATTTGGAGACGCATAGTATTCCAGTTGTAATAAATTATAGCAGTGACGATAATTTTTTTTTATTCTTATTTTTAAAAAAAATGAACACTAGTTGGATTTTTTTTTCTTTTGGGATCAATTATTTTGATCATGAAAGTAATCATCTTAAGGGTGGATCACCGTCAGAAAAAAAAAAAACGATTTTTTTTTCCCGTAAATGTCTTCTTATAACATTCAAGAATAACGTGTTAAAAGGATTTGTCGATATTCGAAATATTTCGAGTTATAGACCTATATATACATAAAAATTGAATAAATTGATAATAACATAAAAAAATATCTTAAAAAAACTTTAAATGCGTTTTTCTCGAAATCAACTTTTTAAAACTGGGAGATAAGATTTCTCAGAAATTATCCGACGGATTGACTTGAAACTGGAGAGTGTTATAGTTCAACACGTCTTCTTGGTATTGAATTTCTAAAATTAGCTAAACCTCCCCCCCTCAAAGTGGGAGACGGGGAAAGGTCCAAAAAAAGGTCGTTTTTTTTCTAACTTTTTTTTCAAAGTCGCGCCATTTTGTGAATTTTCAACTTTTTTCGGATTTTCGAGGTTCAGTACCAAGAAGACGCATTACCAAAACCTACATTCTTTGGAAAATCATGATCCGACTTTCGGTTTCCGAGAAAACTTGTCTCCCGTTTGCCTCCTCATTTTTGAGGACCCTTTTTCAAAACGCTGTAAAAGGGGGAGGGGGGGGGAGACATATCGGGGCAAATAAAAAAAAATAGTTCAAAACTTTAACTTTTACATGCCGAAGAGCGTTTTTTATTATCTCTAAAAAAAAAATGGCAGCAGTTTTAAAAAAGTCATTTTTTTGTACGTTCTGACGGTGATCCACCCTTAAGAGTAAATATAGAAAAACAAAAAAATTAATAAAAAAATTTTTTTTGTGCTTCCTTAGACTTACAATGTCAAAAGTACAGAGCACTTTTTTTTTGTGTGCCGGTGTTATTTACCACACCATGGATGGAGAGCAAATAGGATTTGTTTTTGTCACTATTTCCATCTAATAAAATTAAGCCTATATATTCCTAAAAAAATGATATTTAATATCAATTTATATGCTCAAATATCAATTTTTGGTTTTAATTAATAAAAAAAAAATCAAAAGCAATTTGATAAACTTTGTAATTTATAGTCCAAGAAACTAAATGCCAATTCAACCAGTCTGAGGTAAAAACCTCTAGGCATTCCACCATATATACTTAGACCTGTTTAACTAAAACTCGTTTAGTTCTAACGAATGATTTTTCTGATTTTTCTGATTTTATAGATATTTCATCAATAAAACTTTTATTTTCTGAATACGATATAGTTTCATAAACTTAAGGAAATCAAAAATACATTTCACAATTGAAAACTATTTATTATTTTGCATTAAACCGAATACAGTTAATGATTTTTATAAACAATTTTAAACCAGGAATGGAACACAATAAAACTAAAAACCAATTTTCAATCAATACGTTTTATAAGTTACAATTTTCATAAAGGAATCATTTTTTTTTGTATACTAAAATAAGTTAAAACTTTTGTTTCCATAAAGGCACCAATCATTACATCAAATCACATAATTGGCTTTAAATATCCCCCACTTATAAATAAACTCTTAATAAAACTAATATTATTCATAAAAACCATATTAAAAAAAATCCCTTTCAACTTAAAAAAAAAAACAATTCCATTAATCAGTCAAAAGTGATTTGTCGCTTAAATTTAGCCTTATTATCTAAGGAGTTAATTAAATTTTCTTTTAACACACATCTCGTGGACGAATTCTTCTCCGTGTTCGGATCAATGTCTCTAGATGTCGGCACATTTTCACGATTGATAAAATCTTCCGGGGCTATATATCCTTTGGGTTTCGTTTGATTTGTACTAACGTTTTTCAATAAAGCTTCCTTGATAATCGAGTCGACCGATTGTCCTTTGATCACATTTAACACATATTGCCGGGTGATTTTCAACATTCGTTCACTAGTACTTCCTGGTATACGACATATTCGCGAACCACCGATCAAATCCGGCATCATGGCCTTACAAATGCGGACGAGCGATGCGGCATAGACTTTGAACTCTGGATGACGCATACTTATGTCTTGGGAACGAAGTGCTTCGGACACGGCCCACAGCATTTTCTAAAAAACCAACGAGAAAAATTAGTTTTAAACGATAAATACCAAGGGATAGAAAAATATACTTTTTTATGCACTGCACTGAAATCTTTGCTGGATGATGGCATTTCGCTGTGTCTTCTCGCCGAAATCGGAGGTAAATTTTTATTGGAATGCACATCGTTGGTGGAAAAACTTCTGGCCACCTTATTTCCGGGTAGCAGGTCTGATTCGTTGGTCTCAATTGCATCGGTACGTTTTCTTTTTTTACTATTCGGCGATGTGAATAAAGCTCGTCGAGAATTCGACATTGATAAATTATGTGGAGAACTTTTATTGCTGGGACTTTGAAATAGCGCCCGCTTAGAACTCGAAGGTCGATCGATTGGATTCAAGGACGACGTAGACGGATGGACCGGTTCGCTTAAATCTTCTTCCACAATTTTTGCATTGCGAATCAACCGTTTCTTGGCACTTCCAGGAGTTCGATTTTTTTTACGTGGACTTGGACTAGGACGGGTTGGAGTTTTGCGCGGTGTTCTTTTGCGTGGACTCTTCCGAGGTGAACGTTTTCTTGGTGACATAAACCGATTTCTGATGGCCTCATTACTATATATCCGTCTAAAAGATCAACTATCGTTACTTCTACTATACTTATAAATAAAGGACATGTTTTACCTGAGATCCAGCACCATCTGTCGTCTAGAATTCGATGCCGATAACGCTGACAATACTCCAGACTTTGATGCAAGATTTTCCTTGGAAAATGCAATTCTACGACGGGCCAAATGACTAAGACGTCGTCCAGGTGATTTGCATTGGCTTTGTTTTCGAATTAATTTTCGTTTGGATGCACTCGCCGAAGTTTTTAACGCTTCTATGATACAAGTTGAAGAAGTTTCCGATCCTATGTATCGCTCTACATATTTTTGACTTAAATGTTCAATATCTTCCGATATCCTCGATCGATTATAACTTTAAAAGAAAAATAGAGACAATTAAATATAATTTCACCAATCTCAAAAGACAAATCTTACTGTAGTCCATAGAAATATTCATTTTTTACTTCCGGCCATGGCATTGCTTCAATTTTTTCTTGTTTCCGGCACTTTGGTTTACTATCCAAACAAACATCCAATAAATGACGATTTTGATTGATCTTTTCAAGTAAATCTTCGGCGTTGATTTGACAATGAGTTATTGAAGTTGGAGGAGGAATTCCTCGCATTGATTCTTGAAACTTTTTCAAAATGTTTCTTTCAATTGTATGTTTATCTTTCTTGAATTCCTCAAAAGATTTTATCAAAGTAACAGATTTGTTCATGATATCAGAAATATTGTTAACATTCTCATCGAAATCTTCATCGCTGAAGAGTTCCGGTGATAGTTCACAGTTGGAAACATTTGCTTTTTTTGGAGTGCAAGCAGTGGTTGTCGGTTTTGAATGCAAAATCGGCGAAAGAAAATCGGGAATATTGACGATGGTTTCGACCGAATCGTTTTTAAACGGAGTGCCGATTTGAAGGAATTTTAAAGCGGCTTGACTAGGCTGGGTGGAGACATCATCCCGAAGACTTCCATCGGGATAGAGGTGGATCTTCTTCTGGACCGACAGGACCAAGTCCTGGTTAACACTTACATTTTCTTCAGAGACTTTCACGGGCGTTTCTTGGACAACCAGTTCGTCGGTGCATTGACCTAGGTCTTTATAATTTAAATCCAAAAACAACTGATCTGCATCGCTTGCATTAAATGCACCGGCATCTTCTATGGATGGATCGGGATCGGTGCATGGTTCATAAACAAATTCACTTGCATTGTCAAACACACAATCGATATTCTCTTCATTTTCGGAACTCAAGTAATTGATTAAGGGCTGCATTGCGAAAAAAGTGCCAAAATTCGACTCGTTTTTTGACATAGCTGTATCAACTTGAGGCATTGATAAATTAATGTTTTGTGTACTTTTTTAAATGAATTGCTTTATTTTCTATAGATTGACACATTTTAATTGGTTCATTAATTATAATGACAACATTTTTTCCGCAGTAAAACTTTAACAACTTAAGTTATTTTATTTTTAATAATCAATCAGCTGTCGCGGCTTTTTGTCATTCCATAACAACGAAATTCCATATGCAACCATATGTTTGCAGATATTCTAGTAATTTCTTGTTGATAATTGTGGATTTATGACGCTAGTACAAACAGATACATATATAATTCTGTCAAACCCGTCAAACGTAAATATGATAATTAACGTAATAAACATAATGTCCATATTCAAAAAATAGTTTAAAATATTCTAAACTAATATCGAAACATAATCTGTAATTTTCCTTGATAAAATTTAAGTAATATTCATTTAAAAATGCAAAAAAAAAAATCTTAAATTCAAAATGCCTAAAATGAGCTCCTATTGGTCCGACATTAAAATGACGTCACAGCATAGAAACTTCAAAATCCCACAGACGTTTTCCAAAGCCATCCTAAACTAAATGTATTTAAGTTTATTTAAAACGTTTAAAAGTAAATTTTAATGATTGAAACTATTTGCAATTTAATGGGACCAGGTATATTTTACTACACTTTCAAAAAAAAAGTATATTAATTTACCTTTTAGAAATGCCTTTGCAAAACTGTCAGCTGAGCAGAAAGGTTAGATAAATCATCTGTTTCAAATAGGTATACTGAAGATTTAATGGTACAGTCGTGGATGGCAAATTTAATAGTAAACTCTCCAAAAAGTATGTGGAAGTCGATTTTTTAAATTAAATGATAGATTAGATCTCAAACTGCAACCAAAAAATCCGTCACCGGTGGCCACGGCGCCACTTTCAAAACCGACTTTGCTGAGAATTTTTTTTTCATTATAACTTTTGAACCGTGCTAGATAAGAATAAAACTGTTATTATCAAAATTAAAGCTGAGAAAATTTCCTACAAAAAAGGTTCTTTGATAATTTCCTGTATGTGCCATAGTTAATTTGAAAATGACAGTTGAAAATAGACGAAAATTTACATAGACAAAAATCATGTTATGTTATTGTTGATAGTTCTGAAAACTATTGATATTTTAGGAAAAATCAGGAGCCAAATGATTTATTTATTTGTGAGCTATATTTTTATCTAGGAAAGTTCCAAAAGTTACTAAATTTTTAGTGATTTTTCGTTTTAATTCCGAAGATATCAAAAATTTCGTTAAATGTTAACTTACTATCGAAAACTAATTACAGGATGAAATATAGTTTCTTAGATATTGAATTTTTAATCTAGCTTTTAATAATTTTAAGTTGAGGTCATTTAAATTGAATTTTCTTGGTAATAAATCGTCAATGATAAATATAATAGTTCTTTTTATACTATCCCGAGAAAATATTACAAGGATTGAATTGGCCAAAAGAATAATACAATTTTGAGAAAAAACAAACATATGTTTAGAAATATCTATGTTAGGGTGATTTTTTTTTGACTTTTTTTGGTCCCATCGTGAAACTTTGTTGGAAATACCAAAAAAAAAAAAATTCTCTGAAAGTTTGAGCCCTTAATATTAATTTTAAGTCCTCGACCAAGACGTGTAAAGATTTCCCATTGAAAATACACGGAAACTCTGATTTTTTATTTTTAAATTTCACAGAAAAATCAATTCAAGGCTTAATATCTCGGTTAATATTGATCTTCGTGATTTGGTCTACAGGACCTTTTTTGTAGGAAATCAAATTCTCTCTAGGAAATCAAAAGTTTTTCATTTATAATTTTTCCGTAGCTCTTGTTATTTACAAGATAAATGCAAAAAAAAAACGCGAATTTTATGGAAAATCAGGTTCAGTGGTCCGTACTACCTCACCAGTGTGAGTTACGACTTTGTCGCAATGGACACTTTTGTAGAGCGTTTAATTCTGAGAAAAAACCATCTTCGGTAAAAGCGATCCCATGAAATGCCGCTGAGATATAGAAATTTAAAAATAAAAAATCAGAGTTTCCGTGTATTTTCAATGGGAAATCTTTACACGTCTTGGTCGACGACTTAAAATTAATATTAAGGGCTCAAACTTTCAGAGATTTTTTTTTTTTGGTATTTCCAACAAAATTTCATGATGGGACCAAAGAAAAAAAAAAGCAAAAAAAAAAATCACCCTAATCTATGTATGTTTTTAAATTCATGAATAGGTGAGAATTAAAGGATTTTTTGTATGCATATGAATTGTAACATGTTTAATGTTTTTATAGGTGTTAATCAAAATAAGTAAAATACAATGTATATTAATTTAATTGTTAGTAATTTATTAATTAAAAATGTAGCAATATTACCGATATCAATTAATTTTCGCAATTCAATTTTCGGTGGTACGAAGTTCACCAGGTCCTCTGATATTTTATTAAAAAAATATTTGCATATAATATAATCTGGTACATATCAATTGAAACGTGGGCAATTTGTAAAATGCTTTATTTTTTAAGTGTATTAGATATTATTACCATACACAAAATAATTGAATGAAACCATAAAATGAAATTTGAAATTTGTTTTTTTTTCTAAGAACATTAAACATATTATTAAGTTGTATTTATACGAAATATATAAGTATATGCCTTTTAAAGTTATATCCTTCATTTTGTTGATATATTTGCTTTGATAATTAAATGATTATTAACTTAAAACTGCATTCAGAGATATATAATCGAATTGAAATGCACTGATTTTATCTTAACAGCTTATGAAGATTTAAATTTAAATGTATAGGCAAAATATTGATTTAAAATTAAAGTAGGTATCATTTTTATGATGACTTTTGTCAGTATGGATTCCATACATTAAGTCCAAAACCAGTTTACTCGTTAGCTAGTGAGGAATGCAATTTTCGTACTTTCAACTGTTGATATGAAATAACATAGTTAAAGCTTGAAGGCCAAAATAGAATGTCAGCTTTAAATATGTCGTTTAAGGAATCTGGACAGGTTTGAGGTATTTATTATTTGTTGTCAATTATAAATACATTAACACCTCTTTCCGATTCCAAAAATGATACCTTTGAACTTGCATTGAAATTACTATATTATTTATTTTCGCCAGTTGAGAGCAGGTAAAATTCTTTTCGATTTCACACCTATTTGGAATTTATTTGGGTTTTGTTCACAATATTGAACATTATGGGACAAAGGGCGATAAAATTGAACTTAAATATTTGTCTACCTGAATTCTATCGTTTATTCAAGAACATGTTAATCGATTTCGATTATATTTTAGTTTCGGGTACTTCTTCAAGTACAAGAAAAAGTCACAGACAAGTCTAATCTAAATAGTTATACGAATATTTTATTCTGATTTCACTATGGTTCCAATTTAAAGACAGCATTACTGATTTGAGAGAAACTTTGTAATCAAGTTCAGATAATTTTTCTTCAGAAGAAAAGATTGCCTATTTACGTTTAATTATTAATAATAAAAGTAGCATTAAGAAGAAGGTCGATTAAAATAAATAAACGGACATCCACTAAATGAATATAAATTGAACCCTTTAATTAAATATCTATGTTCTTTTTTAAAATATCATAAAATCAGCATATTTTAAATCAAAGGTGGTCAACCCAAATGATATTGCGGGCCACTTCGGAAGTGCATCAAAACTTCGTGGGTTACTTTTGAAGTTATATCTCAAATTTTCCATACTAAATTTAGATGCACTGTAAACATTTTAAATATATTGATTTTCACCACTTTGGTCATTATAAAATGTATACATTTTACAAAATTTGTATTCAGCGGGTCAAAAAACATGAAAATCATGCTTGGTTTAGTTCAAAAAAATTTCTATGTCACCAAAACTGCATATTTTAACCATTTTTTTCGTTTTTTTTTTTTTAAGTTTTCTCGAATTTTTGAGGGTGTACGGCTCAAACCGACCCCGGATTCGTGTTCAGGGGGTCAAAATACGTAGATTTATGTAGGTCCGGTCAAAAGTACAGAGCACTTTTTTTTGTGTGCCGATGTAATAAATAGGTCTTTAAAATTTTTTCTGCCAAAATATAAATGTGCATATTATGGTCTATTGAATTCAAACTTCAAATTTAAATAAATAATTTTATTTCCATAACAATATTTACAAACCAATTACAAAAAATATGATTGAACATTGATTCTATTTAACTAAAAATAAATTATAATTTATATTGATTAAAATTCATTCAGAAATAAGCTGCGAAATAATAATCATCAAATTACACCACAAAATGATAAATATTTTCCATTAAAATCACAAAATTTATTTTCTTGTTGCACAAAAATATCACTATCACTGTAAATTTTTAGTAATAAAAAACATATATTTAATAGGACAAATACAAGTGACAACCAATTAAAACACCTAGTACAAACATTGTCTATCTATATCGAATGGGAGCCGATGCTCTATTCGATGGAGGCATGAAATTTTTCGTTGGTGTATTTTTTCCCCGAAAAATCATCGCAATCAATATATAAAATCCGCCAACCATCTTAGTGAAAAAATCAATGACCCCCAAAAACATCGGTGTGGCCTCGCGTACAAAATACGAAAGTTCCCTCATCAATTTCAAATAATATTCGCCAATATAGTACACCGACGATACAATACCAGTTATTAGAGTGACGATTAAAATAAACAGAAACTTAAACACTTCGATAATATTACGAAGTGTCAGTATGGTCGTTAGAAAAACATATAAATTTTGATTGGTCGATTTTTTTAAATTTCTAAAATATTGAGCCCAATCGACCGAGATTTCATTTTCGGAGACGAATTCATCGCTTTGATTGTCCTGATCGGCTGAAACAATATCAGTGTTGGCCTAAAAATTGAAGTTTTATTAGTTAAAATTTCTTGGAAGATTTTTTGCGAAGTTTACGTTTAAAATTGCGTTTAATTCGGGAGCAACAGGTCGAATCGAACGTAATCGTACAGATATTTCATTATTTCGATATTTAATCGATTTGATTTGGAACCAATATTTCCCCAGTGGAATTTCTTCGTGCAATTTGACCCAAAAGCAGTGGGCATTAGCGATTTCTATATACTGTGGCGCTGATATTCCAATAAATTTATCATTTCGGTAATATTCGTGCAACCGCTTTTTAATTATTACTAAATCTTCTTTTAATTTGGCTTCGGAGTTGTCTATGACTATCATATCGCGGTAACTTTGCAACTGGTCCACATATCGCCTCTCCTTGAACGTCCCCATAAAAACTCGACATTGAAGCATTTGTTTTACAAAAGTTTGTAAATTTTCTTCGACAGGAGTTCTGAAATTCTCGTCTAGCAGTGCTGAAACGCTGGACGAACGAGAATTTCGGGAATCGCTACGATTTCGTGCCATAGTTGATATATTACTAAAAATCTAAAAAAAAGAAATTATAAAAGTAATTTCACTATAAATTAGTGCTTACATAAAACTAGGGACTCAATTTTCCATCGCAAATATTAGATCAAATTCTCTATCGAAGAAGAAATGCACTTTTACGACTATTTTCCGCAATCTTTTAATGTTAATCAAATTCCAATCTAAAGGTCAATTCTGCACTCATAAAAGCTAATATTTTATGCGCCAAGTGCTATAGCTTTATGTTTTAATATTGAAACATTAAATTTTTACAAATTTAGGCAATTTTATCTGGAAATTTGAAGAAAACATTGAAAATGTTGAAAAGAAAAATAATTTTCGAGATATTTTTGTCATTTATGTGCACTGAGGTGCACTAGGTGGCACTGGTGTATACCAGTGTACACTAACGTCAGAAGGTGCGATACGGGTGTAAAACGGAAATCACCGAATGTAAATCGTTCATGTCCGATCCGCGTGGTTTGTCAAAAGCGAAATGTCAAATTATTTAAGAAAATCAACAAATTTCACAAATTTTAATTAATCAAAAAAAAAACATTTTTTGTGTGAAATTTAATTTCTTAAGTCATTAACAATTGTTTTCTTTGTATAAATTAACCACTTTGTAATTCAATATAAATATCATGAACACGTTTTAAAAAATAACCTTCAATCAAAACAATGATTAAAACATCTAAAAATGTGAGCAAATTTCTTCGAGTTAAAGGAATATTAACAATAATTATTTTACAAATTTTAGGATGACCCCCTGTGTCCACTTTGCATAGTAAATGGCAAGTACACATCGCTCAAACTCTATCAAATAAATTTCGCCGAAGCCGTATACCTATGCTCGGACAAATCCTGCCAATATCCCCAAGGCTACGATTGGATTTTCGTCAATCGTTGCATTGACATTGCCTCCGACGATTCCGAATCCGAGTCCAGCGTTAAAAAAGAATCAAAACTTTCTCACATCGACGAATTAAATTTCCTCATCAACAAATACGAAAATGAGACCGAAAATAAAAAAGATGTGGACAACAAAACCGATACATGGAACGAAATCACGTCTCTACTCGGCTTTGCAGAATCGCCCGACAAAAACCCAATCAAAGAAGAGTTATTAAACGAGCCCGATCGAAATTCCATTGGACAATACGACATCAAAAACGTCGATGAAATCGCCAATGAAATTCTCGACCAATTAAATCAACCCAACGATAACTCCGATATCCTAATCGAAAATTCAGACTCTTTCTTTCTAGATCCGGAATTGCTAGTCGAAAATTCTTGGAACGATTCTGTGAAAGAAGAGCCCGAAAAAACCGAAATCGATCTTACAAAGCCAATAGTTTTACATAACATAAAAATATCAGATAGTATTCTTTCAGATAAGAACCTTCCAGGTGTGAAAATTAAAATTGTACTTGGCAGTGAAGAAATTAAAATCGACCAAAATACCACTGATAACAAAGAGACCACACCAAAAAAGAGGCAAGCTAGACAAACTAATAACGTTGAAATACGAAGGTCCAATCGTCCTCGAAAAACTACCATTATGAAAGATTTTATAATCGATAAGAAAGCATTGAAAAACAATAAAAAAATATCGGATGAAAGTGAAAAAGTACCAGAGGTGACAGACAATATGAAAATGTTATCGGAAAAACAGCAAAATACAATTGCAATTTTGAAGGCAATGAAACGAGGATATAAATAATTTTGTAAATAAAGTATATAAAAAATTTATTATTATTATTTTTTTTCTATAAAACCGGTTCGTGAATAAGGTTGACTTGATTATAATTTTAGGTACATTCTTACTAATATAAACGTGAAAGTTTGTATATATATTGTATAGCTGATCCCCCCAACTTCGTCTGCGTAACGTAGGTGTAGATTATGTTTTCTTTTCAAATTTGCCAGTTGTAATGGTATATGAACATTTTTATTTTTCTTATTTCTTTTACGAAAAACATAATCATACTTAAAACCACTATTTTTCAACCATCTAGACGTACGAATATAAGTTGCAAAATTCGCAATGCTGTAAATCAATGATATATATAAACAAGTTAAACTGAGGATCAATGCGAAATACAGATTTATCGATCTGCTTCGATAAGTTTATATATATATATATTGGTTTGCAAGACATTTTAGTTCCATAAAAAATAACATTGTTATTTTTGAAGCGAAAACCCTCTTTTACTCGTAAAAGAATCAAAACCGATACTTTTTATATGCATAATTTTCGATTTATTTTACTCAATTTTATAAGAACCCATCGTCATATTTTGTCGCCACGGAAACTAAACTCTCCCCAAATAAACCATAAGGTCATTTATTAAGGGTTTGCGGCGTCAAAACTATCAATATTTTGAGTATCAAAAAGCATAATAGTAAATAATATCTCTGAAATATTTGGACAGGGCAACATCTATTTCAAGAGCTAGTTTCTATATTAAGAAAAAGAGCCTATTTTCCTAGTAGGCCTACCTACATAAAAAATTACTCTACGTATCCCTAGCTAATTTTGATAGAAAGTAAATAATCTTATTTAGGTATTTATCATTTGGCACCAAATTACTCATTTTGTATTTTTATTTCATACACCAATTATATAAAACATGATTTTAATATAAAAATTTAAAAAAAAAATTAAAAAAGTGTTATCATCTGGTTCATGTTGTACGTTGAATATTCTTGGTAAGATGTGCCTAATTTACTTAATTTTTTTGTAAAAGAACTAGTCATCATAATATATTACCGGAAAGGGCAATTTGTAATGTGTTTAATATTGAATCAAGGATAAGAGGCCATCAGTAATTAATCAACTATTTAATTGATATTGGCATTTATTTTTTCCTATTTTTTTTTTAAAAATTTGATCCTTAATATCATTTGAATGATAGGATTAATTGAAAGAAACTATAAGGGACTAGTTTTAAACGTTTTTCTATTTATTTTACAAACAAGTAGAAAACTTCAATGAAAGAAAAATTAATTTTAGTATTAAGAACTCGGTTTGAGAGGAGAGGGACTTTTAGGGCCTCAAAAACCAATTTTTTGGTATCGGAGATTAAAAAAAAAGCTGCCTTTTTTGATTTTGTTCCACTCTAATATATTATTCTTTTTAAAGCCATTAACATTGACAAAATTTTGGTCAGTGGGGCTTTGAATAAAATATACTATAAGTATTTTCCCTTACAAGAAGAATGCAAGGTGTTGGGGTCACAGATCTAATTCAATTGTTGTATGATAGATTTAATTTTCCTCCTGATGAAAATATATGGATATAAGGGCCAATTCTCTATATCCATTCATTAAATTAAATTTTGTAGACTTAGTAAATATTATTTAAACTCTATATGTAAAAATATATAAAAACTCTATAAACTCTATTATGTATTTTTATATGTAAAAATAGATATAAAAGAAGAAAAACATGTTTTTTATCCTCCAACGATTCGACTCCGGCTCCTAACGACAAGAAATACCAATTTATTGTTGCTACGCTAAAACTATTACATGTAATCATTTGCCACAGAACTGAATCGAATCTTCAATTGTAAATATCTAAAAAAAATATTTAGTAATGTCCTTTGTAACCAAATGAAGTTGAGTTATCCAGGAGGTGGTTAGTTAAGCCTCAATACTACAACATCAGGGTTTTATTGTACTTCCTAGGTCCTTAGTTAATCTAGTAACTAACCCCCAAGCAGCTGAGGGGACCTCAACTCTCGTCGCCCTAGGTATTTTCCATTAATTTCACGTCCAGGGTTTGTTATCCCCAATTTCGATCGTGAAAAGCGGTTCCATCCTTTGCCTGTCAAAACCTATATTTTAGGTCATCCACATGTAACTCCATATGCAGGTGGTTCTTCCCCCAGTGGACGGTTGTTAAATTCTTTACCACCCTGACCTGTTTTCTTGAAATTTGTAGGAAATTATTTGGATTTAAATAGAATATATCTTTTTAAATAAGAAGATAATTCAGGTTGTTTAAGATCGGGTTTTTTTTATTTAATATTTTTACTATTCAATTAGCTACGTTTCGTTACGTATCATAACTTCTTGATTCACAGAAATAAAATATTTTCAATTTAAATCTGAATTTTATCATCTATTATAGAATATATCACTATAAAGAGGATAATTTTTTTTAAAAACCGTTTATTCATGTTACTGGTAATTGCATTCATTATACCATAATACACATTTACACGAAATCTATCGTTAGAATTATCCGTTTTAGTCTTTTATTTGTTAGACATAACATTGCTTCAATTTTGAAGAAATCAAAATTGCTGATGCTTTCAATTTTGCCAATGCAATATTTACTGCAACAGTATTAAAATATCGTTGTATTTAAAAATAAATTTCAATCGTATTTTTTACCATATTAAAGCAATTGCAATATCCATAGTTGATGTTTGTAGGTATGATGACAAAGGGGTTGTTTATTCAGAAAATCGTAAAAAAATTTTGAGCTGTTAAAATAATATCAAATTTTAGAAAAGCGGTCCAAATTGTGTTTCCTCGATGTCTAATTTCTTTGTTAAATTTTTCGGATATAGAAATTTCATAGAAAATCTGCAGAACATCGACAAAAGACATAATTCCTGATGTACTATTAAATGTACCAAATATTTTTCTTAATATATTATCCTTAGTCCACCAACGTCTTTCTCCAATAGTAGAAATAAATTTAAATTTAATTAATTTCCGCCATACGTTAAATCGTTTATAAGATTCCTTTAAAAAACCGTATATTTATCAAAAATACCAAATAGTGAGATGGCTTTTTTGGTTTTTTATGTGATATCTCTAAATTAAACTAAATTTAATAAATGTGCATAACACTAAGTATGAACTTGATTTAACCATTTATTTTTAGTACCAATTACTATTTAACAAGTAAAATTGAAATAGAAGTAACTATTGTAAAAATTTAAAATCATTTCAGTAGAAAAAATACAAACTTGAATATATTTGTGGGCCAGTAGGCCCACCGGAATTTTCCCGGTATCCCGGTGGGTCAGTCCAGCACTGTTATAAACTCTTGATTGTCTATTTAGTAATGGATATAAGATGTTAATTCGGACCATTAATTTGTTTTTAGATAATTTAATATGTTCAGCAAAGTTGAGTCTGGAATTCAGTTGCATCCCCAAGTATCCAACTGTTTTTGGCCATTCTATATTTTTCCCATTTATTAATACCTTTTTATGCTTGTTGGGTCTTATTCTTGTGAATAAGATAACTTCGGTTTTATTTTTATTGGCCATTATTTTCCATTTGGTAAAAAAAATCATTATTCTTTTTAAGGTCTTGGTTAATCTGTTGGCCATTTCTACAGTGAAACTTTATTTATCATCCTAGAAAATTTGAACTAAATCTGTGACCTCAAAACTTAGCATTTTTCATGTTAGTATGGGAATCCAGGTTTCATATTTTTCGATAAACTTTCTCGTTCTTTCTACCATTGATATGTACGTGATAATACGATTTTACGGACCGAAATTCGTTGAAGTTATGTCTTTTATTTCCCTGTTACATAAAATAAGCTTTTAATGCATGTTACTTTTGCTAGGACTTCTACTTACTGCCGTGCGGTTTAAGTGTTTAACTGGAATATGAAGAAATACATTTGTAGATTATGTCTTCGGACGGAGGATCGCCTATACAAAATAAACGACACCTATTCCGATCTAATCAATCAATATTTAACAGCAAAAATTGAACCGAGTGATAAACTTTCGAAAAATATTTGTGGAATGTGTGCCAAATTCTTGCGAGCGCTGAAAACTTTCGATGACCAGTCGTACAATTCGGCTCAAGTCCAATTCGCCGACAATCTCCTCTTCACAATCGACTCAAAGAAATCGCGTAAGAAGTTCGTCAAAGAGAGCTTTTCCTCGGAGAAACAACTGGATAAAGAATTATTGCTGGATCGCTGGACCAATGATGAAACTGTAAAGCTGAAAGATTCGGCGTTAAGCATTCAAATGACCAGTGATGTTAAACTTTCGGAAGCACCTACACAAGAAACTTGTGCAAATCCAGCGGAAGCACAAAAATCGGTTGAGAATATTACTTTGAAAGATTTAAAATCGAAAAGATCATTATCGCGACAATCAGTACGGTCGCAAAAACCGGCTGGTAAAAGTAAATCAGTCCGTAAGAGTAGTGAGAAGATAAAGGATTTTTCGAGTTTTTCTGTGGATTCATTAGAGCAAATTTTCAGGAGAATAGCCCTAGCAAAATATCACAAGAGATTGGAGAAAAAAAACAAAAGTTTAAGTAAAAGTGAGGTTAGGTTCAATAGTCCTTCTCGGGGCTCCGGTAGTACGTGTAACAATCCGGCGTTGGTCGAAGATGATACCGAAGTCAATAAGGTATTAAATCGAATATTGCAACTACCTACAGAATAAGGAACACAAAAAAAATTTTAGCTCAAAAATTTCATTGATTTACTCGAAACGATTTATACAAAGTTGGATACCACCACCAAGTAGCGGCTATGACACAACTATTCAAATCTACAATTGCGTGGCCAAGCAAAAGGTTCCTTTGATTACCCGAAAACCCAATCTACTCACGTGGTACACCTGCGGTCCCACCGTCTACGCCACGTCCCACATCGGACATGCCTCGTGCTACACCCGCGTGGATATCATCCAAAACATTCTACGCAACTATTTCAAACTCAATTTAATTACCATTATGAACATTACAGATATCGATGATAAAATAATCAAAAAAGCGCACAGCACATCCACCGATTGGCGCTCGATTGCCCGACACTACGAGGCTGAATTTCTCGAAGATTTAAACCATTTGAAAATCACCAAACCGAATATCATTGCCCGGGTCACCGAATTCATGCCACAAATTATTAATTTCATTGACAAATTGGTGAAAAATAACAAGGCATATGTCGCCACAGATGGATCTGTATATTTCGCCTTAAACAAATACAATAATTATCATAAACTAGAAAATAGTGGCGAACAAATTAGTCAAATAGACGACACTTTTAAGCATTCCGCCAACGATTTTGTTTTGTGGAAAAGTGCCAAAAAGGACGAGCCGTTTTGGCCGTCGCCATGGGGTAATGGAAGACCTGGATGGCACATTGAATGTTCAGCAATCGCCAGTGCTTTACTAGGTATTATTAATTTTTTTTTATTCTACAGAGATGCAAAGCATCTGTACATAGAACTGGAATATTACAATTGTAATGTAGTGCAATGTACCATTGCATGTATTTAAATCAGTTTAACAATTCGATTTCCCAATGAACCTTTTTCCAAAAACTATTACACAATTGCACTGTACAACACAACCGCGAAATTGAAATTTGTACAATTGCACGAAACCCAGTTCTTCCATAATCATGTATAACCATTATGTATCTTTAAACTTATTATTGAAATATCTGAATTTCAACTATATAGTCAAACCATATTGGATAGTCCAGAGTTCACCATACACAATTTGGCGTATGCCTTTTGCTCTGGAAGAAGATTTTAAATTTCTTTTATCATTATGATGATATGATTATTTATTATTTATCATTATGATGATTTCTGGCTGGAATTGCGAACTTTTTTCGTGATCCCTTTCACGCGTTTGCAAATAAAAGATATTGTGCCCACCCTCCAAGAAAAAAATCCTGAATCCACCCTTGTCCGTTAGGGTAGGAATTTTCAAAAAAAAAAATCTTATCACATGCCTACTTCCTATAAGGAATACACCGAATATTAAAATTTCATCAGTCAGAGGAGTATATAAATACACCATTTTATATATGTACGGTTTTAAAAACGTTTTTATTTTAAACTTTATTACTATTATTATTATTATTAGTATTACTATTACATTTTTTTCGTTAATATTTCCTTACTGAGCAACTCTAAGGATCTATTTACAACAATTTTGTAAAAAAAAAGTTTACTGTCAGATTATAATCTATAAAAACATTTATATTTCAAAAAGGCAATTTTTTGTACTTTAAATTAAATTACTGTGCTTTTTAATAGTTCAACTAAAAATATTAATACAGAACATTTTTTAACTTTTAAATACCTTTCCAATGATATATAACTCGCCTACCTAAAGTAATTTTTTTTTCATCCCTCAGTTTTTACGTAGGGGGTACATTCCCTTATTATTTTTAAGGAATGATAAATAGCCTTACGTGTGTGGGTAATTGTGTTATATCTTAATATAAAGTTTCATTAAATTCGGTTGTTCCGTTCTTTAGTTAAATCACCAGCGCACGCGATGTAGGAAAGTTTTTTGGTAATTTTTTCACACATTATTGAAGTTTTAGTATGGATCCCTAATTTTTTTGAAAATTGAATATAGCCTATGTTCACCGGAAATAGTGTAGCTTGCCAACAGTGAAAGAATTTTTCAAATCGGTCAAGTAGTTTCGGAGCCTACTCAAGGCAAACAAACAATCAAATCTTTCCTCTTTATAATAATAGATTAATTTAACAAATTTTTCTTTTGTAATATCTTGGCATCGATAAATACCAGAGATTTTTATATTTTCAATTATCTGTTAGCTTTAATGTCGCTGTAATTATTTTCATCTCACCACACTCGCTGAATGTAATGCTATAGTTCAAAGATTTTTTCACGTACATAACCATCCCATCAGCCTTGTTAATTTTACTACCATTGTAATGTATATTATAGTGCTTCAATTCAAAAAACGTGAAACATGTCATAAGCCAGAGGGTTGAGAATTACTTGTGAAATACTAATGGTAATAATTTTTAGGCGAGCAAATCGATATTCATGCCGGAGGCATAGATCTACGCTTTCCGCACCATGAAAACGAGGAGGCCCAATCTTGCGCCTATCACAGTTGTGATCAATGGATCAACTATTGGCTCCACACCGGACATTTGCACTTGAAGAACAGTGAAAAAATGTCCAAATCACTCGGCAACACAATCGGTATTGGTGATCTTTTGAAAACATGTTCGGCCTATGAATTTCGAATGGCATGTCTCATCACCCACTATCGCAGCCACATGGAATTCACGATTGATTTTATGAAAAACGCACGTGCCATTTTGGAAAAGTTTCATGCTTTTTGGGAATTTTCGCAGGATGTTAATCGTTGTTTGACGCAAAAAAATCGGAAAATTCTCGAGGAAAATTTCAATGAAACGTGCCAATTTGTGGATGAAGCATTGAAAGATGATTTTGATACGCCTCGAGTCGTTGCTAGTCTGTTAAAGTTGATTCAATCGACATATACGCTGACGAAAACCCTGGAAAAACCACAAGAACCTCATACTAATATTGATTTAGTTATAGCCATTAGAAATTATGTAGATTTTATTTTGAATTCTTTTGGAATCAATTTACGGGCGCAACTAGTCACGTCGGAAGTACAAACGGAAAAAATTATCACGCATGCGATTGATTTCCGAACGAAAATTCGAAATGTGGCCAGGATGAAAAAAGACTCGGAGTTGTTTCAGCTTTGTGATAGTTTTCGTCAAAATTTACACGGCGAGGGTATTGAAATCAAAGATTCCGACCAAAACGTAACATGGATTAATAAAAAGATAGTGTAATTTTGTTTTTATAATAAATCTTTTGTACAACCCAGCTTTATATTTCAGTAAAATTAATAGTTTAAATCGTTAAAAATTTCATTTTGTCGAGCATATCCACTGTTGACATACGATTGACGTCTGAAATCAAATAAATTACACAAAGATTTTGAAGTAAATGCCAGAAAATACTCTTACGAAGCATTTAAATTTGGTTGACTTCCACTGTACATGTGATATCGTCTCGCTAGTTCTTCATGGGGTTGAAGATTTTCATTGCCAAGGTTGGATGTTGATTTTTCCGTTCTAAAAATTTGCCAATTATTCGATTGGAAACTATGAAATAATTACGGAATTACGTTTTCCAATGATCTATGTTTCGGACTTCTTTTTTCAGGTCCACAATTTGTCGCATAAGTTTGTGAGTTCCGATCAATGTCCAAACCATCAATACGAGGGCGACAATCATAAATATCACAACTACGGTGACTGATATTAAAAAGTATAGTTCCATCTTGGTCGTTATGGTGATTGAATCTTGTTCTTCCACCAATTCCGGGCTTGAGTTAGTCTGCAAAAATTTGGCATTAAAAATTAAAATGATTAGATTTTGTGTATATTATTTAATGGTAGTGACTTATAATTAAAAGAATAAACTCATAAGTTATAAATTTACAGAGCGGAGCTCCGGAGCCTATATTAGTTTAGTCTAGGCGAAGCATAAAAAACATGGCTACGTATTGTGTGCAACCAAAGAATTGGGCATAAGTTTACATTGAATTTGTGTTATTATTTTTATTTTCTTTAAAATAAATTTTCGAATGGATTAAAGCAAATCCAATTATTTAATTAAATGTGGTCAAATTATAAAAATACCAGCAGTTTTACAACGTTTTGTTTACAATTTTCTCATATGAAAGCACCTCATGAAATTCAAGGATTAGTTTTGAAAGTAAAAAAAAATTTTGCTTTCTTTTCGAACTAATTTTTGGCATTAATGAGTACAGCGAGAAAACTTGTATATACAAATATTTCAATTAAAAAATGTGTATTTAATTTTAGTTAAATACTGGATATAGTTGTAACTATAAAACTAGTAAATAACTAAAAAACTAATATTTTTTTCTAACTACCAGGCGCCGTGACCAAAGTGGTCAGTTTCCAATAGGAAAAACTAAATTTTAGTTTAATTATTGTTGAAGTTAGAAAACATCTATAATTGCAGCTGTTAAAGCTTTAAATGAGACGATTTAAAAACTAAAGCTCTTGAAAGCTTTTAAAATTATTTCTATGAATATTTAGCGATAGGATCATTGAGAAATGAATGATTAAAATAAATAATTTAAAGTTAACTTTAGTCATTGAAATTAGCGTTTTTTGAAATTTAAATCATTTGAAGTGCCTATCGACTATCAAATTAAGAATGCCAGCTGGAGGCTTTAAAAAAATACAAAATTTTGACTTCTATACTTCTTGGGTTTTCTATCATCCATTTTTCTATAAACTATTTCACTATAAATATTCCCAAGTCTTAGTTTTAAAACCGTCTTTAATTGTTAAATATTGAAGAAAAATAATCCAGCAAATGAATAAGTTTATTAAGTTTGTTCGAATTCCCTGTTTTTTATTTCAATTTTCTAAAATTTCCACTTTTGAAACCGGGGAAAACCAAACCTGTTAATAAAAAGAATTTGAAAGGCACTTCAAATGAAATCGTTATTAAAGGTATTTGAAATGTAATGATTTCTCTAAATGCAATTTTTAACATGAAATCCCCGATTTTGTATGGTTTTTTACTAAGAAGATTTTAAGGGAACCTATATTTATTCTCTTTTAACTAAAACTTCAAGAAATTCTATGATTATTTTTCGAAATTCCGGTGTCTTGAAAACCAACTCTCGATTTGTTTGGCATTTTATTTGGTAACTATTTTTGTATATGAGCTGTTTATTTTGAAAGTGGCCTAACTCCATTTCAAGAATAGCTCATATAGCTGCTACTTTTTGCAATAATAAATACATAAATTTCTCAATCAAAGAAGTTAGCACTAGTGAGTCGAAAACGATTGTTATATCAATAATAGGTTGATTTTTTTTTTGGTCCCATCGTGAAATTTTGTTGGATATACCAAAAAAAAAAAATTCTCTGAAAGTTTGAGCCCTTAATATTAATTTTAAGTCCTCGACCAAGACATGTAAAGATTTCCCATTGAAAATACACGGAAACTCTGATTTTTTATTTTTAAATTTCTATATCTCAGCGGCATTTCATGGGATCGCTTTTACCGAAGATGGTTTTTTCTCAGAATTAAACGCTCTACAAAAGTGCCCATTGCGACAAAGTCGTAACTCACACCGGTGAGGTAGTACGGGCCACTGAACCTGATTTTTCCATAAAATTCAAGGCTTAATATCTCGTTTAATATTGATCTTCGCGATTTGATCTACAGGAACTTTTTTGTAGGAAATCAAATTCTCTACAAGTTTTTCATTTATAATTTTTCCGTAGCTCTTGTTATTTACGAGATAAATGCAAAAAAAACGCGAATTTTATGGAATTCTTATCTCATAAATTCTTTATTATATCATTAATTTTTTAATTAATTAATTAATTACTTCTAAAATATTATTCACAAATGATTTTCTATCGATTGACAAAAAAAATCTTTGTTGGCTAATTGCTATAAAGTAGAATGAATAAATTGATGCATCTTGACTGCACTGAGAAATATAATTAGGACCCTATTTCCTATTGCAAGACCATGCCATTGAACAGTACAAAATATTACGTGGTAATTTTTTTCGGAAATTTATTAACTACACTAAAATAACAGTGCAATAATCCAGTTATGATATTTGAATGTTTAAAATTGCATATTTTCAGCTTAAAATGTAAACACAAGTTTAAAATTGCAATTCAAATATGGACAGGTCTAAGCCTAACTATAATCTAATTATATATAAATAAATAATAAATATCTGAGCAAAAAATTTCAGAGATTTAATAGAAAATGTTTTATGGTACATACGTTAATTATTATATTAATACCTTCCCTTGTCCCTTGAACAAATCGAAAATCTTTTTACTTTGAGTTTACCATTAACAATATTTATTAATATGCACCTTTAAAAAATCATTGTAAGCCCCAACCTATTAGTAATTGCATCGAAAAATCGTACTAATAAAATAATGACTCATTAAACAAATTAATTGATAACATTTTAAAGAAAGTAAATTACAAATATACATAATTAGTACAAACCTTAAAATCGTTTAAAAAAATTAAACTTTTAATGAACCAAAACAATTTTCTCAGTTAAAATATAAATTAATTTGCCAATTTTTTTTTTTTGGTAACACTCTTTTTGCACTATTTCTTTAAGTTTTCTGAACTATTTTTATTGAATAAATCGTTTATCTAATCACAATTCTGAATTATTTGTACCACCTATTTAAGATATGTAATTCTTATCGTTTATTAAGTATTGTATATAAATAATTCGATTTGCAATTGAGATGATTAATACCCACAGATTTGCATATTATTTTAATGAGATTAAACGTTAATCGGGAAAGATCTTGGTAAAGCAAAAGATTTATAAGTAAAAAAAATATATCCTTACCGTAACTTCATCCATTTTAACTATATGAAACTTTTTCCAAATTTACTAATTAAATTTTCTTTATTTTCAAATGCTCATTCCGCAACCACTCAAAGAATTTTGTGTCTTTTATTGTCTATTTTCATTTTAACAATTAGCCATGAAAAAAAATAATACTCCTTATCGTGAAGATAAGCGAACCACAAATTTATATTATGAAAACAGATAACAAGATTACAATGCCAATTTCTAATAATTTTCATTTTATTAAAATGGGAACTTAATATTGAATTTCACATTTAAACATTACAACTATAGATTAGGGTGATTTTTTTTTTGGTTCCATCGTGAAATTTTGTTGGAAATACCAAAAAAAAAAATCTCTGAAAGTTTGAGCCCTTAATATTAATTTTAAGTCCTCGACCAAGACGTGTAAAGATTTCCCATTGAAAATACACGGAAACTCTGATTTTTTATTTTTAAATTTCTATATCTCAGCGGCATTTCATGGGATTGCTTTTACCGAAGATGGTTTTTTCTCAGAATTAATCGCTCTACAAAAGTGCCCATTGCGACAAAGTTGTAACTCACACCGGTGAGGTAGTACGGGCCACTGAACCTGATTTTTTCATAAAACTCAAGGCTTAATATCTCGTTTAATATTGATCTTCGCGATTTGGTCTACCGGAACTTGTTTGTAGGAAATCAAATTCTCTACAAGTTTTTCATTTATAATTTTTCCGTAGCTCTTGTTATTTACGAGATAAATGCAAAAAAAACGCGAATTTTATGGAAAAATCAGGTTCAGTGGCCCGTACTACCTCACCGGTGTGAGTTACGACTTTGTCGCAATGGGCACTTTTGTAGAGCGTTTAATTCTGAGAAAAAACCATCTTCGGTAAAAGCGATCCCATGAAATGCCGCTGAGATATAGAAATTTAAAAATAAAAAAATCAGAGTTTCCGTGTATTTTCAATGGGAAATCTTTGCACGTCTTGGTCAAGGACTTAAAATTAATATTAAGGGCTCAAACTTTCAGAGATTTTTTTTTTGGTATTTCCAACAAAATTTCACGATGGGACCAAAAAAAGTCAAAAAAAAATCACCCTACTATAGATGTGTACAAAGTGGCAGATATATATATCAATGCACCATATAAATCGTATTAAAATTTATTGGATCCAAAAATTGTTACATCATATCTTATAATATTCTCCCAGTATCACAAATTACAATCACAAAACTCAAAAGTTTTCAATTAAAGGCACTTTTCATTAAATTACAGAGAAAATAGCATATGGTTTAATTTCCACAAATTTTTTTTTGGAAATCAAATAAGAATAAACATTAAAAAGAATATGAGATTCTTTATATAGTTAACATGTAATAAATATTTTAAGTTTAGCTACTATTAGCTAATAATACATTATAGAACTTAATTTTCAATTCTTTTTAAGAATTGCATCTTAGTTTTTTTTTGTTTGATAACAAGAGTATTTTAAAACAATTAGTAAATGAGAAGAACACAAAGTTTAGAGTTTCTAAAACATGACAATATTTTACCAATAATCAATTGAAAAGAAAAATAATTAAATAATCAAGATTGAACTTCAAATTAACATTTTTACAGGATTTCATCTTGTACATTTGCACAAAAATTGAACCTCTTTTAAAGGACCAAACTTGAGAAAACTTTATTCATTTGAAAATACAAAGGAAGTACATTTTTCATCCCCCAATTAAACTATTCTTAATTCTTTCAATTCAACAATAACTTAATTCCCGAATCGACAACCAAAAATCATTTGAAATTATGTAAAATAGAAAGATTCCGGTTTGTAATGACATTTAAAATTTTTTTTTGCCTACCGTAGAAAATACTCTAATAGGAACTTTCGTGGATGATATTTTGCCACTAAGCATAAGGGTAAACACTTAGAAAGTTGCCAGAAATGAAATTAAATCAGTCCAGATCAATTTTACACTTAGAAAAAGAATGTGGCCTTCGGCCACCCAAAAAATCATTAAAATTTCTTCGTCAAATTAGGTAAAACATCTTGGAATCCACCAGGACAGAAGATTTCCGTGGAAACATCATATTAATCCGGCTACTGGGAAGATCTTCCAAACTTTCCTTCGACATTAAATTTTTTAAATAGAAAACAGTTTTAATCCCAAGTTGGACGTACAGTATTGAACTTTGGAGCTTTATCAGCAAATTTAGCACAAAAATTATAGAATAAATCCAATTAAAAACCTTTTAGGCAACTAGTAGATGCTCCAAAATGAATGAAACTTTTTTAATAGACCTCTTAATTTCGTTAAATCTGGGTCACTAAATACTTCGATAAATTGTATCATCTCAATTCATTGGAGCCTCAAATTGCAAAGCAATTTAAGAGGAAAGTTTTTCCTGGCCTTTTTGTTATAGCTTAAGAATCCCATTAACCGAAGTATGTATTAAATGTTAATTTTTTTACTATCAAATTGGATTCTTGAGTTACAAAAAAATCTATAACTATAATGTTTGGGGGAATATCATAGCTCAATCCAAGAGCTTTAATTTACCCCATACCCCTTCACCAGGACCGAAGATTTCCATAAAAACACCATATTAATCCGGCTACTGGGAAGACCTTCCAAACTTTCCTTCGACATTAAATTTTATATATAAAAAACAGTTTTAATCCCAAGTTGGACGTACGGTTTTGAACTTTGGGGCTTTACCAGCAAGTTTAGCATAAAAATTATAGAATAAGTCCAATTAAAAATGATTAGGCAACTAGTAGATGCTCCAAAATAAATGAAACTTTTTTAATAGATCTCCTAATTTCGTTAAATCTGGGTCACTAAATACTTTGATAAATTGTATCATCTCAATCCATTGGAGCCTCAAATTGCAAAGCAATTTTAGAGGAAAGTATTTCCTGGCCTTTTTATTATAGCTTAAGAATCCCATCAATCGAAATATGTATTAACATGTTAATTTTTTTACCATCAAATTGGATTCTTGAGTTACAAAAAAATCTATAACTATAATGTTTGGGGGAATATCAAAGCTCAATTCAAGAGCTTTAATTTACCCCATATTCCTTCACCAATGTTATTTTTAGCAACAGCAAAGATTTGAACAATTTTTAGTCGTCGATTCATATAATATCTTATCCCTTTATTTTTTTTATGAATTATTGATAAAATTCCACCAATTGGCCTATACAATTGCGATTTTGGTGATCTATGATTTAAAATGATCTTGGCAAAACCATTTTTAAGACCAAAAGTATCAATGCCGGTCATTTTGGATCAAATATGATCAATATTCTTTTGGCGTTCAACAATTGTAAATGCATTTTTTTGGGGTGAGATCTCCTGCAAAAAAGTTCACTTGAAGTGCAATTCTAAAGAATTTGGAATGTTAAATAATAGTACTAAAAATAAATCACCAAAAATAGGACGCAACTGTCATATTTTTAGTTATAAGCGGAAAAAAAATATCTTAAAATATGTGAGTTTTTGCAGCGCGTTGAAATTTGCCACATTTTTTCAACCAATTAGCCGATGAAGTCGGCAATTAGGTGATGAAACGTTCACAAATTTGATTGAACAGCAAAAATTGTACTTATAAAAAATAAATATTTAATAATAAATTAACGAGATCTTTTAACATTCTTATAATGAATCTAACTTGGCTATTTACGGTAACAAAAATAATTTTAATAGTTTTGTACTATTTAATGACTAAAACACGGCTATTAAGTCTTTAAACTTTGGTCAAAAAACTAAGATATACTAATTTTTTTTTAAGTTGAAATTGTCAATAAGGGTTTTCAAGTTTTGTAAATCACATTATTGCTTTAAATTTATTTTTTTTTCTAATTTGCAAACCAAATTCATTTTTTATTTTATGTAAAGATTTCTTGTAAAATATTCGAGCTTATTTTTTTTTTTGGTTTACTGGCGTAATTGTCTTTCATTCTTAAATAAAATGGGATGCAAAACTTCAACATCCAAATCAATAAAAAAAATATGTCCACTAGGGTGATTTTTTTTTTTTGACTTTTTTTGGTCCCATCGTGAAATTTTGTTGGAAATACCAAAAAAAAAAAAAAATTCTCCGAAAGTTTGAGCCCTTAATATTAATTTTAAGTCCTCGAGCAAGACGTGTAAAGATTTCCCATTGAAAATACACGGAAACTCTGATTTTTTATTTTTAAATTTCTATATCTCAGCGGAATTTCATGGGATCGCTTTTACCGCAGATGGTTTTTTCTCAGAATTAAACGCTCTACAAAAGTGCCCATTGCGACAAAGCCGTAACTCACACCAGTTAGGTAGTACGGGCCACTGAACCTGATTTTTCTATAAAATTCGCGTTTTTTTTTCATTTATCTCGTAAATAACAAGAGCTACGGAAAAATTATAAATGAAAAACTTGTAGAGAATTTGATTTCCTACAAAAAAGGTCCTGTAGACCAAATCGCTAAGATCAATATTAAACGAGATATTAAGCCTTGAATTTATTTTTCTGTGAAATTTTTGCCGATCATTGATTTAAACTTTGAATTGAATATTGATTTAAAAAGGCCTAATATATTGTTTAATATTGATCTTAGCGATTTGGTCTAAAGGACCTCTTTTGTAGGAAATCAAATTCTCTACAAGTTTTTCATTTATAATTTTTCCGTAGCTCTTGTTTTTTACGAGATAAATGCAAAACAAACGCGAATTTTATGGAAAAAGCAGGTTCAGTGGCCCGTACTACCTCACCGGTGTGAGTTACGACTTTGTCGCAATGGGCACTTTTGTAGAGCGTTTAATTCTGAGAAAAAACCATCTTCGGTAAAAGCGATCCCATGAAATGCCACTGAGATATAGAAATTTAAAAATAAAAAATCACAGTTTCCGTGTATTTTCAATGGGAAATCTTTACACGTCTTGGTCGAGGACTTAAAATTAATATTAAGGGCTCAAACTTTCAGGGAGTTTTTTTTTTTTTGGTATTTCCAACAAAATTTCACGATGGGACCAAAAAAAAAAAAAGTCAAAAAAAAAATCACCCTAATGTCCACTGTGAAAGACAAAGCAGCCAATTGCAAAAAAGTTTTCCAATAAAATCTTTATCAAAAACATAGAGAGATTCTCAAGACTTTAAATGAATTTAATTTACAACAGCACGAATTTATGGTGTAAAACTTAAAGCTAAAAATCGTAAACTTTTAAAATAAATGAACAAAATAAAAATCGAAACTATTCGAAAGACTAAAACGATAATTGATCTTGATCGAATTGCAGATTTAGTAATCAACCACATGGTAATACAAATGCTTATCGTTTTGATTTAGCATATAGTGATAGATCATAAATTGGGCCGTTCTTTTTAGATATTGGCGTCTGTACAACGCGTAGCGATTCCTGTAGACGTTTAATTTGCGAAAATCCGATTGGATTAGTTCAAATGTGACATGTTTTTGTTGCTTCTTGTTGGTGACGTACGATTTTTTCGAAATTTCTTGGACTCTTGATGGAATTTCGAATTGAAATCGGCGCCACGGTGGTAATGCGGGAACGGAAAAATTAAACGGTTCAGATTTGATTGAGAAACGATTTATCGATTGAGAATGTTCGGATGATGTGGCCGGAAGAGATTCTTCGGTTATTGGAGTTGATTGTGGATGATGGAATTGCTGCAACAAATTAAATTGAATTAGTTATTGTTCTTCCAATGTGATAATGGAAATTAAGTTTTTGGTCCTCTTTTCTACAATTAGTACGACTATTTAAGGTAGTAGTCTGGTCTGGTAACTTGGGTTCAAAAAATCAAAAATTTTTTTTTGCTTAATTTGAAAGTACAATGTCTTGAGAATATACTGTGAAAATTTCAGACAGAAATTCGAAATATTTCGGGAGTTATAACGAGTTTCCTAGAGCGCCTCGGAGTCCAACGTAAGTATAAGTTTTATTATGAAAATTTGTTGTTGAACTTTAAACGCGTTTTTCTCAAAACATTGTTTTTCTGGTCGGCCCGGGTCCTAACTTTTTTTCTCCGGAACCGATTGCTTTCAAATTTTAACAGGCTGTTCTACACACTTATAGTTCTCGTCGGTACTAACGAGAATTTTTTTCACCCCAAACTTTTTATTTTACAACCCTTTCTTTGCTAAAATAAAAGGACTTTTTTTTCAAAGTCCGCCATTTTGTTATTTACCCAATGAAATTTAACTTTAGTAGTTCCGACCAGAATGACATGTCTATAGATTAAGAATAATCAAGAATATTTGATATCAGATAACATCAAGAGCCAAAATCACCCGGGCCACCCACGTGCATTTTTTTTTTGAGGTTCCAACTTCGAGTGACAATAATAATAGTAATAAGCTATTAAATTTTTTCAAATATTTTTTTTTTATATTTTCAATATGTAAACAAAAACACTCTAATATTCAAGATAATTCATTTTTATTTTCCTATAAAAAACCACCCTCCAAAGAAGTCATGAAAATAGGCATAAGTTACCAGACTACTACCTTAAGAAAAAGTGTATTTTTTATGACAAAAATTTAAGCCAAACTTAGCGAAACTTTGAAAGTAGATACTTTTGAAGACTTCAGGGATTTCGGGGACCTATTTAAACAAAGTTAAAAATATTTAACAAAAATAATTCTTTTTATATTGAACAGCGAAAATTAATTTGTGTAATTTGGCTTTGAACAACATGCATTGTTATTATGTTTTAGTTATCCTGAAGAAGTTAGAAATAAATACCAACGAAACGTTGAGATAATTTGAAAATTTAACGTCTTATTTTGAGTCCAAGTTTTGAGTAAAACTTGAGTAATTGAGTAGTAATTATTTTGAGTAAAATTTGAGTCCAAGTTCCCAAGAACATTATTAAAAATAATTATGTTGACTATAGTTAGCTAGAGGATTCTACCGTTTAAAAATCGTTCAAATATCGACAAAAAACTTTAAACATTTATTAGTTAAAAAAAATTGATATTTATTGGATTGGAGCAAAAACCCATGATTGTATTGGAAGATTTTTCTATAAGCCTATACTTCGTTTTGTATTTTTTAAAAGATTTACATTTATATTCGTTAGAAAGTACAATTTATGCACTTATAATTTTTCACTTTCACTGCAGTGATTAATTTACTCAGCTGTAAGAAAAGCCCCGGCAAAGACCAATGCAAAAATTTGATACATTTCCCAATCTTCCTTTACTAAATGTAAAAAAGGAATTCAGGCGACTGAAATTATGAGTAGCACTTATAGCACTTCGATATTGTAACAGTAAATCCATAGCAATTTCAGTTTTATGCCGGAAATTTCATTCTCAAAGATGAATTCTATTCTGGAAGATCTATTGCTGAAAATATCAATGAAATATTGACAATAGACTTAGATAAATCACAGAAGAACTTAAAATCGATCATGAAATAATTTTTAATCATTTTGGTAAGGGCTGACTTCCAGAAATCGTTTAATATTTGGGACCTACAAGTGTTAATGTCAGAAACTTATTAGACCAAATTTGCATCTGCAAATCCTTGATTTAAACGTAAAGAAATCCAATTTTCTCTAAGAAAAATAGCGACAGGTGACAAAAAGGGATCCCATACACAAATATTAATCAAAAATTCAATAGTTTAAGTGAAAAAAATGGTCTAATGGTGGCCAAAGAAGGATAAACGGTCTGGAAGATTTTACAAATTTACAAATGTTAGAATTGGAAGAATATCGAATACCATTAGTTGGTATCCAATAGTCAAAAATATAAGGGAGATATCTTCTGACCAAAATTGGATCAATTGTTAAAAACAATTGGTCAGAAGAGGTCAGAATTGAGTAGAATAGATATTATTATTTATCAATAAAAACCCAAACTTTATGACTTTAATGATCTGGCAATAGTTTCAGATCTTTAATTGATAGCTTTTTTATCCTCTTAAATGATAGTTTTAATACCAAGTGATTGTCAATAAGGTCAACTTGAAAGGAATACCAAGTTATAACAGTATTAAGGGCAATGAAAGGGCTGACGCCCTAGGTTCTGGGAGTGTGGTATTTAGGAGAAAAAAATCGATTTTCTTTCTATTATTTGAAAGAATGCCTGCTTTTTTTTCTTCTGTATATGTACTCCGGTACTCAATGTAGTTTCGGGAGGATTGCAAACGTAAAAAATCAATTTTTATAGATCAAGGATCTGGAATACTATTCACAAGGCCAGAAAATATCAGCAAAGAATGGGAATTTTTTAGATTTAAGGCTTTCACGATAGGTTTTAATTGAATTACAATTTTCTAATTAAAAAGTTTTGGCTTTTGAATCCAAAGCCATGTGGGGATTAGGTGGATAATATCACCAACGTTTCGCAACCTATCCTGGTCGCATCTTCAGGGTAGTTTTGGCGATATCGTCCATCAAAATCCACAAATGGCTTTGGATCCAAAAGTGATCCAAACTTCTTAATGACCACTGATGAAGATTGCTTGGCAATCGCAATACGTATCTCGGCAATACGTCACGAATATTTTTGTTTGAACTTCTGTTCAAATTTATGTTGGTAGTATGATTTTTATATATTATTATATCAGATTATACTACATAAATTGGACTGCAATATATTTTATATATTGTATACACAGTATAACTGTTCAAAGTCAACGAAAAAATCTTATTTTGAAAATTGATAATTTTTTTATTGATTTATTGTGCTAAGACGAGCAAATTTTGTTAAAAAAAATTATCTTCAAAAGTTTCCAGTAGTACACTTGGGCAACATTTTTTTACCACAAAATATAAGTTTGGGTAACTGGGTAGTTGATGACTATGGGTACGTACATATATTATTAGCTTTCAGAAAGAAGAATATGTTTTAAATTTAAGATATGAATAGCAGTTAGCCCAGAGTATATGTTGTTTTGTGTAAAATGCCCTTTTTGCCAACTATATGTCACATATTAAATGGTTAAATACATTATAGTCACCTACTGAAGTATGCATTATTTTGACATTTTGTGCTTGCAATACCTCTGCTCCTGGTCAAATCTCAAACTCCAAATTTTCGGTGCATAATACTACCATACAGTACTACAATGGGGTGATATTTCAGATTTTTATCTAGCCCCCCACCAGAGATATTGAGCTCAGAAAATTGCAAATTTTGAAAATTTCCCAATTTTGTTATTTTCTATTTTAAAAAGGCTTCAAGTCCCAGACTTCAAATTTTGTTTTTGAATACAACTAATACCTAATTGTTTGTCAAAAAAGTTTTAACGAGTAGATTCTTTCCCTTCCTTCACAATCTTTCCGTGAAAATTGGAGTTTTTACAAATGAGAGTTAGAAAATTTTGGCTGAAATTTCACCCCTTAGAATTACATTTAGGTGAAAACGTCTTATTACAACCTTATAGCTTATATTTTCATGAACGCCCTGCTTTTAGTTTTATTTTGGTAGGACAAATAGGACCTGAGAAAATCAAGTTTCCGCAAACCCTTAAAAGTGCGAAAATGTCTGCGCCTAGTAAAACTAATATCCGGCCACCACCGGAAAACTAAAAACAATAAAATTAAAATAGTGATGATGAGCAACCATTTTTTATTTATTTTTGGACCACTTTATTTGGCCTGACCCCGTAACATTCGCAAGTATTTTGAAGTAAAAATTTCTCCAAAACTTATGGTTGAGTTCCAGAAAATTCCGATTAATGATTATAATTTATTGTGCCACAAAGACGAAGACGAAATGCCAGGTATTTATAGGCATTATCTTAGTATAAACACTGAATTGTTGGTATTAGTCATTAAATGATGATAGAAAGAATCACTTTAGCCTGGAATGTTTTGTTGATAGTAAAAGTATGGCAATTTCCTTAAAACGCAATTAATTCCAGCGAAATCACATGAAATGCTTTTTGAAAAATGATTTTTTTTTTACATTTCCGATAATAATTATCGTTGGAATTAACGTCTTTGGAGTTTTCTAGGAAAGAAAAACGCAGTTTATGCACACTGACCTTGTGTAGTCTAGCAAAATCTTATAAAAAATATTAAATATTTTCAATTCATTAACAATAAATTATAAATTTTTACGACCAAAACGAAAAATTCCTCGATTTTTTCTCTCCACAATCACACACCAGTTACCTGATCGTTTGTATCCATTTCAATTGGCGCTTTTTTATTCCAATATCGATAACGATATAAAGGAATTTTCTCCGTTCGAAATTCCCGATAAATTCCCAACCACTTTCCACACTACTTTGGCCAATAAATGCACGGCACTAACTCTTTACAACGGCAAATACAAATGGAGCTTTCTATCGGGCAATTGATGAATTATTATCTACAAACCGATAAGAAGAATTATCAAGAAAACAAGAAGAATATCAAAAGAAACACCTCATTAATTTTGATGAGCACTCCCGCTATCTGGCACTGGATATATTTGCTTGGCTTTCTGTCCAAATCCCGTGGTATATTATAACCGTTGGAAAAATTCACGGCAATGGTTTTTCTTTTCGGTTGCAATTATTACACTTTACCGCTGATTAACTTATCGATAACTGAGCAAAATAACTCTATAAATTAAGAAATCGAAAAACCGATTTTTCCCGCACGTTCCCTACCAACGGAATTCTAGCAAATACTCTCCAAATATCGTTGCATTTACTCTCCTTTTTTTATAGAGTACAAATCAGTAGTTTATACTTGATATCAGTGATTGTTAATTGTCTCTGTCCTACCAGCAATGATTCATTAATTCTTCATCGTTTAACACCAAACATTTTCTTTTTGTCTCCTTTTATCAAAACGATCGAAACGATATTTCACAGTTAAGTTTACATATTTTTTTTTTACATATCAAAAAAGGTTCTGGTTTAGAATATAATTGTAACGAAGATAAGACCGTATAAGTCGGAATCAAGAATATTATTACACATTTTTACCCACCAGTTATGTAAATTTTCATTTACACTATAATATTCCAACGACTTCGTTTGTGTGGCACAGTAATGTGTTTATATTTTTGTTTGTTTAGAATGGTTCTAATTATTCCTGCTGACACATATTTACCTTCTTAATTTTCATGGAAGTTATATTTTTATTGTTTATTATTTTACTTCCAGTAGGCATTCTACAGAGATGCAAAGCATCTGTACTAGGGTGATTTTTTTTTTGACTTTATTATTAAAGTTATTATTAAGTCCCAACATGGTTTCAACCAAAAAATCAACCTTCAATTGACTTTTTCGAATTTTTTTTTTTTTCATTATAACTTTTAAACCGTGCTAGATACAAAGAAAATAGTTATTATCAAAATGAAAGCTGAGGAAATTTCCTACAAAAAAGGTATTGTAATAATTTCCTGTATGTGCCATAGTTTACGAGAAAATGATGTCTGAAAACATGTAAAAATTTATTTTTACATAAAGGAAAAAATGAGGCAAAATTCGAGGATTTTCACGATGGCATTTCTGTTTATTATAGTAATTTCAATTTTTTATTCAGAGTACATCAGAGTAGAAAGCCTAAAGTTGAGTTTTCCACGTTGGTTGATGATATTAAAATATGCAATTTTTCTTAAGGGTGTAACTATTGAAAATCGGGAAATTTGTATAAAAATTGCATTTAGTGTCCATTTTTTTTTAGTTCCAAAAATAATAAAGAGTTATAAAATGGATGAAATTGTAGTATAAGTTACCATTTTCAAAAATCCATTTTGATTTTCCGCAAAAATTTACACATTTGTCAAGAACTCAAAATTTTCGCAATATGTAGTGTGCGATATGATCTCATGCAAAAAAAAAACACTAACGCTTTCGACATCAATTTCCGGCCAAACTATGGTATTTATGGAAAATTGGTAAAGAACCTTTTTTGTAGAAAATATCCTCAGCTTTCATTTTGATAATAACTATTTTCTTTGTATCTAGCACGGTTCAAAAGTTATAATGAAGAAAAAAAAAATTCGAAAAAGTCAATTGAAGGTAGATTTTTTGGTTGAAACCATGTTGGGACTTAATCTATGTATTAGTTAATAAATTGGTTTCCACATCCCTTCGTTATAGAGTTTTAGGATGCAAGATATTCCATTTTTGCAAATGTATTCCTTAGATTTATGGTTTTCCTTTAATACTTTCGCTACTTTTCTGGCCTCCAAATTTGTTTTTTTCCTTTATGTAAAAATAAATTTTTATAAGTTTTCAACCGTCATTTTCTCGTAAACTATAGCACATACAGGAAATTATAAAAGAAGCTTTTTGTAGAAAATTTCCTCAGCTTTCATTTTGATAATAACTATTTTCTTTGTATCTACTACGGTTCAAAAGTTATAATGAAGAAAAAATTTTTTTGGAAAAAGTCATTTGAGGGTTGATTTTTTGGTTGAAACCATGTTTGGGAACTAATCTATGTATTAATTAATAAATTGGTTTCCACATTCCTTCGTTATACAGTTTTAGGATGCAAGATATTTCATTTTTGCAAATATATTCCTTAGATTTATGGTTTTCCTTTAATACTTTCGCTACTTTTCTGACCTCCAAATTTGATTTTTTTTTAAATAAATTAAAGCTGGAGATAGGATATAAAAATTTAACATTTTCTTTACAAAACGGCATATGATATAGATTATACTTTCCCAATTTTCGAAAAAAATTTTTTTCCAATAGGTGCCAAAGTCGAAAATATTACCAAAACATCAATATCTTCCATACAATCATGGGAATCTTCTATTTTGTTAATTGCAGTTTTAATGCACTTATCACACCTGTGCCTTGATACCATTGATATGTACTTATTGCCAATGAAAAATTTACCACCAAATAATTGATTTTTTTAAAATGTAATACATTATGTTCACATTTTAAATGTTTAAAATTCAAAATATTGATTCAAGATTACCATAAATCTTGGGATTTTTTTGAATATTTTCATTGAAAATTAAAAAAAAGTAACTATTATATTTATCATTGACGATTTTTTACCAAGAAAATTCCATTTTTATGGTCCCAACTAAAAATTACTATAGATATTTATGGAATCTCAAAATGCTTTATGATTGAAAATGAATGATTTTATTATTTTAAAATGAAAAATTACTAAGAATCTAGTAACTTTTGGAACTTTTCTAGATAAAAAATTTAATTATAAATATAATTAAATAATTTGGCTCCCGCTTCTTCCTAAAAAATCAATAATTTTCGACAAAATCAACAATAACGGAATACAATTTTTGTCAACGTAAACTTTCGTATATCTTCAACGTTAACAATGGTACATATAGGAAATTATCGTTCCACGTGGAGTATCCTCAAAATAGTACATGGCAAACCGCACTATAGTTACTTACCCGGATAAACCTAGGTTTACTCGGCAATCTAACTTTACCCGTAACATATACATTTCATCAAACTATCAATAAGCAATATTCCATCATCAAGATTTAGGTAAAGTTGAGGAAAAAGTAATCCATTATTTTAACCGAAGATTATTCTGTGATACTATAAATGGCTTAAAAAGATGTATTTGTATTCGTTGGAAAGAAAAATTTATTCCCTTATGATTTTTTATTGCCACTGGGATGACTGATTTATTCAGTTGTAAAAAAAAAATCGATCAAAGACAAAATTCGATCCTCCTCCGGATTTTTCTTCCATAAAGGTAAAGATGAAATCAGGTAAATGAAATAAGTAGTTTCCAATAATTTCAGTGTCCAAGATTTATTCTAGCCAGGAAGACCTTTGGTCGAAAATATTGATAAAATCTTAAAAAAAAATAGACGAAGATCAATGGTGGTGCAGCATAGCCGAAGAACAGAAAATCGATCATTAAATAATTCATTTAAAAAAAAAAACGCTTGATATTTGGGTGCCACAATCCGTAGTCTAAACATAATGAAATCAAACTATTTCTTAGAAAAATGGTAACAGGCGATAACAAGGGGACCCAATACAAAAATATGAATCGAAAAGTGACCTTAATGATGACCAAAAAAAAAAAATAAATAAACAGTCTAAAAGATTTCGCTATGTTAATATTAGAATTGGAAGAATATCGATTGCTAATGCCATCCAATACTTATAATCTTATTTCAGATATCTTTTGACCAAAATTGGGCCAAATGTAAATATTATTTTATCAGCAAAGACTAGAATTGATTATAATTGAAATGTTTTGTTCCACCAAAACAACCCGAAACTGTACATGAACTTTGGACTTTGGTGGAAAAATTACTATCCATGAAATTTATAGTTGGAAGTTGGCATCAATCGATCAGGAGAAAATTGAGTACCTTAGCTTTTCGCCGAAAAGGAATAGTTATTTCGGAAAAATAGCTGTTACCATGCTAAATAAAGCTATAAAATGGATGTTAAAATATGTCTAACGAATTTCGAATCACTCTATTTAATATAAGCATAAAAAACTTAACACCTAAATAAACATTTTTTTTTAATATTATATTTCCATGTTGGGCTTTCGATTCTAATCGCTGTTTTTTTTATATTAGTTTTGCAAGAATAGATAAATATAGTTTTTTTTTTAATTATTTTCTATTAATCTTTTATATTTAAATAAATTAGGATTCATTATTTATGTTTATTATAAATGAATCATATTTGTACAGTCGTGGAAATGAAATTTCAAAAGTGAATTCCCCAAAAAGTATGTACATAGAAGCCAATATCTTTATTTATTGATAGATTAAGATCCAAATATGATCCTAGAATCCTAGAAGAATTTTAGTTCCAATAATAATAAAGAGTTATAAAATGGATGAAATTGTAGTGTAAGTTATCACTTTTAAAGATCTATTTTGATTTTTCGCAAAAATTTACACATTTGTTAAGAAATCAAAATTTTTCCAAGTGTGCGATATGGATCTCATACAAAAAAAAACACTAACGTTTTCGACATCAATTTTCGGCCAAACTATGGCATTTATGGAAAATTGGTAAAGAACCTTTTTTGTAGGAAATATCCTCAGCTTTCATTTTGATAAGAACTATTTTACTTGTACCTAGCACGGTTCAAAAGTTATATGGAAAATATTTTTTTTTTGAAATTATTTGAGAGAAGGGGGCGCAGCGCCCCCCGGTGACGGATTTTTTAGTTGAAATCATATTTAGAACCTAATCTATCAATAAATAAAAAAAATGAATTCTACATACTTTTTACACAGTAGATATGCATGAACCACTTTAATCTTCTTTTAAAAAAAAAATTAATGATACAATCCTAGAAGAGTTTTAGTTCCAAAAATAATAAAGAGTCATAAAATAAATGAAATTGTAATATAAGTTACCATTTTCAAAGATCCATTTTGATTTTTCGCCAAAATTTACACATTTGTCAAGAAATCAAAATTTTCGCAATATGTAGTATGCGATATGATCTCATGCAAAAAAAAACACTAACGCTTTCTGTGTATACCATATAAAGAATATATTGCGATCCAATTTATGTAGTACAATTTAATATAATAATATATAAAAATCATACCATAAACTTAAATTTGAACAAAAATATTAATAATAAGTTCAAACAAAAATATTCGTGACGTATTGCCCAAATACGTATTTCGATTGCCAAGCAATCTTCCTCAGTGGTCATCTAGTAGTTTGGATCACTCCGTAACTGCTTTGTGATGATTCACAAGAAATCAAAATTTTCGCAATATATAGTGTCCGATATGATCTCATGTAAAAACAAACACTAACGTTTTCGACATCAATTTCCGGCCAAACTATGGCATTTATGGAAAATTTGTAAAGAACCTTTTTTGTAGGAAATATCCTCAGCTTTCATTTTGATAATAACTATTTTCTTTGTATCTTCCATGGTTTAAAAGTTATAAGGAAGAAATATTTTATTTATTAAAGTCATTACAGATTAAAGTCATTTGAGAAAAGGGGGGCACAGCGCCCCCCGGTGACGGATTTTTTAGTTGGAATCATGTTTAGAACCTAATCTATCAATAAATTTAAAAAAATGGATTCTATATACTTTTTGCACAGTAGATAATCCATGAACGACTGTAATCTTGTTCTAAAATTTTTTTTTATGATACAATCCTACAAGAATTTTAGTTCCAATAATAATAAAGAGTTATAAAATGGATGAAATTGTAATATAAGTTACCATTTTCAAAGATTCATTTTGATTTTCCGTAAAAGTTTACACATTTGTTAAGAAACCAAAACTTTCGCAATATGTATGCGATATGGATCTCACACAAAAAAAACGCTAACGCTTTCGACATCAATTTTCGGCCAAACTATGGCATTTATAGAAAATTGGTAAAGAACCTTTTTTATAGAAAATATCCTCAACTTTCATTTTGATAATAACTATTTGTTTTGTATCTTGCACGGTTTAAAAGTTATAAGGAAAAAAATTTTTTTTTTTTTGGAAGTTATTCGAGAGAAAGGGGCGCAGCACCCCCCGTGGCGGATTTTTTAGTTGAACTCATGTTTAAAACCTAATCTATCAATAAATAAAAAAAATTGGATTCTATATACTTTTTGCACAGTAGATATGCATGAACCACTGTAATCTTCTTCTAAAAAGTGTATACAATGTATAGGATATATTGCGGTCCAATTTATGTAGTATAATCTGATATAATAATATATAAAAATCATACCACAAACATAAATTTGAACAGAAGTTCAAACAAAAATATTCGTGACGTATTACCCAGATACGTATTTCGAATGCCAAGCAATCTTCTTCAGTGGTCATCAAGTAGTTTGGATCACTCCGTAACTGGTTTGTGATGATTATGGAGTAATCCAAACTACTTGATGACCACTGAAGAAGATTGCTTGGCAATCGAAATACGTATCTGGGCAATACGTCACGAATATTTTTGTTTGAACTTCTGTTCAAATTTATGTTTATGGTATGATTTTTATATATTATTATATCAGATTATACTACATAAATTGGACCGCAATATATCCTATATATTGTATATACAGTATAACTGTTCAAAGTCAGCGAAAAAATCTTATTTTGATTCTTCTTAAAAAAATTTTTAATGATTTAATCCTAGAAGAACTATTATCCAGCCTTTTAATTCCGATAAAAGCCTAACATTTTTTTAAAGCTTTATCATAAATTTTTCTTCAAGTTCTACTCAATTAAATTTGATTTGATAGAAAAAAATTCCAATTATTTCTAATAAAATATCTTTATCGAAATTATCAAACAATTTGAGGAATTTATTTTTCTATATAGATATTTTCCTGGAAAAAATCTAAAATTAGACATTTAATTGCCCTCAATTATTTCAAGTTTACGATTTTCTTTTTTCAACAGAAAAATAAATTGATAAAAAAACACATTTCACAAATTGGATAGACCACCTATCGAAGGACTAAAAATCAAAAAAAAAATATATTTCAATTCTTACCAATCATCCTTGAAACGATAACAGCTGATAGGAACAATTAAGGAACACTAAGGAATAAGGAAAAAAAAAGTTCTATTTCAGTCGTTTTAATATTAATTTATTTTCGGTCAACAAAGATTTCACCGAATATTTAATTTTTTTGCTTCGTTTCTTGGCCACATACGGATTATTGACTTTGTACAATTCCTCCGGCTCTGGTTTAATGTCGACAATATCATCCAACAGTTCCTGTTTAATTTTCTTGCCCAGCACAGCCGCATTGTTCAGGATCAATGATTCAGCTGAGGATTTTGCATTGGTTTTTTTCACTCTTTTCGATTTTTTTGCATAGGGATTGATTTTGTGCGATTCCTCCGGCTCCAACTTGGGTTTTTTGATCGGATAAAAGTCATCAAACGGTTCTTGTTTGATTTCCTGTTTTACCAACGTCGAATTATTAGATTTTTGCTTAACATTTTTTTTGGTCTTCTTGATGGTTTTCGGTTGAGATTTAATCGGCGTTTGTATTTCATAAGTCTCGTCCAACGGTTCTTGTTTAATTTTTTTATTTCCATTCAAAAAATCATCTCCAATTATTGGATCAATCGGTAGTGGTTCTTTTTTACAATTTTTCTTGATCTTTTGCCCTTTTTTCGATGATTGGCGATCCGCTTTTCGTAAGTCCTGCGTTGGTTGATTTATCTCATACGTACCATCGATAACTTCATGTTTAATTTCCTTTTTTATATCAGGAAAATCGTTCGAAACCAACGGTTGTTCTTTTTTAATACTTTTCCTGGACTTTTTAACATTTTTAACAACCGGAACTGTTGAGTGTAATTCCTCTGGCCTCGAAAAATCATCAAACACTTCCTGCTTAATTCCCTCGCCGAAATCAGGGTTGATAGCCAATGATTCAACTGAAGACTTTTTACTTTTTCTGGCCCTTTTAATTTTTTTTGCTGGAGGACTAATTTCGTGCGATTCTTCCACTTCCACCTTGGGTTTTTGTTCCTCATACATGTCCAATACTTCTTGTTTAATTTCCGGAACCAGACCAGCAGACCTGTTGGTTTTTCGTTCCTTTTTACAGGGCTTCTTAGGATTAAGCGATTTATCCACTTCTGGAGATTGCGTCGATTGATAATCCACCTCATTCAGCAATTCTTTTTTAACAAAACTATCAGCAATTGGTAAATTTGGGATTTTATTTTTTGCTTGCTTTTTTGATGAACTTTTCGGAGTTTTTGGTCTTTTGAATTCAAAACAATCAGGTTTAATCGGCGCTTCTTGTGGCACTTCTTGTGGCACTTCTTTTGGCACTTCTTTAACCACTTCGGTGGAATCAACTTCGTTATCGGAATTGCGGGGTGCAAGGGTAAGAACATGTTTATTTACATATAAGACAATTCGTAGAAATTGATTCGTATTGACCTCAGCAAAAAGTACTTCATCTTTCCTTTCGGGATTTGTACTATGTGGAATTTCATCACTTGGGGTTTCGGTTGAAATGATATTCGACGTAGTGGGTTCGGCCGGTGGAGGTTTTTTGGTGGTTTCTTTAGACTTTAATGGTGGTAGATCAGTTTTATCTTCGTTTAGTTTGACAGGATACGGCGCCAAATTTGGTAGAGCCGGAGGAATATGAACGTCTCGTATGTACTCTCCAAGTCGATATATATCGAAAATATTCGAGGTATGAATATAGTAATTGACGTCCAACAATCCCGGCTCGGTTCGATTACAGGCTTCGGCTCTGGCGTGCAAAAGATTGCACAGCATTTTCATGTGATTATGCAAAATATCGACTAGAATTTCGTAACACGATTGCGTTACCGAATCCCAGCCGATTGAGCTGCAAATTTGCGCTACAATTCGCTCGAGACATTGCCGCGTAAATTGGGACGACATGATTGTAACAATTAAACCGATAGCAATAAATTTTCAGTGTTTCTTTTAGTTGTGATTGAATTAATCGTGTGATTTAGACCGAAAGAACTTAACAAAGGAATTAGCGCAGTTAACAATAAATATCCTGCATAAGGAACTGGAGGAGAGGAGCCCAAAGGAAACAGCCAAAATCCTCGACGAGTTGCATCGCGGGTGTGATGACTCAAAAATGCAACCAGGACAATCCACGCCAATCGACACCCGGCAATCGATACCATCCAATAACGGCCGACCAGCAACAAAATCAAAAATGCAACAATCGGTATTGTTGTACAATGCAAAATTGGACGCCGATCCAAAGCTATGGCTCTCTAAAAACCCAAAACACCCAAATTACTAGACAATCAATCAAAAAAAAAAACAATAATTACCGAAAGATAAATCGATTTTGCAGCGAAAAAATGATCCAAATCAATGAGCGATGCACATAATCCACACAGAACCAACTCAAACTGCGAACTGACCAGGAGATGTCTGCTCCCGGCGACATGCGACGCATCAATGAAGTTTTCAAACCAACGGTGGGCAACAATCATCCACGACATATAACCGACCACGGCATGAGTCCCATTATCGAAGACTGCCCGCATTAAAAGCAGGTTAGATTTGGCCACGCATAAATCACCACCAAATGCAACCAATACTATAGCAAATAATAACTTCAAATGGCTCATGGAATTCATAATAATCGAAATCAGCATTGTTTGCAACAAGTTTTTGGTCAAATTTTTAAAAAATAGCGCCCCTATGTTCAGCTGTCACGGAATCAAAACAAATGTCCCATATCCTTGTCTCGGAAATATACGACACGTGCAGCAGAATGAGATGGGGAGAATTAAGTTTGTCTGGTCTGTTTCACAGCCAGCTGTGAAAACTTTTTTTATGAATCAGCCGTTCAATGGATAAAGTTCCGGGGTGAAGTAGATTTGTAGTACTACAACCCCTTATCACACCTATCAAACATTCCAACATGTTTAATAACACCCCCGAGTTCCCCTCAAATTAATAAGCGGCAAAACAATTCGAATTTTGTTAATTTAATTTATTATTATATTCCATAAAAGTTTACATTATATAGCTGTGAATTAAATTTTAATGTTGTTGAATGGCCATTGTTGCATTTTTTTCATATATAGATGTCCAATATAATATGATCCCCGCGACTTCGTCTGCGTAACGTATTTTATTTTTCTTATTCTTTTACGAAAAATATAATCATACTACATCATCCATCAAATAAAAAATATCGCCAAGTTCAATAAATTCGGTCTTAATGATGACTAAAAAAAGTCGAAAGTAATCAAAATAACCCCATCTCCCTTTTTCGGTTCCCGAATGAACCTTTTTCCAAAAACTATTACACTATTGCACTGTACAACACAACCGCGAAATTGAAATTTGTACAATGGCACGAAACCCAGTTCTTCCATAATCATGTATAACCATTATGTATCTATAAACTTATTATTAAAATATCTGAATTTCAACTATATAATTAAACCATATTGGATAGTCCAGAGTTCACCATCCACATTTTGGCGTATGCCTTTTGCTCTGGAAGAGGATTTTTAATTTCTTTTATCATTATGATGATATAATTATTCATTATTTATCATTATGATATTAAATTTTTGATATAACAATTTTATGCTATTATGGTTGGTAATTTGGAGGGAAAATATGGGGGGAGGGTTGTTAGCAGGTGGTTTTTTGCTCAAAATTTTTTAGATTTTTATTTTTCTTTGCTAAAACTGTAGTGTTTTTTATTTACTCATTTTTTATTAAAATAATTGTTTAATTAGACTTATGGTGTACAACCCTTTTTTGAGGTGGGAGGACCGAGGAGAGTGTAAATTTTTCATCATTTAGGGTGAAAAACAGTCATGAAATGTTGAGATGCCCTGGAACATACTTATTACAGTTGCATTTCCGTTATTTTGAAATAGTAGAGGAAAGACATTTAAAGACATTTCAATGTTCAAAAAACACATTGGAAATCGTTTAAAGTTATTAAATGTTTTTTTTAAACTAAATGAATTCAAATTGCCTTTTTTACCAGAGCTATCATACATAAAGGAGGGGGAGGTCCTTGTAGAAATGACTATAGATGACATCGAAACAATTTTCATTTAGATAGTCTAAATCTTAAACCTTAAACCTATTTAGTTCTGCGTAAAATTAAATTTATGATATTATGGTTGGTAATTTGGAGGGAAAATATGGGGGGAGGGTTGTTAGCAGGTGGTTTAAAACTCAAAATTTTTATATTTTTATTTCTCTTTGCTAAATCCATAGTGTTTATTATTTAGTTACATTTTAATATAATGTTTACAGTACAATAAATATTTGATTACTTAATTCCTAGTATTGGAATTTGTACAGTTACGTTTTGGTCGTAAATCAAATTCCGCGAATTTATTGTTATCAGCAAAATTCTGGTGAAATATTTTATAAACTTTTTACGTGGAAAACAACATTGTGTCATAATAGTTCATTTCCAGGAAAACATGTTCTTGAAAAAAATCTTTAATTATATAGTTTTAACTGCTCTAAGTTGGCTAACTGGCCCTATGGAAATTTCGGAAGTTTTGGATAATTCTAAAAAAATATTCTTGTCCATTTTTTAAGGCTTTAAAACAAATATTTCCAGATTTCCACCAAGGTAAAACATATACGTTGATTATAGTAAACAGCAGGATGTTGATTTTCAATTACTCCTACAAAAAATTTGCATGACGTAATACGGAACCCTTAGTATACGACAGGAACTTATATATGATTTATTTTCTATATATTTTTTCTACAAAATTAATGTTTACAAATTACAATTAATATCTTCTAGATATGACATACAACTGAAATATTTTGTTAAATTTAAAGGAAACGATGCAAAAATGTTATTAGTTTTAAAAATCATATAAACCGGAAATCCTTTATAATTAAATCAAATCAATAAATTGATAAATAACTGCATTTTATTGCTATTACTAATGCATAATTTAAAAGGCACATCATTAACGTTTATGACATCTATCTTTGAATTAACAATGCATATGTATAGGCAATCAGAATAACATATTTGTATTCATTGGCCTATACCAACAATTTTTAGTTACTTATAATTTTTCATTGTATAAAATTCAATTATGCAATTACATTTAATATAATTGCCTCAATTAAATTAAATAAATTTAAAAAAATATATATAGAAAGAGTAATCACACATAATTCAAACTAATTAGTCTTGATTAATTATACTTTTTTATTTATTTTCTTTATTCCATTTATCAAAAGATTTTTCTATTCCGCAAATTCCAATCGAAATTATCATCGTATTTATAAGAGTTGGAGGTATTAAATTAAATAATATTCCCCAGTTTTTCTTGGAATAATAAATTTTCGGGCTTTAGCTGCTTTGTATTTATAAACATTTTGATAATTTCCTAAATTATTTCACACATAAATTGTTGCAAAACTTTGGGGTTAATAAATTCACCGCCGCCCATTAAGTTTTCACTTGTGGAACATTTGTAGGTAATTGTTGAAAGAACTTGCCATTGCAATGGATATATATTTGAAAACTTAAAAAATACTTTAAATTTATTGACAAAGTGTGTGGTCGCTATTATTTTAGGATGTTAAGGTGGACATTTTCTTTGTATTATTGTATGATAAATTTAATTTTGGATGCAAGTATGCGATGCAACAATGTACCTACTATTGGAATTTGGATCTAATTTTAGATAATTTATGCACTTTGAATACCAGTAAATTGGTGAAACTACAATCAACATTTTTTACTAAAAATTCCTGTTAAAAAATACCTCTAATAACTTTAAATGACTTCTCATAGTTCTGTAAAAAGCAATTCCATTTTTATATCTATGTTTAATTTTTTTATGCTTCCCCCGCCCCTGTTTGTAAAAAAAATATCGGTAATTTAATTATGTAAAAATGTTTTCCTTCCCCATATCTCCCACTAGCTTGCCAATGCAATAAAATCACTCTACGTCGTAAACTGTACGTTTGACAGAAAAATGGTTCAAATAAAAAATGAGGCTCTTATTTAGATCAAAAAAAAAGATCCTGTGCAAAAAATCGATTTTCCCAACCGTTTAGCTGATATCTTAACAAAATGGACGGAAACTCCTTTAAAGGCTCTATTTTTGTTAGAATACCAAAAATTTTATTGTCTTCAATCTTCAAAAGAAAGATATGACTCGTTTATTTTGAAAGTGGCGTAAGTCCATTTCATGGATGGTCTATATGGTGATTCTTCTTCTTGTAACTAGAACAAAGTATGTTAATTATTTAACTGCTAAGTTTTCAGAAATTACTTATTTCAGTTGTTAACAAAAGGCCAATTATTCCCTCCTCCTTAGTATCTTTTATGTTCCTATGGTTAAAAATGATAACACTATAGGGATTGTTCTTGAAATGGACTTAACTCACTTTCAAAATAAACGGCGCATATCATCCCTAAGAGAAACCCCATTATAGTTTCATTTACAATTTCATTTGCCCTCTGATTTTTATATGTAATTTTTATAATCGACCATTAAGTAAAACCCAACCCTGACTTAATCACCTTATTTCATTTTTTTCGTGCTTCCCTCCGCTGCCAGCAAAAGAAAAATCCAGCGACTAAATTATGTAAAAAAAAAATCCTTCCCCATATCTCCGCTTAGCCTGCCAATGGATAAATATGGCTTTAAGGCATAAGCCGTAGGTTTTACAGAAAAATGGCTTAAACAAAAAATGTGCCTCTTATTCAGACCAAGAAAAAAGGTCCTTTGCAAAAAATCGATTTTCCCAACCGTTTAGCTGATATCTTAGCAAAATGGACCAAAACTTTCTAAAAGGCTCTGTTTTTGTTTAAATATCAAAAATTTTATTTTCTTCAAAAGAAACATATCATCCCTAATAGAAACCCCATTCTGGTACCATTTTTCGAATATTATATCCAATTATATTTTAAATTTTTTGTATACTTTGATCTTTTATAACAAATTTTAGAATTCATAGCTCTGTAAAATGCAATCCCAATTTAATATCTAAGTTTTATTATTTATTTGGTTCCCCCGCCACCGTTTGCAAAAAAAAAAAATATCCGATGACTCAATTTTGACAAAATGTTTGCCTTGTTTTCCTTTACCATATTTCCCACTGGCTTGCCAATGGATAAAAATCACTGTAAGTCGTTAACCGTAGGTTTTACAGAAAAATGTCTTAAACTAAATATGTTCCTCATATCTAGACCGAAAAAAAAGGTACTTACTAAAAAATCGATTTTCCCAACCGTTCGACTGATATCTTATCAAAATAAACTGAAAATTCATGAAAAGCTCTGTTTTATTCTTTTCTTTTGAAAACCAAATTTTTATTCGACCTTTATTAAAAATCCCGTCTTAATATCTTTGTTTTACTTATTTTTTATCCTCCCCCTCCCCGCTTGTAAAATATCCGGTGACTCAATTATATAAAAATGTTTTCCTTCCCCATATCTGCGATTAGCTTTCCATTGAATAAAAATGACTTTAAATCGTAAACCGTACGTTTGACCGAAAAATGGTTCAACCAAAAAATGAACCTCTTATTCAGACGAAGAAAAAAGGTTCTTACGGAAAAATCGATTTTCCCAACCGTTTTCCCGATATAACTCTAAAACCATGAGAAGTCCATTTCAACTGATTTATCGACGAATCCTTTGGAATTATTGGGGAATTCTTGCTTTAGATTCCCCCAAAAAATAACCCTGAATTAATAAAGTATTATAATTTTCCCTTAAGTCTCGATTTTTATGAGAAATGCCAACGAATTTCTTCGGAGATTTATGTTTTGTTAAGTTGTTGTCTTTTTAAATTTTTAATATGGCACGTAGTCGAAGTGAGTTCCAGGAAATATTCTATTATAATAGCCGTGCCATTACCAAGGAAACCCCAACTGATATTATTAATAAAACCGGTACAATTTCCCATTTCTTTCTGACACCTACACTAAGTGTATCGTTGATCTTTTTAGCACAGCCATTTCTTTTGCTCTTGTAAAATTTTATGCTTTTTCTTTAAGTTATCCTTTGGGTTGTCAACCTTCGTGTGTTTAGTAAATCTTATCCTTTTTGTTTTTGGTTTCGATACCTGGCGATTTAGAAAGAGACAAATTAATTCAGTTACTAGAAATGTGTTTGTCGTAATTCTTGGAAGTGAAAAAGAAGAAAAAAAATAAAAGGTGGGCATTCAGGTAGGTTGTTGGGTAGGAGCCACCTGTATTCTCTTCGTTCCAAGAAATTTCCAGAGGGGAATGGTGGGACGGTGACACGTTTTATAACCTGTTTGACATTATGTGCGCGATTATGTTCTTCATGGACATAAAATTGTCTATCGTTGTTCAACATCAAGGAATTCCCTCGTTAAATGACTGTCTATTCTTGGAAATGTTTCAATGTGGTACATCCTCCACGGTTCCCCGGCCGTCTCCCCATCTTCCAAGAACGCCGGTGCCCCCACACCCCGCACGTGCCGCGACTATTGTCGCATCGTTTTTGAAAATATAAACGGAGATCCACGCGATCCCCATTGAGCGAATGGAATACCATTGACCACACCACGACCATTATGGGATTCATCAGTGATCTCTGTGGTTTGGAACGAAGTTTGACTTTTGCGCAAATCCCACATCGCTGACTCACGAAATATACGCACAAATTTGCAACAACCTTGAAACCAGAAAGAGAAATCAGAAAGCAATTTTCGCCGAAGTCTAATCGGCCAAATTCCACGAAACGGAAGTCATTTCATTTCAGCCTGAATTCTGACAATAATCCTTCACTCTTATCACCAACCCGTGGGCAAAGGTCACCGTAATTTTCGACTATTGCACACCAGCACTCGAGCGTCGAAAAAACGCTGTCGAAAAATTCATCGGAATCTTGGCAAAGATTCGCATTTCTAATAAGCGTACGGTCAAAAATAGCGCCCCTATATACACTACGATCGAGCCGTTTTCAATGCGATCTATTCTGAATTCCTGTTTCATATTTTTAGACGAAAATCTTTAAAAATGAAGATCTCGCCGTTAAATCCGTTGATCACAATGATAATCAACGATATAAATAGATCTTCATTTGACAAAAATACAATTTGGTCAACAAACTTTCCCGAATTGTTGCAAAACTTCACATTTATTTACACCACCGTAAAAAACCTCCAAAATCAGCGCTAATAGAACCACTAATTGCCGAAAGTGGACACATAAGGCATCACTTTGTATTTAAAATAGACACCAACCATCGCATTGGTCATTGGAAATTTCTTGGCATTATTTATTTCTGTGAAAGTGTCTAAAAATATAATTGAAAATTCACTTTGTCTGCCCCAATGTCTGTCATTCCGGTCGTTAAATAGACCAATTACAGACGCCACATATAAATAAATGATTGGTTTTATGACATTACCGAAATCTGAGATTTTTTTTGATTTTTATTTTCAATTTGTCCGTCCTATTTAATTTGGATCAACTAGTTTAAAGTATCTCAAGGACCAAAAAAATATGGATATCAATCACGAGGCATTTGCCTTCCAAAAGGCGTTAAAATTCGGGAACATTCGAAAGGTAAACTTTCGGAGAAATTTCTAACATCAAAATCTCTTTAGATTATACATTAAAGTGCCAATTTTTTTTTAAGATTTATTACCTCCCTTTCCTCTACTATTCGATACTGTAACCCTTACCCTCCCTTCCACCTTCAGAGACAGCAAAAATTTCCAGGGAGCCATCTTTATATCTGCTTTAAAAAATTTTAAATTAATTTTTGGCTTTTCGTAACCTTTCGGAGAAATTTCGAACATCAAAATCCCTTTAGATTATGCGTTAAAGTGCCAATTTTTAGATTTATTACCTCCATTTCCTCTACTATTTGATACTGTTACCCTTAACCTCCCTCCCGTACTCAGGGACAGCAAAAATTTCCAGGGAGCCATGTTTATATCTGATTTAAAAGATTTTAAATTAATTTCTGGCTTTTCTTTTACTTTTGGAAAACACCTCCCCCACCATTTTAGATTTTCAAGTATGCCATATTTCATGACCCCCTTTCCCTGCCTGTATCGAATATTTTTTACAGATGATTCCTATAACTTTCCCATTTCTTGTATTAGCCTGCCAATCGAAAAAAATGGCTATAAGTCGTAAACCGAAGGTTTGACAGAAAAATTGTTCAATAAAAAAATGAACCTCTTATTATGATCGAAAAAAAAGGTTTTTACAAAAAAATCGTTTTTTCCAACCGTTTGACTGATATCTAATCAAAATAGATTGAAACTCCATAAGAGGCTCGGTATTCTTTTTTGACAACAAAAATTTTATTGTCATCAAAAGAAAGATGACATCCCTAATAGAAACTCCACTCTGCTACCATTTTTCGAAAAATTATATATTTTTATTTAGAATTTCATATGGTTCTTGATCTTTGACATACAGCCTATATAAGACAACCTCGTCTTAATTTATTTACTATTTTTTTTTCTGTCGTCTTCTCACCGGGTACAAAAAAATATATCCGGTAACTCAATTATGTCAAAATAATTTCCTTCTCCATATCTCCGATTAGCTTGCCAACGGCAAAAAAATGGCTTTAAGTCGTAAACCGTATGTTTGATAGAAAAATGATTCAAACAAAAAATGAGCCTCTTATTCAGACCGAAAAAAAAGATCCTTTGCAAAAAATCGATTTTCCCAACCGTTTGGCTGATATCTTAACAAAATGGGCCGAAACTCCCTAAAAAGCTCTATTTTTTTGAGACACTAAAATTTTTATTACATTCAATAAATAGATACCATCCCTAATAGAAACCTGGCTCTGCTACCATTTTTCGAAAATATTATCCAGTTTTAGTTACAATTTCAAATGCACTTTGATCTTTTATACATAAATTTTAGAATCGATAGTTATGTAAAATTAAATCCCGTCTTAATATCTAAATTATATTTTTCTTCAGTCTCCCCCCTCGCTCAATTATCTCAAAATGTTTTCCTTTCCCATATCGCCAACTAGCCTGCCAATAAAAAAGAAACGACTGTAAATTGAAAACCGTACGTTTAACAGAAAAATGGTTCAACCAAAGAATGAATCTTTTCTTCAGACCAAGAAAAAAGGCTCTTACCAAAAAATCGATTTTCCCATTCGTTGGGTTGATATCGTACCAAAATGGACCGAAAATCCCTAAGGAGCTTGTTTTTTTTGGTCGATAATTTGAAATGTTAATGTCTTCAAAAGAAAGACATCATACCCAATAGTAACCCCGTTCTGCTACCATTTTTCGATTATTCGTTACAGTTTTATTTATAATTTCATATGCTCCTTGATCTTTTGAACACAGCTTTTATTATTGAATCATGTAAAAATCAATTCAATCCCGACTTAAAATCCTTGTTTTACTTTTATTTTTTACTCTTCCTTCCCTCCCTCCCTCCGCCTGTAAAAATCATATCCTGTGACATTTTCTGAATCATATCCTGGAACATTTTCCTTTCCCATCTTTTCCCATTAGCTTGCCAATAGCAAAAATTGGCTTTAAGTCGTAAACGGTATGTTTGATATAAAAATGGTTCAAACAAAAAATAAGCCTCTTATTCAGACCAAGAAAATTGGTCCTTTGCAAAAAATTGATTTTCCCAGCCGTTTGGCCAATATCTTATCAAAACTCCATAGAAAGCTTCTTTTTTTTTGGTCATTTTTTTAATTTTTATTTACCGTTGCTTAACTACTAAGATCTTTGTGACTCTAGGGTAAATAAAATCCGTTATCGAGAAAAAATGAAAATTTGCTCGATGCGAGGATCTGGTCATCCTGACCACTCGGCTACCAATAGGCAAAGAATTTAACTGTCCTCAAAAAAAAAACTTCATTCCTAATAGAAACCCCATTCTGCTACCATTTTTCCAATATTCTACACTTTTATTTACAATTTCATAGGCACCTTGATCTTTTGTACATATCTTTTATATTCGACAGTTATGTAAAAACCCCATCCCGTCTTAATTTCCTTGTTTTATATTTTTTATGTGATTCCCCCGCCCTCATTTGCAAAAAAAGAAATAAATATCCGGCAGCTAAATGATGTCAAAACATTGCAATTTTATCTAGAAAATTACAATCTGAGTCACATTCTAATAGCACACAACTAATGAGTCAATATAAAAAAATATATATATTTATGCTAAGTGTTATTTAGGCTTGCTTTTTTATTGATGAGTAATGAATTTTCGAATTTTCAAAATTAAATTACATATTTTTTGCCGTATAGAATTTATAATTTGAATGATTTTGCTGATGATGACGATGACGATGGCAGATAAAGATAAGTGGATTGACATTGATGTGGTGGAGAGTGAGAGAGTGCGAAGGGTGATTCCTTAACGCGCATTTATTTGATAAAAATATGTTGGATACTAGCACACGTCGTAGAGGCGAATGAAATTATTCCATTATTGGTTGCGTTGGTATGTGTGGATTGTGTAAAAGTGTACGGTTTGTGTGTGGAGAAAAAAAAGAGCGATGTGGAGGTTTAATTGAGGAAAATGAGGGAGATGGGATATGGATGGTCGTGCGGGGTTGAGAGAGACGAGTATGGGGCGATTCCAAGACAAGTTCTGACGACTTTGGCTAGAAGCAACTTGTTGTCGTTGTCTTTGTCGTCGTCATCACATTACGCACACATTCACAAATCGTTCCGTCCCTGTTGTACTAGTCAAGTGTTTTGATAATAACACCACTAACAACAACAATAATCAGCATGGAAAACACATGCCCGACAAAGATAGGCTCATATAGCACGTCGCGTGCACGAATGAGACGCGCTACTATATCATCATGGCCGCCAGGCAGTGATTGTGAGATGTTGTCGTTCGTCTTATTTTCTAAAAAAATTCATGAAAATTAACAGAGAAAATTTTACAAAAAACTTTTACAAACCACCAACCATGTGAATTACCATTTGCAATCGATGCAACCGTATGCAATTCAACCAGTGCCAAAAAAATGCATATTTTAAACATGAAAATATTGTTGGCTATGATTTATTTGTGTAGTGAGTGGTAACATTATGTGAGCAATGCGACCGTTTTTGTTATTTAATTATTGATATTAATCGAAATTCAAATAGTGTGCTGTGAATTTGAAATGATTGTTTAAAACGCGGAAATTTTGCATCGAAAATCATAACCTCATCGGACAAATTGTTGCTTCGGTGTTGTGCATATGCTTCAATGATTTCATCCAAAAATCCAGCAACAATCGCTTTTTGTTGACTCAACTTCCCGTGTTACACATATGCAACAATGGACGTTTAACAAATATCAACAAACTCCCCTTCCTACACCTTCTTCCTGCAACTCTTCCTTAACCTCATATCGAGTGCCAAATTTTTCCAAAAAAAAAAAAAAATAATTATTTAAAAATATATTTAAAAATATTTAAAGAAAAAAAATGGGGAAATTAATTAAATGGCGTGATTTGTGTATTTGTGTGGTGTCATAATTTTAGTGCATAAGTGTATGCATTTTTTTTTCTTCTACATGAGACATAGATTACACATATAATCGAATATATGTGGATGTGTGCGGTTTTTCTTATTGGGAATTGTACTTCTTATGGTGAGTGTACCATCATTTTATTTACTATCACTGTTCTATTAATAGCCTATTACATATAGCCAACTTTTTCTTCGCTGTTGATTTTTTTGCTTGTGTATGTGTGATCCAATGTACCGCATGTACAGAAAGTCGCAAAGGTTGAACTTCGTTCCCCCCCGAAATGATTTCGTCGATGATCAATTTAATTTTTTTAAATCAAATGTAACAAAACAAAAAAAGATCAAATCAACTGAAATGAAATTAGCGGCCATTGGCCGCTGCCTCCACGATTCTCATCTGATAAGGTGGGAAATTCAAAAAAAAAAAACAATCACACTTTACAAATTACCCCGAAAAAATTCCGAATAGTTCTCATTAATTTACGCCTGAAACGGAAATATTTTTACGTATATCAATTATATGATCGGTGCAAAAACTTAACAATGGAAATCAAGTGTCAGATTTGGCGTCTTTGTCGCGCTGATTGTTTGGCCTTAATCGAATAAACGTTCGGTTGCATTCACACTTGCGTGGTGGTTATGCACTTGTATTGTTATTATAATTTTTATCATAACACAATTATGTCAACACATGTTTGCAAATTGAATAAAATATGCGGCAATTTTGCAAAGGGAAAAAAATTTCAAGCGACGGCCGTTGAATGAACTGTATGAACTTATGACTTTTGGCAAAAATTTACGATTTTTAATTGCATTTTTTAATAGTATGATGGTTGGGTTTAAACAGGTGCGTATCCAGAACTTTTAATTAGGGGAACAGCGATTTACTATTGAAAAGTTGGAAAATTTCCCTTATGGACACTACGACAAAGTTTTTCCCCCTATAATTTTGCAAATTCAATGGAAAGAAAATCTGGGAAATTAGGCAATTTATTAAAGTATTTCGATTGAAAAAAAAAATGGAACAGAATATGTGCCTTATTTCTTAACTATTAAATTCTGTACCGACTCTAGAATTAAAAAAAAAAATGTAAATCGAAAAATTTAAAAAAAAAAAAATCGATTCAAGAATCGATCAGTAGGCTTTGTTTCCTCTAATTTCCCAATTGAACCTAGCCACTTTGATTTAGTACTAAAACTTCAAAGCCGCCTAATTGATTTATGTGTACGTTATGGTGGATTTTCCTTGAAAAAAATTGGTTTTTCACATATTTTAGGTTGGCAATAACACCAAATTGAACACTTGTTACAATGACCTTAGACTAAAGCCATTTATATCCTGCGCTCATATAAACGTTACAAGGAAATTTTGAAAAGTAAAATTTAATTTTTTGGCAATAAAATTTCAAGATAACAAAACTCTTGCGTCTCTTTTTAAGTTGATAAACTTTTAAGCTATGTATTTATTGCAATTGGTTCTTCAATGGTGAATTAAAATCTTTTATCGTTTGTTTTTTTCGGCTGAAATCATGGAAATGTGGACCTAGTTTGTAGATTGGGGGAAAAAATAAGCCTTTTAGTAAAAATTGTTGTTTTTCCTGGAAATTACTGATCATTTAAGGGACATTTATTGGCTTTTTGTGTTCCTGGGTCCCTTTTTCACGTATAGTAAGCCGAAAAACCGAGCATTTTTACTACCAGAATCGGAGGTCCCCTGGCTTTATAGTAGAGTAATGCATTCCAACAGAATATGGAAAGTAGTTTCAACCTTCGGTTGGCAAAATCTCCATATTGGAGGGCCTAGCAATAGCATAATAGTACAAAAATGATTTTTTAAAAAGATTTATTTAGATTTAGTGTTTCAGCAGTTAGATTTACAGAAGGATTTCTTAGATCAAAGATCAATCCTTAGTATAAAGCCAGTCTTTAGTGGATTTTCTTTCCACCGATTTGGTGACCCCTTAGATTGGTTTTGAACCAGTGAATGATGTCGCCATCTCCCGACGGATAAAAGCATCTAATTTTTCGGTCCCCAGTATGCCCTTACGGGTTGATATTGGTTTAGTAGCTATAGATCTATTGAGTACAATAGTATGTACTATAAGTTAATCTAATAGTGACTGTGATATGTGTAGATGTTCCCATTGGTGCTTCCTCCTTGTTTCCTGCAGGATATCTTTCTGCCCTCTATCTCGAAAACGATTCAACTTAGAGAGAAAGTTTTAGAACGAAAGTTATAGGAAATTTAATCCTCTACAATAATGACAATAAATACAAACAGTGAAAAAACCATAGGAAAAGAGATATTTGCAAAAAATTGATTTTTCTGAACTTTGACCTTAGATTTTAATTGTTGAGTATATCTAAGGGTAGATTTAGGATTTTTTTCTGGAGGGGGTACATTTCCAAATTCGCAACTCCAGCCAGAAATAGACTAGTTTCACTAATTATTCTTTCTGTTATTTTATTCATATATTTTTACAACTCTAATAATTTGATTTGCTTATAAGTATGTACTGTGATGGAATTTCTACAGTATCCCAAAAATACCCCCGTGCCCCCTTCTCTTAAATCCGTTCTTGAATATACCCTAACATATGTAGGTTTTGAGACTACTTTTAGGATGTCAAAATATAAGTTTTTACGAGTTCATAGCTGGATATCTAAAATTCCGAGGTGAACTTACTAAGATAACTGGACTATTTAATCTCAAAATCTAAATTTTTTTGATCACTATGGCTATGGTCGAAAGTGAATCCCACTTGATCCGATTCAAACGCAAAAAAAAGCATATCTGTAAAGTGTAGGTGGTATAAAATTATCGTAAATGTATTATTTCTGTATTTCTAAATGCCCCCTGATGGAATTTTGGTGATGTATTTTTTTTTTGGGCTTAAGTTAGTCTCGACCAGAACATGTAAAATTTATAGTTATAGTTAAGGAAATCAGTAAGATAAATTTGCTATCTTTAGTTTCCCTCCCCATTTTGTCAGTTACTATTTAGCTTGCCTGTTAAATAAGAGTTACCAATAAATTTTTTTCTGAGACAATTTGGTATCCTATACCAATAGATTTTAATTGTCGAGTATACCTTAATATATATATATATATTAATATATATATATATATATATATATATATTTCGCTGACTTTGAACAGTTATACTGTGTATATAATATATAGGATATACTGCGGTCCAATGTATGCAGTATAATTTATTTTATATATTCTATATATTGTATACACAGTATAGCATGAAAGTAAATCCCACTTGATTCGATTTAAACGCAAAAGAAACATCCCTCCAAAATTATCGTAAATGTATAATCAAAATAAGATTTTTTTTCGCTGACTTTGAACAGTTATACTGTGTATATAATATATAGGATATATTGCGGTCCAATGCATGCAGTATAATTTATTTTATATATTCTATATATTATATACACAGTATAACTGTTCAAAGTCAGCGAAAAAAAATCTTATTTTGATTATACATTTACGATAATTTTGGAGGGATGTTTCTTTTGCGTTTAAATCGAATCAAGTGGGATTTACTTTCATGCTATACTGTGTATACAATATATAGAATATATAAAATAAATTATACTGCATACATTGGACCGCAATATATCCTATATATTATATACACAGTAACGTAAATGTATTTCCAATTTGGATTCTACATTTTCTAAAAACCACCTGATGGATTTTTGGTGATTTTTTTTTTGGGGGGGGGGTTTATGTTAGTCTGGACCAGAACTTATCAAACTTATAGTTCAAAAAATCACTAAAATCATTTTGCTATTTCTAGTTTCCCTTCCCATTTTGTCATTTAGCTTGCCTAACCTTTGGTTATTAAGAGTTACCTATATTTTTTTGCTGAGAATTCGGTTACCTATACCATTTAAATATTATCCTAGCTTCATAAATCTCTAATAATTTGTCCATTTTTTTCCCCCTCGCTAATTTTATCCTTGAAATTTAAAACTATAGAACCAAATGGCTCATTTAAATATGACTCATATACATACATACGTATATTTTTCTTTTTAATTATTTACTCGTTATCTATGTAGATACCTGTGTTATTGACACAAGCGCCAATTTACTTACCTAATTTTTTGTTTCTTGAAATTTGCGCTTAATTTGAATAAACTTGAATATATAAATGCTGAGTAATTGTATGCGAGGTTTATTTGAATGATGTTAGCTTTGGAAAAAAAAACACACACATACGGGGAGATATGTGTGAAATGATTATGATGATATATGTGTGTTTTTTTTTTCCTATTAGGCGAGAAAGGATTTATGTTTAGGTCCCCATTTATGGGCTGGAGACTTTCAATGTGCCTGTTTTGCATAGGCACGTACTTCAGTGCAAAAATAATTTGCTGATCATTAGAATTCAACGTAAGTGGTATATCGTCGATTTTTTTCCTTATAAAGTATCGATGCGTTTTGATCGAAAGAAATATCGAGGAAATTCTTCAAATTTCGATTAATCGATTGAAGTGATTTTGATTAATTTAGTGATGAGATCATTTGGATTTTTTTTTAATTGAAATGATTACGTAACGATTAATTGCTGAAGACACTTGAGTTTTGGTTGATTTTCGTGGAAAATAAATATAAATGATTTTCTTGTTTAGTTTTAGTGTAATATATTTTATTTTATTGTAATTATAACATTGTTATCACTATCACAAAAGATTAGAGATAAAGAAGAAATAAAACGTGGATTTATGAATTTCCTTGGCAATTTTTGTTTCTGGGTATACCAAATACTTTATAATTGCTTCAGCCATATAAAAGACTTAAAGATTTTAGCGTTAATAAAATATTAACGATGTACAGGTCGAAATTTTTTTTTTTTTTTTAATATAAAGTTTAATCTATTTAGGTTAATATTCTGCAGAAAAAAATAGGGGTCTACGGATTTGTTGTTGAGGAAAAAGTTTTTAAAAGTTTAACATGTAACAATCATAATATACAAGTTGTTTATCGTAGTTTTATAACAATTAAGGTCTATAGGGACTCTAGGGTTAAGAAAAATTCGTAATTGAGAAATATCGAAAATTTGCTCGATATGAGCATGGAATCCAAAATCTACCGGTTTTGAAGTGGTTACCTAAATCATTGCTTCCTAACCTATAATCCGCGGAAAAAGTTTGTTTTTTGTTTTGTAATTTAATGAAGAAATACTAAAATATAATATTGTCCAAAAATTGCACCTTTTTTCACTCAGGTGTCCTTGGAATTATGCTTGATTTCGTTGGGGGTCCGCGGCTGAAAAAGGTTAGGAACCGCTGACCTAGACCACTTTTATCAGATGTTTACATCGTAAAAGAAGTACACTTTTCAAATTTAATCAGTCAGTTGAGACAAACGATTTTTTTTTATAAAAACTAATAAGCCAACAATAATTTATTTATAGGTGTTTACTATAGGTTTTATTATTATTTTTTCGATAGTATTTTTTCATTAGCAAATTTTTAAGGTATAAAAACCACAATTTTGCAGTAAAAAAAATAAAAAACCGGTATATAAGGAGACTCGATCCATGTTTTTTTTTTTTTATAAACACAGCGAATGCATTAACCACTGTATCAATAATTTAGTCAACGTTCATAATGTTTGTGTAGTGAATTTTTATATTTCAAAATGCGATTTTTTGTATTTTAAAAAGAATATACTGTCCTAGTTAGCTCAACGAAAAAAATGAAATTTTTATAATGTTGGCAGACTTTCCCTCTTTGTTTCTTCAGCTTACGTAGGGGATGCCTCTTTTGTTTTGAGGAAATGGTATATAGCCTATAGTGAGCAGGAACTTGTTTTGTATCTTAATACCAAATTTCATTAAATTCAATTGTCCCGTTCTTTAGTTATAAGAAGACATACAGACAGAAAAACAAAAATTTTAAAAACGTTAAATTTCAAAAACGGACATCTTAAAACAAATATTTACCCTAAAATTAGGTTAAAAATGCAATAATTACTTTTAGCCTTTTCGCTATCGTAATAACAAGTAATGATTTGCTTATTTTATTTTTTCATCGTCCTAAATGAATGATTGTGCCCTATTTAAGCTTTGTTTCTAGTTTCAATTGGTCAAAGTTGCCTTGGAGATAAATTTCCGGAGACAGCCACCTAGATCTTTGTATATACTTCCCAGCTTATATTCAGGTGGTCCTAGATGGCTTGTCGGCTTGAGTCGTAGCTGGATAGTCAAATATTATGTGGAAAACAGTTTTTCCACCCGCGTCCCCCTCCCTCACCCAAATACCCTGCATGCACTTGACTCAGTGTTTTTTTTCTATAGTTTGGAGATGTTTTTTTCAAATTAAGTGTCCTGTTAGATGTACCAGTATTCCTAGGTTTAGGAGTCTTATTGTAGTCTTTCAAAGATGTCTTGATCATAATTTTTGAGAATTTGTCTTCGGAGAATTATTTACTTTGTTCAGGATTATTTTGGCTCGTTTTGGATATCCAGACAAGTGTTTTGCATTCCTAGACCAGTTTGGAGTTCGTCTGATGAGATTTGATCACTTTAATGGCGGCTTGGCTATCTGAGGATATTCTGATGTTTTTATTATGATATTTTCTTATTATGTTTTCTTGTAGACGTATGGCGATGGCGTAAACTTCTGCTTGAAATATTATGGACCTTTACCCAGGCCTATAATAAATTTATACGATATATATAAGAAGGTATTCCAATTTTGCAATGCACGATGTAGTGTTTGGAGTACTAATTTATGTTACCATAGTGTCGGTTTAACCTAGTACTGCAGAAACACTAGTGGCGGCGCCACATTTTAACACATACTAGATTACTTGGATTTATTTTAATTTTCTCTTGCCAATCGTCTCTTAAACTTTTTAGGGTCTCGAAAGGCATGTTTTGAGTTCTGGAAAAATGAAATGTTTTATTTAGGACTGCTGAACATTTTAAGCTCCTCATTAATCCGGATTGATTACCAATGTCTACTGAGGATAATAAGAAAGAGCAAATTTTGTCTTTCTCAATGCGTGTGTTAATTTTACACCTGTCAGATATCTGAACGACTTGTTGAATTTATTGTTTCTGGAGAATATTTTTATCCACGGAATTATTAAATTCATCATCGTCTGATCACCCATCTCTATTGGTTATATGGAAACAATAGGAACCCACATATGAACAGTAAAATTTGTGATGATTTATCTCATTTATTGATAATAAACTTACACTTTTATGACTTTTCTACAATAAATGCGATCATCAAAATGCAATAACAATTTGTATATTTGACGAATATAAGTCTTAGGTATAATACATAAAATGAGGTCAAAGTTTCGATAAAGTAGCACTTAATTGGTCTGAAATCGAATTTATTCCCCTAATTATTTTAATAATTGGATTAAGTTGGAAAATGTAAACAGATTTTCGTGGAAATTCTTATCGGGCACAATGTTTGATCGGAATTTGAATTGGGGGATTATGAATTAATCCGAATCGGAATTATCTCTCTATATGGGGAAATATGGGAAAAAGAGGGATTTTAATTATTTTGTACGTGGACATTATAAATTGTATTTAATTAATGCGCAATGGATTTGTGATTCGTTTCAGACGTGGAGATTAATTTATTTCACGAAAATAATTGACTTTTTAGCGGTATCGACTGGTTTTAATTGGAATTGGTTGAGTATTTCGATAAAAATATGTGAATTTTTTTTTAATGAGTAGGTAATTCAAAAAAAAGTTTGATTAAGTTATATATATTTTGATAAATGGGTGCATACACCCATTGCCCACTAGTTATAAACATGTCGCTTATCTGCTGATAATTTCAGAGCATTTGTACTTTAGTAGTTGAATCATTAGAATGTTTCATAAAAAAAAATGATTAATATGGTTTTAGGTATTTTAGATTAAAATTGATTTATGATATGGAAAATCATTTTTTCTTTGAAATTTTTTTTGACACCTGCAACTTCATTTGCGTGGCGATAAATTTGAATTGAAATCTACTTTGATTACAAGAGAATAGAGCCGCAAAACTACATTTTATACAAAATTTTATTATATCATTATATTAGTATGTTTTTCTTTCTATTGATTCCCACGTTTTTGGTTCCATTCTTCTATATTATCTCTTCGAGTTGCTCATTTTCTTAGACCTAAATGAAACTAAGCCATTACGTTTAGAGGTTTTTCCGACCCCCACTTCCCCTATTGTCTGATACTGTTACACTTTGAACCTCTTTCCCTTATCTTGCGTCTGAAAACACGAATAGTTCTTAAGTAGATTTAGTTTTAAAATATTCGAGTTTTCATGAATTTAGACAAGACATGAAATATAAGTATAGGTGACATTGGTGCTGAAGTTGGTGCCCTCTATTGTTTGGTTTTTTCAATAAATTTGGGAAAATGTACAACAGACAGTTAAGATTTTTTCGTTGTCTTTGATCAATTTATATTGTATTGATGACCAAGTGCGTATTTAATGAGGGGGGTCATGGGGGCGCGTGCCCCCCCAAGATCCCCCTCCCCCTCTTTGTAATATTTTTGTGTACTGTGGAGATTCCATCACAGTACATAGTTAGAAGCAAATCAAATTATCAAAGTATATTTTAAGTTTATTTCTAACAGTTATTGTTAATTTTTTGCACCCTCCCCCTAAGGAAAAATCCTAGATTCGTCCTTGTTGACGATATAAAAATATTTGGTGTCATCCGTTTTGAAATATAATTCCCTAAATGCAAATTATCACCATTATTAAAGTATGTACTATAATTATTAGTAATCGAGTTGCTAAGTACCCGTGTTCAAGAGTCGTGTGCGTTTTTGCCGCCCCCTTTTTTCAGTATTAGTCAAGAAAATTAGTAAACAGTTAAATACTTTTAAATTTTTTTTTGTCTATGAAAATTTTTTTTTTTTTTTTATTCAAAGAAAAATTCTTTATGAACTTATCAACGATAATATGCCGCCCGGGGCTATGCCCCCTCGTCCCATGCATTCAATAGCTCCGCTATTGCATCAAGAATTACTGAATTTCTCCGTAACTGGTTAGTGATGAGGTTTATCTCGTAGTTGGTTACTTGGCAATCGAAATACGTATCTGAAAGTCAAATACCTTTAATTTTTTTCATTAGGGCAAAACTTTTTGTGTTTTTTTTTTCGAACAAAAACTCTTTATGAACTGATCAATGACAATATGCTGCCCGGGGCTATGCCCCCCTCACCTCCTGCATTCTACACGCTACGCTATTGCATCAAGGAATATTGGATTTCTCCGTAACTGGTTAGTGGTGAGGTTTATCTCGTAGCTGGTTGCCGGACAATCGAAATACGTATCTGAAAAAATATGTTAGAAAAGCATTGATTCAATATAATATTGTTATAATTCATGTCCCTTTTTCCATTTCCAGTAGTTACTCGAAAGTACAATCCGTAATGTTGTTCTATTTTCGATTTGTATATATTTTTATGGCCAACTAGTTAAAAATTGTACAAATTAGGAACTTTATATACTTGATGTTTACCCGTCTCTCCTTTTTTTTTTGGGAGGTCTTCCAATTTCGCTTTTATAAGTATGCGAATTCTTTTCCTCTTAGAATTCAATTCATCAAGTTGGCTTTTTTTTTCGTTAATACCAATAGTGAGACATTTATGCACAGAGCTCTAAAATTTGCTAAAGTTTTCATCATTTTGATTGGCGTTGGCCACGGTTGATTTTCCGAAAACAATTGAAGACACTTTAAACATGTCCATGGTTAACTAGATGGCGGGATTTACAATTGAAGTTTCTCGATGAAAAAACGAAATTTTTGCCAGGAAAAACGGCAAATTTTGCCGGTTAGAAGGTTCAATTCTTATTTCCAACTTGCTGAGAATATTTTTCGATAAATTATGTGTATTTAGATCACAAACTTGAAAATTACAGACAAATCTGTTGAATTTCTCATTTGTAATTCCCCACTTTGCATCTAGATAAGCTAATGAGCCATTTTTTTCTGATTTTATTGATTTAATTTGGGATTTTTTTCGTTGATTTAATTTTGTCAGTGGATGAGTTTCGTAAATGAAATAATTGCATATTAATGAATGCATGTATGTGTGTGTGTGTGTGTGGTGATATGAGGGGGCAATGTATAAAATATGAAAAACAGGAAGTCGGATATGAACTATGAAAACATGAAAAAAGTATTTATAAGTATAAACAATGATAAGTGATGAACTATAAGGAAAAGTCGGGTTTGGTGGAATTGGTGGAATTTGGAAGTTTTTTCTTCCTTTGTGGATGATGATGCGCCGCGATTTAGGGTGGTGGGTGGAGGAGGCTAATCATGATTTCTTTAGAACGGACACTAGGAATTGTTGGAATGTTTTGGATGGTTTTGGCTGAAGGAGAGTTGTATATGTGTTAGTGTATATGTGTACGGTGGTATGCGATGTTTGTTATTTTCAACGCGCGTTTTCGCCTTTTGGCGTTGAGTGTACCGATTGACGGTTGGCGCCTGTCAGACTGTGCCATTGGCGTCACACTCCGTCGCCGCTACCGTCCCCCGTACACCCGCCTGTCTTGTACGTAGTTTTCCTGCCTTTTGCTATCATCATCATCATCATCATCATCACCATCATCATCACCATCATCAGCATCATTAACAAAACAAAAACAAGAGACCTAGAAGATTGGACAGAGAGAGCGACACAACAGCTGCTCTTGACTTTATCTGTTCCACTATACCTAAAAGTCTTTTTCAAAACTGCTGTCTATCTATCTTCCCTTTTTTTTTTTTTTGTCCTCCTCCATCTCGATATCAGTCGTCACCACAATTCCCGAAACAAAGACGTGAAGCAGAAAGGAAGTGAAACTTGGTTTCAATGAAGTTTCCAACCCTTCTTCTGGTGGCCAAGATTAATGGCCTCAAGAGTTATGTCCCTTTGTGTGACTCATCTGAGAGTTGTTGGAAAAGCAAAAATTTTCGATTTAACATCAATCAAATCCATTTTTTCTTTATTATATTTGAGATAATGAGTAGGATACTGACTTTGTCAAGTAATTGTGATAAGCGTTTTGTAGATAAGTTGCCATTTTTTGTTGTTGTTGTTTGAATTGGATACTAAGTAAGCCAAAAAAATTTTTTATCTAATATCAAGTTTCAAAGTAGACCCAAAGGCTTCTTACTGGTGAATTTCAGTACAGTAGCGACATTTTAGATAATTTTTTGGTGATAAAACAACCTTGATAATCAATTCCTTTGTAAAGGGTAACTAATGTACTAAAGATTTATCGTGATCGATGATTTCTAGATCCAGAAAGTTAGACTGAATTTTGCTAAAAAATTTGAGAAGTTCTAGAAGTCATACAATGGGTATAGCAGGGCATGTATGGGAAAACTGCCCCGCATTTACAATTTTACAGTATAAACAAAATCTATATTAATACACAACTAGTAATTTCCCGTGAAATATGTCATACATGTATGACAGAGAACAAATGATGTATTGAAACATACGTGTGAGTGAAAAAAAATCAAATATAATATACATTGCTTCAAAGGGTATAGCAGGATTTGAATGAAAAAACTATCCATTAACCCCAAACCAATCAATTCCTTTGTAAAGGGTAACTGATGTACTAAAGATTTATCGTGACGATTATTTCTAGATCCAGAAAGTTAGACTAATTTTCGCTGAAAAATTTCAGAAGTTCTAGAAGTCATAAATGTATGACAAAGAACAAATAATGTATTAATACGTACATGTAAGTGAAAAAAAAATATTCATTGCTTCAAAGCGTATAGCAGGGTTTGAATGGGAAAACTACCCATTTACCCCCATTAACCCTTAACTAATCAATTCTTTTGTAAAGGGTAACTGATGTACTAAAGATTTATTGTGATCGATGATTTCTGACTCCTGAAAGTTTGGCTGATTTTCGCTGAAAAATTTGAGAAATTCTAGAAGTCATACATGTATGACAGAGAACAAAACATGTACATGAGTGAAAAAAAAAACAAAAGTAATATTCACTGCTTCAAAACGTATAGCAGGGTTTGTATGGGAATATTGTCCCCGCATTTACAATTTTATAGTATAAACAAAATCTATATTAATACACAACTAGTAATTTCCCGTGAAATATGTCATACATGTATGACAGAGAACAAATGATGTATTGAAACATACGTGTGAGTGAAAAAAAATCAAATATAATATACATTGCTTCAAAGGGTATAGCAAGGCTTCAATGGGAAAACTCCCCCCGCAATTTTATGATCTAAATAAAATCTATATTAACACACAACTAGTAGTTTCCCGTGAAATATTCACCGTCCAATACTGATACAACTGACAAATGGTAAAAATTGCCAATTGGGAACTACATTGGGAACTAATAGTCCAAAAAAGTTACTAGTTTGTGGGTTCTTTTTTATCTACAACTATATCAGGTAGTTGACCATAATTAAATTAAAAATCAAGTACAATTTTTATTAATTGAAATGGAATTTAGTCCTTCTGTAGAAAAAATATTTTACTATGATATGAATGGTTATGATAGTAAATCACATGAAAATATAGAAATAATCGCTCTACTCAAATCTGAATCTGTATTTCGTGAGGTTCTTTTATATAAGAAAATTGTAAAAAAAAAACGCTGTTAAACTCACCACGCCTCTGCTTGCATTTTCATTGCTATGACACATTTAATTAAAGAAATGTCAATTTTTAAGAATTTTTTCTGAGTTAAAAACATTTTTCTGTGCTGGATTTGATTTAATCTATTTGAAAATTAATTTTAATAGAATTAAAAAAACAAACTTATGGGCAAATCTTTGGTTGCACACAATACGTAGCCATGTTTTTTAAACCGTGTCTATTCTAAATTAACAGATATTTCAATACTTGGCTACAGAAAACCATGTTTTATTGAACACTAAAATCTTGCGCTCTTTATGTGTAAATAGCCAATTTAATCTTTTGTTTGAAAACTAGTAACTATCGGTGAAATATTCACAACTCAACACTGAAACAACTGACAAGTGGCTAAAATTGAATGAAATCGAAATGATAGTTGAAACTAATGACAAGATAGTTCAAATTTGAGATAAGATACATTACATTTGTATCCCACTTCCATGAATGTGTTTACAAGTTTATATTTTTTGTCCATGTCTTTACAACACATGTTTATTTATTATGTATTTTGATAGCAAAAGCAAATTGTATCATATTTTAGTTATATCAAACTACTTTTAGCTGGGGGGCTAGTTTAGCCAATATCGAAAGGGGCTACGGTAGTGGATTGAAAACATCTTTTTATTTATACCAAAGAAGTATAACTTCTTTCGCACGTACATAAGTAGACACACCGTTTTTTTAGTAGTAAAAAAGGTGGAACATTATGAAAAAAATTAAAAACAATTTTTTTCTAAAATCTCATATTTAAACAAACTTAATGTTTCTTTTCGGTAAGGAAATATAAAGATAATTATTTTTCAACGCAAAATATAAATGCAATTTATCAAAATATTTGAAAGATTAAGAAATTGGCTTAAAAATATTTTTTTTATGCAAAAATTCATTCAAATCTTAATATGTTTTTATTGGCTTAAATAATTGCACAGTAGGGTACTGTTCTCACATTGCATACGCCAAGTAGTATACGATACTTGCAACAGCATCCTACTGTACAATTATTGGAGATATTAATTATAAAAAGTAGTTTTTAAAGCCAATTTCTTAATCTTCTAAATATTTTGAGTTGAAAAATAATTATCTTCATATTTCCATAGCGAAATTAAATAATTAAAACTTTGGCTCATTTTTTTTTATTCAATATCAAAACGATTCCTTGAATTTGAATCGAAAAAGCCGTGGGGGTAGTTTTCCCATATAAACCCAGATATAACCTTTATCAAAGGTGGCTGTTTATATTCCATAGGTCGCTAATAGAAATTGAATAAATGTATCATTGGCTTCAAAATCCACTGATTATGATTGGTCACTTCTCCACAGCCAACTAATCCTCTAGTTAAAAATCACCAAAAATCACTTTTGGTACATATTGGTATAGAAATTTTGGTTTTTAAGAAATCAATGATGTCATTGAAATGAGAGGGTAACTAGTGACTCAATTTCGCCGAAAGCCACTATCTTGGAAACATTGCAATTTGCCGTTAAATATAGTCTTCAAGTGACCGTTTTTTTTTTACGGACGAAGTTTGAAGATTTTAGAGTTATTGTTGAAAATTGAGAAGATGAACGCGGGCGTCGAGAACGGTTTTTCAGTTCATTGATCCAAATTGTGGATCCAAATGGTGGTTTGGTTATTTTCGAAACGGAAATCAAACGAGATATGGCCAAATGATCGAAAAGATTCTCCTCGGATCTCTGGGTGCCCGTAAAAGTTTGGTTTTGTTTTGGAGGCAAAAACCTGTTTTTTTTTTGGGTTTAGAAATTTTAAGTTTCGGAATTCCCGATAGAAGCGAGTCGTTTCGTATTAATAGCTTGATAGCCTCGGTTGTATAGTCAAATTGGCTTGGGTTTTCTAACGTCCATGTGACAGTGGTTCCCAATTGGTGGGACATAAACTTGCCAAAGTTCTTTTAATGCATTTCAACTTTCCATTACCTTCGTAAAGAAGTTTACGGAAGTTGATTTTTCCGTTATTTTGGTTAGAAATTCTTAGACAAGGTGAAACTTTTGCTGGAATCCTTTAGCTATTAATCGATAGAAGAAGAAACTGTTAGTGTCCACTGTTTTATCGTCTGTGGCCACGTCTTGTCTTGATTCCTTTTTCCACTGTCCTCAGGCCAAATTCCTGGTCTTCACGTGGCTTTGTCGGAATGAAGGACAAGCGGATAGAGGAAACTTAGAACTTTTTTTTCTTCTTTCTCTTGTGGTTTGTACTTTGGACATTCCATAATTTGAATTTGGAGTATCTGAAGAAAAAAAAAAAAGGTTTATACTACTTATAATTGTATGTCAGACACCGTTTTAGGTAGGTGTATATGTGAGTATATTATCGTAAGTAGGAGGATATTCTCATATTGATGATCTCAATCTATCGTCTCATTTCCACTGCCGAGGTATTCCGGTATGTGTGGTCTTTGTCGTTGGTGTTAATATAAACTTAATGTTAATATTACACATAATTTTAAATTGTTGAATGATTCGGCCTTGCTGACTTTGTCTGGTCATGGAATTGTGCGGTCTGTTCACTTGCATTTCTACTATGTTATAACAACAAATTTTTGCGTCCATCTCGCTTGGATTTACGCGCATAAGGTATCGGGTGTCTTTGTTCCAAGCATTCGAATGGATCGGAGACGGCTGAAAATCCTAGAACTGATGAAATACGAGAGGAATTTCTTGAGGAAACGAAGGGAAAATGTATGGCAATAATAATATTGGGTGGGTTGGTGCAAAGTGAGAATGAAACCGTTTTTTATTGGCTTCTTGGCTTTTTTCACGTTTCCATTATTGTTCATAGCGCGGCAGGATTATTGCATAATTGCATCGAGTCGTCAAAGAGAAAGTTCAAGAATTGCATTTGCAGTTTTGTTCGTAAATGGGTTGTTCACTTGTTGACTTGGTCGACGTTAAATTGGAGTTTTCTTTTCGTAACAGCCTTGAGTTTAAAAAAAAGGATTTTTTGCGTTTTTTTTTTTGAAGTTATACTTCTTTAGCGTGACGCCATGGCGCTACAGTAGGAAGTTATTTGCAAGTGGTTAGTGAGGAACTTCAGGCAGGTGAAACCTGCCCGATTTTTGCTTAGGGTGCGTTCCACTCATGGTTTATAAATTACACAGGTTGCCCCACTAGAAAAAAAAAATGACGTCATACGAAGAATTTTGAAATTTGAACCAGTCTGAAGATATATACGAATTTCTTCTGGATACCTCACGTAGCGCCTGAGGCCACCTGTGTATTTTATAAACCTTGCGTTCCACTAAGCCAAGGTTTATAAATTACACAGGTTGCCCTACTAGAAAAAAAAAATGACGTCATACGAAGAATTTTGAAATTTGAACCAGTCTGAAGATATATACGAATTTCTTCTGGATACCTCACGTAGCGCCTGAGGCCACCTGTGTATTTTATAAACCTTGCGTTCCACTAAGCCAAGGTTTATAAATTACACAGGTTGCCCCACTAGAAAAAAAAAATGACGTCATACGAAGAATTTTGAAATTTGAACCAGTCTGAAGATATATACGAATTTCTTCTGGATACGTCACGTATCCACCATGAGGCCACCTGTGTATTTTATAGACCTTGATAACGTCCAAAACTATCCGTCCATCTTGGGGGCGAACATATGATTCATGACGTCATTGCTTTCGACCACAAAATGCTCACAACGACCCACTTCAATAGTTCGGGTCGAAATGGGCGAAAAGAAATAAGGCGGGATTTTCAAAAAAACATTCATCAACCAATATCCAGCTATCGCCTTGTCATATTGGCAATATTAATAGTGTAGTAAATTTATTTTAAAATTAAAATTTTGTGAATCAAGAAGCCTGAGGAAGTTACGATTAGTAACGAAACGTAGCTAATTGAACAATAAAATATTAAATAAAAAATAAAAAACAAAAAGATCTTAAATAACCTGATTTTTCTTCTTATTTAAAAAAATATAAAAGCTGAGATCTGAATTTTATCAGTTCTTTTAATATATAATAAATATATGGATATAACTTAACCAAAAAAAGGATGTTTTGCGTCTTTTTTTTTGAAGTTATACTTCTTTAGCATGACGCCGTGGCGCTACAGTAGGAAGTTATTTGCAAGTGGTTAGTGAGGAACTTCAGGCAGGTGAAACCTGCCCGATTTTTGCTTAGGGTGCGTTCCACTCAAGGTTTATGAATTACACAGGTTGCCCCACTAGAAAAAAAATGACTTCATACGAAGAATTTTGAAATTTGAATCAGTCTGAAGATATAAACGAATTTCTTCTGGATACGTCACGTAGCACATGAGGCCACCTGTGACTTTTATAAATCTTGGTAACGTCCAAAACTATCCGTCCATCTTGGAGGCGAACATATGATTCATGACGTCATTGTTTTCAACCACAAAATGCTCACAACGACTCAAGGTTTATAAAATACACAGGTGGCCTCATGCGAAATTTGTACATATCTTCAGACTGATCCAAATTTCAAAATTCTTCGTATGACGTCATTTTTTTTCTAATGGGGCAACCTGTGTAATTTATAAACCTTGACAACGACCCACTTCAATAGTTCGGGTCGAAATGGACGAAAAGAAATAAGGCGGAATTTTCAAAAAAAACATTCATCAACCAATATCCAGCTATCGCCTTGTCATATTGGCAATATTAATAGTGTGGTAAATTAATTTTAAAATATAATAAATATATGCATATAACTTAACCAAGAATTAAAAAACAATAATTTTACTTCCAAATCATAACATAACCTAATTAATGTTCTGATACATGTGAAAAAAATCCGCCATTTGTAATGTTTACATTGGTTACCATGGTTACCATAAACGCTCACAAGCCAGTGGCAGTGATGCCAACTTGTGGTTTTCCCCCCTAAATTTAGGGGGAAAAATCTATACAGGTAGTCTTTTAGGGAGAAGAACTTTTTGGGGCTATTGGTAGAGATTTTTTAATGTTTATTTAACAATAAATTATTATTTATATTATCTTAACATTTTCCATTGTGCAGTAGATTAGAATTTACTGTTTCTAATAATTCTAGTAATAATTCATACGTGTACTTTGTAAAATGTAGCGCACTCTACCGGTACTATACCTCAAAATTATACGATTTTTTTAACATTACGTTCTATCGTGGTATCTATCCGGAAACTCCTGGCAATCTGTACTCCGTGATATGACAAAAATTGACATCCATTTGAATTTAAAGAAAACTTAGATTCCAATCGTTGACTCAAAAACATTCCTGAAAACACTTTAACTCCTATTAAATTCCCGAGTTTCAATAGTTTTTCCTGTTCCCTTTTGCAAATGTAAACATACGAACCGGAATTCCGGTAAATTGGGTCACACCCGGTCAATCAACAACGGGACAAACTTTCCAACTGACCTACAACTCCCACTCGTATCCTGCACCATACAAACTGACCAAATATTTCATTAAGGAATTTTCCTATTCGGTTTTTACATTAGAAACGAAACGAAACGTATTATTGACAATTGAGATGAAAATCCCGGATCGATTTCCCATTAAGCTCGTTATGGATGGAGGGCGCGTATGGGGAATGTGGTTGGGATGTTTTCATTGGAAATAAATTGAATTCTCTCAATATAATGACGCAAAAGAAGTGGGCAGGTAGGGTAGGCGTTTACGAAATTGAATTTCGCGAAACGGTGGTCGATTGGGTGTGAATTCCTTGACTATATATTGATAAGTAAGTGATATAATTTGATACTTGTAGTTCCCGTTCCTGTTTCCCGTGCACCATTCCCGACGCGGGGTTTATTGATTGATTCGAGTTTCCCGGGTGAAGAGTCATGTATAATAAATAAAAAGAGCATACGTGTGACGATTGCGGAGGCCGAAAGCGACATCTTCAATGTCGCATATTGACTTCTCGGCATCCATCCACTTTAGAATAATCTCTTTGAAGACCTGTTGCTGCTGCGTCTGCCGCTGCCATGTCACGCCACATTTATGTCGCCAACCTAACCCACAGCTATGCCACTGGTAATTCCTCTTCGGCTTTTCGCTCTTCTCACATCTTCCTCACATTTATTTCTTTTTGTTTTTTGGTGTAATACTTATCATCAACCGGCAAGACTTGGTACTCTCTTCGAATTTCGGCTGCAAGGTAACCCGCAATCACGTTCAAGAGACACGAAACCAAAAAAACAAGTCTTCCAAACACCTGTCGCTGTTGTTTGCTCTCGAAAAGCGGCAATAATGGGAAAAGACTTGAAATTCAGTTTGTAAAGGATGACCCGATAATTACCATCAAACAGCAGGTGCTCAATTGTTTTTATTTTCCTTTTCCGTATATTGATCGGCTGAAAAGTAACTGAAATTTTATACAGAATCCAGTTTTAATTCAGTGGTTCGCGGGGTACCTTAGTTTAGACTCAATTGGTGTGGGGAATCCTCAATAGATTTTCGATGGTCACAGACGTTGTTTTAAGTCAACGATTCCAAATGGACTTGAATCAATCGAGCGTAGTAAAAATTGTTCAAAATTTAACCAAGCACCTGATAAGAATGAAATAAGTGCATAAATTTTAACTGCACCCTTTATTTTTTTCGATTGGCAATTGAGTCGAAAAAATCGAACACTAAACTTTCTAATTATTATTTGATCCTAGTCCTCGGAATATTTTTATCAATTTATTATGGTAATATTGAAAAACATCGATTAAATCGATAATAATAAAGATCGATTAAATCTTGGAAATAATCAAAATATCGCCAAATCGCCAAAATATCGCCCAAAAACTGAAAATCAACCATGTAACCATTTACATGAGGTCTAGTTCAATAAAATGCCGGGTGCCACAAAATTTAAGGCCGAAAATTTGTTAGACCATATTTTCATCAACAAATCCTTAGCATAAACGTAAGAAAATCGGAATTTTCCAAGAAAAGCCTTACAAATGAATTCCCTCCATATATACAAGAGTGATTTTTTTTTTAACTTTTTTTGACTTTTTTTGGTCCCATTGTGAAATTTTGTTGGAAATACCAAAACAAAAATTCTCTGAAAGTTTGAGCCCTTAATATTAATTTTAAGTCCTCGACCAAGACGTGTAAAGATTTCCCATTGTAAATACACGGAAACTCTGATTTTTTATTTTTAAATTTCTATATTTCAGCGGCATTTCATGGAATCGCTTTTACCGAAGATGGGTTTTTCTCAGAATTAAACGCTCTACAAAAGTGCCCATTGCGACAAAGTCGTAACTCACACCGGTGAGGTAGTACGGGCCACTGAACCTGATTTTTCCATAAAATTCGCGTTTTTTTGTTGCATTTATCTCGTAAATAACAAGAGCTACGGAAAAATTATAAGTGAAAAACTTGTTGAGAATTTGATTTCCTACAAAAAAGGTCCTGTAGACCAAATCGCTAAGATCAATATTAAACGAGATATTAAACCTTGAATTGATTTTTCTGTGAAATTTTTGCCGATCATTGATTTAAACTTTGAATTGAATATTGATTTAAAAAGGCTTAATATCTTGTTTAATATTGATCTTAGCGATTTGGTCTACAGGACCTCTTTTGTAGGAAATCAAATTCTCGACAAGTTATTTATTTATAGTTTTTCCGTAGCTCTTGTTATTTACGAGATGAATGCAAAAAAAACGCGAATTTTATGAAAAAATTAGTTTAGTGGCCCGTACTACCTCACCGGTGTGAGTTACGACTTTGTCGCAATGGGCACTTTTGTAGAGCGTTTAATTCTGAGAAAAACCCATCTTCGGTAAAAGCGATCCCATGCAATGCCGCTGAGATATAGAAATTTAAAAATAAAAAATCAGAGTTTCCGTGTATTTTCAATGGGAAATCTTTACACGTCTTGGTCGAGGACTTAAAATTAATATTAAGGGCTCAAACTTTCAGAGAATTTTTTTTTTTAGTATATCCAACAAAATTTCACGATGGGACCAAAAAAAAAAGTAAAAAAAAATCACCCCAGTATGTACGGAGGGAATTCATTTGTTAGGCTTTTCTTGGAAAATTCCGATTTTCTTACGTTTATGCTAAGGATTTGTTGATGAAAATATGGTCTAACAAATTTTCGGCCTTAAATTTTGTGGCACCCGACATTTTCTTGAACTAGAGCTCATATAAATGATTGAAAATAGTTACATGGTTGATTTTCAGATTTTGGGCGATATTTTGGCGATTTGGCGATATTTTGATTATTTCCAAGATTTAATCGATCTTTATTATTATCGATTTAATCGATGTTTCCCAACATTACCATAATTAATTGGTAAAAATATTCAGAGGACTAGGATCAAATAATAATCAGTCAAAACTATGCACATGTAATTAATAGTTTTGACTGATTATTATTTGATCCTGGTCCTCTGAATATTTTTACCAATTCATCATCATCGAGGATCTGAAACTTTACAGTAATTAACCATAATATTTATCATGGACTTTGACCCAATAGTTCAGAGGTTCCCAGCCTTTTTTAGTAGTGAGTCCTAGATTTTCAGTTTTTGAGCGATACTTTGACAATATTTTGATTATTTCCAAGATTTAATCGATCTTTATTATTATCGATTTAATCGATGTTTTCCAACATTACCATAATATTTATCATGGACTTCGACCCAATAGAGCAGTGGTTTCGAACCTTTTTTTGGTACTGAGTCCCACTTGAGCGTCTAAAAAATAAATGTAGCCGCCCAAATTAAAAATACTCTTAAGTACCTACAGATGGGATGCAATTTAAACTGCAGTTTCAAATGGCAAATGCTCACCGCATTTGATAGAATGTTTTTTTATGGTTTATAAAAGTAAATACCTAAGTCCTTAGTTAAACGATTAAATAAACATTTCTCATTTCAACCTAATGACTTGTATTGTTTTATGTAGTCTCATTAAAATTATTTCGCTAATGAATTTATTAGGCTATCTTTCGAGTGGAATATTTTTCCAAAGCAATTAAAAACCGTACAGCAAATAGTTCAAAGTTCCAATCGAAACATCCACTTTTTTAATTGGCAAACGCCAATTCTATGCGATATAAAAGCGTTTTTGGGTGAACCACTTGTTCACCCATTTTCGCGTCCCCTTGACCCACATTCAAATGTACTCTTCACTAATTGACAAAAAAAAAAATCGTCACCAAATTGCGTTCATATATGCAGATACTTATTAATAAACGAGTTGAGCGATATTTTTTGTTTTCGCAAAAATATTCAAATCCACCTTGACCCAAAAAAATTAAAATATATGGTGGTGGTGGTGGTGGTGGTGGTGTTTATATTTGCTCAACAAAATCGCGTCAAGTGGTATCAAATGAATGGAAAAAATGGCATTAATTCAATTGGAGATCCTCGCTGAAGTCTCTCGCCCATTAATTGTGGGATAGAAATTTGCGCAAAACTTTCCATTGTTCATTCACCACAAATCGATCGAACCTCATTAGCGAGAAATTTATTGAGAAACTCGTAACATTGGTATCAAATGCGACTTGTTTGATATTCGTATCGCGGATTCAATTTGTTGTGATGAAATCCCAAAACTGTTGACACCCTGCAGCTGTGGTGGAAAACTCGTAAAACTTCTTCATAGAAAGAAAAAAAAACCTAAACAATAAATCATTCGACTTCTCTTTCCACTTTTATGACTAATTAATGATTGATTAACGTTTCGCAATCGCAAAATAAATAACGCACATCATTTTCCCATTAAACGTGGATCGTTTCGCAAAAAAGTTCAAAGCGTTCGAATCAAAGAGCAATAGATTTCGTGGAAATTCATTCAACCAATACGTGGAACGGCATAAGCCTGGTTGGTTGAATGAAATATAAGCGGCAATTTTAAATTGGAAATGATTTGTAAGGTTCTTGATTATTTGGAGAAGTTCTCAGAAATTTTGATTATTGTTTTTTTTCAAAGAAATGGGCGAAAAAATGTGTTTAATTTAACTAATTATTAGAAATTTTGTGTAGGTTCGTTTTTGTAAGAATTGGCAATTGGTTTTTTTATAAACCATAAAAAAACATTCTATTAAATGCAGTGAATATTTGGCATTTGAAACTGCAGTTTAAATTGCATCCCATCTGTAGGTACTTAAGAGTATTTTTATTTTGGGCGGCTACATTTATTTTTTAGACGCTCAATTGGGACTCAGTACCAAAAAAAGGTTCGGAACCACTGCTCTATTGGCTCAAAGTCCATGATAAATATTATGGTTATTTTGGAAAACATCGATTAAATCGATAATAATAAAGATCGATTAAATCTTGGAAATAATCAAAATATTGTCAAAGTATCGCCCAAAAACTAAAAATCAACAATGTAATCATTTTCAATCATTTACATGAGCTCTAATTCAAGAAAATGCCGGGTACCAAAAAATTTAAGACCGAAAATTTGTTAGACCATATTTTCATCAACAAATCCTTAGCATAGACGTAAGAAAATCGGAATTTTCCAAGAAAAGCCAAACAAATGAATTCCCTCCATATATATTAGGGTGATTTTTTTTTTTAACTTTTTTTGACTTTTTTTGGTCCCATCGTGAAATTTTGTTGGAAATACCAAAAAAAAAAAAATCTCTGAAAATTTGAGCCCTTAATATTAATTTTAAGTCCTCGACCAAGACGTGTACAGATTTCCCATTGAAAATACACGGAAACTGTGATTTTTAATTTTTAAATTTCTATATCTCAGCGGCATTTCATGGGATCGCTTTTACCGAAAATGGTTTTTTCTCAGAATTAAACGCTCTACAAAAGTGCCCATTGCGACAAAGTCGTAACTCACACCGGTGAGGTAGTACGGGCCACTGAACCTGATTTTTCCATAAAATTCGCGTTTTTTTGCATTTATCTCGTAAATAACAAGAGCTACGGAAAAATTATAAAAGAAAAACTTGTAGAGAATTTGATTTCCTACAAAAAAGGACATGTAGACTAAATCGCTAAGATCAATATTAAACGAGATATTAAGCCTTGAATTGATTTTTCTGTGAAATTTTTGCCAATCATTGATTTAAAGTTTAAATCATATATATATACCCTGAAATTTTCAATTCATTGTTTTTGATTGAGTTCTGGAACTAAACTTGCCATTATATTAAGGGAAATTTCAAGTTCTTGGTCGGTAAAAATGTTGGTTTGGAGCTATAATAAATTCCATTTTGTAATTTGTACTGGATACCTATGAATTTTTATAAATTTAACGATAAAATGTCTTTAATTTAACTAATTATTAGAATTTTTGTGTAGGTTGGTTTTTGTAAGAATTCGCAATTGGTTTTGAGCGATTGATCATGCGCACTTGGACAACTGATGTTTTTGGTCCAATTCAGAACTGAAATTTTCAATTCATTGTTTTTGATTGAATTCTGGAACTAAACTTACCATTATATTAAAAAAAATTCAAATTCCTGGTCGGTAAAAATGTTGGCTTGGATGGTTTGGAGATATGATAAATGCTATTTTGGAATATGTACTGGATTTTTATTAATTTAGCGTGTACTTTTGAAGATGAACATTTTTGGAAGAAATATTTTTTTTTTTAAACAAACGTAGTTTTGGAGGTGGGTCCCGTTGTCTAGTCACTCAATACGACTTTTTTATTCTCCAAAATCTTTAGTTCTGAGATAGCGCTAATGTAGCATAGCCGATAATGGCCGATAACAACGGAAGCTGATTTTAAAAATTTCATGCGCCAATTTTAAATTTATAATCTCCATGGTATATATTATATAGTAATGAAAAATTGTAATACACTATTTGAATTATTATTATTTGTAGTAATACGAAAATAATTAAAGTAAATAAGATAAATTTTAAGTACAATATTAGTTTCATGTTTCTCATAACAAATTTAATGTTGTCTAATTTGCCGTAAGTAAATTAAATGATAGATAACATTTTATAGGATATTTATCTCTATGTGAAGAGAATTCAATAATACAAACATTCTTTACTGTTATAGTAGTGGGTATCTTATCTTATGGGTTGTTATGTAACTATTTTATAGTCTTGGTTAGTTACTAATATGTTTAGTTACAAATATGGTTGCATGGATTCCATATAAAAAAATATACGAAAATGTTAATGGTTGAAGAATGTTTAAGTGGCCCAATTGACGGCCAAAAATTTAGAAGATTTTACTAGGTAAATGGTAGGACTGGAAAGATATCTCGTACCACCGATTGTTGTCCAATAATGAAAAACTTCTTTGAGATCTCTTCTGCCCAAAATTGTTTCAATCAATTGGCCAGCAGAGGGCAGAATTGTGTTAAAATTTTTTTTTCGACATTAAAACTTCATATGACTTTAATGACCTGGCAGAAGTTCCAGGAGTTTGGTTGAACGATTTTTACACATTCAAATTTATAGTTTGGACTTGGTGCCAACCGATTGTCTTTTGTTTTGCTCGTGGGAAACGTTTTTGATCGTGGGAAAATGATTGAAAGGAATCCCTATTAAAAAAAGGCATTTCTTTAAAATGCTTCTAATAATTTTAAATGGCTTCTAATGTGTTTTTTGATCATTAAATGCCTTTTTGCTAACACTTCAAAATAGCGGAAATTCAACCGTAATATTGATTGAACGCAAAGAAATCATGAAATAGAGATATATGTGATCTTTATACTCTGTCGGAAGTTGTCTATTTGCTTCTTTGAAAACGGGCCTAAGTGGAGTTATGGGCGGCAAAATACAAATTCCATTGACATCCTTTTTATGTATGGAAAATTCACTAAGTGACATCCTGGTGCAAAAATTTTATAAAATATTTTACTATAGTTTAATTATTAGAAGAGAATTAGAATTATAAGGAGAGAATTATTATTGTTTTTCACCATAAATGTTAAAAAAAATTTACTCCGTTCCGTCGTTCCACCACAAAAACAGGGTTAACCAAAAAAAAAGTTTTCAAAAAACCACGTTTAACTCGTAAACCGTAAGTCTGATCGAAAAATAATTCTAACAAAAAATGAGCTTCTCATTTTGTCCCAGAATAAAGGTCCTTAGAAAAAAGTCCATTTTTCCAACCGTTTTTCCGATATAAACCGAAAACCGTTAGAAGTCCATTTCAATTGATTTGTCGACAAATCCTTTGAAATTATTGGGGAAATTCTATAAAATATTTTCAAATAATTTAATTCTATAGCTAATCGAAGTTAATCAAAATAAGATTTTTTCGCTGACTTTGAACAGTTATACTGTGTATACAATATATAAAATATATTGCACTCCAATTTATGTAGTATAATTTAACATAATAATATACAAATTTAATATAATAATATATAAACTTAATATAATAATATATAAAAATCATACCACCAACATAAATTTGAACAGAAGTTCAAACAAAAATATTCGTGACGTATTGCCCTGATACGTATTTCGATTGCCAAGCAATCTTCTTCAGTGGTCATCAAGTAGTTTGGATTACTCCATAATCATCACAAAGTAGTTACGGAGTGATCCAAACTACTTGATGACCACTGAGGAAGATTGCTTGGCAATCGAAATACGTATCTGGGCAATACGTCACGAATATTTTTGTTTGAACTTCTGTTCAAATTTATGTTGGTGGTATGATTTTACATATTATTATATTAAATTATACTACATAAATTAGACTGCAATATATTTTATATATTGTATACACAGTATAACTGTTCAAAGTCAGCGAAAAAATCTTATTTTGATTAACCTCGATTAGCTATAGAATTAAATTATTTGAAAATATTTTATAGAATTTCAATTGCCAAGCAATCGAAATACGTATCTGGGCAATACGTCACGAATATTTTTGTTTGAAATTCTGTTCAAATTTATGTTGGTGGTATGATTTTTATATATTATTATATTAAATTTGTATATTATTATGTTAAATTATACTACATAAATTGGACTGCAATATATTTTATATATTGTATACACAGTAATCGAAGTTAGTTTTGAAATTAATTAGAATCTTAATTAGGTCATTATTTTGATGTTATAGCGAAATAAAAAACACTTTCATATTTGCTATGATTTTTGAATAGAATATTTGGAAACGTATAGAAGTCAATGATAAAAAATATGCAACTGATGGGTAGTGTTTCGTAGCATATCTGATCACTGGCCATATTTATGGCTTTGTTCTTTTTTTGCATCAATACCAGCTTATTTCTCTATCAATCTTTTGTTAAATATGTTCAAAAAGACATTTAAAGACTTTTAAGTTTTAAATATCTTGGTTTAGCAGGAATATTTGGATGAAAAATCGGTATAGTATTTTATCGTCAGTAAGGAAAAATGGGCCAAAAAATTTTCATTTAAATGTAAAAAAAAAACAGATATTTTAATTTGTAATACCTACCTTGTCAAATCAATGAAGATTGTAGATGCGTCATTATGTAAATGAAGTACATAATCTTATTTAAAAGGCTTCTCACCTTTAGTATTAGCTATTACGTAATACTATTAAATCCTTTCCGTATACGATTATGAATTGGAATATTTGTGTATAACATTAGTTCTGGGATTGTCAAAATATTACCTAATTTTTGTTGCACAAATGATGAATACTTAATAGGCAAATAGGCCTTAATTAGTGTTGATCGGTTTGATCTTGATCAATCATTAGTGAAACTTAATGACTAAAACAGCTTTATTATTACCGGGAAATTTGTTTGTGTTTTTGTAACGAGCTTATTATCTATCAGACTTGTAAACAAATGTCGGTTGAATGGAGCTTTAAAGCTGTTCAATTATTAGTTATTCAGTGTATGGTTTATTGCCTTGAAAGCTTTCGACTTAAATTGGGTTTTGTTACATAATAATATAATTATGAAAGTAAATGATAGATGTGCTTAATTTTATTAATTTCTATGATTTGTTTTTGAAGAAGTACAAAATTTAAAGTCTCAAACACTTGATGAGTCAATTGTTGCGGTTTTTGCCATGTGTGATCTGACTAATTTTTTTTGTGAACTTCTTGGAATTTGCATTATTTTCAAAGGTTTTTTTGCGGTTTTTATATGTAACATGAAATATGAGAAATTGTGTTCAAGTAGGTGAGGATTTTTAAAGAGAACAATTCTTTTGGATTTGACATAAATTTGGAATGGGAAAGCAATGCGTGTTTGAAATTATAATAAAAACGCTAATCATAAAAGATTAAGTAAATAGTGTTTATTTATTCAATTGAACAAAAAAAATAAATATGGTATTTGTTATTCCAAAATTATTTTCACTTTATATGTGACGACTTAATTTGTGAGTATATGTTTTGGTGTCATAAAGCATGTAATAATTGATCATAAATCGCCAATTATGTAACCAAAGTGTCTTAGTTGTACGATAAGTAGTTTGGAAACAAAATATTTCATTCCAATTTTTCCTTGTCATCGAAAAATCATTGAATATTTACTAATGTTGATCTTTGTTATTATTACGTCTCATGTTCCACAGTGAGAAAAATAAATTATTAGGAAAAATGAGAGTTGAAATGGTTTTTCTACGAAGTGAAGATAATGAGGCTAGGCTCTCGGTGGTGTGAACACCACGTTATTATACATTATGATTCAATCGAAATGGATGTGCATTTTCTTGATAGAAAAACGGGGAAGGGAATATATGGGAAATTGGACACAAGTGTTATCAGAAAGTTGCGACTTGATATGATTAAAATAACAAACAGAGTAATAAGAAATAAAAACAGAAAATATGAACAAGTCGATTGTGGGTATGAATAAAATGTCTACTATTAGTGTCCACGAGGTCGGGCACTTTGATCCTCACTGTGCGTCATTTCGATTTTTATTTCACTGAATATGAAAATTATCAGTAACATTATTTTGATTACGACTTAGTTGGTGAAAGAATGTATATATTACAATATGTTATTTGGTACGTTTCCAATTTATGTATTGATATCAATGTGTGGAGCATTGATATGTCTATCAGAGCTATGATATCAAATTATTGTGTTTTTTTTTTCGTTAGGTGAACTAATCCAATTCGATTTTGGCCATTGAAATTTGAAATTTTCCATGGGAAACCCTAAAAATGGAATTATTAAATGCCATTCAATATATAGGGATATCCAAATTACTTACGCCATAAGTATCGTAAAACCATTTATAACTTTTGACCGGACCCACATAAATCTACGTATTTTGACTCCCTGAACACGAATCCGGGGTCGGGTTGACCCGTACACCCTCAAAAATTCGAGAAAACTTTAAAAAACCAAAAAAAAAATGGTTAAAATCGACAGTTTTGGAGACATAAAAATTTTTTTGAACTAAACCGAGCATGATTTTCATGTTTTTCGATCCGCTGAATACAAATTCGAAGTTTATGTAGACCATAAGCCGTTTTTACTGAAAGAAAATTGCAAAAAACCCTTAAAAATTGTAAAAAATTGCGGCTATTGTTCTAAAATTCGAGATTATATGATGCAAATAAACTTTTAAATCTCTATAAAGGATATTTTGCATATTATTCTATTTCTGGAATATGATTTTGAAGATTATTTGGCCAAAATCTTTAAAGAAATTGAAATTCCCCGTAAAAACTCTCTGAAAATTACAAATGGGCCAATTGCTTTCATTTCAATTCGTCATTTGCTTATATCGAACCCGTCTGTCTTTAAATGACTTATGTACAGGGCTAGTTAGTTATGCAAGAGTAGCTTTTAAGCATTTTTGAATTCTTGTTTGGACGCTTGTGCCCTGTAACCAGGACACCTCCACGTGGTGACGGCGGGCAACAGAACCGTCTGGAAGAGTCCCTGGGTTAAAGGCGTAAATGCCGTCATGGCAGGCACAAGCGAAAAGTGTTTTACGATGCAGGGATTCGGAACCCCAGTGTCGGCGTCTGGTCAGAGTGAGAAAGCAGGCTCGCAAAGCAGGCAATTTTCTTACAATAAAAACGGCTTATGGTCTACATAAACTTCGAATTTGTATCTAGCGGATCGAAAAACATGAAAATCATGCTCGGTTTAGTTCAAAAAAATTTTTATGTCACCAAAACTGCCGATTTTAACCATTTTTTCTGGTTTTTTAAAGTTTTCTCGAATTTTTGAGGGTGTACGGGGCAAACCGACCCCGGATTCGTGTTCAGGGGGTCAAAATACGTAGATTTATGTAGGTCCGGTCAAAAGTACAGAGCACTTTTTTTTTGTGTGCTGGTGTAATTTTTCGTAAATTGAGTGAGGCAAAGCCTCACGACTCCGGCGAATTAAAAATTTGCAAATCGAACCAATTAAACGATTCATAAGGTACCACATTTCTGAAAAGAATAACATTAGGTTTTGCTAGAAACATATATTTTTGTGGTAAAGAAATTAAGAACTTTTATGTTTTTATTACTTATTTTTGATTTATTTATACCTTTTCGTAAGGAGTTTCCAATATATGTATTGATATCAATGTGAGGAGCATTGATATGTTTATCAGAGCTATGATATCAAATTATTGTGCTTTTTTTTCGTTAATAATTTCGTTAATAATATTAGGTGAACTAATCCAATTCGATTTTGGCCATTGAAATTTGAAATTTCCCATGGGAAACCCTAAAAATGAAATTATTAAATGCCATTCAAAATATAGGGATATTCAAATTATTTACGCCATAAGTATCGTGAAATGATTTATAATTTTTGGTAAATTGAGTGAGGCAAAGCCTCACGACTCCGGCGAATTAAAAATTTGCAAATCAAAGCAATTAAATGATTCATTGGGTACCACTTTTCTGAAAAGAATAACATTAGTTTTTGGTAGAAATATATATATTTTTTTTGTAAAGAAATTAAGAACTTTTATGTTTTTAATTACTTATTTTCGATTTATTTGTAAGTATTCGACGTTAAATTGTCCGCAGAAATTTTCGATTTTTGTTCGATAAAATTTAGAGCCATCTGTCAAACAATCCACGTGACTGTTGCCATTACCAATTTCTGTAATACCGACTTGTCAACAATCGGCCAATTTAAATTGAACCGCGTATCCTTGTATTTTGGTGTTTTACTTGTGCTAATTAAATTTTCTTGGAACTAATTTATTTATGTTTAACTTCGAATGACTAAACCGCAAGCACATTCGGCCCAATTTGAACGTCAACAAAACATTTCAAGTTAATAATGAAAATAAATAAGCGGAAGTTAACTCCGAAAGTCATTGGTCGGCGCTGATTTTGTTTTAATTATTAGAACCACGTGGATGTTCCAAGAAATCCAAAGGGATGACGCATTTTTTAAGTAACTTTAAGTGTTTTTTTTAAGTATGGAATTGTTGGGGGAAACATGTAAAATTGTGTGCGTAAATTTTTATCAGTTCAATGTTATTATGTAGAGTTCATTTTTATCTTTTTGTTGATAAGAATTTAATTAGAAGATACCTTAAAGTTTGAATGTTTTTACAAGATTCGTTGATGGTGAATGTTTTTAATGCATTTTTTTTTGGTTGTAGATTGACGTGTTCCGATGGAAAATTCAACTGGTGCTAAATATCTTCATAAGAAGTTTAAGAAGCCAACCCCGACAACAGTAACGATTACAAAACGTTGCGACGATGACGAGCACCAAACCAACAACAATCGTCTAGATTTGGAGTCAAAAACTTCCGTTTCGGTTTTGGGGGCGCAACAAAATGATGTTTTAATTACTAGTAGCAGTAGTACAAATAGTGTTAATCAACAAAATGACCAAGTGGCTTCCATATCAACTTCTGCGGCTTCGCCGACATCGCCGCGCCAAAACGACAGATTGTACGCAAACCATGAAGATGATGTCGACGAGGAGCACCGGAACCTATTTACACATTCAGCGCCAAATAATTTAGCCAATAAGTTAGAGAATTTTATTGATGATAAGACTTGTACCAACCGTAGTAATTCAATAGTTAAACCAGCAGACCAATCAAACAACAACAACATATCATCGAGTGAATCAGATCGTAGTAAAATTAATGGAATTTACAGTAGTCACAAATGGGACTCGACGACGTCTTCCACATTGAAACCTAGTGTTAGTACGAGTAGTGTTTTTTTATCGAATTCCCACAATTCCGAACCTAGTGAAAGTGATGATAAGAAAAACGTGGTGGCGTCAGAACCGGGCACCGGGCCGAGTTCGGTCAGCGGAGGCCTAACTGCGACGAGTACAACCGGGAGTAGCGGAGGCGGCAAATATGTGTGTTCCTATTGCAATTTGTCGTGCTCGAAGCCGAGCGTTTTGCAAAAACATATCAGAGCCCACACCAACGAACGACCATATCCTTGTGTCAGTTGCGGTTTTAGTTTCAAAACACGTTCCAATCTGTACAAACATTGCCGTTCACGTTCGCATGCGAACCGCGCCAAAGATTCACCCGAAAGTACGGCAAACTCAACGCCAAGCACGGCGACCATTTCAACAACAATTGTCACATCAACGTCGACCACCACCACCACCTCGAACTCCACCCCGACAAATCAATCAATCGCACCCATCTCCAACCATATCAACAACGAAAATGTCATGCCCAAAAACAAGCCATATAAACCAAAATTCAAATTGTTGTCGCAACAAAATCGTGAAAACGAGGACAAAATCGAGCAGAAAACTCCAACGGCATCGTTACAACCTGCCACAGTCACGTCAGATCTCGTCAAACAAAACCCCGACTTATTAAATCAGCACATTACAAATTTAATTCATAAAAATCAAACAATTCTCGATGTCAACGAAAGTAACTACATCAAAAGGCGCTTCATCTGCCAGCAGCAACTCCTTCAAAACGATTCGGTCAATTCCAACGATGAAAATCAACCGTTCAAAGCAAAAACCTTATACGAATCGAATTTTAACGATGAACCGTTAAACTTAACTGCGAGAAATCGAAAGCGATGCATGAGCGAAACTGAACACACTCAAAAGAGCCTAATCAAAGAATTGCTGCTGAAAAATTTGTCGCAAGACCACAGCTACGTGTGCCAATTTTGTAAGATTTCCTTTAAGAATATCGAAAATTTTGAGATACATCGAAAAAATTATTGTAAAGTCGGTGAAAATCCCACCTCGAAAGACATAGCCTTTGTGCGAAGTCATTCCGTCAATGTTGCCTCGGTGTTGACTCAAAAATATTCCCGCAACAATGAAAGCCCGACGAAATTTGTGCGCACCACGTTACCGCTGAAGTCTCCAGGTCCGTTTTTGGGAAAAACGAGTTTGGTCGACTCGAAAGTGCCGCAACAGCAAAGCGTGGCTGTAGCGAACACACTGCCCAATCCGCTGGTGATGCCCAACCAGGTGTTCTACGAAAATAGAAATCCCACAAAGATTCATCGACCCGTCGAAGACAAAAGTGCCAAACCGTCGCTAAACTTTGTTCTTCCATCGCCCAACGACAAACGTGGCAATTCCGATGATTTCCACGCGTACAACTCGTCGATGCTCCTGAAAAAACAAAGCCAAACTCCACAAGTACGTCTTTTCGGCGGCGAAGTTAAAATCACCAATGAAACATCCGGTGAGACGCGCAGCTTTAAAATCGACTCGTCGAAAAACGTGAACGATTTTTCCGCACAGCATTCACCGCAATATATTTACGGCAACAAAATCAGTGAAAATATGGTTGTTAAGTCCGGGTTGCAGTCGGGTGGAACAATTTTACAAAATACACCAACTTATGATACTAAATCGGACGATGGAAAGCCTATGTTTCAATATTATGATTCATCAAGTTTGCATGGTAAACCTGAAAAGCGGAGTCTTTCGCAAGAACATCACTCGTCACCGCGGTTTTCGTTTCCCGATGAATCTTTGCTGTCCACGTCGGCATCATCTGGATCGATTTACGACCAAAATATGATTGATTTCACTCAAAAAACGGCGAAAATGTTTGCACCTAATTTGAAACAACCAAATTTAACGATTCCTGGTCTTCCGATTCCCAATAAAGTGTTCAATAGTTCACCAAAAAATAATTTTGAACCTCCAGCGAATTGGTCAACCACGTCTTGTGTAACAACGTTAAGCATCACATCGCCGTCTTCAATAATCAAATTTAGTCAATCCCAACCAAAAACTTCTCCACCAATTAAACCGACTCTTTCATCGGATTTCGATCGCAACATTAACGCAATCAACGCGTCTGGAGTTGCTTCCCAATTTCGATTTTTAAAACCGTTGCACATTCTCGTTAATGGGAAGTTGGTGCCATTTATTCCCGGAATGCCTGGTCCGGCAGAAGTTAGTCCAACCGTGGTTGTTCCAACCATGCCTCCAATCGGGGTAGTCCAAGCCAATCCTAATCCTTCACTCCTTTCACCGAAAGTAATGAAAAACGATCCTCCTCTATTCCCTGAAAAACAATTCATTCAAAAAGCTCCTTCCAGCCCCATAAGCAACGCATATTTGGTAGATCAACCAAAACTAGCCGAATCGAAAATTCCGGATAATCAACGCAAACTTTTGAAAAGCTTTCGAATTAAACAATCAAATGGATCGAGTGACGATCGAAAATCTGATAGTAATCCAATCACTACTGTTAAAGAAGACGTTACCGTTATTTCCGAGCCTACGACTTCAGGATTGGGGAGTAAATTTTTGCGTCCAAATAGCTTGGCGATTAAACCGTACATACCGATGAAAACCCATCATGGACTCACCCCGACTATGTTCAATCAGGCATTGATTAGTCCGGATACGCCGCGTGTTGCGAAAAAGAACTGCCAGCTGTACTTGAACGGCAATTGCTTCAGCTATTTGGGACTGAAAAGCTCCACGAAACCCACATATTGTACGCTAAATAAGACGCAGCCGTTTTATGTGCAAAGCTTTGGAAAGCTCAGCATGTATTCGGCATGGCGACATTTGGAGTGCAAGTTGGACTATGTGCGATTGGATACGTACGATTCGAGGCAGCGTCGCCAGAATTACAGTGTTGCAAAAATTAAAATGCCCGATTTGATTGTGGACTCCAGCTATAAGGTTTGGTTTTGTAATTATTTTGTATTGATGGTGGTTTAATCAATTTTTTTTTTGTTGTAGTCGGTTTTGATTGAAAATATTGACAAGAAAGAAGAAACCAACAATAGAAGTGGACTGGTGTTACAAGGCGGATATGAATCGAATGAGGACTACACTTATATTAGAGGAAGAGGTAGGAAATCTCCCGAAGAATTTTGTCAAGTGGTTCTTTTGAAGTTTTATCTTGGAATCCAATTGAAAAATCTTATAAATTTTATGGTATACACAAAGTTGCAAAACGAGCACTACTTATATATGCAAAACTATATCCTACAGTGAAAATATTTTATATTTTGCTTTAGTTCGCGAATCAAATCAAAAATAATTAAAGATATACATAGAATTAATACACAGGTATTTTGTTCAGTGACAATGTATTGATAGCTAAATTAGATTCGCTGAAAAAATGGTAATTCGACATAACTTCCATTTTTTAAACTGATCTATTTTTTTTAATGATATTACCGTTAAAGTATGTCCATAAGGTTTATAGTGTTGGTGTATACAGTGTATTACAGTGAAACTTTTTGAATTATGTTTTAAGGATAAAAGACTAAAATAAGTTGTAAACTAGGAAGGAGATATTAAAAATGGGAGAGAAGTGTAAAGATTTTGCTTTTCGTTAGGTTTAATTGAGAAACACATTTCATTATTGATAGGTATTTTGTGAATTTTATGGGTAATGAATCAATTTATTACGGAGTTAGATACTCTTTCTGAACCGTTTAGGTTTCAAAAAGTTTAACCTCGGAATCAAATTTATAGGATGGATAAAGGATGTACTAGTATAAGGGTAAAAGAGGGAAATCAAAATTATTTGGGGGAATTTTGATAAATATAGATAAATTTAGTGGAAGTAAAATTAATTCTTCCATAAGCCTAATAACTATAAGTATTTATAGTTAGCTTAAAAAAAGTCGATTTGCCACCAGTGGCGTAGCTAAGTAACCAAGGGCCCTGGGGCAAATTAAAAAATGGGACCCCACTGCTATGTAAACTGATTAGGTTTTATCAAATAAAAATATGAAAACTACAAATACTTTAAAAATGCTAAGCTACTTAAGCTCTTTTTTGTGCACTGCAGGGCAGATAATAAAAATATTAAACAGTATCACCATAAATTACAATTAATACTTGGTGTAGGTTTGGCTAATAAAACGAAATAGGAGAAGATTCAAGAGTTTATTATATAAAGGTCAGGCCTACCAATTGACTAAATAACTAAATTATATTTACAATTTTTTCCTAGGTTTAGTTTTCGCAAAAGTATCAACAACTTTCTTTAAATCCAGGCTTGATGCGTCAAAAATAAGATTTTTTCGCTGACTTTGAACAGTTATACTGTGTATACAATATATAAGATATATTGCAGTCTAATTTATGTAGTATAATTTAATATAATAATATGTAAAAATCATACCACAAACATAAATTTGAACAGAAGCTCAAACAAAAATATTCGTGACGTATTGCCTAGATACGTATTTCGATTGCCAAGCAATCGTCATAAGTGGTCATCAAGTAGTTTGGATCACTCCGTAACTGCTTTGTGATGATTCATTGTGAAAAATGATTCACACATTGTGAATCATCACAAAGCAATTACGGAGTGATCCAAACAACTTGATGACCACTGATGAAGATTGCTTGGCAATCGAAATACGTATCTGGGTAATACGTCACGAATATTTTTGTTTGAACTTCTGTTCAAATTTATGTTTGTGGTATGATTTTTACATATTATTATATTAAATTATACTACATGAATTGGACTGCAATATATCTTATATATTGTATACACTGGATGCGGTTTTGTTTTCAATTGCTATTAGCGATAAATATCGGAGTCGAGTTTGGCCCATATTAATTCCCTAAATAATTTTTGATTATTTTTTATTTGTTAAATGACCTTTCAGCCGCTGCAGAAGTGACAAGAATTGTAAAGAATAATAACATAACTGTAAATACTTCAGTTAGGTCGCATTTTAGCACTCCATATTTGCTCATTATTTCCTTACATAATTGATGAAATTCCAACTGAATTTCCAAAAGTTCAGTTTGACCTAGATTTCTGGTAAGAATTCGAGGACCCCGGAGCACTGCCCCGCCTAGCCCCTAGGTATCTACGCCACTGTTTGCCACCCTAAAATCTTTACTACTCTTTTCAGGGTAAAAATCTACCAAAAGTTTTATTCTTCAATACATTGGCAATGTTTTGAATTGCGTTTTATAAATTTATAATGTTTACCCTTTGATATTATCCTGTTGTTGGTATAATAATAAGAAAATAAGTATGAATATACTTATAAGCCACATTTACTACCTCAATAACCAAACCATCATTTGGATTTCTGGCAAAATTTATTCGATTTTTTGATTAATTCAATGAGTAGATGTAATATTTGATATGGGTTTTACGTTTTGAACCGTTAGTGCAATGGCCCCAACCCTATGCCTGTGGGCACCATGGTGCCCACAAGTCTATTTAAAAGAGCACCCAACGCTGGGCTAATACGATAAAAATATTAAAGATAATCTAAAAAAAAATATTCAGATTCATTCAAACTAATTGGATTCCAAGATTTTTATATTTCCGAGTTTAATGTAATTTCCATAATATCTTTATATTTTATAAATTTTAGGACGAGGTCGTTACGTTTGTGATCAATGCGGAATTCGGTGTAAGAAGCCGTCAATGCTGAAAAAGCATATTCGCACTCATTCCGATGTACGACCATACACCTGTCGACATTGCAATTTTAGGTAAGAATTTATGCTTTACTACTAGTAGATACCCGTTGGGATATTATTTGTGTTGAAACTATTTGCCATGGTGTCCAACGGTTAAAGTTATATAGAAACTTAGGGAATGTAACAATTTAGCTTATTATGTAAAAAAATTGTACCTAGGATAAGATTGATAGATTAAATTTAGGTATAAATAGGGAATTGGAGTTGAAAAAATAAACGGGATACCCTGAATAAGTAAGCCAAAAAGTATGTTTCTAATTTTGATGTGATTTCAGTTTTAAAACGAAAGGCAATTTGACCAAGCATATGAAGAGTAAAGCGCACTACAAACGTACAACTAGTGGCGTTCCAAATTCACCAGGAGTCAATGGAGATAATCAACCGTCGCAGTGTAGCACTCCGTCTGATGATGATAGTGATACAGATATGGAGAATGAAAATGATAGTGGTTAGTACTACTGTTACGAATTTATAGTAGATTGATTTAATCAATGTATTGTTAATTTTAGATGATTCAACTCGTCTACAAGATCACGAAGCCGCGCATTGTCTATTATCATTGGCCCAAAATCGTTCACCCAATCAAGTGTCCAATTCGGTTGACTCGTCGGAAACGGCGGAAATTGCCAATGAACGTTTGGCGATTACTTCCAGTCCCGATAATACAAACTTATCGGAAACTTCGTCGACGTCGTCGGTTAAATCTCTCAGTTCGACGACTTCGTCGTCTTCCATGCCCGTGCCAACTGCTTTGGATACAATGTCATCGCGAAAACCGCTCACCTATCCTTACTACAAAGTGCAATCGAAAAAACCAAACACGAACGGTAGCAGCGCCAGTAGTGGCTCGAATGACGTGGAGACAAAGCCAAATATTGTTTTGTATACGGACGTTAGTTCGATCTTTAATCAAGTGATATTGGGCGAGAAGAATATTGAGTTGAACCACCTGGAGTCGTGCATTAGTGGCGTTACAAACAGTGTGATTGTTAGTGGCAGTGGCAATGCGATTGCAAGTTGTAATGGTGTGGATGATCCAAGAACGAAAATGGTTACGACACCAACGAAAATTCAATTTATTAGTGATAAACTCCCGAATGCCGATGTTACAATTGCGAATTTTCAACAAAAATTTGTTAAGTATGAGCAACAACGGGCTGCGATAGCAGCCGCGGCTGCCGCCGCGGCTGGTTCCACCGATTCCGTAAATGGTCAAGAACCAAAACGACTGGCCATCACTCTTCCCCCACTTCCCGAATCCCGAAGAAAAATGCAAGAGGAACTTCTTCTACATTCTCGCCTAACTACCCAAAATGTAACAGCTCCCGCCGAACCTGTTATCATAACAACAGCGTCAGTAATTCGAAAAGTTTACGACAGCTCTCCAATCATTTCCTATCCAACCAATCAAACCAAATCTCCATTAAGTCCTATGTATAAAAACCGAAAACGAAAACTATCGTATAATGTTCACGAAGAAAATATGCAATCAATCGACTTGTCAGCCAATAAAGGAATTGATTTGTCGACAATAAATCGAGAGTATGATAACCACCGAATCACTCCGAATAGTTTACCTCCAATTCCACCCTCTTCACCCACCCCCATTCGAATCGGAGCATCTTCTCCGAAAGAACCCAGCGCCTTAGATCTCTCCGCCGTATCTCGACGTGGTGATTTAATCAAAATTCGAGTTTACGAGGACAAAGACAACGATCAAGACTTAAAAACGTGCATCAAAAGAAAGTTGCTCAACTATCACCATCAAATCGATGAAGTTTCCAAAGAAAAAAAGCCAACGTTAGAAATCAATTCAAATTCAGTACAAGACTCTGATCGGTCTACGCTACAAACCCTCGCCGATGTAGCCGTCAAACGGGTCACGTTGGAGAATACAAAGTTGGCGCAAAGTGTGGCCACCGAGTATTTAAAGTTGGCGACAAAAAATGAAACGGGAACAATTGTCGCGGCGGCTTCGGCAGTTGGCGGTGCGGCACCAGCCGGAATTGTCACGAACAATCCGGGTGCGACGTCGATTATAATCGAGCCAGTATCTTGCAATGGAGCGCCCAGTGTCGGCAGCAATAGTGATGGAGGTGGAATCAACGATTTGATTGTTAAGTCTGAGGAGAATAAAAGTTGTACGATATGTGCGAAAAACTTTAGCAAACCATCGCAGTTGCGGTAAGATTAATTGAATTTCTCGTGGTATTTTTAATTTAAAATCATTTTTTTTAGGCTTCACATGAATATTCATTACATTGAAAGACCTTTCCGTTGTGAATCGTGTTCAGTGAGTTTTCGATCGAAAGGGCATTTACAGAAACACGAACGTAGTGCTAGTCATCATAATAAGGTGAGTTGAAAGTGGGAAATTGTAAAGGTGTTGGGTTATTGTAGCTAGGGGGGGCATAACTCGTAATTTACAGGTGCAAAAAAAATGATCTCCCTTATTAAATTGATTAAATTCTTTTACTTCCAGTCCATATAAGGTAAACTCGTCTCCGGACAAGGATCGTTTTTAAATCGAATTTCCATGTATTTTTACCTCCTTTATCTTACATTTTCCCAAGGAATTATCCACTAAATGCAATATATTTTTATGCAAACACATTAAGGATGATTCAATTTAAAGTATTCTGTTACATTTTCAGGGAAAAAACCATCCCTTATACTACTTATTAGGATTTGAAAATTGTTCTTTTTTAAACTTTGAAATGCAATTGTGTAAACTAGCCCTTATCATCAAAACTCACCCCCTGAAAATGAGGCCGAATTTTCGGGCGTATTTTTGGCATGCATTTTTGCATACTAAACTTTCGGGTTAGATATTTTATAAAATAATTGTCTAAATTCATTTCTTTTTCGCTTAATTTATTAAGGATGATCCAATTAATGACATTCTGTTTAATTTCCTGGAAAAAAAACAACACTTATATCCTTTTTCGGCAGATGAAAAATGTCCTTTTTGGAACTTTGAACTGAAATTGCGGATGTTCTTTAACACACAGGATAATATTTTTTTCACAGTTCTATTACCAAATAGACATTGTTTAATAGTTTGTTGAGAAAATTAGCACTTTTGATGAAAACTTACCCCTGAAAACGACCGATTTTCGGGCGTATTTTTGGCATGCATTTTTACATGCTTAACTTTTGGGTTGGATATTTTATAAAATAATTATCTAAATTCATTTTTTTTTCGCTTAATTTATTAAGGATGATCCAATTAATGATATTTTGTTTAATTTCCTTGGAAAAAAACCAACCCTTATATCCTTTTTTGCAGATAAAAAATGTCCTTTTTGAAACTTTGAATTGAAATTGCGGCTGTTCTTTTACACACAGGATAATAGTTGTTTCGCAGTTCTACTCACATAAGAACATTGTTTGATAATCCGTTGTGAAAACTAGCTCTTATAAGGAAAACTCACCCCCTGAAAAAAAACGATTTTAGGGCAAATTTTTTGCATGCATTTTTATCCTTTTAACTTTCAGTTTTCTAATGAAACTATGCATTAAATGCAATATATTTTTTTGGTTAATACATTAAGAATAATTTACCCAAATTTTCTATCCATTTTCAGGGTAAAAAAACGATCCCTTACATCCTTTTTATGCAATTAAAAATGTTCTTTTTTGAAACTTTGAATCTAATATTGTGGCTGTCCTTTTAAACACAGGACAGTTGTAATCACATAGAGATATTGTTTAATAATCAGTTGAAAAAAGTACCCTTTATATCAGTGGTTCTAAACCATTTTGGAGGTACTACATTTCAGCAATTTCACGCCTCTTCACCTTTCTTAATTGGAAAAATAAAATTTGATAGGTATATATTTATAAATGAGTTATATGAATCGGTTTGACCTCCGCCGAACCCGTGAGACTGACTCACCGAATCCCAAGGATTCGGATGAATCCAGGTTAAGAACCCTTTCCTTATATAAACATTCTAAGTCCTGTAACTTTCTTCAATCGAATATACTAATTTTTTTTCTGTTTCCAGTTGTCTTCATCGCCGACGACCAGCTCGTCCGAACCACGTCCGTTCAAGTGTTCCGATTGCAACATTGCATTCCGCATTCACGGACATTTAGCGAAACATTTACGCAGCAAAATGCATATCATGCGTTTGGAATGTTTGGCTCGTGTTCCCTTTGGCCTCTATGCAGAACTTGAGAGGGCAAATAGTTTGCTAACTGAAATCAACACCACCGACTGTGATATGTGCCTTGACAGTTTAAAAGTATACAAACATAAAATTCCGTTTAAATCCTGTTTTCTAATATTTTTGTCTTTGTTATTTTAGATTCTTGCTCGAAAACTTTTTAGTAATGATCCTAGTAAATTGGTACAAATAGAAAATCCGACTTCAATTAACAACTTGGCTTCATCCACCAATTCTCAACAGCAAGAAAATCAACAAATAACTGTTGGAAGTCCATAGTATAAGATAACTTTATAAGAAGAAAAAAAAAATAATACGACATGATACTTGTAAAATTTCTTACATCTAACTATATTTAAATCATACTATTATATAAAACTATTTTTAATAAGTTTTTGATGGAAAACTTTTCATATTTTTCGAGTGAAATATTACTGACTTATAAAAATATTAAAAAAAAAAACGGATTTATTGTATAAATTTAGAGAAGTACATAAATTGTTTTATAATGACTTCTGAATTTTCGTTGTTAATTTTCCGTTTTTTTTTCCTTCGTTAAATGTTATGATTAAAATGGGCGAGATGTTTAATTTTTTATGAAAAATCCTATATTGTGTTTAATTTTTAAACTTGAATTATTTAATTATTTTCATTAATGAAAATATTGTTTATAACTATTACTATGATTATGATTTGAATAGTGGTAGATTTTAGAGCAACTCATACTGTATTGAGAGAATACATATTTTCTTTGAACCTTGATAGGGCCTAGTTGAGAAAAATTTCAAGCCTATTCGTGTATGATTTGCCATGTGAAGATATTGTACAACTTTGAATAAAATGCGTCGAATGATTGTACCCAATTTTGGGTTCCCAAAAAAAAAACGCTAGAAAGTTTTACGATATCATTTTTTTTGTCTTCCTCAAACAATATGTGTAGTTAAATATTTCATATTTTTATTTTATTGATTCCATACACGTGATAATAATTGTTAGGATTTATCCGTTTACGTTGGTATTTTTGTCGTTTTATGTGAATTTTTTTCTTTGTTTATATCTTGCCCTTATTTTTATATAGATATATGTATATTTAATATAAGTTTTAACGACAAAAATATCATGTTTTTTTTTTTTACGAAAGTACGCAACTACAAATCATTGTACAATGTGCCAAATTATTTTATGAATATCAACTATATAGAATAAAGTGACAAAAAAAAAAAAAAAAAAAAACTTAAAAATCAGCACACCACGTAACCTTTGATGGCTTGATGACTGATATTTTTATTCTCTTATACACAGAAAAGAATATTATTTGAAATATTTTTTAAAGAAATTATTATTGAGAATTCGTTATATTATTATACCTAAATAGTTATATAATTGATAGTCATAAGGAAAACAATGGATATTAGTGTGATGTATAAATTTAGTATTCATATATATGAAGTTTACTATAGAATTATAAGGATATAAGAAAATGAAAAGAAAATTTAACATTAATGATAAATTATGGAAAATCATAAGAACTGTCATATGTAAATATAATTGTTAAACGGCTTTAGTTAATTGTTTTCAGTCTCGGTTTAAGTGTTAATATATATATTATTATAATACAAATGTAAAAAAATGAATGAAACCACTGAACATAAAAAAATAATAAATTGAAAATATGATTTTTTAAAATAAATATTTTCTTTTTTTTGGTTATTATTTTATATATTAGATTTCATATTATATTTAATTTATATATATAATATTATATTTTATATATTTGACATTTGCGGAATCAAAAAAAAAATCTACGTAATCGATCGATCACTTTTCAACCTTGAATAATTGAAGTTTAGAGTAAGTAAATCTTTTTATCGAAAGACAATTCGATTTCGTTTTCCATGAACAAATTCTTTTTTTATGCTATTTTCTTATTGAATAATATGAATTTAAACTCTGAAATAAAAAAGCGAAGGGATAAAGGTGTTGTTGGATTTATTCAAATTAAAAACAACAATATATTCTATGAAAAAGCTTATGATATTATCGTTTAATACATTGTTACGAACCCGAAATCGTTCTTAGTTTGAAAATCATCCCTTTTATAATTTCTTCTGGCACTTTGATGGGCGATTTCATCCCTTAAACGAGCTTTGTTTTCGGAAAAATTTACACAAAATGCACAGATGGACGTATACTTTCGATTTGCATCCTAAAATTTTTTTTTTAATTTGACCATTTTCGTGAAAAATCAACGATGGTTAACCCACGGTTTTTTTTGGCGAAAAATCTTTTTGTTTCGAAATCGAAAAAGATTGTTATATTATCGTTCCATACATTGTTACGAACCCGAAACTGCCTTTGGTTCGAAAATCATCCCTTATATAACGATGGTACAAGCAATTGTTGAAGAAGCCACGTTCGTCTCTCCCTCTTAAAGGGAAGTATGCATTCCTTAAACTGCATGTTCAACCCTTAAACGTAGTTTGTTTTGGGAAAAATTTGCACAGCATGTACTGATAGCCTTGTACTTTCGATTGGCATCCTAAAAAAAATTTTTTTTAATCTGACCATTTTCGTGAAAAATCAACGATGGTTAACCCACGGTTTTTTTTGGCGAAAAATCTTTTTGTTTCGAAATCGAAAAAGATTGTTATATTATCGTTCTATACATTGTTACGAACCCGAAACTGCCTTTGGTTCGAAAATCATCCCTTATATAACGATGGTACAAGCAATTGTTGAAGAAGCCACGTTCGTCTCTCCCTCTTAGTGGGAAGTATGCATTCCTTAAACTGCATGTTCAACCCTTAAACGTGGTTTGTTTTGGGAAAAATTTGCACAGCATGTACTGATAGCCTTGTACTTTCGATTGGCATCCTAAAAAAAATTTTTTTTATTCTGACCATTTTCGTGAAAAATCAACGATGGTTAACCCACGGTTTTTTTTGGCGAAAAATCTTTTTGTTTCGAAATCGAAAAAGATTGTTATATTATCGTTCTATACATTGTTACGAACCCGAAACTGCCTTTGGTTCGAAAATCATCCCTTATATAACAATGGTACAAGCAATTGTTGAAGAAGCCACGTTCGTCTCTCCCTATTAGTGGGAAGTATGCATTCCTTAAACTGCATGTTCAACCCTTAAACGTGGTTTGTTTTGGGAAAAATTTGCACAGCATGTACTGATAACCTTGTACTTTCGATTGGCATCCTAAAAAAAATTTTTTTTAATCTGACCATTTTCGTGAAAAATCAACGATGGTTAACCCACGGTTTTTTTTGGCGATAAATCTTTTTGTTTCGAAATCGAAAAAGATTGTTATATTATCGTTCTATACATTGTTACGAACCCGAAACTGCCTTTGGTTCGAAAATCATCCCTTATATAACGATGGTACAAGCAATTGTTGAAGAAGCCACGTTCGTCTCTCCCTCTTAGTGGGAAGTATGCATTCCTTAAACTGCATGTTCAACCCTTAAACGTGGTTTGTTTTGGGAAAAATTTGCACAGCATGTACTGATAGCCTTGTACTTTCGATAGGCATCCTAAAAAAAATTTTTTTTAATCTGACCATTTTCGTGAAAAATCAACGATGGTTAACCCACGGTTTTTTTTGGCGAAAAATCTTTTTGTTTCGAAATCGAAAAAGATTGTTATATTATCGTTCTATACATTGTTACGAACCCGAAACTGCCTTTGGTTCGAAAATCATCCCTTATATAACGATGGTACAAGCAATTGTTGAAGAAGCCACGTTCGTCTCTCCCTCTTAGTGGGAAGTATGCATTCCTTAAACTGCATGTTCAACCCTTAAACGTGGTTTGTTTTGGGAAAAATTTGCACAGCATGTACTGATAGCCTTGTACTTTCGATAGGCATCCTAAAAAAAATTTTTTTTAATCTGACCATTTTCGTGAAAAATCAACGATGGTTAACCCTCGGTTTTTTTTGGCGAAAAATCTTTTTGTTTCGAAATCGAAAAAGAATGTTATATTATCGTTCTATACATTGTTACGAACCCGAAACTGCCTTTGGTTCGAAAATCATCCCTTATATAACGATGGTACAAGCAATTGTTGAAGAAGCCACGTTCGTCTCTCCCTCTTAGTGGGAAGTATGCATTCCTTAAACTGCATGTTCAACCCTTAAACGTGGTTTGTTTTGGGAAAAATTTGCACAGCATGTACTGATAGCCTTGTACTTTCGATAGGCATCCTAAAAAAAATTTTTTTTAATCTGACCATTTTCGTGAAAAATCAACGATGGTTAACCCACGGTTTTTTTTGGCGAAAAATCTTTTTGTTTCGAAATCGAAAAAGATTGTTATATTATCGTTCTATACATTGTTACGAACCCGAAACTGCCTTTGGTTCGAAAATCATCCCTTATATAACGATGGTACAAGCAATTGTTGAAGAAGCCACGTTCGTCTCTCCCTCTTAGTGGGAAGTATGCATTCCTTAAACTGCATGTTCAACCCTTAAACGTGGTTTGTTTTGGGAAAAATTTGCACAGCATGTACTGATAGCCTTGTACTTTCGATAGGCATCCTAAAAAAAATTTTTTTTAATCTGACCATTTTCGTGAAAATTCAACGATGGTTAACCCACGGTTTTTTTTGGCGAAAAATCTTTTTGTTCCGAAATCGAAAAAGATTGTTATATTATCGTTCTATACATTGTTACGAACCCGAAACTGCCTTTGGTTCGAAAATCATCCCTTATATAACGATGGTACAAGCAATTGTTGAAGAAGCCACGTTCGTCTCTCCCTCTTAGTGGGAAGTATGCATTCCTTAAACTGCATGTTCAACCCTTAAACGTGGTTTGTTTTGGGAAAAATTTGCACAGCATGTACTGATAACCTTGTACTTTCGATTGGCATCCTAAAAAAAATTTTTTTTAATCTGTCCATTTTCGTGAAAAATCAACGATGGTTAACCCACGGTTTTTTTTGGCGAAAAATCTTTTTGTTTCGAAATCGAAAAAGATTGTTATATTATCGTTCTATACATTGTTACGAACCCGAAACTGCCTTTGGTTCGAAAATCATCCCTTATATAACGATGGTACAAGCAATTGTTGAAGAAGCCACGTTCGTCTCTCCCTCTTAGTGGGAAGTATGCATTCCTTAAACTGCATGTTCAACCCTTAAACGTGGTTTGTTTTGGGAAAAATTTGCACAGCATGTACTGATAGCCTTGTACTTTCGATAGGCATCCTAAAAAAAATTTTTTTTAATCTGACCATTTTCGTGAAAATTCAACGATGGTTAACCCACGGTTTTTTTTGGCGAAAAATCTTTTTGTTCCGAAATCGAAAAAGATTGTTATATTATCGTTCTATACATTGTTACGAACCCGAAACTGCCTTTGGTTCGAAAATCATCCCTTATATAACGATGGTACAAGCAATTGTTGAAGAAGCCACGTTCGTCTCTCCCTCTTAGTGGGAAGTATGCATTCCTTAAACTGCATGTTCAACCCTTAAACGTGGTTTGTTTTGGGAAAAATTTGCACAGCATGTACTGATAGCCTTGTACTTTCGATAGGCATCCTAAAAAAAATTTTTTTTAATCTGACCATTTTCGTGAAAAATCAACGATGGTTAACCCACGGTTTTTTTTGGCGAAAAATCTTTTTGTTTCGAAATCGAAAAAGATTGTTATATTATCGTTCTATACATTGTTACGAACCCGAAACTGCCTTTGGTTCGAAAATCATCCCTTATATAACGATGGTACAAGCAATTGCTGAAGAAGCCACGTTCATCTCTCCCTCTTAGTGGGAAGTATGCATTCCTTAAACTGCATGTTCAACCCTTAAACGTGGTTTGTTTTGGGAAAAATTTGCACAGCATGTACTGATAGCCTTGTACTTTCGATTGGCATCCTAAAAAAAATTTTTTTTAATCTGACCATTTTCGTGAAAAATCAACGATGGTTAACCCACGGTTTTTTTTGGCGAAAAATCTTTTTGTTTCGAAATCGAAAAAGATTGTTATATTATCGTTCTATACATTGTTACGAACCCGAAACTGCCTTTGGTTCGAAAATCATCCCTTATATAACGATGGTACAAGCAATTGTTGAAGAAGCCACGTTCGTCTCTCCCTCTTAGTGGGAAGTATGCATTCCTTAAACTGCATGTTCAACCCTTAAACGTGGTTTGTTTTGGGAAAAATTTGCACAGCATGTACTGATAGCCTTGTACTTTCGATAGGCATCCTAAAAAAAATTTTTTTTAATCTGACCATTTTCGTGAAAAATCAACGATGGTTAACCCACGGTTTTTTTTGGCGAAAAATCTTTTTGTTCCGAAATCGAAAAAGATTGTTATATTATCGTTCTATACATTGTTACGAACCCGAAACTGCCTTTGGTTCGAAAATCATCCCTTATATAACAATGGTACAAGCAATTGTTGAAGAAGCCACGTTCGTCTCTCCCTATTAGTGGGAAGTATGCATTCCTTAAACTGCATGTTCAACCCTTAAACGTGGTTTGTTTTGGGAAAAATTTGCACAGCATGTACTGATAACCTTGTACTTTCGATTGGCATCCTAAAAAAAATTTTTTTTAATCTGTCCATTTTCGTGAAAAATCAACGATGGTTAACCCACGGTTTTTTTTGGCGAAAAATCTTTTTGTTTCGAAATCGAAAAAGATTGTTATATTATCGTTCATTACATTGTTACGAACCCGAAACTGCCTTTGGTTCGAAAATCATCCCTTATATAACGATGGTACAAGCAATTGTTGAAGAAGCCACGTTCGTCTCTCCCTCTTAGTGGGAAGTATGCATTCCTTAAACTGCATGTTCAACCCTTAAACGTGGTTTGTTTTGGGAAAAATTTGCACAGCATGTACTGATAGCCTTGTACTTTCGATTGGCTTCCTAAAAAAAATTTTTTTTAATCTGACCATTTTCGGGAAAAATCAACGATGGTTAACCCACGGTTTTTTTTGGCGAAAAATCTTTTTGTTTCGAAATCGAAAAATATTGTTATATTATCGTTCATTACATTGTTACGAACCCGAAACTGCCTTTGGTTCGAAAATCATCCCTTATATAACGATGGTACAAGCAATTGCTGAAGAAGCCACGTTCATCTCTCCCTCTTAGTGGGAAGTATGCATTCCTTAAACTGCATGTTCAACCCTTAAACGTGGTTTGTTTTGGGAAAAATTTGCACAGCATGTACTGATTACCTTGTACTTTCGATTGGCATCCTTAAAAAAATTTTTTTTAATCTGACCATTTTCGTGAAAAATCAACGATGGTTAACCCACGGTTTTTTTTGGCGAAAAATCTTTTTGTTTCGAAATCGAAAAAGATTGTTATATTATCGTTCTATACATTGTTACGAACCCGAAACTGCCTTTGGTTCGAAAATCATCCCTTATATAACGATGGTACAAGCAATTGTTGAAGAAGCCACGTTCGTCTCTCCCTCTTAGTGGGAAGTATGCATTCCTTAAACTGCATGTTCAACCCTTAAACGTGGTTTGTTTTGGGAAAAATTTGCACAGCATGTACTGATAGCCTTGTACTTTCGATAGGCATCCTAAAAAAAATTTTTTTTAATCTGACCATTTTCGTGAAAAATCAACGATGGTTAACCCACGGTTTTTTTTGGCGAAAAATCTTTTTGTTTCGAAATCGAAAAAGATTGTTATATTATCGTTCCATACATTGTTACGAACCCGAAACTGCCTTTGGTTCGAAAATCATCCCTTATATAACGATGGTACAAGCAATTGTTGAAGAAGCCACGTTCGTCTCTCCCTCTTAGTGGGAAGTATGCATTCCTTAAACTGCATGTTCAACCCTTAAACGTGGTTTGTTTTGGGAAAAATTTGCACAGCATGTACTGATAGCCTTGTACTTTCGATTGGCTTCCTAAAAAAAATTTTTTTTAATCTGACCATTTTCGGGAAAAATCAACGATGGTTAACCCACGGTTTTTTTTGGCGAAAAATCTTTTTGTTTCGAAATCGAAAAATATTGTTATATTATCGTTCATTACATTGTTACGAACCCGAAACTGCCTTTGGTTCGAAAATCATCCCTTATATAACGATGGTACAAGCAATTGCTGAAGAAGCCACGTTCATCTCTCCCTCTTAGTGGGAAGTATGCATTCCTTAAACTGCATGTTCAACCCTTAAACGTGGTTTGTTTTGGGAAAAATTTGCACAGCATGTACTGATTACCTTGTACTTTCGATTGGCATCCTTAAAAAAATTTTTTTTAATCTGACCATTTTCGTGAAAAATCAACGATGGTTAACCCACGGTTTTTTTTGGCGAAAAATCTTTTTGTTTCGAAATCGAAAAAGATTGTTATATTATCGTTCTATACATTGTTACGAACCCGAAACTGCCTTTGGTTCGAAAATCATCCCTTATATAACGATGGTACAAGCAATTGTTGAAGAAGCCACGTTCGTCTCTCCCTCTTAGTGGGAAGTATGCATTCCTTAAACTGCATGTTCAACCCTTAAACGTGGTTTGTTTTGGGAAAAATTTGCACAGCATGTACTGATAGCCTTGTACTTTCGATTGGCTTCCTAAAAAAAATTTTTTTTAATCTGACCATTTTCGGGAAAAATCAACGATGGTTAACCCACGGTTTTTTTTGGCGAAAAATCTTTTTGTTTCGAAATCGAAAAATATTGTTATATTATCGTTCATTACATTGTTACGAACCCGAAACTGCCTTTGGTTCGAAAATCATCCCTTATATAACGATGGTACAAGCAATTGCTGAAGAAGCCACGTTCATCTCTCCCTCTTAGTGGGAAGTATGCATTCCTTAAACTGCATGTTCAACCCTTAAACGTGGTTTGTTTTGGGAAAAATTTGCACAGCATGTACTGATAACCTTGTACTTTCGATTGGCATCCTAAAAAAAATTTTTTTTAATCTGTCCATTTTCGTGAAAAATCAACGATGGTTAACCCACGGTTTTTTTTGGCGAAAAATCTTTTTGTTTCGAAATCGAAAAAGATTGTTATATTATCGTTCATTACATTGTTACGAACCCGAAACTGCCTTTGGTTCGAAAATCATCCCTTATATAACGATGGTACAAGCAATTGTTGAAGAAGCCACGTTCGTCTCTCCCTCTTAGTGGGAAGTATGCATTCCTTAAACTGCATGTTCAACCCTTAAACGTGGTTTGTTTTGGGAAAAATTTGCACAGCATGTACTGATAGCCTTGTACTTTCGATTGGCATCCTAAAAAAAATTTTTTTTAATCTGACCATTTTCGTGAAAAATCAACGATGGTTAACCCACGGTTTTTTTTGGCGAAAAATCTTTTTGTTTCGAAATCGAAAAAGATTGTTATATTATCGTTCTATACATTGTTACGAACCCGAAACTGCCTTTGGTTCGAAAATCATCCCTTATATAACGATGGTACAAGCAATTGTTGAAGAAGCCACGTTCGTCTCTCCCTCTTAGTGGGAAGTATGCATTCCTTAAACTGCATGTTCAACCCTTAAACGTGGTTTGTTTTGGGAAAAATTTGCACAGCATGTACTGATAGCCTTGTACTTTCGATAGGCATCCTAAAAAAAATTTTTTTTAATCTGACCATTTTCGTGAAAAATCAACGATGGTTAACCCACGGTTTTTTTTGGCGAAAAATCTTTTTGTTTCGAAATCGAAAAAGATTGTTATATTATCGTTCCATACATTGTTACGAACCCGAAACTGCCTTTGGTTCGAAAATCATCCCTTATATAACGATGGTACAAGCAATTGTTGAAGAAGCCACGTTCGTCTCTCCCTCTTAGTGGGAAGTATGCATTCCTTAAACTGCATGTTCAACCCTTAAACGAGGTTTGTTTTGGGAAAAATTTGCACAGCATGTACTGATAGCCTAGTACTTTCGATTGGCATCCTAAAAAAAATTTTTTTTAATCTGACCATTTTCGTGAAAAATCAACGATGGTTAACCCACGGTTTTTTTTGGCGAAAAATCTTTTTGTTTCGAAATCGAAAAAGATTGTTATATTATCGTTCCATACATTGTTACGAACCCGAAACTGCCTTTGGTTCGAAAATCATCCCTTATATAACGATGGTACAAGCAATTGTTGAAGAAGCCACGTTCGTCTCTCCCTCTTAGTGGGAAGTATGCATTCCTTAAACTGCATGTTCAACCCTTAAACGTGGTTTGTTTTGGGAAAAATTTGCACAGCATGTACTGATAGCCTTGAACTTTCGATTGGCTTCCTAAAAAAAATTTTTTTTAATCTGACCATTTTCGGGAAAAATCAACGATGGTTAACCCACGGTTTTTTTTGGCGAAAAATCTTTTTGTTTCGAAATCGAAAAAGATTGTTATATTATCGTTCTATACATTGTTACGAACCCGAAACTGCCTTTGGTTCGAAAATCATCCCTTATATAACGATGGTACAAGCAATTGTTGAAGAAGCCACGTTCGTCTCTCCCTCTTAGTGGGAAGTATGCATTCCTTAAACTGCATGTTCAACCCTTAAACGTGGTTTGTTTTGGGAAAAATTTGCACAGCATGTACTGATAGCCTTGTACTTTCGATTGGCTTCCTAAAAAAAATTTTTTTTAATCTGACCATTTTCGGGAAAAATCAACGATGGTTAACCCACGGTTTTTTTTGGCGAAAAATCTTTTTGTTTCGAAATCGAAAAAGATTGTTATATTATCGTTCTATACATTGTTTCGAACCCGAAACTGCCTTTGGTTCGAAAATCATCCCTTATATAACGATGGTACAAGCAATTGTTGAAGAAGCCACGTTCGTCTCTCCCTCTTAGTGGGAAGTATGCATTCCTTAAACTGCATGTTCAACCCTTAAACGTGGTTTGTTTTGGGAAAAATTTGCACAGCATGTACTGATAGCCTTGTACTTTCGATTGGCATCCTAAAAAAAATTTTTTTTAATCTGACCATTTTCGTGAAAAATCAACGATGGTTAACCCACGGTTTTTTTTGGCGAAAAATCTTTTTGTTTCGAAATCGAAAAAGATTGTTATATTATCGTTCTATACATTGTTACGAACCCGAAACTGCCTTTGGTTCGAAAATCATCCCTTATATAACGATGGTACAAGCAATTGTTGAAGAAGCCACGTTCGTCTCTCCCTCTTAGTGGGAAGTATGCATTCCTTAAACTGCATGTTCAACCCTTAAACGTGGTTTGTTTTGGGAAAAATTTGCACAGCATGTACTGATAGCCTTGTACTTTCGATAGGCATCCTAAAAAAAATTTTTTTTAATCTGACCATTTTCGTGAAAAATCAACGATGGTTAACCCACGGTTTTTTTTGGCGAAAAATCTTTTTGTTTCGAAATCGAAAAAGATTGTTATATTATCGTTCCATACATTGTTACGAACCCGAAACTGCCTTTGGTTCGAAAATCATCCCTTATATAACGATGGTACAAGCAATTGTTGAAGAAGCCACGTTCGTCTCTCCCTCTTAGTGGGAAGTATGCATTCCTTAAACTGCATGTTCAACCCTTAAACGAGGTTTGTTTTGGGAAAAATTTGCACAGCATGTACTGATAGCCTAGTACTTTCGATTGGCATCCTAAAAAAAATTTTTTTTAATCTGACCATTTTCGTGAAAAATCAACGATGGTTAACCCACGGTTTTTTTTGGCGAAAAATCTTTTTGTTTCGAAATCGAAAAAGATTGTTATATTATCGTTCCATACATTGTTACGAACCCGAAACTGCCTTTGGTTCGAAAATCATCCCTTATATAACGATGGTACAAGCAATTGTTGAAGAAGCCACGTTCGTCTCTCCCTCTTAGTGGGAAGTATGCATTCCTTAAACTGCATGTTCAACCCTTAAACGTGGTTTGTTTTGGGAAAAATTTGCACAGCATGTACTGATAGCCTTGAACTTTCGATTGGCTTCCTAAAAAAAATTTTTTTTAATCTGACCATTTTCGGGAAAAATCAACGATGGTTAACCCACGGTTTTTTTTGGCGAAAAATCTTTTTGTTTCGAAATCGAAAAAGATTGTTATATTATCGTTCTATACATTGTTACGAACCCGAAACTGCCTTTGGTTCGAAAATCATCCCTTATATAACGATGGTACAAGCAATTGTTGAAGAAGCCACGTTCGTCTCTCCCTCTTAGTGGGAAGTATGCATTCCTTAAACTGCATGTTCAACCCTTAAACGTGGTTTGTTTTGGGAAAAATTTGCACAGCATGTACTGATAGCCTTGTACTTTCGATTGGCATCCTAAAAAAAATTTTTTTTAATCTGACCATTTTCGTGAAAAATCAACGATGGTTAACCCACGGTTTTTTTTGGCGAAAAATCTTTTTGTTTCGAAATCGAAAAAGATTGTTATATTATCGATCTATACATTGTTACGAACCCGAAACTGCCTTTGGTTCGAAAATCATCCCTTATATAACGATGGTACAAGCAATTGTTGAAGAAGCCACGTTCGTCTCTCCCTCTTAGTGGGAAGTATGCATTCCTTAAACTGCATGTTCAACCCTTAAACGTGGTTTGTTTTGGGAAAAATTTGCACAGCATGTACTGATAGCCTTGTACTTTCGATTGGCATCCTAAAAAAAATTTTTTTTAATCTGACCATTTTCGTGAAAAATCAACGATGGTTAACCCACGGTTTTTTTTGGCGAAAAATCTTTTTGTTTCGAAATCGAAAAAGATTGTTATATTATCGTTCTATACATTGTTACGAACCCGAAACTGCCTTTGGTACGAAAATCATCCCTTATATAACGATGGTACAAGCAATTGTTGAAGAAGCCACGTTCGTCTCTCCCTCTTAGTGGGAAGTATGCATTCCTTAAACTGCATGTTCAACCCTTAAACGAGGTTTGTTTTGGGAAAAATTTGCACAGCATGTACTGATAGCCTAGTACTTTCGATTGGCATCCTAAAAAAAATTTTTTTTAATCTGACCATTTTCGTGAAAAATCAACGATGGTTAACCCACGGTTTTTTTTGGCGAAAAATCTTTTTGTTTCGAAATCGAAAAAGATTGTTATATTATCGTTCCATACATTGTTACGAACCCGAAACTGCCTTTGGTTCGAAAATCATCCCTTATATAACGATGGTACAAGCAATTGTTGAAGAAGCCACGTTCGTCTCTCCCTCTTAGTGGGAAGTATGCATTCCTTAAACTGCATGTTCAACCCTTAAACGAGGTTTGTTTTGGGAAAAATTTGCACAGCATGTACTGATAGCCTTGTACTTTCGATTGGCATCCTAAAAAAAATTTTTTTTAATCTGACCATTTTCGTGAAAAATCAACGATGGTTAACCCACGGTTTTTTTTGGCGAAAAATCTTTTTGTTTCGAAATCGAAAAAGATTGTTATATTATCGTTCTATACATTGTTACGAACCCGAAACTGCCTTTGGTTCGAAAATCATCCCTTATATAACGATGGTACAAGCAATTGTTGAAGAAGCCACGTTCGTCTCTCCCTCTTAGTGGGAAGTATGCATTCCTTAAACTGCATGTTCAACCCTTAAACGAGGTTTGTTTTGGGAAAAATTTGCACAGCATGTACTGATAGCCTAGTACTTTCGATTGGCATCCTAAAAAAAATTTTTTTTAATCTGACCATTTTCGTGAAAAATCAACGATGGTTAACCCACGGTTTTTTTTGGCGAAAAATCTTTTTGTTTCGAAATCGAAAAAGATTGTTATATTATCGTTCCATACATTGTTACGAACCCGAAACTGCCTTTGGTTCGAAAATCATCCCTTATATAACGATGGTACAAGCAATTGTTGAAGAAGCCACGTTCGTCTCTCCCTCTTAGTGGGAAGTATGCATTCCTTAAACTGCATGTTCAACCCTTAAACGTGGTTTGTTTTGGGAAAAATTTGCACAGCATGTACTGATAGCCTTGAACTTTCGATTGGCTTCCTAAAAAAAATTTTTTTTAATCTGACCATTTTCGGGAAAAATCAACGATGGTTAACCCACGGTTTTTTTTGGCGAAAAATCTTTTTGTTTCGAAATCGAAAAAGATTGTTATATTATCGTTCTATACATTGTTACGAACCCGAAACTGCCTTTGGTTCGAAAATCATCCCTTATATAACGATGGTACAAGCAATTGTTGAAGAAGCCACGTTCGTCTCTCCCTCTTAGTGGGAAGTATGCATTCCTTAAACTGCATGTTCAACCCTTAAACGTGGTTTGTTTTGGGAAAAATTTGCACAGCATGTACTGATAGCCTTGTACTTTCGATTGGCATCCTAAAAAAAATTTTTTTTAATCTGACCATTTTCGTGAAAAATCAACGATGGTTAACCCACGGTTTTTTTTGGCGAAAAATCTTTTTGTTTCGAAATCGAAAAAGATTGTTATATTATCGATCTATACATTGTTACGAACCCGAAACTGCCTTTGGTTCGAAAATCATCCCTTATATAACGATGGTACAAGCAATTGTTGAAGAAGCCACGTTCGTCTCTCCCTCTTAGTGGGAAGTATGCATTCCTTAAACTGCATGTTCAACCCTTAAACGTGGTTTGTTTTGGGAAAAATTTGCACAGCATGTACTGATAGCCTTGTACTTTCGATTGGCATCCTAAAAAAAATTTTTTTTAATCTGACCATTTTCGTGAAAAATCAACGATGGTTAACCCACGGTTTTTTTTGGCGAAAAATCTTTTTGTTTCGAAATCGAAAAAGATTGTTATATTATCGTTCTATACATTGTTACGAACCCGAAACTGCCTTTGGTTCGAAAATCATCCCTTATATAACGATGGTACAAGCAATTGTTGAAGAAGCCACGTTCGTCTCTCCCTCTTAGTGGGAAGTATGCATTCCTTAAACTGCATGTTCAACCCTTAAACGAGGTTTGTTTTGGGAAAAATTTGCACAGCATGTACTGATAGCCTAGTACTTTCGATTGGCATCCTAAAAAAAATTTTTTTTAATCTGACCATTTTCGTGAAAAATCAACGATGGTTAACCCACGGTTTTTTTTGGCGAAAAATCTTTTTGTTTCGAAATCGAAAAAGATTGTTATATTATCGTTCCATACATTGTTACGAACCCGAAACTGCCTTTGGTTCGAAAATCATCCCTTATATAACGATGGTACAAGCAATTGTTGAAGAAGCCACGTTCGTCTCTCCCTCTTAGTGGGAAGTATGCATTCCTTAAACTGCATGTTCAACCCTTAAACGAGGTTTGTTTTGGGAAAAATTTGCACAGCATGTACTGATAGCCTAGTACTTTCGATTGGCATCCCAAAAAAAATTTTTTTTAATCTGACCATTTTCGTGAAAAATCAACGATGGTTAACCCACGGTTTTTTTTGGCGAAAAATCTTTTTGTTTCGAAATCGAAAAAGATTGTTATATTATCGTTCCATACATTGTTACGAACCCGAAACTGCCTTTGGTTCGAAAATCATCCCTTATATAACGATGGTACAAGCAATTGTTGAAGAAGCCACGTTCGTCTCTCCCTCTTAGTGGGAAGTATGCATTCCTTAAACTGCATGTTCAACCCTTAAACGTGGTTTGTTTTGGGAAAAATTTGCACAGCATGTACTGATAGCCTTGTACTTTCGATAGGCATCCTAAAAAAAATTTTTTTTAATCTGACCATTTTCGTGAAAAATCAACGATGGTTAACCCACGGTTTTTTTTGGCGAAAAATCTTTTTGTTTCGAAATCGAAAAAGATTGTTATATTATCGTTCCATACATTGTTACGAACCCGAAACTGCCTTTGGTTCGAAAATCATCCCTTATATAACGATGGTACAAGCAATTGTTGAAGAAGCCACGTTCGTCTCTCCCTCTTAGTGGGAAGTATGCATTCCTTAAACTGCATGTTCAACCCTTAAACGTGGTTTGTTTTGGGAAAAATTTGCACAGCATGTACTGATAGCCTTGTACTTTCGATTGGCATCCTAAAAAAAATTTTTTTTAATCTGACCATTTTCGTGAAAAATCAACGATGGTTAACCCACGGTTTTTTTTGGCGAAAAATCTTTTTGTTTCGAAATCGAAAAAGATTGTTATTTTATCGTTCTATACATTGTTACGAACCCGAAACTGCCTTTGGTTCGAAAATCATCCCTTATATAACGATGGTACAAGCAATTGTTGAAGAAGCCACGTTCGTCTCTCCCTCTTAGTGGGAAGTATGCATTCCTTAAACTGCATGTTCAACCCTTAAACGTGGTTTGTTTTGGGAAAAATTTGCACAGCATGTACTGATAGCCTTGTACTTTCGATTGGCTTCCTAAAAAAAATTTTTTTTAATCTGACCATTTTCGGGAAAAATCAACGATGGTTAACCCACGGTTTTTTTTGGCGAAAAATCTTTTTGTTTCGAAATCGAAAAAGATTGTTATATTATCGTTCTATACATTGTTACGAACCCGAAACTGCCTTTGGTTCGAAAATCATCCCTTATATAACGATGGTACAAGCAATTGTTGAAGAAGCCACGTTCGTCTCTCCCTCTTAGTGGGAAGTATGCATTCCTTAAACTGCATGTTCAACCCTTAAACGTGGTTTGTTTTGGGAAAAATTTGCACAGCATGTACTGATAGCCTTGTACTTTCGATTGGCTTCCTAAAAAAAATTTTTTTTAATCTGACCATTTTCGGGAAAAATCAACGATGGTTAACCCACGGTTTTTTTTGGCGAAAAATCTTTTTGTTTCGAAATCGAAAAAGATTGTTATATTATCGTTCTATCCATTGTTACGAACCCGAAACTGCCTTTGGTTCGAAAATCATCCCTTATATAACGATGGTACAAGCAATTGTTGAAGAAGCCACGTTCGTCTCTCCCTCTTAGTGGGAAGTATGCATTCCTTAAACTGCATGTTCAACCCTTAAACGTGGTTTGTTTTGGGAAAAATTTGCACAGCATGTACTGATAGCCTTAAACTTTCGATTGGCTTCCTAAAAAAAATTTTTTTTAATCTGACCATTTTCGGGAAAAATCAACGATGGTTAACCCACGGTTTTTTTTGGCGAAAAATCTTTTTGTTTCGAAATCGAAAAAGATTGTTATATTATCGTTCATTACATTGTTACGAACCCGAAACTGCCTTTGGTTCGAAAATCATCCCTTATATAACGATGGTACAAGCAATTGTTGAAGAAGCCACGTTCGTCTCTCCCTCTTAGTGGGAAGTATGCATTCCTTAAACTGCATGTTCAACCCTTAAACGTGGTTTGTTTTGGGAAAAATTTGCACAGCATGTACTGATAGCCTTGTACTTTCGATTGGCATCCTAAAAAAAAATTTTTTTAATCTGACCATTTTCGGGAAAAATCAACGATGGTTAACCCACGGTTTTTTTTGGCGAAAAATCTTTTTGTTTCGAAATCGAAAAAGATTGTTATATTATCGTTCTATCCATTGTTACGAACCCGAAACTGCCTTTGGTTCGAAAATCATCCCTTATATAACGATGGTACAAGCAATTGTTGAAGAAGCCACGTTCGTCTCTCCCTCTTAGTGGGAAGTATGCATTCCTTAAACTGCATGTTCAACCCTTAAACGTGGTTTGTTTTGGGAAAAATTTGCACAGCATGTACTGATAGCCTTGTACTTTCGATTGGCTTCCTAAAAAAAATTTTTTTTAATCTGACCATTTTCGGGAAAAATCAACGATGGTTAACCCACGGTTTTTTTTGGCGAAAAATCTTTTTGTTTCGAAATCGAAAAAGATTGTTATATTATCGTTCTATCCATTGTTACGAACCCGAAACTGCCTTTGGTTCGAAAATCATCCCTTATATAACGATGGTACAAGCAATTGTTGAAGAAGCCACGTTCGTCTCTCCCTCTTAGTGGGAAGTATGCATTCCTTAAACTGCATGTTCAACCCTTAAACGTGGTTTGTTTTGGGAAAAATTTGCACAGCATGTACTGATAGCCTTAAACTTTCGATTGGCTTCCTAAAAAAAATTTTTTTTAATCTGACCATTTTCGGGAAAAATCAACGATGGTTAACCCACGGTTTTTTTTGGCGAAAAATCTTTTTGTTTCGAAATCGAAAAAGATTGTTATATTATCGTTCATTACATTGTTACGAACCCGAAACTGCCTTTGGTTCGAAAATCATCCCTTATATAACGATGGTACAAGCAATTGTTGAAGAAGCCACGTTCGTCTCTCCCTCTTAGTGGGAAGTATGCATTCCTTAAACTGCATGTTCAACCCTTAAACGTGGTTTGTTTTGGGAAAAATTTGCACAGCATGTACTGATAGCCTTGTACTTTCGATTGGCATCCTAAAAAAAATTTTTTTTAATCTGGCCATTTTCGTGAAAAATCAACGATGGTTAACCCACGGTTTTTTTTGGCGAAAAATCTTTTTGTTTCGAAATCGAAAAAGATTGTTATATTATCGTTCTATCCATTGTTACGAACCCGAAACTGCCTTTGGTTCGAAAATCATCCCTTATATAACGATGGTACAAGCAATTGTTGAAGAAGCCACGTTCGTCTCTCCCTCTTAGTGGGAAGTATGCATTCCTTAAACTGCATGTTCAACCCTTAAACGTGGTTTGTTTTGGGAAAAATTTGCACAGCATGTACTGATAGCCTTGTACTTTCGATTGGCATCCTAAAAAAAAATTTTTTTAATCTGACCATTTTCGGGAAAAATCAACGATGGTTAACCCACGGTTTTTTTTGGCGAAAAATCTTTTTGTTTCGAAATCGAAAAAGATTGTTATATTATCGTTCTATCCATTGTTACGAACCCGAAACTGCCTTTGGTTCGAAAATCATCCCTTATATAACGATGGTACAAGCAATTGTTGAAGAAGCCACGTTCGTCTCTCCCTCTTAGTGGGAAGTATGCATTCCTTAAACTGCATGTTCAACCCTTAAACGTGGTTTGTTTTGGGAAAAATTTGCACAGCATGTACTGATAGCCTTGTACTTTCGATTGGCATCCTAAAAAAAATTTTTTTTTAATCTGATCATTTTCGGGAAAAATCAACGATGGTTAACCCACGGTTTTTTTTGGCGAAAAATCTTTTTGTTTCGAAATCGAAAAAGATTGTTATATTATCGTTCCATACATTGTTACGAACCCGAAACTGCCTTTGGTTCGAAAATCATCCCTTATATAACGATGGTACAAGCAATTGTTGAAGAAGCCACGTTCGTCTCTCCCTCTTAGTGGGAAGTATGCATTCCTTAAACTGCATGTTCAACCCTTAAACGTGGTTTGTTTTGGGAAAAATTTGCACAGCATGTACTGATAGCCTTGTACTTTCGATTGGCATCCTAAAAAAAAATTTTTTTAATCTGACCATTTTCGGGAAAAATCAACGATGGTTAACCCACGGTTTTTTTTGGCGAAAAATCTTTTTGTTTCGAAATCGAAAAAGATTGTTATATTATCGTTCTATCCATTGTTACGAACCCGAAACTGCCTTTGGTTCGAAAATCATCCCTTATATAACGATGGTACAAGCAATAGTTGAAGAAGCCACGTTCGTCTCTCCCTCTTAGTGGGAAGTATGCATTCCTTAAACTGCATGTTCAACCCTTAAACGTGGTTTGTTTTGGGAAAAATTTGCACAGCATGTACTGATAGCCTTGTACTTTCGATTGGCATCCTAAAAAAAATTTTTTTTTAATCTGATCATTTTCGGGAAAAATCAACGATGGTTAACCCACGGTTTTTTTTGGCGAAAAATCTTTTTGTTTCGAAATCGAAAAAGATTGTTATATTATCGTTCCATACATTGTTACGAACCCGAAACTGCCTTTGGTTCGAAAATCATCCCTTATATAACGATGGTACAAGCAATTGTTGAAGAAGCCACGTTCGTCTCTCCCTCTTAGTGGGAAGTATGCATTCCTTAAACTGCATGTTCAACCCTTAAACGTGGTTTGTTTTGGGAAAAATTTGCACAGCATGTACTGATAGCCTTGTACTTTCGATTGGCATCCTAAAAAAAATTTTTTTTAATCTGACCATTTTCGTGAAAAATCAACGATGGTTAACCCACGGTTTTTTTTGGCGAAAAATCTTTTTGTTTCGAAATCGAAAAAGATTGTTATATTATCGTTCTATACATTGTTACGAACCCGAAACTGCCTTTGGTTCGAAAATCATCCCTTATATAACGATGGTACAAGCAATTGTTGAAGAAGCCACGTTCGTCTCTCCCTCTTAGTGGGAAGTATGCATTCCTTAAACTGCATGTTCAACCCTTAAACGAGGTTTGTTTGGGAAAAATTTGCACAGCATGTACTGATAGCCTTGTACTTTCGATTGGCTTCCTAAAAAAAATTTTTTTTAATCTGACCATTTTCGGGAAAAATCAACGATGGTTAACCCACGGTTTTTTTTGGCGAAAAATCTTTTTGTTTCGAAATCGAAAAAGATTGTTATATTATCGTTTTATACATTGTTACGAACCCGAAACTGCCTTTGGTTCGAAAATCATCCCTTATATAACGATGGTACAAGCAATTGTTGAAGAAGCCACGTTCGTCTCTCCCTCTTAGTGGGAAGTATGCTTTCCTTAAACTGCATGTTCAACCCTTAAACGTGGTTTGTTTTGGGAAAAATTTGCACAGCATGTACTGATAGCCTTGTACTTTCGATTGGCTTCCTAAAAAAAATTTTTTTTAATCTGACCATTTTCGGGAAAAATCAACGATGGTTAACCCACGGTTTTTTTTGGCGAAAAATCTTTTTGTTTCGAAATCGAAAAAGATTGTTATATTATCGTTTTATACATTGTTACGAACCCGAAACTGCCTTTGGTTCGAAAATCATCCCTTATATAACGATGGTACAAGCAATTGTTGAAGAAGCCACGTTCGTCTCTCCCTCTTAGTGGGAAGTATGCATTCCTTAAACTGCATGTTCAACCCTTAAACGTGGTTTGTTTGGGAAAAATTTGCACAGCATGTACTGATAGCCTTGTACTTTCGATTGGCTTCCTAAAAAAAATTTTTTTTAATCTGACCATTTTCGGGAAAAATCAACGATGGTTAACCCACGGTTTTTTTTGGCGAAAAATCTTTTTGTTTCGAAATCGAAAAAGATTGTTATATTATCGTTCTATACATTGTTACGAACCCGAAACTGCCTTTGGTTCGAAAATCATCCCTTATATAACGATGGTACAAGCAATTGTTGAAGAAGCCACGTTCGTCTCTCCCTCTTAGTGGGAAGTATGCATTCCTTAAACTGCATGTTCAACCCTTAAACGTGGTTTGTTTGGGAAAAATTTGCACAGCATGTACTGATAGCCTTGTACTTTCGATTGGCTTCCTAAAAAAAATTTTTTTTAATCTGACCATTTTCGTGAAAAATCAACGATGGTTAACCCACGGTTTTTTTTGGCGAAAAATCTTTTTGTTTCGAAATCGAAAAAGATTGTTATATTATCGTTCCATACATTGTTACGAACCCGAAACTGCCTTTGGTTCGAAAATCATCCCTTATATAACGATGGTACAAGCAATTGTTGAAGAAGCCACGTTCGTCTCTCCCTCTTAGTGGGAAGTATGCATTCCTTAAACTGCATGTTCAACCCTTAAACGTGGTTTGTTTTGGGAAAAATTTGCACAGCATGTACTGATAGCCTTGAACTTTCGATTGGCTTCCTAAAAAAAATTTTTTTTAATCTGACCATTTTCGGGAAAAATCAACGATGGTTAACCCACGGTTTTTTTTGGCGAAAAATCTTTTTGTTTCGAAATCGAAAAAGATTGTTATATTATCGTTCTATACATTGTTACGAACCCGAAACTGCCTTTGGTTCGAAAATCATCCCTTATATAACGATGGTACAAGCAATTGTTGAAGAAGCCACGTTCGTCTCTCCCTCTTAGTGGGAAGTATGCATTCCTTAAACTGCATGTTCAACCCTTAAACGTGGTTTGTTTTGGGAAAAATTTGCACAGCATGTACTGATAGCCTTGTACTTTCGATTGGCATCCTAAAAAAAATTTTTTTTAATCTGACCATTTTCGTGAAAAATCAACGATGGTTAACCCACGGTTTTTTTTGGCGAAAAATCTTTTTGTTTCGAAATCGAAAAAGATTGTTATATTATCGATCTATACATTGTTACGAACCCGAAACTGCCTTTGGTTCGAAAATCATCCCTTATATAACGATGGTACAAGCAATTGTTGAAGAAGCCACGTTCGTCTCTCCCTCTTAGTGGGAAGTATGCATTCCTTAAACTGCATGTTCAACCCTTAAACGTGGTTTGTTTTGGGAAAAATTTGCACAGCATGTACTGATAGCCTTGTACTTTCGATTGGCATCCTAAAAAAAATTTTTTTTAATCTGACCATTTTCGTGAAAAATCAACGATGGTTAACCCACGGTTTTTTTTGGCGAAAAATCTTTTTGTTTCGAAATCGAAAAAGATTGTTATATTATCGTTCTATACATTGTTACGAACCCGAAACTGCCTTTGGTTCGAAAATCATCCCTTATATAACGATGGTACAAGCAATTGTTGAAGAAGCCACGTTCGTCTCTCCCTCTTAGTGGGAAGTATGCATTCCTTAAACTGCATGTTCAACCCTTAAACGAGGTTTGTTTTGGGAAAAATTTGCACAGCATGTACTGATAGCCTAGTACTTTCGATTGGCATCCTAAAAAAAATTTTTTTTAATCTGACCATTTTCGTGAAAAATCAACGATGGTTAACCCACGGTTTTTTTTGGCGAAAAATCTTTTTGTTTCGAAATCGAAAAAGATTGTTATATTATCGTTCCATACATTGTTACGAACCCGAAACTGCCTTTGGTTCGAAAATCATCCCTTATATAACGATGGTACAAGCAATTGTTGAAGAAGCCACGTTCGTCTCTCCCTCTTAGTGGGAAGTATGCATTCCTTAAACTGCATGTTCAACCCTTAAACGAGGTTTGTTTTGGGAAAAATTTGCACAGCATGTACTGATAGCCTAGTACTTTCGATTGGCATCCCAAAAAAAATTTTTTTTAATCTGACCATTTTCGTGAAAAATCAACGATGGTTAACCCACGGTTTTTTTTGGCGAAAAATCTTTTTGTTTCGAAATCGAAAAAGATTGTTATATTATCGTTCCATACATTGTTACGAACCCGAAACTGCCTTTGGTTCGAAAATCATCCCTTATATAACGATGGTACAAGCAATTGTTGAAGAAGCCACGTTCGTCTCTCCCTCTTAGTGGGAAGTATGCATTCCTTAAACTGCATGTTCAACCCTTAAACGTGGTTTGTTTTGGGAAAAATTTGCACAGCATGTACTGATAGCCTTGTACTTTCGATAGGCATCCTAAAAAAAATTTTTTTTAATCTGACCATTTTCGTGAAAAATCAACGATGGTTAACCCACGGTTTTTTTTGGCGAAAAATCTTTTTGTTTCGAAATCGAAAAAGATTGTTATATTATCGTTCCATACATTGTTACGAACCCGAAACTGCCTTTGGTTCGAAAATCATCCCTTATATAACGATGGTACAAGCAATTGTTGAAGAAGCCACGTTCGTCTCTCCCTCTTAGTGGGAAGTATGCATTCCTTAAACTGCATGTTCAACCCTTAAACGTGGTTTGTTTTGGGAAAAATTTGCACAGCATGTACTGATAGCCTTGTACTTTCGATTGGCATCCTAAAAAAAATTTTTTTTAATCTGACCATTTTCGTGAAAAATCAACGATGGTTAACCCACGGTTTTTTTTGGCGAAAAATCTTTTTGTTTCGAAATCGAAAAAGATTGTTATTTTATCGTTCTATACATTGTTACGAACCCGAAACTGCCTTTGGTTCGAAAATCATCCCTTATATAACGATGGTACAAGCAATTGTTGAAGAAGCCACGTTCGTCTCTCCCTCTTAGTGGGAAGTATGCATTCCTTAAACTGCATGTTCAACCCTTAAACGTGGTTTGTTTTGGGAAAAATTTGCACAGCATGTACTGATAGCCTTGTACTTTCGATTGGCTTCCTAAAAAAAATTTTTTTTAATCTGACCATTTTCGGGAAAAATCAACGATGGTTAACCCACGGTTTTTTTTGGCGAAAAATCTTTTTGTTTCGAAATCGAAAAAGATTGTTATATTATCGTTCTATACATTGTTACGAACCCGAAACTGCCTTTGGTTCGAAAATCATCCCTTATATAACGATGGTACAAGCAATTGTTGAAGAAGCCACGTTCGTCTCTCCCTCTTAGTGGGAAGTATGCATTCCTTAAACTGCATGTTCAACCCTTAAACGTGGTTTGTTTTGGGAAAAATTTGCACAGCATGTACTGATAGCCTTGTACTTTCGATTGGCTTCCTAAAAAAAATTTTTTTTAATCTGACCATTTTCGGGAAAAATCAACGATGGTTAACCCACGGTTTTTTTTGGCGAAAAATCTTTTTGTTTCGAAATCGAAAAAGATTGTTATATTATCGTTCTATCCATTGTTACGAACCCGAAACTGCCTTTGGTTCGAAAATCATCCCTTATATAACGATGGTACAAGCAATTGTTGAAGAAGCCACGTTCGTCTCTCCCTCTTAGTGGGAAGTATGCATTCCTTAAACTGCATGTTCAACCCTTAAACGTGGTTTGTTTTGGGAAAAATTTGCACAGCATGTACTGATAGCCTTAAACTTTCGATTGGCTTCCTAAAAAAAATTTTTTTTAATCTGACCATTTTCGGGAAAAATCAACGATGGTTAACCCACGGTTTTTTTTGGCGAAAAATCTTTTTGTTTCGAAATCGAAAAAGATTGTTATATTATCGTTCATTACATTGTTACGAACCCGAAACTGCCTTTGGTTCGAAAATCATCCCTTATATAACGATGGTACAAGCAATTGTTGAAGAAGCCACGTTCGTCTCTCCCTCTTAGTGGGAAGTATGCATTCCTTAAACTGCATGTTCAACCCTTAAACGTGGTTTGTTTTGGGAAAAATTTGCACAGCATGTACTGATAGCCTTGTACTTTCGATTGGCATCCTAAAAAAAAATTTTTTTAATCTGACCATTTTCGGGAAAAATCAACGATGGTTAACCCACGGTTTTTTTTGGCGAAAAATCTTTTTGTTTCGAAATCGAAAAAGATTGTTATATTATCGTTCTATCCATTGTTACGAACCCGAAACTGCCTTTGGTTCGAAAATCATCCCTTATATAACGATGGTACAAGCAATTGTTGAAGAAGCCACGTTCGTCTCTCCCTCTTAGTGGGAAGTATGCATTCCTTAAACTGCATGTTCAACCCTTAAACGTGGTTTGTTTTGGGAAAAATTTGCACAGCATGTACTGATAGCCTTGTACTTTCGATTGGCTTCCTAAAAAAAATTTTTTTTAATCTGACCATTTTCGGGAAAAATCAACGATGGTTAACCCACGGTTTTTTTTGGCGAAAAATCTTTTTGTTTCGAAATCGAAAAAGATTGTTATATTATCGTTCTATCCATTGTTACGAACCCGAAACTGCCTTTGGTTCGAAAATCATCCCTTATATAACGATGGTACAAGCAATTGTTGAAGAAGCCACGTTCGTCTCTCCCTCTTAGTGGGAAGTATGCATTCCTTAAACTGCATGTTCAACCCTTAAACGTGGTTTGTTTTGGGAAAAATTTGCACAGCATGTACTGATAGCCTTAAACTTTCGATTGGCTTCCTAAAAAAAATTTTTTTTAATCTGACCATTTTCGGGAAAAATCAACGATGGTTAACCCACGGTTTTTTTTGGCGAAAAATCTTTTTGTTTCGAAATCGAAAAAGATTGTTATATTATCGTTCATTACATTGTTACGAACCCGAAACTGCCTTTGGTTCGAAAATCATCCCTTATATAACGATGGTACAAGCAATTGTTGAAGAAGCCACGTTCGTCTCTCCCTCTTAGTGGGAAGTATGCATTCCTTAAACTGCATGTTCAACCCTTAAACGTGGTTTGTTTTGGGAAAAATTTGCACAGCATGTACTGATAGCCTTGTACTTTCGATTGGCATCCTAAAAAAAATTTTTTTTAATCTGGCCATTTTCGTGAAAAATCAACGATGGTTAACCCACGGTTTTTTTTGGCGAAAAATCTTTTTGTTTCGAAATCGAAAAAGATTGTTATATTATCGTTCTATCCATTGTTACGAACCCGAAACTGCCTTTGGTTCGAAAATCATCCCTTATATAACGATGGTACAAGCAATTGTTGAAGAAGCCACGTTCGTCTCTCCCTCTTAGTGGGAAGTATGCATTCCTTAAACTGCATGTTCAACCCTTAAACGTGGTTTGTTTTGGGAAAAATTTGCACAGCATGTACTGATAGCCTTGTACTTTCGATTGGCATCCTAAAAAAAAATTTTTTTAATCTGACCATTTTCGGGAAAAATCAACGATGGTTAACCCACGGTTTTTTTTGGCGAAAAATCTTTTTGTTTCGAAATCGAAAAAGATTGTTATATTATCGTTCTATCCATTGTTACGAACCCGAAACTGCCTTTGGTTCGAAAATCATCCCTTATATAACGATGGTACAAGCAATTGTTGAAGAAGCCACGTTCGTCTCTCCCTCTTAGTGGGAAGTATGCATTCCTTAAACTGCATGTTCAACCCTTAAACGTGGTTTGTTTTGGGAAAAATTTGCACAGCATGTACTGATAGCCTTGTACTTTCGATTGGCATCCTAAAAAAAATTTTTTTTTAATCTGATCATTTTCGGGAAAAATCAACGATGGTTAACCCACGGTTTTTTTTGGCGAAAAATCTTTTTGTTTCGAAATCGAAAAAGATTGTTATATTATCGTTCCATACATTGTTACGAACCCGAAACTGCCTTTGGTTCGAAAATCATCCCTTATATAACGATGGTACAAGCAATTGTTGAAGAAGCCACGTTCGTCTCTCCCTCTTAGTGGGAAGTATGCATTCCTTAAACTGCATGTTCAACCCTTAAACGTGGTTTGTTTTGGGAAAAATTTGCACAGCATGTACTGATAGCCTTGTACTTTCGATTGGCATCCTAAAAAAAAATTTTTTTAATCTGACCATTTTCGGGAAAAATCAACGATGGTTAACCCACGGTTTTTTTTGGCGAAAAATCTTTTTGTTTCGAAATCGAAAAAGATTGTTATATTATCGTTCTATCCATTGTTACGAACCCGAAACTGCCTTTGGTTCGAAAATCATCCCTTATATAACGATGGTACAAGCAATAGTTGAAGAAGCCACGTTCGTCTCTCCCTCTTAGTGGGAAGTATGCATTCCTTAAACTGCATGTTCAACCCTTAAACGTGGTTTGTTTTGGGAAAAATTTGCACAGCATGTACTGATAGCCTTGTACTTTCGATTGGCATCCTAAAAAAAATTTTTTTTTAATCTGATCATTTTCGGGAAAAATCAACGATGGTTAACCCACGGTTTTTTTTGGCGAAAAATCTTTTTGTTTCGAAATCGAAAAAGATTGTTATATTATCGTTCCATACATTGTTACGAACCCGAAACTGCCTTTGGTTCGAAAATCATCCCTTATATAACGATGGTACAAGCAATTGTTGAAGAAGCCACGTTCGTCTCTCCCTCTTAGTGGGAAGTATGCATTCCTTAAACTGCATGTTCAACCCTTAAACGTGGTTTGTTTTGGGAAAAATTTGCACAGCATGTACTGATAGCCTTGTACTTTCGATTGGCATCCTAAAAAAAATTTTTTTTAATCTGACCATTTTCGTGAAAAATCAACGATGGTTAACCCACGGTTTTTTTTGGCGAAAAATCTTTTTGTTTCGAAATCGAAAAAGATTGTTATATTATCGTTCTATACATTGTTACGAACCCGAAACTGCCTTTGGTTCGAAAATCATCCCTTATATAACGATGGTACAAGCAATTGTTGAAGAAGCCACGTTCGTCTCTCCCTCTTAGTGGGAAGTATGCATTCCTTAAACTGCATGTTCAACCCTTAAACGAGGTTTGTTTGGGAAAAATTTGCACAGCATGTACTGATAGCCTTGTACTTTCGATTGGCTTCCTAAAAAAAATTTTTTTTAATCTGACCATTTTCGGGAAAAATCAACGATGGTTAACCCACGGTTTTTTTTGGCGAAAAATCTTTTTGTTTCGAAATCGAAAAAGATTGTTATATTATCGTTTTATACATTGTTACGAACCCGAAACTGCCTTTGGTTCGAAAATCATCCCTTATATAACGATGGTACAAGCAATTGTTGAAGAAGCCACGTTCGTCTCTCCCTCTTAGTGGGAAGTATGCTTTCCTTAAACTGCATGTTCAACCCTTAAACGTGGTTTGTTTTGGGAAAAATTTGCACAGCATGTACTGATAGCCTTGTACTTTCGATTGGCTTCCTAAAAAAAATTTTTTTTAATCTGACCATTTTCGGGAAAAATCAACGATGGTTAACCCACGGTTTTTTTTGGCGAAAAATCTTTTTGTTTCGAAATCGAAAAAGATTGTTATATTATCGTTTTATACATTGTTACGAACCCGAAACTGCCTTTGGTTCGAAAATCATCCCTTATATAACGATGGTACAAGCAATTGTTGAAGAAGCCACGTTCGTCTCTCCCTCTTAGTGGGAAGTATGCATTCCTTAAACTGCATGTTCAACCCTTAAACGTGGTTTGTTTGGGAAAAATTTGCACAGCATGTACTGATAGCCTTGTACTTTCGATTGGCTTCCTAAAAAAAATTTTTTTTAATCTGACCATTTTCGGGAAAAATCAACGATGGTTAACCCACGGTTTTTTTTGGCGAAAAATCTTTTTGTTTCGAAATCGAAAAAGATTGTTATATTATCGTTCTATACATTGTTACGAACCCGAAACTGCCTTTGGTTCGAAAATCATCCCTTATATAACGATGGTATAAGCAATTGCTGAAGAAGCCACGTTCATCTCTCCCTCTTAGTGGGAAGTATGCATTCCTTAAACTGCATTTTCAACCCTTAAACGTGGTTTGTTTTGGGAAAAATTTGCACAGCATGTACTGATAGCCTTGTACTTTCGATTGGCATCCTAAAAAAAATTTTTTTTAATCTGACCATTTTCGTGAAAAATCAACGATGGTTAACCCACGGTTTTTTTTGGCGAAAAATCTTTTTGTTTCGAAATCGAAAAAGATTGTTATATTATCGTTCTATACATTGTTACGAACCCGAAACTGCCTTTGGTTCGAAAATCATCCCTTATATAACGATGGTATAAGCAATTGCTGAAGAAGCCACGTTCATCTCTCCCTCTTAGTGGGAAGTATGCATTCCTTAAACTGCATGTTCAACCCTTAAACGTGGTTTGTTTTGGGAAAAATTTGCACAGCATGTACTGATAACCTTGTACTTTCGATTGACATCCTAAAAAAAATTTTTTTTAATCTGACCATTTTCGTGAAAAATCAACGATGGTTAACCCACGGTTTTTTTTGGCGAAAAATCTTTTTGTTTCGAAATCGAAAAAGATTGTTATATTATCGTTCATTACATTGTTACGAACCCGAAACTGCCTTTGGTTCGAAAATCATCCCTTATATAACGATGGTACAAGCAATTGCTGAAGAAGCCACGTTCGACTCTCCCTCTTAGTGGGAAGTATGCATCCCTTAAACTGCATGTTCAACCCTTAAACGTGGTTTGTTTTGGGAAAAATTTGCACAGCATGTACTGATAACCTTGTACTTTCGATTGGCATCCTAAAAAAAATTTTTTTTAATCTGACCATTTTCGTGAAAAATCAACGATGGTTAACCCACGGTTTTTTTTGGCGAAAAATCTTTTTGTTTCGAAATCGAAAAAGATTGTTATATTATCGTTCATTACATTGTTACGAACCCGAAACTGCCTTTGGTTCGAAAATCATCCCTTATATAACGATGGTACAAGCAATTGTTGAAGAAGCCACGTTCGTCTCTCCCTCTTAGTGGGAAGTATGCATTCCTTAAACTGCATGTTCAACCCTTAAACGTGGTTTGTTTTGGGAAAAATTTGCACAGCATGTACTGATAACCTTGTACTTTCGATTGGCATCCTAAAAAAAATTTTTTTTAATCTGACCATTTTCGTGAAAAATCAACGATGGTTAACCCACGGTTTTTTTTGGCGAAAAATCTTTTTGCTTCGAAATCGAAAAAGATTGGTATATTATCGTTCTATACATTGTTACGAACCCGAAACTGCCTTTGGTTCGAAAATCATCCCTTATATAACGATGGTACAAGCAATTGCTGAAGAAGCCACGTTCATCTCTCCCTCTTAGTGGGAAGTATGCATTCCTTAAACTGCATGTTCAACCCTTAAACGTGGTTTGTTTTGAGAAAAATTTGCACAGCATGTACTGATAACCTTGTACTTTCGATTGGCATCCTAAAAAAAATTTTTTTTAATCTAACCATTTTCGTGAAAAATCAACGATGGTTAACCCACGGTTTTTTTTGGCGAAAAATCTTTTTGTTTCGAAATCGAAAAAGATTGTTATATTATCGTTCTATACATTGTTACGAACCCGAAACTGCCTTTGGTTCGAAAATCATCCCTTATATAACGATGGTACAAGCAATTGTTGAAGAAGCCACGTTCGTCTCTCCCTCTTAGTGGGAAGTATGCATTCCTTAAACTGCATGTTCAACCCTTAAACGTGGTTTGTTTTGGAAAAAATTTGCACAGCATGTACTGATAGCCTTGTACTTTCGATTAGCATCCTAAAAAAAATTTTTTTTAATCTGACCATTTTCGGGAAAAATCAACGATGGTTAACCCACGGTTTTTTTTGGCGAAAAATCTTTTTGTTTCGAAATCGAAAAAGATTGTTATATTATCGTTCTATACATTGTTACGAACCCGAAACTGCCTTTGGTTCGAAAATCTTCCCTTATATAACGATGGTACAAGCAATTGTTGAAGAAGCCACGTTCGTCTCTCCCTCTTAGTGGGAAGTATGCATTCCTTAAACTGCATGTTCAACCCTTAAAGGTGGTATGTTTTGGGAAAAATTTGCACAGCATGTACTGATAGCCTTGTACTTTCGATTGGCTTCCTAAAAAAAATTTTTTTTAATCTGACCATTTTCGGGAAAAATCAACGATGGTTAACCCACGGTTTTTTTTGACGAAAAATCTTTTTGTTTCGAAATCGAAAAAGATTGTTATATTATCGTTCTATACATTGTTACGAACCCGAAACTGCCTTTGGTTCGAAAATCATCCCTTATATAACGATGGTACAAGCAATTGTTGAAGAAGCCACGTTCGTCTCTCCCTCTTAGTGGGAAGTATGCATTCCTTAAACTGCATGTTCAACCCTTAAACGTGGTTTGTTTTGGAAAAAATTTGCACAGCATGTACTGATAGCCTTGTACTTTCGATTAGCTTCCTAAAAAAAATTTTTTTTAATCTGACCATTTTCGGGAAAAATCAACGATGGTTAACCCACGGTTTTTTTTGGCGAAAAATCTTTTTGTTTCGAAATCGAAAAAGATTGTTATATTATCGTTCTATACATTGTTACGAACCCGAAACTGCCTTTGGTTCGAAAATCATCCCTTATATAACGATGGTACAAGCAATTGTTGAAGAAGCCACGTTCGTCTCTCCCTCTTAGTGGGAAGTATGCATTCCTTAAACTGCATGTTCAACCCTTAAACGTGGTATGTTTTGGGAAAAATTTGCACAGCATGTACTGATAGCCTTGTACTTTCGATTGGCTTCCTAAAAAAAATTTTTTTTAATCTGACCATTTTCGGGAAAAATCAACGATGGTTAACCCACGGTTTTTTTTGGCGAAAAATCTTTTTGTTTCGAAATCGAAAAAGATTGTTATATTATCGTTCTATACATTGTTACGAACCCGAAACTGCCTTTGGTTCGAAAATCATCCCTTATATAACGATGGTACAAGCAATTGTTGATGAAGCCACGTTCGTCTCTCCCTCTTAGTGGGAAGTATGCATTCCTTAAACTGCATGTTCAACCCTTAAACGTGGTTTGTTTTGGGAAAAATTTGCACAGCATGTACTGATAGCCTTGTACTTTCGATTGGCTTCCTAAAAAAAATTTTTTTTAATCTGACCATTTTCGGGAAAAATCAACGATGGTTAACTCACGGTTTTTTTTGGCGAAAAATCTTTTTGTTTCGAAATCGAAAAAGATTGTTATATTATCGTTCTATACATTGTTACGAACCCGAAACTGCCTTTGGTTCGAAAATCATCCCTTATATAACGATGGTACAAGCAATTGTTGAAGAAGCCACGTTCGTCTCTCCCTCTTAGTGGGAAGTATGCATTCCTTAAACTGCATGTTCAACCCTTAAACGTGGTTTGTTTTGGAAAAAATTTGCACAGCATGTACTGATAGCCTTGTACTTTCGATTAGCTTCCTAAAAAAAATTTTTTTTAATCTGACCATTTTCGGGAAAAATCAACGATGGTTAACCCACGGTTTTTTTTGGCGAAAAATCTTTTTGTTTCGAAATCGAAAAAGATTGTTATATTATCGTTCTATACATTGTTACGAACCCGAAACTGCCTTTGGTTCGAAAATCATCCCTTATATAACGATGGTACAAGCAATTGTTGAAGAAGCCACGTTCGTCTCTCCCTCTTAGTGGGAAGTATGCATTCCTTAAACTGCATGTTCAACCCTTAAACGTGGTATGTTTTGGGAAAAATTTGCACAGCATGTACTGATAGCCTTGTACTTTCGATTGGCTTCCTAAAAAAAATTTTTTTTAATCTGACCATTTTCGGGAAAAATCAACGATGGTTAACCCACGGTTTTTTTTGGCGAAAAATCTTTTTGTTTCGAAATCGAAAAAGATTGTTTTATTATCGTTCTATACATTGTTACGAACCCGAAACTGCCTTTGGTTCGAAAATCATCCCTTATATAACGATGGTACAAGCAATTGTTGAAGAAGCCACGTTCGTCTCTCCCTCTTAGTGGGAAGTATGCATTCCTTAAACTGCATGTTCAACCCTTAAAGGTGGTATGTTTTGGGAAAAATTTGCACAGCATGTACTGATAGCCTTGTACTTTCGATTGGCTTCCTAAAAAAAATTTTTTTTAATCTGACCATTTTCGGGAAAAATCAACGATGGTTAACCCACGGTTTTTTTTGGCGAAAAATCTTTTTGTTTCGAAATCGAAAAAGATTGTTATATTATCGTTCTATACATTGTTACGAACCCGAAACTGCCTTTGGTTCGAAAATCATCCCTTATATAACGATGGTACAAGCAATTGTTGATGAAGCCACGTTCGTCTCTCCCTCTTAGTGGGAAGTATGCATTCCTTAAACTGCATGTTCAACCCTTAAACGTGGTTTGTTTTGGAAAAAATTTGCACAGCATGTACTGATAGCCTTGTACTTTCGATTAGCTTCCTAAAAAAAATTTTTTTTAATCTGACCATTTTCGGGAAAAATCAACGATGGTTAACCCACGGTTTTTTTTGGCGAAAAATCTTTTTGTTTCGAAATCGAAAAAGATTGTTATATTATCGTTCTATACATTGTTACGAACCCGAAACTGCCTTTGGTTCGAAAATCATCCCTTATATAACGATGGTACAAGCAATTGTTGAAGAAGCCACGTTCGTCTCTCCCTCTTAGTGGGAAGTATGCATTCCTTAAACTGCATGTTCAACCCTTAAACGTGGTATGTTTTGGGAAAAATTTGCACAGCATGTACTGATAGCCTTGTACTTTCGATTGGCTTCCTAAAAAAAATTTTTTTTAATCTGACCATTTTGGGGAAAAATCAACGATGGTTAACCCACGGTTTTTTTTGGCGAAAAATCTTTTTGTTTCGAAATCGAAAAAGATTGTTATATTATCGTTCTATACATTGTTACGAACCCGAAACTGCCTTTGGTTCGAAAATCATCCCTTATATAACGATGGTACAAGCAATTGTTGATGAAGCCACGTTCGTCTCTCCCTCTTAGTGGGAAGTATGCATTCCTTAAACTGCATGTTCAACCCTTAAACGTGGTTTGTTTTGGGAAAAATTTGCACAGCATGTACTGATAGCCTTGTACTTTCGATTGGCATCCTAAAAAAAATTTTTTTTAATCTGACCATTTTCGTGAAAAATCAACGATGGTTAACCCACGGTTTTTTTTGGCGAAAAATCTTTTTGTTTCGAAATCGAAAAAGATTGTTATATTATCGTTCTATACATTGTTACGAACCCGAAACTGCCTTTGGTTCGAAAATCATCCCTTATATAACGATGGTACAAGCAATTGTTGAAGAAGCCACGTTCGTCTCTCCCTCTTAGTGGGAAGTATGCATTCCTTAAACTGCATGTTCAACCCTTAAACGTGGTTTGTTTTGGAAAAAATTTGCACAGCATGTACTGATAGCCTTGTACTTTCGATTAGCTTCCTAAAAAAAATTTTTTTTAATCTGACCATTTTCGGGAAAAATCAACGATGGTTAACCCACGGTTTTTTTTGGCGAAAAATCTTTTTGTTTCGAAATCGAAAAAGATTGTTATATTATCGTTCTATACATTGTTACGAACCCGAAACTGCCTTTGGTTCGAAAATCATCCCTTATATAACGATGGTACAAGCAATTGTTGAAGAAGCCACGTTCGTCTCTCCCTCTTAGTGGGAAGTATGCATTCCTTAAACTGCATGTTCAACCCTTAAACGTGGTATGTTTTGGGAAAAATTTGCACAGCATGTACTGATAGCCTTGTACTTTCGATTGGCTTCCTAAAAAAAATTTTTTTTAATCTGACCATTTTGGGGAAAAATCAACGATGGTTAACCCACGGTTTTTTTTGGCGAAAAATCTTTTTGTTTCGAAATCGAAAAAGATTGTTATATTATCGTTCTATACATTGTTACGAACCCGAAACTGCCTTTGGTTCGAAAATCATCCCTTATATAACGATGGTACAAGCAATTGTTGATGAAGCCACGTTCGTCTCTCCCTCTTAGTGGGAAGTATGCATTCCTTAAACTGCATGTTCAACCCTTAAACGTGGTTTGTTTTGGGAAAAATTTGCACAGCATGTACTGATAGCCTTGTACTTTCGATTGGCATCCTAAAAAAAATTTTTTTTAATCTGACCATTTTCGGGAAAAATCAACGATGGTTAACCCACGGTTTTTTTTGGCGAAAAATCTTTTTGTTTCGAAATCGAAAAAGATTGTTATATTATCGTTCTATACATTGTTACGAACCCGAAACTGCCTTTGGTTCGAAAATCATCCCTTATATAACGATGGTACAAGCAATTGTTGATGAAGCCACGTTCGTCTCTCCCTCTTAGTGGGAAGTATGCATTCCTTAAACTGCATGTTCAACCCTTAAACGTGGTTTGTTTTGGAAAAAATTTGCACAGCATGTACTGATAGCCTTGTACTTTCGATTAGCTTCCTAAAAAAAATTTTTTTTAATCTGACCATTTTCGGGAAAAATCAACGATGGTTAACCCACGGTTTTTTTTGGCGAAAAATCTTTTTGTTTCGAAATCGAAAAAGATTGTTATATTATCGTTCTATACATTGTTACGAACCCGAAACTGCCTTTGGTTCGAAAATCATCCCTTATATAACGATGGTACAAGCAATTGTTGAAGAAGCCACGTTCGTCTCTCCCTCTTAGTGGGAAGTATGCATTCCTTAAACTGCATGTTCAACCCTTAAACGTGGTATGTTTTGGGAAAAATTTGCACAGCATGTACTGATAGCCTTGTACTTTCGATTGGCTTCCTAAAAAAAATTTTTTTTAATCTGACCATTTTGGGGAAAAATCAACGATGGTTAACCCACGGTTTTTTTTGGCGAAAAATCTTTTTGTTTCGAAATCGAAAAAGATTGTTATATTATCGTTCTATACATTGTTACGAACCCGAAACTGCCTTTGGTTCGAAAATCATCCCTTATATAACGATGGTACAAGCAATTGTTGATGAAGCCACGTTCGTCTCTCCCTCTTAGTGGGAAGTATGCATTCCTTAAACTGCATGTTCAACCCTTAAACGTGGTTTGTTTTGGGAAAAATATGCACAGCATGTACTGATAACCTTGTACTTTCGATTGGCATCCTAAAAAAAATTTTTTTTAATCTGACCATTTTCGTGAAAAATCAACGATGGTTAACCCACGGTTTTTTTTGGCGAAAAATCTTTTTGTTTCGAAATCGAAAAAGATTGTTATATTATCGTTCTATACATTGTTACGAACCCGAAACTGCCTTTGGTTCGAAAATCATCCCTTATATAACGATGGTACAAGCAATTGTTGAAGAAGCCACGTTCGTCTCTCCCTCTTAGTGGGAAGTATGCATTCCTTAAACTGCATGTTCAACCCTTAAACGTGGTTTGTTTTGGAAAAAATTTGCACAGCATGTACTGATAGCCTTGTACTTTCGATTAGCTTCCTAAAAAAAATTTTTTTTAATCTGACCATTTTCGGGAAAAATCAACGATGGTTAACCCACGGTTTTTTTTGGCGAAAAATCTTTTTGTTTCGAAATCGAAAAAGATTGTTATATTATCGTTCTATACATTGTTACGAACCCGAAACTGCCTTTGGTTCGAAAATCATCCCTTATATAACGATGGTACAAGCAATTGTTGAAGAAGCCACGTTCGTCTCTCCCTCTTAGTGGGAAGTATGCATTCCTTAAACTGCATGTTCAACCCTTAAACGTGGTATGTTTTGGGAAAAATTTGCACAGCATGTACTGATAGCCTTGTACTTTCGATTGGCTTCCTAAAAAAAATTTTTTTTAATCTGACCATTTTGGGGAAAAATCAACGATGGTTAACCCACGGTTTTTTTTGGCGAAAAATCTTTTTGTTTCGAAATCGAAAAAGATTGTTATATTATCGTTCTATACATTGTTACGAACCCGAAACTGCCTTTGGTTCGAAAATCATCCCTTATATAACGATGGTACAAGCAATTGTTGATGAAGCCACGTTCGTCTCTCCCTCTTAGTGGGAAGTATGCATTCCTTAAACTGCATGTTCAACCCTTAAACGTGGTTTGTTTTGGGAAAAATATGCACAGCATGTACTGATAACCTTGTACTTTCGATTGGCATCCTAAAAAAAATTTTTTTTAATCTGACCATTTTCGTGAAAAATCAACGATGGTTAACCCACGGTTTTTTTTGGCGAAAAATCTTTTTGTTTCGAAATCGAAAAAGATTGTTATATTATCGTTCTATACATTGTTACGAACCCGAAACTGCCTTTGGTTCGAAAATCATCCCTTATATAACGATGGTACAAGCAATTGTTGAAGAAGCCACGTTCGTCTCTCCCTCTTAGTGGGAAGTATGCATTCCTTAAACTGCATGTTCAACCCTTAAACGTGGTTTGTTTTGGGAAAAATTTGCACAGCATGTACTGATAGCCTTGTACTTTCGATTGGCTTCCTAAAAAAAATTTTTTTTAATCTGACCATTTTCGGGAAAAATCAACGATGGTTAACCCACGGTTTTTTTTGGCGAAAAATCTTTTTGTTTCGAAATCGAAAAAGATTGTTATATTATCGTTCTATACATTGTTACGAACCCGAAACTGCCTTTGGTTCGAAAATCATCCCTTATATAACGATGGTACAAGCAATTGTTGAAGAAGCCACGTTCGTCTCTCCCTCTTAGTGGGAAGTATGCATTCCTTAAACTGCATGTTCAACCCTTAAACGTGGTATGTTTTGGGAAAAATTTGCACAGCATGTACTGAAAGCCTTGTACTTTCGATTGGCTTCCTAAAAAAAATTTTTTTTAATCTGACCATTTTCGGGAAAAATCAACGATGGTTAACCCACGGTTTTTTTTGGCGAAAAATCTTTTTGTTTCGAAATCGAAAAAGATTGTTATATTATCGTTCTATACATTGTTTCGAACCCGAAACTGCCTTTGGTTCGAAAATCATCCCTTATATAACGATGGTACAAGCAATTGTTGAAGAAGCCACGTTCGTCTCTCCCTCTTAGTGGGAAGTATGCATTCCTTAAACTGCATGTTCAACCCTTAAACGTGGTTTGTTTTGGGAAAAATATGCACAGCATGTACTGATAACCTTGTACTTTCGATTGGCATCCTAAAAAAAATTTTTTTTAATCTGACCATTTTCGTGAAAAATCAACGATGGTTAACCCACGGTTTTTTTTGGCGAAAAATCTTTTTGTTTCGAAATCGAAAAAGATTGTTATATTATCGTTCTATACATTGTTACGAACCCGAAACTGCCTTTGGTTCGAAAATCATCCCTTATATAACGATGGTACAAGCAATTGTTGATGAAGCCACGTTCGTCTCTCCCTCTTAGTGGGAAGTATGCATTCCTTAAACTGCATGTTCAACCCTTAAACGTGGTTTGTTTTGGGAAAAATTTGCACAGCATGTACTGATAGCCTTGTACTTTCGATTGGCTTCCTAAAAAAAATTTTTTTTAATCTGACCATTTTCGGGAAAAATCAACGATGGTTAACCCACGGTTTTTTTTGGCGAAAAATCTTTTTGTTTCGAAATCGAAAAAGATTGTTATATTATCGTTCTATACATTGTTACGAACCCGAAACTGCCTTTGGTTCGAAAATCATCCCTTATATAACGATGGTACAAGCAATTGTTGAAGAAGCCACGTTCGTCTCTCCCTCTTAGTGGGAAGTATGCATTCCTTAAACTGCATGTTCAACCCTTAAACGTGGTATGTTTTGGGAAAAATTTGCACAGCATGTACTGATAGCCTTGTACTTTCGATTGGCTTCCTAAAAAAAATTTTTTTTAATCTGACCATTTTCGGGAAAAATCAACGATGGTTAACCCACGGTTTTTTTTGGCGAAAAATCTTTTTGTTTCGAAATCGAAAAAGATTGTTATATTATCGTTCTATACATTGTTACGAACCCGAAACTGCCTTTGGTTCGAAAATCATCCCTTATATAACGATGGTACAAGCAATTGTTGAAGAAGCCACGTTCGTCTCTCCCTCTTAGTGGGAAGTATGCATTCCTTAAACTGCATGTTCAACCCTTAAACGTGGTATGTTTTGGGAAAAATTTGCACAGCATGTACTGATAGCCTTGTACTTTCGATTGGCATCCTAAAAAAAATTTTTTTTAATCTGACCATTTTCGTGAAAAATCAACGATGGTTAACCCACGGTTTTTTTTGGCGAAAAATCTTTTTGTTTCGAAATCGAAAAAGATTGTTATATTATCGTTCTATACATTGTTACGAACCCGAAACTGCCTTTGGTTCGAAAATCATCCCTTATATAACGATGGTACAAGCAATTGTTGAAGAAGCCACGTTCGTCTCTCCCTCTTAGTGGGAAGTATGCATTCCTTAAACTGCATGTTCAACCCTTAAACGTGGTTTGTTTTGGGAAAAATTTGCACAGCATGTACTGATAACCTTGTACTTTCGATTGGCATCCTAAAAAAAATTTTTTTTAATCTGACCATTTTCGTGAAAAATCAACGATGGTTAACCCACGGTTTTTTTTGGCGAAAAATCTTTTTGTTTCGAAATCGAAAAAGATTGTTATATTATCGTTCTATACATTGTTACGAACCCGAAACTGCCTTTGGTTCGAAAATCATCCCTTATATAACGATGGTACAAGCAATTGTTGAAGAAGCCACGTTCGTCTCTCCCTCTTAGTGGGAAGTATGCATTCCTTAAACTGCATGTTCAACCCTTAAACGTGGTTTGTTTTGGGAAAAATTTGCACAGCATGTACTGATAACCTTGTACTTTCGATTGGCATCCTAAAAAAAATTTTTTTTAATCTGACCATTTTCGTGAAAAATCAACGATGGTTAACCCACGGTTTTTTTTGGCGAAAAATCTTTTTGTTTCGAAATCGAAAAAGATTGTTATATTATCGTTCTATACATTGTTACGAACCCGAAACTGCCTTTGGTTCGAAAATCATCCCTTATATAACGATGGTATAAGCAATTGCTGAAGAAGCCACGTTCATCTCTCCCTCTTAGTGGGAAGTATGCATTCCTTAAACTGCATGTTCAACCCTTAAACGTGGTTTGTTTTGGGAAAAATTTGCACAGCATGTACTGATAACCTTGTACTTTCGATTGACATCCTAAAAAAAATTTTTTTTAATCTGACCATTTTCGTGAAAAATCAACGATGGTTAACCCACGGTTTTTTTTGGCGAAAAATCTTTTTGTTTCGAAATCGAAAAAGATTGTTATATTATCGTTCTATACATTGTTACGAACCCGAAACTGCCTTTGGTTCGAAAATCATCCCTTATATAACGATGGTACAAGCAATTGTTGAAGAAGCCACGTTCGTCTCTCCCTCTTAGTGGGAAGTATGCATTCCTTAAACTGCATGTTCAACCCTTAAACGTGGTTTGTTTTGGGAAAAATTTGCACAGCATGTACTGATAACCTTGTACTTTCGATTGGCATCCTAAAAAAAATTTTTTTTAATCTGACCATTTTCGTGAAAAATCAACGATGGTTAACCCACGGTTTTTTTTGGCGAAAAATCTTTTTGTTTCGAAATCGAAAAAGATTGTTATATTATCGTTCTATACATTGTTACGAACCCGAAACTGCCTTTGGTTCGAAAATCATCCCTTATATAACGATGGTACAAGCAATTGTTGAAGAAGCCACGTTCGTCTCTCCCTCTTAGTGGGAAGTATGCATTCCTTAAACTGCATGTTCAACCCTTAAACGTGGTTTGTTTTGGGAAAAATTTGCACAGCATGTACTGATAACCTTGTACTTTCGATTGGCATCCTAAAAAAAATTTTTTTTAATCTGACCATTTTCGTGAAAAATCAACGATGGTTAACCCACGGTTTTTTTTGGCGAAAAATCTTTTTGTTTCGAAATCGAAAAAGATTGTTATATTATCGTTCTATACATTGTTACGAACCCGAAACTGCCTTTGGTTCGAAAATCATCCCTTATATAACGATGGTACAAGCAATTGTTGAAGAAGCCACGTTCGTCTCTCCCTCTTAGTGGGAAGTATGCATTCCTTAAACTGCATGTTCAACCCTTAAACGTGGTTTGTTTTGGGAAAAATTTGCACAGCATGTACTGATAACCTTGTACTTTCGATTGGCATCCTAAAAAAAATTTTTTTTAATCTGACCATTTTCGTGAAAAATCAACGATGGTTAACCCACGGTTTTTTTTGGCGAAAAATCTTTTTGTTTCGAAATCGAAAAAGATTGTTATATTATCGTTCTATACATTGTTACGAACCCGAAACTGCCTTTGGTTCGAAAATCATCCCTTATATAACGATGGTACAAGCAATTGTTGAAGAAGCCACGTTCGTCTCTCCCTCTTAGTGGGAAGTATGCATTCCTTAAACTGCATGTTCAACCCTTAAACGTGGTTTGTTTTGGGAAAAATTTGCACAGCATGTACTGATAACCTTGTACTTTCGATTGGCATCCTAAAAAAAATTTTTTTTAATCTGACCATTTTCGTGAAAAATCAACGATGGTTAACCCACGGTTTTTTTTGGCGAAAAATCTTTTTGCTTCGAAATCGAAAAAGATTGGTATATTATCGTTCTATACATTGTTACGAACCCGAAACTGCCTTTGGTTCGAAAATCATCCCTTATATAACGATGGTACAAGCAATTGCTGAAGAAGCCACGTTCATCTCTCCCTCTTAGTGGGAAGTATGCATTCCTTAAACTGCATGTTCAACCCTTAAACGTGGTTTGTTTTGGGAAAAATTTGCACAGCATGTACTGATAACCTTGTACTTTCGATTGGCATCCTAAAAAAAATTTTTTTTAATCTAACCATTTTCGTGAAAAATCAACGATGGTTAACCCACGGTTTTTTTTGGCGAAAAATCTTTTTGTTTCGAAATCGAAAAAGATTGTTATATTATCGTTCTATACATTGTTACGAACCCGAAACTGCCTTTGGTTCGAAAATCATCCCTTATATAACGATGGTACAAGCAATTGTTGAAGAAGCCACGTTCGTCTCTCCCTCTTAGTGGGAAGTATGCATTCCTTAAACTGCATGTTCAACCCTTAAACGTGGTTTGTTTTGGAAAAAATTTGCACAGCATGTACTGATAGCCTTGTACTTTCGATTAGCATCCTAAAAAAAATTTTTTTTAATCTGACCATTTTCGGGAAAAATCAACGATGGTTAACCCACGGTTTTTTTTGGCGAAAAATCTTTTTGTTTCGAAATCGAAAAAGATTGTTATATTATCGTTCTATACATTGTTACGAACCCGAAACTGCCTTTGGTTCGAAAATCTTCCCTTATATAACGATGGTACAAGCAATTGTTGAAGAAGCCACGTTCGTCTCTCCCTCTTAGTGGGAAGTATGCATTCCTTAAACTGCATGTTCAACCCTTAAAGGTGGTATGTTTTGGGAAAAATTTGCACAGCATGTACTGATAGCCTTGTACTTTCGATTGGCTTCCTAAAAAAAATTTTTTTTAATCTGACCATTTTCGGGAAAAATCAACGATGGTTAACCCACGGTTTTTTTTGACGAAAAATCTTTTTGTTTCGAAATCGAAAAAGATTGTTATATTATCGTTCTATACATTGTTACGAACCCGAAACTGCCTTTGGTTCGAAAATCATCCCTTATATAACGATGGTACAAGCAATTGTTGAAGAAGCCACGTTCGTCTCTCCCTCTTAGTGGGAAGTATGCATTCCTTAAACTGCATGTTCAACCCTTAAACGTGGTTTGTTTTGGAAAAAATTTGCACAGCATGTACTGATAGCCTTGTACTTTCGATTAGCTTCCTAAAAAAAATTTTTTTTAATCTGACCATTTTCGGGAAAAATCAACGATGGTTAACCCACGGTTTTTTTTGGCGAAAAATCTTTTTGTTTCGAAATCGAAAAAGATTGTTATATTATCGTTCTATACATTGTTACGAACCCGAAACTGCCTTTGGTTCGAAAATCATCCCTTATATAACGATGGTACAAGCAATTGTTGAAGAAGCCACGTTCGTCTCTCCCTCTTAGTGGGAAGTATGCATTCCTTAAACTGCATGTTCAACCCTTAAACGTGGTATGTTTTGGGAAAAATTTGCACAGCATGTACTGATAGCCTTGTACTTTCGATTGGCTTCCTAAAAAAAATTTTTTTTAATCTGACCATTTTCGGGAAAAATCAACGATGGTTAACCCACGGTTTTTTTTGGCGAAAAATCTTTTTGTTTCGAAATCGAAAAAGATTGTTATATTATCGTTCTATACATTGTTACGAACCCGAAACTGCCTTTGGTTCGAAAATCATCCCTTATATAACGATGGTACAAGCAATTGTTGATGAAGCCACGTCCGTCTCTCCCTCTTAGTGGGAAGTATGCATTCCTTAAACTGCATGTTCAACCCTTAAACGTGGTTTGTTTTGGGAAAAATTTGCACAGCATGTACTGATAGCCTTGTACTTTCGATTGGCTTCCTAAAAAAAATTTTTTTTAATCTGACCATTTTCGGGAAAAATCAACGATGGTTAACTCACGGTTTTTTTTGGCGAAAAATCTTTTTGTTTCGAAATCGAAAAAGATTGTTATATTATCGTTCTATACATTGTTACGAACCCGAAACTGCCTTTGGTTCGAAAATCATCCCTTATATAACGATGGTACAAGCAATTGTTGAAGAAGCCACGTTCGTCTCTCCCTCTTAGTGGGAAGTATGCATTCCTTAAACTGCATGTTCAACCCTTAAACGTGGTTTGTTTTGGAAAAAATTTGCACAGCATGTACTGATAGCCTTGTACTTTCGATTAGCTTCCTAAAAAAAATTTTTTTTAATCTGACCATTTTCGGGAAAAATCAACGATGGTTAACCCACGGTTTTTTTTGGCGAAAAATCTTTTTGTTTCGAAATCGAAAAAGATTGTTATATTATCGTTCTATACATTGTTACGAACCCGAAACTGCCTTTGGTTCGAAAATCATCCCTTATATAACGATGGTACAAGCAATTGTTGAAGAAGCCACGTTCGTCTCTCCCTCTTAGTGGGAAGTATGCATTCCTTAAACTGCATGTTCAACCCTTAAACGTGGTATGTTTTGGGAAAAATTTGCACAGCATGTACTGATAGCCTTGTACTTTCGATTGGCTTCCTAAAAAAAATTTTTTTTAATCTGACCATTTTCGGGAAAAATCAACGATGGTTAACCCACGGTTTTTTTTGGCGAAAAATCTTTTTGTTTCGAAATCGAAAAAGATTGTTATATTATCGTTCTATACATTGTTACGAACCCGAAACTGCCTTTGGTTCGAAAATCATCCCTTATATAACGATGGTACAAGCAATTGTTGAAGAAGCCACGTTCGTCTCTCCGTCTTAGTGGGAAGTATGCATTCCTTAAACTGCATGTTCAACCCTTAAAGGTGGTATGTTTTGGGAAAAATTTGCACAGCATGTACTGATAGCCTTGTACTTTCGATTGGCTTCCTAAAAAAAATTTTTTTTAATCTGACCATTTTCGGGAAAAATCAACGATGGTTAACCCACGGTTTTTTTTGGCGAAAAATCTTTTTGTTTCGAAATCGAAAAAGATTGTTATATTATCGTTCTATACATTGTTACGAACCCGAAACTGCCTTTGGTTCGAAAATCATCCCTTATATAACGATGGTACAAGCAATTGTTGATGAAGCCACGTTCGTCTCTCCCTCTTAGTGGGAAGTATGCATTCCTTAAACTGCATGTTCAACCCTTAAACGTGGTTTGTTTTGGAAAAAATTTGCACAGCATGTACTGATAGCCTTGTACTTTCGATTAGCTTCCTAAAAAAAATTTTTTTTAATCTGACCATTTTCGGGAAAAATCAACGATGGTTAACCCACGGTTTTTTTTGGCGAAAAATCTTTTTGTTTCGAAATCGAAAAAGATTGTTATATTATCGTTCTATACATTGTTACGAACCCGAAACTGCCTTTGGTTCGAAAATCATCCCTTATATAACGATGGTACAAGCAATTGTTGAAGAAGCCACGTTCGTCTCTCCCTCTTAGTGGGAAGTATGCATTCCTTAAACTGCATGTTCAACCCTTAAACGTGGTATGTTTTGGGAAAAATTTGCACAGCATGTACTGATAGCCTTGTACTTTCGATTGGCTTCCTAAAAAAAATTTTTTTTAATCTGACCATTTTGGGGAAAAATCAACGATGGTTAACCCACGGTTTTTTTTGGCGAAAAATCTTTTTGTTTCGAAATCGAAAAAGATTGTTATATTATCGTTCTATACATTGTTACGAACCCGAAACTGCCTTTGGTTCGAAAATCATCCCTTATATAACGATGGTACAAGCAATTGTTGATGAAGCCACGTTCGTCTCTCCCTCTTAGTGGGAAGTATGCATTCCTTAAACTGCATGTTCAACCCTTAAACGTGGTTTGTTTTGGGAAAAATTTGCACAGCATGTACTGATAGCCTTGTACTTTCGATTGGCTTCCTAAAAAAAATTTTTTTTAATCTGACCATTTTCGGGAAAAATCAACGATGGTTAACCCACGGTTTTTTTTGGCGAAAAATCTTTTTGTTTCGAAATCGAAAAAGATTGTTATATTATCGTTCTATACATTGTTACGAACCCGAAACTGCCTTTGGTTCGAAAATCATCCCTTATATAACGATGGTACAAGCAATTGTTGAAGAAGCCACGTTCGTCTCTCCCTCTTAGTGGGAAGTATGCATTCCTTAAACTGCATGTTCAACCCTTAAACGTGGTTTGTTTTGGAAAAAATTTGCACAGCATGTACTGATAGCCTTGTACTTTCGATTAGCATCCTAAAAAAATTTTTTTTTAATCTGACCATTTTCGGGAAAAATCAACGATGGTTAACCCACGGTTTTTTTTGGCGAAAAATCTTTTTGTTTCGAAATCGAAAAAGATTGTTATATTATCGTTCTATACATTGTTACGAACCCGAAACTGCCTTTGGTTCGAAAATCTTCCCTTATATAACGATGGTACAAGCAATTGTTGAAGAAGCCACGTTCGTCTCTCACTCTTAGTGGGAGGTATGCATTCCTTAAACTGCATGTTCAACCCTTAAAGGTGGTATGTTTTGGGAAAAATTAGCACAGCATGTACTGATAGCCTTGTACTTTCGATTGGCTTCCTAAAAAAAATTTTTTTTAATCTGACCATTTTCGGGAAAAATCAACGATGGTTAACCCACGGTTTTTTTTGGCGAAAAATCTTTTTGTTTCGAAATCGAAAAAGATTGTTATATTATCGTTCTATACATTGTTACGAACCCGAAACTGCCTTTGGTTCGAAAATCATCCCTTATATAACGATGGTACAAGCAATTGTTGAAGAAGCCACGTTCGTCTCTCCCTCTTAGTGGGAAGTATGCATTCCTTAAACTGCATGTTCAACCCTTAAACGTGGTATGTTTTGGGAAAAATTTGCACAGCATGTACTGAAAGCCTTGTACTTTCGATTGGCTTCCTAAAAAAAATTTTTTTTAATCTGACCATTTTCGGGAAAAATCAACGATGGTTAACCCACGGTTTTTTTTGGCGAAAAATCTTTTTGTTTCGAAATCGAAAAAGATTGTTATATTATCGTTCTATACATTGTTTCGAACCCGAAACTGCCTTTGGTTCGAAAATCATCCCTTATATAACGATGGTACAAGCAATTGTTGAAGAAGCCACGTTCGTCTCTCCCTCTTAGTGGGAAGTATGCATTCCTTAAACTGCATGTTCAACCCTTAAACGTGGTTTGTTTTGGGAAAAATATGCACAGCATGTACTGATAACCTTGTACTTTCGATTGGCATCCTAAAAAAAATTTTTTTTAATCTGACCATTTTCGTGAAAAATCAACGATGGTTAACCCACGGTTTTTTTTGGCGAAAAATCTTTTTGTTTCGAAATCGAAAAAGATTGTTATATTATCGTTCTATACATTGTTACGAACCCGAAACTGCCTTTGGTTCGAAAATCATCCCTTATATAACGATGGTACAAGCAATTGTTGAAGAAGCCACGTTCGTCTCTCCCTCTTAGTGGGAAGTATGCATTCCTTAAACTGCATGTTCAACCCTTAAACGTGGTTTGTTTTGGGAAAAATTTGCACAGCATGTACTGATAGCCTTGTACTTTCGATTGGCTTCCTAAAAAAAATTTTTTTTAATCTGACCATTTTCGGGAAAAATCAACGATGGTTAACCCACGGTTTTTTTTGGCGAAAAATCTTTTTGTTTCGAAATCGAAAAAGATTGTTATATTATCGTTCTATACATTGTTACGAACCCGAAACTGCCTTTGGTTCGAAAATCATCCCTTATATAACGATGGTACAAGCAATTGTTGAAGAAGCCACGTTCGTCTCTCCCTCTTAGTGGGAAGTATGCATTCCTTAAACTGCATGTTCAACCCTTAAACGTGGTATGTTTTGGGAAAAATTTGCACAGCATGTACTGAAAGCCTTGTACTTTCGATTGGCTTCCTAAAAAAAATTTTTTTTAATCTGACCATTTTCGGGAAAAATCAACGATGGTTAACCCACGGTTTTTTTTGGCGAAAAATCTTTTTGTTTCGAAATCGAAAAAGATTGTTATATTATCGTTCTATACATTGTTTCGAACCCGAAACTGCCTTTGGTTCGAAAATCATCCCTTATATAACGATGGTACAAGCAATTGTTGAAGAAGCCACGTTCGTCTCTCCCTCTTAGTGGGAAGTATGCATTCCTTAAACTGCATGTTCAACCCTTAAACGTGGTTTGTTTTGGGAAAAATATGCACAGCATGTACTGATAACCTTGTACTTTCGATTGGCATCCTAAAAAAAATTTTTTTTAATCTGACCATTTTCGTGAAAAATCAACGATGGTTAACCCACGGTTTTTTTTGGCGAAAAATCTTTTTGTTTCGAAATCGAAAAAGATTGTTATATTATCGTTCTATACATTGTTACGAACCCGAAACTGCCTTTGGTTCGAAAATCATCCCTTATATAACGATGGTACAAGCAATTGTTGATGAAGCCACGTTCGTCTCTCCCTCTTAGTGGGAAGTATGCATTCCTTAAACTGCATGTTCAACCCTTAAACGTGGTTTGTTTTGGGAAAAATTTGCACAGCATGTACTGATAGCCTTGTACTTTCGATTGGCTTCCTAAAAAAAATTTTTTTTAATCTGACCATTTTCGGGAAAAATCAACGATGGTTAACCCACGGTTTTTTTTGGCGAAAAATCTTTTTGTTTCGAAATCGAAAAAGATTGTTATATTATCGTTCTATACATTGTTACGAACCCGAAACTGCCTTTGGTTCGAAAATCATCCCTTATATAACGATGGTACAAGCAATTGTTGAAGAAGCCACGTTCGTCTCTCCCTCTTAGTGGGAAGTATGCATTCCTTAAACTGCATGTTCAACCCTTAAACGTGGTATGTTTTGGGAAAAATTTGCACAGCATGTACTGATAGCCTTGTACTTTCGATTGGCTTCCTAAAAAAAATTTTTTTTAATCTGACCATTTTCGGGAAAAATCAACGATGGTTAACCCACGGTTTTTTTTGGCGAAAAATCTTTTTGTTTCGAAATCGAAAAAGATTGTTATATTATCGTTCTATACATTGTTACGAACCCGAAACTGCCTTTGGTTCGAAAATCATCCCTTATATAACGATGGTACAAGCAATTGTTGAAGAAGCCACGTTCGTCTCTCCCTCTTAGTGGGAAGTATGCATTCCTTAAACTGCATGTTCAACCCTTAAACGTGGTATGTTTTGGGAAAAATTTGCACAGCATGTACTGATAGCCTTGTACTTTCGATTGGCATCCTAAAAAAAATTTTTTTTAATCTGACCATTTTCGTGAAAAATCAACGATGGTTAACCCACGGTTTTTTTTGGCGAAAAATCTTTTTGTTTCGAAATCGAAAAAGATTGTTATATTATCGTTCTATACATTGTTACGAACCCGAAACTGCCTTTGGTTCGAAAATCATCCCTTATATAACGATGGTACAAGCAATTGTTGAAGAAGCCACGTTCGTCTCTCCCTCTTAGTGGGAAGTATGCATTCCTTAAACTGCATGTTCAACCCTTAAACGTGGTTTGTTTTGGGAAAAATTTGCACAGCATGTACTGATAACCTTGTACTTTCGATTGGCATCCTAAAAAAAATTTTTTTTAATCTGACCATTTTCGTGAAAAATCAACGATGGTTAACCCACGGTTTTTTTTGGCGAAAAATCTTTTTGTTTCGAAATCGAAAAAGATTGTTATATTATCGTTCTATACATTGTTACGAACCCGAAACTGCCTTTGGTTCGAAAATCATCCCTTATATAACGATGGTACAAGCAATTGTTGAAGAAGCCACGTTCGTCTCTCCCTCTTAGTGGGAAGTATGCATTCCTTAAACTGCATGTTCAACCCTTAAACGTGGTATGTTTTGGGAAAAATTTGCACAGCATGTACTGATAGCCTTGTACTTTCGATTGGCATCCTAAAAAAAATTTTTTTTAATCTGACCATTTTCGTGAAAAATCAACGATGGTTAACCCACGGTTTTTTTTGGCGAAAAATCTTTTTGTTTCGAAATCGAAAAAGATTGTTATATTATCGTTCTATACATTGTTACGAACCCGAAACTGCCTTTGGTTCGAAAATCATCCCTTATATAACGATGGTACAAGCAATTGTTGAAGAAGCCACGTTCGTCTCTCCCTCTTAGTGGGAAGTATGCATTCCTTAAACTGCATGTTCAACCCTTAAACGTGGTTTGTTTTGGGAAAAATTTGCACAGCATGTACTGATAACCTTGTACTTTCGATTGGCATCCTAAAAAAAATTTTTTTTAATCTGACCATTTTCGTGAAAAATCAACGATGGTTAACCCACGGTTTTTTTTGGCGAAAAATCTTTTTGTTTCGAAATCGAAAAAGATTGTTATATTATCGTTCTATACATTGTTACGAACCCGAAACTGCCTTTGGTTCGAAAATCATCCCTTATATAACGATGGTACAAGCAATTGTTGAAGAAGCCACGTTCGTCTCTCCCTCTTAGTGGGAAGTATGCATTCCTTAAACTGCATGTTCAACCCTTAAACGTGGTTTGTTTTGGGAAAAATTTGCACAGCATGTACTGATAACCTTGTACTTTCGATTGGCATCCTAAAAAAAATTTTTTTTAATCTGACCATTTTCGTGAAAAATCAACGATGGTTAACCCACGGTTTTTTTTGGCGAAAAATCTTTTTGTTTCGAAATCGAAAAAGATTGTTATATTATCGTTCTATACATTGTTACGAACCCGAAACTGCCTTTGGTTCGAAAATCATCCCTTATATAACGATGGTACAAGCAATTGTTGAAGAAGCCACGTTCGTCTCTCCCTCTTAGTGGGAAGTATGCATTCCATAAACTGCATGTTCAACCCTTAAACGTGGTTTGTTTTGGGAAAAATTTGCACAGCATGTACTGATAGCCTTGTACTTTCGATTGGCATCCTAAAAAAAATTTTTTTTAATCTGACCATTTTCGGGAAAAATCAACGATGGTTAACCCACGGTTTTTTTTGGCGAAAAATCTTTTTGTTTCGAAATCGAAAAAGATTGTTATATTATCGTTCTTTACATTGTTAAGAACCCGAAACTGCCTTTGGTTCGAAAATCATCCCTTATATAACGATGGTACAAGCAATTGTTGAAGAAGCCACGTTCGTCTCTCCCTCTTAGTGGGAAGTATGCATTCCATAAACTGCATGTTCAACCCTTAAACGTGGTTTGTTTTGGGAAAAATTTGCACAGCATGTACTGATAACCTTGTACTTTCGATTGGCATCCTAAAAAAAATTTTTTTTAATCTGACCATTTTCGTGAAAAATCAACGATGGTTAACCCACGGTTTTTTTTGGCGAAAAATCTTTTTGTTTCGAAATCGAAAAAGATTGTTATATTATCGTTCTATACATTGTTACGAACCCGAAACTGCCTTTGGTTCGAAAATCATCCCTTATATAACGATGGTACAAGCAATTGTTGAAGAAGCCACGTTCGTCTCTCCCTCTTAGTGGGAAGTATGCATTCCATAAACTGCATGTTCAACCCTTAAACGTGGTTTGTTTTGGGAAAAATTTGCACAGCATGTACTGATAGCCTTGTACTTTCGATTGGCATCCTAAAAAAAATTTTTTTTAATCTGACCATTTTCGGGAAAAATCAACGATGGTTAACCCACGGTTTTTTTTGGCGAAAAATCTTTTTGTTTCGAAATCGAAAAAGATTGTTATATTATCGTTCTTTACATTGTTACGAACCCGAAACTGCCTTTGGTTCGAAAATCATCCCTTATATAACGATGGTACAAGCAATTGTTGAAGAAGCCACGTTCGTCTCTCCCTCTTAGTGGGAAGTATGCATTCCTTAAACTGCATGTACAACCCTTAAACGTGGTTTGTTTTGGGAAAAATTTGCACAGCATGTACTGATAGCCTTGTACTTTCGATTGGCATCCTAAAAAAAATTTTTTTTAATCTGACCATTTTCGGGAAAAATCAACGATGGTTAACCCACGGTTTTTTTTGGCGAAAAATCTTTTTGTTTCGAAATCGAAAAAGATTGTTATATTATCGTTCTTTACATTGTTACGAACCCGAAACTGCCTTTGGTTCGAAAATCATCCCTTATATAACGATGGTACAAGCAATTGTTGAAGAAGCCACGTTCGTCTCTCCCTCTTAGTGGGAAGTATGCATTCCTTAAACTGCATGTTCAACCCTTAAACGTGGTTTGTTTTGGGAAAAATTTGCACAGCATGTACTGATAGCCTTGTACTTTCGATTGGCATCCTAAAAAAAATTTTTTTTAATCTGACCATTTTCGGGAAAAATCAACGATGGTTAACCCACGGTTTTTTTTGGCGAAAAATCTTTTTGTTTCGAAATCGAAAAAGATTGTTATATTATCGTTCTTTACATTGTTACGAACCCGAAACTGCCTTTGGTTCGAAAATCATCCCTTATATAACGATGGTACAAGCAATTGTTGAAGAAGCCACGTTCGTCTCTCCCTCTTAGTGGGAAGTATGCATTCCTTAAACTGCATGTTCAACCCTTAAACGTGGTTTGTTTTGGGAAAAATTTGCACAGCATGTACTGATAACCTTGTACTTTCGATTGGCATCCTAAAAAAAATTTTTTTTAATCTGACCATTTTCGTGAAAAATCAACGATGGTTAACCCACGGTTTTTTTTGGCGAAAAATCTTTTTGTTTCGAAATCGAAAAAGATTGTTATATTATCGTTCTATACATTGTTACGAACCCGAAACTGCCTTTGGTTCGAAAATCATCCCTTATATAACGATGGTACAAGCAATTGTTGAAGAAGCCACGTTCGTCTCTCCCTCTTAGTGGGAAGTATGCATTCCTTAAACTGCATGTTCAACCCTTAAACGTGGTTTGTTTTGGGAAAAATTTGCACAGCATGTACTGATAGCCTTGTACTTTCGATTGGCATCCTAAAAAAAATTTTTTTTAATCTGACCATTTTCGTGAAAAATCAACGATGGTTAACCCACGGTTTTTTTTGGCGAAAAATCTTTTTGTTTCGAAATCGAAAAAGATTGTTATATTATCGTTCTATACATTGTTACGAACCCGAAACTGCCTTTGGTTCGAAAATCATCCCTTATATAACGATGGTACAAGCAATTGTTGAAGAAGCCACGTTCGTCTCTCCCTCTTAGTGGGAAGTATGCATTCCATAAACTGCATGTTCAACCCTTAAACGTGGTTTGTTTTGGGAAAAATTTGCACAGCATGTACTGATAACCTTGTACTTTCGATTGGCATCCTAAAAAAAATTTTTTTTAATCTGACCATTTTCGTGAAAAATCAACGATGGTTAACCCACGGTTTTTTTTGGCGAAAAATCTTTTTGTTTCGAAATCGAAAAAGATTGTTATATTATCGTTCTATACATTGTTACGAACCCGAAACTGCCTTTGGTTCGAAAATCATCCCTTATATAACGATGGTACAAGCAATTGTTGAAGAAGCCACGTTCGTCTCTCCCTCTTAGTGGGAAGTATGCATTCCTTAAACTGCATGTTCAACCCTTAAACGTGGTTTGTTTTGGGAAAAATTTGCACAGCATGTACTGATAGCCTTGTACTTTCGATTGGCATCCTAAAAAAAATTTTTTTTTATCTGACCATTTTCGTGAAAAATCAACGATGGTTAACCCACGGTTTTTTTTGGCGAAAAATCTTTTTGTTTCGAAATCGAAAAAGATTGTTATATTATCGTTCTATACATTGTTACGAACCCGAAACTGCCTTTGGTTCGAAAATCATCCCTTATATAACGATGGTACAAGCAATTGTTGAAGAAGCCACGTTCGTCTCTCCCTCTTAGTGGGAAGTATGCATTCCATAAACTGCATGTTCAACCCTTAAACGTGGTTTGTTTTGGGAAAAATTTGCACAGCATGTACTGATAACCTTGTACTTTCGATTGGCATCCTAAAAAAAATTTTTTTTAAACTGACCATTTTCGTGAAAAATCAACGATGGTTAACCCACGGTTTTTTTTGGCGAAAAATCTTTTTGTTTCGAAATCGAAAAAGATTGTTATATTATCGTTCTTTACATTGTTACGAACCCGAAACTGCCTTTGGTTCGAAAATCATCCCTTATATAACGATGGTACAAGCAATTGTTGAAGAAGCCACGTTCGTCTCTCCCTCTTAGTGGGAAGTATGCATTCCTTAAACTGCATGTTCAACCCTTAAACGTGGTTTGTTTTGGGAAAAATTTGCACAGCATGTACTGATAACCTTGTACTTTCGATTGGCATCCTAAAAAAAATTTTTTTTAATCTGACCATTTTCGTGAAAAATCAACGATGGTTAACCCACGGTTTTTTTTGGCGAAAAATCTTTTTGTTTCGAAATCGAAAAAGATTGTTATATTATCGTTCTATACATTGTTACGAACCCGAAACTGCCTTTGGTTCGAAAATCATCCCTTATATAACGATGGTACAAGCAATTGTTGAAGAAGCCACGTTCGTCTCTCCCTCTTAGTGGGAAGTATGCATTCCATAAACTGCATGTTCAACCCTTAAACGTGGTTTGTTTTGGGAAAAATTTGCACAGCATGTACTGATAACCTTGTACTTTCGATTGGCATCCTAAAAAAAATTTTTTTTAATCTGACCATTTTCGTGAAAAATCAACGATGGGTTAACCCACGGTTTTTTTTGGCGAAAAATCTTTTTGTTTCGAAATCGAAAAAGATTGTTATATTATCGTTCTATACATTGTTACGAACCCGAAACTGCCTTTGGTTCGAAAATCATCCCTTATATAACGATGGTACAAGCAATTGTTGAAGAAGCCACGTTCGTCTCTCCCTCTTAGTGGGAAGTATGCATTCCTTAAACTGCATGTTCAACCCTTAAACGTGGTTTGTTTTGGGAAAAATTTGCACAGCATGTACTGATAGCCTTGTACTTTCGATTGGCATCCTAAAAAAAATTTTTTTTAATCTGACCATTTTCGTGAAAAATCAACGATGGTTAACCCACGGTTTTTTTTGGCGAAAAATCTTTTTGTTTCGAAATCGAAAAAGATTGTTATATTATCGTTCTATACATTGTTACGAACCCGAAACTGCCTTTGGTTCGAAAATCATCCCTTATATAACGATGGTACAAGCAATTGTTGAAGAAGCCACGTTCGTCTCTCCCTCTTAGTGGGAAGTATGCATTCCATAAACTGCATGTTCAACCCTTAAACGTGGTTTGTTTTGGGAAAAATTTGCACAGCATGTACTGATAACCTTGTACTTTCGATTGGCATCCTAAAAAAAATTTTTTTTAAACTGACCATTTTCGTGAAAAATCAACGATGGTTAACCCACGGTTTTTTTTGGCGAAAAATCTTTTTGTTTCGAAATCGAAAAAGATTGTTATATTATCGTTCTTTACATTGTTACGAACCCGAAACTGCCTTTGGTTCGAAAATCATCCCTTATATAACGATGGTACAAGCAATTGTTGAAGAAGCCACGTTCGTCTCTCCCTCTTAGTGGGAAGTATGCATTCCTTAAACTGCATGTTCAACCCTTAAACGTGGTTTGTTTTGGGAAAAATTTGCACAGCATGTACTGATAACCTTGTACTTTCGATTGGCATCCTAAAAAAAATTTTTTTTAATCTGACCATTTTCGTGAAAAATCAACGATGGTTAACCCACGGTTTTTTTTGGCGAAAAATCTTTTTGTTTCGAAATCGAAAAAGATTGTTATATTATCGTTCTATACATTGTTACGAACCCGAAACTGCCTTTGGTTCGAAAATCATCCCTTATATAACGATGGTACAAGCAATTGTTGAAGAAGCCACGTTCGTCTCTCCCTCTTAGTGGGAAGTATGCATTCCATAACCTGCATGTTCAACCCTTAAACGTGGTTTGTTTTGGGAAAAATTTGCACAGCATGTACTGATAGCCTTGTACTTTCGATTGGCATCCTAAAAAAAATTTTTTTTAATCTGACCATTTTCGTGAAAAATCAACGATGGTTAACCCACGTTTTTTTTTGGCGAAAAATCTTTTTGTTTCGAAATCGAAAAATATTGTTATATTATCGTTCTTTACATTGTTACGAACCCGAAACTGCCTTTGGTTCGAAAATCATCCCTTATATAACGATGGTACAAGCAATTGTTGAAGAAGCCACGTTCGTCTCTCCCTCTTAGTGGGAAGTATGCATTCCATAAACTGCATGTTCAACCCTTAAACGTGGTTTGTTTTGGGAAAAATTTGCACAGCATGTACTGATAGCCTTGTACTTTCGATTGGCATCCTAAAAAAAATTTTTTTTAATCTGACCATTTTCGTGAAAAATCAACGATGGTTAACCCACGGTTTTTTTTGGCGAAAAATCTTTTTGTTTCGAAATCGAAAAAGATTGTTATATTATCGTTCTATACATTGTTACGAACCCGAAACTGCCTTTGGTTCGAAAATCATCCCTTATATAACGATGGTACAAGCAATTGTTGAAGAAGCCACGTTCGTCTCTCCCTCTTAGTGGGAAGTATGCATTCCATAAACTGCATGTTCAACCCTTAAACGTGGTTTGTTTTGGGAAAAATTTGCACAGCATGTACTGATAACCTTGTACTTTCGATTGGCATCCTAAAAAAAATTTTTTTTAATCTGACCATTTTCGTGAAAAATCAACGATGGTTAACCCACGGTTTTTTTTGGCGAAAAATCTTTTTGTTTCGAAATCGAAAAAGATTGTTATATTATCGTTCTATACATTGTTACGAACCCGAAACTGCCTTTGGTTCGAAAATCATCCCTTATATAACGATGGTACAAGCAATTGTTGAAGAAGCCACGTTCGTCTCTCCCTCTTAGTGGGAAGTATGCATTCCTTAAACTGCATGTTCAACCCTTAAACGTGGTTTGTTTTGGGAAAAATTTGCACAGCATGTACTGATAGCCTTGTACTTTCGATTGGCATCCTAAAAAAAATTTTTTTTAATCTGACCATTTTCGTGAAAAATCAACGATGGTTAACCCACGGTTTTTTTTGGCGAAAAATCTTTTTGTTTCGAAATCGAAAAAGATTGTTATATTATCGTTCTATACATTGTTACGAACCCGAAACTGCCTTTGGTTCGAAAATCATCCCTTATATAACGATGGTACAAGCAATTGTTGAAGAAGCCACGTTCGTCTCTCCCTCTTAGTGGGAAGTATGCATTCCATAAACTGCATGTTCAACCCTTAAACGTGGTTTGTTTTGGGAAAAATTTGCACAGCATGTACTGATAACCTTGTACTTTCGATTGGCATCCTAAAAAAAATTTTTTTTAAACTGACCATTTTCGTGAAAAATAAACGATGGTTAACCCACGGTTTTTTTTGGCGAAAAATCTTTTTGTTTCGAAATCGAAAAAGATTGTTATATTATCGTTCTTTACATTGTTACGAACCCGAAACTGCCTTTGGTTCGAAAATCATCCCTTATATAACGATGGTACAAGCAATTGTTGAAGAAGCCACGTTCGTCTCTCCCTCTTAGTGGGAAGTATGCATTCCTTAAACTGCATGTTCAACCCTTAAACGTGGTTTGTTTTGGGAAAAATTTGCACAGCATGTACTGATAACCTTGTACTTTCGATTGGCATCCTAAAAAAAATTTTTTTTAATCTGACCATTTTCGTGAAAAATCAACGATGGTTAACCCACGGTTTTTTTTGGCGAAAAATCTTTTTGTTTCGAAATCGAAAAAGATTGTTATATTATCGTTCTATACATTGTTACGAACCCGAAACTGCCTTTGGTTCGAAAATCATCCCTTATATAACGATGGTACAAGCAATTGTTGAAGAAGCCACGTTCGTCTCTCCCTCTTAGTGGGAAGTATGCATTCCATAAACTGCATGTTCAACCCTTAAACGTGGTTTGTTTTGGGAAAAATTTGCACAGCATGTACTGATAGCCTTGTACTTTCGATTGGCATCCTTAAAAAAATTTTTTTTAATCTGACCATTTTCGTGAAAAATCAACGATGGTTAACCCACGGTTTTTTTTGGCGAAAAATCTTTTTGTTTCGAAATCGAAAAAGATTGTTATATTATCGTTCTATACATTGTTACGAACCCGAAACTGCCTTTGGTTCGAAAATCATCCCTTATATAACGATGGTACAAGCAATTGTTGAAGAAGCCACGTTCGTCTCTCCCTCTTAGTGGGAAGTATGCATTCCTTAAACTGCATGTTCAACCCTTAAACGTGGTTTGTTTTGGGAAAAATTTGCACAGCATGTACTGATAGCCTTGTACTTTCGATTGGCATCCTAAAAAAAATTTTTTTTAATCTGACCATTTTCGTGAAAAATCAACGATGGTTAACCCACGGTTTTTTTTGGCGAAAAATCTTTTTGTTTCGAAATCGAAAAAGATTGTTATATTATCGTTCTATACATTGTTACGAACCCGAAACTGCCTTTGGTTCGAAAATCATCCCTTATATAACGATGGTACAAGCAATTGTTGAAGAAGCCACGTTCGTCTCTCCCTCTTAGTGGGAAGTATGCATTCCATAAACTGCATGTTCAACCCTTAAACGTGGTTTGTTTTGGGAAAAATTTGCACAGCATGTACTGATAACCTTGTACTTTCGATTGGCATCCTAAAAAAAATTTTTTTTAAACTGACCATTTTCGTGAAAAATCAACGATGGTTAACCCACGGTTTTTTTTGGCGAAAAATCTTTTTGTTTCGAAATCGAAAAAGATTGTTATATTATCGTTCTTTACATTGTTACGAACCCGAAACTGCCTTTGGTTCGAAAATCATCCCTTATATAACGATGGTACAAGCAATTGTTGAAGAAGCCACGTTCGTCTCTCCCTCTTAGTGGGAAGTATGCATTCCTTAAACTGCATGTTCAACCCTTAAACGTGGTTTGTTTTGGGAAAAATTTGCACAGCATGTACTGATAACCTTGTACTTTCGATTGGCATCCTAAAAAAAATTTTTTTTAATCTGACCATTTTCGTGAAAAATCAACGATGGTTAACCCACGGTTTTTTTTGGCGAAAAATCTTTTTGTTTCGAAATCGAAAAAGATTGTTATATTATCGTTCTATACATTGTTACGAACCCGAAACTGCCTTTGGTTCGAAAATCATCCCTTATATAACGATGGTACAAGCAATTGTTGAAGAAGCCACGTTCGTCTCTCCCTCTTAGTGGGAAGTATGCATTCCATAAACTGCATGTTCAACCCTTAAACGTGGTTTGTTTTGGGAAAAATTTGCACAGCATGTACTGATAGCCTTGTACTTTCGATTGGCATCCTTAAAAAAATTTTTTTTAATCTGACCATTTTCGTGAAAAATCAACGATGGTTAACCCACGGTTTTTTTTGGCGAAAAATCTTTTTGTTTCGAAATCGAAAAAGATTGTTATATTATCGTTCTATACATTGTTACGAACCCGAAACTGCCTTTGGTTCGAAAATCATCCCTTATATAACGATGGTACAAGCAATTGTTGAAGAAGCCACGTTCGTCTCTCCCTCTTAGTGGGAAGTATGCATTCCATAAACTGCATGTTCAACCCTTAAACGTGGTTTGTTTTGGGAAAAATTTGCACAGCATGTACTGATAACCTTGTACTTTCGATTGGCATCCTAAAAAAAATTTTTTTTAAACTGACCATTTTCGTGAAAAATCAACGATGGTTAACCCACGGTTTTTTTTGGCGAAAAATCTTTTTGTTTCGAAATCGAAAAAGATTGTTATATTATCGTTCTTTACATTGTTACGAACCCGAAACTGCCTTTGGTTCGAAAATCATCCCTTATATAACGATGGTACAAGCAATTGTTGAAGAAGCCACGTTCGTCTCTCCCTCTTAGTGGGAAGTATGCATTCCTTAAACTGCATGTTCAACCCTTAAACGTGGTTTGTTTTGGGAAAAATTTGCACAGCATGTACTGATAACCTTGTACTTTCGATTGGCATCCTAAAAAAAATTTTTTTTAATCTGACCATTTTCGTGAAAAATCAACGATGGTTAACCCACGGTTTTTTTTGGCGAAAAATCTTTTTGTTTCGAAATCGAAAAAGATTGTTATATTATCGTTCTATACATTGTTACGAACCCGAAACTGCCTTTGGTTCGAAAATCATCCCTTATATAACGATGGTACAAGCAATTGTTGAAGAAGCCACGTTCGTCTCTCCCTCTTAGTGGGAAGTATGCATTCCATAAACTGCATGTTCAACCCTTAAACGTGGTTTGTTTTGGGAAAAATTTGCACAGCATGTACTGATAGCCTTGTACTTTCGATTGGCATCCTTAAAAAAATTTTTTTTAATCTGACCATTTTCGTGAAAAATCAACGATGGTTAACCCACGGTTTTTTTTGGCGAAAAATCTTTTTGTTTCGAAATCGAAAAAGATTGTTATATTATCGTTCTATACATTGTTACGAACCCGAAACTGCCTTTGGTTCGAAAATCATCCCTTATATAACGATGGTACAAGCAATTGTTGAAGAAGCCACGTTCGTCTCTCCCTCTTAGTGGGAAGTATGCATTCCTTAAACTGCATGTTCAACCCTTAAACGTGGTTTGTTTTGGGAAAAATTTGCACAGCATGTACTGATAGCCTTGTACTTTCGATTGGCATCCTAAAAAAAATTTTTTTTAATCTGACCATTTTCGTGAAAAATCAACGATGGTTAACCCACGGTTTTTTTTGGCGAAAAATCTTTTTGTTTCGAAATCGAAAAAGATTGTTATATTATCGTTCTATACATTGTTACGAACCCGAAACTGCCTTTGGTTCGAAAATCATCCCTTATATAACGATGGTACAAGCAATTGTTGAAGAAGCCACGTTCGTCTCTCCCTCTTAGTGGGAAGTATGCATTCCATAAACTGCATGTTCAACCCTTAAACGTGGTTTGTTTTGGGAAAAATTTGCACAGCATGTACTGATAACCTTGTACTTTCGATTGGCATCCTAAAAAAAATTTTTTTTAAACTGACCATTTTCGTGAAAAATCAACGATGGTTAACCCACGGTTTTTTTTGGCGAAAAATCTTTTTGTTTCGAAATCGAAAATGATTGTTATATTATCGTTCTTTACATTGTTACGAACCCGAAACTGCCTTTGGTTCGAAAATCATCCCTTATATAACGATGGTACAAGCAATTGTTGAAGAAGCCACGTTCGTCTCTCCCTCTAAGTGGGAAGTATGCATTCCTTAAACTGCATGTTCAACCCTTAAACGTGGTTTGTTTTGGGAAAAATTTGCACAGCATGTACTGATAACCTTGTACTTTCGATTGGCATCCTAAAAAAAATTTTTTTTAATCTGACCATTTTCGTGAAAAATCAACGATGGTTAACCCACGGTTTTTTTTGGCGAAAAATCTTTTTGTTTCGAAATCGAAAAAGATTGTTATATTATCGTTCTATACATTGTTACGAACCCGAAACTGCCTTTGGTTCGAAAATCATCCCTTATATAACGATGGTACAAGCAATTGTTGAAGAAGCCACGTTCGTCTCTCCCTCTTAGTGGGAAGTATGCATTCCATAAACTGCATGTTCAACCCTTAAACGTGGTTTGTTTTGGGAAAAATTTGCACAGCATGTACTGATAACCTTGTACTTTCGATTGGCATCCTAAAAAAAATTTTTTTTAATCTGACCATTTTCGTGAAAAATCAACGATGGTTAACCCACGGTTTTTTTTGGCGAAAAATCTTTTTGTTTCGAAATCGAAAAAGATTGTTATATTATCGTTCTATACATTGTTACGAACCCGAAACTGCCTTTGGTTCGAAAATCATCCCTTATATAACGATGGTACAAGCAATTGTTGAAGAAGCCACGTTCGTCTCTCCCTCTTAGTGGGAAGTATGCATTCCATAAACTGCATGTTCAACCCTTAAACGTGGTTTGTTTTGGGAAAAATTTGCACAGCATGTACTGATAGCCTTGTACTTTCGATTGGCATCCTTAAAAAAATTTTTTTTAATCTGACCATTTTCGTGAAAAATCAACGATGGTTAACCCACGGTTTTTTTTGGCGAAAAATCTTTTTGTTTCGAAATCGAAAAAGATTGTTATATTATCGTTCTATACATTGTTACGAACCCGAAACTGCCTTTGGTTCGAAAATCATCCCTTATATAACGATGGTACAAGCAATTGTTGAAGAAGCCACGTTCGTCTCTCCCTCTTAGTGGGAAGTATGCATTCCTTAAACTGCATGTTCAACCCTTAAACGTGGTTTGTTTTGGGAAAAATTTGCACAGCATGTACTGATAGCCTTGTACTTTCGATTGGCATCCTAAAAAAAATTTTTTTTAATCTGACCATTTTCGTGAAAAATCAACGATGGTTAACCCACGGTTTTTTTTGGCGAAAAATCTTTTTGTTTCGAAATCGAAAAAGATTGTTATATTATCGTTCTATACATTGTTACGAACCCGAAACTGCCTTTGGTTCGAAAATCATCCCTTATATAACGATGGTACAAGCAATTGTTGAAGAAGCCACGTTCGTCTCTCCCTCTTAGTGGGAAGTATGCATTCCATAAACTGCATGTTCAACCCTTAAACGTGGTTTGTTTTGGGAAAAATTTGCACAGCATGTACTGATAACCTTGTACTTTCGATTGGCATCCTAAAAAAAATTTTTTTTAAACTGACCATTTTCGTGAAAAATCAACGATGGTTAACCCACGGTTTTTTTTGGCGAAAAATCTTTTTGTTTCGAAATCGAAAATGATTGTTATATTATCGTTCTTTACATTGTTACGAACCCGAAACTGCCTTTGGTTCGAAAATCATCCCTTATATAACGATGGTACAAGCAATTGTTGAAGAAGCCACGTTCGTCTCTCCCTCTAAGTGGGAAGTATGCATTCCTTAAACTGCATGTTCAACCCTTAAACGTGGTTTGTTTTGGGAAAAATTTGCACAGCATGTACTGATAACCTTGTACTTTCGATTGGCATCCTAAAAAAAATTTTTTTTAATCTGACCATTTTCGTGAAAAATCAACGATGGTTAACCCACGGTTTTTTTTGGCGAAAAATCTTTTTGTTTCGAAATCGAAAAAGATTGTTATATTATCGTTCTATACATTGTTACGAACCCGAAACTGCCTTTGGTTCGAAAATCATCCCTTATATAACGATGGTACAAGCAATTGTTGAAGAAGCCACGTTCGTCTCTCCCTCTTAGTGGGAAGTATGCATTCCATAAACTGCATGTTCAACCCTTAAACGTGGTTTGTTTTGGGAAAAATTTGCACAGCATGTACTGATAACCTTGTACTTTCGATTGGCATCCTAAAAAAAATTTTTTTTAATCTGACCATTTTCGTGAAAAATCAACGATGGTTAACCCACGGTTTTTTTTGGCGAAAAATCTTTTTGTTTCGAAATCGAAAAAGATTGTTATATTATCGTTCTATACATTGTTACGAACCCGAAACTGCCTTTGGTTCGAAAATCATCCCTTATATAACGATGGTACAAGCAATTGTTGAAGAAGCCACGTTCGTCTCTCCCTCTTAGTGGGAAGTATGCATTCCATAAACTGCATGTTCAACCCTTAAACGTGGTTTGTTTTGGGAAAAATTAGCACAGCATGTACTGATAGCCTTGTACTTTCGATTGGCATCCTTAAAAAAATTTTTTTTAATCTGACCATTTTCGTGAAAAATCAACGATGGTTAACCCACGGTTCTTTTTGGCGAAAAATCTTTTTGTTTCGAAATCGAATTAGATTGTTATATTATCGTTCTTTACATTGTTACGAACCCGAAACTGCCTTTGGTTCGAAAATCATCCCTTATATAACGATGGTACAAGCAATTGTTGAAGAAGCCACGTTCGTCTCTCCCTCTTAGTGGGAAGTATGCATTCCTTAAACTGCATGTTCAACCCTTAAACGTGGTTTGTTTTGGGAAAAATTTGCACAGCATGTACTGATAGCCTTGTACTTTCGATTGGCATCCTAAAAAAAATTTTTTTTAATCTGACCATTTTCGTGAAAAATCAACGATGGTTAACCCACGGTTTTTTTTGGCGAAAAATCTTTTTGTTTCGAAATCGAAAAAGATTGTTATATTATCGTTCTTTACATTGTTACGAACCCGAAACTGCCTTTGGTTCGAAAATCATCCCTTATATAACGATGGTACAAGCAATTGTTGAAGAAGCCACGTTCGTCTCTCCCTCTTAGTGGGAAGTATGCATTCCTTAAACTGCATGTTCAACCCTTAAACGTGGTTTGTTTTGGGAAAAATTTGCACAGCATGTACTGATAGCCTTGTACTTTCGATTGGCATCCTAAAAAAAATTTTTTTTAATCTGACCATTTTCGGGAAAAATCAACGATGGTTAACCCACGGTTTTTTTTGGCGAAAAATCTTTTTGTTTCGAAATCGAAAAAGATTGTTATATTATCGTTCTATACATTGTTACGAACCCGAAACTGCCTTTGGTTCGAAAATCATCCCTTATATATCGATGGTACAAGCAATTGTTGAAGAAGCCACGTTCGTCTCTCCCTCTTAGTGGGAAGTATGCATTCCTTAAACTGCATGTTCAACCCTTAAACGTGGTTTGTTTTGGGAAAACTTTGCACAGCATGTACTGATAGCCTTGTACTTTCGATTGGCTTCCTAAAAAAAATTTTTTTTAATCCGACCATTTTCGGGAAAAATCAACGATGGTTAACCCACGGTTTTTTTTGGCGAAAAATCTTTTTGTTTCGAAATCGAAAAAGATTGTTATATTATCGTTCTATACATTGTTACGAACCCGAAACTGCCTTTGGTTCGAAAATCATCCCTTATATAACGATGGTACAAGCAATTGTTGAAGAAGCCACGTTCGTCTCTCCCTCTTAGTGGGAAGTATGCATTCCTTAAACTGCATGTTCAACCCTTAAACGTGGTTTGTTTTGGAAAAAATTTGCACAGCATGTACTGATAGCCTTGTACTTTCGATGGGCATCCTAAAAAAAATTTTTTTTAATCTGACCATTTTCGTGAAAAATCAACGATGGTTAACCCACGGTTTTTTTTGGCGAAAAATCTTTTTGTTTCGAAATCGAAAAAGATTGTTATATTATCGTTCTATACATTGTTACGAACCCGAAACTGCCTTTGGTTCGAAAATCATCCCTTATATAACGATGGTACAAGCAATTGTTGAAGAAGCCACGTTCGTCTCTCCCTCTTAGTGGGAAGTATGCATTCCATAAACTGCATGTTCAACCCTTAAACGTGGTTTGTTTTGGGAAAAATTTGCACAGCATGTACTGATAGCCTTGTACTTTCGATTGGCATCCTTAAAAAAATTTTTTTTAATCTGACCATTTTCGTGAAAAATCAACGATGGTTAACCCACGGTTTTTTTTGGCGAAAAATCTTTTTGTTTCGAAATCGAAAAAGATTGTTATATTATCGTTCTATACATTGTTACGAACCCGAAACTGCCTTTGGTTCGAAAATCATCCCTTATATAACGATGGTACAAGCAATTGTTGAAGAAGCCACGTTCGTCTCTCCCTCTTAGTGGGAAGTATGCATTCCTTAAACTGCATGTTCAACCCTTAAACGTGGTTTGTTTTGGGAAAAATTTGCACAGCATGTACTGATAGCCTTGTACTTTCGATTGGCATCCTAAAAAAAATTTTTTTTAATCTGACCATTTTCGTGAAAAATCAACGATGGTTAACCCACGGTTTTTTTTGGCGAAAAATCTTTTTGTTTCGAAATCGAAAAAGATTGTTATATTATCGTTCTATACATTGTTACGAACCCGAAACTGCCTTTGGTTCGAAAATCATCCCTTATATAACGATGGTACAAGCAATTGTTGAAGAAGCCACGTTCGTCTCTCCCTCTTAGTGGGAAGTATGCATTCCATAAACTGCATGTTCAACCCTTAAACGTGGTTTGTTTTGGGAAAAATTTGCACAGCATGTACTGATAACCTTGTACTTTCGATTGGCATCCTAAAAAAAATTTTTTTTAAACTGACCATTTTCGTGAAAAATCAACGATGGTTAACCCACGGTTTTTTTTGGCGAAAAATCTTTTTGTTTCGAAATCGAAAATGATTGTTATATTATCGTTCTTTACATTGTTACGAACCCGAAACTGCCTTTGGTTCGAAAATCATCCCTTATATAACGATGGTACAAGCAATTGTTGAAGAAGCCACGTTCGTCTCTCCCTCTAAGTGGGAAGTATGCATTCCTTAAACTGCATGTTCAACCCTTAAACGTGGTTTGTTTTGGGAAAAATTTGCACAGCATGTACTGATAACCTTGTACTTTCGATTGGCATCCTAAAAAAAATTTTTTTTAATCTGACCATTTTCGTGAAAAATCAACGATGGTTAACCCACGGTTTTTTTTGGCGAAAAATCTTTTTGTTTCGAAATCGAAAAAGATTGTTATATTATCGTTCTATACATTGTTACGAACCCGAAACTGCCTTTGGTTCGAAAATCATCCCTTATATAACGATGGTACAAGCAATTGTTGAAGAAGCCACGTTCGTCTCTCCCTCTTAGTGGGAAGTATGCATTCCATAAACTGCATGTTCAACCCTTAAACGTGGTTTGTTTTGGGAAAAATTTGCACAGCATGTACTGATAACCTTGTACTTTCGATTGGCATCCTAAAAAAAATTTTTTTTAATCTGACCATTTTCGTGAAAAATCAACGATGGTTAACCCACGGTTTTTTTTGGCGAAAAATCTTTTTGTTTCGAAATCGAAAAAGATTGTTATATTATCGTTCTATACATTGTTACGAACCCGAAACTGCCTTTGGTTCGAAAATCATCCCTTATATAACGATGGTACAAGCAATTGTTGAAGAAGCCACGTTCGTCTCTCCCTCTTAGTGGGAAGTATGCATTCCTTAAACTGCATGTTCAACCCTTAAACGTGGTTTGTTTTGGGAAAAATTTGCACAGCATGTACTGATAGCCTTGTACTTTCGATTGGCATCCTAAAAAAAATTTTTTTTAATCTGACCATTTTCGTGAAAAATCAACGATGGTTAACCCACGGTTTTTTTTGGCGAAAAATCTTTTTGTTTCGAAATCGAAAAAGATTGTTATATTATCGTTCTATACATTGTTACGAACCCGAAACTGCCTTTGGTTCGAAAATCATCCCTTATATAACGATGGTACAAGCAATTGTTGAAGAAGCCACGTTCGTCTCTCCCTCTTAGTGGGAAGTATGCATTCCATAAACTGCATGTTCAACCCTTAAACGTGGTTTGTTTTGGGAAAAATTTGCACAGCATGTACTGATAACCTTGTACTTTCGATTGGCATCCTAAAAAAAATTTTTTTTAAACTGACCATTTTCGTGAAAAATCAACGATGGTTAACCCACGGTTTTTTTTGGCGAAAAATCTTTTTGTTTCGAAATCGAAAAAGATTGTTATATTATCGTTCTATACATTGTTACGAACCCGAAACTGCCTTTGGTTCGAAAATCATCCCTTATATAACGATGGTACAAGCAATTGTTGAAGAAGCCACGTTCGTCTCTCCCTCTTAGTGGGAAGTATGCATTCCTTAAACTGCATGTTCAACCCTTAAACGTGGTTTGTTTTGGGAAAAATTTGCACAGCATGTACTGATAGCCTTGTACTTTCGATTGGCATCCTAAAAAAAATTTTTTTTAATCTGACCATTTTCGGGAAAAATCAACGATGGTTAACCCACGGTTTTTTTTGGCGAAAAATCTTTTTGTTTCGAAATCGAAAAAGATTGTTATATTATCGTTCTTTACATTGTTACGAACCCGAAACTGCCTTTGGTTCGAAAATCATCCCTTATATAACGATGGTACAAGCAATTGTTGAAGAAGCCACGTTCGTCTCTCCCTCTTAGTGGGAAGTATGCATTCCTTAAACTGCATGTTCAACCCTTAAACGTGGTTTGTTTTGGGAAAAATTTGCACAGCATGTACTGATAGCCTTGTACTTTCGATTGGCATCCTAAAAAAAATTTTTTTTAATCTGACCATTTTCGGGAAAAATCAACGATGGTTAACCCACGGTTTTTTTTGGCGAAAAATCTTTTTGTTTCGAAATCGAAAAAGATTGTTATATTATCGTTCTTTACATTGTTACGAACCCGAAACTGCCTTTGGTTCGAAAATCATCCCTTATATAACGATGGTACAAGCAATTGTTGAAGAAGCCACGTTCGTCTCTCCCTCTAAGTGGGAAGTATGCATTCCTTAAACTGCATGTTCAACCCTTAAACGTGGTTTGTTTTGGGAAAAATTTGCACAGCATGTACTGATAACCTTGTACTTTCGATTGGCATCCTAAAAAAAATTTTTTTTAATCTGACCATTTTCGTGAAAAATCAACGATGTTTAACCCACGGTTTTTTTTGGCGAAAAATCTTTTTGTTTCGAAATCGAAAAAGATTGTTATATTATCGTTCTATACATTGTTACGAACCCGAAACTGCCTTAGGTTCGAAAATCATCCCTTATATAACGATGGTACAAGCAATTGTTGAAGAAGCCACGTTCGTCTCTCCCTCTTAGTGGGAAGTATGCATTCCTTAAACTGCATGTTCAACCCTTAAACGTGGTTTGTTTTGGGAAAAATTTGCACAGCATGTACTGATAGCCTTGTACTTTCGATTGGCATCCTAAAAAAAATTTTTTTTAATCTGACCATTTTCGTGAAAAATCAACGATGGTTAACCCACGGTTTTTTTTGGCGAAAAATCTTTTTGTTTCGAAATCGAAAAAGATTGTTATATTATCGTTCTATACATTGTTACGAACCCGAAACTGCCTTTGGTTCGAAAATCATCCCTTATATAACGATGGTACAAGCAATTGTTGAAGAAGCCACGTTCGTCTCTCCCTCTTAGTGGGAAGTATGCATTCCATAAACTGCATGTTCAACCCTTAAACGTGGTTTGTTTTGGGAAAAATTTGCACAGCATGTACTGATAACCTTGTACTTTCGATTGGCATCCTAAAAAAAATTTTTTTTAATCTGACCATTTTCGTGAAAAATCAACGATGGTTAACCCACGGTTTTTTTTGGCGAAAAATCTTTTTGTTTCGAAATCGAAAAAGATTGTTATATTATCGTTCTATACATTGTTACGAACCCGAAACTGCCTTTGGTTCGAAAATCATCCCTTATATAACGATGGTACAAGCAATTGTTGAAGAAGCCACGTTCGTCTCTCCCTCTTAGTGGGAAGTATGCATTCCATAAACTGCATGTTCAACCCTTAAACGTGGTTTGTTTTGGGAAAAATTTGCACAGCATGTACTGATAACCTTGTACTTTCGATTGGCATCCTAAAAAAAATTTTTTTTAAACTGACCATTTTCGTGAAAAATCAACGATGGTTAACCCACGGTTTTTTTTGGCGAAAAATCTTTTTGTTTCGAAATCGAAAAAGATTGTTATATTATCGTTCTATACATTGTTACGAACCCGAAACTGCCTTTGGTTCGAAAATCATCCCTTATATAACGATGGTACAAGCAATTGTTGAAGAAGCCACGTTCGTCTCTCCCTCTTAGTGGGAAGTATGCATTCCTTAAACTGCATGTTCAACCCTTAAACGTGGTTTGTTTTGGGAAAAATTTGCACAGCATGTACTGATAACCTTGTACTTTCGATTGGCATCCTAAAAAAAATTTTTTTTAAACTGACCATTTTCGTGAAAAATCAACGATGGTTAACCCACGGTTTTTTTTGGCGAAAAATCTTTTTGTTTCGAAATCGAAAAAGATTGTTATATTATCGTTCTATACATTGTTACGAACCCGAAACTGCCTTTGGTTCGAAAATCATCCCTTATATAACGATGGTACAAGCAATTGTTGAAGAAGCCACGTTCGTCTCTCCCTCTTAGTGGGAAGTATGCATTCCTTAAACTGCATGTTCAACCCTTAAACGTGGTTTGTTTTGGGAAAAATTTGCACAGCATGTACTGATAGCCTTGTACTTTCGATTGGCATCCTAAAAAAAATTTTTTTTAATCTGACCATTTTCGGGAAAAATCAACGATGGTTAACCCACGGTTTTTTTTGGCGAAAAATCTTTTTGTTTCGAAATCGAAAAAGATTGTTATATTATCGTTCTTTACATTGTTACGAACCCGAAACTGCCTTTGGTTCGAAAATCATCCCTTATATAACGATGGTACAAGCAATTGTTGAAGAAGCCACGTTCGTCTCTCCCTCTTAGTGGGAAGTATGCATTCCTTAAACTGCATGTTCAACCCTTAAACGTGGTTTGTTTTGGGAAAAATTTGCACAGCATGTACTGATAGCCTTGTACTTTCGATTGGCATCCTAAAAAAAATTTTTTTTAATCTGACCATTTTCGGGAAAAATCAACGATGGTTAACCCACGGTTTTTTTTGGCGAAAAATCTTTTTGTTTCGAAATCGAAAAAGATTGTTATATTATCGTTCTTTACATTGTTACGAACCCGAAACTGCCTTTGGTTCGAAAATCATCCCTTATATAACGATGGTACAAGCAATTGTTGAAGAAGCCACGTTCGTCTCTCCCTCTAAGTGGGAAGTATGCATTCCTTAAACTGCATGTTCAACCCTTAAACGTGGTTTGTTTTGGGAAAAATTTGCACAGCATGTACTGATAACCTTGTACTTTCGATTGGCATCCTAAAAAAAATTTTTTTTAATCTGACCATTTTCGTGAAAAATCAACGATGTTTAACCCACGGTTTTTTTTGGCGAAAAATCTTTTTGTTTCGAAATCGAAAAAGATTGTTATATTATCGTTCTATACATTGTTACGAACCCGAAACTGCCTTAGGTTCGAAAATCATCCCTTATATAACGATGGTACAAGCAATTGTTGAAGAAGCCACGTTCGTCTCTCCCTCTTAGTGGGAAGTATGCATTCCTTAAACTGCATGTTCAACCCTTAAACGTGGTTTGTTTTGGGAAAAATTTGCACAGCATGTACTGATAGCCTTGTACTTTCGATTGGCATCCTAAAAAAAATTTTTTTTAATCTGACCATTTTCGTGAAAAATCAACGATGGTTAACCCACGGTTTTTTTTGGCGAAAAATCTTTTTGTTTCGAAATCGAAAAAGATTGTTATATTATCGTTCTATACATTGTTACGAACCCGAAACTGCCTTTGGTTCGAAAATCATCCCTTATATAACGATGGTACAAGCAATTGTTGAAGAAGCCACGTTCGTCTCTCCCTCTTAGTGGGAAGTATGCATTCCATAAACTGCATGTTCAACCCTTAAACGTGGTTTGTTTTGGGAAAAATTTGCACAGCATGTACTGATAACCTTGTACTTTCGATTGGCATCCTAAAAAAAATTTTTTTTAAACTGACCATTTTCGTGAAAAATCAACGATGGTTAACCCACGGTTTTTTTTGGCGAAAAATCTTTTTGTTTCGAAATCGAAAAAGATTGTTATATTATCGTTCTATACATTGTTACGAACCCGAAACTGCCTTTGGTTCGAAAATCATCCCTTATATAACGATGGTACAAGCAATTGTTGAAGAAGCCACGTTCGTCTCTCCCTCTTAGTGGGAAGTATGCATTCCTTAAACTGCATGTTCAACCCTTAAACGTGGTTTGTTTTGGGAAAAATTTGCACAGCATGTACTGATAACCTTGTACTTTCGATTGGCATCCTAAAAAAAATTTTTTTTAAACTGACCATTTTCGTGAAAAATCAACGATGGTTAACCCACGGTTTTTTTTGGCGAAAAATCTTTTTGTTTCGAAATCGAAAAAGATTGTTATATTATCGTTCTATACATTGTTACGAACCCGAAACTGCCTTTGGTTCGAAAATCATCCCTTATATAACGATGGTACAAGCAATTGTTGAAGAAGCCACGTTCGTCTCTCCCTCTTAGTGGGAAGTATGCATTCCTTAAACTGCATGTTCAACCCTTAAACGTGGTTTGTTTTGGGAAAAATTTGCACAGCATGTACTGATAGCCTTGTACTTTCGATTGGCATCCTAAAAAAAATTTTTTTTAATCTGACCATTTTCGGGAAAAATCAACGATGGTTAACCCACGGTTTTTTTTGGCGAAAAATCTTTTTGTTTCGAAATCGAAAAAGATTGTTATATTATCGTTCTTTACATTGTTACGAACCCGAAACTGCCTTTGGTTCGAAAATCATCCCTTATATAACGATGGTACAAGCAATTGTTGAAGAAGCCACGTTCGTCTCTCCCTCTTAGTGGGAAGTATGCATTCCTTAAACTGCATGTTCAACCCTTAAACGTGGTTTGTTTTGGGAAAAATTTGCACAGCATGTACTGATAGCCTTGTACTTTCGATTGGCATCCTAAAAAAAATTTTTTTTAATCTGACCATTTTCGGGAAAAATCAACGATGGTTAACCCACGGTTTTTTTTGGCGAAAAATCTTTTTGTTTCGAAATCGAAAAAGATTGTTATATTATCGTTCTTTACATTGTTACGAACCCGAAACTGCCTTTGGTTCGAAAATCATCCCTTATATAACGATGGTACAAGCAATTGTTGAAGAAGCCACGTTCGTCTCTCCCTCTAAGTGGGAAGTATGCATTCCTTAAACTGCATGTTCAACCCTTAAACGTGGTTTGTTTTGGGAAAAATTTGCACAGCATGTACTGATAACCTTGTACTTTCGATTGGCATCCTAAAAAAAATTTTTTTTAATCTGACCATTTTCGTGAAAAATCAACGATGTTTAACCCACGGTTTTTTTTGGCGAAAAATCTTTTTGTTTCGAAATCGAAAAAGATTGTTATATTATCGTTCTATACATTGTTACGAACCCGAAACTGCCTTAGGTTCGAAAATCATCCCTTATATAACGATGGTACAAGCAATTGTTGAAGAAGCCACGTTCGTCTCTCCCTCTTAGTGGGAAGTATGCATTCCTTAAACTGCATGTTCAACCCTTAAACGTGGTTTGTTTTGGGAAAAATTTGCACAGCATGTACTGATAGCCTTGTACTTTCGATTGGCATCCTAAAAAAAATTTTTTTTAATCTGACCATTTTCGTGAAAAATCAACGATGGTTAACCCACGGTTTTTTTTGGCGAAAAATCTTTTTGTTTCGAAATCGAAAAAGATTGTTATATTATCGTTCTATACATTGTTACGAACCCGAAACTGCCTTTGGTTCGAAAATCATCCCTTATATAACGATGGTACAAGCAATTGTTGAAGAAGCCACGTTCGTCTCTCCCTCTTAGTGGGAAGTATGCATTCCATAAACTGCATGTTCAACCCTTAAACGTGGTTTGTTTTGGGAAAAATTTGCACAGCATGTACTGATAACCTTGTACTTTCGATTGGCATCCTAAAAAAAATTTTTTTTAATCTGACCATTTTCGTGAAAAATCAACGATGGTTAACCCACGGTTTTTTTTGGCGAAAAATCTTTTTGTTTCGAAATCGAAAAAGATTGTTATATTATCGTTCTATACATTGTTACGAACCCGAAACTGCCTTTGGTTCGAAAATCATCCCTTATATAACGATGGTACAAGCAATTGTTGAAGAAGCCACGTTCGTCTCTCCCTCTTAGTGGGAAGTATGCATTCCTTAAACTGCATGTTCAACCCTTAAACGTGGTTTGTTTTGGGAAAAATTTGCACAGCATGTACTGATAGCCTTGTACTTTCGATTGGCATCCTAAAAAAAATTTTTTTTAATCTGACCATTTTCGTGAAAAATCAACGATGGTTAACCCACGGTTTTTTTTGGCGAAAAATCTTTTTGTTTCGAAATCGAAAAAGATTGTTATATTATCGTTCTATACATTGTTACGAACCCGAAACTGCCTTTGGTTCGAAAATCATCCCTTATATAACGATGGTACAAGCAATTGTTGAAGAAGCCACGTTCGTCTCTCCCTCTTAGTGGGAAGTATGCATTCCATAAACTGCATGTTCAACCCTTAAACGTGGTTTGTTTTGGGAAAAATTTGCACAGCATGTACTGATAACCTTGTACTTTCGATTGGCATCCTAAAAAAAATTTTTTTTAAACTGACCATTTTCGTGAAAAATCAACGATGGTTAACCCACGGTTTTTTTTGGCGAAAAATCTTTTTGTTTCGAAATCGAAAAAGATTGTTATATTATCGTTCTTTACATTGTTACGAACCCGAAACTGCCTTTGGTTCGAAAATCATCCCTTATATAACGATGGTACAAGCAATTGTTGAAGAAGCCACGTTCGTCTCTCCCTCTTAGTGGGAAGTATGCATTCCTTAAACTGCATGTTCAACCCTTAAACGTGGTTTGTATTGGGAAAAATTTGCACAGCATGTACTGATAACCTTGTACTTTCGATTCGCATCGTAAAAAAAATTTTTTTTAAACTGACCATTTTCGTGAAAAATCAACGATGGTTAACCCACGGTTTTTTTTGGCGAAAAATCTTTTTGTTTCGAAATCGAAAAAGATTGTTATATTATCGTTCTATACATTGTTACGAACCCGAAACTGCCTTTGGTTCGAAAATCATCCCTTATATAACGATGGTACAAGCAATTGTTGAAGAAGCCACGTTCGTCTCTCCCTCTTAGTGGGAAGTATGCATTCCTTAAACTGCATGTTCAACCCTTAAACGTGGTTTGTATTGGGAAAAATTTGCACAGCATGTACTGATAACCTTGTACTTTCGATTGGCATCCTAAAAAAAATTTTTTTTAATCTGACCATTTTCGTGAAAAATCAACGATGGTTAACCCACGGTTTTTTTTGGCGAAAAATCTTTTTGTTTCGAAATCGAAAAAGATTGTTATATTATCGTTCTATACATTGTTACGAACCCGAAACTGCCTTTGGTTCGAAAATCATCCCTTATATAACGATGGTACAAGCAATTGTTGAAGAAGCCACGTTCGTCTCTCCCTCTTAGTGGGAAGTATGCATTCCATAAACTGCATGTTCAACCCTTAAACGTGGTTTGTTTTGGGAAAAATTTGCACAGCATGTACTGATAACCTTGTACTTTCGATTGGCATCCTAAAAAAAATTTTTTTTAATCTGACCATTTTTGTGAAAAATCAACGATGGTTAACCCACGGTTTTTTTTGGCGAAAAATCTTTTTGTTTCGAAATCGAAAAAGATTGTTATATTATCGTTCTTTACATTGTTACGAACCCGAAACTGCCTTTGGTTCGAAAATCATCCCTTATATAACGATGGTACAAGCAATTGTTGAAGAAGCCACGTTCGTCTCTCCCTCTTAGTGGGAAGTATGCATTCCTTAAACTGCATGTTCAACCCTTAAACGTGGTTTGTTTTGGGAAAAATTTGCACAGCATGTACTGATAACCTTGTACTTTCGATTGGCATCCTAAAAAAAATTTTTTTTAATCTGACCATTTTTGTGAAAAATCAACGATGGTTAACCCACGGTTTTTTTTGGCGAAAAATCTTTTTGTTTCGAAATCGAAAAAGATTGTTATATTATCGTTCTATACATTGTTACGAACCCGAAACTGCCTTTGGTTCGAAAATCATCCCTTATATAACGATGGTACAAGCAATTGTTGAAGAAGCCACGTTCGTCTCTCCCTCTTAGTGGGAAGTATGCATTCCTTAAACTGCATGTTCAACCCTTAAACGAGGTTTGTTTTGGGAAAAATTTGCACAGCATGTACTGATAACCTTGTACTTTCGATTGGCATCCTAAAAAAAATTTTTTTTAATCTGACCATTTTTGTGAAAAATCAACGATGGTTAACCCACGGTTTTTTTTGGCGAAAAATCTTTTTGTTTCGAAATCGAAAAAGATTGTTATATTATCGTTCTATACATTGTTACGAACCCGAAACTGCCTTTGGTTCGAAAATCATCCCTTATATAACGATGGTACAAGCAATTGTTGAAGAAGCCACGTTCGTCTCTCCCTCTTAGTGGGAAGTATGCATTCCATAAACTGCATGTTCAACCCTTAAACGTGGTTTGTTTTGGGAAAAATTAGCACAGCATGTACTGATAGCCTTGTACTTTCGATTGGCATCCTTAAAAAAATTTTTTTTAATCTGACCATTTTCGTGAAAAATCAACGATGGTTAACCCACGGTTCTTTTTGGCGAAAAATCTTTTTGTTTCGAAATCGAAAAAGATTGTTATATTATCGTTCTTTACATTGTTACGAACCCGAAACTGCCTTTGGTTCGAAAATCATCCCTTATATAACGATGGTACAAGCAATTGTTGAAGAAGCCACGTTCGTCTCTCCCTCTTAGTGGGAAGTATGCATTCCTTAAACTGCATGTTCAACCCTTAAACGTGGTTTGTTTTGGGAAAAATTTGCACAGCATGTACTGATAGCCTTGTACTTTCGATTGGCATCCTAAAAAAAATTTTTTTTAATCTGACCATTTTCGTGAAAAATCAACGATGGTTAACCCACGGTTTTTTTTGGCGAAAAATCTTTTTGTTTCGAAATCGAAAAAGATTGTTATATTATCGTTCTTTACATTGTTACGAACCCGAAACTGCCTTTGGTTCGAAAATCATCCCTTATATATCGATGGTACAAGCAATTGTTGAAGAAGCCACGTTCGTCTCTCCCTCTTAGTGGGAAGTATGCATTCCTTAAACTGCATGTTCAACCCTTAAACGTGGTTTGTTTTGGGAAAACTTTGCACAGCATGTACTGATAGCCTTGTACTTTCGATTGGCTTCCTAAAAAAAATTTTTTTTAATCCGACCATTTTCGGGAAAAATCAACGATGGTTAACCCACGGTTTTTTTTGGCGAAAAATCTTTTTGTTTCGAAATCGAAAAAGATTGTTATATTATCGTTCTATACATTGTTACGAACCCGAAACTGCCTTTGGTTCGAAAATCATCCCTTATATAACGATGGTACAAGCAATTGTTGAAGAAGCCACGTTCGTCTCTCCCTCTTAGTGGGAAGTATGCATTCCTTAAACTGCATGTTCAACCCTTAAACGTGGTTTGTTTTGGGAAAAATTTGCACAGCATGTACTGATAGCCTTGTACTTTCGATGGGCATCCTAAAAAAAATTTTTTTTAATCTGACCATTTTCGTGAAAAATCAACGATGGTTATAACCCACGGTTTTTTTTGGCGAAAAATCTTTTTGTTTCGAAATCGAAAAAGATTGTTATATTATCGTTCTTTACATTGTTACGAACCCGAAACTGCCTTTGGTTCGAAAATCATCCCTTATATAACGATGGTACAAGCAATTGCTGAAGAAGCCACGTTCATCTCTCCCTCTTAGTGGGAAGTATGCATTCCTTAAACTGCATGTTCAACCCTTAAACGTGGTTTGTTTTGGGAAAAATTTGCACAGCATGTACTGATAACCTTGTACTTTCGATTGGCATCCTAAAAAAAATTTTTTTTAATCTGACCATTTTCGTGAAAAATCAACGATGGTTATAACCCACGGTTTTTTTTGGCGAAAAATCTTTTTGTTTCGAAATCGAAAAAGATTGTTATATTATCGTTCCATACATTGTTACGAACCCGAAACTGCCTTTGGTTCGAAAATCATCCCTTATATAACGATGGTACAAGCAATTGTTGAAGAAGCCACGTTCGTCTCTCCCTCTTAGTGGGAAGTATGCATTCCTTAAACTGCATGTTCAACCCTTAAACGTGGTTTGTTTTGGGAAAAATTTGCACAGCATGTACTGATAGCCTTGTACTTTCGATTGGCATCCTAAAAAAAATTTTTTTTAATCTGACCATTTTCGGGAAAAATCAACGATGGTTAACCCACGGTTTTTTTTGGCGAAAAATCTTTTTGTTTCGAAATCGAAAAAGATTGTTATATTATCGTTCTATACATTGTTACGAACCCGAAACTGCCTTTGGTTCGAAAATCATCCCTTATATAACGATGGTACAAGCAATTGTTGAAGAAGCCACGTTCGTCTCTCCCTCTTAGTGGGAAGTATGCATTCCTTAAACTGCATGTTCAACCCTTAAACGAGGTTTGTTTTGGGAAAAATTTGCACAGCATGTACTGATAGCCTTGTACTTTCGATTGGCTTCCTAAAAAAAATTTTTTTTAATCCGACCATTTTCGGGAAAAATCAACGATGGTTAACCCACGGTTTTTTTTGGCGAAAAATCTTTTTGTTTCGAAATCGAAAAAGATTGTTATATTATCGTTCTATACATTGTTACGAACCCGAAACTGCCTTTGGTTCGAAAATCATCCCTTATATATCGATGGTACAAGCAATTGTTGAAGAAGCCACGTTCGTCTCTCCCTCTTAGTGGGAAGTATGCATTCCTTAAACTGCATGTTCAACCCTTAAACGTGGTTTGTTTTGGGAAAAATTTGCACAGCATGTACTGATAGCCTTGTACTTTCGATTGGCATCCTAAAAAAAATTTTTTTTAATCCGACCATTTTCGGGAAAAATCAACGATGGTTAACCCACGGTTTTTTTTGGCGAAAAATCTTTTTGTTTCGAAATCGAAAAAGATTGTTATATTATCGTTCTATACATTGTTACGAACCCGAAACTGCCTTTGGTTCGAAAATCATCCCTTATATAACGATGGTACAAGCAATTGTTGAAGAAGCCACGTTCGTCTCTCCCTCTTAGTGGGAAGTATGCATTCCTTAAACTGCATGTTCAACCCTTAAACGAGGTTTGTTTTGGGAAAAATTTGCACAGCATGTACTGATAGCCTTGTACTTTCGATTGGCTTCCTAAAAAAAATTTTTTTTAATCCGACCATTTTCGGGAAAAATCAACGATGGTTAACCCACGGTTTTTTTTGGCGAAAAATCTTTTTGTTTCGAAATCGAAAAAGATTGTTATATTATCGTTCTATACATTGTTACGAACCCGAAACTGCCTTTGGTTCGAAAATCATCCCTTATATAACGATGGTACAAGCAATTGTTGAAGAAGCCACGTTCGTCTCTCCCTCTTAGTGGGAAGTATGCATTCCTTAAACTGCATGTTCAACCCTTAAACGAGGTTTGTTTTGGGAAAAATTTGCACAGCATGTACTGATAGCCTTGTACTTTCGATTGGCATCCTAAAAAAAATTTTTTTTAATCTGACCATTTTCGTGAAAAATCAACGATGGTTAACCCACGGTTTTTTTTGGCGAAAAATCTTTTTGTTTCGAAATCGAAAAAGATTGTTATATTATCGTTCTATACATTGTTACGAACCCGAAACTGCCTTTGGTTCGAAAATCATCCCTTATATAACGATGGTACAAGCAATTGTTGAAGAAGCCACGTTCGTCTCTCCCTCTTAGTGGGAAGTATGCATTCCTTAAACTGCATGTTCAACCCTTAAACGTGGTTTGTTTTGGGAAAAATTTGCACAGCATGTACTGATAACCTTGTACTTTCGATTGGCATCCTAAAAAAAATTTTTTTTTAATCTGACCATTTTCGTGAAAAATCAACGATGGTTAACCCACGGTTTTTATTGGCGAAAAATCTTTTTGTTTCGAAATCGAAAAAGATTGTTATATTATCGTTCTATACATTGTTACGAACCCGAAACGGCCTTTGGTTCGAAAATCATCCCTTATATAACGATGGTACAAGCAATTGTTGAAGAAGCCACGTTCGTCTCTCCCTCTTAGTGGGAAGTATGCATTCCTTAAACTGCATGTTCAACCCTTAAACGTGGTTTGTTTTGGGAAAAATTTGCACAGCATGTACTGATAGCCTTGTACTTTCGATTGGCATCCTAAAAAAAATTTTTTTTTAATCTGACCATTTTCGTGAAAAATCAACGATGGTTAACCCACGGTTTTTATTGGCGAAAAATCTTTTTGTTTCGAAATCGAAAAAGATTGTTATATTATCGTTCTATACATTGTTACGAACCCGAAACGGCCTTTGGTTCGAAAATCATCCCTTATATAACGATGGTACAAGCAATTGTTGAAGAAGCCACGTTCGTCTCTCCCTCTTAGTGGGAAGTATGCATTCCTTAAACTGCATGTTCAACCCTTAAACGTGGTTTGTTTTGGGAAAAATTTGCACAGCATGTACTGATAGCCTTGTACTTTCGATTGGCATCCTAAAAAAAATTTTTTTTAATCTGACCATTTTCGTGAAAAATCAACGATGGTTAACCCACGGTTTTTTTTGGCGAAAAATCTTTTTGTTTCGAAATCGAAAAAGATTGTTATATTATCGTTCTATACATTGTCACGAACCCGAAACAGCCTTTGGTTCGAAAATCATCCCTTATATAACGATGGTACAAGCAATTGTTGAAGAAGCCACGTTCGTCTCTCCCTCTTAGTGGGAAGTATGCATTCCATAAACTGCATGTTCAACCCTTAAACGTGGTTTGTTTTGGGAAAAATTTGCACAGCATGTACTGATAACCTTGTACTTTCGATTGGCATCCTAAAAAAAATTTTTTTTTAATCTGACCATTTTCGTGAAAAATCAACGATGGTTAACCCACGGTTTTTATTGGCGAAAAATCTTTTTGTTTCGAAATCGAAAAAGATTGTTATATTATCGTTCTATACATTGTTACGAACCCGAAACTGCCTTTGGTTCGAAAATCATCCCTTATATAACGATGGTACAAGCAATTGTTGAAGAAGCCACGTTCGTCTCTCCCTCTTAGTGGGAAGTATGCATTCCTTAAACTGCATGTTCAACCCTTAAACGTGGTTTGTTTTGGGAAAAATTTGCACAGCATGTACTGATAGCCTTGTACTTTCGATTGGCATCCAAAAAAAAATTTTTTTTAATCTGACCATTTTCGTGAAAAATCAACGATGGTTAACCCACGGTTTTTATTGGCGAAAAATCTTTTTGTGTCGAAATCGAAAAAGATTGTTATATTATCGTTCTATACATTGTTACGAACTCGAAACAGCCTTTGGTTCGAAAATCATCCCTTATATAACGATGGTACAAGCAATTGTTGAAGAAGCCACGTTCGTCTCTCCCTCTTAGTGGGAAGTATGCATTCCTTAAACTGCATGTTCAACCCTTAAACGTGGTTTGTTTTGGGAAAAATTTGCACAGCATGTACTGATAACCTTGTACTTTCGATTGGCATCCTAAAAAAAATTTTTTTTAATCTGACCATTTTCGTGAAAAATCAACGATGGTTATAACCCACGGTTTTTTTTGGCGAAAAATCTTTTTGTTTCGAAATCGAAAAAGATTGTTATATTATCGTTCCATACATTGTTACGAACCCGAAACTGCCTTTGGTTCGAAAATCATCCCTTATATAACGATGGTACAAGCAATTGTTGAAGAAGCCACGTTCGTCTCTCCCTCTTAGTGGGAAGTATGCATTCCTTTAACTGCATGTTCAACCCTTAAACGTGGTTTGTTTTGGGAAAAATTTGCACAGCATGTACTGATAGCCTTGTACTTTCGATTGGCATCCTAAAAAAAAATTTTTTTTAATCTGACCATTTTCGTGAAAAATCAACGATGGTTAACCCACGGTTTTTTTTGGCGAAAAATCTTTTTGTTTCGAAATCGAAAAAGATTGTTATATTATCGTTCTATACATTGTTACGAACCCGAAACTGCCTTTGGTTCGAAAATCATCCCTTATATAACGATGGTACAAGCAATTGTTGAAGAAGCCACGTTCGTCTCTCCCTCTTAGTGGGAAGTATGCATTCCTTAAACTGCATGTTCAACCCTTAAACGTGGTTTGTTTTGGGAAAAATTTGCACAGCATGTACTGATAGCCTTGTACTTTCGATTGGCATCCTAAAAAAAAATTTTTTTTAATCTGACCATTTTCGTGAAAAATCAACGATGGTTAACCCACGGTTTTTTTTGGCGAAAAATCTTTTTGTTTCGAAATCGAAAAAGATTGTTATATTATCGTTCTATACATTTTTACGAACCCGAAACAGCCTTTGGTTCGAAAATCATCCCTTATATAACGATGGTACAAGCAATTGTTGAAGAAGCCACGTTCGTCTCTCCCTCTTAGTGGGAAGTATGCATTCCTTAAACTGCATGTTCAACCCTTAAACGTGGTTTGTTTTGGGAAAAATTTGCACAGCATGTACTGATAACCTTGTACTTTCGATTGGCATCCTAAAAAAAATTTTTTTTAATCTGACCATTTTCGTGAAAAATCAACGATGGTTATAACCCACGTTTTTTTTGGCGAAAAATCTTTTTGTTTCGAAATCGAAAAAGATTGTTATATTATCGTTCCATACATTGTTACGAACCCGAAACTGCCTTTGGTTCGAAAATCATCCCTTATATAACGATGGTACAAGCAATTGTTGAAGAAGCCACGTTCGTCTCTCCCTCTTAGTGGGAAGTATGCATTCCTTAAACTGCATGTTCAACCCTTAAACGTGGTTTGTTTTGGGAAAAATTTGCACAGCATGTACTGATAGCCTTGTACTTTCGATTGGCATCCTAAAAAAAATTTTTTTTAATCTGACCATTTTCGTGAAAAATCAACGATGGTTAACCCACGGTTTTTTTTGGCGAAAAATCTTTTTGTTTCGAAATCGAAAAAGATTGTTATATTATCGTTCTATACATTGTTACGAACCCGAAACTGCCTTTGGTTCGAAAATCATCCCTTATATAACGATGGTACAAGCAATTGTTGAAGAAGCCACGTTCGTCTCTCCCTCTTAGTGGGAAGTATGCATTCCTTAAACTGCATGTTCAACCCTTAAACGTGGTTTGTTTTGGGAAAAATTTGCACAGCATGTACTGATAGCCTTGTACTTTCGATTGGCATCCTAAAAAAAATTTTTTTTAATCTGACCATTTTCGTGAAAAATCAACGATGGTTAACCCACGGTTTTTTTTGGCGAAAAATCTTTTTGTTTCGAAATCGAAAAAGATTGTTATATTATCGTTCTATACATTGTTACGAACCCGAAACTGCCTTTGGTTCGAAAATCATCCCTTATATAACGATGGTACAAGCAATTGTTGAAGAAGCCACGTTCGTCTCTCCCTCTTAGTGGGAAGTATGCATTCCTTAAACTGCATGTTCAACCCTTAAACGTGGTTTGTTTTGGGAAAAATTTGCACAGCATGTACTGATAGCCTTGTACTTTCGATTGGCATCCTAAAAAAAAATTTTTTTTAATCTGACCATTTTCGTGAAAAATCAACGATGGTTAACCCACGGTTTTTTTTGGCGAAAAATCTTTTTGTTTCGAAATCGAAAAAGATTGTTATATTATCGTTCTATACATTGTTACGAACCCGAAACTGCCTTTGGTTCGAAAATCATCCCTTATATAACGATGGTACAAGCAATTGTTGAAGAAGCCACGTTCGTCTCTCCCTCTTAGTGGGAAGTATGCATTCCATAAACTGCATGTTCAACCCTTAAACGAGGTTTGTTTTGGGAAAAATTTGCACAGCATGTACTGATAGCCTTGTACTTTCGATTGGCATCCTAAAAAAAATTTTTTTTAATCTGACCATTTTCGTGAAAAATCAACGATGGTTAACCCACGGTTTTTTTGGCGAAAAATCTTTTTGTTTCGAAATCGAAAAAGATTGTTATATTATCGTTCTTTACATTGTTACGAACCCGAAACTGCCTTTGGTTCGAAAATCATCCCTTATATAACGATGGTACAAGCAATTGTTGAAGAAGCCACGTTCGTCTCTCCCTCTTAGTGGGAAGTATGCATTCCTTAAACTGCATGTTCAACCCTTAAACGTGGTTTGTTTTGGGAAAAATTTGCACAGCATGTACTGATAGCCTTGTACTTTCGATTGGCATCCTAAAAAAAAATTTTTTTTAATCTGACCATTTTCGTGAAAAATCAACGATGGTTAACCCACGGTTTTTTTTGGCGAAAAATCTTTTTGTTTCGAAATCGAAAAAGATTGTTATATTATCGTTCTATACATTGTTACGAACCCGAAACGGCCTTTGGTTCGAAAATCATCCCTTATATAACGATGGTACAAGCAATTGTTGAAGAAGCCACGTTCGTCTCTCCCTCTTAGTGGGAAGTATGCATTCCTTAAACTGCATGTTCAACCCTTAAACGTGGTTTGTTTTGGGAAAAATTTGCACAGCATGTACTGATAGCCTTGTACTTTCGATTGGCATCCTAAAAAAAATTTTTTTTTAATCTGACCATTTTCGTGAAAAATCAACGATGGTTAACCCACGGTTTTTATTGGCGAAAAATCTTTTTGTTTCGAAATCGAAAAAGATTGTTATATTATCGTTCTATACATTGTTACGAACCCGAAACGGCCTTTGGTTCGAAAATCATCCCTTATATAACGATGGTACAAGCAATTGTTGAAGAAGCCACGTTCGTCTCTCCCTCTTAGTGGGAAGTATGCATTCCTTAAACTGCATGTTCAACCCTTAAACGTGGTTTGTTTTGGGAAAAATTTGCACAGCATGTACTGATAGCCTTGTACTTTCGATTGGCATCCTAAAAAAAATTTTTTTTAATCTGACCATTTTCGTGAAAAATCAACGATGGTTAACCCACGGTTTTTTTTGGCGAAAAATCTTTTTGTTTCGAAATCGAAAAAGATTGTTATATTATCGTTCTATACATTGTCACGAACCCGAAACAGCCTTTGGTTCGAAAATCATCCCTTATATAACGATGGTACAAGCAATTGTTGAAGAAGCCACGTTCGTCTCTCCCTCTTAGTGGGAAGTATGCATTCCATAAACTGCATGTTCAACCCTTAAACGTGGTTTGTTTTGGGAAAAATTTGCACAGCATGTACTGATAACCTTGTACTTTCGATTGGCATCCTAAAAAAAATTTTTTTTTAATCTGACCATTTTCGTGAAAAATCAACGATGGTTAACCCACGGTTTTTATTGGCGAAAAATCTTTTTGTTTCGAAATCGAAAAAGATTGTTATATTATCGTTCTATACATTGTTACGAACCCGAAACTGCCTTTGGTTCGAAAATCATCCCTTATATAACGATGGTACAAGCAATTGTTGAAGAAGCCACGTTCGTCTCTCCCTCTTAGTGGGAAGTATGCATTCCTTAAACTGCATGTTCAACCCTTAAACGTGGTTTGTTTTGGGAAAAATTTGCACAGCATGTACTGATAGCCTTGTACTTTCGATTGGCATCCAAAAAAAAATTTTTTTTAATCTGACCATTTTCGTGAAAAATCAACGATGGTTAACCCACGGTTTTTATTGGCGAAAAATCTTTTTGTGTCGAAATCGAAAAAGATTGTTATATTATCGTTCTATACATTGTTACGAACTCGAAACAGCCTTTGGTTCGAAAATCATCCCTTATATAACGATGGTACAAGCAATTGTTGAAGAAGCCACGTTCGTCTCTCCCTCTTAGTGGGAAGTATGCATTCCTTAAACTGCATGTTCAACCCTTAAACGTGGTTTGTTTTGGGAAAAATTTGCACAGCATGTACTGATAACCTTGTACTTTCGATTGGCATCCTAAAAAAAATTTTTTTTAATCTGACCATTTTCGTGAAAAATCAACGATGGTTATAACCCACGGTTTTTTTTGGCGAAAAATCTTTTTGTTTCGAAATCGAAAAAGATTGTTATATTATCGTTCCATACATTGTTACGAACCCGAAACTGCCTTTGGTTCGAAAATCATCCCTTATATAACGATGGTACAAGCAATTGTTGAAGAAGCCACGTTCGTCTCTCCCTCTTAGTGGGAAGTATGCATTCCTTTAACTGCATGTTCAACCCTTAAACGTGGTTTGTTTTGGGAAAAATTTGCACAGCATGTACTGATAGCCTTGTACTTTCGATTGGCATCCTAAAAAAAAATTTTTTTTAATCTGACCATTTTCGTGAAAAATCAACGATGGTTAACCCACGGTTTTTTTTGGCGAAAAATCTTTTTGTTTCGAAATCGAAAAAGATTGTTATATTATCGTTCTATACATTGTTACGAACCCGAAACTGCCTTTGGTTCGAAAATCATCCCTTATATAACGATGGTACAAGCAATTGTTGAAGAAGCCACGTTCGTCTCTCCCTCTTAGTGGGAAGTATGCATTCCTTAAACTGCATGTTCAACCCTTAAACGTGGTTTGTTTTGGGAAAAATTTGCACAGCATGTACTGATAGCCTTGTACTTTCGATTGGCATCCTAAAAAAAAATTTTTTTTAATCTGACCATTTTCGTGAAAAATCAACGATGGTTAACCCACGGTTTTTTTTGGCGAAAAATCTTTTTGTTTCGAAATCGAAAAAGATTGTTATATTATCGTTCTATACATTTTTACGAACCCGAAACAGCCTTTGGTTCGAAAATCATCCCTTATATAACGATGGTACAAGCAATTGTTGAAGAAGCCACGTTCGTCTCTCCCTCTTAGTGGGAAGTATGCATTCCTTAAACTGCATGTTCAACCCTTAAACGTGGTTTGTTTTGGGAAAAATTTGCACAGCATGTACTGATAACCTTGTACTTTCGATTGGCATCCTAAAAAAAATTTTTTTTAATCTGACCATTTTCGTGAAAAATCAACGATGGTTATAACCCACGGTTTTTTTTGGCGAAAAATCTTTTTGTTTCGAAATCGAAAAAGATTGTTATATTATCGTTCCATACATTGTTACGAACCCGAAACTGCCTTTGGTTCGAAAATCATCCCTTATATAACGATGGTACAAGCAATTGTTGAAGAAGCCACGTTCGTCTCTCCCTCTTAGTGGGAAGTATGCATTCCTTAAACTGCATGTTCAACCCTTAAACGTGGTTTGTTTTGGGAAAAATTTGCACAGCATGTACTGATAGCCTTGTACTTTCGATTGGCATCCTAAAAAAAATTTTTTTTAATCTGACCATTTTCGTGAAAAATCAACGATGGTTAACCCACGGTTTTTTTTGGCGAAAAATCTTTTTGTTTCGAAATCGAAAAAGATTGTTATATTATCGTTCTATACATTGTTACGAACCCGAAACTGCCTTTGGTTCGAAAATCATCCCTTATATAACGATGGTACAAGCAATTGTTGAAGAAGCCACGTTCGTCTCTCCCTCTTAGTGGGAAGTATGCATTCCTTAAACTGCATGTTCAACCCTTAAACGTGGTTTGTTTTGGGAAAAATTTGCACAGCATGTACTGATAGCCTTGTACTTTCGATTGGCATCCTAAAAAAAATTTTTTTTAATCTGACCATTTTCGTGAAAAATCAACGATGGTTAACCCACGGTTTTTTTTGGCGAAAAATCTTTTTGTTTCGAAATCGAAAAAGATTGTTATATTATCGTTCTATACATTGTTACGAACCCGAAACTGCCTTTGGTTCGAAAATCATCCCTTATATAACGATGGTACAAGCAATTGTTGAAGAAGCCACGTTCGTCTCTCCCTCTTAGTGGGAAGTATGCATTCCTTAAACTGCATGTTCAACCCTTAAACGTGGTTTGTTTTGGGAAAAATTTGCACAGCATGTACTGATAGCCTTGTACTTTCGATTGGCATCCTAAAAAAAAATTTTTTTTAATCTGACCATTTTCGTGAAAAATCAACGATGGTTAACCCACGGTTTTTTTTGGCGAAAAATCTTTTTGTTTCGAAATCGAAAAAGATTGTTATATTATCGTTCTATACATTGTTACGAACCCGAAACTGCCTTTGGTTCGAAAATCATCCCTTATATAACGATGGTACAAGCAATTGTTGAAGAAGCCACGTTCGTCTCTCCCTCTTAGTGGGAAGTATGCATTCCATAAACTGCATGTTCAACCCTTAAACGAGGTTTGTTTTGGGAAAAATTTGCACAGCATGTACTGATAGCCTTGTACTTTCGATTGGCATCCTAAAAAAAATTTTTTTTAATCTGACCATTTTCGTGAAAAATCAACGATGGTTAACCCACGGTTTTTTTGGCGAAAAATCTTTTTGTTTCGAAATCGAAAAAGATTGTTATATTATCGTTCTTTACATTGTTACGAACCCGAAACTGCCTTTGGTTCGAAAATCATCCCTTATATAACGATGGTACAAGCAATTGTTGAAGAAGCCACGTTCGTCTCTCCCTCTTAGTGGGAAGTATGCATTCCTTAAACTGCATGTTCAACCCTTAAACGTGGTTTGTTTTGGGAAAAATTTGCACAGCATGTACTGATAACCTTGTACTTTCGATTGGCATCCTAAAAAAAATTTTTTTTTAATCTGACCATTTTCGTGAAAAATCAACGATGGTTAACCCACGGTTTTTATTGGCGAAAAATCTTTTTGTTTCGAAATCGAAAAAGATTGCTATATTATCGTTCTATACATTGTTACGAACCCGAAACTGCCTTTGGTTCGAAAATCATCCCTTATATAACGATGGTACAAGCAATTGTTGAAGAAGCCACGTTCGTCTCTCCCTCTTAGTGGGAAGTATGCATTCCATAAACTGCATGTTCAACCCTTAAACGAGGTTTGTTTTGGGAAAAATTTGCACAGCATGTACTGATAGCCTTGTACTTTCGATTGGCATCCTAAAAAAAATTTTTTTTAATCTGACCATTTTCGTGAAAAATCAACGATGGTTAACCCACGGTTTTTTTGGCGAAAAATCTTTTTGTTTCGAAATCGAAAAAGATTGTTATATTATCGTTCTTTACATTGTTACGAACCCGAAACTGCCTTTGGTTCGAAAATCATCCCTTATATAACGATGGTACAAGCAATTGTTGAAGAAGCCACGTTCGTCTCTCCCTCTTAGTGGGAAGTATGCATTCCTTAAACTGCATGTTCAACCCTTAAACGTGGTTTGTTTTGGGAAAAATTTGCACAGCATGTACTGATAACCTTGTACTTTCGATTGGCATCCTAAAAAAAATTTTTTTTAATCTGACCATTTTCGTGAAAAATCAACGATGGTTAACCTACGGTTTTTATTGGCGAAAAATCTTTTTGTGTCGAAATCGAAAAAGATTGTTATATTATCGTTCTATACATTGTTACGAACCCGAAACAGCCTTTGGTTCGAAAATCATCCCTTATATAACGATGGTACAAGCAATTGTTGAAGAAGCCACGTTCGTCTCTCCCTCTTAGTGGGAAGTATGCATTCCTTAAACTGCATGTTCAACCCTTAAACGTGGTTTGTTTTGGGAAAAATTTGCACAGCATGTACTGATAGCCTTGTACTTTCGATTGGCATCCTAAAAAAAATTTTTTTTAATCTGACCATTTTCGTGAAAAATCAACGATGGTTAACCCACGGTTTTTTTTGGCGAAAAATCTTTTGTTTCGAAATCGAAAAAGATTGTTATATTATCGTTCTATACATTGTTACGAACCCGAAACTGCCTTTGGTTCGAAAATCATCCCTTATATAACGATGGTACAAGCAATTGTTGAAGAAGCCACGTTCGTCTCTCCCTCTTAGTGGGAAGTATGCATTCCTTAAACTGCATGTTCAACCCTTAAACGTGGTTTGTTTTGGGAAAAATTTGCACAGCATGTACTAATAACCTTGTACTTTCGATTGGCATCCTAAAAAAAATTTTTTTTAATCTGACCATTTTCGTGAAAAATCAACGATGGTTATAACCCACGGTTTTTTTTGGCGAAAAATCTTTTTGTTTCGAAATCGAAAAAGATTGTTATATTATCGTTCCATACATTGTTACGAACCCGAAACTGCCTTTGGTTCGAAAATCATCCCTTATATAACGATGGTACAAGCAATTGTTGAAGAAGCCACGTTCGTCTCTCCCTCTTAGTGGGAAGTATGCATTCCTTAAACTGCATGTTCAACCCTTAAACGTGGTTTGTTTTGGGAAAAATTTGCACAGCATGTACTGATAGCCTTGTACTTTCGATTGGCATCCTAAAAAAAATTTTTTTTAATCTGACCATTTTCGTGAAAAATCAACGATGGTTAACCCACGGTTTTTTTTGGCGAAAAATCTTTTGTTTCGAAATCGAAAAAGATTGTTATATTATCGTTCTATACATTGTTACGAACCCGAAACTGCCTTTGGTTCGAAAATCATCCCTTATATAACGATGGTACAAGCAATTGTTGAAGAAGCCACGTTCGTCTCTCCCTCTTAGTGGGAAGTATGCATTCCTTAAACTGCATGTTCAACCCTTAAACGTGGTTTGTTTTGGGAAAAATTTGCACAGCATGTACTAATAACCTTGTACTTTCGATTGGCATCCTAAAAAAAATTTTTTTTAATCTGACCATTTTCGTGAAAAATCAACGATGGTTATAACCCACGGTTTTTTTTGGCGAAAAATCTTTTTGTTTCGAAATCGAAAAAGATTGTTATATTATCGTTCCATACATTGTTACGAACCCGAAACTGCCTTTGGTTCGAAAATCATCCCTTATATAACGATGGTACAAGTAATTGTTGAAGAAGCCACGTTCGTCTCTCCCTCTTAGTGGGAAGTATGCATTCCTTAAACTGCATGTTCAACCCTTAAACGTGGTTTGTTTTGGGAAAAATTTGCACAGCATGTACTGATAGCCTTGTACTTTCGATTGGCATCCTAAAAAAAATTTTTTTTAATCTGACCATTTTCGTGAAAAATCAACGATGGTTATAACCCACGGTTTTTTTTGGCGAAAAATCTTTTTGTTTCGAAATCGAAAAAGATTGTTATATTATCGTTCTATACATTGTTACGAACCCGAAACTGCCTTTGGTTCGAAAATCATCCCTTATATAACGATGGTACAAGCAATTGTTGAAGAAGCCACGTTCGTCTCTCCCTCTTAGTGGGAAGTATGCATTCCTTAAACTGCATGTTCAACCCTTAAACGTGGTTTGTTTTGGGAAAAATTTGCACAGCATGTACTGATAACCTTGTACTTTCGATTGGCATCCTAAAAAAAATTTTTTTTAATCTGACCATTTTCGTGAAAAATCAACGATGCTTAACCCACGGTTTTTTTTGGCGAAAAATCTTTTTGTTTCGAAATCGAAAAAGATTGTTATATTATCGTTCTATACATTGTTACGAACCCGAAACTGTCTTTGGTTCGAAAATCATCCCTTATATAACGATGGTACAAGCAATTGTTGAAGAAGCCACGTTCGTCTCTCCCTCTTAGTGGGAAGTATGCATTCCTTAAACTGCATGTTCAACCCTTAAACGTGGTTTGTTTTGGGAAAAATTTGCACAGCATGTACTGATAACCTTGTACTTTCGATTGGCATCCTAAAAAAAATTTTTTTTAATCTGACCATTTTCGTGAAAAATCAACGATGGTTATAACCCACGGTTTTTTTTGGCGAAAAATCTTTTGTTTCGAAATCGAAAAAGATTGTTATATTATCGTTCTATACATTGTTACGAACCCGAAACTGCCTTTGGTTCGAAAATCATCCCTTATATAACGATGGTACAAGCAATTGTTGAAGAAGCCACGTTCGTCTCTCCCTCTTAGTGGGAAGTATGCATTCCTTAAACTGCATGTTCAACCCTTAAACGTGGTTTGTTTTGGGAAAAATTTGCACAGCATGTACTGATAGCCTTGTACTTTCGATTGGCATCCTAAAAAAAATTTTTTTTAATCTGACCATTTTCGTGAAAAATCAACGATGGTTAACCCACGGTTTTTTTTGGCGAAAAATCTTTTTGTTTCGAAATCGAAAAAGATTGTTATATTATCGTTCTATACATTGTTACGAACCCGAAACTGCCTTTGGTTCGAAAATCATCCCTTATATAACGATGGTACAAGCAATTGTTGAAGAAGCCACGTTCGTCTCTCCCTCTTAGTGGGAAGTATGCATTCCTTAAACTGCATGTTCAACCCTTAAACGTGGTTTGTTTTGGGAAAAATTTGCACAGCATGTACTGATAGCCTTGTACTTTCGATTGGCATCCTAAAAAAAAATTTTTTTTAATCTGACCATTTTCGTGAAAAATCAACGATGGTTAACCCACGGTTTTTTTTGGCGAAAAATCTTTTTGTTTCGAAATCGAAAAAGATTGTTATATTATCGTTCTATACATTGTTACGAACCCGAAACTGCCTTTGGTTCGAAAATCATCCCTTATATAACGATGGTACAAGCAATTGTTGAAGAAGCCACGTTCGTCTCTCCCTCTTAGTGGGAAGTATGCATTCCATAAACTGCATGTTCAACCCTTAAACGAGGTTTGTTTTGGGAAAAATTTGCACAGCATGTACTGATAGCCTTGTACTTTCGATTGGCATCCTAAAAAAAATTTTTTTTAATCTGACCATTTTCGTGAAAAATCAACGATGGTTAACCCACGGTTTTTTTGGCGAAAAATCTTTTTGTTTCGAAATCGAAAAAGATTGTTATATTATCGTTCTTTACATTGTTACGAACCCGAAACTGCCTTTGGTTCGAAAATCATCCCTTATATAACGATGGTACAAGCAATTGTTGAAGAAGCCACGTTCGTCTCTCCCTCTTAGTGGGAAGTATGCATTCCTTAAACTGCATGTTCAACCCTTAAACGTGGTTTGTTTTGGGAAAAATTTGCACAGCATGTACTGATAACCTTGTACTTTCGATTGGCATCCTAAAAAAAATTTTTTTTTAATCTGACCATTTTCGTGAAAAATCAACGATGGTTAACCCACGGTTTTTATTGGCGAAAAATCTTTTTGTTTCGAAATCGAAAAAGATTGCTATATTATCGTTCTATACATTGTTACGAACCCGAAACTGCCTTTGGTTCGAAAATCATCCCTTATATAACGATGGTACAAGCAATTGTTGAAGAAGCCACGTTCGTCTCTCCCTCTTAGTGGGAAGTATGCATTCCATAAACTGCATGTTCAACCCTTAAACGAGGTTTGTTTTGGGAAAAATTTGCACAGCATGTACTGATAGCCTTGTACTTTCGATTGGCATCCTAAAAAAAATTTTTTTTAATCTGACCATTTTCGTGAAAAATCAACGATGGTTAACCCACGGTTTTTTTGGCGAAAAATCTTTTTGTTTCGAAATCGAAAAAGATTGTTATATTATCGTTCTTTACATTGTTACGAACCCGAAACTGCCTTTGGTTCGAAAATCATCCCTTATATAACGATGGTACAAGCAATTGTTGAAGAAGCCACGTTCGTCTCTCCCTCTTAGTGGGAAGTATGCATTCCTTAAACTGCATGTTCAACCCTTAAACGTGGTTTGTTTTGGGAAAAATTTGCACAGCATGTACTGATAACCTTGTACTTTCGATTGGCATCCTAAAAAAAATTTTTTTTAATCTGACCATTTTCGTGAAAAATCAACGATGGTTAACCCACGGTTTTTATTGGCGAAAAATCTTTTTGTGTCGAAATCGAAAAAGATTGTTATATTATCGTTCTATACATTGTTACGAACCCGAAACAGCCTTTGGTTCGAAAATCATCCCTTATATAACGATGGTACAAGCAATTGTTGAAGAAGCCACGTTCGTCTCTCCCTCTTAGTGGGAAGTATGCATTCCTTAAACTGCATGTTCAACCCTTAAACGTGGTTTGTTTTGGGAAAAATTTGCACAGCATGTACTGATAGCCTTGTACTTTCGATTGGCATCCTAAAAAAAATTTTTTTTAATCTGACCATTTTCGTGAAAAATCAACGATGGTTAACCCACGGTTTTTTTTGGCGAAAAATCTTTTGTTTCGAAATCGAAAAAGATTGTTATATTATCGTTCTATACATTGTTACGAACCCGAAACTGCCTTTGGTTCGAAAATCATCCCTTATATAACGATGGTACAAGCAATTGTTGAAGAAGCCACGTTCGTCTCTCCCTCTTAGTGGGAAGTATGCATTCCTTAAACTGCATGTTCAACCCTTAAACGTGGTTTGTTTTGGGAAAAATTTGCACAGCATGTACTAATAACCTTGTACTTTCGATTGGCATCCTAAAAAAAATTTTTTTTAATCTGACCATTTTCGTGAAAAATCAACGATGGTTATAACCCACGGTTTTTTTTGGCGAAAAATCTTTTTGTTTCGAAATCGAAAAAGATTGTTATATTATCGTTCCATACATTGTTACGAACCCGAAACTGCCTTTGGTTCGAAAATCATCCCTTATATAACGATGGTACAAGCAATTGTTGAAGAAGCCACGTTCGTCTCTCCCTCTTAGTGGGAAGTATGCATTCCTTAAACTGCATGTTCAACCCTTAAACGTGGTTTGTTTTGGGAAAAATTTGCACAGCATGTACTGATAGCCTTGTACTTTCGATTGGCATCCTAAAAAAAATTTTTTTTAATCTGACCATTTTCGTGAAAAATCAACGATGGTTAACCCACGGTTTTTTTTGGCGAAAAATCTTTTGTTTCGAAATCGAAAAAGATTGTTATATTATCGTTCTATACATTGTTACGAACCCGAAACTGCCTTTGGTTCGAAAATCATCCCTTATATAACGATGGTACAAGCAATTGTTGAAGAAGCCACGTTCGTCTCTCCCTCTTAGTGGGAAGTATGCATTCCTTAAACTGCATGTTCAACCCTTAAACGTGGTTTGTTTTGGGAAAAATTTGCACAGCATGTACTAATAACCTTGTACTTTCGATTGGCATCCTAAAAAAAATTTTTTTTAATCTGACCATTTTCGTGAAAAATCAACGATGGTTATAACCCACGGTTTTTTTTGGCGAAAAATCTTTTTGTTTCGAAATCGAAAAAGATTGTTATATTATCGTTCCATACATTGTTACGAACCCGAAACTGCCTTTGGTTCGAAAATCATCCCTTATATAACGATGGTACAAGTAATTGTTGAAGAAGCCACGTTCGTCTCTCCCTCTTAGTGGGAAGTATGCATTCCTTAAACTGCATGTTCAACCCTTAAACGTGGTTTGTTTTGGGAAAAATTGGCACAGCATGTACTGATAGCCTTGTACTTTCGATTGGCATCCTAAAAAAAATTTTTTTTAATCTGACCATTTTCGTGAAAAATCAACGATGGTTATAACCCACGGTTTTTTTTGGCGAAAAATCTTTTTGTTTCGAAATCGAAAAAGATTGTTATATTATCGTTCTATACATTGTTACGAACCCGAAACTGCCTTTGGTTCGAAAATCATCCCTTATATAACGATGGTACAAGCAATTGTTGAAGAAGCCACGTTCGTCTCTCCCTCTTAGTGGGAAGTATGCATTCCTTAAACTGCATGTTCAACCCTTAAACGTGGTTTGTTTTGGGAAAAATTTGCACAGCATGTACTGATAACCTTGTACTTTCGATTGGCATCCTAAAAAAAATTTTTTTTAATCTGACCATTTTCGTGAAAAATCAACGATGCTTAACCCACGGTTTTTTTTGGCGAAAAATCTTTTTGTTTCGAAATCGAAAAAGATTGTTATATTATCGTTCCATACATTGTTACGAACCCGAAACTGCCTTTGGTTCGAAAATCATCCCTTATATAACGATGGTACAAGCAATTGTTGAAGAAGCCACGTTCGTCTCTCCCTCTTAGTGGGAAGTATGCATTCCTTAAACTGCATGTTCAACCCTTAAACGTGGTTTGTTTTGGGAAAAATTGGCACAGCATGTACTGATAGCCTTGTACTTTCGATTGGCATCCTAAAAAAAATTTTTTTTAATCTGACCATTTTCGTGAAAAATCAACGATGGTTATAACCCACGGTTTTTTTTGGCGAAAAATCTTTTTGTTTCGAAATCGAAAAAGATTGTTATATTATCGTTCTATACATTGTTACGAACCCGAAACTGCCTTTGGTTCGAAAATCATCCCTTATATAACGATGGTACAAGCAATTGTTGAAGAAGCCACGTTCGTCTCTCCCTCTTAGTGGGAAGTATGCATTCCTTAAACTGCATGTTCAACCCTTAAACGTGGTTTGTTTTGGGAAAAATTTGCACAGCATGTACTGATAGCCTTGTACTTTCGATTGGCATCCTAAAAAAAATTTTTTTTAATCTGACCATTTTCGTGAAAAATCAACGATGGTTAACCCACGGTTTTTTTTGGCGAAAAATCTTTTGTTTCGAAATCGAAAAAGATTGTTATATTATCGTTCTATACATTGTTACGAACCCGAAACTGCCTTTGGTTCGAAAATCATCCCTTATATAACGATGGTACAAGCAATTGTTGAAGAAGCCACGTTCGTCTCTCCCTCTTAGTGGGAAGTATGCATTCCTTAAACTGCATGTTCAACCCTTAAACGTGGTTTGTTTTGGGAAAAATTTGCACAGCATGTACTAATAACCTTGTACTTTCGATTGGCATCCTAAAAAAAATTTTTTTTAATCTGACCATTTTCGTGAAAAATCAACGATGGTTATAACCTACGGTTTTTTTTGGCGAAAAATCTTTTTGTTTCGAAATCGAAAAAGATTGTTATATTATCGTTCCATACATTGTTACGAACCCGAAACTGCCTTTGGTTCGAAAATCATCCCTTATATAACGATGGTACAAGCAATTGTTGAAGAAGCCACGTTCGTCTCTCCCTCTTAGTGGGAAGTATGCATTCCTTAAACTGCATGTTCAACCCTTAAACGTGGTTTGTTTTGGGAAAAATTGGCACAGCATGTACTGATAGCCTTGTACTTTCGATTGGCATCCTAAAAAAAATTTTTTTTAATCTGACCATTTTCGTGAAAAATCAACGATGGTTATAACCCACGGTTTTTTTTGGCGAAAAATCTTTTTGTTTCGAAATCGAAAAAGATTGTTATATTATCGTTCTATACATTGTTACGAACCCGAAACTGCCTTTGGTTCGAAAATCATCCCTTATATAACGATGGTACAAGCAATTGTTGAAGAAGCCACGTTCGTCTCTCCCTCTTAGTGGGAAGTATGCATTCCTTAAACTGCATGTTCAACCCTTAAACGTGGTTTGTTTTGGGAAAAATTTGCACAGCATGTACTGATAGCCTTGTACTTTCGATTGGCTTCCTAAAAAAAATTTTTTTTAATCCGACCATTTTCGGGAAAAATCAACGATGGTTATAACCCACGGTTTTTTTTGGCGAAAAATCTTTTTGTTTCGAAATCGAAAAAGATTGTTATATTATCGTTCTATACATTGTTACGAACCCGAAACTGCCTTTGGTTCGAAAATCATCCCTTATATAACGATGGTACAAGCAATTGTTGAAGAAGCCACGTTCGTCTCTCCCTCTTAGTGGGAAGTATGCATTCCTTAAACTGCATGTTCAACCCTTAAACGTGGTTTGTTTTGGGAAAAATTTGCACAGCATGTACTGATAGCCTTGTACTTTCGATTGGCATCCTAAAAAAAATTTTTTTTAATCTGACCATTTTCGTGAAAAATCAACGATGGTTAACCCACGGTTTTTTTTGGCGAAAAATCTTTTTGTTTCGAAATCGAAAAAGATTGTTATATTATCGTTCCATACATTGTTACGAACCCGAAACTGCCTTTGGTTCGAAAATCATCCCTTATATAACGATGGTACAAGCAATTGTTGAAGAAGCCACGTTCGTCTCTCCCTCTTAGTGGGAAGTATGCATTCCTTAAACTGCATGTTCAACCCTTAAACGTGGTTTGTTTTGGGAAAAATTTGCACAGCATGTACTGATAGCCTTGTACTTTCGATTGGCCTCCTAAAAAAAATTTTTTTTAATCTGACCATTTTCGGGAAAAATCAACGATGGTTAACCCACGGTTTTTTTTGGCGAAAAATCTTTTTGTTTCGAAATCGAAAAAGATTGTTATATTATCGTTCTATACATTGTTACGAACCCGAAACTGCCTTTGGTTCGAAAATCATCCCTTATATAACGATGGTACAAGCAATTGTTGAAGAAGCCACGTTCGTCTCTCCCTCTTAGTGGGAAGTATGCATTCCTTAAACTGCATGTTCAACCCTTAAACGTGGTTTGTTTTGGGAAAAATTTGCACAGCATGTACTGATAGCCTTGTACTTTCGATTGGCTTCCTAAAAAAAATTTTTTTTAATCCGACCATTTTCGGGAAAAATCAACGATGGTTAACCCACGGTTTTTTTTGGCGAAAAATCTTTTTGTTTCGAAATCGAAAAAGATTGTTATATTATCGTTCTATACATTGTTACGAACCCGAAACTGCCTTTGGTTCGAAAATCATCCCTTATATAACGATGGTACAAGCAATTGTTGAAGAAGCCACGTTCGTCTCTCCCTCTTAGTGGGAAGTATGCATTCCTTAAACTGCATGTTCAACCCTTAAACGTGGTTTGTTTTGGGAAAAATTTGCACAGCATGTACTGATAGCCTTGTACTTTCGATTGGCATCCTAAAAAAAATTTTTTTTAATCTGACCATTTTCGTGAAAAATCAACGATGGTTAACCCACGGTTTTTTTTGGCGAAAAATCTTTTTGTTTCGAAATCGAAAAAGATTGTTATATTATCGTTCCATACATTGTTACGAACCCGAAACTGCCTTTGGTTCGAAAATCATCCCTTATATAACGATGGTACAAGCAATTGTTGAAGAAGCCACGTTCGTCTCTCCCTCTTAGTGGGAAGTATGCATTCCTTAAACTGCATGTTCAACCCTTAAACGTGGTTTGTTTTGGGAAAAATTTGCACAGCATGTACTAATAACCTTGTACTTTCGATTGGCATCCTAAAAAAAATTTTTTTTAATCTGACCATTTTCGTGAAAAATCAACGATGGTTATAACCCACGGTTTTTTTTGGCGAAAAATCTTTTTGTTTCGAAATCGAAAAAGATTGTTATATTATCGTTCCATACATTGTTACGAACCCGAAACTGCCTTTGGTTCGAAAATCATCCCTTATATAACGATGGTACAAGCAATTGTTGAAGAAGCCACGTTCGTCTCTCCCTCTTAGTGGGAAGTATGCATTCCTTAAACTGCATGTTCAACCCTTAAACGTGGTTTGTTTTGGGAAAAATTGGCACAGCATGTACTGATAGCCTTGTACTTTCGATTGGCATCCTAAAAAAAATTTTTTTTAATCTGACCATTTTCGTGAAAAATCAACGATGGTTATAACCCACGGTTTTTTTTGGCGAAAAATCTTTTTGTTTCGAAATCGAAAAAGATTGTTATATTATCGTTCTATACATTGTTACGAACCCGAAACTGCCTTTGGTTCGAAAATCATCCCTTATATAACGATGGTACAAGCAATTGTTGAAGAAGCCACGTTCGTCTCTCCCTCTTAGTGGGAAGTATGCATTCCTTAAACTGCATGTTCAACCCTTAAACGTGGTTTGTTTTGGGAAAAATTTGCACAGCATGTACTGATAGCCTTGTACTTTCGATTGGCTTCCTAAAAAAAATTTTTTTTAATCCGACCATTTTCGGGAAAAATCAACGATGGTTATAACCCACGGTTTTTTTTGGCGAAAAATCTTTTTGTTTCGAAATCGAAAAAGATTGTTATATTATCGTTCTATACATTGTTACGAACCCGAAACTGCCTTTGGTTCGAAAATCATCCCTTATATAACGATGGTACAAGCAATTGTTGAAGAAGCCACGTTCGTCTCTCCCTCTTAGTGGGAAGTATGCATTCCTTAAACTGCATGTTCAACCCTTAAACGTGGTTTGTTTTGGGAAAAATTTGCACAGCATGTACTGATAGCCTTGTACTTTCGATTGGCATCCTAAAAAAAATTTTTTTTAATCTGACCATTTTCGTGAAAAATCAACGATGGTTAACCCACGGTTTTTTTTGGCGAAAAATCTTTTTGTTTCGAAATCGAAAAAGATTGTTATATTATCGTTCCATACATTGTTACGAACCCGAAACTGCCTTTGGTTCGAAAATCATCCCTTATATAACGATGGTACAAGCAATTGTTGAAGAAGCCACGTTCGTCTCTCCCTCTTAGTGGGAAGTATGCATTCCTTAAACTGCATGTTCAACCCTTAAACGTGGTTTGTTTTGGGAAAAATTTGCACAGCATGTACTGATAGCCTTGTACTTTCGATTGGCCTCCTAAAAAAAATTTTTTTTAATCTGACCATTTTCGGGAAAAATCAACGATGGTTAACCCACGGTTTTTTTTGGCGAAAAATCTTTTTGTTTCGAAATCGAAAAAGATTGTTATATTATCGTTCTATACATTGTTACGAACCCGAAACTGCCTTTGGTTCGAAAATCATCCCTTATATAACGATGGTACAAGCAATTGTTGAAGAAGCCACGTTCGTCTCTCCCTCTTAGTGGGAAGTATGCATTCCTTAAACTGCATGTTCAACCCTTAAACGTGGTTTGTTTTGGGAAAAATTTGCACAGCATGTACTGATAGCCTTGTACTTTCGATTGGCTTCCTAAAAAAAATTTTTTTTAATCCGACCATTTTCGGGAAAAATCAACGATGGTTAACCCACGGTTTTTTTTGGCGAAAAATCTTTTTGTTTCGAAATCGAAAAAGATTGTTATATTATCGTTCTATACATTGTTACGAACCCGAAACTGCCTTTGGTTCGAAAATCATCCCTTATATAACGATGGTACAAGCAATTGTTGAAGAAGCCACGTTCGTCTCTCCCTCTTAGTGGGAAGTATGCATTCCTTAAACTGCATGTTCAACCCTTAAACGTGGTTTGTTTTGGGAAAAATTTGCACAGCATGTACTGATAGCCTTGTACTTTCGATTGGCATCCTAAAAAAAATTTTTTTTAATCTGACCATTTTCGTGAAAAATCAACGATGGTTAACCCACGGTTTTTTTTGGCGAAAAATCTTTTTGTTTCGAAATCGAAAAAGATTGTTATATTATCGTTCCATACATTGTTACGAACCCGAAACTGCCTTTGGTTCGAAAATCATCCCTTATATAACGATGGTACAAGCAATTGTTGAAGAAGCCACGTTCGTCTCTCCCTCTTAGTGGGAAGTATGCATTCCTTAAACTGCATGTTCAACCCTTAAACGTGGTTTGTTTTGGGAAAAATTTGCACAGCATGTACTAATAACCTTGTACTTTCGATTGGCATCCTAAAAAAAATTTTTTTTAATCTGACCATTTTCGTGAAAAATCAACGATGGTTATAACCCACGGTTTTTTTTGGCGAAAAATCTTTTTGTTTCGAAATCGAAAAAGATTGTTATATTATCGTTCCATACATTGTTACGAACCCGAAACTGCCTTTGGTTCGAAAATCATCCCTTATATAACGATGGTACAAGCAATTGTTGAAGAAGCCACGTTCGTCTCTCCCTCTTAGTGGGAAGTATGCATTCCTTAAACTGCATGTTCAACCCTTAAACGTGGTTTGTTTTGGGAAAAATTGGCACAGCATGTACTGATAGCCTTGTACTTTCGATTGGCATCCTAAAAAAAATTTTTTTTAATCTGACCATTTTCGTGAAAAATCAACGATGGTTATAACCCACGGTTTTTTTTGGCGAAAAATCTTTTTGTTTCGAAATCGAAAAAGATTGTTATATTATCGTTCTATACATTGTTACGAACCCGAAACTGCCTTTGGTTCGAAAATCATCCCTTATATAACGATGGTACAAGCAATTGTTGAAGAAGCCACGTTCGTCTCTCCCTCTTAGTGGGAAGTATGCATTCCTTAAACTGCATGTTCAACCCTTAAACGTGGTTTGTTTTGGGAAAAATTTGCACAGCATGTACTGATAGCCTTGTACTTTCGATTGGCTTCCTAAAAAAAATTTTTTTTAATCCGACCATTTTCGGGAAAAATCAACGATGGTTAACCCACGGTTTTTTTTGGCGAAAAATCTTTTTGTTTCGAAATCGAAAAAGATTGTTATATTATCGTTCTATACATTGTTACGAACCCGAAACTGCCTTTGGTTCGAAAATCATCCCTTATATAACGATGGTACAAGCAATTGTTGAAGAAGCCACGTTCGTCTCTCCCTCTTAGTGGGAAGTATGCATTCCTTAAACTGCATGTTCAACCCTTAAACGTGGTTTGTTTTGGGAAAAATTTGCACAGCATGTACTGATAGCCTTGTACTTTCGATTGGCCTCCTAAAAAAAATTTTTTTTAATCTGACCATTTTCGGGAAAAATCATTGATGGTTAACCCACGGTTTTTTTTGGCGAAAAATCTTTTTGTTTCGAAATCGAAAAAGATTGTTATATTATCGTTCTATACATTGTTACGAACCCGAAACTGCCTTTGGTTCGAAAATCATCCCTTATATAACGATGGTACAAGCAATTGTTGAAGAAGCCACGTTCGTCTCTCCCTCTTAGTGGGAAGTATGCATTCCTTAAACTGCATGTTCAACCCTTAAACGTGGTTTGTTTTGGGAAAAATTTGCACAGCATGTACTGATAGCCTTGTACTTTCGATTGGCATCCTAAAAAAAATTTTTTTTAATCTGACCATTTTCGTGAAAAATCAACGATGGTTAACCCACGGTTTTTTTTGGCGAAAAATCTTTTTGTTTCGAAATCGAAAAAGATTGTTATATTATCGTTCCATACATTGTTACGAACCCGAAACTGCCTTTGGTTCGAAAATCATCCCTTATATAACGATGGTACAAGCAATTGTTGAAGAAGCCACGTTCGTCTCTCCCTCTTAGTGGGAAGTATGCATTCCTTAAACTGCATGTTCAACCCTTAAACGTGGTTTGTTTTGGGAAAAATTTGCACAGCATGTACTGATAGCCTTGTACTTTCGATTGGCATCCTAAAAAAAATTTTTTTTAATCTGACCATTTTCGTGAAAAATCAACGATGGTTAACCCACGGTTTTTTTTGGCGAAAAATCTTTTTGTTTCGAAATCGAAAAAGATTGTTATATTATCGTTCTATACATTGTTACGAACCCGAAACTGCCTTTGGTTCGAAAATCATCCCTTATATAACGATGGTACAAGCAATTGTTGAAGAAGCCACGTTCGTCTCTCCCTCTTAGTGGGAAGTATGCATTCCTTAAACTGCATTTTCAACCCTTAAACGTGGTTTGTTTTGGGAAAAATTTGCACAGCATGTACTGATAGCCTTGTACTTTCGATTGGCATCCTAAAAAAAATTTTTTTTAATCTGACCATTTTCGTGAAAAATCAACGATGGTTAACCCACGGTTTTTTTTGGCGAAAAATCTTTTTGTTTCGAAATCGAAAAAGATTGTTATATTATCGTTCTATACATTGTTACGAACCCGAAACTGCCTTTGGTTCGAAAATCATCCCTTATATAACGATGGTACAAGCAATTGTTGAAGAAGCCACGTTCGTCTCTCCCTCTTAGTGGGAAGTATGCATTCCTTAAACTGCATTTTCAACCCTTAAACGTGGTTTGTTTTGGGAAAAATTTGCACAGCATGTACTGATAGCCTTGTACTTTCGATTGGCATCCTAAAAAAAATTTTTTTTAATCTGACCATTTTCGTGAAAAATCAACGATGGTTAACCCACGGTTTTTTTTGGCGAAAAATCTTTTTGTTTCGAAATCGAAAAAGATTGTTATATTATCGTTCCATACATTGTTACGAACCCGAAACTGCCTTTGGTTCGAAAATCATCCCTTATATAACGATGGTACAAGCAATTGTTGAAGAAGCCACGTTCGTCTCTCCCTCTTAGTGGGAAGTATGCATTCCTTAAACTGCATGTTCAACCCTTAAACGTGGTTTGTTTTGGGAAAAATTTGCACAGCATGTACTGATAGCCTTGTACTTTCGATTGGCATCCTAAAAAAAATTTTTTTTAATCTGACCATTTTCGTGAAAAATCAACGATGGTTAACCCACGGTTTTTTTTGGCGAAAAATCTTTTTGTTTCGAAATCGAAAAAGATTGTTATATTATCGTTCCATACATTGTTACGAACCCGAAACTGCCTTTGGTTCGAAAATCATCCCTTATATAACGATGGTACAAGCAATTGTTGAAGAAGCCACGTTCGTCTCTCCCTCTTAGTGGGAAGTATGCATTCCTTAAACTGCATGTTCAACCCTTAAACGTGGTTTGTTTTGGGAAAAATTTGCACAGCATGTACTGATAGCCTTGTACTTTCGATTGGCATCCTAAAAAAAATTTTTTTTAATCTGACCATTTTCGTGAAAAATCAACGATGGTTAACCCACGGTTTTTTTTGGCGAAAAATCTTTTTGTTTCGAAATCGAAAAAGATTGTTATATTATCGTTCCATACATTGTTACGAACCCGAAACTGCCTTTGGTTCGAAAATCATCCCTTATATAACGATGGTACAAGCAATTGTTGAAGAAGCCACGTTCGTCTCTCCCTCTTAGTGGGAAGTATGCATTCCTTAAACTGCATGTTCAACCCTTAAACGTGGTTTGTTTTGGGAAAAATTTGCACAGCATGTACTGATAGCCTTGTACTTTCGATTGGCATCCTAAAAAAAATTTTTTTTAATCTGACCATTTTCGTGAAAAATCAACGATGGTTAACCCACGGTTTTTTTTGGCGAAAAATCTTTTTGTTTCGAAATCGAAAAAGATTGTTATATTATCGTTCTATACATTGTTACGAACCCGAAACTGCCTTTGGTTCGAAAATCATCCCTTATATAACGATGGTACAAGCAATTGTTGAAGAAGCCACGTTCGTCTCTCCCTCTTAGTGGGAAGTATGCATTCCTTAAACTGCATTTTCAACCCTTAAACGTGGTTTGTTTTGGGAAAAATTTGCACAGCATGTACTGATAGCCTTGTACTTTCGATTGGCATCCTAAAAAAAATTTTTTTTAATCTGACCATTTTCGTGAAAAATCAACGATGGTTAACCCACGGTTTTTTTTGGCGAAAAATCTTTTTGTTTCGAAATCGAAAAAGATTGTTATATTATCGTTCTATACATTGTTACGAACCCGAAACTGCCTTTGGTTCGAAAATCATCCCTTATATAACGATGGTACAAGCAATTGTTGAAGAAGCCACGTTCGTCTCTCCCTCTTAGTGGGAAGTATGCATTCCTTAAACTGCATTTTCAACCCTTAAACGTGGTTTGTTTTGGGAAAAATTTGCACAGCATGTACTGATAGCCTTGTACTTTCGATTGGCATCCTAAAAAAAATTTTTTTTAATCTGACCATTTTCGTGAAAAATCAACGATGGTTAACCCACGGTTTTTTTTGGCGAAAAATCTTTTTGTTTCGAAATCGAAAAAGATTGTTATATTATCGTTCCATACATTGTTACGAACCCGAAACTGCCTTTGGTTCGAAAATCATCCCTTATATAACGATGGTACAAGCAATTGTTGAAGAAGCCACGTTCGTCTCTCCCTCTTAGTGGGAAGTATGCATTCCTTAAACTGCATGTTCAACCCTTAAACGTGGTTTGTTTTGGGAAAAATTTGCACAGCATGTACTGATAGCCTTGTACTTTCGATTGGCATCCTAAAAAAAATTTTTTTTAATCTGACCATTTTCGTGAAAAATCAACGATGGTTAACCCACGGTTTTTTTTGGCGAAAAATCTTTTTGTTTCGAAATCGAAAAAGATTGTTATATTATCGTTCTATACATTGTTACGAACCCGAAACTGCCTTTGGTTCGAAAATCATCCCTTATATAACGATGGTACAAGCAATTGTTGAAGAAGCCACGTTCGTCTCTCCCTCTTAGTGGGAAGTATGCATTCCTTAAACTGCATTTTCAACCCTTAAACGTGGTTTGTTTTGGGAAAAATTTGCACAGCATGTACTGATAGCCTTGTACTTTCGATTGGCATCCTAAAAAAAATTTTTTTTAATCTGACCATTTTCGTGAAAAATCAACGATGGTTAACCCACGGTTTTTTTTGGCGAAAAATCTTTTTGTTTCGAAATCGAAAAAGATTGTTATATTATCGTTCTATACATTGTTACGAACCCGAAACTGCCTTTGGTTCGAAAATCATCCCTTATATAACGATGGTACAAGCAATTGTTGAAGAAGCCACGTTCGTCTCTCCCTCTTAGTGGGAAGTATGCATTCCTTAAACTGCATTTTCAACCCTTAAACGTGGTTTGTTTTGGGAAAAATTTGCACAGCATGTACTGATAGCCTTGTACTTTCGATTGGCATCCTAAAAAAAATTTTTTTTAATCTGACCATTTTCGTGAAAAATCAACGATGGTTAACCCACGGTTTTTTTTGGCGAAAAATCTTTTTGTTTCGAAATCGAAAAAGATTGTTATATTATCGTTCCATACATTGTTACGAACCCGAAACTGCCATTGGTTCGAAAATCATCCCTTATATAACGATGGTACAAGCAATTGTTGAAGAAGCCACGTTCGTCTCTCCCTCTTAGTGGGAAGTATGCATTCCTTAAACTGCATGTTCAACCCTTAAACGTGGTTTGTTTTGGGAAAAATTTGCACAGCATGTACTGATAGCCTTGTACTTTCGATTGGCATCCTAAAAAAAATTTTTTTTAATCTGACCATTTTCGTGAAAAATCAACGATGGTTAACCCACGGTTTTTTTTGGCGAAAAATCTTGTTGTTTCGAAATCGAAAAAGATTGTTATATTATCGTTCTATACATTGTTACGAACCCGAAACTGCCTTTGGTTCGAAAATCATCCCTTATATAACGATGGTACAAGCAATTGTTGAAGAAGCCACGTTCGTCTCTCCCTCTTAGTGGGAAGTATGCATTCCTTAAACTGCATGTTCAACCCTTAAACGTGGTTTGTTTTGGGAAAAATTTGCACAGCATGTACTGATAGCCTTGTACTTTCGATTGGCATCCTAAAAAAAATTTTTTTTAATCTGACCATTTTCGTGAAAAATCAACGATGGTTAACCCACGGTTTTTTTTGGCGAAAAATCTTTTTGTTTCGAAATCGAAAAAGATTGTTATATTATCGTTCTATACATTGTTACGAACCCGAAACTGCCTTTGGTTCGAAAATCATCCCTTATATAACGATGGTACAAGCAATTGTTGAAGAAGCCACGTTCGTCTCTCCCTCTTAGTGGGAAGTATGCATTCCTTAAACTGCATGTTCAACCCTTAAACGTGGTTTGTTTTGGGAAAAATTTGCACAGCATGTACTGATAGCCTTGTACTTTCGATTGGCATCCTAAAAAAAATTTTTTTTAATCTGACCATTTTCGTGAAAAATCAACGATGGTTAACCCACGGTTTTTTTTGGCGAAAAATCTTTTTGTTTCGAAATCGAAAAAGATTGTTATATTATCGTTCTATACATTGTTACGAACCCGAAACTGCCTTTGGTTCGAAAATCATCCCTTATATAACGATGGTACAAGCAATTGTTGAAGAAGCCACGTTCGTCTCTCCCTCTTAGTGGGAAGTATGCATTCCTTAAACTGCATTTTCAACCCTTAAACGTGGTTTGTTTTGGGAAAAATTTGCACAGCATGTACTGATAGCCTTGTACTTTCGATTGGCATCCTAAAAAAAATTTTTTTTAATCTGACCATTTTCGTGAAAAATCAACGATGGTTAACCCACGGTTTTTTTTGGCGAAAAATCTTTTTGTTTCGAAATCGAAAAAGATTGTTATATTATCGTTCCATACATTGTTACGAACCCGAAACTGCCATTGGTTCGAAAATCATCCCTTATATAACGATGGTACAAGCAATTGTTGAAGAAGCCACGTTCGTCTCTCCCTCTTAGTGGGAAGTATGCATTCCTTAAACTGCATGTTCAACCCTTAAACGTGGTTTGTTTTGGGAAAAATTTGCACAGCATGTACTGATAGCCTTGTACTTTCGATTGGCATCCTAAAAAAAATTTTTTTTAATCTGACCATTTTCGTGAAAAATCAACGATGGTTAACCCACGGTTTTTTTTGGCGAAAAATCTTGTTGTTTCGAAATCGAAAAAGATTGTTATATTATCGTTCTATACATTGTTACGAACCCGAAACTGCCTTTGGTTCGAAAATCATCCCTTATATAACGATGGTACAAGCAATTGTTGAAGAAGCCACGTTCGTCTCTCCCTCTTAGTGGGAAGTATGCATTCCTTAAACTGCATGTTCAACCCTTAAACGTGGTTTGTTTTGGGAAAAATTTGCACAGCATGTACTGATAGCCTTGTACTTTCGATTGGCATCCTAAAAAAAATTTTTTTTAATCTGACCATTTTCGTGAAAAATCAACGATGGTTAACCCACGGTTTTTTTTGGCGAAAAATCTTTTTGTTTCGAAATCGAAAAAGATTGTTATATTATCGTTCTATACATTGTTACGAACCCGAAACTGCCTTTGGTTCGAAAATCATCCCTTATATAACGATGGTACAAGCAATTGTTGAAGAAGCCACGTTCGTCTCTCCCTCTTAGTGGGAAGTATGCATTCCTTAAACTGCATGTTCAACCCTTAAACGTGGTTTGTTTTGGGAAAAATTTGCACAGCATGTACTGATAGCCTTGTACTTTCGATTGGCATCCTAAAAAAAATTTTTTTTAATCTGACCATTTTCGTGAAAAATCAACGATGGTTAACCCACGGTTTTTTTTGGCGAAAAATCTTTTTGTTTCGAAATCGAAAAAGATTGTTATATTATCGTTCTATACATTGTTACGAACCCGAAACTGCCTTTGGTTCGAAAATCATCCCTTATATAACGATGGTACAAGCAATTGTTGAAGAAGCCACGTTCGTCTCTCCCTCTTAGTGGGAAGTATGCATTCCTTAAACTGCATGTTCAACCCTTAAACGTGGTTTGTTTTGGGAAAAATTTGCACAGCATGTACTGATAGCCTTGTACTTTCGATTGGCATCCTAAAAAAAATTTTTTTTAATCTGACCATTTTCGTGAAAAATCAACGATGGTTTACCCACGGTTTTTTTTGGCGAAAAATCTTTTTGTTTCGAAATCGAAAAAGATTGTTATATTATCGTTCTATACATTGTTACGAACCCGAAACTGCCTTTGGATCGAAAATCATCCCTTATATAACGATGGTACAAGCAATTGTTGAAGAAGCCACGTTCGTCTCTCCCTCTTAGTGGGAAGTATGCATTCCTTAAACTGCATGTTCAACCCTTAAACGTGGTTTGTTTTGGGAAAAATTTGCACAGCATGTACTGATAGCCTTGTACTTTCGATTGGCATCCTAAAAAAAATTTTTTTTAATCTGACCATTTTCGTGAAAAATCAACGATGGTTAACCCACGGTTTTTTTTGGCGAAAAATCTTTTTGTTTCGAAATCGAAAAAGATTGTTATATTATCGTTCTATACATTGTTACGAACCCGAAACTGCCTTTGGTTCGAAAATCATCCCTTATATAACGATGGTACAAGCAATTGTTGAAGAAGCCACGTTCGTCTCTCCCTCTTAGTGGGAAGTATGCATTCCTTAAACTGCATGTTCAACCCTTAAACGTGGTTTGTTTTGGGAAAAATTTGCACAGCATGTACTGATAACCTTGTACTTTCGATTGGCATCCTAAAAAAAATTTTTTTTAATCTGACCATTTTCGTGAAAAATCAACGATGGTTAACCCACGGTTTTTTTTGGCGAAAAATCTTGTTGTTTCGAAATCGAAAAAGATTGTTATATTATCGTTCTATACATTGTTACGAACCCGAAACTGCCTTTGGTTCGAAAATCATCCCTTATATAACGATGGTACAAGCAATTGTTGAAGAAGCCACGTTCGTCTCTCCCTCTTAGTGGGAAGTATGCATTCCTTAAACTGCATGTTCAACCCTTAAACGTGGTTTGTTTTGGGAAAAATTTGCACAGCATGTACTGATAGCCTTGTACTTTCGATTGGCATCCTAAAAAAAATTTTTTTTAATCTGACCATTTTCGTGAAAAATCAACGATGGTTAACCCACGGTTTTTTTTGGCGAAAAATCTTTTTGTTTCGAAATCGAAAAAGATTGTTATATTATCGTTCTATACATTGTTACGAACCCGAAACTGCCTTTGGTTCGAAAATCATCCCTTATATAACGATGGTACAAGCAATTGTTGAAGAAGCCACGTTCGTCTCTCCCTCTTAGTGGGAAGTATGCATTCCTTAAACTGCATTTTCAACCCTTAAACGTGGTTTGTTTTGGGAAAAATTTGCACAGCATGTACTGATAGCCTTGTACTTTCGATTGGCATCCTAAAAAAAATTTTTTTTAATCTGACCATTTTCGTGAAAAATCAACGATGGTTAACCCACGGTTTTTTTTGGCGAAAAATCTTTTTGTTTCGAAATCGAAAAAGATTGTTATATTATCGTTCCATACATTGTTACGAACCCGAAACTGCCATTGGTTCGAAAATCATCCCTTATATAACGATGGTACAAGCAATTGTTGAAGAAGCCACGTTCGTCTCTCCCTCTTAGTGGGAAGTATGCATTCCTTAAACTGCATGTTCAACCCTTAAACGTGGTTTGTTTTGGGAAAAATTTGCACAGCATGTACTGATAGCCTTGTACTTTCGATTGGCATCCTAAAAAAAATTTTTTTTAATCTGACCATTTTCGTGAAAAATCAACGATGGTTAACCCACGGTTTTTTTTGGCGAAAAATCTTGTTGTTTCGAAATCGAAAAAGATTGTTATATTATCGTTCTATACATTGTTACGAACCCGAAACTGCCTTTGGTTCGAAAATCATCCCTTATATAACGATGGTACAAGCAATTGTTGAAGAAGCCACGTTCGTCTCTCCCTCTTAGTGGGAAGTATGCATTCCTTAAACTGCATGTTCAACCCTTAAACGTGGTTTGTTTTGGGAAAAATTTGCACAGCATGTACTGATAGCCTTGTACTTTCGATTGGCATCCTAAAAAAAATTTTTTTTAATCTGACCATTTTCGTGAAAAATCAACGATGGTTAACCCACGGTTTTTTTTGGCGAAAAATCTTTTTGTTTCGAAATCGAAAAAGATTGTTATATTATCGTTCTATACATTGTTACGAACCCGAAACTGCCTTTGGTTCGAAAATCATCCCTTATATAACGATGGTACAAGCAATTGTTGAAGAAGCCACGTTCGTCTCTCCCTCTTAGTGGGAAGTATGCATTCCTTAAACTGCATGTTCAACCCTTAAACGTGGTTTGTTTTGGGAAAAATTTGCACAGCATGTACTGATAGCCTTGTACTTTCGATTGGCATCCTAAAAAAAATTTTTTTTAATCTGACCATTTTCGTGAAAAATCAACGATGGTTTACCCACGGTTTTTTTTGGCGAAAAATCTTTTTGTTTCGAAATCGAAAAAGATTGTTATATTATCGTTCTATACATTGTTACGAACCCGAAACTGCCTTTGGTTCGAAAATCATCCCTTATATAACGATGGTACAAGCAATTGTTGAAGAAGCCACGTTCGTCTCTCCCTCTTAGTGGGAAGTATGCATTCCTTAAACTGCATGTTCAACCCTTAAACGTGGTTTGTTTTGGGAAAAATTTGCACAGCATGTACTGATAGCCTTGTACTTTCGATTGGCATCCTAAAAAAAATTTTTTTTAATCTGACCATTTTCGTGAAAAATCAACGATGGTTTACCCACGGTTTTTTTTGGCGAAAAATCTTTTTGTTTCGAAATCGAAAAAGATTGTTATATTATCGTTCTATACATTGTTACGAACCCGAAACTGCCTTTGGATCGAAAATCATCCCTTATATAACGATGGTACAAGCAATTGTTGAAGAAGCCACGTTCGTCTCTCCCTCTTAGTGGGAAGTATGCATTCCTTAAACTGCATGTTCAACCCTTAAACGTGGTTTGTTTTGGGAAAAATTTGCACAGCATGTACTGATAGCCTTGTACTTTCGATTGGCATCCTAAAAAAAATTTTTTTTAATCTGACCATTTTCGTGAAAAATCAACGATGGTTAACCCACGGTTTTTTTTGGCGAAAAATCTTTTTGTTTCGAAATCGAAAAAGATTGTTATATTATCGTTCCATACATTGTTACGAACCCGAAACTGCCATTGGTTCGAAAATCATCCCTTATATAACGATGGTACAAGCAATTGTTGAAGAAGCCACGTTCGTCTCTCCCTCTTAGTGGGAAGTATGCATTCCTTAAACTGCATGTTCAACCCTTAAACGTGGTTTGTTTTGGGAAAAATTTGCACAGCATGTACTGATAGCCTTGTACTTTCGATTGGCATCCTAAAAAAAATTTTTTTTAATCTGACCATTTTCGTGAAAAATCAACGATGGTTAACCCACGGTTTTTTTTGGCGAAAAATCTTGTTGTTTCGAAATCGAAAAAGATTGTTATATTATCGTTCTATACATTGTTACGAACCCGAAACTGCCTTTGGTTCGAAAATCATCCCTTATATAACGATGGTACAAGCAATTGTTGAAGAAGCCACGTTCGTCTCTCCCTCTTAGTGGGAAGTATGCATTCCTTAAACTGCATGTTCAACCCTTAAACGTGGTTTGTTTTGGGAAAAATTTGCACAGCATGTACTGATAGCCTTGTACTTTCGATTGGCATCCTAAAAAAAATTTTTTTTAATCTGACCATTTTCGTGAAAAATCAACGATGGTTTACCCACGGTTTTTTTTGGCGAAAAATCTTTTTGTTTCGAAATCGAAAAAGATTGTTATATTATCGTTCTATACATTGTTACGAACCCGAAACTGCCTTTGGATCGAAAATCATCCCTTATATAACGATGGTACAAGCAATTGTTGAAGAAGCCACGTTCGTCTCTCCCTCTTAGTGGGAAGTATGCATTCCTTAAACTGCATGTTCAACCCTTAAACGTGGTTTGTTTTGGGAAAAATTTGCACAGCATGTACTGATAGCCTTGTACTTTCGATTGGCATCCTAAAAAAAATTTTTTTTAATCTGACCATTTTCGTGAAAAATCAACGATGGTTTACCCACGGTTTTTTTTGGCGAAAAATCTTTTTGTTTCGAAATCGAAAAAGATTGTTATATTATCGTTCTATACATTGTTACGAACCCGAAACTGCCTTTGGATCGAAAATCATCCCTTATATAACGATGGTACAAGCAATTGTTGAAGAAGCCACGTTCGTCTCTCCCTCTTAGTGGGAAGTATGCATTCCTTAAACTGCATGTTCAACCCTTAAACGTGGTTTGTTTTGGGAAAAATTTGCACAGCATGTACTGATAGCCTTGTACTTTCGATTGGCATCCTAAAAAAAATTTTTTTTAATCTGACCATTTTCGTGAAAAATCAACGATGGTTAACCCACGGTTTTTTTTGGCGAAAAATCTTTTTGTTTCGAAATCGAAAAAGATTGTTATATTATCGTTCTATACATTGTTACGAACCCGAAACTGCCTTTGGTTCGAAAATCATCCCTTATATAACGATGGTACAAGCAATTGTTGAAGAAGCCACGTTCGTCTCTCCCTCTTAGTGGGAAGTATGCATTCCTTAAACTGCATGTTCAACCCTTAAACGTGGTTTGTTTTGGGAAAAATTTGCACAGCATGTACTGATAGCCTTGTACTTTCGATTGGCATCCTAAAAAAAATTTTTTTTAATCTGACCATTTTCGTGAAAAATCAACGATGGTTTACCCACGGTTTTTTTTGGCGAAAAATCTTTTTGTTTCGAAATCGAAAAAGATTGTTATATTATCGTTCTATACATTGTTACGAACCCGAAACTGCCTTTGGATCGAAAATCATCCCTTATATAACGATGGTACAAGCAATTGTTGAAGAAGCCACGTTCGTCTCTCCCTCTTAGTGGGAAGTATGCATTCCTTAAACTGCATGTTCAACCCTTAAACGTGGTTTGTTTTGGGAAAAATTTGCACAGCATGTACTGATAGCCTTGTACTTTCGATTGGCATCCTAAAAAAAATTTTTTTTAATCTGACCATTTTCGTGAAAAATCAACGATGGTTAACCCACGGTTTTTTTTGGCGAAAAATCTTTTTGTTTCGAAATCGAAAAAGATTGTTATATTATCGTTCTATACATTGTTACGAACCCGAAACTGCCTTTGGTTCGAAAATCATCCCTTATATAACGATGGTACAAGCAATTGTTGAAGAAGCCACGTTCGTCTCTCCCTCTTAGTGGGAAGTATGCATTCCTTAAACTGCATGTTCAACCCTTAAACGTGGTTTGTTTTGGTAAAAATTTGCACAGCATGTACTGATAGCCTTGTACTTTCGATTGGCATCCTAAAAAAAATTTTTTTTAATCTGACCATTTTCGTGAAAAATCAACGATGGTTTACCCACGGTTTTTTTTGGCGAAAAATCTTTTTGTTTCGAAATCGAAAAAGATTGTTATATTATCGTTCTATACATTGTTACGAACCCGAAACTGCCTTTGGATCGAAAATCATCCCTTATATAACGATGGTACAAGCAATTGTTGAAGAAGCCACGTTCGTCTCTCCCTCTTAGTGGGAAGTATGCATTCCTTAAACTGCATGTTCAACCCTTAAACGTGGTTTGTTTTGGGAAAAATTTGCACAGCATGTACTGATAGCCTTGTACTTTCGATTGGCATCCTAAAAAAAATTTTTTTTAATCTGACCATTTTCGTGAAAAATCAACGATGGTTAACCCACGGTTTTTTTTGGCGAAAAATCTTTTTGTTTCGAAATCGAAAAAGATTGTTATATTATCGTTCTATACATTGTTACGAACCCGAAACTGCCTTTGGTTCGAAAATCATCCCTTATATAACGATGGTACAAGCAATTGTTGAAGAAGCCACGTTCGTCTCTCCCTCTTAGTGGGAAGTATGCATTCCTTAAACTGCATGTTCAACCCTTAAACGTGGTTTGTTTTGGGAAAAATTTGCACAGCATGTACTGATAACCTTGTACTTTCGATTGGCATCCTAAAAAAAATTTTTTTTAATCTGACCATTTTCGTGAAAAATCAACGATGGTTAACCCACGGTTTTTTTTGGCGAAAAATCTTTTTGTTTCGAAATCGAAAAAGATTGTTATATTATCGTTCTATACATTGTTACGAACCCGAAACTGCCTTTGGTTCGAAAATCATCCCTTATATAACGATGGTACAAGCAATTGTTGAAGAAGCCACGTTCGTCTCTCCCTCTTAGTGGGAAGTATGCATTCCTTAAACTGCATGTTCAACCCTTAAACGTGGTTTGTTTTGGGAAAAATTTGCACAGCATGTACTGATAGCCTTGTACTTTCGATTGGCATCCTAAAAAAAATTTTTTTTAATCTGACCATTTTCGTGAAAAATCAACGATGGTTAACCCACGGTTTTTTTTGGCGAAAAATCTTTTTGTTTCGAAATCGAAAAAGATTGTTATATTATCGTTCCATACATTGTTACGAACCCGAAACTGCCATTGGTTCGAAAATCATCCCTTATATAACGATGGTACAAGCAATTGTTGAAGAAGCCACGTTCGTCTCTCCCTCTTAGTGGGAAGTATGCATTCCTTAAACTGCATGTTCAACCCTTAAACGTGGTTTGTTTTGGGAAAAATTTGCACAGCATGTACTGATAGCCTTGTACTTTCGATTGGCATCCTAAAAAAAATTTTTTTTAATCTGACCATTTTCGTGAAAAATCAACGATGGTTAACCCACGGTTTTTTTTGGCGAAAAATCTTGTTGTTTCGAAATCGAAAAAGATTGTTATATTATCGTTCTATACATTGTTACGAACCCGAAACTGCCTTTGGTTCGAAAATCATCCCTTATATAACGATGGTACAAGCAATTGTTGAAGAAGCCACGTTCGTCTCTCCCTCTTAGTGGGAAGTATGCATTCCTTAAACTGCATGTTCAACCCTTAAACGTGGTTTGTTTTGGGAAAAATTTGCACAGCATGTACTGATAGCCTTGTACTTTCGATTGGCATCCTAAAAAAAATTTTTTTTAATCTGACCATTTTCGTGAAAAATCAACGATGGTTAACCCACGGTTTTTTTTGGCGAAAAATCTTTTTGTTTCGAAATCGAAAAAGATTGTTATATTATCGTTCTATACATTGTTACGAACCCGAAACTGCCTTTGGTTCGAAAATCATCCCTTATATAACGATGGTACAAGCAATTGTTGAAGAAGCCACGTTCGTCTCTCCCTCTTAGTGGGAAGTATGCATTCCTTAAACTGCATGTTCAACCCTTAAACGTGGTTTGTTTTGGGAAAAATTTGCACAGCATGTACTGATAGCCTTGTACTTTCGATTGGCATCCTAAAAAAAATTTTTTTTAATCTGACCATTTTCGTGAAAAATCAACGATGGTTTACCCACGGTTTTTTTTGGCGAAAAATCTTTTTGTTTCGAAATCGAAAAAGATTGTTATATTATCGTTCTATACATTGTTACGAACCCGAAACTGCCTTTGGATCGAAAATCATCCCTTATATAACGATGGTACAAGCAATTGTTGAAGAAGCCACGTTCGTCTCTCCCTCTTAGTGGGAAGTATGCATTCCTTAAACTGCATGTTCAACCCTTAAACGTGGTTTGTTTTGGGAAAAATTTGCACAGCATGTACTGATAGCCTTGTACTTTCGATTGGCATCCTAAAAAAAATTTTTTTTAATCTGACCATTTTCGTGAAAAATCAACGATGGTTAACCCACGGTTTTTTTTGGCGAAAAATCTTTTTGTTTCGAAATCGAAAAAGATTGTTATATTATCGTTCTATACATTGTTACGAACCCGAAACTGCCTTTGGTTCGAAAATCATCCCTTATATAACGATGGTACAAGCAATTGTTGAAGAAGCCACGTTCGTCTCTCCCTCTTAGTGGGAAGTATGCATTCCTTAAACTGCATGTTCAACCCTTAAACGTGGTTTGTTTTGGGAAAAATTTGCACAGCATGTACTGATAGCCTTGTACTTTCGATTGGCATCCTAAAAAAAATTTTTTTTAATCTGACCATTTTCGTGAAAAATCAACGATGGTTTACCCACGGTTTTTTTTGGCGAAAAATCTTTTTGTTTCGAAATCGAAAAAGATTGTTATATTATCGTTCTATACATTGTTACGAACCCGAAACTGCCTTTGGATCGAAAATCATCCCTTATATAACGATGGTACAAGCAATTGTTGAAGAAGCCACGTTCGTCTCTCCCTCTTAGTGGGAAGTATGCATTCCTTAAACTGCATGTTCAACCCTTAAACGTGGTTTGTTTTGGGAAAAATTTGCACAGCATGTACTGATAGCCTTGTACTTTCGATTGGCATCCTAAAAAAAATTTTTTTTAATCTGACCATTTTCGTGAAAAATCAACGATGGTTAACCCACGGTTTTTTTTGGCGAAAAATCTTTTTGTTTCGAAATCGAAAAAGATTGTTATATTATCGTTCTATACATTGTTACGAACCCGAAACTGCCTTTGGTTCGAAAATCATCCCTTATATAACGATGGTACAAGCAATTGTTGAAGAAGCCACGTTCGTCTCTCCCTCTTAGTGGGAAGTATGCATTCCTTAAACTGCATGTTCAACCCTTAAACGTGGTTTGTTTTGGGAAAAATTTGCACAGCATGTACTGATAACCTTGTACTTTCGATTGGCATCCTAAAAAAAATTTTTTTTAATCTGACCATTTTCGTGAAAAATCAACGATGGTTAACCCACGGTTTTTTTTGGCGAAAAATCTTTTTGTTTCGAAATCGAAAAAGATTGTTATATTATCGTTCTATACATTGTTACGAACCCGAAACTGCCTTTGGTTCGAAAATCATCCCTTATATAACGATGGTACAAGCAATTGTTGAAGAAGCCACGTTCGTCTCTCCCTCTTAGTGGGAAGTATGCATTCCTTAAACTGCATGTTCAACCCTTAAACGTGGTTTGTTTTGGGAAAAATTTGCACAGCATGTACTGATAGCCTTGTACTTTCGATTGGCATCCTAAAAAAAATTTTTTTTAATCTGACCATTTTCGTGAAAAATCAACGATGGTTAACCCACGGTTTTTTTTGGCGAAAAATCTTTTTGTTTCGAAATCGAAAAAGATTGTTATATTATCGTTCTATACATTGTTACGAACCCGAAACTGCCTTTGGTTCGAAAATCATCCCTTATATAACGATGGTACAAGCAATTGTTGAAGAAGCCACGTTCGTCTCTCCCTCTTAGTGGGAAGTATGCATTCCTTAAACTGCATGTTCAACCCTTAATCGTGGTTTGTTTTGGGAAAAATTTGCACAGCATGTACTGATAGCCTTGTACTTTCGATTGGCATCCTAAAAAAAATTTTTTTTAATCTGACCATTTTCGTGAAAAATCAACGATGGTTAACCCACGGTTTTTTTTGGCGAAAAATCTTTTTGTTTCGAAATCGAAAAAGATTGTTATATTATCGTTCTATACATTGATACGAACCCGAAACTGCCTTTGGTTCGAAAATCATCCCTTATATAACGATGGTACAAGCAATTGTTGAAGAAGCCACGTTCTTCTCTCCCTCTTAGTGGGAAGTATGCATTCCTTAAACTGCATGTTCAACCCTTAAACGTGGTTTGTTTTGGGAAAAATTTGCACAGCATGTACTGATACCCTTTACTTTCGAATGGCATCCTAAAAAAAATTTTTTTTAATCTGACCATTTTCGTGAAAAATCATCGATGGTTAACCCACGGTTTTTTTTGGCGAAAAATCTTTTTGTTTCGAAATCGAAAAAGATTGTTATATTATCGTTCTATACATTGTTACGAACCCGAAACTGCCTTTGGTTCGAAAATCATCCCTTATATAACGATGGTACAAGCAATTGTTGAAGAAGCCACGTTCGTCTCTCCCTCTTAGTGGGAAGTATGCATTCCTTAAACTGCATGTTCAACCCTTAAACGTGGTTTGTTTTGGGAAAAATTTGCACAGCATGTACTGATAACCTTGTACTTTCGATTGGCATCCTAAAAAAAATTTTTTTTAATCTGACCATTTTCGTGAAAAATCAACGATGGTTAACCCACGGTTTTTTTTGGCGAAAAATCTTTTTGTTTCGAAATCGAAAAAGATTGTTATATTATCGTTCTATACATTGTTACGAACCCGAAACTGCCTTTGGTTCGAAAATCATCCCTTATATAACGATGGTACAAGCAATTGTTGAAGAAGCCACGTTCGTCTCTCCCTCTTAGTGGGAAGTATGCATTCCTTAAACTGCATGTTCAACCCTTAAACGTGGTTTGTTTTGGGAAAAATTTGCACAGCATGTACTGATAACCTTGTACTTTCGATTGGCATCCTAAAAAAAATTTTTTTTAATCTGACCATTTTCGTGAAAAATCAACGATGGTTAACCCACGGTTTTTTTTGGCGAAAAATCTTTTTGTTTCGAAATCGAAAAAGATTGTTATATTATCGTTCTATACATTGTTACGAACCCGAAACTGCCTTTGGTTCGAAAATCATCCCTTATATAACGATGGTACAAGCAATTGTTGAAGAAGCCACGTTCGTCTCTCCCTCTTAGTGGGAAGTATGCATTCCTTAAACTGCATGTTCAACCCTTAAACGTGGTTTGTTTTGGGAAAAATTTGCACAGCATGTACTGATAGCCTTGTACTTTCGATTGGCTTCCTAAAAAAAATTTTTTTTAATCTGACCATTTTCGGGAAAAATCAACGATGGTTAACCCACGGTTTTTTTTGGCGAAAAATCTTTTTGTTTCGAAATCGAAAAAGATTGTTATATTATCGTTCTATACATTGTTACGAACCCGAAACTGCCTTTGGTTCGAAAATCATCCCTTATATAACGATGGTACAAGCAATTGTTGAAGAAGCCACGTTCGTCTCTCCCTCTTAGTGGGAAGTATGCATTCCTTAAACTGCATGTTCAACCCTTAAACGTGGTTTGTTTTGGGAAAAATTTGCACAGCATGTACTGATAGCCTTGTACTTTCGATTGGCTTCCTAAAAAAAATTTTTTTTAATCTGACCATTTTCGGGAAAAATCAACGATGGTTAACCCACGGTTTTTTTGGCGAAAAATCTTTTTGTTTCGAAATCGAAAAAGATTGTTATATTATCGTTCTATACATTGTTACGAACCCGAAACTGCCTTTGGTTCGAAAATTATCCCTTATATAACGATGGTACAAGCAATTGTTGAAGAAGCCACGTTCGTCTCTCCCTCTTAGTGGGAAGTATGCATTCCTTAAACTGCATGTTCAACCCTTAAACGTGGTTTGTTTTGGGAAAAATTTGCACAGCATGTACTGATAGCCTTGTACTTTCGATTGGCATCCTAAAAAAAATTTTTTTTAATCTGACCATTTTCGGGAAAAATCAACGATGGTTAACCCACGGTTTTTTTTGGCGAAAAATCTTTTTGTTTCGAAATCGAAAAAGATTGTTATATTATCGTTCTATACATTGTTACGAACCCGAAACTGCCTTTGGTTCGAAAATCATCCCTTATATAACGATGGTACAAGCAATTGTTGAAGAAGCCACGTTCGTCTCTCCCTCTTAGTGGGAAGTATGCATTCCTTAAACTGCATGTTCAACCCTTAAACGTGGTTTGTTTTGGGAAAAATTTGCACAGCATGTACTGATAGCCTTGTACTTTCGATTGGCTTCCTAAAAAAAATTTTTTTTAATCTTACCATTTTCGGGAAAAATCAACGATGGTTAACCCACGGTTTTTTTTGGCGAAAAATCTTTTTGTTTCGAAATCGAAAAAGATTGTTATATTATCGTTCTATACATTGTTACGAACCCGAAACTGCCTTTGGTTCGAAAATCATCCCTTATATAACGATGGTACAAGCAATTGTTGAAGAAGCCACGTTCGTCTCTCCCTCTTAGTGGGAAGTATGCATTCCTTAAACTGCATGTTCAACCCTTAAACGTGGTTTGTTTTGGGAAAAATTTGCACAGCATGTACTGATAGCCTTGTACTTTCGATTGGCATCCTAAAAAAAATTTTTTTTAATCTGACCATTTTCGGGAAAAATCAACGATGGTTAACCCACGGTTTTTTTTGGCGAAAAATCTTTTTGTTTCGAAATCGAAAAAGATTGTTATATTATCGTTCTATACATTGTTACGAACCCGAAACTGCCTTTGGTTCGAAAATCATCCCTTATATAACGATGGTACAAGCAATTGTTGAAGAAGCCACGTTCGTCTCTCCCTCTTAGTGGGAAGTATGCATTCCTTAAACTGCATGTTCAACCCTTAAACGTGGTTTGTTTTGGGAAAAATTTGCACAGCATGTACTGATAGCCTTGTACTTTCGATTGGCTTCCTAAAAAAAATTTTTTTTAATCTTACCATTTTCGGGAAAAATCAACGATGGTTAACCCACGGTTTTTTTTGGCGAAAAATCTTTTTGTTTCGAAATCGAAAAAGATTGTTATATTATCGTTCTATACATTGTTACGAACCCGAAACTGCCTTTGGTTCGAAAATCATCCCTTATATAACGATGGTACAAGCAATTGTTGAAGAAGCCACGTTCGTCTCTCCCTCTTAGTGGGAAGTATGCATTCCTTAAACTGCATGTTCAACCCTTAAACGTGGTTTGTTTTGGGAAAAATTTGCACAGCATGTACTGATAGCCTTGTACTTTCGATTGGCTTCCTAAAAAAAATTTTTTTTAATCTTACCATTTTCGGGAAAAATCAACGATGGTTAACCCACGGTTTTTTTTGGCGAAAAATCTTTTTGTTTCGAAATCGAAAAAGATTGTTATATTATCGTTCTATACATTGTTACGAACCCGAAACTGCCTTTGGTTCGAAAATCATCCCTTATATAACGATGGTACAAGCAATTGTTGAAGAAGCCACGTTCGTCTCTCCCTCTTAGTGGGAAGTATGCATTCCTTAAACTGCATGTTCAACCCTTAAACGTGGTTTGTTTTGGGAAAAATTTGCACAGCATGTACTGATAACCTTGTACTTTCGATTGGCATCCTAAAAAAAATTTTTTTTAATCTGACCATTTTCGTGAAAAATCAACGATGGTTAACCCACGGTTTTTTTTGGCGAAAAATCTTTTTGTTTCGAAATCGAAAAAGATTGTTATATTATCGTTCTATACATTGTTACGAACCCGAAACTGCCTTTGGTTCGAAAATCATCCCTTATATAACGATGGTACAAGCAATTGTTGAAGAAGCCACGTTCGTCTCTCCCTCTTAGTGGGAAGTATGCATTCCTTAAACTGCATGTTCAACCCTTAAACGTGGTTTGTTTTGGGAAAAATTTGCACAGCATGTACTGATAGCCTTGTACTTTCGATTGGCTTCCTAAAAAAAATTTTTTTTAATCTGACCATTTTCGGGAAAAATCAACGATGGTTAACCCACGGTTTTTTTTGGCGAAAAATCTTTTTGTTTCGAAATCGAAAAAGATTGTTATATTATCGTTCTATACATTGTTACGAACCCGAAACTGCCTTTGGTTCGAAAATCATCCCTTATATAACGATGGTACAAGCAATTGTTGAAGAAGCCACGTTCGTCTCTCCCTCTTAGTGGGAAGTATGCATTCCTTAAACTGCATGTTCAACCCTTAAACGTGGTTTGTTTTGGGAAAAATTTGCACAGCATGTACTGATAGCCTTGTACTTTCGATTGGCTTCCTAAAAAAAATTTTTTTTAATCTGACCATTTTCGGGAAAAATCAACGATGGTTAACCCACGGTTTTTTTGGCGAAAAATCTTTTTGTTTCGAAATCGAAAAAGATTGTTATATTATCGTTCTATACATTGTTACGAACCCGAAACTGCCTTTGGTTCGAAAATCATCCCTTATATAACGATGGTACAAGCAATTGTTGAAGAAGCCACGTTCGTCTCTCCCTCTTAGTGGGAAGTATGCATTCCTTAAACTGCATGTTCAACCCTTAAACGTGGTTTGTTTTGGGAAAAATTTGCACAGCATGTACTGATAGCCTTGTACTTTCGATTGGCTTCCTAAAAAAAATTTTTTTTAATCTGACCATTTTCGGGAAAAATCAACGATGGTTAACCCACGGTTTTTTTTGGCGAAAAATCTTTTTGTTTCGAAATCGAAAAAGATTGTTATATTATCGTTCTATACATTGTTACGAACCCGAAACTGCCTTTGGTTCGAAAATCATCCCTTATATAACGATGGTACAAGCAATTGTTGAAGAAGCCACGTTCGTCTCTCCCTCTTAGTGGGAAGTATGCATTCCTTAAACTGCATGTTCAACCCTTAAACGTGGTTTGTTTTGGGAAAAATTTGCACAGCATGTACTGATAGCCTTGTACTTTCGATTGGCTTCCTAAAAAAAATTTTTTTTAATCTTACCATTTTCGGGAAAAATCAACGATGGTTAACCCACGGTTTTTTTTGGCGAAAAATCTTTTTGTTTCGAAATCGAAAAAGATTGTTATATTATCGTTCTATACATTGTTACGAACCCGAAACTGCCTTTGGTTCGAAAATCATCCCTTATATAACGATGGTACAAGCAATTGTTGAAGAAGCCACGTTCGTCTCTCCCTCTTAGTGGGAAGTATGCATTCCTTAAACTGCATGTTCAACCCTTAAACGTGGTTTGTTTTGGGAAAAATTTGCACAGCATGTACTGATAGCCTTGTACTTTCGATTGGCATCCTAAAAAAAATTTTTTTTAATCTGACCATTTTCGGGAAAAATCAACGATGGTTAACCCACGGTTTTTTTTGGCGAAAAATCTTTTTGTTTCGAAATCGAAAAAGATTGTTATATTATCGTTCTATACATTGTTACGAACCCGAAACTGCCTTTGGTTCGAAAATCATCCCTTATATAACGATGGTACAAGCAATTGTTGAAGAAGCCACGTTCGTCTCTCCCTCTTAGTGGGAAGTATGCATTCCTTAAACTGCATGTTCAACCCTTAAACGTGGTTTGTTTTGGGAAAAATTTGCACAGCATGTACTGATAGCCTTGTACTTTCGATTGGCTTCCTAAAAAAAATTTTTTTTAATCTTACCATTTTCGGGAAAAATCAACGATGGTTAACCCACGGTTTTTTTTGGCGAAAAATCTTTTTGTTTCGAAATCGAAAAAGATTGTTATATTATCGTTCTATACATTGTTACGAACCCGAAACTGCCTTTGGTTCGAAAATCATCCCTTATATAACGATGGTACAAGCAATTGTTGAAGAAGCCACGTTCGTCTCTCCCTCTTAGTGGGAAGTATGCATTCCTTAAACTGCATGTTCAACCCTTAAACGTGGTTTGTTTTGGGAAAAATTTGCACAGCATGTACTGATAGCCTTGTACTTTCGATTGGCATCCTAAAAAAAATTTTTTTTAATCTGACCATTTTCGGGAAAAATCAACGATGGTTAACCCACGGTTTTTTTTGGCGAAAAATCTTTTTGTTTCGAAATCGAAAAAGATTGTTATATTATCGTTCTATACATTGTTACGAACCCGAAACTGCCTTTGGTTCGAAAATCATCCCTTATATAACGATGGTACAAGCAATTGTTGAAGAAGCCACGTTCGTCTCTCCCTCTTAGTGGGAAGTATGCATTCCTTAAACTGCATGTTCAACCCTTAAACGTGGTTTGTTTTGGGAAAAATTTGCACAGCATGTACTGATAGCCTTGTACTTTCGATTGGCTTCCTAAAAAAAATTTTTTTTAATCTTACCATTTTCGGGAAAAATCAACGATGGTTAACCCACGGTTTTTTTTGGCGAAAAATCTTTTTGTTTCGAAATCGAAAAAGATTGTTATATTATCGTTCTATACATTGTTACGAACCCGAAACTGCCTTTGGTTCGAAAATCATCCCTTATATAACGATGGTACAAGCAATTGTTGAAGAAGCCACGTTCGTCTCTCCCTCTTAGTGGGAAGTATGCATTCCTTAAACTGCATGTTCAACCCTTAAACGTGGTTTGTTTTGGGAAAAATTTGCACAGCATGTACTGATAGCCTTGTACTTTCGATTGGCATCCTAAAAAAAATTTTTTTTAATCTGACCATATTCGGGAAAAATCAACGATGGTTAACCCACGGTTTTTTTTGGCGAAAAATCTTTTTGTTTCGAAATCGAAAAAGATTGTTATATTATCGTTCTTTACATTGTTACGAACCCGAAACTGCCTTTGGTTCGAAAATCATCCCTTATATAACGATGGTACAAGCAATTGTTGAAGAAGCCACGTTCGTCTCTCCCTCTTAGTGGGAAGTATGCATTCCTTAAACTGCATGTTCAACCCTTAAACGTGGTGTGTTTTGGGAAAAATTTGCACAGCATGTACTGATAGCCTTGTACTTTCGATTGGCATCCTAAAAAAAATTTTTTTTAATCTGACCATTTTCGTGAAAAATCAACGATGGTTAACCCACGGTTTTTTTTGGCGAAAAATCTTTTTGTTTCGAAATCGAAAAAGATTGTTATATTATCGTTCTATACATTGTTACGAACCCGAAACTGCCTTTGGTTCGAAAATCATCCCTTATATAACGATGGTACAAGCAATTGTTGAAGAAGCCACGTTCGTCTCTCTCTCTTAGTGGGAAGTATGCATTCCTTAAACTGCATGTTCAACCCTTAAACGTGGTTTGTTTTGGGAAAAATTTGCACAGCATGTACTGATAGCCTTGTACTTTCGATTGGCATCCTAAAAAAAATTTTTTTTAATCTGACCATTTTCGGGAAAAATCAACGATGGTTAACCCACGGTTTTTTTTGGCGAAAAATCTTTTTGTTTCGAAATCGAAAAAGATTGTTATATTATCGTTCTATACATTGTTACGAACCCGAAACTGCCTTTGGTTCGAAAATCATCCCTTATATAACGATGGTACAAGCGATTGTTGAAGAAGCCACGTTCGTCTCTCCCTCTTAGTGGGAAGTATGCATTCCTTAAACTGCATGTTCAACCCTTAAACGTGGTTTGTTTGGGGAAAAATTTGCACAGCATGTACTGATAGCCTTGTACTTTCGATTGGCTTCCTAAAAAAAATTTTTTTTAATCTGACCATTTTCGGGAAAAATCAACGATGGTTAACCCACGGTTTTCTTTGGCGAAAAATCTTTTTGTTTCGAAATCGAAAAAGATTGTTATATTATCGTTCCATACATTGTTACGAACCCGAAACTGCCTTTGGTTCGAAAATCATCCCTTATATAACGATGGTACAAGCAATTGTTGAAGAAGCCACGTTCGTCTCTCCCTCTTAGTGGGAAGTATGCATTCCTTAAACTGCATGTTCAACCCTTAAACGTGGTTTGTTTTGGGAAAAATTTGCACAGCATGTACTGATAGCCTTGTACTTTCGATTGGCATCCTAAAAAAAATTTTTTTTAATCTGACCATTTTCGGGAAAAATCAACGATGGTTAACCCACGGTTTTTTTTGGCGAAAAATCTTTTTGTTTCGAAATCGAAAAAGATTGTTATATTATCGTTCTTTACATTGTTACGAACCCGAAACTGCCTTTGGTTCGAAAATCATCCCTTATATAACGATGGTACAAGCAATTGTTGAAGAAGCCACGTTCGTCTCTCCCTCTTAGTGGGAAGTATGCATTCCTTAAACTGCATGTTCAACCCTTCAACGTGGTTTGTTTTGGGAAAAATTTGCACAGCATGTACTGATAGCCTTGTACTTTCGATTGGCATCCTAAAAAAAATTTTTTTTAATCTGACCATTTTCGGGAAAAATCAACGATGGTTAACCCACGGTTTTCTTTGGCGAAAAATCTTTTTGTTTCGAAATCGAAAAAGATTGTTATATTATCGTTCCATACATTGTTACGAACCCGAAACTGCCTTTGGTTCGAAAATCATCCCTTATATAACGATGGTACAAGCAATTGTTGAAGAAGCCACGTTCGTCTCTCCCTCTTAGTGGGAAGTATGCATTCCTTAAACTGCATGTTCAACCCTTAAACGTGGTTTGTTTTGGGAAAAATTTGCACAGCATGTACTGATAGCCTTGTACTTTCGATTGGCATCCTAAAAAAAATTTTTTTTAATCTGACCATTTTCGGGAAAAATCAACGATGGTTAACCCACGGTTTTTTTTGGCGAAAAATCTTTTTGTTTCGAAATCGAAAAAGATTGTTATATTATCGTTCTTTACATTGTTACGAACCCGAAACTGCCTTTGGTTCGAAAATCATCCCTTATATAACGATGGTACAAGCAATTGTTGAAGAAGCCACGTTCGTCTCTCCCTCTTAGTGGGAAGTATGCATTCCTTAAACTGCATATTCAACCCTTAAACGTGGTTTGTTTTGGGAAAAATTTGCACAGCATGTACTGATAGCCTTGTACTTTCGATTGGCATCCTAAAAAAAATTTTTTTTAATCTGACCATTTTCGGGAAAAATCAACGATGGTTAACCCACGGTTTTTTTTGGCGAAAAATCTTTTTGTTTCGAAATCGAAAAAGATTGTTATATTATCGTTCCATACATTGTTACGAACCCGAAACTGCCTTTGGTTCGAAAATCATCCCTTATATAACGATGGTACAAGCAATTGTTGAAGAAGCCACGTTCGTCTCTCCCTCTTAGTGGGAAGTATGCATTCCTTAAACTGCATGTTCAACCCTTAAACGTGGTTTGTTTTGGGAAAAATTTGCACAGCATGTACTGATAGCCTTGTACTTTCGATTGGCATCCTAAAAAAAATTTTTTTTAATCTGACCATTTTCGGGAAAAATCAACGATGGTTAACCCACGGTTTTCTTTGGCGAAAAATCTTTTTGTTTCGAAATCGAAAAAGATTGTTATATTATCGTTCCATACATTGTTACGAACCCGAAACTGCCTTTGGTTCGAAAATCATCCCTTATATAACGATGGTACAAGCAATTGTTGAAGAAGCCACGTTCGTCTCTCCCTCTTAGTGGGAAGTATGCATTCCTTAAACTGCATGTTCAACCCTTAAACGTGGTTTGTTTTGGGAAAAATTTGCACAGCATGTACTGATAGCCTTGTACTTTCGATTGGCATCCTAAAAAAAATTTTTTTTAATCTGACCATTTTCGGGAAAAATCAACGATGGTTAACCCACGGTTTTTTTTGGCGAAAAATCTTTTTGTTTCGAAATCGAAAAAGATTGTTATATTATCGTTCTTTACATTGTTACGAACCCGAAACTGCCTTTGGTTCGAAAATCATCCCTTATATAACGATGGTACAAGCAATTGTTGAAGAAGCCACGTTCGTCTCTCCCTCTTAGTGGGAAGTATGCATTCCTTAAACTGCATGTTCAACCCTTCAACGTGGTTTGTTTTGGGAAAAATTTGCACAGCATGTACTGATAGCCTTGTACTTTCGATTGGCTTCCTAAAAAAAATTTTTTTTAATCTGACCAATTTCGGGAAAAATCAACGATGGTTAACCCACGGTTTTTTTTGGCGAAAAATCTTTTTGTTTCGAAATCGAAAAAGATTGTTATATTATCGTTCTTTACATTGTTACGAACCCGAAACTGCCTTTGGTTCGAAAATCATCCCTTATATAACGATGGTACAAGCAATTGTTGAAGAAGCCACGTTCGTCTCTCCCTCTTAGTGGGAAGTATGCATTCCTTAAACTGCATGTTCAACCCTTAAACGTGGTTTGTTTTGGGAAAAATTTGCACAGCATGTACTGATAGCCTTGTACTTTCGATTGGCATCCTAAAAAAAATTTTTTTTAATCTGACCATATTCGGGAAAAATCAACGATGGTTAACCCACGGTTTTTTTTGGCGAAAAATCTTTTTGTTTCGAAATCGAAAAAGATTGTTATATTATCGTTCTTTACATTGTTACGAACCCGAAACTGCCTTTGGTTCGAAAATCATCCCTTATATAACGATGGTACAAGCAATTGTTGAAGAAGCCACGTTCGTCTCTCCCTCTTAGTGGGAAGTATGCATTCCTTAAACTGCATGTTCAACCCTTAAACGTGGTGTGTTTTGGGAAAAATTTGCACAGCATGTACTGATAGCCTTGTACTTTCGATTGGCATCCTAAAAAAAATTTTTTTTAATCTGACCATTTTCGGGAAAAATCAACGATGGTTAACCCACGGTTTTTTTTGGCGAAAAATCTTTTTGTTTCGAAATCGAAAAAGATTGTTATATTATCGTTCCATACATTGTTACGAACCCGAAACTGCCTTTGGTTCGAAAATCATCCCTTATATAACGATGGTACAAGCAATTGTTGAAGAAGCCACGTTCGTCTCTCCCTCTTAGTGGGAAGTATGCATTCCTTAAACTGCATGTTCAACCCTTCAACGTGGTTTGTTTTGGGAAAAATTTGCACAGCATGAACTGATAGCCTTGTACTTTCGATTGGCTTCCTAAAAAAAATTTTTTTTAATCTGACCATTTTCGGGAAAAATCAACGATGGTTAACCCACGGTTTTTTTTGGCGAAAAATCTTTTTGTTTCGAAATCGAAAAAGATTGTTATATTATCGTTCCATACATTGTTACGAACCCGAAACTGCCTTTGGTTCGAAAATCATCCCTTATATAACGATGGTACAAGCAATTGTTGAAGAAGCCACGTTCGTCTCTCCCTCTTAGTGGGAAGTATGCATTCCTTAAACTGCATGTTCAACCCTTCAACGTGGTTTGTTTTGGGAAAAATTTGCACAGCATGTACTGATAGCCTTGTACTTTCGATTGGCTTCCTAAAAAAAATTTTTTTTAATCTGACCAATTTCGGGAAAAATCAACGATGGTTAACCCACGGTTTTTTTTGGCGAAAAATCTTTTTGTTTCGAAATCGAAAAAGATTGTTATATTATCGTTCTTTACATTGTTACGAACCCGAAACTGCCTTTGGTTCGAAAATCATCCCTTATATAACGATGGTACAAGCAATTGTTGAAGAAGCCACGTTCGTCTCTCCCTCTTAGTGGGAAGTATGCATTCCTTAAACTGCATGTTCAACCCTTAAACGTGGTGTGTTTTGGGAAAAATTTGCACAGCATGTACTGATAGCCTTGTACTTTCGATTGGCATCCTAAAAAAAATTTTTTTTAATCTGACCATTTTCGGGAAAAATCAACGATGGTTAACCCACGGTTTTTTTTGGCGAAAAAACTTTTTGTTTCGAAATCGAAAAAGATTGTTATATTATCGTTCTTTACATTGTTACGAACCCGAAACTGCCTTTGGTTCGAAAATCATCCCTTATATAACGATGGTACAAGCAATTGTTGAAGAAGCCACGTTCGTCTCTCCCTCTTAGTGGGAAGTATGCATTCCTTAAACTGCATGTTCAACCCTTAAACGTGGTGTGTTTTGGGAAAAATTTGCACAGCATGTACTGATAGCCTTGTACTTTCGATTGGCATCCTAAAAAAAATTTTTTTTAATCTGACCATTTTCGGGAAAAATCAACGATGGTTAACCCACGGTTTTTTTTGGCGAAAAATCTTTTTGTTTCGAAATCGAAAAAGATTGTTATATTATCGTTCTATACATTGTTACGAACCCGAAACTGCCTTTGGTTCGAAAATCATCCCTTATATAACGATGGTACAAGCAATTGTTGAAGAAGCCACGTTCGTCTCTCCCTCTTAGTGGGAAGTATGCATTCCTTAAACTGCATGTTCAACCCTTAAACGTGGTTTGTTTTGGGAAAAATTTGCACAGCATGTACTGATAGCCTTGTACTTTCGATTGGCATCCTAAAAAAAATTTTTTTTAATCTGACCATTTTCGGGAAAAATCAACGATGGTTAACCCACGGTTTTTTTTGGCGAAAAATCTTTTTGTTTCGAAATCGAAAAAGATTGTTATATTATCGTTCCATACATTGTTACGAACCCGAAACTGCCTTTGGTTCGAAAATCATCCCTTATATAACGATGGTACAAGCAATTGTTGAAGAAGCCACGTTCGTCTCTCCCTCTTAGTGGGAAGTATGCATTCCTTAAACTGCATGTTCAACCCTTCAACGTGGTTTGTTTTGGGAAAAATTTGCACAGCATGTACTGATAGCCTTGTACTTTCGATTGGCATCCTAAAAAAAATTTTTTTTAATCTGACCATTTTCGGGAAAAATCAACGATGGTTAACCCACGGTTTTCTTTGGCGAAAAATCTTTTTGTTTCGAAATCGAAAAAGATTGTTATATTATCGTTCCATACATTGTTACGAACCCGAAACTGCCTTTGGTTCGAAAATCATCCCTTATATAACGATGGTACAAGCAATTGTTGAAGAAGCCACGTTCGTCTCTCCCTCTTAGTGGGAAGTATGCATTCCTTAAACTGCATGTTCAACCCTTCAACGTGGTTTGTTTTGGGAAAAATTTGCACAGCATGTACTGATAGCCTTGTACTTTCGATTGGCTTCCTAAAAAAAATTTTTTTTAATCTGACCATTTTCGGGAAAAATCAACGATGGTTAACCCACGGTTTTTTTTGGCGAAAAATCTTTTTGTTTCGAAATCGAAAAAGATTGTTATATTATCGTTCCATACATTGTTACGAACCCGAAACTGCCTTTGGTTCGAAAATCATCCCTTATATAACGATGGTACAAGCAATTGTTGAAGAAGCCACGTTCGTCTCTCCCTCTTAGTGGGAAGTATGCATTCCTTAAACTGCATGTTCAACCCTTCAACGTGGTTTGTTTTGGGAAAAATTTGCACAGCATGTACTGATAGCCTTGTACTTTCGATTGGCTTCCTAAAAAAAATTTTTTTTAATCTGACCATTTTCGGGAAAAATCAACGATGGTTAACCCACGGTTTTTTTTGGCGAAAAATCTTTTTGTTTCGAAATCGAAAAAGATTGTTATATTATCGTTCCATACATTGTTACGAACCCGAAACTGCCTTTGGTTCGAAAATCATCCCTTATATAACGATGGTACAAGCAATTGTTGAAGAAGCCACGTTCGTCTCTCCCTCTTAGTGGGAAGTATGCATTCCTTAAACTGCATGTTCAACCCTTAAACGTGGTTTGTTTTGGGAAAAATTTGCACAGCATGAACTGATAGCCTTGTACTTTCGATTGGCTTCCTAAAAAAAATTTTTTTTAATCTGACCATTTTCGGGAAAAATCAACGATGGTTAACCCACGGTTTTTTTTGGCGAAAAATCTTTTTGTTTCGAAATCGAAAAAGATTGTTATATTATCGTTCCATACATTGTTACGAACCCGAAACTGCCTTTGGTTCGAAAATCATCCCTTATATAACGATGGTACAAGCAATTGTTGAAGAAGCCACGTTCGTCTCTCCCTCTTAGTGGGAAGTATGCATTCCTTAAACTGCATGTTCAACCCTTAAACGTGGTTTGTTTTGGGAAAAATTTGCACAGCATGAACTGATAGCCTTGTACTTTCGATTGGCTTCCTAAAAAAAATTTTTTTTAATCTGACCATTTTCGGGAAAAATCAACGATGGTTAACCCACGGTTTTTTTTGGCGAAAAATCTTTTTGTTTCGAAATCGAAAAAGATTGTTATATTATCGTTCTATACATTGTTACGAACCCGAAACTGCCTTTGGTTCGAAAATCATCCCTTATATAACGATGGTACAAGCAATTGTTGAAGAAGCCACGTTCGTCTCTCCCTCTTAGTGGGAAGTATGCATTCCTTAAACTGCATGTTCAACCCTTAAACGTGGTTTGTTTTGGGAAAAATTTGCACAGCATGTACTGATAGCCTTGTACTTTCGATTGGCATCCTAAAAAAAATTTTTTTTAATCTGACCATTTTCGTGAAAAATCAACGATGGTTAACCCACGGTTTTTTTTGGCGAAAAATCTTTTTGTTTCGAAATCGAAAAAGATTGTTATATTATCGTTCTATACATTGTTACGAACCCGAAACTGCCTTTGGTTCGAAAATCATCCCTTATGTAACGATCGTACAAGCAATTGTTGAAGAAGCCACGTTCGTCTCTCCCTCTTAGTGGGAAGTATGCATTCCTTAAACTGCATGTTCAACCCTTAAACGTGGTTTGTTTTGGGAAAAATTTGCACAGCATGTACTGATAGCCTTGTACTTTCGATTGGCTTCCTAAAAAAAATTTTTTTTAATCTGACCATTTTCGGGAAAAATCAACGATGGTTAACCCACGGTTTTTTTTGGCGAAAAATCTTTTTGTTTCGAAATCGAAAAAGATTGTTATATTATCGTTCCATACATTGTTACGAACCCGAAACTGCCTTTGGTTCGAAAATCATCCCTTATATAACGATGGTACAAGCAATTGTTGAAGAAGCCACGTTCGTCTCTCCCTCTTAGTGGGAAGTATGCATTCCTTAAACTGCATGTTCAACCCTTAAACGTGGTTTGTTTTGGGAAAAATTTGCACAGCATGTACTGATAGCCTTGTACTTTCGATTGGCATCCTAAAAAAAATTTTTTTTAATCTGACCATTTTCGGGAAAAATCAACGATGGTTAACCCACGGTTTTTTTTGGCGAAAAATCTTTTTGTTTCGAAATCGAAAAAGATTGTTATATTATCGTTCTTTACATTGTTACGAACCCGAAACTGCCTTTGGTTCGAAAATCATCCCTTATATAACGATGGTACAAGCAATTGTTGAAGAAGCCACGTTCGTCTCTCCCTCTTAGTGGGAAGTATGCATTCCTTAAACTGCATGTTCAACCCTTAAACGTGGTTTGTTTTGGGAAAAATTTGCACAGCATGTACTGATAGCCTTGTACTTTCGATTGGCATCCTAAAAAAAATTTTTTTTAATCTGACCATATTCGGGAAAAATCAACGATGGTTAACCCACGGTTTTTTTTGGCGAAAAATCTTTTTGTTTCGAAATCGAAAAAGATTGTTATATTATCGTTCTTTACATTGTTACGAACCCGAAACTGCCTTTGGTTCGAAAATCATCCCTTATATAACGATGGTACAAGCAATTGTTGAAGAAGCCACGTTCGTCTCTCCCTCTTAGTGGGAAGTATGCATTCCTTAAACTGCATGTTCAACCCTTAAACGTGGTTTGTTTTGGGAAAAATTTGCACAGCATGTACTGATAGCCTTGTACTTTCGATTGGCATCCTAAAAAAAATTTTTTTTAATCAGACCATTTTCGGGAAAAATCAACGATGGTTAACCCACGGTTTTCTTTGGCGAAAAATCTTTTTGTTTCGAAATCGAAAAAGATTGTTATATTATCGTTCCATACATTGTTACGAACCCGAAACTGCCTTTGGTTCGAAAATCATCCCTTATATAACGATGGTACAAGCAATTGTTGAAGAAGCCACGTTCGTCTCTCCCTCTTAGTGGGAAGTATGCATTCCTTAAACTGCATGTTCAACCCTTAAACGTGGTTTGTTTTGGGAAAAATTTGCACAGCATGTACTGATAGCCTTGTACTTTCGATTGGCATCCTAAAAAAAATTTTTTTTAATCAGACCATTTTCGGGAAAAATCAACGATGGTTAACCCACGGTTTTTTTTGGCGAAAAATCTTTTTGTTTCGAAATCGAAAAAGATTGTTATATTATCGTTCCATACATTGTTACGAACCCGAAACTGCCTTTGGTTCGAAAATCATCCCTTATATAACGATGGTACAAGCAATTGTTGAAGAAGCCACGTTCGTCTCTCCCTCTTAGTGGGAAGTATGCATTCCTTAAACTGCATGTTCAACCCTTCAACGTGGTTTGTTTTGGGAAAAATTTGCACAGCATGTACTGATAGCCTTGTACTTTCGATTGGCTTCCTAAAAAAAATTTTTTTTAATCTGACCATTTTCGGGAAAAATCAACGATGGTTAACCCACGGTTTTTTTTGGCGAAAAATCTTTTTGTCTCGAAATCGAAAAAGATTGTTATATTATCGTTCTTTACATTGTTACGAACCCGAAACTGCCTTTGGTTCGAAAATCATCCCTTATATAACGATGGTACAAGCAATTGTTGAAGAAGCCACGTTCGTCTCTCCCTCTTAGTGGGAAGTATGCATTCCTTAAACTGCATATTCAACCCTTAAACGTGGTTTGTTTTGGGAAAAATTTGCACAGCATGTACTGATAGCCTTGTACTTTCGATTGGCATCCTAAAAAAAATTTTTTTTAATCTGACCATTTTCGGGAAAAATCAACGATGGTTAACCCACGGTTTTTTTTGGCGAAAAATCTTTTTGTTTCGAAATCGAAAAAGATTGTTATATTATCGTTCCATACATTGTTACGAACCTGAAACTGCCTTTGGTTCGAAAATCATCCCTTATATAACGATGGTACAAGCAATTGTTGAAGAAGCCACGTTCGTCTCTCCCTCTTAGTGGGAAGTATGCATTCCTTAAACTGCATGTTCAACCCTTAAACGTGGTTTGTTTTGGGAAAAATTTGCACAGCATGAACTGATAGCCTTGTACTTTCGATTGGCTTCCTAAAAAAAATTTTTTTTAATCTGACCATTTTCGGGAAAAATCAACGATGGTTAACCCACGGTTTTTTTTGGCGAAAAATCTTTTTGTTTCGAAATCGAAAAAGATTGTTATATTATCGTTCCATACATTGTTACGAACCCGAAACTGCCTTTGGTTCGAAAATCATCCCTTATATAACGATGGTACAAGCAATTGTTGAAGAAGCCACGTTCGTCTCTCCCTCTTAGTGGGAAGTATGCATTCCTTAAACTGCATATTCAACCCTTAAACGTGGTTTGTTTTGGGAAAAATTTGCACAGCATGTACTGATAGCCTTGTACTTTCGATTGGCATCCTAAAAAAAATTTTTTTTAATCTGACCATTTTCGGGAAAAATCAACGATGGTTAACCCACGGTTTTTTTTGGCGAAAAATCTTTTTGTTTCGAAATCGAAAAAGATTGTTATATTATCGTTCCATACATTGTTACGAACCTGAAACTGCCTTTGGTTCGAAAATCATCCCTTATATAACGATGGTACAAGCAATTGTTGAAGAAGCCACGTTCGTCTCTCCCTCTTAGTGGGAAGTATGCATTCCTTAAACTGCATGTTCAACCCTTAAACGTGGTTTGTTTTGGGAAAAATTTGCACAGCATGAACTGATAGCCTTGTACTTTCGATTGGCTTCCTAAAAAAAATTTTTTTTAATCTGACCATTTTCGGGAAAAATCAACGATGGTTAACCCACGGTTTTTTTTGGCGAAAAATCTTTTTGTTTCGAAATCGAAAAAGATTGTTATATTATCGTTCCATACATTGTTACGAACCCGAAACTGCCTTTGGTTCGAAAATCATCCCTTATATAACGATGGTACAAGCAATTGTTGAAGAAGCCACGTTCGTCTCTCCCTCTTAGTGGGAAGTATGCATTCCTTAAACTGCATATTCAACCCTTAAACGTGGTTTGTTTTGGGAAAAATTTGCACAGCATGTACTGATAGCCTTGTACTTTCGATTGGCATCCTAAAAAAAATTTTTTTTAATCTGACCATTTTCGGGAAAAATCAACGATGGTTAACCCACGGTTTTTTTTGGCGAAAAATCTTTTTGTTTCGAAATCGAAAAAGATTGTTATATTATCGTTCCATACATTGTTACGAACCTGAAACTGCCTTTGGTTCGAAAATCATCCCTTATATAACGATGGTACAAGCAATTGTTGAAGAAGCCACGTTCGTCTCTCCCTCTTAGTGGGAAGTATGCATTCCTTAAACTGCATGTTCAACCCTTAAACGTGGTTTGTTTTGGGAAAAATTTGCACAGCATGAACTGATAGCCTTGTACTTTCGATTGGCTTCCTAAAAAAAATTTTTTTTAATCTGACCATTTTCGGGAAAAATCAACGATGGTTAACCCACGGTTTTTTTTGGCGAAAAATCTTTTTGTTTCGAAATCGAAAAAGATTGTTATATTATCGTTCCATACATTGTTACGAACCCGAAACTGCCTTTGGTTCGAAAATCATCCCTTATATAACGATGGTACAAGCAATTGTTGAAGAAGCCACGTTCGTCTCTCCCTCTTAGTGGGAAGTATGCATTCCTTAAACTGCATGTTCAACCCTTCAACGTGGTTTGTTTTGGGAAAAATTTGCACAGCATGTACTGATAGCCTTGTACTTTCGATTGGCTTCCTAAAAAAAATTTTTTTTAATCTGACCATTTTCGGGAAAAATCAACGATGGTTAACCCACGGTTTTTTTTGGCGAAAAATCTTTTTGTTTCGAAATCGAAAAAGATTGTTATATTATCGTTCTATACATTGTTACGAACCCGAAACTGCCTTTGGTTCGAAAATCATCCCTTATATAACGATGGTACAAGCAATTGTTGAAGAAGCCACGTTCGTCTCTCCCTCTTAGTGGGAAGTATGCATTCCTTAAACTGCATGTTCAACCCTTAAACGTGGTTTGTTTTGGGAAAAATTTGCACAGCATGTACTGATAGCCTTGTACTTTCGATTGGCATCCTAAAAAAAATTTTTTTTAATCTGACCATTTTCGTGAAAAATCAACGATGGTTAACCCACGGTTTTTTTTGGCGAAAAATCTTTTTGTTTCGAAATCGAAAAAGATTGTTATATTATCGTTCCATACATTGTTACGAACCCGAAACTGCCTTTGGTTCGAAAATCATCCCTTATATAACGATGGTACAAGCAATTGTTGAAGAAGCCACGTTCGTCTCTCCCTCTTAGTGGGAAGTATGCATTCCTTAAACTGCATGTTCAACCCTTAAACGTGGTTTGTTTTGGGAAAAATTTGCACAGCATGTACTGATAGCCTTGTACTTTCGATTGGCATCCTAAAAAAAATTTTTTTTAATCTGACCATTTTCGGGAAAAATCAACGATGGTTAACCCACGGTTTTTTTTGGCGAAAAATCTTTTTGTTTCGAAATCGAAAAAGATTGTTATATTATCGTTCTTTACATTGTTACGAACCCGAAACTGCCTTTGGTTCGAAAATCATCCCTTATATAACGATGGTACAAGCAATTGTTGAAGAAGCCACGTTCGTCTCTCCCTCTTAGTGGGAAGTATGCATTCCTTAAACTGCATATTCAACCCTTAAACGTGGTTTGTTTTGGGAAAAATTTGCACAGCATGTACTGATAGCCTTGTACTTTCGATTGGCATCCTAAAAAAAATTTTTTTTAATCTGACCATTTTCGGGAAAAATCAACGATGGTTAACCCACGGTTTTTTTTGGCGAAAAATCTTTTTGTTTCGAAATCGAAAAAGATTGTTATATTATCGTTCTATACATTGTTACGAACCCGAAACTGCCTTTGGTTCGAAAATCATCCCTTATATAACGATGGTACAAGCAATTGTTGAAGAAGCCACGTTCGTCTCTCCCTCTTAGTGGGAAGTATGCATTCCTTAAACTGCATATTCAACCCTTAAACGTGGTTTGTTTTGGGAAAAATTTGCACAGCATGTACTGATAGCCTTGTACTTTCGATTGGCATCCTAAAAAAAATTTTTTTTAATCTGACCATTTTCGGGAAAAATCAACGATGGTTAACCCACGGTTTTTTTTGGCGAAAAATCTTTTTGTTTCGAAATCGAAAAAGATTGTTATATTATCGTTCTTTACATTGTTACGAACCCGAAACTGCCTTTGGTTCGAAAATCATCCCTTATATAACGATGGTACAAGCAATTGTTGAAGAAGCCACGTTCGTCTCTCCCTCTTAGTGGGAAGTATGCATTCCTTAAACTGCATGTTCAACCCTTAAACGTGGTTTGTTTTGGGAAAAATTTGCACAGCATGTACTGATAGCCTTGTACTTTCGATTGGCATCCTAAAAAAAATTTTTTTTAATCTGACCATATTCGGGAAAAATCAACGATGGTTAACCCACGGTTTTTTTTGGCGAAAAATCTTTTTGTTTCGAAATCGAAAAAGATTGTTATATTATCGTTCTTTACATTGTTACGAACCCGAAACTGCCTTTGGTTCGAAAATCATCCCTTATATAACGATGGTACAAGCAATTGTTGAAGAAGCCACGTTCGTCTCTCCCTCTTAGTGGGAAGTATGCATTCCTTAAACTGCATGTTCAACCCTTAAACGTGGTTTGTTTTGGGAAAAATTTGCACAGCATGTACTGATAGCCTTGTACTTTCGATTGGCATCCTAAAAAAAATTTTTTTTAATCTGACCATTTTCGGGAAAAATCAACGATGGTTAACCCACGGTTTTTTTTGGCGAAAAATCTTTTTGTTTCGAAATCGAAAAAGATTGTTATATTATCGTTCTATACATTGTTACGAACCCGAAACTGCCTTTGGTTCGAAAATCATCCCTTATGTAACGATGGTACAAGCAATTGTTGAAGAAGCCACGTTCGTCTCTCCCTCTTAGTGGGAAGTATGCATTCCTTAAACTGCATGTTCAACCCTTAAACGTGGTTTGTTTTGGGAAAAATTTGCACAGCATGTACTGATAGCCTTGTACTTTCGATTGGCATCCTAAAAAAAATTTTTTTTAATCTGACCATTTTCGGGAAAAATCAACGATGGTTAACCCACGGTTTTTTTTGGCGAAAAATCTTTTTGTTTCGAAATCGAAAAAGATTGTTATATTATCGTTCTATACATTGTTACGAACCCGAAACTGCCTTTGGTTCGAAAATCATCCCTTATATAACGATGGTACAAGCAATTGTTGAAGAAGCCACGTTCGTCTCTCTCTCTTAGTGGGAAGTATGCATTCCTTAAACTGCATGTTCAACCCTTAAACGTGGTTTGTTTTGGGAAAAATTTGCACAGCATGTACTGATAGCCTTGTACTTTCGATTGGCATCCTAAAAAAAATTTTTTTTAATCTGACCATTTTCGGGAAAAATCAACGATGGTTAACCCACGGTTTTTTTTGGCGAAAAATCTTTTTGTTTCGAAATCGAAAAAGATTGTTATATTATCGTTCTATACATTGTTACGAACCCGAAACTGCCTTTGGTTCGAAAATCATCCCTTATATAACGATGGTACAAGCAATTGTTGAAGAAGCCACGTTCGTCTCTCTCTCTTAGTGGGAAGTATGCATTCCTTAAACTGCATGTTCAACCCTTAAACGTGGTTTGTTTTGGGAAAAATTTGCACAGCATGTACTGATAGCCTTGTACTTTCGATTGGCATCCTAAAAAAAATTTTTTTTAATCTGACCATTTTCGGGAAAAATCAACGATGGTTAACCCACGGTTTTTTTTGGCGAAAAATCTTTTTGTTTCGAAATCGAAAAAGATTGTTATATTATCGTTCTATACATTGTTACGAACCCGAAACTGCCTTTGATTCGAAAATCATCCCTTATATAACGATGGTACAAGCAATTGTTGAAGAAGCCACGTTCGTCTCTCTCTCTTAGTGGGAAGTATGCATTCCTTAAACTGCATGTTCAACCCTTAAACGTGGTTTGTTTTGGGAAAAATTTGCACAGCATGTACTGATAGCCTTGTACTTTCGATTGGCATCCTAAAAAAAATTTTTTTTAATCTGACCATTTTCGGGAAAAATCAACGATGGTTAACCCACGGTTTTTTTTGGCGAAAAATCTTTTTGTTTCGAAATCGAAAAAGATTGTTATATTATCGTTCCATACATTGTTACGAACCCGAAACTGCCTTTGGTTCGAAAATCATCCCTTATATAACGATGGTACAAGCAATTGTTGAAGAAGCCACGTTCGTCTCTCCCTCTTAGTGGGAAGTATGCATTCCTTAAACTGCATGTTCAACCCTTAAACGTGGTTTGTTTTGGGAAAAATTTGCACAGCATGTACTGATAGCCTTGTACTTTCGATTGGCATCCTAAAAAAAATTTTTTTTAATCTGACCATTTTCGTTAAAAATCAACGATGGTTAACCCACGGTTTTTTTTGGCGAAAAATCTTTTTGTTTCGAAATCGAAAAAGATTGTTATATTATCGTTCTATACATTGTTACGAACCCGAAACTGCCTTTGGTTCGAAAATCATCCCTTATATAACGATGGTACAAGCAATTGTTGAAGAAGCCACGTTCGTCTCTCCCTCTTAGTGGGAACTATGCATTCCTTAAACTGCATGTTCAACCCTTAAACGTGGTTTGTTTTGGGAAAAATTTGCACAGCATGTACTGATAGCCTTGTACTTTCGATTGGCCTCCTAAAAAAAATTTTTTTTAATCTGACCATTTTCGGGAAAAATCATTGATGGTTAACCCACGGTTTTTTTTGGCGAAAAATCTTTTTGTTTCGAAATCGAAAAAGATTGTTATATTATCGTTCTATACATTGTTACGAACCCGAAACTGCCTTTGGTTCGAAAATCATCCCTTATATAACGATGGTACAAGCAATTGTTGAAGAAGCCACGTTCGTCTCTCCCTCTTAGTGGGAACTATGCATTCCTTAAACTGCATGTTCAACCCTTAAACGTGGTTTGTTTTGGGAAAAATTTGCACAGCATGTACTGATAGCCTTGTACTTTCGATTGGCATCCTAAAAAAAATTTTTTTTAATCTGACCATTTTCGTGAAAAATCAACGATGGTTAACCCACGGTTTTCTTTGGCGAAAAATCTTTTTGTTTCGAAATCGAAAAAGATTGTTATATTATCGTTCCATACATTGTTACGAACCCGAAACTGCCTTTGGTTCGAAAATCATCCCTTATATAACGATGGTACAAGCAATTGTTGAAGAAGCCACGTTCGTCTCTCCCTCTTAGTGGGAAGTATGCATTCCTTAAACTGCATGTTCAACCCTTAAACGTGGTTTGTTTTGGGAAAAATTTGCACAGCATGTACTGATAGCCTTGTACTTTCGATTGGCATCCTAAAAAAAATTTTTTTTAATCTGACCATTTTCGGGAAAAATCAACGATGGTTAACCCACGGTTTTTTTTGGCGAAAAATCTTTTTGTTTCGAAATCGAAAAAGATTGTTATATTATCGTTCTTTACATTGTTACGAACCCGAAACTGCCTTTGGTTCGAAAATCATCCCTTATATAACGATGGTACAAGCAATTGTTGAAGAAGCCACGATCGTCTCTCCCTCTTAGTGGGAAGTATGCATTCCTTAAACTGCATGTTCAACCCTTAAACGTGGTTTGTTTTGGGAAAAATTTGCACAGCATGTACTGATAGCCTTGTACTTTCGATTGGCATCCTAAAAAAAATTTTTTTTAATCTGACCATTTTCGGGAAAAATCAACGATGGTTAACCCACGGTTTTTTTTGGCGAAAAATCTTTTTGTTTCGAAATCGAAAAAGATTGTTATATTATCGTTCTTTACATTGTTACGAACCCGAAACTGCCTTTGGTTCGAAAATCATCCCTTATATAACGATGGTACAAGCAATAGTTGAAGAAGCCACGTTCGTCTCTCCCTCTTAGAGGGAAGTATGCATTCCTTAAACTGCATGTTCAACCCTTAAACGTGGTTTGTTTTGGGAAAAATTTGCACAGCATGTACTGATAGCCTTGTACTTTCGATTGGCATCCTAAAAAAAATTTTTTTTAATCTGACCATTTTCGTGAAAAATCAACGATGGTTAACCCACGGTTTTCTTTGGCGAAAAATCTTTTTGTTTCGAAATCGAAAAAGATTGTTATATTATCGTTCCATACATTGTTACGAACCCGAAACTGCCTTTGGTTCGAAAATCATCCCTTATATAACGATGGTACAAGCAATTGTTGAAGAAGCCACGTTCGTCTCTCCCTCTTAGTGGGAAGTATGCATTCCTTAAACTGCATGTTCAACCCTTAAACGTGGTTTGTTTTGGGAAAAATTTGCACAGCATGTACTGATAGCCTTGTACTTTCGATTGGCATCCTAAAAAAAATTTTTTTTAATCTGACCATTTTCGGGAAAAATCAACGATGGTTAACCCACGGTTTTTTTTGGCGAAAAATCTTTTTGTTTCGAAATCGAAAAAGATTGTTATATTATCGTTCATTACATTGTTACGAACCCGAAACTGCCTTTGGTTCGAAAATCATCCCTTATATAACGATGGTACAAGCAATTGTTGAAGAAGCCACGTTCGTCTCTCCCTCTTAGTGGGAAGTATGCATTCCTTAAACTGCATATTCAACCCTTAAACGTGGTTTGTTTTGGGAAAAATTTGCACAGCATGTACTGATAGCCTTGTACTTTCGATTGGCATCCTAAAAAAAATTTTTTTTAATCTGACCATTTTCGGGAAAAATCAACGATGGTTAACCCACGGTTTTTTTTGGCGAAAAATCTTTTTGTTTCGAAATCGAAAAAGATTGTTATATTATCGTTCCATACATTGTTACGAACCCGAAACTGCCTTTGGTTCGAAAATCATCCCTTATATAACGATGGTACAAGCAATTGTTGAAGAAGCCACGTTCGTCTCTCCCTCTTAGTGGGAAGTATGCATTCCTTAAACTGCATGTTCAACCCTTAAACGTGGTTTGTTTTGGGAAAAATTTGCACAGCATGTACTGATAGCCTTGTACTTTCGATTGGCATCCTAAAAAAAATTTTTTTTAATCTGACCATTTTCGTGAAAAATCAACGATGGTTAACCCACGGTTTTTTTTGGCGAAAAATCTTTTTGTTTCGAAATCGAAAAAGATTGTTATATTATCGTTCCATACATTGTTACGAACCCGAAACTGCCTTTGGTTCGAAAATCATCCCTTATATAACGATGGTACAAGCAATTGTTGAAGAAGCCACGTTCGTCTCTCCCTCTTAGTGGGAAGTATGCATTCCTTAAACTGCATGTTCAACCCTTAAACGTGGTTTGTTTTGGGAAAAATTTGCACAGCATGTACTGATAGCCTTGTACTTTCGATTGGCATCCTAAAAAAAATTTTTTTTAATCTGACCATTTTCGGGAAAAATCAACGATGGTTAACCCACGGTTTTTTTTGGCGAAAAATCTTTTTGTTTCGAAATCGAAAAAGATTGTTATATTATCGTTCTATACATTGTTACGAACCCGAAACTGCCTTTGGTTCGAAAATCATCCCTTATATAACGATGGTACAAGCAATTGTTGAAGAAGCCACGTTCGTCTCTCCCTCTTAGTGGGAAGTATGCATCCCTTAAACTGCATTTATTTTGATTAATTTTGACCATTTTCGTGAAAAATCAACGATGTTGATTACTTGATTACTTATTAATTTAACTCTTATAGGTCTTCTAACGGGCAAAAAAATCTCTGGAAAATAAAATTCTAGAGGATGGGAGCGGTAAATCGAATTGAAACAATGTATTCTATTAAAATGAATTTACTGATGTTTAATATCAATTAGATATACATTTACAATATTACAATAACAGTTTGGTGCATATTAACAATTGTTTGTGTAAACTATGTAAAAGTATCAATTGTATCAATAATCTTATGGAAGTTATTATTAAGTTAATAAGAAATTTTTGAATTGTCTGATATTTTGAGTATTTATCACTTGAACCACTTTATCACTTCACTTCACTTCACTGATTTATTGAAACAAAATTTCATCACTAATTATTAAAGTAGTAAATCCATTGGTATTCTTCTCGGTAGATACCAATTGAGGAAATGATATTCTCTAAAGATGCGCTTCCATTCTTCAAATGTCCTTTTGAAAATGATGAACAATTCAAATCCAATGAATAATTCTCTAATGACTTCAGTCAGCTTTCCCTGTAGGTTGCGAAAAAATTCAATTAGAACAATATTTACAAGTTTCAACAACAATACCACTTACTAAACATTAATCTGCCAAAAGGATGGCACTTCCTTCAACCCCAACAAAACTACCCTTGTCCTCAATTTTCAGGAAAGATGAATCTGTAAAATTACATTGATTTAAATTAATAAAACCAGTCATATCTCCAATTTACAAATCAAGTTGTAAACTAGGGGCTAATGCTGCAGCCTAATTACATTGTTGAACAAAGGGTTGCCTAACTTACTCAATTTGTAAATGAACGGATAATTCCAATGATGTTATTTTATGATAAGGGTCACTAATCATCAAAGTGCCATCAGTGAAAGTGAATCAAAAGCAGTTTCGGGTTCGTAACAATGTATTAAACGATAATATATCAGTATTTTTCCAATCCGGAACAAAAGCATATTTCGTCAAAAAAAACCGTGGGTTAACCATCCTTGATTTTTCACGAAAAACGTAAATTTTAAAAAAAATATTTAAGGATGCCAAACGAAAGTATACGTCCATCAGTGCATTCTGTGCAAATTTTTCCAAAAACAAAGCTCTTTTAAGGGATGAAATCGACGATCAAAGTGCCAGAAGAACTCATCAACCCCTCTAATCTTTAACCACTTGTAACATCGTTATATAAGGGATGATTTTCGAACCAAGGGCAGTTTCGTGTTCGTAACAATGTTCCAAACGATAATATCATAATCTTTTTCGAATTCGAAACAAAAAATTTTTCAGTCAAAAAAAACCGTGGGTTAACCATCGTGGATTCTTCACGAAAAATTTAAAAAAAAATTTGAAGGATGCCAATCGAAAGTATGTGGAACTAAAAAAGTATGTTTTTTAAAAGGACACTTGTTCTTTTGCTTTGACCCACTTGTGCATATCATTTTGATGGAATTCACTAAAGGTTTTATAGATTTCATAATGAACTACAATTTCTCCGTGTCCAGTGTGTGATAAAGAATGGTAAAAATTAGAAATATCCTCTATTCTATAGACTGGAACCATTTTCTCGTAACGAAAGGAAAAGTTTTTAGTAATTGATTATATTGAAAACTTTTTTAACACCTACCATTGCTTCTTTATCTTGATAATGATAGCACTCCAATGAGCTTCGAATGCTGCTGCTGATATGTCGTTTTGAAGTGAAAAATCTGTAATTGAAATAAAAATTAACAACACAGACAATTTGAATAATTTCAATATGTATTTTGAATGGAATCACCATAAGTACCTCAATTTGATAGAAATTGGGAATTAAGACTTTTGAAAACTCCCGAACTTCCACTGAAGTATTTTGGCGTAAAAATAACATTATTGAAGCCAAAAAATGTAATGAATATAATAAACCGGAGACAGGATCAATTGAATAAATCAAGAGGTTTCTTTGTCGAGTTCTTTAGTGCATTAGAAAAGTTTTCTATAACTTTGCAAGTATTTAATTTAGATTAAAAATATAATTACCATATGACTGACAACCAAATTTAAAAAGCGAATGGTGTTTTTTCTTTGGAATATTTGCCTATTCGCCCGATCTTCTGTAGAATTAACGCCTTTATAATGAAAAGTAAATATTTAGAAAAATGTCATTGTTGAAAAACGACATTTGTCAACCGTAACAGAGTTCTAAGCATTTTTACGTTTTTTTATTATGATGGTTTTGATCCCAACTAAATCCTTTAGGCGTTATAATTGTATGGGAAAATTTCACCAAAAGTAAACGAATAATAAACTCCGATAAGTAATAAATAAATTTAAATTTTATGGAATCCCCAAGTAATTATTTTTATTAATCAAGAGATAAGTAATATTGGATATTACTTAACGACAAAAATTCTCATTTTAACGAATTTTTTCGTGTGATTTTTTGCGATATTTATTTAAAAAAGAAAATGTTTTGCCATCTATTGTAAAACAAGTAAACTTTTTTATTATAATCTATCTTATCGACTAACAGTTTGAAATTGTATTTTTTATTTATTTTATGGTAATTCAAAATTGCCTGAAATTAAATTTTTTATTCAAATTCCTAAAACATAAAGCAATTTACTTCATTTCCATGAACAACTCATATTAAATGACTAGTAGTTGCCCGTTGCATTTGCAACTAAAGGTTTTATCTGAGTTAATCAACAATCGAAATTTTAAATTTAATAATCAAAGTATTGATTAGATAAAAAAAAGTTTATCTAAAATTATATTAAGAAATAAAATATAAGTGTTTTTTTATATCATTATAATAACAACATTATAATAAATAACGTAATTTCACTAAATTAATATGAAAGTTTAATACTTATGTAGTACTTGTACCAAATAGGCGATTTTAAATTTTGGTTCGTTTTTCAACAACCAAACTTTTTAAAATCTGTTTTTTTACTGAACCAATGGTTGTGATCTGGAGTAATTATATATTCGGCTGAAAAGCATTAAGGTACCAATTTTTTGCCATATATTTCACTGGCAATTCAAATATAAAATCTTCGAGACTAACTTTTTTTCGGTATTTAGAACAATTTGAAAACCAATTGTTATTGAAAATAAATAAAATATTCGAATTTACTTCCACGCTTTCCACCTATTTTCAACAATTTTGTATGTACAACGTCCAAATATGCGAAATCGAATAACTTTTTAGTCATGTTAACTAACATAAAGAAGGTCATATTTTTTTTCGCTTTACATTGTATTTTCAAATATAAGTGCACATTTGGGTGGATGAAATTTGGAAAGTGTTTTCCTTATATGATGCAGATATATAATAAGAAAGGGTTTTTGAAAATTTCTCCCCTAAAAAAGTGAAAAACGGTAGCAGTTTGTAAGGGGTAACGTTAAATAAACAATCGAAATTTCAAATTAAATAATCAATCAAAGATCATTAAAAGCGAAACGTTATTACTGCTTAATATAAAACAAAGTTGATTTATTATTAGAAACAAAAACTTTGGGCCTGCTTAAAAATTTAAACTCTGATAAGTAGATATATCTGAAAAGGTTAAGTTAAGTTTATAAATGAGCATTATGTTTTTTGGCTTTCACATATGGTAAACCTGAAAATCCGAAATACCTATTCACAAATACATTAGTGAGTGAGTACCCCTACCAACGTTTTGAATGCATTAGTGGGGATAACAGAGCGCATACGTATAGCCTATTCCATGGGGGTCAAGCTCTTATGGCAGACTTGGTTCCCAAAAATTAATAGTTGGGGCGTCAAATGCAGATGACGCGGTAAGCAATATTTCAAATTTTAAGGAACTTTAAGCTAGGGTAAAGTGTAAAGTTGGTAAAAGTGTTGAAGTTGGTAGTTAAGAAATTACGGGGGTGAAAGTTTTTTGGCTAACTTTACAATAAGACTGACGCCGCTAACTAGCAAGTACCGAATTTGATTATTTAAAATTGCGGTCTTCTTTTAAATATTCATCATGGATAACGTATTTCATATTTAATGGCAGTGTTTTGTGCATTTTGTCAAAAGATCAACATCAACTACACTTTTCTACTACCCAAATTCATTACGAAGGTACTTATTTATTTACTAGTAAATATCCACTTTTTTTTGGGGCAAAAATATGATTTAAATTCAAACTTTGAATCTATTTTTTTAAGTAAAATAAATTTGTTTCAGCAAAGATTCGACGATTTTTCTAGGCAGTCACAATTCATAGCGATAGAAAAGGACAATTTCCAGGATTCAATTGTCATCTCTAAACTGACGCCATTAAGTAAATATACGTTTGCATGGCTGTAACTAACTTTAATTAAATTTTACAATGTGAAAAAATGTTATATTTTGTAATTCAATTTTAATAAATCAAATTTAATTTTCAATCAAATTTTCGTTAGTATATTTTAAATATTTCAGGGATAAACTAAATTTGAAAGGAATAAATTAAATTTGAATTTGGCCCATAAAATTCTAAAATTCGTTTAAAGTAGTTATCGTTATTATCGGCTATGCTACACTAGCGCCCTCAGTAAATGACGCCCGAAAGATAGCCATTTGGAGGAACACAAAATTAACATTGAGCTAGCCTCCCCTGGCCTATTCTGCACGGACGCACGACAAGATAGTCAATTTATATATAAGATTGTATAAAGCGATTCCAATTGTAACAAAATATTTTGGTTCAACTCTTATTTTTAGGATTACAATATGAAATTGACTTGCACCAATTCCAAAGTTATTAGTTCAAATATTAAATTAGTAAGCGAAGGAAAGGTTTGGGATGACACTTAATTCTTGATAGACAGACAAATTAGATAAAAAATATTTTGTTAGAATTAAATACAAGTAAAAATTTATTTTGCTTTCAAACTGAATGTTTCATTCTAATCTTGTCACAAATTATAAAAATGGACTATTATCTTCAATAAAATCCTCTGTTATTATAATTCCCACGATTTACTGGCTGATTGTTGTAGTTGTTAAAGTCCTGTGGATTATTCATATTTCCATATGAATTGGGATACGATTGATTGTACTGTGAATTGGCTCCGTATTGGTCATACTGAAAAGGTTGTGGCTGTTGCTGTTGTTGTTGTTGTTGAGGATACTGTTGATAATTATTCATATTGTAATTGGAATTGTTGTATGAACTAAAATTCATATCACTGTACTGATTGGAATATTCGTTTTGTACGTAAGTGTTTTGTGGTCTTGCCTCCATAGCATTATAGTTGTACCCTTGATTTCCATAATTTCCATTATTTGTGTTTGTATGATTTAAGTCAAATTCGGTGGGATATGTGGGAGGAGTAGGGTCGCTATACACTGGATTCATTTTATATGACGTAGATGGTTCGGGATACTGATTTTCTGGTGGTGCATGTACATTATTTCTATTGGCCTGATTAAATTTCACCGGCTCCTTTCGCACGGGTGGCTCCTCTTTTTTCAAACTAGCCGAAGTGGATGCATTTTTTTGACCAATCTTTCCCATAATATCGGCAATCATCATTTTCGCATTGTTTAAAACCACATTGGGATCAAGAGTTTTATCTTCGCCACTTTTCTTCAGCTCTTTCTCTTCGCTTTGCTTTTCGTTGAGCTTCTTCGAGGCCGCTTTGAAAACGTCCTCGTACGAATAGTCGTCGTCGTCTTCGTCCGAGTCGATTGTTAATAGTTTGGAACTGTCATTGGCTGGCGTCACTTCGATAATTTCCTCGATATCGTCGTCGATATCCTCGGTCATTTCTTTTCGTGGTTCCTGACGGGAATGGACGATTGGTTCGGGTTTATTATTTTCACCACGCACGCCACTGTCGATCTCGGCGTTTTGACCTAAATTGACAAATTGTCTGAGTTTTTCGACCCGTTCGGGTTCTTGTGACTCCATTTTTTTCAAGTACGAGATAAGGCTGTGTTGTTCATCGTTGGACAAATCTTTGAAATTTTGTAGTAAAGTTTTCAAGTCAGAATCCGACAAACTATCCATGTTGTTATCGAACAGTAGGCGATTGTTGGTTGCCGGTTTTGGTGCGGTGGTGTCCGAGTGAAGTTTTGCGGCATATTCGGCTGCGGTTATTTTATTTCCTGATCCTTGAGATTCCTGTGCCATGCCCACAACTGCATTGATTAGTTGTTCCAGTTCGGCTTGGGACACATCAACGCGACCTTGTGCTATTAACGCCGCGGCAATTTGCTTGGCGATGGCTTCTTTGTCGACTTCTCCAACACCTGGCACACTAACCGGTTGTGATTTAATTTCGATACGTTCCGTTTCCATTTTTTCACGTTTTCGCTCCGAATTCATATGCAAAAGTGAGGCAATTTTCTTGATTGCATTCTTCACCGGTTTTTCCGTAATCGGTTCAATCAATCCGGCTAATAATTGCCCCTTTAACTTCTCCTTCACGGTTTCAAAAAGTACACAATTCGTATCATTATCTAACAATGTTTCTGCACTATTCGCTTCAGCCTTTTCCATCGCTAACGCCGTCGACAACATATCAATCACTTTCGGACCGAGCGATCCCAATTTTTCCTCCAAGGCTGTCAACAATCGAAGCACAGCCACAATATTTAACTGTCCATCGTCGAGATCTTCTTTTTCCTCTTTGCGATACGTTGAACTACTTCCGTATTTATTTCGAGTCGTATTCGGCTTGGAATATCCTCCCCGATATTCACGTTTCGGATGATATCGTTCCGATTCAAGAGAATCATCCGAGTCCCATCGGTTACTATACGATCGTTTGTGTTCCACCTTTTCCATGGAAGTTTTCTTCGGGGGATTTAGTTCCACATCGGTTTCATTTTCAATAATAATAACCTCTGGATCTGAATCGGGATCACATTTTGAGGTCATCGTTGCCGAAACGGATGGCCCTTTTTTGGGGGCAATTTTAAATTTGATAGGCTGCGGTTGAGGTTCTTCAATCGGAAGATTAAGTTTTTTGCGTAAAGTATTCTTTCTAAATTTCACTTCCATGTCATGCATTTCCTTCATGCGTCTATTCCAAAAATCGATCCATTCTGGTTTAAAGTCGTGCTTGGTGGGATCCTTGTGTTCCGCTTGGAGTTCTTTATAGCGTCGATTCCAAAACTTTTTCCATTCTTCTGGATACTGAGGATGTTTTTCGGGATTTTTTTCGTGGTCCAGCAATTTCTTTTCAAGCTCGTCCTCGATTTGAACACAGCCCCGTTTGAATTCCTCCCATCGGGAGGACTCGGATATTTGTTTCGAACGTGTACTATTCTCTGTAGTCGGCCGATTATATGCATAATCATTTCGGCGCCACGGTAAAGTTTTTTGATAGCGATAATCACGGGGTGAACGGCTACGGGATCGTTTCCCAAAGTGGCGACTTCGACTACGACTTCTCGGTCGGCTAGAGTACGATTTTTCACGGCTACGTGATCGACTACGCATGAAGCGTCGTCGAAAGTTTGGAGGTTTGTCGTGCGGAAATCGACTATTATTCGACCGCGGTGAATCACTCAACGACGAACTCGATATGGACGAAATCGGCGACAGTGACGAACGTCGTGGTGCCGATTTCGGTGCACCTTTTTCATTCGGTTTTTTTCGTTTTCCTTTTCAAAAAAAAAATAGAAAATAACATTTAACATTTCCGTTTTTCTGTGGGCACATTGCAATTACCAGGAGCGCTTACGACGGGCGGCGAAGGACTGCGTCGTTTGACGACCTCTCGAGAAATACATCCGGGCACCGTAGCCAAATCGGTTTTACCAACATTTGAAACAGGATCTAAAATTTAAATCATTTAATTTCGATACCACATTTCAAATCTGATATGAGTTCATTAAAAAAAAAATGGAAATTTTACATTTTTATGATTGTTTTTATAGAAAAGTGGGCTCATGTGTACTTTATCACACCCACAATCTGGCAATGTTGCATTTTCGACTATTTTTTTGAATTTAATTCGCGATTAAATCGGCCCATAATGAAAATTTAGCCACAACAGAGAGAATTATACAATATTAGAATTGAATTAACAAAAATATCGCGAATTTAATTAAAAACAAAGTCGAAAATGCAACATTGCCAGATTGTGGGGGGTGTGCTAAAATACACATGAGCCGAAAAGTGGATTAAACCTAAACCAGAGAAGATAAGACTTATACAGAAGTTGAATTTTGTGTTAAAAGTTTTGGAGTTTGGGAAGGCCACGGGATCAGAGCTTTTGGTCAGCGGTATTTAGATGGCGCTGTACAAAATTAGGCTTGGTCACACCTTAATTTGCAAAGCGCATGCGTTAATAAAAAAAAAGAATTTTAATTTCAATAGAATTTCAAATTTCATCATCGATTAAGAAAAAACTAACTGAAACTAAACTATTGCAAATAAATTGACATAATTCTGGTTAGTGTTTGTTAATTCTATAGTCAAAATAATTATTTTTAAGAAGAGGGTGGGCTAAAATCCAAGGTTTATAAATTACACAAGTTGCCCCATTAGAAAAAAAAATGACGTCATACGAAGAATTTTGAAATTTGAATCAGTCTGAAGATATATACGAATTTCTTCTGGATACGTCACGTAGCGGACGTAGCGCATGAGGCCACCTGTGTATTTTATAAACCTTGGGACGTATTGTTGCTATTAAACAATTTTAAAGATCAATCTTTTGCACTATGAAAAATGTCTCAAGATGTGGCGCCGCCACTAAAGTGTTTGAAGTACTAACTCATGTTACTATAGTTACCAAACAGCAAGTACATAGTTTCGGTTTAAGTTAGTACGGCAAAAGATGGTACCACTTCTTCAAATGTTTCCCATTATGCATTGCAAGATTGCAATACCTTCCTTTAACTCCACCTCAATACAGTGCAAAGTGGAATTTTGCATGATAATGCCATCTATTGCTTTATTTTAAAACGGCTAGAACACGTTTCTGCTTTCCATTTGAATTGAAATTCTATAAGTCTCTCTACTCTGACCTAAGATTATATAAAATAAGGTATTCCAATCCTGCAATGCATCATGGGAAATGTGTCAAGATGTGGCGCCGCCACTAGTCTGTCTAAAGTACTAACTAACCAAAACTATGTACTTTTAACCCAAGGTTTATAAAATACACAGGTGACCTCATGGTGGCTATGTGACGTATCCAGAAGAAATTCGTACATATCTTCAGACTGATTCAATTTCAAAATTCTTCGTATGACATCATTTTTTTTTAATGGAGCAACCTGTGTAATTTACGAACCATGCTTTTAACCAATGTAAAATTAGCATCCCATCGAAGGATTTGCGAACTGGTAATGATCTTAATCGTTAGATCTTCGTTGGGTCAGTTAAGGTCCGATATTTTTTTCTATAGGAGACCTAAGGAAAAAAATATCGAACCTTAACTGACCCAACGAAAACCTAACGATTAAAATCATTACCAGTTTGCAAATCCTTCGATGGGGTGCCAACTTTTCATTGGTGTACTTTCATGCTAACTGTCCAAGTTAGTACTCTAGACACACTAGTGGCGGCGCCACATTTTGACTCATTTCCCATGATACATTGCAGGATTGGAATACCTTTTTTTATATGGTCTTATATTATTTTTTTGGAATAAGAAGCGTTGAAAAAATTTCCATTGAAACAACCACCAAATTGACATCCAAAAAAAAAAAAAAAAGTGCAATTTTTCTCACCATTTTTCGGTTCAAACAAATTTTCGTCGAAAAACTCCTCAAACGTTTCACCAAACTTATCCGAGAAATGCACGTCGCGAACAATAACATGTGTGTAACTTTCACGTTTCCGTTCAAACGACTCCGTCGTGCACGCGTGCGGCGACAATCGACCGAATCGCTTCTCGATCCATTCGGCCACCACCGAGATCAACACGTGACACTGATAGCGATAGTGTTTGATCGAAAAGTATTTCGCAAACTTTTGCTTGATTTTCGGAAAGTGGCTTTCGATGAACTTGTGCCGATGATTGAAGCTGGTGAGGTGGACGAGGGTGGTGCGCGGATCGCCACGTTTGTCGCACAGAATGCACGTGTATTGCGGCTCCTTGCGCTCTTCGGCGTGCAGCTCGACGAGATATTCGAGACCGATAAGCGGTGCGGTGAACGTGTCCAGTTTGGCTTGGATCTCGGCCTTCTCGGAGACTTCGCCTTCGAAGCCGGGCGGAATTGGTTCACCAGGTGCCAGACTGATTTCCAGCAGGGTTTGCCGTGGTTTCAGCGGCGGGGTTTGTGGACGAAATTGCTCGGCCGGATGCGGCTGAACCTGGACCATTGTGTCCATATGGCTTGGCGATCGTTCATGTGCCAAAATCGATCGCGAACCAATTGTCGTGAAGCAACACGCATGGCATCGCCACCGCGGACCCTTTTCACTGGGACACATCGAAAACACTTTCCCGGTCGTCCCATCATCAAGCCGAGTGGTCAACGTCAATAAACGATCCTCAACAGTTCCCTGCAATAAAAAAATACATAAAAAAAAATATTTCCAACTGCCCTCAAAACATTTAACCCCTACTTATCCCAAAAAAATAAATTTGATTTACTTAAAAACCAAAATCGTATCTTCCAAACTTACACAATATGACTTATTTAACAAAAATTCTTATTAATAAAAAATTTGATTTTTTCACATTTGAATTATACACGTACAATCGGCATGAACATATTAATATTCTTAAAGTCTATGACAAAAATAAATCAAATGTAACTTACCAGAATATATATATATATATATAATAATAATAAATTTCATTGAAATTTTCATAAGACATATTATACCAACCTTTACTGTAACAGAGTCATTATTCCCGACAATGATAGAGACAGGCTCTAACTCTTCATCCATTTATAACAAGAAAATTAAAATAAAAAAGCAAATGGCACACGAAATTAAAAACAAAAAAAAAATGAAAACTACACAGACTTCTTGGTGGACGTCTTAAAAGGTCCTTGGTAAAAACTTGGACACTGAGGCCAACATTTAATTCATCTGCAATCAGAAACAGAAAACGAAATCTTAATTAATTTGTCATTGATTAACATATACTCACCATTGTGTTTGTTTTTTAAAGAAAAAATCGCGATAATTTTAAACCGGTGAACACACTACAATTGGAAATGCCAGTCGCTTGGTTTTATTGTCAATCCAAAGTTGATCATATGAAAGATTTTCTCATTGAAAAATGTAAACAATGCCATGATTTAAGGGTGGTAACTCGAGTTGATTTTTAACTCGAAGAAAATATTCACTTGAGTGACTCAGGTTACTCAAGTTAATATAGCGCAAAAAAAATCACTTGCATCCGTAATACTAATTTTATACAAGCACATGAGTGAAAATCCAGCTTTCAAGTCATGGGAATTGTATTGTAATTATTTATAAATATTACATCGGAAATTAAGACTGGTAGACTATAGGAGTAGGTTGACTAACTTTTAATAACCAACCCGAAGGTTTCCGGAAAATTGGTATCGATTTGTAAAAAAAAAAAACGATATCTGTACTTTTGTACGAAGTGATATTTCTTTGATATATTAAAAAGATGTTTCCAATTCATTGCCCTGGCCTCTTCCGGTAGTACTTGAACTGGTACACCAGCTATAAGTGGTTTGTGATAACTAAAATATCATACACAATAGACTGATAAAAAGATAAATTATATTAATCTTCATTCTATCACATACCAAATCTGTTCAAACTAGGCACTTCAACCTGATCAATTTTCTACCGACATCAACCTCTTGATTTTCTTAAAATCATAGTGGCCTTTGATACGTTTTGAATATTAGCGCCGCTAGTGACAGTAAAGGGAACTATTTGTTATGGTGTACATTAGACTGATTCAAAAAAAATGATGATTTTTTTTTTCTTAATTATATCGAAAATATTGTTGGGAATGACAAAAAAAATTCTTGTGAAAGTTTAAGCTCTTAATATTAAGTATGAAGAGGTGCCGCATCGCAAATTTCGATTTTCCATTTAAATAACATGGGAACAATATTCTCTTGCACTTTGGAATTTTATGGCTCACGTTGGTGACAAAATTTCGGAATGACCAAGGTATATTCTTGTAGAAAATTGAATGATCTACAAAAAAGGTCTCGTACAAGTTTTTGATATATTTATTCCTTCAAAAGTTATTCGAGGTCAAAGTTGAACTAAAGAGAAATTTAATATTTCTTCAATTTTTTGACGTAACTATCAATTTTATGAGAAAATTTTATACATTTTTATACATTTTTTGTAGAGCACTTTTTTTCCTATAACTTATCTCTATACAAGTTTTTGATATTTTTCACAGGTCCTAAGTTATTTGCATTAAACTGAAAATTCCCTGAATTATTATATTTTTAACATAAAAATTATTTTTTTTTACTTTAATTAAATAACTAAGGACCTGTGAAAAATATCAAAAACTTTTATAGAGATAAGTTATAGGAAAAAAAGTATTCAATAAAAAATGTCCTATAAAATTTTCTCATAAAATTGATGGTTACGTCAAAAAATTGAAGAAATATTAAAATTTCTCGTTAGTTCAACTTTGACCTCGAATAATTTTTGAAGAAATAAATATATCAAAAACTTGTGTAAGAGACCTTTTTTGTAGATCGTTCAATTTTCTACAAGAATATATTCGATTTTCGAATTTCTTAGAACTTGTAGTCAACATCATTTTTATTGAGCCTATAGTCGATTAATTGGTCATTAAAAAGTTAAATGTTGAATAACTTTTAATGGAGTGATTTAATCGAAAATTCATAAGAGACCTTTTTTGTAGAGCGTTAAATTTTACATCAGAATAATTTGACCTTAAACCTTTTCATTCATTTGTTTCTGAGAAAAAAAATTAAATGGTAAAAAGTCAAATAATCCCATGTTATTTAAATGGTAAAAGTAACATGATCCCGGCACGGTTTAATCAAGAAATTAAGAGCTTAATTATATTGAATAATTTTTTTTGTGTCTTAAACTAAACATTCAAGATAATCAAGGATAAATCAATTTGGGAAATAACGGGCACCCTAATAAAAACCCACCTCCAAAAAATATACTTCTCGTTTTCTACAGTAATAATATTGCCAAAATTCAAAAAAAAAATATATATAATTAGTTTATTGATAGTATACTGGTAAAAGTATTGATTGTATAATCAAAATAAGAACAGTTATACTGTGTATGCAATATATAGAATATATTGCGATTCAATTTATGTAGTATAATTTAATATAATAATATATACAAATCATACTATTTTTTATGTAAATTTTATAGTTCTTCTGGTTCTATGAACAGGTGTAACGCACCTCTATAGAATTTCCACCAGAAGTAAAAAAGTATAAATAAATAAAAAAATACCATAAACATAAATGTGAACTTCTGTTCAAACAAAAATATTTGTGACGTATTACTCAGATACGTATTTCGATTGCCAAGCAATCTTCCAATTGCCAAGTGGTTACGGAGTGATCCAAACAACTTGATGACCACTGAGGAAGCTTGCTTGGTAATCGAAATACGTATGTGGGTAATACGTCACAAATATTTTTGTTTGAACTTCTGTTCAAATTTATGTTGGTGGTATGATTTTTATATATTATTATATCAGATTATACTACATAAATTGGACCGCAATATATTCTATGTATTGTATGCACAGTATTGATTGTATAGTTTCAATTCCATGAAGATATCCTCAATAGGTACTGAGAAAAAAATATTTACGCTAAGGGTTGTTACCTCCATTATTCCCTTACTATAAGGGTTAGAAGTGTGAGATTAAATGTTTGGCTATTTTAGATGAAAAACAACAAAAATAAGGTGAGATCTCTTCATTAGATGTGAGTGCAGGTTTTAAATGCTTCATCGGCTAGATCTTTTCTTCCAAGTTTGTTTCGGAATTTTTCCCTTTTCATGGTTAACGTCTTTTACGGATGGTCCGAAATTGCAAGTACAAACTTAATACCTAATTCTATTCTTTTTTCTTGTGATATTCTTGATCTCAAATCCCACCGGTGCAATTAAAGTGATGGCAAATTCAAGCGGCCCTCGTCCATTTTCATGAAGAATACTTTCATACGATCAACTCTTGATGGGCAATCGAAAGTCGACCATCATTTATGACTGCAGTGTGGTACCTGTTTTACACATAATAAATTATAAAAAATAAAAATAAAAAAACGTTTTTCACAGGAACTTACCGTCCTACTATCAGATACATCACCCAATTGGAGTTACTTAAAGGACGAAGAGAAAGAGAAATGAGGAAAAAACTTGCACAATTCGTCGAACACAAAGAACAAAGATTTCTTCAACTGCTTTTTAGTTTTCCTTTCTTTACAACAGAGAATTTGAAATGAGGCAAATCACAATCGCACGTTAATAACGATCGATATGATCGATAAAACCAATGATCATAATAATATCGAACATTGTGAATTCGTGAAACGCAACATTTCAATCACATTACTTACGACAAGAATTTTCCAAAAATTTAATTCACAACTTGAATAGAAAGATTTTAAATGGCCCGGGTCGGATTCATATATATATATTATGTATATATGGAGGGAGACGGCTTGTCTGGGCCTGAGCCATGGAGATGGTTTTTTTTATTTTGTTGGTTATGTTGGGGGCACAACAACTGAAATCGTTAGATTGGACCCGTTGTTACGGCCAAATCGAATTTACATTGATTGGTATGAAATAATATGAAATACGTTTTTAATGCACAACAAATGTTATGGTGGTTTGTTGGACCGAATGCAGAACCAACTTGCCAAAAAAAATAATCTTCATTCGCTATGTTTAAACGTGAAAAAAGTATCAAGCAATTACCTGCAACGAATCTCGACACGTCAATCAACTTGATTCGGCGATTTTTCCATTATTTTGCCGAATTTTCAATCAATTTTTCCGCGAGCTACACTTGACACCTCGGCTGTTTGTGAAAAATTGTACGATGCGCATGCGTCACAATTTCTCGGTCATTCATGAATTGCATTCAAAACTTTCTGTAACTTATGAAATTCGTTTAGATTTATTTCGAAGACTTTCGCGTGAATTAATCAAACACTAAATGATTGAAAATTGCATAACTTTGCACATTTTCAATGAATTGTCAACGTTTTGGCATAAATAATTGAAAGTTTGGAGAAATGGCACATGCGCATTACACCAGTAAATACGCCGAATATTTGGGGGGACATTTGAAATTTAAAATTGATGTCATATTAATTATAATTAGTTCACCAAGAAGTTTAATAATTGTTTAATTTAATATCAAAATAATGTTTTAAGTAAATACATTTATTTTCTTATGGGTTCCAATATTCTGTTAGTGGTTTCTAAAAATAAATCTTGTATTGATAAGCCCTGTTACGATTTTGGAATTATTTCAAGACCGGAATTAAATTTTATAATCACTTATTACAGTAATGTGTAATTAAAATTAGATAAATTGGACCTTTTACCATTAATGTATTGATATTTTTATGTTTATTGAAGTATATAAGCAGCCTATTCTATTAGTCTTGTTTGGGAATTCAATCCTTACTATACGAATATTGTCAAAATGATCCAGTTAAACTTATTATTTTACACAATTTCTTTACATAATACTCTTATTTACGATGACCTCTACCTCCTTTACATCTTTTCTGATTTTAATATTAAACAAATGTAAAAAATCCAGAATTTTTAATCATATTACCTGATCCTATGAAATTTTCTAACATTCCCGGAATATCAAGATTTCTCTAATTGCTGCACACTCTGGAAACATTAGATCATAAAAACCGGAACTGGCCAATAATTGTTGGTAGTGGTCAATAGGTCAGCCAAACTATTCCTGTTAAAAATTTAAATATGCCACAAAATGGTCTCATAAAAAAACCGGAATTTGCCAATAAGTGGCGGTCAATAAAAGGTCAGCTAAACCATCCTTGTTAAAAAAAAGCATTTAAATATATTACAAAATGTTTACATGTTACTTTAAAGTTTTCATTTAATTGCCATTTACAAAAGCGCAATAACATGCCTCCACCATTAAATGAAGTTAAATTTCCGGGAGTAACTCTTAAAAAGTTTATTTCACTGTCTTCGGCAATCCATCATCTTCGAATAGAGCAAGCGGATATTGCGCCAATTCAAATTTCACATAGTTTTTAAGTTCTTCATCGTTTTCTTCAACTAAAAGACGTAAAAACGGCAATTGATCAATTGGAACTACTATGCTAACTAATGAATTTATTTTATCTTTTTTCAATTCTCGTAAACGTTATCCCTCTGTTTTCTCCACTATCCTCAAATTTACGTCTTCATCTTCAGTTACTCTGGTAGCAATGAACATCATGGCATCTACATCAGGAAAAGAGTTGGATTATTTGAAGAAGTCCACCAATATTCTTACATCCACATTATCTTTTTCTATTCAAGCATTGGTCGAATCACTATGTTGATGATTTATATTGAAAGATATTTCAGAAAAATGATCTGTCCTTTCATATATGGTTTGGCTATAAATTACTTCTCTAATCCATTTTACATTGCCTTTCAGTGGCACTACGTTTACTAGGACTTCTTTCAACATTTATCCCTGTTTAAAAAGACATTTAATGGCATTTCAAATGTTGAAAAAACCAATTAGAACTTGTTTAAAGCTATTAAAGGTATTTTAAATGTTAATTTTTTAAAACAATTTGATTTGATATTTGAACGAATTTCGTTAACGAATTTCATTGCGCAGAAGTGTAAATTTCCTACGACTTCATCATTTTTTAATAGCATTGAACTTTGGTTTTCGAAAAACGCAACAATAACTAGCAATCGTAGATTTGAACAGAACTTTAACTTAAAAAACGGCCTGAATATCAACACAGACAATATTCAGCGATTTTGCTGCATTGTAATTCCCCTGGCCACAGAAAAACGAGTGCAGGATATGATTAAGGCATCAAATTTGGCAATACTTTCACATGCGGTTGACTCCCTAGGCTTGAGTCCTTCAGATTATTACTTATTTGCATTGATGGGACCATGCATTTGTTGAACAGTAGCACTTCTCATCTTACGAAAATCTACAAAAAAAAGAGTCGATGATGGGTTTTACTTAAAAGATGGACATTTTTTAGCATAAAATCCACAAATCGTCAGAAAGATACCAAAGTTAATTGAGGGAATTATTTTGAATAAAATCAGTATTTTCATGTAGAAATACGAAGACTTATTTTTCGGCCAGAATATTAAAAAAAAGCATTGTAATTCCCCTGGTCACACAGAAAAACGAGTGAAGGATATGATTGAGGCATTAATTTCGGAAATACTTTCGCATGCGGTTTATTCCTCAAACTTGGATCCTTTGGATTATTACTTATTAGCATCGATAGGACCATGCACTTGTTGAGCAGTAGCACTTCTTATCTTACGAAGATCTACAAAAAAAAAGAATCGATGATGGATTTTGAAAGAATCCAAAGAGTTATTTTGAATAAAAGAATTATTTTCATGTAGAAATAATGAAACCTTATTGTTAAAGAAATATCCAGTTTCTGAGAATCCGACCGGAAGTGGAGGCCCGAAGCCAACTACTTTATCTGGACTTCCCACCACGAGCGCTGGCGTCGTTTTATCGTAATGAAAAGTCTGGTAATACTATTTTCGATATAGAAAAAAAGAATGGTTTCGGGTGCCCGGTTTGGGCCGAAAAAACTAGTTTTAGTCGGACCCTACTGGTTTCCAGCAACTGGTAACAATAAACCCAGTACCTACGTTTTTGATACCATTTAAAGTTCTGCCAAGAATTTCCATATCTGACGTCTCCAATCCTTCACCATAAAATCCAATTGATCTTCCTCTTCTTCTTTCCTTATATATCCAAATCAGCTTTTGATTTCCCCATGCATTTCCAATACTTTTGGAAAAACTTTCTTCACCTGTTCCAATTCCGTAAGTTTTTTTTCTTCGACTCGGGTTTCACCTCGGAAGGGGTAGGAGAACATACATGCAAAGAAAATGACGGTGAGATTAGAGTTACGAAAAGAATAGGGAAATGTTGATTTCTTTATTAAAATTTATTATGATAGAATATTAATTATGTATATATAAGCATGGAAATAAATTTTGATTTCAAAATGAAGCACGCAAATACACTCGACTTATTCATACAATAAACCAATGTAAGGTAATTGATTTTTGTTTTCTGCATTTCTAAAATAATGAGTTATAACATAATAATAATAATAATAATATGATAATTAATTACAACTGTTGCAATTATGTTTAGGTTATTACAGTTTATGATTTACTTTACAAATTACAAACCATTATTTGTGATTTAAATATGTATATATATAGATTTTTTTATAATAGAAATAAAACTCACACATAATATCCCATTGATCATTTACACACCACTGCAATGCAAAACTGACTTATTTTTAGATATTTTGTATATTTAGTAAATATTTCAATGTCTATTTATACATAAATCATTTGATTATTGTTCCACATTATTGAAGAGAACATTATTTCTTTTTTTTTACAAGTTTTCCATTTTGTTAGCCTCATTTTTGCAAGTCAAATCTAAATTGTACAAAAAATATCACTAAAAACAACTCTTTAAGAAAAATAACTTGATTAATCATCATCATTTCATTTTTTTTTCATATATGAGACTAGAATATCACCAATTTTTGCTTTAATAATATATAATCATTAAATATTGGAATTCAATTAATTGGAAATTGGAACTTTAATGTCCAAAAACATTAACAATTAAAATATTTCCTCGATAGCCGTAAACTTTGTACGAGAAGCACTATATACCTATATATATTATATAAATATATTTTGTATGAAGAAAAGCTCAATGAAAACAAAACGTTTCACTCATTTTTCATCAACGGAAAAAAAATCAATTCCTCGAAAAGTTCTAGTTGGAAAATGATAAATTTAGTGATACAAGTATGTGAATCTAGTTTTCTAGTCTACGTTTTAGCGGTCAAACATTCTATATTCTTTTAAGGATTTCGCTACGCTGTTGCATTATTTATTTAATATACAAAAAATGGCCAGAGAATTTTGCAGAAAATAACATTTTTTTTTATTTGCCATTTTTTGTTGTTGTTAATTTTAATTATCAATAATTACATTTTATACATCTTTTTTTTGCTCAACTTGATTATTTTTTTTTCTTGTTAAATATATTTTTTTTTTTGATTACATTTGTTTGGATCGGAGTGAAACAGGATTATTAATATTATATTTGTTAACAATTAAGATAGTTTAAATCATAATTACAAACGTTATAGGTGACTGATTTAAATCGAGATTCACATTAAGATTGTATTTCTTTTTGCGGTAGTAGATCGGAAATTTCAAGCGGAAAGTTTCGAAAAAAAATGTTTTTAATATTGGAACAATATAGGCACTTGAATGGACATATTGTACGAGTATTTTTTTTTTTTTTTGAGTTTTTAGAATCTTTTCTTGTAAGCCAAAATTGTCTTTTTTTTGGTGCAAAGTATTTTTTGTTTATATTATAATATTTCTGGATTAGTATGTAAATATTGCCTCTTACTTATCTTACGATTATTATTATTTTTTTTTAACTCGTAATTAACACGGACGATATGCTACGAGCTGGTCGATACTCCTGAATATTAACGACTTGATGAAAAATTACGAAAATGATGGTTAAATTATCATTACGTTGATAATCAGTCTCTTTGTTAGGCTCTTTCAATATTCAGGCACAGAAAAATAAAAACGAAAATGTCCAAAAAGTTTTGCCAGATCAGTATCGGGTGCTTTCTTGGTATTTATCTGAGGGCTGCCGTACAAAAAACGTTACTTTTTGGGAGATTGGCTACCACGTTAATTTTTAAACGATATGTTTAATTTTCGAAGAGAATATCTTCGGGAACATTTCACCTAATTCAACGACGGATTAGACGTCGAAAACGCTCTAGAGAAGCACCTAATCGGTGCCCTTCTAGGGACTAAACATTGAATTGCATGATTGGAATATCTTTATTTATAACCGTAGGATATGTACCAATATGTGGCACCGCCAATGGAGTATCTGGAATATTAACTTATGCTAATTTACACAAAGTATATAGTTTTAAGTTAGTACTGCAAACATATCAGCGGGGGCGCTACATTTTGCCACATTTTCCATGATGCATTGCAAAATTGGAATATATTCTTAATCCTTACGTAATTCCTGAATATCTACCAATATTACCATACATAGTTAGTACTCCGGATACACTTGTGGCGGCGCCACATCTTGGTATATTTTCCATCATGCATTGCATGATTGGAATACCTTTATATATAACCGTAGGATATGTACCAAGGTGTGGTACCGCCAATGGAATATCTGGAGTATTAGCTTATAATTTACACAAAGTATTATAATTTTCAGTTAGTACTGGCAACACTAAAGTGGCGGCGCTATATTTTGCCACATTTTCCATGATACATTGCAAAATTAGAATATATTATTAATCCTTATGTAATTCCTGAATATCAACCAATATTACCATACATAGTTAGTACTCCGGATACACTTTTGGTGGCGCCACATCTTGACGTATTTCCTATCATGCATTGCATGATTGGAATACCTTTTATATATATTATCTTAGGATATGTGTCAAGATGTGGCGCTACCAATGGAGTATTTGGAGTATTAACATATACACAAAGTAAATAGTTTTAAGTACTGCAAACACATTAGTGGTGGCGCTACATCTTGCCACATTTTCTATGATATACTGCAAGATTGGAATATCTTCTTAATCCTTACATAATTCCTGAATATTTGCACTACTAGTGACAGAAAATAGAACTACTAAAAGCCTATACCGTTTGGACTTCTAATATCAACACTTCGTGGTTCAGGTCATGAATATTATCGCTAAGATGTACCAGAGATACAAAAGATCAATTTTATAGGAAAATAAATGGTGTACAAGGCGCCATCTCATTTTTTTTCTAAGTTATTAAAACTACAATTTCGAAGTTGGATCTAAAGTCGGACTAGTCGGAGTTTGAATGACCTGCTTCAGAAGAACTACAAACCCCTTACATTTGATACATATCCGGCAAAACCCTTTAATCTCAGTGAATCTCAAATATACAAATTATTATTATTTTTATGTTGAAAAGTGCTTTTTTTTTTTGGACTTTTATATCACCTACAAATTTACACATAATAATTGCTTTTCAGTTTTTTAAACTTATTTTCCTCTTTTCATTTTCCTATTACAGCAATATAAATTAACATATGACTATTTAATTTTAAACTTTTATTGAATAGATTTTTTTTTACGTTTTAATTTCTATTTCTTTATGACTTAACATATTATGTAACTGGTGTTTTCTTGCAAGATTATATTGTGAGCTCAAACACCACAATTTTTAATGGTTAGTGAACCGAAGAAAAAGATCAATTAAAATGAAAAAGTTTGTCAATTTCTTTTGCTTCGATAAACGACTACGTAATGTGGGGGAGTACACTTGTTGTAACAGAAATGTACTATTTATTTTTATAGTAAATATAATTATTGAATCGAAGACTTAAGTCTTCGTGTAATATTTAATCTACTGATTAAGTTTAATTTTTTTTTTAAAAATATTAATGGCACCTATTCGTGTAAAGAGATTTGATTAAATAGACAGTTTTGACTAAATATTAAAACACATAAAATACAAGTTACTTTTAGTATTTTTTTTTGTTTTCATAATAAATTATTAGACTTTAGTAATTAATAAAATGGTTCTATACTTATTGGAAAAATGATTTGGACGATTTAGTGCAACAATATAAATTCCCATCAAACCTGCTACTAGTTGACATTTCAATGGAAATAAACTGTACAACATACTTATGTAGAAACTTAATATCAAGTTTTTCAAGTCTGAACTTTTAAGTGAAATGAGTATTTCTTATGTACTTACAGTACGAAATTATTACCTATTTAAATGTTCACGATAAGTTTATATAACACACTTGTCCGTCCGTCCATCGCCTTGTTTATAAACAATAAATTATCAAATTTGATTTTTCACACTAATTTCACAATTTTGCCACAACTCTCACTGTCGATTTAGAGTGCGATTTATTTTTTAAATCTACGTTGCACATTTCTCTCTTTTTCTCATTTAAATTCTATGTGACTTACTTTGTGTAAAAAGAAAAAGAAATATGACTATTTTAGTTTAAATTTGGATTCTAGTTTTGACTATTGATGATGAATTTGTGATATCTAAAACAAGAAAAACAATGGTTAACATATTGACACAATGGGAATGGATTTCAATGATTTACTTGTAAATTTGTTGATGTGATAATCTTTCTACCGCATTCCGTTATTTTCAGTCGCCGTTGAATTCGAGGCTTCCGTGGAATTGGTAGTGTTGGGCGATGCGGCCGTGGCACCTCCGTGGCTACTTTCATATTCCATTACTTCTTGATAGATTAACTCTTTCCACTGTTCGACGGTGTGCTCACGCTCGTCCACACTATGATCGTAAGGACCTGCCGCCGGCTGAAACATGTTGTTGTTGACGTAAATTTCGATGAATAATGAATGATTGCCGTTTAAATACCCACCGCATTGACTTCTCCCTCGTCATACCACACGTTTATATAGGGATGAAGCAAAGCATCGTCGACACTGATTCGTCTTTCTGGATCGATAACGAGCATTCGTGATAATAAGTCACGAGCTTGACTCGCTTTTAAGCGATTGTGCTCGGACGAGTCGGTTGGAAATAGAGCGTCCGGAAAGAGGCGCTCGAACGAATATCCAGGATACCTCGGCCGATTTTCGACGTAATTTCGCACCGTCGGCTGTAAACGCGACATGAACTGCGGCGACGGAGTTCCCAATTGTTCTGAAACATTTCAAAAATTCAGACGAAAGTCCCACTAGGTTTTTATGTGGGAGAGTATGTGCAAGAGGGTTTACTATGCGGGAAAGGATAAGAGTTACCAAACACGCTGGTAAACGAACCAGAAAAGAATGGGGGAAAATAGTTGCATAGTTATTCGAAAGAAAACTACCAAAAAATGTATACTTAAAGTAATTATTGCTTCCTGCCGAATAATACTGAAGAAAGCGAAGGGGGAAGGTTTACCAAGCCCACTGGGACACTCAACGATCGGAGGCACTATACGCAAGTTCAAATCCAAAACTTAAAGATATAGATACGAAAAAAAGAAAACCCATCAAAAATGGATTTAAATTGAGGTGGTGGGGGGAGAGGGTAATGGAAACGCGAAAGTATAAAGAAATACAATAAGTATATCAAAATTTACAAACCACGAATGAGTAATTACATGGAATTTAGAGCTTCTAAATCATAAAAACGTGACCTGAGTGATTTTTATGATTCAGAAGCTCTAAATTCCTCCTAGTTTGAGAAGCACTGGTCTAGAATTTCAGTAGTTAAACTTTGAGCTGAAGCTTCTGGAGCCTCTTAATCATAAAAACGTGATCTAAGTGATTTTTATGATTTAAAAGCTCTAGGATTCATAGAGAGCCATGTCCCTCCAGTTTAAGAACCACTGGTTTAAACTACTAAACTCGGTTCTAACGGATAATTGCGATTTGATAAAGCACCTGCATACTGTTTGATTGTCTTCGAACTGCTGATGATCAAATTTTATCAGATCGAAGAAATTGGTTCCCATATATAACTAAGGTGATTAAAACTCCAGGGGATACTAATCCTAGAACAATTGGTGAAATTGATACCCATTTGTCCATTATCTTACCAATGATTTTATTCCATTGATCAATATGGTCGGTTCCGGGAAAGAGAACCACGAATCATCTCTCCCATTATACATTCGACGGACCAAATGTGTAAAAAGATAAGGCTAAGATTCCCTCAAAGTTTAACTACTGCAATTCTAGACCAGAGTTTCTCAAACTGGGAGGAGTTTAGAGTTTTTAAATCATAAAAACGTGATCTAAGTGATTTTTATGATTTAGAAGCTCTAGAAGCTTCGGCTCAAAGTTTAACTACTGAAATTCTAGACCAGTGTTGACTCAAACTAGATTCCATGGAAATTTAGGATTCCATGAATAAATTTTGAAGTTCCACAAGACAGATGGGGAGGGGAAGGGGTGTAAATGAGGATGCGTAAGTATAAAGTTATAAAATAATTCTATCAAAGTTTACAAACAATAAATGAATGAGTAATTCCATGGAGGGGAGGTTAACTATAGCAAAAAGCTATTGCAAAGATTCCCTCAAAGTTTAACTTCTGAAATTCTAGACCAGTGCTTCTCAAACTGGGAGAAATTTAGTTTTTAAATCATAAAAACGTGATCTAAGTGATTTTGATGGTTTAGAAGTTCTAGGAGCTCAAGGGATTACTAGAGAACCACGTCCCTCCAATTTGAGAAACACTGGTCTAAACTTTTAAAGTCGGTTCTAACGAATAATCGTGATTTCATAAAGCACCTGAATAATGTTTGATTGTCGTAGAACTTCTGATGTCAAATTTTATCGGATCAGAGAAATTGGTTCTCCTATATAACTATGGAGATTAAAACTCCAGGGGATGTTAATCCTAGTATAACAGTAGGTGAAATTGATACCCATTTGTCCATCATCTTACTAAAGATTTTATTCCACTGATCGATATGGTCGGTTCCGGAAAAAAACCCCACCACGAATCATCTCTCCCATTATACATCCGATGGATCAAATGTGTAAAAAGATAAGGCTAAGATTCCCTCAAAGTTTAACTACTGAAATTCTAGACCAGTGCTTCTCAAACTGGGTGAAATTTAAAGCTTCTAAATCATAAAAACGTGATCTAAGTGATTTTTATGATTTAGAAGCTCTAGAAGCTTCAGCTCAAAGTTTAACTACTGAAATTCTAGACCAGTGTTGACTCAAACTAGATTCTATGGGAATTTAAAGGTTCCATGAATAAATTTTGAAGTTCCACAAGACAGGTGGGGAGAAGGGAGGGGTTGTAAATGAGGATGCGTAAGTATAAAGTTATAAAATAATTCTATCAAAGTTTACAAACTACAAACGAATTTGTAGTTTGTTTACAAACGATTCCCTCAAAGTTTAACTACTGAAAATCGAGACCAGTGCTACTCAAACTGGGAGGAGATAGAGCTTTTAAATCATAAAAACGTGATCTAAGTGATTTTTATGATTTAAAAGCTCTAGGAGCTCCAGGGATTCCTAGAGAGCCACGTCCCCCCAGTTTAAGAAGCACTGGTTTAATGTACTAAAGTCGGTCCTAACGGATAATCGTGATTTGATAAAGCACCTGAATAATGTTTGATTGTCTTCCGGGAAAGAGAACCCCACCACGAATCATCTCACCCATTATACATCCGACGGACCAAATTTGTAAAAAGATAAGGCTAAGATTCTCTCAAAGTTTAACTACTGAAATTCTAGACCAGGGTTTCTCAAACTGGGAGAAATTTAGAGCTTCTAAATCATAAAAACGTGATCTAAGTGATTTAGAAGCTCTAGGAGTTCAAAGGATTCTTAGAGAACCACGTCCCTCCAATTTGAGAAGCACTGGTCTAAACTTTTAAAGTCGGTCCTAACGGATAATCGTGATTTGATAAAGCACCTGAATAATGTTTGACTGTCTTATAACTTCTGAAGTCAAATTTTATTCGACAGAAGAAATTGGTTCTCCTATATAACTATGGAGATTAAAACTCCAGGGGATGTTAATCCTAGTATAATAGTAGGTGAAATTGATACCCATTTGTCCATAATCTTACCAATGATTTTATTCCATTGATCGATATGGTCGGTTCCGGGAAAGAGAACCCCACCACGAATCATCTCTCCCATTATACATCCGACGGACCAAATGTCGACGTTTTCGGTGTACCCCATTCCCAAGATGACTTCGGGTGCGCGATAATACCGCGTCACCACATACGGCGTCATCATAAACGTCGTTCCCGCAGTGCGGGCCAAACCGAAATCGAGAATTTTCAACGTGCAATCCGATTTCACTACAATATTGCTCGGTTTCAGGTCCTAAAACGAGAAAAAAATTAGTATCCGTCGATTATTGCCTTAAAGATGGTTTCCATACTCTGTGAATGATTCCAGCGGAATGTAAATGTTTAATTCCGCACAGCATTTGATATAGGAGATAACTCATCCGCTCGTGGTCCAAATCCATTTGAATCACTTGGCATAGATTCGCGTCCATCAACTCCATCACCAGATAGACATCCTGGAATTCTTCTAGTGACTTTTGCGGCGTGAACGCATTTAGTAAACCAATAATCTAAAAATGATTAAATCAGTAAAAGATCTCTGCAAAATTGGGGTGAAAATTTACATTTTTATGATTGACAAGTTTCATCAATTTGAACTCCCGATACGCCCGTTTTGCATGTGTTACATTCTGGAACGGACGACTGAGCTTCTTGATGGCTACATTTTGTTGCGTGATTGTATCGTAGGCAGCACTAAAATCAATACGAAAGCCAAGTTAAATACTCGAACAAAAAATAATAACTTTTCTTGCTTCATGTCTTTTGGGATTTTTTAAATTCGAACTTCTTTGCAACTTATTTTCCGTTTTTTTTTTTTTTAATTTGGGGGTGCAACGGATGGCCAATTATCACGACGACCTCATATTGTGTTTCTTGATTGAGAAACGACGAAAAAGCCGCATTGAATTCGGCCGAAAGATTGGCACTGTGCCAAATAGATCGTCTAGTTTTGCTACACGACACATAGACCAAGCGCTAATAAAAACGAATTCCAGGTCAGCGTTTTTCCTATGATCGATAATTCAAACGTAACGAATAAATTAATTTTCTGATAAATCCGCATGGAATTGTGAATATGAAAGTGGTACAGGAAAACAAAAAGGCTTTCAACAGTTTCGAGAAGATTTCTTATGGAGGTATATGAGAAAGTATAGACAATAAACAAGTAAGTACTGGAGGAAATCTCAGAGGAAAAATCGCTTTTATCGTTACGTACAATTTGCGTTGGGGAAACAAAAAGAAAATGTTATGGTGAGCTCATTAAAGATATTACCTGTAATAAAATTGTTGCAATTTATTGCTGAAACAAATATGGTTGAAGAAGAAAAATCAACGATTTTCTCAAGAAAAATATAAATTTTCTCAAATTTCTTTTTTTCTTTAAACTAATATGAAATTTTCTGAAACATCTTGTTCATTAATCAAAAAAAAAAAAAATGTTCGATAAGGTAGAAAAACGGAGAATTCCGCAAATGTGACAAGTGGGACATCAAAACGGGGAAGGAAATCTTAGGAAAATCCGTCCAACTTTTTAAAGAAAAAATCAAAACTTATATATCTCCCAAAAGACTCCCCCATAAACATTATGCGATTTTTTTTAAATCGATAAGGTACATAACTTATAAAAGTGAGGAAAAACCAATTTAAATTCCGGAAAAATTGTCAAATTTTATATTTTCAAACTTCGGCATCAGTTTCAGTTCCGGCCGAAACTTCCATATAAGGCAGCGGTTCCTAACCTTTTTCAGCCGCGGACCCCAAGGAAATCAAGCATAATGCCAAGGACCCCTGAGTGAAAAAAAAAAGTGCAATTTTCGGACAATATTATATTTTGGTAAAATATAAATTTTCTCAAATTTCTTTTTTTCTTTAAATTAATATGAAATCTTCTGAAACATCTTGTTCATTAATCAAAAAAAAAAAAAAATGTTCGACAAGGTAGAAAAAAGGAGAATTCCGCAAATGTGACATCAAAACGGGGCAGGAAATCTCAGAAAAATCATTCGAATTTTTTAAAGAAAAAATCAAAACTTATATCTCTCCCAAAAGACTCCCCCATAAACATAATGCGATTTTTTTTAAATCGATAAAGTACATTACATATTAAAGTGAGGAAAAACCAATTTAAATTCCGGAAAAATTGACAAATTTTATGTTTTGAAACTTCGGCATCAGTTTCAGTTCCGGCCGAAACTTTCATATAAGGCAGCGGTTCCTAACCTTTTTCAGCCGTGGACCCCCAAGGAAATCGAGCATAATGCCAAGGACTCCTGAGTGGAAAAAAAAGGTGCAATTTTCGGACAATATTATATTTTGGTAAAATATAAATTATCTCAAATTTCTTTTTTTCTTTAAATTAATATGAAATTTTCTGAAACATCTTGTTCATTAATCAAAAAAAAAAAATGTTCCATAAGGTAAAAAACGGAGGATTCCGCAAAAGTGACAAGTGGGACATCGAATCGGGGCAGGAAATCTTAGAAAAATCCGTCCAATTTTGTTAAAGAAAAAATCAAAACTCATATCTCTCCCAAAAGACTCCCCCATTAACATTTTGCGATTTTTTTTTAAATCAATGGGCACTTTTGTAGAGCGTTTAATTCTGAGAAAAACCCATCTTCGGTAAAAGCGATTCCATGAAATGCCGCTGAGATATAGAAATTTAAAAATAAAAAATCAGAGTTTCCGTGTATTTTCAATGGGAAATCTTTACACGTCTAGGTCGAGGACTTAAAATTAATATTAAGGGCTCAAACTTTCAGGCAATTTTTTTTTTTGGTATTTCCAACAAAATTTCACGATGGGACCAAAAAAAAAAAAGTCAAAAGAAATCAGCCTAATACATATGTACTGTAAAATATATTGTGGTCCTATTTATATAATATAATTTACCAAAGCAAACTATAAACATAAATTTGAAAAGTTCAAACAAATGAATTATTGACGTATTTCGATTGCCAAGCCATAAAAATTCTAGTTATTACTATTATTGTTACTATAATAACCTCTCCATAATCTGTTCATACATCGGTTTCAAGAAATGGACTGTGACGTCACATAGACCCATAAGCACACCTATTGTTTTTGGACTTTCATTTAATCATTAATATTAAAAAAAAAAAATACCAAAAATATACATTTTTTAGAACTAAAAATTGATTTTTCTTCATTTTAATACTGTCCATTATCGATTAAAATTAAGCTTTTCATTAATCATTTCAATGCTGAGACTTTTAATACAAGAAAAGCCATTTTTCCAAACGATCAAACAATAATTGCAATTTTCAGAAGCAAGATTCAGTGAATAATTTTCCCAAGATTCAATGCAATATTTTGCCTAAACTGGAAAATGAAGAAAAGTAATTTTAATTTTTTTAAAAAAAACATGTGTTCTTGTGTATGGATTCATAAAAGTTTTTAGGGAAAACTTTATTTTCGCAATCAATCAATTTACATCCCCTATTTACGGCCGGCCATAAGAATGAAGCGGCATAATGATATAAATAATTTCATAAAATATTTTCCTTTGAAAAAAAAAACATAAAGAGTTTTTCCAATTTTCTTAACTTATGATGAAAATGGGGGGCGGCGAATTTCTACGCCACTGAGTAAAGTAAAAAATCAACAGCTACATTAGGTCATTTTGAATTATTTTTAGAAAATGAGCATTGGAGTCTATTAATCAAGTTTGCCACTTTATAGTTATAAATTCCACGAACAAAAAAGATACCGAAACTCACCCCCCCTCCCTCTTTGCCCCTGTTCCTCTCGGAAAAACTTGAAAATTCTCTCTGCCATATTAAAACAGTCGTTTATTATGTATGTGAAGTGTTTCGTATCAAGCTACGAGCTTTCGACAGGTCAACCCACCCGACAGGGGGGATCAATCATCCCCCGATTCGGGGAGCTTTCTTAATGGCCAACCAACGTTGAGGTATTGAACGAAATAGAGTCATAATTTAATTTTCTACTTCAAACACTCCAAGTAGAGCTTTTTTTAAAACGAAAAATATATCACTTCTTCCATCGAAAACTACCCCTCCAGTGATTTTTCCTTATAAAATTTATGGATGAATTTCAGCGAAGCGTAATGCCTAATTTACCATTTGTCTTATGCGTCTTAATTTATGGACAAAGCGTGGACAAAAATTTTCCAGAAAATCTGGCAAGTTTCGGGTCACTAGTTGAAGTGTGTTTTATGCCAACAATTGACTTAGTTTGAAAGTTTTTTTTTGCGCTAGACACAATTGTTATGGGTTTATTAGGACATTAATTTTAGTGTGGAATTATAGTTGGGAAACAATTCGTGTGGGATAACGATAAAACTTCATACAATTGAAAGTTGGCAACTTGAATTAGTGACTTCAACTCGATGGTGTCAAAGAGAAAACTTCTCTACAAACTTTTTGTCGACCAATTATAGGTTATAGAAATTTAAAATTTTTAAATTTGAACATTAAACAAAAGAATTTAAAAGTTTATTTGACTTAAGAACTATTTACTAAACGTTAAAGTTTTCCTTCAATTATTTATGTCATATCCAATATCAAATATGTGTACAGCAATACTTAGATGTACAGTGGGTTGCATAGCAATCATATCTGCCATTATATTATTAAGAGGAATCGATCCAGAAATCCAGCCATCCTGATAATTATTATTTGCAAAAATTATGTTCAAAATAATTTCAAAAGAATTGATAATTCTTTGGAGTTGCTAATCTTGATTTTTATGTCTACAAAATTCTTAGATGCGTCCGAATATGGTAATAAAAACGAAGGTATTTCAATTATGCAATGCATGATGGGAAATGTGTCAACATGTGGCGCTGCCACAAGTGTGTCTAGAATACTAACTTTAACCGTTAAGGGGTATTCTGGTCTAGAAATTTGAAAAAATCGATTCTTTTTTGCATATTTTGAAAGTTTAGACATTGAAAAGTATGATCATAAAAGGATTTTTTAAAATTCGAATTATTTTCGGAGATACAGCCGATTTAGATACAAACGAAACTAGAACAGCTCGATAAGCTGAAAAAACTTGTTTTTTTTTTGAAAATGGTCAACCCGATAGCGACATCTTTATTAATGAAAAATTTGTTTGATTTTTTTGTTTTAGATCTCTACAAGGGTTGAAATCATGTCAACCAGGACGTAACGTTTTTGAAGCCTCCACTCCACCGGCCTGTATCTCGGCGAATTTTGTTTTTTTTGAAGTTATTTTTTTTATATTCTCAAAATATTAATAAAAAACATACAAAATAGTGTATAGTAAAAATGTTTTTCATTTTATTTTATCTTGAAAAAATGCCTAAAATTCAGGCTTCTAGACCAGAATACCCCTTTAACAACTATCTAGTGAATGTTAAATTTTTTCCTTCAAATATGTGTACAACAATACTTATATGTATAGTGGGTTGCATACCCAGCATATCTGCTATTACATTAATAAGTAGACATTAGTCTTTACTTTGAATAGACATGATATTTCTAGTTCTACAGAACCGATTTCTTCGAAATTTGGTATATATCTTGTTTGTACAACTCTCCATCACGTCTGCCTTGGATTTTTAAAAAAAAATATTTTAATTATTTTTAAAAAATTCGGAAAAGGCGAAAAAAATCGGGTAAAAAATAATTTTTTTTCAAGTCGACGCCATTTTGTTTTTTCTTGTTTTTTTGAAAATGGTCATACCGATAGCGACATCTTTATTAATGAAAAATTTGTTTGATTTTTTTGTTTTAAATCTCTACAAGGGTTGAAATCATCGTCACCAGGACGCACCGTTGTTTTTTTTTTTTGAAGCCCCCACTCCACTGGCTTGTATCGCGGCAAATTTTTTTTTCTAGTTATCTTATACATAAAATGACTATCTTTCCGTGCGTCCGTGCAGAATAGGCTGTACGCATGCGCTCTGTTATCCCCACTTACGCATTCAAAACGTTGGTAGGGGTAGTCACTCACTAATGTATTGATTTGTGAATACGTATTTCGGATTTTCAGGTTTACAATATGTGAAAGCCAAAAAACCTAATTCTCACTTATAAACTTAACTTAACCATTTTCAGATATATCTACTTATCAGAGATTAAATTTATAAGCAGATCCTACATTTTTGTTTCTAATAATAAATCAACTTTGTTTTATACTAAGCAGTATTAATATTTCGCTTTTAATGGACTTTGATTGATTATTAAATTTGAAATTTCGATTGTTAATTAACTCTACATTATCTCATATTAAACATTTTATTGAGATAAAACCTTTAGTTGCGAATGCAACGGGCAACTACTAGTTTTTTTTTATATTCTCAAAATGTCAATAAAAAACATTTAAAATAATGTATAGTAAAAATGTTTTTCATTTTTTTTTATCTTGAAAAAATGCCTAAAATTCAGGCTTCTAGACCAGAATACCCCCTTAACAAATATTTTGTGAATGTTAAATGTTTTCCTTCAAATATGTGTACAACAATACGTATATGTATGGTGGGTTGCATACCCAACATATCTGCTATTACATTAATAAGTAGGCATTGATCTTTACTTTGAATAGTACCAAGAGTACTTATACCCAATTTTTGAATCTTTTTTCTTTTTTCATATACCTCTCAACAAATTTAGGGAACATGTTCCCCTGTTCTTTGGTCAAATATTATCCCTCAGGATAAACCACCTACCACCCATTAACAATAATTTATTAGCTCCAGAGAACAATAAGGTCATTGGTAGACATTGATATGATGTAATACTCACCAAACCATCCCCTGGGCGCCAACCCCTTTCGGTTCCAAATTCTTGTAACGATCGGGCACTAGGAACACAGTGTCTCCAAACACATATTCCGTAAACATCATGATTTGTGCTTTTGTGCCCAGCCCAACTACCATTCGAACAAATTCAACACTACCACCCTCCTCCCCCCTCCGTAAAACTGTACTGTCTATTTGGTGCTTTATAAACCCCAAAAAAAAAATAATCCACTTTTGCACTTTCTCAACATGCGTCGTACAAATTCGCAACAAAAAAAAATTCAACTGCACAAAAAAAAAGAAAAAAAAATTAAAAAAAAAAAAGTGTCATTTAAGCGAATGATAAATGATCAGAAAATGAGACGGATGTTATTATCCCCGAAGGAAAATGCAGAGAAAGACATGCCGCCCGTATATAAAGCGTGAGCTTAATCTAAAAGCACATTATTCAAAAAGACATTTTTACGTTTTCATTTCGCATAAGTATTACCCAAACAATAACTGCAACTGTAGGTAGACATTGCACATGCAACAAAAAACCGCCTTCTTTGCTCTACTCAATCATCGACTTATGCACCAAAAAAAAAAAAGAAGGGAAAAAAAATGGGCGACAAACTCCGAATAATGAAACTTCAAACACTAATCTCATTAAACATTTATGCAGCGATGTCCGATGCATTCACTGCATATATTGTCTGCAAAGTGTATAGTTTGAATATATCGCACATTAATTATTTATTGAGTTTACGATGTCTACGAGAATCTCGACCTAAAGATGTATTTTTAACGCTTGTCTCCGACAATCTCGTTTGCCTTTTCGTTAAATATGTAGTCGCAGAAAAAAAATCACAAGTTTTCCTTTGAAAAAAGGCGCTGGAAAATTTTAAACAAGTATTTATATTGATGTGAAGTAGATAACGATTTTAATCGAAGTAAATACAATTCGAGCTTGTTCTTATCCTCACTTCACTACTAAAATTTTCATGGCTACCTAATAATTGCAGCTATTTCCACTAAACAATTTAAAAGTTCAAATAACTTTGTATTAAATTAAATTCAGCAAGACATCACCATGCCACACATAAGCGCCTCATTTACATTATTCAGATTAGCCAAAGAATTAAAATTATAAATAATAAAAAAAGTTGCAGGAAAATTTTAAACAAGTATTTATATTGATGTGAAGTTGATAACGGTTTTCTTTTATTTAGGCTTTATTTCAAATCAAAGTTTGTAAATTACACAGGTTGCCCCATTAGAAAAAAAAAATATGACGTCATACGAAGAATTTTAATATTTGAATTAGTCTGAAGATATGTACGAATTTCTTCTGGATACGTCACGTATCCATCACGTAGCCATCATGAGGCCACCTGTGTATATCATAAAACTTGATTTCAAATCAAGGTTTGTAAATTACACAGGTTGTCCAATTAGAAAAAAAATATGACGTCATACGAAGAATTTTAATATTTGAATTAGTCTGAAGGTATGTACGAATTTCTTCTGGATACGTCACGTAGCGTATGAGGCCACCTGTGTTTTTTATAAACCTTGATTTCAAATAATTTTAGATTTAATTAAATTCAGCAAAACATTATCACTATGCCACACATAAGCACCTCATTAACAATTATTCAGATTAGTCAAAAAATTAAAATTATAAATATTAAAAAAAGTTGCTGGAAAATTTTAAACAAGTATATTGATGTGAAGTAGATAACGGTTTTCTTTCCTTTAATCTTTATATAATCGAAGTAAATACAATTCGAGCTTGTTCTTATTCTCACTTCACTACTAAAATTTTCATGGCTACCTAATAATTGAAGCTATTTCAAATCAAGGTTTGTAAGTTACACAGGTTGCCCTATTAGAAAGAAAAATATGACGTCATACGAAGAATTTTGAAATTTGAATTAGTCTGAAGATATATACGAATTTCTTCTGAATACGTCACGTAGCGCATGAGGTCACCTGTGTATTTTATAAACCTTGATTTCAAATAACTTTAGGTTAAATTAAATTCAGCAAAACATTATCACCATGCCACACATAAGCACCTCATTTACATTATTCAGATTAGTCAAAAAATTAAAATTATAAATATTAAAAAAAGTTGCTGGAAAAATTTAAACAAGTATATTGATGTCAAGTAGATAACGGTTTTCTTTCCTTAAATCTTTATATAATCGAAGTAAATACAATTCGAGCTTGTTCTTATCCTCACTTCACTACCAAAATTTTCATGGCTACCTAATAATTGAAGCTATTTCAAATCAAGGTTTGTAAATTACACAGGTTGTCCAATTAGAAAAAAAATATGACGTCATACGAAGAATTTTGAAATTTGAATCAGTCTGAAGGTATGTACGAATTTCTTCTGGATACGTCACGTAGCGTATGAGGCCACCTGTGTATTTTATAAACCTTGATTTCAAATAACTTTAGATTAAATTAAATTCAGCAAAACATTATCACTATGCCACACATAAACGCCTCATTTACATTATTCAGATTAGTCAAAAAATTAAATTATAAATATTTAAAAAAGTTTATGCCGCAAATTACGTTTAAAACACACATAAAACGTTTAAAGCCTTAAAACTGCCCGAAAAGCGCATATATTATGAATATACATTTAGCATTGCGTTGGTGTATACATGGTTGCCTACACACCACTTAATAAAATGCTTTGCTGAGATCAAAGCACAGGTGATATGACTTTTCCTTAATATAAATGCGTAATACATCATCCTCAGAATCACAAAAATGTTTTTCTTCATTAAAACCATTAATTTTCATCCAACACATTACTAATTTCATAGTAAACCTCTTTTATTTAATCAGAAAAATTAATATATGTTCAGCATTACATCGGTGTATATTCGGTTGCCTATACACAACTTAATGAAATGCTTTGCTGAGATCAAAGCACATGTGATATGACTTCTCCTTAATATAAATAAGCAATAAATTATCCTCGGGGTAACCAAAAAATGATTTTTTCCTTCAAAAACTAATAATTTTCTTACACTAAATTTAACTCCATAGCAAATTTCGTTTAATTAGTCAGAAAAATGCCAATTTTTTAGTAGGGGTATCAAGCAGAAGATAGACCCAAAGACCAGTAAGCCTGGAAGTTTTCCATCCGAAACGATCACAGTATGATGCAACATTTAGTAAAAGAATGAAGCAAGAAAATTAGTTGTTTGGCCAATTGGATGAAATATGAATTTCCCATTTGCTATTAGTGTTAGAGGGTATGATTGGAACTTACCAGACAATACCCTGGGCGCCGGAGCCGATGGGCTTGAGATTTTGGTAGCGTTTGAGGATGGTGAACTTGGTGTCACCCACCTCGACGGTGTAGAAAAGAGTGGCGAGCCGCGACATTCCGCCCCCGAGCATAGTCCGCACTAAACCACCCCTCGCCCTAAACCACCCTCTCCTTCTGCTCTGCTCGCTGATGCTGTCGCTGTTGCTACTGCTGACTCCACGTCGCCTTCAGCTACTGCTGCTGCCACTTTGTCTACAATAATCAGTCCAAACAAAAACACATCGTCAATTTTCAATCATTTCAAGCATTTCTTAGTGATACAAATTAAAAAAAAGTGACTAGGAAAAAATCGGGGGAAAATGCATTCAATTCCCATATAGTATTTGATGAACCAATTTCGTAGTACATTGGTGGAAAATTAGATATCAAATTTTCAATTTTATTCGTTCGGAACCATTTTATCTTTAAAAGACGTGTTTTTAAAGTTATACTTCTTTTGTAATTGGTACACGTGGAAGAACATGAAGAAAAACTCTACAAAACCAACGAAAAATCTTAAGGTAGTTGTCTGGTAACTTGGGTTCAAAAAATCGAATTTTTTTTTTTTGCTTAATTTGAAGTACAATGTCTTGAGAATATACTGTGAAAATTTCAGACAGAAATTCGAAATATTTCGGGAGTTATAACGAGTTTTCTAGAGCGCCTCGGAGTCCAACGTAAGTATAAGTTTACTTATGAAAATTTGTTGTAGAACTTTACACGGGTTTTTCTCAAAACATTGTTTTTCTGATCGGCCCGGGTCCTAACTTTTTTTCTACTGAATCGATTGCTTTCAAATTTTAACAGGCTGTTCTACACACTTATAGATCTCGTCGGTACTAACGAGAATTTTTTTCACCCTTAACATTTTATTTTACAACCCTTTCTTTGCTAAAATAAAAGGACTTTTTTTTCAAAGTCCGCCATTTTGTTATTTACCCAATGAAATTTAACTTCAGTAGTTCCGACCAGAATGACATGTCTATAGATTAAGAATAATCAAGAATATTTGATATCAGATAACATCAAGAGCCAAAATCACCCGGGCCACCCACGTGCATTTTTTTTAAGGTTCCAACTTCGAGTGACAATAATAATATTAATAAGCTATTAAATTTTTTCAAATATATTTTTTTTTATATTTTCAATATGTAAATAAAAACACTCTAAATATTCAAGAAAATTCATTTTTATTTTTCTATAAAAAACCACCCTCCAAAGAAGTCATGAAAATAGGCATAAGTTACCAGACTACTACCTTAAGGAATTTCAGATTATCAATTTTGTTACAACTCAATTATTATTTAACAATTAGGCCAAACAATTTATCATTGTAATTTGAAATGATCAAGGAAATCATTTACACGAAGAAAAAGTTAAATTTATTTGGGTAAGAAGACAAATTTGTTTCCAGTCTAGACACATACATACAAACGTACATGTACAATATATTTGATTGATGATTGCATTTTTATGAAATACTTTCACTCCATAAAATTGGTGTAAAATGAAAAATGTTTAGATCAAATAATAAATTGATATCGTTGAAGTTTTATACGGAAATTTTCCAAAAAAGTTTCAGAACCACTTGCAATCTATTAGGTGTACTGGACAGTAATTTCGTTTCGAAACCTATTGTCATTCAATTGCCATTTATCTGCTTATAAGCTATTTCAAAGTGGTTCAAAAGACATTTTATGATTAGAGTAATTTAAGAACTTGGTAAAAATTACAATATATTTTTTAATCCGATATCTATATTGAAATGGTAACACCAAAAATCCGAAAGAATAATAGTTTGGTAATGTATACTTTTCGAGTTTCACAGGATAGCAACGCAAAGTTGCTACTAAAAACAATTTCAATGTTTATCTAAGTCTATTATATGTCCTGTAATGCCAAATAAGTTATTTTCAGTTTAAACTTGATCATTTTAATTTCTACAACGAAGAATGGCAAAAAATTAAACCAATAAGAAGTTAAGGGAGGAAATGGTCCGAATGTATGCCAAAAAAACGAAGAGCTGACTCTTATCTCTCAGCTGGATTAGCTGAGAGATAATCCTAAGCCCAAATACCCAAAAGGGCCCAAAAACTGTTAATGGAGAAAATTCTAAGCTACACCACGGTAATGCAAAAATCAGGTTCAGTGGCCCGTACTACCTCACCGGTGTGAGTTACGACTTTGTCGCAATGGGTACTTTTGTAGAGCATTTAATTCTGAGAAAAAACCATCTTCGGTAAAAGCGATCCCATGAAATGTCGCTGAGATCTAGAAATTTAAAAAAAAAATCAAAGTTTCCGTGTATTTTCAATGGGAAATCTTTACACGTCTTGGTCGAGGACTTAAAATTAATATTTAGGGCTCAAACTTTCAGGGATTTCTTTTTTTTTGGTATTTCCAACAAAATTTCACGATGGGACCAAAAAAAGTCAAAAAAAAATCGCCCTAATATAGTATGTATATTTGGATATATACATGTATATAATGTAATTTTGGAGCTTCATTATCGAAAAAAAAAATTGGTATCCAACTTATCTTCCAAAATTTTTTTGGATACATAGAAACGTTTGTCTAAAAGCATATCGATCTTCAAATAAAACTTAGAGAAAATTTCCATGCAGAAAGTGATTCATTTCATAGCTTTCATTTTCGTCGAAATTTTTTTTTTTAATTAATTATTAAAAAATGGAAATTTATTACAATTTGTCACATTTGGGATTTGACATGTTAATGTAAATTTTTTTTTCACATCACGTCATAATAAATCACACATTTTTTTTTTCCGGTCTTCTCGCTGCCACATCTTTTAATAAACATATGTTTTCGAAAATCCTTTGGGAAGCTGTGCTGTATTCTATATTCTATATTCTTCTCTTCGTCCTTCCTTCACCCCCCATCCCGTTGAATTGTATTTATTTGTCTTTCATCATATTCGTATCCCGATGGTACATCAACCACACAACAAAACTCATTATTTAAATGCAAGGTTTTTTTATAATTAAAATTAATTGAAGCTCAAAAAATTTCACAAAGCTCACATGGGAAAAAGTGTTTTGGAATTGAAATTTTCAGGCCAATAGAGGCTTTTTGAAAGGACTCTGAATCTAACGTGTTTTTTTGTATTTGTAATGAAAATTTCTTAGATTTTATCAGGTAAAGTTAAAAATTATCTTAATATAGATCATGGGCATTAGGATCTATTGTGGGAGTAAAAATACAACAATAATCTATAATCAATTCACTTACAAATGTCCGTATCAATAATCTCCTCCTTCCCTCCTTTAACCAATGCTAAAATCTTCCATTTTGGTATAATTAGGGTAGGAAAATAATAAAATTTCTTACACAAGAATTTTTTTCCACATTATATATTCAATAATTTTTCTATTGGGAAAGTATTAGGGCATTTAAAAGTGCATCAGTGCTCTTAAATTGTGTTAATGACGTCATTTTTGTAAGTATCTTCGGTGCCAAAATTAGCTCAGATGGACCTTTGGATTCGCTAATATTCATTCGCCATTGTTGGCAAAGTAATTACATTTTTATTTACTTGAAATTTCCAAGATGAAGCTAACTGTACCTCAACAATGCATCCTTTAGGCTTATTGCATTCCTTTGGGTCCCTATTTCATTAAGTTAACACCAATAATCTAGACCAGCGGTCGGAAAACTTTTTAACCATTACCCCAAAATATGTTGGCTTAAGTCAATATCACCCCCCACCCCTCCATTCTGAAAAGAAAACAATTAATGTAAATTGAAAAATAAACATTATTTGAATTCCCTATTACCCAAAAAAAAATCCATTTTTACCCCATTTGGGGTAGTTTACCCCGGTTCTCCGACCGCTGATTTAAACGAACTTTCGCAACCGGTGCACAAGGTGTTTGCCGACTATTTCAGTACCAAATTTTGTTATCCCTAGTTCCACTATAAGTGGATGTAATCTGGTACCAAATGAAGTGAAGAAAGTAGGATAAAGTCTGGTATAAGGAATTGTTGGCAATAGGGCAACAATAAGTGTAGATATTTCCTTTTTGTTCCCGAAAAATCAACGAATTTAATTGGTACATGGATGGAATCAATTTTCAGGGGATATGTTTTCAATTTTAGGTGGGTTTTTTTTCAAAGAAATAAAAGTATATTTCTTGATTTAAACTCTTCAATATAAAATGGAGTTAAACCTTTTGAAATATTTTCAAAAATAAACTTTTTAATAACAGAATTTCATCTTAATACTTTGGGGATAATAAATGGCTGGTTTCATTGTTACAAAAGTTAACCAACTTATTTAATTGTTGAAAAAAAAGCTCAAAATCAAAAGTGGTCTTAAGAATGAAATTTCCAGGACGAAAAGAACAATAAAAAAATGCATTTTACTTTAGACTTTTCAATGCAATTCTCACCCCTAAAATTTTAAATTTCAGTCCCCTATTCCACGAACCATCTGAACTGGATGACCCACTGAATAATTAAATTCGATGCTTTAAATCCCGACCGAATTTTCGACTAAACTGAATACAGCTATTAATGGGGACAGAATCGATTTAATTCTCATTGATTAAACACAAGAAAATTCAACCGAACCGGTAAAAGGTCTTTACGTGAACCACCACACTATAATCCGCAACAGTTGCAGATAATCCTGGTCCGTATATCTACAAATATATATAGGTAATCCTTTACTTGTACGTTCTATTTTTAGTCTAGAATCACCTAGAAATTTACCTTAATGGTCAATGTTAAGTGTTTGCCATATATAGCGCAAATTACAACGAGGAAAAGCTCCTCGGGGTTCTTTGTATTTTGTGCATCGTAAATATTTCAACAGTAATCAATTCACAGGGAAAACTCACCCACTTTTCGTGCCAAATACAATGTTTTTAATTTTGAATTTGGCAAACAAAATTCGCCTCCATACAATAAACGACACAAATATTTTTAAGTTCAATCACTTGATAATATTTTTTGCACACAAAAAAAAAGAGAAGAAAACTTCACTTCCGATCGATGCATACAATATTGAATGTTGCAGCGAATATTTGCGAGGAAAATTTGTAAAATATTGCACGTGCACAATATAACTATGTCTGTTTCTGTTTCTCTTTCGTAACGAACTTATGTCACAAACAATACACACAATAATATATTTCTGTTCGTTTTCCAACAAGAAAAAGTTATACAGCAAAAGACTGACGAAAAAGACAAAAACAGACAATGAAAAACGGAAAAAAATATGCCATAATAAATAAATAAGCCAGAGAATACGCAGTCGGTAAACATACACGGCATGATTGTAAAGTCTTCACACATATATTCCACGTTTTAAACCGACCATTTTGTAATGGAAGTTTTTCAATAAAATCCTGGTTGCTCTCATCCATCGTGTGGTAAATCTATTATTATAAAGAGGAAAGATTTGATTGTTTGTTTGCTTTGAATAGGCTCCGAAACTACTTGACCGATTTGAAAAATTCTTTCACTGTTGGCAAGCTACACTATTTCCGGAGAACATAGGCTATATTAAATTTTCAAAAAAATTAGGAATCCATACTAAAACTCCAATAATATGTGAAAAAATTAACAAAAAACCGGTGATGCACCCTTAACGTTTATTTTAACACTGGAATTAGAATGACCAGCAATTATTATATTTAACTTAACTTAATCTTGTTTTATATATTTGTTTTAATTTTTGACCCGGTATAATGAGCCAGTATTTACAACGAGGATGTTAACCTCAAAAAGTAAGGTTTATTCTTTGTATGTATTTTTTAACACTGTTATCTTAGTTTTATACTGAACAGCGAAAATTAATTTATTTGTGTAATTTGGCTTTGAACAACATGCATTGTTATTATGTTATAGTTCTCCAGAAGAAGTTGCAAATAAATACCAACGAAACGTTGAGATAATTTGAAAATTTAGCGCCTTATTATTTGAGTCCAAGTTCCCAAGTACATTATTAATTATTTTTTAATAAATTCAACCAATTCAAGTATTCAATAAACTAATTTATCCACTCACCAAGATCGATCCATTGCAACCTCATATGCAACTCTTTCGTCAACGGAATTCTGCAACAAAGAATCACAAATTTAATTCCGGGTCACAAACTTACTAAGAGGTAAAATATAATCACACAAATTAAATGGATATCTATCATTCTCAATCATTGGATTTCGAGGTTTATCGAAAGAAATATTCGAATACGACGAATTGGATTACGAAAAAAAAAAATTATCTTAATTTTATTGAAAGCGTCCACCGTATCGAAAGCAGTGACGTCAAAGCCGGCATATCTATCACTAACGTAAAATTATTTAATAATAATAAAAGTTATCTTTTGCAATCGTATTTGATCGGAGCTCTGACGTAAATTAAATATCTTTTGAAGCAGATACGACAGTAAAAGTAATTCCATCATATCTAGAAAATCTTCTCATCTTTTTTTTTTCAATCAATAATTCCAAATGTATTATTGTGTAATATTCTAAATATTATTTTTTTTTCTTTAAAAAGGAAAAAAATTAAATTTTTAACGAAAAGTTTTGTACGAAAAAAAATCTCGAAAAGGGATGAAAACTTCGACTAGTTTCAATTTACACTTATAATTGTAGGGATTGTATGGTTAGGCAATTTGCATCATATACGTGTATACTGGATTGCCTATACGAACATATAGTAAATAAGGTAAACCTTATGTAACTGGTAAAACTTATGCGTTGCAAAACGCATTAGAAAACATTACCTATGATTAAAAAATTCCCTGACCAACTTCAGACTTTTGAAATAAGTTTCAAAGCAAAAAGATGAAAAATTTGTGTAGAAAATTACTATATAACATTGGGACCAACTTACTGGGACCAACTTACGTGGGGTTTGCTATGGACCGAACTAAAGAGGGGTTGTAGAACATCTGGTAAAAATGAGACTTTTAATTTATCTAATACTACCTAAACCCGGCAAACGTTGTCCTGCCAATCTATGGTTTTAAATGGTTGTAAATAAATAAATTAAATTTAGCAACATTTTAAGCATTTAACTTTTGGCTTTGGCCTCTTAAAAGTGATAGTTTTCATACTAATGATTAAAGAACGCGAAGGTAGATTAGGTAAAATTTGAGGACGCAGAATTGATGGACTTATTGGACCTAGATTCATGCCCAATTCAGGAGGACCCTACGGAAATCTCAGAAGTGAGTCAACAAGTGGTTTTCAATCACCTTACACCTATGGCTATGATGTAAAAACAGAGAAACTAGGTTTCCCATAAACTCAAATCAAAAGACGTCAAACACCTGTTTTCTTCACATAAAAATAACTTCTCCCAAGGCAATAATGGAGGCAGCTTTTGCATAGAACCATGAAGGAAACGAAAATTGGATCCCATTCTACAATTCCATATAATTCCAAATGTATTATTGTGTAATATTCTAAATATTAGAGTTCAAAAAAACTTTTAAAACGGAAAAAGTGTAATATTTAAAGTTTTGTACGGAAAAAAAACTCGAAAACGGATGAAAACTTCGACTTGTTTCAATCTATACTTATAATTGAAGGTCTAGGCAATTAGCATTACATATATGTACACTGGGTTGCCTATACGAATATATGGTAAATGTATGGTTAAATGCAAGGCAAAAGTTGGTCATTCGGTACATGATTCCAAAGGTTTTAATGGATATTTCAAATTTTCACTATATTTATATCAAAGTACTATTCTTTCCCTTCAAAAATCATTATCCGCCACTTGACCGGAGGATTAATATCATACTTTATTTGTGTTCTAACCAATCAACATTTCAACTCAGTAAATGCAATTTGCGCGAAGCGCAATTTTTTGGTTCCAATTTAAAGAGAAGTGCAACCAATGCACATCGATTGTTGTGGAAAGCATATGGCAAACATAATCCATCAAGAAAAGCATTCAACTTTGGCGTCTTAAAAGTGGTAGTTTTTATACCAATGATTAAGAACGCGATGGTAGATTAGGTAAAATTTGAAGACGCAGAATTGAAGAACTTATTGGACCTAGCTTGATGCCAAATTCAAGAAGACTTGTGGAAACCTTGGAAGTAAATCAACAAGTGGTTTTCAACCACTTCACACCTGTGACTATAGTGCAAAATCAGGAAAACTAGGTTCCCCAAAAACACAAATCAAAAAAGACCTCAAACATTTATTTAACTTCTCCCAAGGCAAAAACAGGGGCAACTTTTGCATAGGACCATGGTAGGGGCAAAAATTGGATCTCATTTTACAATTCCAACAGAAAAAATCGAGGGCTAAGATTGACCATACTCAATGAATCTGAAAATAGATCTCCACACTCCATTGAAAAATAGGTTTCAATTTTTTTAGTTTAGAAACGTTTTTGGAAAATTTATTTAAATTTATTATTAAAAAGTTAATTTATATTAATCAAAATAAGATTTTTTCGCTGACTTTGAACAGTTATACTGTGTATACAATATATAGAATGCAGTCCAATTTATGTAGTATAATTTAATATAATAATATATAAAATCATCACAAAGCAGTTACGGAGTGATCCAAACTACTTGATGACCACTGAGGAAGATTGCTTGGCAATCGAAATACGTATCTGGGCAATACGTCACGAATATTTTTGTTTGAAGTTCTGTTCAAATTTATGTTTATGGTATGATTTTTATAAACTATTATATAAATTATACTACATAAATTGGACCACAATATATTCTATATATTGCAGGGATGGCCAACAAGTCAACCGCAAATGCTTTAAAAGTAGCCCGCGAAGCCAAAGTTGAACAATTTTTTCTAACTTAAATAAATGTTTGAAATTCTTAATTTTATAATTTAATCATTTTTTGTTTCATAGCCAATGTAAGGTGTTTTTCTCTTTCTAATAGTGTGAAAATGTAATTTTTGACCAAAAGTGAAGGTTTACAATTTAAATCGGCGATATAATGACTTCTTTAATTATCTAAAATTATTTGCCCATATCCATAGTCGACCGCAGACTATATTTTATGGAAAAAGTAGCCCCTAAAAGCTAAATGTTTGGCCACACCTGATATATTGTATACACAGTTAATTTATATTGTTAAGGATTCTACTGCATCCTCAATAATATCGTCCCGCACTCTTAGGAGTGCGGGCACCTTAGGTTAAGAAACACTGATTTAGCAGAACCAAATCTAAGTAATCTATTATAGGCTACTCCAACCCAATGAAACCATTATTAGGGAACTTTTTCCGCAACAATTAATACAATTGAGCCGAGAATTGAAATACAAACGCCTCTAATATACCATATACTCTAATATGCCTGATAACTGGCCATAATTGTCTTTATCAAACTTGTAAGAATGCAACGTATTGTTAAAAATATTCAAAAAAAAGTTATTAAAAGCATTTGAAAACATTTAACAGAGATAAAAACGCGTTATAAGAGTACCGTGTTATCGGAGATATTACTCTTTATAAAAGTAGTACCCAAGCAAAAAAGTTTGAGACCCGCTGTAGTATATGAAAACTTATACAACAAAACATATACTTATAGTATATGAACACATATACAAACTTATATGAGCTTTAATTGAACGACTCAAACATGAAGATATAAGTTTCGGTACCAGAAAAAGCTTTGAGAATAAGTTTTGGCAAAGTTTTACGTACGTCACTGGCATGCTTAAGCTTTAAGCTTAGATTAACGACGAAAGCTTTAGAGTTTAGAGTAATGAAAAAGAAACAAGTGCGAAGGATTTTGAAGACATATTGTTGTGTATGACAACAATTACGATGTTCTGTTGTGATTATATGCTAACAATAAAATCCAATTAAATTTTTGCAGTAAAATTAATCCAATATTTACCATCACAGCAACTCGATTTATTATGTATGTGGTATCACATACAACAGCGGGTCTCAAACGTTTTTAAGGCTGGTTCTACAATTAGTCGCTTGTCATCTGTCGGGCGCATGCGTGTTTACTTTGACAGATGTCGTCGTTGACGTGAGTCGTTGTCGTGGACTGTCCTGGACAGAGTTGGCCAATGCTCAACTTGTCCCGACTTACAACAAACGACATCATACTATTTTTCTTGTTCTAATTTATAAAACATGGAAACCATGGATATTCATTGTAAAAAACTCCCAAATATGGATCGTTTGCATTTAGGTTGTGTCAAATAATTGTTGATAAATAAATAAATGTCGATAAAAAATAAATGTCGTTACGCAATTGTAGAATGCGCTGCCGTTTATCTCCCGACTGACGACTCACGACAACCGACTAGCGACTCCCGTCAACGACAAGCGACTAATTGTAGAACCAACCTTAGTCGGAAGATAAACGGCAGTTCATTCTACAATTGCGTAACGACATTTATTTTTTATTGACAATTATTTATTTATTAACAATTATTTGACACAACCTAAATGCGAACGATCCATATTTGGGACTTGTTTACAATAAATATTCATGATTTCCATGTTTTATAAATTAGAACATTGAAAATAATATGCTGTCGTTTGTCGTAAGTTGGGACAAGTTGAGCATTGGGCAACTCTGTCCACGACAACGACAGCTCATTACGACAACTGTCAAATGCTGTCAAAGTAAACACGCATGCGCCCGACAGACGACAAGCGACTAATTGTAGAACCAGCCTAAGGGGCATTTATTACTTCTGTAAAGATTCAAATTTTTGAATGTTATTAACAATAGCTTGCATTCTTACAAGGTTGATAGAAAAGCTGAAATGCATGCATCAAAAAAGGAAAAAAAACATAAATATGGCTGGTGGTTAGACATGCTACGAAATGATACGCCTCAGTTGCATATTTTTAACCATTGACTTCTATATTTCTACATATTCTATTCCAATCCATAGCGTATATTTCGGTATATCAAAAATAGAACTTTACAAATAATAACGCAATAGAGAACCAATTTCGATTTCATTCATTCATTTACAACCATGACGAAAAAAATGGAAATTTAACGGTGGAAAAAATGAAATTCTTTCATATAAAGAATATAAAATATACAAAAATCTATTGAAATTTTCTAGAAACTGACTCATTTATATCATCCCCCAATTGAATTCCCCTGGTGAATTGAATAAAAATTTGACAACGATTCGCTTTTATAAACGACCAAATCGATTTTTGCGTAGGCATTTTGTCGAATAGATTGAAACGCGGAGGAGAGACTAAATCAAGGGGTAGATGAGCAATTTTTTTTTCCGCCACCAAACTTAACGGAGTACCGGAGAGTGATGCTTTGTTTTTTTTCTCCCTCCCCAATGTCATTGGGGTTCTGTTATTCTATCCCCTGTATTCCCGGCATCGTAGTTGGGATAGCGACGACAAACACTACTACCACTACTACTACTACTACATTTGCCGCGATAATAACGACCTGAGGAGATAAAATAGCGAATTTATGTTACGATTTCGTTTCGAGTTATCGATTCACTTCACTCATATATTTTAATCTTACTTATTCCCAAGTAAGCTCACTTTTATGGCTCAACGAACAAATAATCGTGTCACGTTTACATTCATCCTCCCACCCTTTTCTTTGAGGATTTAAGGACCAAAATTTTACTTTCAATCGAAAAAAAATAAATTTATCGAAATCATAACTCATATTCATTATAATTTTGATATTTGATATTCCATTGAACTATACTTCAAAGTTGGACGCTAATTCTAAAGTGCATATATTTCATTTTGATTTATACACAATTCTTTGGGGGATGGAAAAGAAAATACGTTTCGATTATAGTGATTATATTTACCTAAAAATGGGGTTAACTTTTGAATATCAATTCGAGTAATTTACACACAATCCAAGATTTCCGTGAAAGGATTTTATTAAGGGGTTATATACAGTTAGCATTTTCAAAAAGTCGATTTTTTTTTTGATTTTTTTTTTGATTTTTTTTTCTTAATGTATATACATTTAAGAATACATACAGAAAATTTCATATTGTTCCGGTGAATATTTTCGAAGTTACACTCAAATTTGAAAAAAAAAATGTATCCTATGTAAAGTGCTTTTCAAACTTTAAACGCGTTTTTCTTAAAACGGTGTTTTCAAAGTCGGTGACCAACATTACTCCAAAATGGCTAAACCGATTAGTCCCAGATTTTAACACGAAATTCTGAAATATACTTTTTAGTAATTAATCGAAGATTTTTTCTCACCGATAAATATTATTTCTTTTATATACAATTTAGGGTCGAAATTTTGGTCAAAAATCGATTTTTTTTTGAGAAACCGCCATTTTGTTGAAAAAAAAATATTTTGCTTATTTCTTCGATTAATTACTAGATTTAATATTACTTTAACGAAATCTGTTTGGTTTTTTAAATTCAGAGGATCCAGTTCAGAGATATAGTGGTCACCGCAAAACGTCTTTTTTGAGAGGAGCTCCCGGAAATCAGCTGTAGCTGCATTCCAAATAAATATTTTTACTAATACTAAGTCTTAAAATACAGTTAAAAAATACCATAATATGTGTACAAATTTTTAGATCAATTAATTTAAAAGTTTTCTCTGAAAAAAATCTGGAAAATTCGCTTTTTTTTGGCCTTCTAACTGTATATAACCCCTTAAGGGTATTATTGTAACGAAAAATTTGGTCAGAGGGCACCCCAGTAGCACCCGATTCCGATAGGAATTCTCCAGATTTATCGTTCGAAGAAAAAGGGGATGGGTTGAAGAATCAAAAGGAACATTTGCATATTTGCGACGTGAAAATATGTAAGTCCTTTGAAAGTGCCTCCAAGGATCTGACAATTATATCTACGGTCGACGTGCAAAAGAGTCCCGCGGGAGCGGAGCATTGCTACGGAAATATTTTCCCTTTTGTGCCAACTTCTAACGTATCAATCGGATTATCCACAAAGAGGTCAACGATCGATAAATTTTCAACAAAAAAAAAAAACAGGAATTTAATTACAAAAATTCAAATCATAAATAAGGGATGCTGGTGGTCCATATGGCATTGCTAAATCCACCAAAATTTAAGAGGGATCACTGTCAGAACGTAAAAAAAATGACTTTTTTAAAACTGCTGCCATTTTTTATTTTTTAGAGATATTAAAAAACGGTCTTCGGCATGTAAAAGTTGAAGTTTTGAACTATTTTTTTTTTATTTGCCCCGATATGTACCCCCCTTCCCCTTTTACAGCGCTTTGAAAAAAGGTCCTCAAAAATGAGGAGGCAAACGGGAGACAAGTTTTCTCGGAAACCGGAAGTCGGATCATGATTTTCCAAAGAATGTAGGTTTTGGAAATGCGTCTTCTTGATACTTAATCTCGAAAATCCGAAAAAAGTTGAAAATTCACAAAATGGCGCGACTTTGAAAAAAAAGTTAAAAAAACGACCTTTTTTGGACCTTTCCCCCTCTCCCACTTTGGGGGGGAGGTTTGGCCAATTTCAGAGGTTTAATACCAAGAAGACGTGTTGAACTATAACACTCTCCAGTTTCAAGTCAATCCGTCGGATAGTTTCTGAGAAATCTTGTCTCCCAGTTTTAAAAAGTTGATTTCGAGAAAAACGCATTTAAAGTTTTTTTAAGATATTTTTTTATGTTATTATCAATTTATTCAATTTTTATCAGTAAAAATATATTAGTCAGCTATTCCAATCCTTTGAATGTTATAAAAAAACATTTATGGAAAAAAAAAATCGAATTTTTTTTTTTTCTGACGGTGATCCACCTTTAAGGCAATTTTCACAAGTGAAAATATGGGAATAAGTGGGAAGAATTGATTTATTTTTTTTTCTAAAAAGCCTTTTATATGGACGTTTAAAAATTTAAAAATTGGAACGATTTATTGATTTATCGTTGGTGCTTTGTTAGTGCAGGATAAATTTAGAATAAATGGATTACGTTGAACTGTGTTCACTTAAATGTCAATAGAAACACTGTCCCATTCCTCCTGTACATTATATATAGATACACTTGGTATTTAGTACTACGCTAATTGTAAAGGATAATGCACTTTAAATTGCAAGTGCAACAATTCTTCCTAACTCATTTAGTGTTCGAGAAACAATATTTATCGCTTCAACCAGAAAACAGCGCATCTCTCATCCCTAATCTTCCACAGTAAATAGCATTATGACAGAATCTATTATTATAAAGAGGAAAGATTTGATTGTTTGTTTGCTTTGAATAGGCTCCGAAACTACTTGACCGATTTGAAAAATTCTTTCACTATTGGGAAGCTAAACTATTTCCGGTGAACATAGGCTATATTAAATTTTCAAGAAAGTTAGGGATCCATACTAAAACTCTAATAATGTAACCCAAGGTCTGAAAAAATTACCAAAAAACATTCTTTTATCGCGTGCGCTGCGAAAACTATTGGTTATAGAACAAAATAATGTAGTACGATTTTGCAGAACATATCATTATCTACAAAAAATAGAACGACAGCATATGTCTAACTATTATAGTTATGTCACAATAAGTGTTTTTTCATTTTAAAAAAATATATATAAATGCCACCGCTATAAAAGCTCTTTTATTTATACTTTGGGATTAATCCTTATCAAAATAAGTGACTTCATATTTAAGTTTGCTCCAATACCATTATAAAACTTTTTGAGTTATTCAATTTAAACATTCCATTCGAAAGATATCACAAGTTTAAAAATGTAAGTTATTTGAAAAATGTCGCATGGTCACCGCTCTATACTTATAATTAAGACCAACTTTATTGAACTTGGCGATATTTTTTATTTATGTATAGAAGCTGATTGATTTACAGATTATTTGGTCTACGGTAGGTATACCTACCGTAGCTTTACGCAATAAACATACTCTTTTTAGATATTTATAAATATTTTTTGAAAATCAATTGATTGTTACATAGAACAATTTTATTCTTTGCAACAGTTTATTAAATGTGTCTTTTTAAAGTTGACGAAATAGTGTTTTTAAGTATGATTATGTTTTTCGTAAAAGAAATAAGAAAAATAAAAATTTTCATATACCACTACAAATGACAAATTTGAAAAGAAAACATAATCTACACCTACGTTACGCAGACGAAGTTGCGGGGATTAGCTAGTTAACAATATTTCTAATTTCAGATTGTCCAAATTATCAAAAACTTCAGAAATTCCAAATTAGTAGAACGATTTTTTATGATAAATATCTGGTAAAAGACTTTAAGATCACTTCTTGCACAAAGGGATTGAAAATGTTTACTTTGAGATTCATTGAAAGTTTGGACAAAAAAAAAAGGAATTTAAAGGATAAAAGTGAAAGAAAAAGGTTTCGTAGGAATTTAATTAAATGTGTGTCCAATTTTTAATTGTGGTCCTAGTGACTGTAATTCTATGATTAAGGACAAAGTGATCCCCTAACTTCTCTATTCTCTTATAATCTTGGTCAGGCAATTAGCATTACATACGTGTACACTTGGTTGCCTACACGAATATATGGTAAATGTAATGTTGAATGCATGGCAAGAGTTGATCTTTTGGTACATGATTCCCAAGGTTTATAAATTATAGAGGTTGGCCCATTAGAAAAGAAAATGATGTCATACGAAGAATTTTGAAATTTGAATCAGTCTGAAGATATACGAATTTCTTCTGGATACGTCACGTGGCGCATGACGCCACCTGTGTATTTTATAAACTTTGACAAAATTTGAGCTAAATCGGTGCAAATCTTTTTGAGTTCTTAAAACCTACACAAACCAATATAACAATTTTATGTATGTAGATAAAAGATAGATTATTCATTGTTCATTTAAATCAGAGATTATCAGAGGTGGCCAACCCGCGAAATGCATCAGACTTTTAAAAATTATATGTATTTTGTAATGACCAAAGTGGTGAAAACCACCAACATGATAAAAATGTTTACACTGTATCTAAATTTAGTATGGAAAATTTGAGATATAACTTCAAAAGTGACCCACGGAGTTATGATGCATTTCCGAAGTGGCCCGCAATATCATTTGGGTTGGCCACCTCTGATTTCAAATATGTTGATTTTTTGATATCTTAAAAAAGAACATAGATATTTCATTAAAGGGTTCCATTTTATATCCAATAAATGGGTGTCCTTTTATTTATTTTAATCGGGCTTCTTCTGAATGTTGCTTTTATTATTACTTATTAAACGTAAATAGGCAACTTTTTCTTCTGAAGAAAAATTAGTTGAGCTTGATTACAAAGTTTCTATCAAATCAGTAATGCTGTCTTTAAAATGGAACCATAAATGAAACCGGACTAAAATATTGGTACAACTATTTAAATTAGATTTATTTGTGACCTTTATACTTTTATTTTGTGGCAAAACACTAGCATGTACCTGAAAATAAAATATTATCGAAATCGATTAACCGGTTCTTGAATAAACGATAGAATTCAGGTAGACAAATATTGACGTTCAATTTTATCAACCTTTGTCTCATAATGATCAATATTATGAGCAAAACCGGATAAATTCCAAGTTGGTGTTAAAATTATAAAAATTTCTACCTGGACCTATAAAATAACATAGTTAAAGCTTGAAGGCCAAAATGTGTGAAAAAGGTTGGCTCAAAGGTGTCACTAATGGATTCAGAAACAGGTGTTAATGTGATTTTAATTGACAACAAATAAATACCTTAAACTGGTTCCAAATTCCTGAACTTTGTATTTATACCTGCCATTCTCTCATTTTGGCCTTCAAGCTTTTGTTGTGTTATTTCATATCAACAGTTGAAAGTACGATAATTGCATTTCATAGTACCTAACGCGAGTAAACTGGTTTTTACTTGGGCTTATACTTGGTGAGAATTTTTTTAAGGTGTCTAGCAACCCATTTTTCCGCGCCACTTGTAAAAAAAAAATAATCGATTTTTTTGACCCACACTACTGGCCATGTGATAGTAGTTTAAACTCATATACTTCCCATTTCTCATTGATCAGTTTAAATGTAAGTTAAATTAAAAATTGTCTTTTTCAATGTTTCTGATCAATAGATGATAAAATTCAGATCTCAGCTTTTATTAAAGAAGAAGACAATTCAGATTGTTTAAGATCGGTTTTTTTTAATTTAATATTTTTAATATTCAATTAGCTACGTTTCGTTACGTATCGTAACTTCATCAGGCTTCTTGATTCACAAAAAATATAATTTTTTCAATTTAAATTCAATAATTTTTTTTTTTGCATCAAGAAGCCTGATGAAGTTATGATATGTAACGAAACGTAGCTAATTGAATATTAAAAATACTAAATAAAAAAAAATATCTTAAACAACGTAAATTGTCTTCTTATTCAATAAATAATGTTAATTTATTTTTTTTTCAGAAAGGGAAGGCGGGAGGGGGGGGGGATAATATTTTGGGGTAATGGTTAAAAAAGTTCCCTGACCGCTGATCTAAACCTAGCCCGTCCAATCTTTCATCGTCCAGCTCGATTTTCTTATTTAATATTTTTATTATTTAGTTAACTACGTTTCGTTACGTATTGTAACTTCATCAGGCTTCTTGATTCACAAAAATAAAATATTTTCAATTTAAATTCAATAAATAAAAAAAATTATGTATTTATTGAATTTAAATTGAAAATATTTTATTTTTGTGATTCAAGAAGCCTGATGAAGTTACGATACGTAACGAAACGTAGCTAATTGAACAGTAAAAATATTAAATAAAAAAAAACGATCTTAAACAATCTGAATTGTCTTCGTATTTGTTCCTGATTAAATTTAAGAACAATACAGTCTAGAGAACATAGTCGAAACCAATACCTAAACTTTACTGACATACAATGAGCTTTTAAAAGCTTCGTAGATCGAATCCATCAAAGTACTTAGACCAATAGTATGTAAGTGAAAATTTTCAAAATGGAATTGATGTACGAAGAAATTGTTATCGATTCGATTCGTTCTCGTTTTTGGCCAGAAGCGAAACGCCGCCGACGAAAACCTTTCAATATCTGAAGTTGGTGTGGAGAGCATTGCAAACTCCAACGCAAACCTAAATCTTCGATCGTTTGTCTTGTCGGATTAGTTTTAGTGTTTTCGTCGAGTTTGTTTTACGCTTGTTTCTTTTTTATCACGTACAAGCATCTCTATTTGAATAATTTATCGCAAATCCTATCGCCACACCAACGAAACGCCAAGCGAACGGAAAATGTTCTACGTTTTTTTTTTCCATTTCGTCATTCTTAAAATTAATTTATTGCCCTCAAGCCTTATTCACTGTTTGTTATGGAAAAATGGATTCAATTTTCAATCAGTACCTAATGCGCCATCTACTGGAATAAAATGAAATTAATTGTGGATAATTTCTATTAAGGCAGCGGTCGGGGAACCGGAGTAAATTACCCCAAGTGGGGTAAAAATGTTTTTTTGGGTAATGGAGAAGTCAATAAATAATGTTTATTTACAATTTACATTGATTGTTTTCTTTTCAGAAGGGGGGGGGGGGTAATAGACTTACGCAAAATTATTTTAGGGTAATGGTTAAAAAAGTTCCCCGACCGCTGGTCTACATTATTAGTGTAAACTTAATGAAATAGGAACCCAAATGAATGCAATAAGCCTAGAGAATGCATTGTTGAGGTACAATTAGCATCACCTTGGAAACTTCAAGTAAATAAACATGTAACAACTTTGCCAAAAATGCAATTCCTTATACTTTATCCTACTTTTCTCACTTCATTTGGCACCAACCCTAGTAACCGTTTATGGGAAACTAGGGATAACAAAATCTGGTACAAAAATAGCCAGAAAACACCTACTACACCGGTTGTGGAGGTTCGCCAAGATTAGTGGTCGGGAACCAGGGTAAATTACCCCAAATGTGATAAAAATGTTTTTATTTTTTGGGTAATAGGGAATTCAATAAATAATATTCTTTTTTCAATTTACATTGATTGTTTTTTTTTTTTTCAAATTGGGGTAGAAATAATGGTTAAAAAAGTTCCCCGACCGCTGGTCTAGATTATTGGTGTTAACTTAATGAAGTAGGGACCCAAAGGAATATCATAAGCCTAGAGGATGCATTGTTGAGGTACCGTTAACTTCATCTTGGAAATTTCAACGAAATAATAATTTAACAACTTTTCCAACAATGGCGAATGAAAGTCCATCTGAGGTACTTAAAAATATGATCGATTAGTCATCTTTCAATCTTAACACAATTTAACAGCATTGATGCACTTTTAAATGCACTAATACTTTCCCAATACTAAAATTGTTGAATATATAATATGCTAAAAATTCTTGTCTAAGAAATTTTACTATTTTCCTACTCTAATTGTACCAAAATCAAATATTTTAACATAAATTAATGGGGGAGGGAGGAAAATAATGATACAGGCATTTGCAAATACAATGCTATTGAGAGTATTGTTGTATTTCTACTTTCACAATAGACCTAAGTCTATCATCCCATGTCTACTTAGGACTTCTACCATTTTCTGTCCTTATTTCCACAGCAAGCTTCCACATAAAACTAGGGTTTTCTTTTTGCCAAAGGAATGCAATAAGCCTAGAGGATGCATTGTTGAGGTACAATTAGCTTCATCTTGGAAATTTCAAGTAAATAAAAATGTAACAACTTAGCCAACAATCCAATTCCTTATACTTTATCCTACTTTCCTCACTTCATTTAGCACCAATGCTAGTACCCACTTATAGGGGAACTAGGGATAACAAAATCTGATACTAAAATTGCAGGAAAACACCTACTACACCGGTTGTGGAGGTTCACCAAGATTAGCGGTCGGGAACCAGGGTAAATTACCTCAAATAGGGTAAAATTGAAATTTTGTTGGGTAATAGGGAATTCAATATATAATGCTTATTTAAAATTTATATTAATTGTTTTTTTTTTTCAAAATGGGGTAGGAGTAATGGTTAAAAAAGTTCCCCGACCACTGTATTAAGGTAATTTTTCTGAATACAGGATACATCCGGTTTTTTCTTCTATTCAGCATTATAAAACGTTATTTGGCATTTCCAAAGTAAAGCGAAATATTCCATTGTTGGATCAAATATGGAACCGATATATCTGAAAATGATTATTACCACCCAAATATTGACGAGAATAAAAACTTTTCTAGATAACCCAATTGAATTCCATAACTTTCTAGATAATAATTAAAATGTTCAATCAACGCCTTCTAGACATAGCGTAGCTAATCGAGACTTCTGATATTTAATTACAGGTGACGTTCAACGTGGAAAATATGAAAATTATCACATTTTCATTTTCCAATTCGATTAAAAAAAACCTAATCTACAAGTGCTTCTTGTTTATAATTAATTCGTGCAGCAATTAAGTACGGAAAATTAATTTCCTTCATCCCTAAATTTAGAAAGTAGAGTAGGCGTTGGAATAAATTGAGCGGTAACGATTTGAATAAATTTCATTATAATATTATGAAAACATTGATTTAGTCGATAAATTTTTATGATTAATTTCAAGGACTAAAATTATTCCTTTTTCTATGTGAAAAGTTTAAAAATTCTATCTCGTAAGTCTTCGTTTAGCCGTAGAAACTTGCCATTAAAAATCACTTTGGGATTTATATCGGTTTGGAGGAATAATTTGAAATTCAAGTGAAAACTACTACTGGTGTCTGATTTCTTTTCAATGATTCGAAAAACATGGGAATATGTAAATGTTCAATGGTTTTTTTTCTGATTATATTTCAAGTGGTTGTAGGGTTTTTTTTTCAAAAAAAAAATGCATAATTTCACGAGAAATTTTAACTGTACTCAATGATTGTATCATAGATGAGTTTGGGTGAAATATTCAGAAAGTAAATGGTTTCTTTCTTCAAATATCATGTGGCAGTATCTTTAATTCTTTGGGAAGATCAAAGATTCTGCATTTGGCTGGATTTCCCAGTATTTTTAACATTTTTTTTTTTGGACTCTTGGTATTGTTTGATCCATGATTCTGCTCACTAAACTCCAGTCTGGACATGCATATATTAACACTGGCCTGAATATTATTTTATATATTATTATTTTTTTGATGTTGAAAACCCTTAATTACCTATTTAGCAATGGATTTAATATTTAACCAGGTAATGTATTCAGCAAAGTTGAGTTTGAAGTCCAGTTGCATCCCCAAGCATTTCACAGTTTTTCCCTATTTTACCTTTTTCCAGTTCACTAATATTTTTTTAGACTTATTAGGTCTTTTTTTAGTGGATAGGAATACTATATATTGCCATAATTTGCCTATATTTTCCATTTACAAAAAAATATATCATTGTTCTTTTTCGAGCCTTGGTTATATTGCTTAAATTGCTGTCGACGTTCAAAATTCGTTGCAAATGAAAAATCAATCAAAATAATCGCGTTTTAAAACGATATTTCGTAAAAAAAAAAACTTTAAAAATATTTTGAAAAAACTTATAAGAGGTTTGTTTCTTGGATAAACGTCAGTGAGATAGGTAAGGTAAATTTACTCGCTATACGGACCAAAAAGGGTAAGGAGCTTTTTATGATTTTGAACAAATAAAGTTATAAGAAGGATTAAAACTAAACAAAAATCAAAGAATAATATTTATATATTGTGTTTCAAATAAAATTTCTGTAAAAATCAATGTAAATATTTTGTAATACAAAAAAGCTCCAACGTGATTTTTTCGTAATGGATATATTATGACGTTAAAGAAATTCAAAGTTTCACTGAAGTTTAAGTAAAAAAAACAATGAAAATTTTATTTCTACTAGTACTAATAACATGAGTAAAGAATTAAGTATATTTATTCGGAGATTTTAGTCAACTAAATTGCATTAATATGCTAAATATATTTTCTCAAAACAAGAAGAAACTTTTTTGGACTACTCATGCTCCCACCAATTTCATGACAGATTATATGATTGCACTAATATCAAATTCACCAAAGAAAAACTTATCACATTAAACAAAGGTCCAGAGTTCAATTTACCAAAATTCCAAAATAACACTATTTTACAGTACAAGACCTGCAGAACGAAGCAGGATCTATCATAAAAAGTAGCTACAAGAGTTTAAATTCAAATTTATAAATAAAACTATTAACAAAATTAAATCTTCATTCCATCAAGATCAATTGAATATTAACAATATAAAAGAAAAAATACACAAAAATAACGCTTGTATCACAAACAGTGGCGTAGCTACCGAGGGCCTAGGCGGGGCAGTGCCCCGGGGCCCTCGAATTCTTACCAGAAATCTCGATCGAACTAAACTTTGGGAAATTCAGGTGGAAGTTCACCAATTATGTAAGGAAATAATGAGCAAATATGGAGTGCTAGAATGCGACCTAACGGAACTATTTACAGCAATGTTATTATTCTTTACAATTCCTGTCACTTCTGCAGCATTATTATAAATTATAAAATTATAAATGAAAAACTTGTAGAGAATTTGATGTCCTACAAAAAAGATCTTTTAGACCAAATCGCTAAGATCAATATTAAACGAGATGTTTGACATTTTTGCCGATCATTGATTTAAAGTTTAAATCAATGATCGGCAAAAATGTCAAACATCTCGTTTAATATTGATCTTAGAGATTTGGTCTACAGGAATTTTTTTGTAGGAAATCAAATTCTCTACAAGTTTTTCATTTATAATTTTTCCGTAGCTCTTGTTATTTACGAGATAAATGCAAAAAAAACGCGAATTTTATGGAAAAATCAGGTTCAGTGGCCCGTACTACCTCACTGGTGTGAGTTACGACTTTGTCGCAATGGGCACTTTTGTAGAGCGTTTAATTCTGAGAAAAAACCATCTTCGGTAAAAGCAATCCCATGAAATGCCGCTGAGATATAGAAATTTAAAATTAAAAAATCAGAGTTTCCGTGTATTTTCAATGGGAAATCTTTACACGTCTTGGTCGAGGACTTAAAATTAATATTAAGGGCTCAAACTTTCAGGCAATTTTTTTTTTGGTATTTCCAACAAAATTTCACAATGGGACCAAAAAAAGTCAAAAAAAAAATCACTCTAATAATAATATATAAAAATGATACGATAAACATAAATTTGAACAGAAGTTCAAACAAAAAATATTTGTGACGTATTGTCTAGATACGTATTTCGATTGCCAAGCAATCTTCCTCAGTGGTCATCAAGTAGTTTGGACGTAACTGCTTTGTGATGATTCACTTTCCACATCCGTGATTATTTTGTGAATCATCACAAAACAGTTACGGAATGATCCAAACTACTTGATGACCACTTAGGAAGATTGCTTGGCAATCGAAATACGTATCTGGGCAATACGTCACAAATATTTTTGTTTGAACTTCTGTTCAAATTTATGTTTATGGAATGATTTTTATATATTATTATATTAAATTATACTACATAATTTGGACCGCAATATATACTATATATTGTATAGACAAAAAATAATTTATTTTTTTAATCAAAATTTACAAGAATTCTTGATTATTAAAGTATTGAAGTATTATTCAAATATTGGGAATGGATTTTTTTATCCACTTATAATTTTCGGGCTGAATAGAGTCAACGACCCATCGATTACAGTAGTTGTACCAAGAAGAAAAAAAATCCAATTTAATTTATTGTTGAGACGATTTACCATAGTAATGTATGTTTTTTATACCATCAGAAAGTGGAGATTTCAACGAATATAAAGCCCAGCGACTTGATTAAAAAAGCGAGTTTTTAACGTGAGAATTTTCGATTGAAAATAAGGGTGCTTTTTCGATATTAAGTCAAAAAACAGGTGAAGAATAATAAAAAATTACAGTGTATTTGTAGTTTTGCTGGAAATCGAGATAAACCGTTTTTTCCCTTAAAAACCCACGCCATCCCCCTTTATCGACCTCAAATCGCCCGTAAATTAATTTTCCTTTCATTTTTGCTATATTGTCTTCCATTTCCAAAAATTTTATTCAACTATAATTTTGTTCCACTTATTACCGTTTTCAAAGGCTTTTGCACTGGTCTAAACAGATACATAATTTTTATTAGATATCTGAGAATTTGAATATATCTTCTATCTAGTCATAGTTGAACCGTTTATTTTGAAAGTGAGTTAAGTCCATTTCAAGAACAATTCTTATAGTGTTATCATTTATAACCATAGGGACATAAGATACTAAGGAGGAGGGAATAGTTGGCGGTTTTGTTAACAACTAAAATGAAATCAGTAATTTCTGAAAATTTAGCAGTTTAATAATTAACATACTTAATTCTAGTTAAATTCAATAAATAAAGTTAATTTAAAATTTTTATTCATTGTTTTCTTTTCAAAATGGGAAGGGGGGGGGGGGGTTATATCGACTTATGCAAAAATATTTAGGAGGTAATGGTTCTGGGGTAAATTACTTCAAATGGGGTAAAGTTGATTTTTTTTTTTTTGGCTAATTGGGAAATATTTCTATTGTTAGTAAGATTATATTATATTTAATATGAAGCAACATAATTTTTCCTAAACCTATACTATAAAAATAAAATAATTCAATAAATAATAGATGATCAAATTCAGATCTCAGTTTTTTATTACATAAGAAGACAATTTAGGTTGTTTAAGATCGGTTTTTTTATTTAATATTTTTAATACTCAATTAGCTACGTTTCGTTACGTACCGTAACTTCATCAGGCTTCTTGATTCACAAAAAAATATAATTTATTGAATTTAAATTGAAAATATTATGTTTTTTGTGAATCAAGAAGCCTGATGAAGTTACGATACGTAACGAAACGTAGCTAATTGAGTATTAAAAATATTAAATAAAAAAACCGATCTTAAACAACCTAAATTGTCTTTTTATTCAATAGATAATGTTAATTTAAAATTTATATTCATTGTTTTCTTTTCAAAATGGGAAGGGGGGAAGAGGGTAATATCGACTTACGCAAAAATAATTTAAAAAAATCAAAGAACAGTTTTCATAATTTTCCTGCACTTTTATTATTATACGTCGCTAAACACCCTATTTTCTTAAAATTTTTTTATATCAATGACTAAATAATTGCGCCGTTTATTTTGAAAGTGAGCTAAATCCATTTTAAGAACATTCCCTATAATGTTATCATTTTTAACCATAGGAACTAAATAAGATACTAAGGAGGAGGGAATAATTGGAGTTTTTGTTAAAATCAGTAATTTCTGAAAACTTTGCCGTTAAATAATTAACATACTTTGTTCTAGTTACAAGAAGACGAATCACCATACAAACAGTCCTTAAAATGGACTTACACCACTTTCAAAATAAACGAGTCAGTTAATGTGATCAGCAAGGAAAAAAAAACTGAATAAAATACAAGTACATACCTGGAAATTATGAAAGGCTACCGTACAAATTCCACCACCAAAAGCTCCAGCACTGACGTCACCAACATCTGCAACAAACCAACCACTTTAGTAATAATCTGCAACGCAACCAATTTTCAAACCAAAAAAACAAACAAACAAACTTTCCCTTAAACTTATACAAAAAAAAAAAAAAAAAAAAAAAACGAAGTTATTAGCGAATAATCTTAAAATGCTTTTAGCATTGCAGCATCATTTATCACTGCATCTTCATTCCCCTTTCGTCATCCCCCTACTTTGAATAGGGCAAGCACACCAAAGCTCTGACGCTTCTAACGCTATTCCCGCAGGAACGCAAACGACACAGATTTCCGCTACATTCTACCACAGGTCTATTATTCCTCGAAATATTAAACATTGATTTAACCCCTTAGTTTCCAGCAAATATGTATACAAAACTTTCAGTTTTCATTCTACCACATTGACACAGTGGATACCTAATCCAGAATTACGATCGACCAACACGAGAATTCCCCTTCGAACGTGATTAATAAATGTCAAAAACAACACGTGGTATCACGTGGCTCTACAAAAAATAAAATAAAACAAAAATAAAATGCCATTCCTTCTTGTTTAACTCGTTTGCTACTTGTCCAGAACAATAAAGTTAAGTAAGATGAACTCTCATATGGATCAGGGTGTTCATATTATATGTCATTGTGTTTTACAAATTTGTCACCATAAAGAAACACTAAAGTGGGACGTTAACATCTCCCCCCCCAATTCAAAAGTGACACAATTTCATCCAATTTAGTTATATTAACGTAGATTTCCAACACTTCTTGGATTCTTCTAGGAGTTTAAAAGTTACAACATTTGGATAAAAGAAATTTTGTATCAAGGGAATGGGAGTACAGTGTGAATCCCTTGGTGGAAGAAATTTAATTAAAAGCAAACTTTAACCTTTATAATCCCGGGTGCAACCATAAAAGTTAAAAATTTACAGAAAAAAAAAACATTTCATCTAGTAAAACTTTTCAAATCAACCACCACCTCAATTTATTCGGCCGACTTAGTTTCATTTAGTGGCCTAGAAGAAAAATAAAACTAGTAATCAAGGCGGCGGTGTGTGCAGGCGCATACTATGGATACCGACCGAGGGCAGGTGGCTGTGGATATAATTGCGGTTTACCGTAAACATTTACATTTACCACGCAAAATAGGTCTAGGAGACTAGACGAAGATTAAATTAACTCTCGACTAGGTCAAGTTGGAAGCTGTTTGAAGTGGAACAAACTAAAAAAAAAAATGGGGAAAAAATAGGGAAAAAAGAGGAAAAGTACGACACGTATGAAATGATCGAGGCGTTAAATGAATAATGTGGCTCGTAACCTGGATATTTCTCGTCTTCGAGTCGTACACGTGAGAAAATTACCTTCGTAGAATATCAGATCAGTTGCCGTTTGCCCGTATAATATAAAACAATTTATAAAACAAAAAAACAGGATTCTCTAAAATTGCTATGGGAATTTCAATTTTCAATTGCATTTTTGACGAAAGAAAAATAAGGAAATTTTAAACCTACATTGTAGTCTAATAAATATTTAGAAAATGGCCAATCACGGCTGACTAACCTCAAATCAGCAAAAACGTAGATGGCTATGAATTTATGGTATCTTAAATCCGCCATTAGGAAGATTCTATAACGAGATATCGCATAAAACAATTTATAAAACAAAGAAATTTTAGGAATTTCAATTTTCAATTGAATTTTGGACGAATGAAAAAACAAAGAAGTTTTAAACCTACATTGTAGCATACTAAATATTTAGAAAATGTCCGTTTTCAAGGCAATCATGGCTGACTAGTTTAGAAACCAGCAAAAGCGTAGATATCTATAAATTTATGGTATCTTAAGTCGGCCATTAGAAAACCCCTATAACGAGATACCGCATAAAACAAAAAAAGGATTCTCTAAAATTGCTATGGGAATTTCGTACGGGAAATCGTAGCCTACTAAATATTTAGAAAACGGCCGTTTTCAAGCCAATCATGGCTGACTAGCCTAGAAACCAGCCAAAGCGTAGATGGCTGTGCATTTATGGTATTTTATGTCCGACATTAGAAAACCACTATAACGAGATACCGTATAAAACAAAAAAAGGAATCTCTAAAATTGCTATGGAAATTTCAATTTTGAATTCAATTTTTGACGAAGGAAAAAACAAAGAAATTTTAAACCTAAATCATAGCCTACTAAGAAAATGGACGTTTTCAAGCCAATGGCTGACTAGACTCAAAAATCATCAAAAGCGTAGATAATTATGATTTTATGATATCTTATATCCGCCATTAGAAAGACCCTATAACGATATACCGTATAAAACAATTTATAAAACAGAAAAAAAAGGATTTTCTAATATTCTATGGGAATTTCAATTTTCAATTGAATTTTGGACGAAGGAAAAACCAAAGAAATTTTAAACCTACATCGTAACCTAGTAAATATTAAGAAAATGGTCGTTTTCAAGTCAATCATGGCTGACTAGACTCAAATCAACAAAAGCGTAGATGGCTATGATTTTATGGTATCTTAAGTGCGCCATTAGAAAGACGCAATAACGAAATACCATATAAAAAATTTATAAAGCCAAAAAAAGATTCTCTAGAATTGCTATGGGAATTTCAATTTGAAATTAAATTTCGGAGGAAGGAAAAAACAAAGAAATTTTAAACCTAAATATTTAGTCTTCTAAATCTAAATATTTATTAAATTTATTTAAATTTATTAAATTAAAAATTAAATAATAAAGTCTACTAAATATTTAGAAAACGCCCGTTTTCAAGCCAATCATGGCTGACTAGCCTAGAAACCAGCAAAAGCGTAGATGGCTATGAATTTATGGTATCTTATGTCTGCCATTAGAAAGACGAGATACCGTTTACAACAATTTATAAAATAAAAAAAGGATTCTCTAACATTGCTATGGAAATTTCAATTTTCAATTGAATTTTGGACGAAGAAAAAACCAAAGAAAATTTAAACCTAAATCGTAACTTACTAAATCTTTAGAAAATGGTCGTTTTCAGGCCAATCAAGGCTAACTAGCCTAGAAATCAGCCAAAGCGTAGGGGACTATGAATTTATGGTATCTTAAGTGCGCCATTAGAAAGACCCGATAACGAAATACCATATAAAACAATTTATAAAGCAAAAAAAAAGATTCTCTAAAATCGCTATGGAAATTTCAATTTTAAATTAAATTTTTGACGAAGGAAAAAACAACGAAATATTAAACATAATCATAGCTTACTAAATATTGAGAAATTTGCCGTTTTCAAGCCAATCATGGCTAACTAAACTCAAATCAACAAAAGCGTAGATGGCTATGAATTTATGGTATCTTAAGTCCGCCATTAGGAAGACCGTACATACCGTATAAAACCGAGATACCGTATAAAACAAAAAAAGACTTCTCTAAAATTGCTATGGAAATTTGAATTTTGAATTAAATTTTTGACGAAGGAAAAAAAAACAAAGAAATTTTAAACCTAAATCGTAGCCTACTAAATATTTAGAAAACGGCTGTTTTCAGCCAATCATGGCTGACTAGCCTAGAAACCAGCAAAAGCGTAGATGGTTATGAATGTATGGTATCTTATGTCCGCCATTAGAAAGACCCTTTATCGAAATACCGAAGAAAAACCATAAATTCTAGACCATTTTTGTGAGGTTTCTTAAAGTAACAACTCCATATCAATAACCCGAAGACTCTAGAAGCTTTCAAAGCTTTCAAATATCCATCAGGAATGCGGGAATCTATTGCTGGAAGTTCTGGCAAGAGTGATGACAACTATCATAATCCGGAGCCCTTTGATTGTCAGTAGTAAGTAAAAAATATTTTTATCTTTTTATTTTTAATCTAAATACTAATCAAATTATGAAGGAAATAATAACAAATCAAAAATTTGAACCTTCATGAAAGAAAAAAAAAGCATTTCAATGTACTATATGACGTATATTTTCGTGGGTGTCAAAGAAAAATCATAAATAACTCAAATAAACCCCATTTATCAAATTAACCTGACCAAAACCAGATATAAAAGCCATGTAAACGCATTTCCATGATATTTATGACAAAATTAAAAGCATTGTTCAAAACGGTCGACACCTTCTTTTTTTTCACATTTTTACCCCTTTAAGTTCAACAAATTTGAACTAGAGGGCTAAGATACTTGTAATTAAACCCACAGCCCACATTGACGCCAATAATTGATTTGAGATTTAAAAATAAAAGTTTTCCAATGTTTCGGTCTATTGAATTATTGATTTCATTCAAACTTTTATAAAACATGAAAAAGGGGTTGTGTGGTCGGATTGACGACAAGCCTTGGGCAGGGGGAGGGGCGGGTGAAACAAATCAAAATATTTATATAAAAAAATAAATATTATAGTAAAACGCTTATTCTCACGTCAATCGTAATTGGAATGGTCACTTTTCCAGGTTGGAAAATACGCGAAAAGTTTTTTTTTTTCTCTTCCTTTTAAATCCTGTTAGAAGTGACATTGACATGATGGCAGTTGGTTTTAATGGGGATGGGGGTGGGGGTGGTAGTGATGATGATAACACTGAATAGAACACTTGGACGTTGATGTGTTGGATAATAGAATGAACATTGTGAATGTATAGTGGAAAATATATATATATATGTGTAAGGATATGGAGGGGTGCGCGGGGGTGGACGATATACCGGCTTTTCTCATGTCACATCGCATAGCAAACGGTGGTTTCGGCTCCGCCACCGGAGTCCTTTCCCCAAGATCAATACACACAACCATCTCGCGTCCTGTTCCACCCCGCGACCCCGCCGCACAGCCCACGCTTTTCACATTTGTGGGAAAATCGCGAAAATACCACCGATACGCTTACGTATACACTTTCACTGACGTACAACGTTAAATGAATCAATGCTAATTCCAAATATATATATATACATATATATATATATATATATATATATATATATACCATTCATTGAAAAAACCAATTCTGATCAAGCAACCTTTCCAAAGCTATCCTTAACAATACATAATTGGCTCCATAACCTAGCACTCCTATATACATATAGAGTTCCATACAATTCGGAATTGTGGACTTTCGAGATTATGGGAATTCGAGATTCTTGATACCTCCAAATCTTACCCAGCTTAAAAGTTTAAAGCTTAGTATTCTATGAAATATTTCAAAGCTTCAATTGAAAATCCAAAGAAAATAACCACCCCCCTCTCTCCCTCCCACCACTTTCCTTAGGATTAAAGCACTTTTCAATCGTCGCTTGTTTAGTTTTTTCCTGTTGATATTAGGATTACTCAAAAAAAAATAATAAACTAGAATAAGGCGTTACATGTGACATTGCCTCCCTTATTTATTGGAGGGTTAACAAAAAAAAAAAAAAAAAAAAAATATTACGCTTGCGGTTAAACGAGGGGTTGGCTGTAATTAGTTTCTTACACGAGATAATATACACATCGGCATGGAATTACCACTTTTCGATGTAATCATGGCGTTTACATTGGACTTAACGATTTCATTATCATATCGATTTCATATACCATACAGAGCTTTTTCTTTCGATTCAATAGTTCCATTTGGCATCGTAGCGTATCGCAAAAGCTTGACGAGCTTTAATCCTTGTTTTAAGCTTCTGTTTTCCCTCCACCATCAAAAACACGTTGAGGGAAAAATTAATCACAAATAGTTTTCAACCCACTAATGACTATCAATTTTTATTTCCACAACTGGGCTGAGTTTCCAGAACATTTTAGATCAGCGGTTCTACAGTGGTGGATCTTAATAGTTGGGAATCTCTTTAGAAGATAGAAAGATATTGAAACCAATGGTATTGTTGCTTTCGATTATCCAAGAGGAGGCTGGTTCGGATTTTGATTCGCTTTTTTATTGTTAATCATACTAAAGTCTAAGCCAAAGCTTTCAAAAGAATACATGTATATTCTTCATACTTATTAATCTATCTATCTATTATTATAAAGAGGAAAGATTTTATTGTTTGTTTGCTTTGAATAGGTTCCGAAATTACTTGACCGATTTGAAAAATTCTTTCACTGTTAGGAAGCTACACTATTTCCGATGAACATAGGCTATATTAAATTTTCAAAAAAATTAGGGATCCATACTAAAACTCCAATAATGTGTGAAAAAATTACCAAAAAACTTTCTTACATCGCGTGCGCTGGTGATTTAATTAAAGAACGGAACAACCGAATTTGATGAAACTTTATACTAAGATACAACACAATTACCCACACACGTTAGGCTACTTATCATTCCTTAAAAATAATAAGGGAATGTACCCCCTACGTAAAAACTGAGGGATGAAAAAAAAATTACTTTAGATAGGCGAGTTATATATCATTGGAAAGGTATTTAAAAGTTAAAAAATGATCTGTTTTAATATTTTTAGTTGAACTAATAAAAAGCACAGTAATTTAATTTGAAGTACAAAAAATTACCTTTTTGAAATATAAATGTTTTTATAGATAATAATCTGACAGTAAACTTTTTTTTAACAAAGTTATTGTAAATAGATCCTTAGGGTTGCTCAGTAAGGGAATATTAACGAAAAAAATTTAATAGTAATAATAATAATAATAATAGTAAAAAAACTTAAAGTAAATACGTTTTTAAAATCGTGCATATATAAAATCGTGTATTTATATACTCCTCCGACTGATGAAATTTTAATATTCGGTGTATTCCTTATAGGAAGTAGGCATGTGATAAGATTTTTTTTTGAAAATTCCTACCCTAACGGACAAGGGTGGATTCAAGAAGTTTTTCTTGGGGGGGGACAATATCTTTTATTTGCAAGTACGTGAAAGGGATCACGAAAAAAGTTTGCAATTCCAGCTAGAAATCATCATAATGGTAAATAATCATATCATCATAATGATAAAAGAAATTTAAAACCCTCTTCCAGGTGAATGAGGAAGACTTCCAGAACCTTATATTTGTAATCAGCGAGCGACTTGAATAACCCTTAGATAAGTTTACTAATTACTAATTTCAAAGAATATTCTTAAGAAACTCCAGAAGATGAGGTTGATGAACCTTCAGGTACATATGGAAGGGCCTAATAGACTTCCAATACCCAACTTGTTTGTAAAGACTGAAAAGTGGTAACTTTTTTAAATTCTTTTAATAATCAAATGCAAAAGCTGCATCTTAAACCATCTTGATCGTTTTTTTGAGCTTTTGATTATATTTTGCTTTGTCAAATATTATTGGAGCCAAAACCGTATTTTTTTCGTGAACGAAGCAAAAACGAAATTTTTTGCATTCTTCATTTTCGATTTTTTTTTGGGTCGATTTATCGAAATCCATCATTGAATACCAATGCCACCGAAACCGTTCTAGTATCTCTGAAAACTGGCGATATACTTGGAGTTGAGCTTTTTGAGATAGACAAATTTCAGTTGGTGAGTTTTGCATCATTTCGATTCATTCTAAAGTAAAACATTTTGAGAATCGTTCCACTAAAGTAAAGAGACAATAATATCGCAAAACTTCCCCTAAAATGTCGCGAAAGGTCTCAGTTTACATGTTCCATTATCCAATATGACATAAACGTAAAACAATCTTATCAAACGAGAAATTCGTTAGACAACCAACGACCAAAGTTGTGTGTTTGATAAAGAGATAATTTTTAAATAAATAAAAAGAAAATAATTCTCTTCTCGTTAAATGGAAGACTATGGGGCTATGGCGGCTACGGGGGATGGAAATTTCTCTTGTGTGATTAATGAATTGCGGCTGGAGATGAATTGGCCAACGTTCGCATGGGGAATTTACCCTTTATGTTACGATACATATGCGTCGATATGATCAAATTGGGATAGATGGCGCCAGCGAAATTCGCAAAGATGCGTCATTAAAGTGTTTATTCGTTGTGTCTTGTTTAGTCATGAAGAAGTTCCTATATTATACAATCATGTACGAATTTATAGGGGAGGGGAGGGTACAAATTTGCGGGGTAAATAATACTCGGTTCGTACAACCCTCTATATTAGACTGATTCTAAAAAATTATGATTTTTTTTTCTTAATAATATCGAAAATATTGTTGGGAATGACAAAAAAAAATTCCTGTGAAAGTTTAAGCTCTTAATATTAATATTAAGAGGTGCCGCATCGCAAATTTCGATTTTCCATTTAAATAACATGGGAACAATATTCTCTTGCACTTTGGAATTGTATAGCTCACTTTAGTGACAATATTTCGAAATGACCAAGGTATATTCTTGTAGAAAGTTGAACGATCTACAAAAAAGGTCTCGTACAAGTTTTTGATATATTTATTCCTTCAAAAGTTATTCGAGGTCAAAGTTAAACTAAAGAGAAATTTAATTTTTTTTTTCAATTTTTTGACGCAACCATCAATTTTATGAGAAAATTTTATAGGACATTTTTTGTAGAGCACCTTTTTTTCTATAACTTATCTCTATAAAAGTTTTTGATATTTTTCACAGGTCCTAAGTTATTTAATCAAAATTTAATAAATAATTTTTATGTTAAAAATATAATAGTTCAGGGAATTTTTAGTTTAATACAAATAACTTAGGACCTGTGAAAAATATCAAAAACTTTTATAGAGATAAGTTATAGGAAAAAAGTGCTCTACAAAAACTGCCCTATAAAATTTTCTCATAAAATTGATGGTTGCGTCAAAAAATTGAAAAAATATTAAAATTTCTCTTTAGTTCAACTTTGACCTCGAATAACTTTTGAAGGAAAAAATATATCAAAAACTTGTAGTAGACCTTTTTTGTAGATCGTTCAATTTACTACCAGAATTGTCACCAACGTGAGCTATAAAATTCCAAAGTGCAAGAGAATACTATTCCCATGTTATTTAAATGGAAAATCGAAATTGGCGATGCGGCACCTCTTAATATTAATATTAAGAGCTTAAACTTTCACAGAATTTTTTGTTATCATTCCCAACAATATTTTCGATATAATTAAGAAAAAAAAATTATCATTTTTTTGAATTAGTATACTCTATATAGACTTTTTTTTTGTTAAAAAAACGCCAAGTTCTATCGTTCATTTCTTCGCTTGTTAGTTAAATGACTCGACGATGAAAAGCTCAAATTTCAAGGCTTTCGCGTAGAAAGCTTTCTTTTCCCTGGGAAGAAAGTTTTCCAACAATTTTCAACTGACGTTAATGAGTTGCGTTGATAAAATCTCCCGATTTATAACTTTCATCATTTTGCAAAGGTGGACTTACTTACAAGTCCACAAGAATAATCAGTAATGATTGTCCTCAAGCCTATCAAGTATAAGCTAAAAATTCCACTTCGCCTGCGTGGCACACTTCGTAAAATCTTTAGGGATTGGATGCAATAAAACTATTTCTAGGGGAAAAAGTCTAAAGTTATATACATTTTCCCATTTAAAAGCAATATAAACCATTGGCCATCGTCCAATACCAGCAAAATCAAAAATAAAACCCAAAAAAAAATTTTTCATGCATATCTTCAAATGGATATTCTTTTCAAAACTTTAACGCTTTTAATATTGTTAGGGGGGAAAAGTCTTTTTCGTAATATGAATAATAATAAGCGAAAGCTCTCAAAGCTTTCGAAGCTCTCTATTTATAACAACACTGTCAACTTTAATCCTTTTCCATATTGTGCAAGCAAATTATTTCAGAAGCTTTAATATTATATACATTTATTCGTGAAACTTTTTTTTTTGCTGCATCAATGCACAATTTGTGCAACCTAGATCAAGTGGTGGATGTTTTTCCATTTATTTATGTACATAATTTTTCCATATTTGCATAGGAATCAACATTGCAATGTCTCGTTGTTATATGATAGAATGGTGGTTGATGAAGTGCAATAATTGAGGTATTGGTGCAATATTGACAGATGTAATTGAGACAATGGAGAAAAAAAATTAATTAAAGTAAGTGCTATTTGTGTTGCATAATTTTTGAGTAGATGAAAGATGCATAACTTCTTGTTAACCACCTGCCAGTGGTTCCAAACCTGTTGAAGCCTTAAGGGGGTATTCTGGTTCAGAAATTTGAAAAAATCGATTATTTTTTTGCATATTTTCAAAGTTTAGTCCACGAAGACTAAATGATAGTAGAACGAACCCTGTATTGCAAAATAGTCCACAAAATCAAGGCACAATGCAGAGAACTCTAGTGGCAATAATATACAAGTATGAAAACACAACATTAATAGTTTTAATGGAAAATTTTTTCCTTAAACATTTGTAGAATTAAATAATAATGAATTTACTTTATATTAAAGATATTAAACGTAAACCAACCAACATAAATTTGAACAGAAGCTCAAACAAAAATATTCGTGACGTATTGCCCAGATACGTATTTCGGTTGCCAAACAAACTTCACATAGTGAATCATCACATCACATGACCACTGATGAAGATTGCTTGGCAATCGAAATACGTATCTGGGCAATACGTCACGAATATTTTTGTTTGAACTTCTGTTCAAATTTATGTTGGTGGTATGATTTTTATATATTATTATATTAAGTTTATATATTATTATATTAAATTTGTATATTATTATGTTAAATTATACTACATTAAATTAGACTGCAATATATTTTATATATTGTATACACAACTTAAAAAATTCCTTAAATTCAAACATCTAGACCACAATATCCTTTTAATAAGACAAAGAAACAACTAGCAAGAAAAATTCAAACGATGATTAACCGGTAAATCCAGAACGAATCAACGAAATAAACAGGCGGGGAGGAGGGGGAATTTTCATCCCTTATCAAAATTTGTACAATCTTAATATGAATTTCTAAAAGTGAACGAAAAATTCACCAGTTAAAATTATAATTGACTAGTAGCTACCCGTGAAATATTCACAGCCAACACTGACACAACTAGAGTTGCCTTTATGTTAAAGTATTGTACGTTATTTAGGATAATTTTACTCTATAGTTTATAAGAAAAATAACGAACTCGAAAAGACTTTATTTTGCCCGATATGATATCACTAGGACTCATTTTAAGAAGCGGATATGTCTTTGGAAAGGTCTTTAAAAATTGGACTATACTAATTAAGATGAAGTTACGGGTATCAGCTAGTAGAAATATAGAAGCAATAATAAAAAAAACGAGGCTCCGGAATGTGAGTTTTGTAATCTATATGAATATAGGCACAAATCATAGGTTTTCCAGCTGTTTTATGAGACCTAAATCACTAATGTGTCCTTTTTATATTACACCTCCATAACTGGAGGATAATATATCTTGATAACCACTGATTTAAACTAAAAAACACCCCTGCATTATATTCTATGGATAGAATGGAATTGTGTCGTAATTCTCCATTCTATTATGAATGTTGATGTTCCTAGATTGAAATTTGAATTGTCGCCTCGAAACAATAAGTTTTCCATCTGGGTGATGTTTAAGTAACAAGAGATAGTTAAACACCTCAATGCTGCATTGAACAAAGACAAATTCGCGCTTATATTTTCACCCTTTTCACATCCCCTCAACTCCACATACCACCCGGTTTCCATTTCCTACCATAAAAAACCGCAAATCAAATATAAATTTCCATTCGAATCCTATATCAATTCCATATTAGATTGGTTCTGAAATAATTAATCCAATTTTGGCCTATTTAAAATTGATAATTCCAAATGTGGCCGTGTTAATTTTCATACAAAACGATCTCTAACGAAGCCCTTTTTCTAGGATATATCCAGTGTGTAGTAGGGTGGAAAAAATCCCGACCAGGTAGGGTAGTTGGTTTGAATTATTTAGGTGAAACGTTTCGAAAATAATGCTAATTTCATGTCCGTGGAGAGTGAGTTTCCAGCTCTATTTCCTCACTAACTATTCATAACATATTTTCCATTCATATAGTATCATACATATTGTAGTCGAATGAAATATTCAACCGCCAATTCAAAATTTCACTCATACAAAACATTGCAAAATTTACAATCAAATGTATTATAGTAATATATTCATCAACAAAATTTAATTTCGCCGGCAAATGTGGCGAATAAATTTTGGTATCTGCTATTTTTTAGAGTGTAAATTTTAGTTTGTTTCTATGATACCAATATTAATTTTTTTGTATTTCCATGGTAACTTTAAATTGCCATCTAGTAAACATTGAAAAAAACATAACTAGGTAACTCTTTTTTTTACTCGTTTTTCAATTAAGAGATGGCGCTTTGATCAAAATTGATAAATCTAACATATTTTTACTTTTTAATAATGTAAGTTACTTTTCGACACAGCACCATCCCATTATATCCTTTTCGTGCTTGATTGCGTCTGAGATTAATTCAATTTAAAACGATGCGCTCTTTGAAATTCGAAAATGAATGAATTGAGGACGACGTTGCCGACGAGGACAAATATTGTTCGTTCGATATTAATTTTCTCTGAAAAACGACCCCGTCTCCTTTATCAATCAAAGACAAGTACCCAATGAGCACCCTTACATGTACTACAGCCGAATCACTCTGTGGAAACTGAAACGTAGCATTTCCCTACCGAGCATAACGGGGGTTGAGGGTTGGGGTGGATATCTTCGTTTTTTATGTGCTATGCGACATTGACGAGCGTAAATCTGACTGATTAATGATTCATTTTTCAGACTTGATTTATTAAAATTAATTACTATTGTTGCGGCTCTTTCAAATGGTGAACATCACATCGTTTTCAAACTTTTATTGGACGGTGAAAATATTTTATCATAGTGTAAGATATAGGTTGATTAAGTGTAACTAAGACTATTTGTTAAAGATCTAAATAAAAATTCTGCATCCAAATATAACGCCAAAAACTTTATCTGAGTAATTTTCGAACTAATTTGGTTAACAAATTAAAAGAAACTTCAGAAGATTACATCCATGTCTACCTTCAGGTTAGTCAGAAAATCACATGAACTCTTGAAAACTTAGGGCAAAATTTAGAACAAAACTCCAGAAGATGATGTCCACGTACAACTTCAGGTACAACGGGAAACTTCATGAACCCTAAATTCGTAATGAACGACTTCAAAAACTCCTGATGATTCCTTACAATTCATTCCAAAGAAAATTCTTATTCCAGGGGATTGGATCCCTTATTCTTATTTCCAGGGGATGAGATTTATAAACCTCCAGGTGGCTTTAAGATCTCAATGGATCAAAATTCGTAATCGACGATTTCAAAATTCCAATCTGTGGGTTTTTAAATTAACATTGTGCGAACATTGTAAACAACTCTAGAAGATGATGTCCACGTCTACTTCCAGGTACATCGGACATGACTTCATGAACATCATCAGTAACCCCAAACACTCATAGATAAATCTTAATAATTCATTTTAAAGAATATTTTCAATAAACTTCTGGAGAAGAAGTTTATGAAATTCCAGGTGTCCTTGATGAACTTGATGGATCAAAGTTCGTAATCAACGATTTCAAACACCCAATCTGTGGGTTTTTTCAAACTAATTTTGGGCAAACTTAGGAAAAACTTCAGAAGATGATGTCCATGTCTACCTCCAGGTATATCGGAAAACTTTATAAACCCTATATTCGTAATCAGCAATTTTAAAAACTTGAAAATAAATCCTTATAATTCATTCCAAAAAAAAATTCTTAATAAACTGCAGAGATTGAGGTTTATGGACCATCAGGTGCCTTTACGAACTATATGGATCAAAACTCGAATTAAACTATTTCAAAAATTCAATTTGTGGGTTGTTCAAATTAACCTTGTATGAACGTTGTTAAAAACCCCAGGAGAAGACGTCCACGTATAATTCAATCCACGTATAAATTCGTCCACGTATAAAAATCACATAAATACTCATATATAATACATTTCAATAAAGATTTCAAAATTAAAAACTTTAAACTCCAGGAAATGGGGTTGATGAATCTCCAGGTGTCTTAAGGAACGTAATGGGTAAAATACGTAATCAGCGATTCCAAGTATCCTATCTGTGGATTTTTCAAACTAGTTTTCTACAAACTAAGGAAAAACCCCAGGAGATGATGTCCACGTATCACCAGATATAACAAATAACTCCAAAAACCCTATAATCGTAATAAGCGATATCAAAAACTAAATAAATCCTTTTAATTCATTCATCGTTATAAAAAACTCCAGAAGATGACGTCCACGTCTACTTCCAGGTACATAGAGCAAATTCATGAATGTCATCAGCGATCCCAAAATCTCATAGATAAATACTTAATATACACAAATATTTTCAATAAACTCCAGGGGATGAGGTTTAGGAACCTCCAGGTGCCCTAAGAACTTGATGGATCAAAATTCGTATTCAACGACTCCAAAAACCCAATCTGTAGGTTTTCAAACTAATTTTATGTAAGGAAAAACCCCAGAAGATGATGCCCCATGTCTATCTCCAAGTATATTAAGAAAAATCAAAAACCCTATACTCTTAATCAACGACTTCAAAAACTCCGCAATAAGTTCTTACAGTTTATTCCAAAGAGAATTCTTAATAAACTCCAGGAGATGAGGTTTATGAATCTCCAGGTGACTTTCCAGCTGACTCCAGGTGAATCTTCAGGTACATCAAGCAACTTCATGAGCTCTAAATTCGTAATCAGTGGCTCCAAAAATACATAAAAAAATCCTTCCATTCCAAAGAAATTTCTCAATTAACTCCAGGGGATGAGGTTCTTAGCTATCTCCAGGTATATCGGGGAACTTCATGAATCTTATATTTGTAATTAGCAACCCTAAAAAAGCTCTAAATAAACCCTATAACTCATTTCAAAGAAAAATCTCAACAGAGTCCAGAGGATGAGCTTCCTGAACCTCCAGGTAACTCCAGGCTTTTAGGTAACTAGTGACTTCAAAATCATCACGTAATTGGACTCATTTTGTACATTAAAAAAAGATTTTGCATTCTCAAACTCAAACTATGCATTTTTAGGGTTGCACAAGTGCAACAGCCAGTTTATATATATATATATATATATATAAACAGGCTGGCTATATATAACTCTGGACTCTGTTGAGATTTTTCTTTGAAATGAGTTATAGGGTTTATTTAGAGCTTTTTTAGGGTTGCTAATTACAAATATAAGATTCATGAAGTTCCCCGATATACCTGGAGATAGCTAAGAACCTCATCCCCTGGAGTTAATTGAGAAATTTCTTTGGAATGGAAGGATTTTTTTATGTATTTTTGGAGCCACTGATTACGAATTTAGAGCTCATGAAGTTGCTTGATGTACCTGAAGATTCACCTGGAGTCAGCTGGAAAGTCACCTGGAGATTCATAAACCTCATCTCCTGGAGTTTATATATATATATATATATATATATATATATATATATATATATATATATAAAGTAGGAAAAAATCCCATAAGAAAAAGCGTTGATTTTTTTAGTACAAATATCCACTTTTTAAACGAAGCGAAATTCATCATCGAATAACGGTGCCACTAAAACCATAGAGTTTGACAATCCCTGCTTTAACCAAGTTATCATCCTACACATTTTCATTGAAAAGATTTTCATTCATTTTTTTAAAAAATCAAAGACCAAACCGGCCAAACAAGAAAACCATTTCCAAGACCACTTATTTACTTGGACAAATAATAAATCGATTTCGGTTACTATAACGCGGAAAATATGAATCACATAGCAACGTACATCAACAAAACGACATGAAAAGTGGGATTATTTTCTTTCGAAAAAATTTGAGTTTTCCAATAAAATAAATTTGCGATAGTGAAAAATGGTTAAGACGAAAAACGATGATGTGCCCAACCCTAAATTTCCACCGGACGAATGTTACGAACCACAGCACAAGGGACAAAGCCACTTATGGATTTTGAACGATGGACGCCCAAATCCTCCATGGATTTCGGACAATCATGACAATTTCCGCCAACCGGTCGTTACGCCTATTCTCAAAGGTACCTCTACATAACAATGCATTTTTTTACTTTTGCAACTATTAATTGATTTAAAATTTCAATTATTAAATATTACAAAAATTATATAAAGCTCAATAAAAGCTCATACCATTTTATTCAAACAACAAAATCAGTAAACCAATTATTTTTCTCTTCTATAAATCTTAGTTGAAAAGAATAAAAACGGAGCTTTAAAGCATGTATATGCATTATATTTCATCACTACCATTTTAAGACTTTAGAAAAGCTTTCATTTCAATTCCATTGAAATTTTTTTTTCCTTATCATATCCTCTTAAAGAAATTCAGTCATTTTCAAAAGAAAACTTTTTCCTTTAGACGCTTTGCATTTGATACGTTTACCGAAAAAGCTCAGTCTTACATCACATACCGACATTTTATTAAAAGCTCTCGCAAATATCTCTCGGAATATATTTGCGCAACGTTAAAATGCAATTTTTGCAACGAATTTACCAAGCTTGTCAGTCCTGATTTTTTTTTCTTTTTCCTCTTTTTTTTTTTTTTTTGGGGAAATATCTGTGGGGAATTTTCTGTGTCACATTTGTGACAATAGAACCTTTTAGGTGACAAGCTGTTAGCTTTGTTGAGGAAACAAAAATATTATATCATTCAGTGGGGAGGGATGAGGGGTGGTGGGATGAATTTAGTTGGTAAAAAAGCTTGAGTTGGAGGAAAAAATATTTGAATATCAGGGAAAATAATGAATAACTGTTGGAAATTTATTAAATGTGAAGCATTCATCAATTGTGTGGTGGTTTTGGGGATGATTCTTTGAATAAAGCCGTCACCCTTTACGAAGCTATTATCCTTTCTAATAATTTTTTTTGCAACAATTACCTACGTCGTAAATATCGTAGAGATCAATAATTGATTTAAAAATATTTAAAATTCATCCCTTAACATAGTTTTTTACTATTGAAAATTAATCTTTTTGGGTATTTAAGGGTAGTTTTGGGGGTGTTCTTACCAACACAACGAAAAGATTTTTTACACATTTATACTTCAAATAATGCACTTTTGCATAAACTCCCAAAAAACTCAAGGTTTATAAAGAAAAGTCATCCCTTAAAAGTCTCCTATTAGATTAGGATTAAACATCGGTAAGTTTGGCCACCCTTTACTAAGCCCTTATCCTTTTTAGTAGAAACCTTTTGCACCAATTAAGTCGTTGAAATCACAGAAATGAAAATTGATTAAAAAAATGTTTGATATTCATCCCTTAACATTGTCATTCGCTATTGAAAATTGTTTTTTTTTTTTAAGTTTTGAAGGGTGGTTTCGTGAGTGTTTCTCCTCAACACAGCCAAAAAAAAATCCACATTTATACTTCAAATAATTTACTAGCAGAAACCACCAAAGAATGCAATTCTTATAAAGAAAATCATCCCTTAAAAAACCCCTATAAGTTTAGACTTAAACATCGGCAAGTTTACCCTTTACAAAGTCATTATCTGTTCTTGTAGAAATTCTTTGCAACAATAACATCATAGACAGTATACAGAATAATAACTGATTTAAAAAAATCATCCCTTAACATAGGCTTTTATGAATGAAAATTGTCTTTTTTAGTCAATTTAAGGGAGGTTTTTCAAATTCTTTTTCTATTAAACTCCAAATAACGAACTCTTGTAAAAGCTGTCAAAAAATATAAACCATGTAAGGAAAAACCATCCCTTAAAATACCTTTATAGGTGACCATTTTCCAGTTTAAACATAGGTAAGTTTAGCCACCCTTTGGGAAGCCATTAGTCTTTCTAGTAGCAATCTTTTGCAACAATTACGCCGTCGATATCATAGAGAACTATAATTGATAAAAAATATTTAAAATTCATCCCTAACATAGTTTTACCAATGAAATTGTCTTTTTCGCAAATTTAAAAGTGGTTTTAGGAATCGATACAAATGCACGAAAATGTTAACAAGATAATTCAGATTCTCAAAGGAAAAGGATTCGTACTTAAGATTGTAAAAGTGTAACTGGAAAACCCCAAAAAAGGATTGATATTCTGGATTTATTAATTAAAGTGTAATTGGCAACCCTGATTTACAGAACCTTGCCATCGATAGACGAGATTGAAGAAAAGAATTCAGCTAACAAAAAAATTATAAGGAATTAAAGCTGCGAAGATTAAATTGAAGTTTGAGTCATCTTAAATATTTTCTTGGAATCTTTTCCATTAGATCGGATTCTCAATTACTTGGGACTAAAGGAAAAAATACTTAATACTGGTAACAAACTAAACTAATTTGAAGCTGGAACTAGAACCAAATATTTGGATCCAGAAACTAATTTCAAACAAATTATCGCAGTTCTAAATTTTTTCTACATAAATTCCCTGACTTTCCCTGAATAATCAAACTTTATCAAATAATCAAATTAACTTTCCCTGATTTCCCTGATATTTAATAAATATTTCAATGTTTTACGACAAATTCATGTCAATATTTCTCTATAAAAGCTTGAGCTTTCGGGGTCACTAGTACAATGGGATTATAGATAGCTTCCTTTTAAGCATAATTGTTTTTAACAATTAGTTTAGAATAAGAAAAAATGACATTAACCTTCAAATAAAAGAAGATTAATATAATTATTGCGACGTTTCCATTTTCCAATTTGCAAGCAAATGTGAATGATTTAGTGCAATGTTGCTGAGAGATTTTGTCGAGTCATGGCGATAAATTGTTTGATTATGCAATTTGGAAAGTTTGAATTGCACCACTTGCCATTGGATGGCTGTGAGCTTTGCTGAGCTTTTTCTGTTTGATTTAGTTGCAAGTGTGCTTGGCTTGAGATAATTAGTTTAGTCGATGAGCTTTCCATACGGTTTTAAACTTTATTAATGTAAATTGTTATAAATTTAAAATTTAAATCAAATTTCAATGAAAATTTATTTCTATAAAATCTGCAGTTGTACTTGCATAAAAGTTACTAAAGCTTTACGGATAAGAGAAAAAAAAATATTTGCCTTTTTATTTTTCAAACAGGAGTTATCGCAATGCTGGACTGGCCATCAAGCAAAGGAAGCATTAATTATTCAATAAATTTACTTAAGGGTAGATCACCGTTAGAACGTAAAAAAAAAATGACTTTTTTAAAACTGCTGCCATTTTTTTTTTAGAGATATTAAAAAACGGTCATCGGCATGTAAAAATTAAAGTTTTGAACTATTATTTTTTTTTTATTTGCCCCGATATGTCCCTCCCTCCCCCTTTTACAGCGCTTTAAAAAAGGGTCCTCAAAAATGAGGAGGCAAACGAGAGACAAAATTTCTCGGAAACCGGAAGTGGGATCATGATTTTCCAAAGAATGTAGGTTTTGGTAATGTGTTTTCTTGGTACTGAACCTCGAAAATCCGAAAAAAGTTGGAAATTCACAAAATGGCGCGACTTTGAAAAAAAAGTGAAAAAAAACGACCTTTTTTTGGACCTTTCCCCGTCTCCCACTTAGAGGGGGGGAGGTTTGGCCAATTTCAGAGGTTCAGTACCAAGAAGACGTGTTGAACTATAATACGCTCCAGTTTCAAGTCAATCCCTAGGATAGTTTCTGAGAAATCTTGTCTCCCAGTTTTAAAAAATTGATTTCGAGAAAAACGCATTTAAAGTTTTTTTTAAGATATTTTTTTATGTTATTATCAATTTATTCAATTTTTATCAGTGAAAATACCTTAGTCAGCTATTCCAATCCTTTTAACACGTTATTCTTGAATGTTATAAGAAGACATTTATGGAAAAAAAAAATCGAAATTTTTTTTTTTTTGACGGTGATCCAACCTGAAGTTATACGTTTATTTGATCTATCTTCAAGTTAAATATTTAAATCTGGCGTAGAAATCATCTATTTTCAAAATTAAATATCTGGCGTCAATTAACATATTTTAATCTGCACTTATTTATATCCCAAATGTTAATATAAGGAACGTGTGACGTATAGGCAAACAATATTACTCGAACATCATTAATTAGCGCTATCTATGAAATAAATTTTGAACTAAACCGCAATATATAAATTCATTTAATTAATTACCACCACCAATTCATTTAGTGGATTTTTTGAGTGCAAAAAGATATTTATTTAAATATCAATTAAAAAATTCCATCCGACCATACGGAATAAGTTAATTAAATAATTAAAGAGTAAAAATATCTAAGTAATTATAACCCGTTATTGATTAAATGGCCTACTGGCCACTTGGGAAGCATTGGAGTTTCTGTTTTGCTATCATAGCATTCTTTGACCAAATTTTTCTTGGGGATTTAGGGTTTTTCATACAGTTGGCAACACCAATGTTGAAATTTTCGGGATAAAAACTTCACTTTAAATTATGAATGTAGAGAAAATCACAGAAATTGTTCCAAATTAATTAAGGGAAATCTTTGCAACTATATTTTCCGTTGATATAACTTTATAGAATATTTTTCAAGAGGACAGGTCGTTAAAATTCAAGTACACATGTACTTGGCGTGTTCGAATCTATTATTTTTTCTTTTTCATTTGCACTATGTGGCAATTATTTCTAAAGGACATTAAAGGAAGAAGAAAAAGGAAAAAAAAACACGCAAGTCAAGTCGAGGATGATATTTTCATTTTTCAATTGCACGTCTGAATTTCTATAAGTTCTACAATTTAAAAATCAAGCAAGTGGTAGGGTAAAGCACTAGACTATCTTGTTTTCGAGAGAGAAAGATGAGCTTTTAATTATAATCAATCCTCCATTTTCTCGACTTGCACCCCTGTTCCACCCCAACCTTCGGGGAACAAATTTAACACATCATAGTTTTCAATCTTAATTTTTTTATTTTTTTGGTGTTTAGATCAATGTTTGTTGAAGAGACGCAAGAAAATTAGATGGAAATGTTGCCTTCGGCAATTTAATCAAATTGGTAGACGTCTGACATCTTTGAATGATTATTTATAGAATTACTATCTATAGAATATTATCAATACAGAGTAATTTTTTAACGGTCTTATATTCCCAAAACTTTCAAGGAGTAATATGAGTTTTTGGGGTGAGAAAGACCACTTTAATTTATTTTATATTGAGACGAGCTATAGCTTTCCTACGAGGCCTGATAAAAGATAAAATTTACCACATATTAGACTGATTCAAAAAAAAATTATGAATTTTTTTTTCTTAATTATATCGAAAATATTGTTGGGAATGACATAAAAAAATCCTGTGAAAGTTTAAGCTCTTAATATTAATATTAAGAGGTGCCGCATCACAAATTTCGATTTTCCAATTAAATAACTGGGGAACAATATTCTGTTGCACTTTGGAATTTTATAGCTCACGTTGGTGCCAATATTTCGGAATGACCAAGGTATATTCTTGTAGAAAATTGAACTATCTACAAAAAAGGTCTCGGGCAAGTTTTTGATATATTTATTCCTTCAAAAGTTATTCGAGGTCAAAGTTGAACCAAACAGAAATTTTAATATTTTTTCAATTTTTTGAAGCAACCATCAATTTTATGAGAAAATTTTATAGAACATATTTTGTAGAGCACTTTTTTTCCTATAACTTATCTCCATAAAAGTTTTTGATATTTTTCACAGGTCTTAAGTTACTTTTATTACTTAGCATCAGTAAAAACTATCAAAAACTTTTATAGTGATAAGTTATAGGAAAAAAAGTGCTCTACAAAAAATGTCCTATAAAATTTTCTCATAAAATTCATGGTTGCGTTAAAAAATTGAAAAAATATTAAAATTTCACTTTAGTTCAACTTTGACCTCGAATAACTTTTGAAGGAATAAATATATCAAAAACTTGTACAAGACCTTTTTTGTAGATCGTTCGTAAATTTAATGAAATATTTTTTTGTAGAGCGCTTTTTATTCTATAACTTATCTTTATAAAAGTTTTTGATAGTTTTTCCAGATTTTAAGTAATAAAAGTAACTTAGGACCGGTGAAAAATATCAAAAACTTTTATGGAGATAAGTTATTGAAAAAAAAGTGCTCTACAAACAATGTCCTATAAAATTTTCTCATAAAATTGATGGTTGCGTCAAAAAATTGAAAAAATATTAAAATTTCTCTGCAGTTCAACTTTGACCTCGAATAACTTTTGAAGGAATAAATATATCAAAAATTTGTGCGGAACCTTTTTTGTAGATCGTTCAATTTTCTACAAAAATATACCTTGGTCATTCCGAAATATTGTCACCAACGTGAGCTATAAAATTCCAAAGAACAAGAGAATATTGTTCCCATGTTATGTAAATGGAAAATCGAAATTTACGATGCGGCTCCTCTTAATATTAATATTAAGAGCTTAAACTTTCACAGGATTTTTTTTTTGTCATTCTCAACAATATTTTCGATATAATTAAGAAAAAAAAAATTCATAATTTTTTTTGAATCTGTCTAACCACTTATATATAAAAAAAATAACATCCATTTTTTGGTCCACAATTCGTTTTTATTTAAAGTACTAATTCTATACTTTTCTATATACAGGAGCACGGGCCACGATGGAATACCAGAAAATTTTACAAGAAGTAATGGAGGAGATAAAAGCGGAACAAAATCCACCGGAAGAACCAACCGAATATTGTTCCGAGTACAGTGGCAATTTCGGCGGCAACATTGACATCGCCAAACCGGACGACAAAGAGTTGGATGACCTGAAGCAAAAGTATCCATTGTACGAGACTCCAATTATGACCGTTTATCGCCAAAATTATCTGGCCCAACCTGTTAACACCCCCAACATAATCAAGAGGAATCCACAGGGCGAATGTTTGTGGAGGAAAAATAACTTTTTCACAACGCCCATTGATCTACTAACGCGCGAACCTCCCGAGGGCTTGTAATTAATTAACTTTTACGGTTTTTTTAAAAAAAAAAGCTCTTTACTTATTATTTTACGTTTATCTCTTTAAAAGAATATAAAAATTTTTTACACTTCACTAAACGGTTTAATTAATTTTTAAGTAGAATTTATTTGACAGTGTTATTTCTCGAGACAAGTTTTTTCGATTATCGCACAAATTTTCGATTGGAAAATGGAACGTAAAAAAAAAAAAACGTTAAAAGCTTTTCAATGGAGCGGGAATTTTCTGGAGCAATTTTATCAGTGAAATAGTCGCGCAATTTTCGATAATTGGAATAATAAGTCGTATGCGGTCTAGACTTCTTTGTTCAAAAACGGTGATTTAATTTCAATGAAAGTGGAATTAAAAACTAAGAATTTATGAAAAAAAAATAAAATATTTAAAGATAATACTTTGTACACCAATTAAGTTAAAGCGCAATAAGCAATTTTGTATTCTTAAAAGGCAAAATAAAAATTTCTTCCTCTTTAAAAAAATGTTATAAATGGCTTACGTTACAGATTATCTTTAAGGATATATTGCAATAGAAAATATTACAATACAAATAATTTTCCTTAAAAATGATGAAAACCCGTTTTATGTGCATAAAAACCCAGAAAGGGGTGAAAACTACAACTTGTTTCAATCTATACTTATAATTGCATGGTTAGGCAATTAGCACGACATAGATGTATAGTTGGCTGCCTATACGAACACATACTAAATATAAGGTTAAATGTATGACAAAAGTTGAACTTTTGGTACAAGATTACAAAGGTTTCCGGAAAAATTTTATATTTTTATCATATTCACAACAAAGTGCTATCCTTTTCGTTCAAAAATCATTACCCGCAACTTCTCTGAAGTCTTAACCACATACTTTATTAATCCAAGTTAAAAAAAAGTGGAGCGAATGGATTATCGATTGCTATATGGGAAACATCAATGGATCAAGATCCATATCAAACTCAAAATTAGATCGCGGAAACCTTTAAGTGAGCCAACAAGTGGATTTAACCATCTGAAGTCCATGAATATGGTGGAAAAACAGGAAAACTGGGTTCCCCATTATAGCAAGCGCAAAAGCAAAACCTGAAGGGATTTTTGTATGGAATCGTGACAGGGACAACAAACAGTGGATCCAATTCGATAATCCGGATCAAAACATGTGGTAAGCCCTGCATACATAAACTTCAAAGGCGAAACCGAATATTCATGGTAAGAAGTTTAATTTTGAGGTACTCCAACCAAAAAAAAAGAAATATTGGGAAACATTTCCAGCAACAATTGATGCAATTACGCCGAGAATAGCAGCTCAAATGCCTACAATGTACCAAAATACATAGAACAGTTGCTAGGCAAGCTTAAGAAACACTTCAATAGAATGTTTTACTCCCAAAGTGTATGAGACTAAAGTTTCCAACAATGCGCTGCTAGTGGCCAAAAAAATAACTAACCCTATTCAAAGGAGGACTCAAGAACTAACAAAATACCCATCTCGTTCATTGTATAGCTGTTTATTTTCAAATACGCCAATTTATTTTCATCTTTAAGGGCAGAAAACTACGATTTGTCGTTGTTTTTAAGGTAGCTTTATAGCATTAAATGAACCGTTTATTTTGAAAGTGAGTTAAGTCCATTTCCAGAACAATCCCTATAGTGTTATCATTTTTAACCATAGGAACATAAGATACTAAGGAGGAGGGAATAATTGGCGTTTCTGTTAAAATCAGTAATTTCTGAAAACTTAGCAGCTAAATAATTAACATATTTTTGTTCTAGTTACAAGAAGAAGAATCACCATATAGACCGTCCTTGAAATGGACTTACGTCACTTTCAAAATAAACGAGTCAAATACAGAAAAACATTAGCATTGATTAGGTAGAAATGAAATAAATATACCTGTTTATTAGGGTGATTTTTTTTATAGCTCTTAATTTTAATTTTAACTCCCCCCCCCCCCCCCGACAGCCAAAGTTTTAAATGAAAATAGCACGTGAAAAGTTCTGTTAATTTTTTGAAATTTTTTTCATCATGAAATAATGAACAGATCACGTCGACCAATGACAATTCCTACAACAAATTTAACGCTCTACAAAAAAGGTCTCTTATGATTTTTTGCTAACTCTAACGGTTTCTGAGTTATTTAAGGTCATAGTTGAAGTTTAAGTCAATTTTACGATTTTTACTATTTACTATATACAATACTATATACAATTTTACTATCTCTACCGTCGTTTATTGATTTAAAAATGAAAAAAGATAATAATTCATAACTTAGATGACTTTTTTTACCTTGACGCATTAGGGTGATTTTTTTTTTTCACTTTTTTTGACTTTTTTTGGTCCCATCATGAAATTTTGTTGAAAATACCGAAACACAAATTCCCTGCAAGTTTGAGCTCTTAATATTAATTTTAAGTCCTCGACCAAGACGTGTAAAGATTTCCCATTGAAAATACACGGACACTCTGATTTTTATTTTTAAATTTCTTTATCTCAGCGGCATTTCATGGGATCGCTTTTACCGAAGATGTTTTTTTCTAAGAATTAAACGCTCAACAAAAGTGCCCATTGCGACAAAGTCGTAACTCACACCGGTGAGGTAGTACGGGCCACTGAACCTGATTTTTCCATAAAATTCGCGTTTTTTTTTGCATTTATCTCGTAAATAACAAGAGCTACGGAAAAATTATAAAAGAAACACTTGTAGAGAATTTGATTTCCTACAAAAAAACTTCCTGTAGACCAAATCATGAAGGTCAATATTAAACGAGATATTAAGCCTTGAATTTTATGGAAAAATCAGGTTCAGTGGCCCGTACTACCTCATCGGTGTGAGTTACGACTTTGTCGCAATGGGCACTTTTGTAGAGCGTTTAATTCTGAGAAAAAACCATCGTCGGTAAAAGCGATCCCATGAAATGCCGCAGTGATATAGAAATTTAAAAATAAAAAATCAGACTTTCCGTGTATTTTCAATGGGAAATTTTTACACGTCTTGGTCGAGGACTTAAAATTCATATTAAGGGCTCAAACTTTCAGGGATTTTTTTTTTGGTATTTTCAACAAAATTTCACGATGGGACCAAAAAAAGTCAAAAAAAAAATCATCCTACTGTTTATACTTGGGTGCGTAGAGGTTGCGGCTAAATAATCAACAGTATTTGTGATTTTTAAAATCGTATAAATACACTTTTGTGAAGTGGTGTAGGTTTAATTCCCATAAGATGTAAACGAAATGTTTTTCTAAAAGTACTGGCGAGTAATTTCAGATTGGCATCTTACGAAAAATGAAATCCCCTTCTTTAAAAAATTTTAAATTTATTATCTACATTATTCATGTAGTAATTTCGCATCTGGATCCTGTACTATTAGCTGTCTCTGTCTTCCAATAACTATATTTTCAAAGCTATATAGATTTTTTTTCCAAGAGATTAAATTTTACTACCATAAAAATAACAGATTCCATTCTTTCGAATCTGATAAATTTTCGAATAAATTAATCACTATGACGTCAAAAAAATCAACTCAAGGTCCCCATTTCTCCATTGAATCATTAATTTTTATGATAAATAGCCCCAAAAAAAAAAAAAAAAAAAAACATAAATTTTCCAGGATAAATATTTTAGAAAAAAAAAACAACATTCCCGGTCGTTAAATTGACACATTTTCTTGGAAAAGCCCTAAATCACATTGCAGTCATATCTGCCAGAAAATCCCTAGCAATCCTAAAGCCGATCGAACCAAAGTCGTACTCCAGTAAAGCACAGAGCTTTTGCACGGATATGCTAAAAATAAAATTGCGGAACAAACGCTACATCTGTTCAGCAATTCCTATTAGTAAAGGGGAAAAAAAACGAGTACTCTGTTACAAAGCATGTCAAACACGCAATCGAATATTATTCTGGTCTTTGAACTTCCCCCGTTTCCCACCCCATGCAGCCGCCATATCCTTGAATGAGCTTTTTTTTGTTAAATGAATTAATTCAATTCCTTGAAATTAAAGTTGATCGGACGTATTTTTCAATTACCTTAACTTCGATTATGTTTTGGTGACGCAAACGTGGTGGTGAACGGGGGGAGGTAGGCTTTAATTGTAATGTGGGAGCTTTAACGAGGCCAAAAGCCTGCATATTAATTATTTAATCTTGTTTCGGGTGTGGACGTAACTAATGGTTTAGACGTCGGCCGGAGGACAAAAAGCAAAAAAAAAAATGTTCAACTTTTCTTTTCGGCGCGTTATTTCTAGTCATAACTTTTAATTTTCATATTAAACGAGACTTACGCAATTCGAACGTGATAATATCCAACGAAATTTCGACGAAGGAAGGTTAAGGTTTGGGGATAAAATGCTAGGAAGTCAAGGACTTCTGTGTTTTACATATATAAAACTGAGCTTTCGTCTAAAGAATCTTAAATATTTATGATATTAAATCAGAAATTATTGGTATTTAAGGTCAATTATAGTTCATGCCTCTTTATTCCAGTAGTTCCCAACAAAAATGGCGTCATCTTCCCAGACCAGAGAGAGTAAATTATCAGAGAGTTATGGGACATAAAAGATGGGGAACCTTAGGTTATTTAAGGCAAACAATACTTATTTTATTTCTTCAAATTGAAAAATAAGACATGGGACCTAAATCAATCGGTATAAGTCTTGGGGGACGAGTAAAGATCTCGTAGAGATCTAGTAAAAAGAAGTAATATCTTCTGAATAGCTAGATATTCTCTTGCACTTTGGAATTTTATAGCTCACGTTGGTGACAATATTTCGGAATGACCAAGGTATATTCTTGTAGAAAATTGAACGATCTACAAAAAAGGTCTCGGACAAGTTTTTGATATATTTATTCCTTCAAAAGTTATTCGAGGTCAAAGTTGAACTAAAGAGAAATTTAAATATTTTTTCAATTTTTTTACGCTACATCAATTTTATGAGAAAATTTTATGGGTCATTTTTGGTAGAGTACTTTTTTTCCTATAACTTATCTCTATAAAGGTTTTTGATATTTTTCACAGGTCCTAAGTTATTTGCATTATACTGAAAATTTCCTGAATTATTATATTTTTAACATAAAAATTATTTTTTTTATTTTAATTAAATAACTTAGAACCTGTAAAAAATATCAAAAACTCTTATAAAGATAAGTTATAGAAAAAAAGAGTTCTTCAAAAAATGGCCTATAAAGTTTTCTCCTAAAATTGATGGTTGCGTCAAAAAATTTAAAAAATATTAAAATTTCTCTTTAGTTCAACTTTGACCTTGAATAACTTTTGAAGGAATACATATATCAAAAACTTGTACGATACCTTTTTTGTAGATCGTTCAATTTTCTACAAGAATATACCTCGGTCATTCCGAAATATTGTCACCAACGTGAGCTATAAAATTCAAAAGTGCCAGAGAATATTATTCCCATGTTATTTAAATGGAAAATCGAAATTTGCCATGCGGCACCTCTTAATATTAAAGGCTTAAACTTTCACAGGATTTTTTTTTGTCATTCCCAACAATATTTTCGATATAATTAAGAAAAAAAAAATTTATGATTTTTTTTTGAATCAGTCTAATGCATCTCTTTCTAACAAAGGATTTAAAATTACTCAAATCAGTCACCACTGCTTTTTACTACAGCCATGACGGGGTGAAGAGAAAATCCTGTTTAGAATTCTTGAAAAATTTCTATTCTTATGTATGACTAATTTAATTTGTCGTTAGCATTGTATTATTTAAACTGATAAGAGTATTAAGTGATTCTTATGATTAATTTTATATATCTTAATCACAAAGCCATTATTAGTTGGTAAAAATTTAATATTTAGATCGTTTTTCAAAAATAAAATATTTATCGAAAAATGAGTCAATCGAAATTAATAACCAACTATCAAAAATGATAAGGATTTTCTTTACATAATTTATTTACAGTTATGAGATGTAACGATATCACGGTTCTTGATAATCATAGTGGATATCATTCAAATCTGTCCCAAAGTAACTACGGATAAAAGTTAAGGATGAAAATTTAGAATTAAGGCTCCATTACTAGAATATCACAGTTTGAGTACCCCTTGTCTAGCGACGAAATGTGAATCCATCATTTATTGACCACCACAGAGATGAAGCATAGAGCTTAGTGCTTAATCCTCATGTTATATATAACCAATACTTTTTTCATGACCTAGCGATGCACATCAAATTTCGAAGATCCTATCTTTTTCTATTTATATTTTAAATAAAAAATGTGCATCTTACTATGACCCTCTGATGACGACCATTTTTAGGGAAAATTTAGAGATTAGAGTAGAAGAAGCAAAAATAAATCGAAAATGAACACAACAAAAAATCAAGTTTTCGCTTCATTTAAAAAAAGAATATGGTTTTTAGTTCAAAAATGTCAATGTTATTTCTTATGGAAAATCAATTTGAATTTATCCGCCAACGGCCAACTTCGTGGATAACAATATTATCAACTCGAAAAACTCAATTTTTTGTTGTGGTCCTTATTTTAGGCAAGTAAAACGTGTTATTTTTTGGTTATTTTCCTAACTTCATTTGAATTATTCAATCAACGATCAAGATACCTTGCAATCAATGTTACTAAGAAAAATGAGCAACTGTTATCAACAATAATTTTACAATAAAATGAGCCAGGTTTTATCCGAAATTTTGGTAAATTACTTTCATTTATAAATCACTATCTTTTCCCATTTATATATAATATTTTTCTTCTACAGTTGTAATAATGAATTTTGAAATCACAACATCCGCGTGGGGGAAAAGTTTACCATTAAATATTATCAATGGACTTATGGGCAAGTTCGTATATATGTTGACAAATAATGTATTAAACACATACGGTGAGTAAAAACCAAATATAATAATCATTAACTCAAATTTGAACTAATCCATTGTTGTAATTTCGATTTTTATTCAATCGCCAATTGTTACCGTTTGTCAGTTGTTATATCAAGGTTTATAAAATACACAGGTGACCTCATGGTGACTACGTGACGTATCCAGAAGAAATTCGTACATATCTTCAGACTGATCAATTTCAAAATTCTTCGTATGACGTCATTTTTTTTCCTCATGGAGCAACCTGTGTAATTTACAAACCTTGTTGTTATATGGCTGTAAACATTCCAATGGAAACTACTAAAAATAAATAAAAGGCATGGAACCCAAAATGAAAAAATAAAACCGTTTCTCATTTTAGCAACAACAAAAAAAAACGCTGATTTGCCAAATCTTTGATAGGGGATGGATGAAATAAATTTGCATTTGATACACTTGAAGGGATCGAATCGGGATGGATATCGAGGTCAAACGCTTTGCGACCGAAATAGGCTCTCGATTAATTCGATTTAATGTGTCCTGGAGTTGGACGATGTTGGTGTTTGAAAATTTAATGATTGGAGATTGGAAATGCAGGTGGAACTTGAGCTTTGGCCTTTGCGAATTTCTGATTATCATGTCTCAATTCCGTGCGTTTGTTTGATTTACGCCCGAGGCCAAAGTAAACGAAACGACCCTTAACCATGCCACCCGCTTATCGTATCAAATTTGCATTTGCGGTTTTTCCGACCAACGGCTATCCAAACTAGTCTTATAGGTCAATGATTGTAAGTATGATTTGTAAGTATTTTTCTTCCATTATAGTAACTTTTTCTCATGTAAAATCTTTCCAGTTTTCCCTAGATCTCAACAGATTTGCACCCCAATTTGATAGCGCATCACTTCGGTACAATTCAAGAAAATAAGTATAATTTTATGAAATTTTAACAAGATTTGCCTCGGCGGTTTTTCGATCCCTCGAGCCCACTACCAACGAATTTCGTATTCACAAGCACAAGCGATGAAAGTACGACAAGCTTTTGCTGCCTTTATCTAAAAGCTCAGGATATCTATGGGTACATAAAAACTAAATCCAGTCTTAAACCACTTGTTTAATTAATTTATTTTTAGTGGCAATTACGGATAATGGGATACTCTTAGATGTCTATGTTTCATTAAGGGTGGATCACCGTTAGAACGTAAAAAAAATGACTTTTAAAACTGCTGTCATTTTTTTTGGAGATATTAAAAAACGGTCTTCGGCATGTAAAAATTGAAGTTTTGAACTATTTTCTACTTGTCCCGATATGTCCCCCCCTCCTCATTTTACAGCGCTTTGAAAAAGGGTCCTCAAAAATGAGGAGGCAAACGGGAGACAAGTTTTCTCGGAAACCTGAAGTCGGATCATGAATTTTCAAAGAATGTAGGTTTTGGTAATGCGTCTTCTTGGTACTGAACCTCGAAAATCCGAAAAAAGTTGAAAATTCACAAAATGGCGCGACTTTGAAAAAAAAGTTAAAAAAACGACCTTTTTTTGGACCTTTCCCCTTCGCCCACTTTGAGGGGGGGAGGTTTGGTTAATTTCAGAGGTTCAGTACCAAGAAGACATGGTGAACTATAATACTCTCCAGTTTTAAGTCAATCCGTCGGATAGTTTCTGAGAAATCTTGTCTCCCAGTTTTAAAAAGTTGATTTCGAGAAAAACGCATTTAAAGTTTTTTTAAGATATTTTTTTATGTTATTATCAATTTAATCAATTTTTATCAGTGAAAATACATTAGTCAGCTATTCCAATCCTTTTAGCACGTTATTCTTAAATGTTATAAGAAGACATTTATGGAAAAAAAATCGAAAATTTTTGTTTTTCTGATGGTGATCCACCCTTAATTATATGGAGAAGTGGTCCAAAAGTAATGATTAAAAATGTGGCAAATTAGTAAGAGATATTGATTCATTATAGTATGTTTTAATGGAAGATAAATAACGAGGGGAGACGGAGGTAATAGTGACTATATTCATAAGTATTGCTCTCAGCCATTAAATATTTGAAATTAATAACAAATGTTGTAACTAATAGCATTTGATAAATTTAATTAATTCTGTCTGGAAAACTTAGTTTCAATTAAAAAAAAAATTATATTCACATCAACCAATTAAAATATAAATTCAATTAAATTTCATATGAATTTCATTTAGACAATTTTTATTCAAACGAAATGATAAAATCTTTCCCGAATTACGGAATTTTATCGCTGATTGAACACCAACAATAAATTCAATGATTAGATGTAGATACTTAATTAAAACCTTTGGGATTAAACAAAATACGTAATAATTATATTACACAATTCGAATAGTTTTATAGGGAAAATTTTAGGGCGCTGCCGTTAACGTGCAATTACGGTCGGCTACGATTTTTGTTAATGAAATATATAGGGACATTAAATTGAAAATATCGTAAAGGTTGGAGAGATTTAATCAAAATTTATATGTTCACTAATCAGATTTGGTGTACGGCTTTGACATTTATTGCGTTTTAAAAAACAATTTTTCGATTGAAATCCCGTAGCCCCTCGAATTTAACAAGCAAACGTGACTAAAGATATCGATCAAAAAAAAAAAACGCGACCTATTGGTCCAAATGATAACAATTTGATTTCATTTATCATCGCTTGAGGCGCTCTAGGACTCTATCCTATAGGAATTATTTTTTTCAACTATGATGGCTTCATAATGTCAACTTAAAAAACTATTTTGAAATATTTAATTACCTTACAACAAAGTTTTTATTCCATTTTATCAACAATTATAATTTTTAGGTGATCCAAATTCAAGGGCCGAGGACTGCATTTATAACTATATATATTTATATATTTTACTATATTAAGACAAGGAAGATAATAGAAAATCCTCTTACTCATATTCAATGATAAAATCGAAGATTGCAAATAAATTGGAAGAAAGCAGATGTCACGGCTACAAAGCAATTGGATTCCAACGAACTCTATATTAAAAATTTGGAAAGCATAATAAACCCTGAGACTGCAGTGTTGAAGCTCAACTAACCTCATCCTGGAAAACCCTTCCATCCTCTAAAATTTAGTGATCAACTTTATTTATGTATCATCAATTATTGTTATAGAAACTTTTCGCGACTCCCTGGCAGGAGTTCTAAGGCCCCCTCCGGGGCTGCGCCCTACAATTTGAGCACTGCTTTAAACTATATCTCCACAGATTAGTCTACAATACGCAGTGCCCCATAAATATTAAGAAAAGCCGAAAATCGTGAACAACTCGCCAATCTAACAAATCTAACATGAAAAATTAAATTTAATTCAACCAACCTTTATCAATGAATTACACATGAAAAGACCACTCGATTTAATTTTATTTACTGATCCCTTAAAAGCTCTGTTTATTCAATTTCCGCTTTAACTCTATTTTTTTTCTTTGATCGAAAAACTTAACAGAAAATTTTATGAAATCTCTTGCTTTTCTGTTTGGTTGATCAAAGTTAAATTGATGGAATCATTAACAATAAATTTTCATTAGTGCAACACGATGTGATGTTCCAAATAATTAATGGTGGAAGATTAGAGAAGATTTATAAGTGTAATTCGTTAATGAGGCAATGGTGTGATGATTATAAATCATAAATCAACGTAAATATCTTATTACTGCGCGATAACATCTACTAATTGTTTCGGTTTTTAGAAATATTTGAAACAAGGGTGTCCAATTTTTTCTTTCTACACAAATTTCCTTTAACGATTAGGTCTAAAACTTTACAATTTTTGCAACCGAAATAGTAATCAAACAATTAAATTTCTGCTCTTTTTCTGACTCTTATGGTATTAAATATCCTAACTGGGCACCTTTTTATTATTGTTTATTAGGGTGATTTTTTTTTTTACTTTTTTTGGTCCCATCGTGAAATTTTGCTGGAAATACCAAAAAAAAAATCCCTGAAAGTTTGAGCCCTTAATATTAATTTTAAGGCCTCGACCAAAGCGTGTAAAGATTTCCCATTGAAAATACACGGAAACTTTGATTTTTTATTTTTAAATTTCTATATCTCAGCGGTATTTGATGGGATCGCTTTTACTGAAGATGGTTTTTTTCTCAGAATTAAACGCTCTACAAAAGTGTCCCATTGCGACAAAGTCGTAACTCACACCGGTGAGGTAGTACGGGCCACTGAACCTGATTTTTCCATAAAATTCGCGTTTTTTTTGCATCTATCTCGTAAATAACAAGAGCTACGGAAAAATTATAAATCAAAAGCTTGTAGAAAATTTGGTTTCCTACAAAAAAGGTTCTGTAGACCAAATCGCTAAAATCAATATTAAACGACATATTAAGCCTTGAATTGAAATTTCACAGAAAAATCAATTCAAGGCTTAATATCTCGTTTAATATTGATCTTAGCGATTTGGTCTACAGGACCTTTTTTGTGGGGCATGGCCTAAAATCGATTGGGAACCACTGGTCTTGCTTCATAGGTCTATCTACATAAGGTTAGATGGCCGCAAATATTTTTATAGGAAAAAATTCTACAAAAAAGGTTTCGTACCAGTCCCTTTAGAATAATATTAAAAACCAAACATTTAACACCCAAGTCCTATACAAAATCATCTAAACCAGCGGTCGGGGAACCGGGGTAAATTACCCCAAATGGGGTAAAGTTGATTTTTTTTTGGGTAATTGGGAAATTTTTCTAATATTTCTATTGTTAGTAAGATTATGTTATATCTGATATGAAGCAACATCATTTTTCCTAAACCTATACTACAAATATATAAATACAAAAAAATAATTCAATAAATTATAGATGATAAAATTCAGATCTCAGTTTTTTATTATATAAGAAGACAATTTAGGTTGTTTAAAATAGTTTTTTTTATTTAATATTTTTAATATTCAATTAGCTACGTTTCGTTACGTATTGTAACTTCATCAGGCTTCTAGATTCACAAAAAATATAATTTATGGAATTTAAATTGAAAATATTATATTTTTTGTGAATCAAGAAGCCTGATGAAGTTACGATTCGTAACGAAACGTAACTAATTGAATATTAAAAATATTAAATAAAAAAAATGATCTTAAACAACCTGAATTATCTTCTTATTGAATAAATAATGTTAATTTAAAATTTATGGTCATTGTTTTCTTTTCAGAATGGGAAGGGGGGGGGATAATATCGACTTACGCAAAAATATTTTGGGGTAATGGTTAAAAAAGTTCCCTGACCGCTGATCTAAACCAAAAGCCCGTCCAATCTTTCATCGTCCAGCTCCGCTAAGCTAAAATACAATAGAAAACGTCGACATCTATAATTTAATAAAATAAATCGATATTTCAAATATTTATCATAAACCCTTCCACGATATTTGCCATCGAACCCCACCGGATTCAACCCTCTACAACTTATCGCCGACGATGACGTCACATTTATCACAAATGTCAAATTCAGTGACGTCAATTTGGTCTTTGCCGTCGAACGAATAGGCAACAAAAAACAAACTAATTGTTTTTAATAATTACTTTTCAGGAGAGCGAAAAAAAAAACCGATTGTTTTCCATGAGCGCTCCTCTATGCCTTGCGGCATTTTAATGAGAGCACTTTGCCAGCCAGCCAACCTAAGTATAAGGGAAATCGTAAAACGAAAAAATAATACCCCCAATCGATTTTCTCTCGACTATTCAAATTTTTATGGTAATGTGGCATATATGGTCGGATATGATTTGCTGATGGAATTCATTTTCAAATTGTCCCATAATAAAAATGCATTGAATTTGGGAACAGGTGGGAACTTGACATAATTTGCATAAGCCGCCTATGATAATTACAATGCGTTGGGGTGTAAACGTAACCACAAAAAAAAATATAGCAGAAAAATTTCATTAGTTTTAGGATGTAATTTAAATGGATAGTAAATTAGTAACTTACATTTTTCGAAGAACCAGCGACCAAAACGTATTTTTCTGTTGCTTTTTTTTTTCTTTTTGGTGTTCAAAATGTCTACTTGGCGTCAGAAAAGTTGAGTGAAACAAACGCGAATCGGATGCAGTTTGTGGGATGTTTTCCACGTTTGGGGAAACTATTGGGCGAAAATTGGGCACCCGTGGTTTGCATATGAGCAGATTTGCGGTGCAACCGACATTGTCATTGCTATCGAATTGTAATGGGGGGCAATTCTAGTGGTAGTCTCTTGAACAAAAAGGGCACAAAACCACCAAAAAAAAAAATGCACTCAACACTGAAAACTTGGGAAAATTGTGCGTTGCCTTTATACTCTCAGTACCACTGTGCACTGAAAAACTGTAATCGGTGCAGCTGAGGAAACTGTTTCAGTGGAAAAATGCCATTTTTCGACACACACGAAGTGTCCGCAACGTGCGACCCGGTGTCCACGGGCTCACTTGGCCGCCCGGTGTAGCCAATCAATGCCTATGCCGGACCGACAATGGCAGGCAATGTGTTTGGTGCCGGCGCTTGGGAAATATTTCGCCGAAATTCCGAGAGGGTTTTCACAGACTTTTCCGGCACATACGTAGCGATTGAGCCGTGCACGTCAAACTACGACCATTGCTGAGAACGCACTGAAATCGGTCGTTCGCGCATCGTCGAATGCGCACAATCAATGCGTCCGACCACCGTTTTGGCGTTGGTGTATGTGTGTATTGCCGTATTCCATGCAGTCGTCGTTGCCAAACAAACGCGAATACCAATTTCATAATGGACTAGTTATTCCGTATGGCGGCGCAGCGTCCAATTACCTGAACAACCCTCTTGGCTAACGACTTTTCAACCAATTTTATCTAATTAGCGACATCCAGTTACAAACACACACAACTACACAAATCAAAATATCCAAATACTCAAACACACATCTTGTCTGTTATTTTCGCATCAATTTTCCACGACTCCCCATTCAATATTCGCAATATCTCGTTTATCAATTCATTAGCCAACTATCCCTTTATATTTTCATCATTAAATCTCCACATAAAATTTGCACAACTCTTCAATTTCATTACTTATTTCAACCAAGTTCCAATATGGATTTGAAATGACGCATATGCAACCAGCATTACACCGAAGTATAAAGGAATTCATATACATGATTCTTTATGGGGGTATATATAAGTGCACATGAAAATTAGACTCAAAAGAAGATTTTTACTTTCTTCCAACAATGTAATGTCCAGACTGTAAAATATACAACATCAGTTATGGTTTGGAGCTGTATGCCAGCAAAAAGTACACAATATACATTGTGGAAGGTACTGTAAGGCAAGACCAATATATACAAGTCTTGAAAACGAGGTTACTTCCTCAATCTAAAGACTGGTTCCCGGCAGAAAATTTTATCGTTATGCAGGACGGAGCCACTTGCCTTAAAGCCTAAAAAGTTATGAACTTCCTCAATAATTATTGTAGAGTTTCAGATCCTCAATGATGATAAATATTTTTTTTCAGATTTATCTTCGTTGTTTTGGAATTTTGTAACTAACCAACAAATAAATATATAGAAATGAACAATATAGATTCTGGACGGGAATCTAATGCTCTACAAAAAAGGTCTCTTAACGTTTTTACATAAAATCACTTTTTCAAAAGTTATTCACAATTAAAGTTGAAGGAAAAGTTGAATTATTGTTTTTTTCGTTGTTGAACCAAACCAATTTTGAAAGACTGATTTTATGTAAAAAACAATAAAATTCATTAGCCAACTAATCCCTTTATATTTTCATCATTAAATTTCCACAACTCTTCAATTTCATTACTTATTTCAACCAAGTTCCAATATGGATTTGAAACGACATATAGGCAACCAGCATTGTATAGATGTATAAATATTTGCATATACATGATTCTTTATAGAATATAAGGGCATGAGAAAATATGTTAATTATTGCCAGACATTACACACGTACATTTTAACCCTATGCGGATTAGCCAACAAAATTTTAAAGTTTGAATTTTCCAATTTAGTGTTAAAAAATCGAATATGGTGCAATACTATATGATGCATCTTCTAAAAGTCGATTAAAGGCCAGTGGCGGAGGTAGCAAGGTAACCCAGGGCCCTGGGGCAAATTAAAAAATGGGGCCCCACTGCTATGTAAACTGATTAGTTTTATCAAATAAAAATATGAAATATAAAAACACTTTAAAAATGCTAAGCTACTTAAGCTCTTTTTTGTGCACTGCAGGACAGGTAATAAAAATCTTAAACAATAACAACATAAATTACAATTAATACTTGGTGTAGGTTTAGCTAATAAAACGAAATAGGAGAAGATTCAAGGGATTTCTATACTAATATATAAAATTCTTACGTCTGTCTGTACATTTCGATTTTGAACCCAATTTTAGGGTAAATATTTGTTTCAAGAGGCCCGTACTCCAAATTTAACATTTTTAAAGTTTTATAAATATCAATTTATAAACACCTCTGTATGTTTATTATCACCAGATATTACATACGTACATTTTAACCCTATACCGATTAGCCAAACAAAAATTTAAAGTTTGAATTTTCCAAAAAAATTTTTACCAATTCATGGGAAAACCAAAATGGACAGGCTTTTAACACATAAATTTTCATTGTTTGTGAAAATCAATTTTCCCCACAAAAATTTTTTGAAAATAAATATGTGAAATATCAAATTTAGTGTTCTTTAGGATTCAAAAATTTTTTGTAGGAAAAATTGATTTTCACAAACAATGAAAATTTAAGTGTTAAAAGCCTATTCATTGTTGTTTTGATTATTGCCAGTTTTTACCAGTTAACTCTCCTCCACCTTCTTAGGATGGACGTCTTTACGAATGGTTCCTTGAATTATTGATACGAGCACAACAATGAGCCGCTGTTGCCATTGTAATTGAAAAATGGGTGACACACTTTGAAAGTTTGAGGAATAATTGTTGAGGAACAATACTTATGAAAAACCCACAGTGTTATTTTATTTAATTGAAAAAAAAATATAACATTGAGCCACCGTTTGTTGATCGGTGGGGGGGACACGTGCCCCCCCCATGGTGTTTTTGTGTACTGTGGAGATTCCATAACAGTACATACTTAGAAGCAAATCAAATTATTAAAGTTGTGAAAATATATGAATAAAATAACAGAAAGAACATTAGTGAAACTCACGTCTACTTCTGGCGGGAATTGCGAGTTTTTTTCGTGATTCCTTTCACGCATTTGCAAATGAGTGATGATGTTGTGCTCCCTTCCCCAGAAAAAAATCCTGAATTGGCCCTTGCATTTATGAAGGGTCATTTTTACTAAAAATTTTGATTTCTTCTTTGTTTTGGTTATATTTTTGTCTCATAAAATAAGCTACTCGTAATTGTTTTCTTCAGCCCTCAAATCTTCGGATTTATTTGCATGCTTTAGGCTATTCTACTGTACTCATTTATATGTGGTATTGGTTTCCCTATTTATGTGTATACTAAGCATCCCACAACTTTGACCCAATAAATAAATTTAGTGCTAAGTAGTAAAAGACAGCAAGAGGAAGTTAAGGCTATAAAAATAATATTTTTTTACCTAGGATAAGTTAGAAATTATTATTTTTAACAAAGTGTCAATAAAGATTTGCTATATAGTATAGGCAGCATGTTTGACACTTAAGCACAACTGTTTGCCTATACATAATCTTTCCTATATCGTTCATACTACATTAATTTATTTTTTTTCAATAAGACCAATGATAGTAAGTGGTTATTAAAAGACAATATTGTGAAATATTGCAAATATTTATTTTTATCAAAAAAGTAATAGAAGATTTAAACCCTAAACCAATGTTATTTTCAAACCAATAGCCACCCCAAATAGAGAAGTGGCATTAAGGACAAAAATATTTACGAAAAAAGGATAACGTAAATTAACTTAAACAAATTCACCAATTATGCTTATTTTCCTCCTAAAAATTTAGCAAATGTTTTTCTAGTAACCGAAGGAAACTAATAGGGAAATTGAAATTGTAAATTATGAACTTCTAACAGGACAGAGATAACAAAATTTGTCCTAAACACTCCTTACATAACTTCCGTGTCGTCTCTTGAGCCCCACACTTTAAAGCAGTGGTCCTCAACCGAATGCCCGCGGGCACCTAGTGCCCACTGATCATTTTTAATTTTACCCACCACTGAGTTACTATGTTAAAAGTATTGAAATTTTCACCAAAAAATTGATCAGATATTTATTGATTAGAATTTGGTGTTAGTCTCAAAACGGTTGGCAACCTCTGCTCTAAAGATTATTCTATATAACACATATGATAATATTGATAAAATTCCTTGAGTAGTAAACTTTTTCTTGGTATCATCTTAACTTTTAATTAATGCAACTAATGAGAAGTTAAAAACACAATTAGATTACCAACAAATCTTAAATCCTCTTAATTTTATAAATCTCTAAATCTCTTTTTAATCTTTTACGAGTCAATTGTATTCGTTAATCCGCTGCACAATATTTCACAGTTCTTAACAATGGAATTAATTACACACAAACGACTATTTAAAATCGTATTTTCATAACATTAAAATGTATATTCTTTTTTCCTAAATTGCTAATCAATATTGGCAATATCTCCGGCATAAATTACCTTTAAAAATTTTCCATATTAAATCAATAAAATTTACAACAAATTACAAAATTTGTGAACCATTCGTTACATCTAAGCTAAACATAATTAGATTTTTCTTTAGGCACAAAAGGTCATTGTTGGTTTTGTATAATTTGTACTCTTTTATATAACAATCGCATTTTCGCTCAAAGGCACTTCAAACACTTAACGTGACCTATTTCCATATTTTATCTCTTAAATATTTTTTTTAATCTTTTCCACAATATCTGAACTGCAAGTTTGTGTTGATTCAGCTCGAAAATGTCATATTGTTAACGAATCTATTTGAATACAATTTCATTCGATAATTCCTTTGAAATTTATTGGAGCATTCGTTAATTTGAGGAATATACGTTTATGCTTCCACTATTTGCAAACAATACAACAATTATTGATTGAAATAATTAGTTTAATTGGACTCTTATTGTTACTCAAAATATGGAACATAATAGTAGACAAATGATTGAATTGAAAAATGTACATCTTGAAGATAAGTTATTGATGGTACAGCAAGGGATGCTGCGAGTTGCTAAGAGACGGGTTTTTAATGTTCCAAGAACATATTTTTAAATCAAAGTTATTTATTTACAGCCATTATAAGTTCAGCTAGTAATCCAATAAAATTAAAGACCAATTAAAGAATTTTACGGAGTTGTAACTATTTTTAAAGCAGTTAGCATCTAGAAAATATTTTTCTAAAGTTTTTTTCAATTCTTTCTGTAATTTTCAAGCTCCTTTTCAATGATATAAGTTCCTAATTCCATAGATATAAAATACATACTTTGTATATGCAATTAGTCGTACATTTGTGTATAAAGGGTTGCATACATATTACATAGTGGGGAAACTTAGGTTAATAATATAAAACTTGTGTTAATTTCAAATAAGTATAAACATTTACGCTAAAATTTTGCAAAACAAAATGATAAGGAAATCTTCTTTAGTTAATATGAGCCCTATTAAAAAAGAATAATACTTCGTAAACGTCTAACGTAAATATTTTCCTAAGGAAGTCAGCTAAAACGATTTTTCTTTGGTCTGTGGAAGATTTTGAATTATTCGAAAATTAAATCTAATTAACAACAAAGTTACTAACTTCCGTGACAAAATATTAAATTTGCCAAAAAAATATTATATTGAGGAAAGATAGGTAGACTCAATAAAGTTATATTTATTTTCTGCCAAGATTAGTTGGTATTAAAGATTCATCTATCATCCGTGGTCCAGCGCCACCTGTGAAAGTATCAAAATGCGCAGCATTTGATCATAACATGAACATTTTCAAATATAATAATAAAGGAAATACAATTAAAGATATTCAAACCTACGATAAAAAAAATCGAGATTCTACTGGTTTTCTACCAAGATTAGCTGACATTAAAGGTTTAACTATCATCCGTGGTCCAGTGCCACCTGTGGAGATATCAAAATGCGCAGCATTTAGTCGTGAAATTGAGTGGTTAACAATGAACAAATAAAATCAGAGATTCTCTACTTAGAAGGAAGATTTTCAGAGATAATAGTGCGGAAAACACAATTAAAGATTTCCAAACCTAGGAGAAGAAAAATCGGGAATCTAGTTGATAATCTAACGAAAAAATTTCCAACCCTATGAAGACCAAGTTCACTAAATTCAATTCAAATATATGAGGTGGGAAATAAAATGTCTTTCATGGCTTTTTGGGTTTTCAATTTTTAGCTAGAGGTTCTTTTATAGTTCATGGATCTCATGGACCATGAAATGTGGTTTCCCAGCTTCCAGCAGAGGATTGACGGTGTAAAATTTTCCCATATATCTCAAAACTATCGTATTTTATCTTTCGGATTCACAAATTATAACATTACGTTTTCTAAGTGCCTTAATTCATATAAGGGGAAGAATATGAGAAGCTAATGAACTTTAAAAAAAAAATTCACATAATTTGACCTAAATATTAGATAGGGTAGCAACAATTAAATCTTCAGGCCATAAGAGATGACTTAAACTTACAATCTGATAGTTAAAAACGTAAAAACAATGGTAATGTAGCCATGCACTTGCGAAAATGCAATCTCTTTAAGAATTAAGCTTTTTTTTTTTGAAAAACAACACTTTTGAATGAATTAGTAGTAAATATGAATATAAATGCAGTCTTTGAAATACTTGCACTTATAGCATATAGCTTATAAGCTTGTACAACTTTGAAATATTCTTCGGGACAATTGCTTGCAGAACATATGCACAATACCATTGCATATACGTTTAAATGTAGCTCCAAAAAAAAAAACATGCACTTTACTTTTGATTGATGTTTTCTGCTTGCAGCATCAGCATTCATCTTCAACATTCTTCCACCAATTGCCAATCAATCCAAATGCACCAAACACAAATAGCACCTGTAATTAAACCAAAATAATTTCCAATTGCATAAAGCAGCTGTTATGATCAAAATGGCTGCTATGTAAGTCTAAAGGTCGACCCGGTTGGCCAAAGGCCCAAATGCAAAATTTTATTGATCGATATTAGGGATTATTAAGAGTTTTACATTTGCAAAAGATTATAGACATAAAAAGGGAGTAAATAAATCATAATGCATCTATAATACAACAAATATTTGGTACTATCTTTTCAAAAGTCACCAACAGTGCAATCTACATAAATGACATTAATCAACTAATCAACATTCAGATTTTTACTTACTTATAGAAAAATAATATCCCGAGGCTTTTATTAATCACTAAATCACTGCACCTTACATTAATTGAGACAAATTTATTAAAATCTTCTTAAAAATATAATTAAGTACACTAAAGCTTGGCGTCCTCAATTAAAACAATTGCCCAACTAACAATGCCTGAAATATGTAGCACATGCGCAAATGAAATGACCGAAATTTGAATTTCAAAAAAATCAAATAAACTAGAAAAATTCCCTATGAGACTATTCCGGGTTTATAACAAGAAAACGAACCAAAAATCATTTTCAGTCTTTTAATGGAAGATTACACATGCAGATTATTACATTAATTATATTGTAAATTTACAAATTTCTTAACAACAACAATAATTTCCAATATTTAATAAATGATTTATCGAGTTATGTTCAATAATAAAAAAAAGCAAACAGTTGGACGACTTATCGAAATAATCGAAAAATTCAATAGAAAACATCAACATAAATACACCAGCAATCAATTATAGTAATAAATATTTTTCCTTTGCAATGCACCAAGTTTGTGCTAACTTTCACTAATTACAATATCTTCATTGAATAAATCACAATATATATATATTAAACTTAAAACATTTATAGACAACTAAAAAGAAAAAAATCTAGGATATCACATTTTTGTTTCGAATGTTCTTAATTTAAAAAGCAAAATTAATTGGCGTGAAACCGAGCAAGACTAGACATATCTCATATATACCTATAGTTTAAGATCGATCACATTTCTATGTATAAGCTACAAATTATGACTGAGCCATCATTTATAAACAACAATAATTTATAAAATTCTAGCGAGAATAGTGCTTAAAACCTAAAACATCAATAGCAGAGTAATCAAACGAACAAATAATCTGATTCGAGCTCATACTATTCTTGAATTAAAAAGAAGTAAAATACCATCAAAAAAAAAAAATTTTTTTTTGATGATATTTTCAATGAATCTCGGATCATGAATATGAAATTATTATTTCTATGTACGGATAGTAATAGATATTTCTGTTTAAAACTATCAAATATCACCGACATCTCGGTCATTTTTATCTTAATTTTTTATCACATCATCATATATAAATACATATTAAATTATATTAAACTATAAATAATTACAGTAAATATTTTCTAAATGCAAACATCATTTCAACAAGATCACATCTTTATATTTGGTAAAAATATTTTTGCATTTACAAAACATTTGTACATCATTTTATTCACTTTTGATTTTTTATCCATTTCATCAAATTAATTGAATCTTTCACCGCCGGGAGCTCGAAGAAAACCACGATGACGATATCTATTCAATTCTGTAACACCAAAAAAAAAAAAAAACGTATAAGAAAACATTACAGTTTTATAAACAAAGCGCTTACCAGAAATTATTAAAAGAATTTTACGTCGAGCGCCCAATGTCGTAATTCCAATATCCAACAAATCCTTGTCATCCAAAGTCTTAAATACGGCCAAATCAATTTCATACGAATCGAAAACGTTGATGTATCGTTCCAGACCCACTTTAATTAACAGTGAATTCAAATCACGCCATTGTCCTGCACGAATATCATTTATACTGTCCTCCGTTAAATAGTCACCATAACAGCTTGTATTTATGTTAGTCGTGGACGTTGGAGAACTATAACTATCGTCCTTCTAAAAACAAAGAATTTTACGTTATTAGTGTTCTTTACAGATCAATAACACCGGCACACAAAAAAAAAGTGCTCTGTACTTTTGACCGGACCTACATAAATCTACGTATTTTGACCCCCTGAACACGAATCCGGGGTCGGTTTGACCCGTACACCCTCAAAAATTCGAGAAAACTTTAAAAAAACCGAAAAAAATGGTTAAAATCGACAATTTTGATGACATAGAAATTTTTTTGAACTAAACCGAGCATGATTTTCATGTTTTCTGACCCGCTGAATACAAATTCGAAGTTCATTTAGCTCATAAGCTGTTTTAATTGAAGGAAAATTGCAAAAAATCTTTGAAAATTGCGAGAAACTGCAGTGCTTGTGTACAAAAATTCTAAGGAGCTAGATTAATCGTGATTTTCATGTATTCTAATCCGCGTAATATAAATCTTGAAGGTATTCGGTCCAGCCATTCTTAGAAATCCATGTAAATAGCAAAAAACCCTGAAAATTTCAGAAAAATCAAAGTTCTTGTGATAAATATCAAATTTTTAATGAAATCATAATAAATTTGACATGTTGGCAAATCTGTTGAGTATAAATTTCAAGTCCATTGATCCGGAATTAAAAAAAAATTGTTAATCGTAAAAAATCTATGGAAATAACAAAATCGCGGTTAGCCAAATAATCTTCAAAAATCATATTCCAAAAATAGAATAATATGCAAAATATCCTTTGTAGAGATTTAAAAGTTTATTTTCATCATATAATCTCGAATTTTAGAACAATAGCCGCAATTTTTAAGGGTTTTTTGCAATTTTCTTACAATAAAAACGGCTTATGGTCTACATAAACTTCGAATTTGTATTCAGCGGATCGAAAAACATGAAAATCATGCTTGGTTTAGTTCAAAAAAATTTTTATGTCACCAAAACTGCCAATTTTAACCATTTTTTTCGGTTTTTTAAAGTTTTCTCGAATTTTTGAGGGTGTACGAGTCAAACCGACCCCGGATTCGTGTTCAGGGGATCAAAATACGTAGATTTATGTAGATCCGGTCAAAAGTACAGAGCACTTTTTTTTTGTGTGCCGGTGTAATTGGGGCAATAGTTGGCCCTATTCACGCTCCGATTTGCAGTCCCACTTTCGAAGTTGGATCTAAAGTCAAGTCGTGAATGGTGTGGGACGTTGGATGTCTAGTCGGACTAGTCGAATCATTTAGGCTATCCAACTAGTTGGACTGCAAGTCGGAGCGTAAATGACCTGTTTAAGTTTCAAATTTTAAAGAATAACAACAATTCATTCTACTGTAGTAAATTGTGTTTTTCCAGAAGAGGTGTATTATCCGTAAGGCAAACTAGGCACGTGATTAGGGGGGCAAGGTTACAAAGGGGTGCGACACAAGTGCTTGAAAAAAAGTCTACCTCTATACTAGGATGATTTTTTTTTTACTTTTTTTGACTTTTTTTGGTCCCATCGTGAAATTTGGTTGGAAATACCAAAAAAAAAAAATTCCCTGAAAGTTTGAGCCCTTAATATTAATTTTAAGTCCTCGACCAAGACGTGTAAAGATTTCCCATTGAAAATACACGGAAACTCTGATTTTTTTTTTTAAATTTCTATATCTCAGCGGCATTTCATGGGATTGCTTTTACCGAAGATGGTTTTTTTCTCAGAATTAAACGCTCTACAAAAGTGCCCATTGCGACAAAGTCGTAACTCACACCGGTGAGGTAGTACGGGCCACTGAACCTGATTTTTCCATAAAATTCGCGTGTTTTTTGCATTTATCTCGTAAATAACAAGAGCTACGGAAAAATTATAAATAAAAAACTTGTAGAGAATTTGATTTCCTACAAAAAAGTTCATGTAAACCAAATCGCGAAGATCAATATTAAACGAGATATTAAGCCTTGAATCTTATGGAAAAATCAGGTTCAGTGGCCCGTACTACCTCACCGGTATGAGTTACGACTTTATCGCAATGGACACTTTTGTAGAGCGTTTAATTCTGAGAAAAAACCATCTTCGGTAAAAGCGATCCCATGAAATGCCGCTGAGATATAGAAATTTAAAAATAAAAAATCAGAGTTTCCGTGTATTTTCAATGGGAAATCTTTACACGTCTTGGTCGAGGACTTAAAATTAATATTAAGGGCTCAAACTTTCAGGCAATTTTTTTTTTGGTATTTCCAACAAAATTTCACGATGGGACCAATAAAAAAAAATCACCCTACTCTATACCTAAAATTATAATTATAATTGGTGAAGAGAAATCAGGAAAAAAATCCTCAATTTTAACACCTAAATACTTCCAAAATGTACTGAGTAATGAGCCAAACTAAAGTGTAAAGTAAATTTGGGAAAATCTTAGCTACTATTATATTGTACTATAAGTGTCCTTTTACCCAATTGACTTACAGTATTAGAAGACTTTTTCTGTTCTTTCACACTATGCCTTTCCAACGCCGACGGAGATGTGCCACTGAAACCAAGCCCAGCCCATACCGGATTTGGAATTCGATAATTGTCTAAATTTATATTTTGCAACGCTTGATTTGCGACCAACTGCAACTGTTTTCGACTGACCGAATGCGACGGATACGCGGTCGGTTTGGACGGTATTGATGGCGTCTTATTGTATTTCCGTTCCAAATAAGTATCTAAAAAATTAATAAAACTAAACAATAAAAAAACACCAAAAATTTTATATGTTACAAACCTAGTACGGACGCTGGAATGGGACTCCTCGACGGAGGACTCGCCATTGGACTGTTATTCATCGAAACAAACCCACTGTCGTAGTTCAACAAACCATAGTACGTTTGATTTCCGGACGAATTGGACGCACTGGATTTGGGTCGAGGAAATTGCACGGTATCGTTATGATTAGCCGAGGAGTTTTGAGCCATGACTGGAGTTGGAAACAACTTATATTCGGGAAATTGCGAGTGAAACGGTTCTAGATTGCCGTATTTGTTGTCGGTGGGAGAATTGAACGGAACTACACAATTCGAATTTGGTATTTTCATCGGATTTTTATAATCATTCCATATTAAAGTTGACGTGGCCGGAATGTTGTTATTTAAGGGTGGCGATTTACTTGATAGTACTATCGGTGAAATGGGAGCTATTGGCGATGTGGACAAGTGATAGGTGGATGGAACTTTTGCGATAATCTTCGGCTCGTTAAGACCAAGAATTTGACGACGTGCCTCATAAATATTTGCTAAAAATAACAAATAATTTAGTATATTACTGGGAGATTAATTAAATTTACTTACAAGCATTCCGTTCGGTGCCTTTTATTATCACTGAATACGAAGTTTGTTTTGGTTTATTGCGGAAACTGATGAATACATCCAATGAAGACATTAGTTCGGTGATTTTTTCCGGTTTGATATTTCCCAATTTTTCTGGCCAATCAAAAATTATCACCAATGGCAATGATCCCTGAAAATATTTATTTTTCTATTTTAGTCTTAACGTGTATTTAAGATGATTTCTAAGTCAAACCAAAATTGGCTTGGAAACTAATTAAATAACTGATTTTTTTGGTAGAAAATTTAACCCAAAGGCCTAAATTAGGTTCGTAAGTGATATCTATCAAAATTTCTACTCGGTTCCTCCATAAATACTAGGGTGTTTTTTTTTTGCTCCCATGCCGAAATTTTGTGGGAAATACTTCAAAAAATATGTGAATATTTTCCATTTAAAATACACGTAAACTTTGATTTTTTTTTTAAATTTTTATAGCTCAGCGACATTTTATGGTATTGCCTTGCTCAAAGTCGGAATTTTTTTACAATTGTATGCTCTACAAAAGTGCCTATTTTTAATAAGGAATAAAAAATCAATATTTTTTAAATTTTACTCAATAACCCCCAAAATTTTATAGTAAGAGAAATTCAAGGCTCAATATCTCGAGAAATATCGATCTTAGCAATTTGGTTTTCTGAAACTTTTTTGTAGGAAATTAAATTTCCTATAAATTTGACATTTACATTTTTTCTGTAGGTCTTGTAATTCATGAGTTACTGAGAGAAAAACGAGAAATCTATGAAAAATCAAGGCTTAGTGACCCGTACTACCTCGCCCGTGTAAATTACGATTTTGCCGCAATAGGCACTTTTGTAGAGCATACAATTGTAAAAAAATCCCAACTTTGAGCGAGGCGATACCATAAAATGCCGCTGAGCTATAAAAATTTAAAAAACAAAAATCAAAGTTTACGTGTATTTTAAATGGAAAATATTCACACGCTGTGAGCGAGTACTTAATATTAATATTAAGAGCTCAAACTTTCAGGGAATTTTTTTTGAAGTATTTCCAACAAAATTTCGGTATGGGAGCAAAAAAAAAATAGTCCCGAAAAAATATCATCCTATTCATGATGCTTTGAGAGCTTTTCTTACAAATTTTTTTTACACAAACAAAAAAGAAATGTAAATATTAGGTGAATCGTTAAAGAAAATTACATTTTCTTGTTTCTAAATGAAATACTTTACTAAGTAATATGAAAAGCTCTTTTTACGTAGTTGCATTAGGTCTAAACCAGGGGAATTACCTCACTGCTTATTGCTTAATGATATTTTGTGTTCATAACTTAGTAGACAATTTTCTCCTTCTTCATACAATTGAATTTATTTAAAACAGATAAAGAGTATCGTATTTTCCAGCACTTCAATGATGTACATTACGTTGTATATAAAACCCTGTGCTAATTGCTTCGGGCTGTTCTAAAAAAAGCCCAGGGGATTCACACATTTCTTGAAAATTTTTTTTTGAAAAAGGTATCTAATTCCTTAGGGAGTGCTTTTATGTTGTCTTTGGAAAAACAGCCAGGGGAATTACATATAAGATACATATAATCACTAAACAAAATTAGTTATATATTCCGGATTCTAACAACTTTGGTGAATCTTTTGGTCTCACACCCGTAACCTACTATTAATTGTTGTCGTGCGATATACACATTATCGATGGAACCCGTAATTGTCACATTACTGCGTTTAATCATTGGAATATTTGAGTCATTCGTTTCAGGAAATGAAATCAAAGTGTTCGTATTCTTCATAATTGTCTTCAGATAAACATTATTTTCTCCACGAACAAAAGGATGATGAAATGAAGTAATTTCCATTGTCATTTGCACAAGATTTTGGTTTTTCGTTCCACAATCGGGAGCCTACAAATCAACGAAATTAGCTTGAAAATTTTTATCGAAAAGTTATGAGGAATTTATATAACAAACCGATCCTGATTCGGAAAAGAAGGCGATTAATTGAACCGTTGCCTCTTTGACCTTTTGCACTTCCGTCTCACTTCCCTTGACCAACACCAAAATGGCATTAAACTTGGTTCGATTGCGAAATATAACTTGCACGTCATACTTTTGCGAAATGCACATAATAAATGGATTATTAACGTCCGGTTGCGGTTCCAAGCAACTGATATTCGGAATTTCAAAACAGAACAACAATGGAACTAAATTCTATTAAAAAAGAAAAAATTTTTATAAAATTTCATGAAAACAATTTGAAGCTTTTACGTACACGTATTGCTTTTCGAGCTTTTTCAACGCCCGCCAATTCACCGACAATCGACACTTGGTTCGATTTTTCCGATGAATTTGAACGATTCGAGTCGGGAAAATGAATATGACATTGCGTTTTTTCCATCACAGTTTTGATCGATTTGCCACCCAAGCCAATAATGTGCGAATGTACCGTATAGCTGACGTCCAATTTCATTGTTACACGATTATTCTAAAAATCATTTAACCAATCAATTATGAGGTTTTCCAAAATATATTTGTCGTTATCTCACCACTGGTTCTAAACGAAGCAAAATTTTGTCCTTTGCAACTTTCACGTCATTCAACCGACCAGATACTTGAACAAATGGATCTAAAAACAATTTATAGTTTAGCAATTACAACAATGCTCATTTATAAAGTAAATGTTAAATACCTTTTTTGGTTTTGGCTCCGGTACGAATTTTGTCGGGCCAAACAATATAAGTGTGAGTTTCTTTCATTATCTGTAAAAGATTGTAAACAATATAAGAAAATAATCCATAAATAACTTCACAATTTTGCACATACCTTATTGAAAAACAGTGACGATAATTCAAGCTTGCTTTCTTCTAAAACAGAAAATAAAATAGTTAATTTAAATGAAAAAAAAATATCCTGTATTGAAAAGGTATCATCGATGTGGTGGGCAAGAAAAAAAAATAATTAGATTGGTTACTTCTGATGTTGTAGAAGGAAAAGGAAAAGCCCTACGAAAACAATACTTGGAGAAAATCCACGAAATTAATTTAACGTAGACTTTAAAGAAATTCTGCTACAAAAACTGAAATATTTATTGAGAATTAATATAAAAAAAAGCTACAGAAAGACAGTGCATTTAAAAAAAGATTTTTTTTAACAGAACCAATCTATATGGTTGGAAAGAAATAAATCGAACAAAAAATAAAAGACACATAAAGAATAAAGAGAACAAGGGACGATAAGTACTAACGAAATTCAGAAAAAATGGGAGAAACAGGATTCTTCATTCCAACTAATTTCATCAATGATATCCTTATAACCGTAAGATTCTTATAATATAAGATTTAGACCTATTTATGTTTTACGAAATGATATCTTCAAGACGTCCTGAGGACGTCAAATGTGCCACTTTAAGATCAAATCGATACTTCTTGAAAAATTCTCCAAGAATTATTTTTTTCTGAATTTAGAAAATGAGAGTAGTAAAAATCAAAATAAAGAGCTTTTTCTTATTTCAAACAAAAAGCTCTCGAGGATGTCATGTTTAAGAGCTTTTTCTGACGTCACCGCATAATTTACATCTAAACGGCAATTGATATCGACATTAATGTATGTATTTTTCTTTTTTACCCAAAATGATAAACATAAATTATTTTAAAAATTTTCATGTTTAAATAACTATACGAATTTCAAATAAATGATTTATTTATGATGAATTTCCAAACTACACTGAGAAATGCAAAAAAAAAAAAAAAAAAAATACTATACCCACCCCAACCCTGTTAAAAAAGGCATTTTAAATGTTCAAAAAAGCCATTAGAAGTCATTTAAAGTTACTAAAGGCATTTTAAATGTAATGATTTCCAAATGCTTTTAAATGTCTTTTTTTATCAGGGATATGCATGCATTAAATTTCAAAAAAAGATCAGATAAAAAAATTCATAGAACTAATTTCATCAATGACATCCTTATAAACAATATGATATCCTTTAGAGTTCTTGAGAAAGTCTTATATAAGATATATACATCTTTATGGTTTACGAAACGATATCTCCAAGACGTCCTGAGAGGACGTCAAATGCGCCACTTTAAGATCAAATCGGTACTTCGTGAAGAACTCTTTTTTCTGAGTTCAAAAAAAGAGAGGAAAAATCAAAATGAAGAGCTTTTTCTGACGTCACAGTATAATTTATATCCAATCGGCAATTGATATCGACATTAATCGAATGATTTTTTGTGTATACAATATATAGGATATATTGCGGTCCAATTTATGTAGTATAATCTAATATAATAATATATAAAAACCATACCATTTGAACAGAAGTTCAAACAAAAATATTTGTGACGTATTGCCCAGATACGTATTTCGATTGCCAAGCAATCTTCCTCAGTGGTCATCAAGTGGTTTCGATCACTTCGTAACTGCTTTGTGATGATTCATCACAAAGCAAACATAAATTGAATTATCACAAAGCAGTTACGAAGTGACCCAAACTACTTGATGACCACTGAGAAAGATTGCTTGGCAATCGAAATACGTATCTGGGCAATACGTCACGAATATTTTTGTTTGAACTTCTGTTCAAATGGTATGGTTTTTATATATTATTATATCAGATTATACTACATAAATTGGACCGCAATATATCCTATATATTGTATACACAGTATAATTGTTCAAAGTCAGCGAAAAAATGTTGGTTTAAATGTATTTTCATTTTTCAACAAAATGATTAATACTAAATTATTTTAAAAAAAATATTATATAAATAACTATATCAATTTTAAATAAATTATTTATTTATGACGATTTTCCAAACTGCACTGAGAAATGCAAAAAAAAATCATAAATAAAAGTACTATTCCCCCAATCCTATTAAAAAGAAGGCCATCAAAGGCATTTTAAATGTTCCGAAAAGCCATTAGAAGTAATTGAAAGTTATTAAAGGCATTTTAAATGTATTGATTTCCAGATGCTTTTTTTTAACAGGGATATGCATGCATTAAATTTCAAAAAAAAACTCAAATTTTTAAGGTCTTACGACATCAGATAAAAGTTTTCATAGAAAGTTCAGAGAAAGCTCATAGAAAAATCGTAAGTTTAAGTCCACACAAAGCTAATTAGTAGGTTTAGTTTTAAATGTAAGAAATATAGTAAGTAATATTGAAAAAAAAAACAGGAATAATGTAATATATACAATATTAGCCCTCACCCATTGAAATCCCGCCCGCTTTGCAGGACGATTTTTAAAAAAATAGACTTAAAATATCATTGGAATATGAAAATTTGATTTTTTTTGCTGACTTTGAACTGTTATACTGTTTGTATTATATATGAAATATATTTTAGTCTTATTTATTTGTTTATTTAAGCTGCAGTAACCTCCGCTTTAAGGACAGGATGCTTTCTTCATAAATTGTCCGTAAAATCGAAAATCCGTTAAAGGAAACCGCTATTATTATGAGATCCTATTAAAAATACCCAAAAAAGAACCCAATTTTACTAAAGATTCACCCTAAATAAAATTAACACTGCACTATATTACATAACATCAAATACTAATTCGTAAGAACATTTGATAACTATTTTGGGATTCCCCATATAACAAAACCAAGCATAATTTGCATAAATACCTAAATTATTGATCAGGCCACGTGTTTGACTATACAAATTTTGTTATCCCTTTTCACTCTGTTAGGGGAGAAATTTTTAAAAATCCTTCCTTATCGGATGCCTACATCATTTAAGGAATATACTCTCCAAATTTCACAACTCTACCTTCAGCGACGTAGGCTATGAAATGATCCATCAATCAATCAATTAGGACAAATGATTCTATTTCTATAAGTATATGAAATAATAATTAACACATCGTAAAGACATCAATGAATTTGATGACCTCCGAAAACTAAGAAATATATTTTATAAACCAGGAACTTATGTAGCCTATAACAAAACAATGATAATGAGCTCTAACTTAAGAAGAAAAAACTTTCAAAACTTTATCAGAATTTCCTTTTTTCCACTTGAAACCCAATTACTTAAATGAATTTGATGACCTTCGAAAACTGAGAGATATATTTTCAAAATAAGCCTCAATTTTGAAAAGCTTAAAAGCTCTAAGGCGGTCTTAGAAGTAACGAAACATTGGTCAAGAATGAGTAACAACAGCTTTTTACAAAAAAAAATAAAATTAATTGATAAAATCTAAACATTTTAAGCCAAATATACTTTGCTTCAAATTTCATCCAACAATTCTACAAACTATACATTCACTAGCCTAAATAATTGCGTTTAGTACTATTCGAGCTTTTGGATTACTAGAAAAGGATACTAAAAAAAGAAAATAATTTATTTTCATATTTAGTCAATTAATAAAGTGTGAAATCACCTGAATAATAAAACCAATGTTTTTCCTTTGTATGTATAAAAAAAAAATTAAATTTCGACAACCGTTTTAAAAAAAAAAAGCGGTCCTTCATCAATTTCGGCTAGCACAATATGGCCTCCAAACTAAAATAGTTACCTAGTCACCCCGATTCCATAAAAGATTCTTTAAAATATTTAAATTTAATTTAGATTATAGATATATCTCTTTCTTATTCACTTGATACGCCTAACGAAAAGATCGAATTCAGTTCATTCAAAAACATTCAAAAATTTCATGAATGAAATTTGTGAGAAAATCAACATGGAGATCGTTTCAAGGTCGAACAGAAACATGCAAGGGTTGTTTTTATATAATTTCTGTGAATCAAAGTGATCCACCACTGTAAATTACCGAGAAAAAAAAAATTTGCAAAAAGCTGCACCCACCTTTGAACATGGCTTCCAATTTCATGCGATCGACATGGAACCGCTCCTCATGCAACTTTTCCCCGTCCGTCATATTCAACAGTTGCATAATGTTGGGCACATCAAATTTCCCCGGCAAATTTCCCAGATCCGATTGGCTGGCTTTTTCCGCGGATGGCTCCAGCTCGCAAAGGTTCGATTTCATGTTACGCGCCATTTTCTGCTGCTTATACAGCTACGATCAGGTACTATTCCGGGAGACGAAAATTGTCGTTTCAAACCGTGGAAAATGGTAATTTTCCAGTATTCGATTACAAAAAAAAAACACACGATATCGAATTGAAAGAATGCACAAACTTCGTTACCTCGTCATTGGTTTATGATTGGGTTTCTTGGGCGGATGTTTTGCCGTTGTGCGAGGTGACTGATTGTAACTTTACAAGAGTATAAAATCAACTGATCGAATGCCATTCGGGTCTCCCATTTCGGTCGTTATTTTTCATTATTATAATCTCTTACATAAGTCAACATCACATCACATTGCAATCAAGATTTAACAATTTGCTTGCCAAAACAAAAATACGTCCCAATCGATCTCAATGCACATCTCAATTTTTTTTTTCTTCCCACAAAACGCTTTTTCGGACTGGAAAATTAATCTTCGACTCCATTTTTTCCAATCTAAAAAACATATCCTTATTAGTACAATAAAAAAAGGCTATGCATCAAAAATTAGGTTTCCAACTTGTTTCTTATGCAAGAAAACAGGAAAAAAATCAAGTCTCTCTAAGTATTTGTATAAGATGTAAGCATAAATAAAAACAATTAAAAAATAAATAAAAATATTTATAAGATCCTTTACCATTCAGAAAAATGTATTGCGTTCATTGATTATTATTATATAGCCTAGACTGATTCAAAAGTAGAAGTATTAAAAATAAATGTTAATTCGTGTGATATCCCGTGGGTTTCGGGTTTTATTCCTTGGTTTGTTAAAGAAGCATGAAATGTATCAGATCTACGCAGATGAAATGGAAATCTAAGGTTCAATTTCCCATAAAAATCGATTGATGTCTTAATCTCTTAACATTTAAAATCATATACTTTAGACTGATTCAAAAAAAAATTATGATTTTTTTTTCTTAATTATATCGAAAATATTGTTGGGAATGACAAAAAAAAATCCTGTGAAAGTTTAAGCTCTTAATATTAATATTAAGAGGTGCCACATCGCAAATTTCAATTTTCCATTTAAATAACATGGAAACATTATTCTCTTGCAGTTTGGAATTTTATAGCTCACGTTGGTGACAATATTTCGGAATGACCAAGGTATATTCTTGTAGAAAATTGAACGATCTACAAAAAAGGTCTCGCACAAGTTTTTGATATATTTATTTCTTCAAAAGTTATTCGAGGTCAAAGTTGGACTAAAGAGAAATTTTAATATTTTTTCAAGATTAAGAGCTTAATCATTCATAGGATTTTAATTTGTCATTTCCAACAATATTTTCGATATAATTAAGAAAAAAAAAATTAATCATTTTTTTTGAATCAGTCTAATATATATGATGAAATTTCTCCTCTATGAGGTCAATAGTTTTAAAATGCAACAAATGTGACAATCGGGCAAAACGAAATTATTTACAATTCGTATGAATTATTTGGATACGGAACCCTAAAAATGTTAAAAAACCATAGCGAAAACGAGTATCCTAAGGTCAAGGTTTGTAAACTACACAGGTTGCCCCATTAGAAAAAAAAAATGACGTCATACGAAGAATTTTGAAATTTGAATCAGTCTGAATATATGTATGAATTTCTTCTGAATACGTCACGTAGCGCATGAGGCCACCTGTGTATTTTATAAACCTTGTCCTAAGGGGCAATACGCAACCCACATTACATTTATGCCAAAAAAATGCATAACCCCCTATTTTCCTTTTAAAATCAATATTTATATCTTCAATCATCTTTAAACCATCCAAAAAAATTTCCTTAATCCCCTTTTATAATTTCCGTTATCAAAAACAAATAAAAATCAAATCAAAACTAAAAAAATTTAAATCATTTTCAAACTTTTAGGGCAATTTGTTTTCCACCATTTTTTCACCAAAATACTTTGGCAACACTGTCAACTGTTGTCAAGCTTTTCAAAACTAAACTCTAACCAATAAATATGTTTAAGTCGAATTGTAAATAAAAATTAGTTTAATCAGAAAAATTCTTTTATCAAAAAAAAAAAATATGAATTGATTGTATTATATTTATTTAAAAATGGGTGATATGTTAAAAGAGTTACGTGAACGATCGAAAAAGAGGAAACAACTTCTAGCACAAACGGTACCGTTGCATTTTTTCCATTTATTTTTTGTTGATTTTAAAACCAAATATTTACGTTTTGTTCTCACAGTTGGGAGTTTCTGGAGTCGATGAGCTACGCCAGGCATTGGGAACCACGGTCGAACCGCCTCCCAAAAAAACAGTCAGTGAAAACGGTAAAAAATATTCGTCAAGTCCGCAAGAACAACAAAACCAAGAGAAATCAAGCGATGAATTAGTTTACACGGACTCTTCAACATTCTTAAAAGTAATTCCACATCAAAACTCTTAACTGCACTTGTTTTTAATAAAATTTCTTATAGGGAACTCAATCATCCAACCCTCACAATGATTATTGTCAACACTTTGTCGACACAGGTCAAAGACCACAAAATTTCATTCGTGACGTCGGCCTGGCCGATCGTTTCGAAGAATATCCCAAACTACGTGAACTCATCAAACTCAAAGATGATTTAATTCAAGAAACGGCCACGCCTCCCATGTATTTAAAAACCGACCTGTTCAACTTCGACTTGAAAGACTTGAACTCCAAGTTTGACGTGATCTTAGTCGAGCCGCCACTTGAAGAATACCAACGAACAATGGGCGCCACCAACATGCAATTTTGGTCGTGGGATCAAATCATGAACTTGGACATAGGCGAAGTGGCGGCACAGAGAAGTTTTATATTCCTGTGGTGTGGCAGCTCCGAGGGTCTCGACATGGGTCGGTTCTGTCTACGCAAATGGGGTTTTCGGCGGTGCGAAGACATATGCTGGATTCGCACCAACATCAACAATCCGGGCCACTCCAAAAACCTAGAACAAAAAGCCGTGTTTCAACGCACCAAAGAACACTGCTTGATGGGAATCAAAGGGACCGTACGACGTTCCACCGACGGTGATTTCATCCACGCCAACGTCGACATCGACCTAATAATATCCGAAGAACCCGAGTACAGCAGTCTGGAAAAACCGGTGGAAATATTTCACATCATCGAACATTTTTGTCTGGGTCGCCGAAGACTGCATTTGTTTGGTCGCGACTCAACAATTCGACCCGGCTGGGTCACCGTGGGACCCGAACTCACCAACACCAATTTCAACGCCGACTTGTACGCCGGCTATTTCACGCCATCAACTCTGACGACCGGTTGCACGGAACGAATTGAAGCGTTACGACCGAAAAGTCCGCCGCCGAAAGGTGGAAAAGGAGCTGCGGGTGGACGAGGACGTGGTGGTTTCACACGAGGACGTGGACGGGCCAGATAAAAGTATATTTATAATAAATAACATAGTCATATTCATTCGACTTTATAAATAAGTTTTTAATTTCACTGTACAATGAAATACGCAATTGTATTATATGAAGTTGTTGCATTTTTAACGTTTGATGAAGAAATATTGTAAAAATATTTGCTCATTAAAAATAATTTAAACTAGGAGTACTTTTTTTATGATCTGAAAATTCCCACAATTACGGTCGGCTTTCAAATAAGTGCAAGCGTAGCTACGTAAGTTGAGTTTTATGTAAGTCAAAGTATGATTTTACTTAATTACAACTTATCAAATTAAGAATCCAGAAAGTAATAAATTGTGGTTTTGGTAAGAAATGTGGGCGAAGATTTTTGCAAAAGTATAGAACTATGGATTTTAGATCTTTGAATCTTTCTGGAAAGATTGATTGTGATATAAATCGATTCGGGTGAGCCCACAGAGTTAATTTTATATGGAATACAAACCCAAATATTTCAGATTGAGGAATAATTTCATAGCGTTTTTATCAAATACTTTTATTCAAACAAAAATCAATAGTTATAATAATAAATCAATCAATTAGGCAGCCCCCGCTTTAGGGGTGGGCAACCCGGGCGGAAAATTTCAGGGGCGGCATTTTGTCATATTTGATATACAATATGAACAAAAATGTGAAAAAATTAGTTTTTAGTTAAAAAAAAAAAAATTTCCAAAAAATTAAAAATTTTGTGATATTAAAACTCTGTGTTTTTTCAACCCTGAAGGGGCGGCAAATTTGCTAGAGCAGGGCCTGCAATTAGGTATGTAATCCTTTGTGTAGGTATGGAGGGGCTTGAAAAATAGTAAAATTCATATATTCTCTGAAAACCAGGCTGTATTAAAAACATTTATAAAGCCACAGGTTACCTTCAAATTACTATGGGAGTACCCAAGGTTTATAAATTATTCTTCATTGTCGGTTTATTTCGTCAAAGTCTATAAGAATTCCTCGTTAAATCGTGGCACCGAAAGAATTGTAGTCTTGCCGATCCAGAGTCTCAATGGAGGTTCAGGAACCCTGGCCCCCCTCAAGGTTTGTAAATTACACAGGTTGCTCCATTAGAAAAAAAAAATGACGTCATACGAAGAATTTTGAAATTCATCAGTCTGAAGATATGTACGAATTTCTTCTGGATACCTCACGTAGCCACCATGAGGGCACCTGTGTATTTTATAAACCTTGGGGAGTACCAGCGTACCCTTTCTGATCTGGTCAGCAAAAAACAAGCGACATTGGGATGCCGGACAATAAGGGCATACTGAGAAATGTAAAGGCAATATTCTTGCTTTTCGAAATGCGTCCATTCTTTGATCCAGAACCAGTGTTTTTCATAAATTAGGCACTTTTTTGTCGATTTCGTGTAATATGTAATTTCATAATTTCGGGGTAACATATTTAAAAAAAATTATGCAATTGTCGTTGCTGTCGAAGCTGTTCCGCCAAAATTCGCCCGGTCTAGTATCAAAGAAGTTGTTGAGCCAGATTTTAAGGTCCTCTTCGTCGTCGTAGGAAACCATTTTCGTAGGGTTCGATAAAGAACAACGTTAATTACATAATTGATTTTTGCTTAAAAAAAAACTATTTGATAAAAACACTATGAACTTCTTCGCCCAAACTAATAATAAGTAATGCAAATCGATCGAAAACTATTAATGTTTCATAGTTAATTATTACTTGGAGTAGATAAGTATACTACTTAATGTAAGGAATTATCCGTAAAAGACTTTTACGTTTTACGAATTTTTTGGCTTACCCCTCTGATATAGTCATTCTTTGAACACCCCTTCTCTCCCGAATATCAAAATTTCTCGAAATCCAAATTCCAAGAAAAACAAACCTGGTTATTTTTTATCAAAAACCAACCATTGATTTACAAATTTTTCATTCATTTTGTCAAAATAATCGGTCATTTGGTAGGTCAAGTATTGATGTATTCGTCATTGTCAATCCAATCAAAACTTTCTTCATATACACATTAAAATTCGCGGTAATCTTCGCAGCATTAAATCTTCTAGATATCCATTTTCTGAAGACGATCTTGTCGATATTCTACTATATCACATTTTTGAAACCCCCTTCCCCCTTTCATGGCACTAAATAAACCCCTTGACTGGGGTATACCTCACAGATAAATATAAACATTACAATAGGAAACGAATATATGTATTGTACGAGGCCATTCATATATTTTATAAAATGAATTTTACTATTTGGCATCCCCTTCCTCCAGTAAAAAAAAAAATGAAACAACTAAGAACTCTATGACTCTCGATACTACAATATAATCCAACAAAAAAAATAATAATAAACTTTACCAAAACCCACACTCTATAATAAAATCACAGAAAAAAAAATTTAGGTATTATTGAGCTCACCCTAGCGCATATTTTTCAATATCTTCCATTTTCACTACAAATAAGTATTCTTCAGCATCAAATTCTTTACATTGTCATTCAATTACCCTTTCTTCTCTTGCCACCTTTTCATTTGCCAATCTTTTTCGCCACTGCAATCCAAAACTAAAACAAAAATCGTACGGTAAATAAAGGAAATTAGTCTAAAAAAAAACATACAAAACAAATTAAAAAACTTAAATGTTTATTCTTTCATAGTTCATACATAGAAAAACTAGGTCTATTTTAAACATTTGTACAGTATACAATTAAACAGTATTTTAGCGATAGTACGTCTACCAAACACTCTCAATATTCACGCAAAGAGAAAGGACACATTTTGAATTTTGCCTCAACATTATATAATATGTATATCTGGCTTCATCAATTTATTTTTCCAATAATTAATTAATTATGTAATGCATACTTCAAATAACTATACTACACTTCTTACTTATTTTGTTATATTATCGTAATTTCTTGGTAAATTCAAATATACACTGTTTTTTTTTTCTCAACGGTTTCCCATCATTGCGACCGATCAAAACAAGAAAATTCGTTAAGAAATCAGAAATATTAGCAATACTCGTTCTTGTCTCGATCGCCACGCAAAAACCGCCACTCATCAAATACAAACTTTAATAAATCGATTGGGAACGTGGATTTTTTCGACCCCACCTGAATATTACGATCAACTATTTTTCGGTTCGGAATAATTTCAGAGATATAATGATTGTATTTTACTTAATATATCTTAACAAGGCTTTAAAATAATCATAGGAGGGTTTATTTTTTTTTACAGATCCAATCCCTCTTGGACGATATATCATTAAGCCATCACAACACTTTGTTTTATCACAATTCGCATATTTTAATTTCGTTTTTAAATTTGCCAAATTGTTTATTAGTTTTGAGAGAAAAAAACAAATCGTATAAAACCCAATTCCGGAACATCAATTTATTAAAACTTTTTCATCAACATTAATGTCTACGAGGGAAAAAATATTAAAATTCGGCTACAGAAAGCATTTTTTCTATAGCACCCATCAGTGTATGTATTCTGTTTTAAATATTAGAAAATAATCTTTAAAAGAGAATAAACATTTTTCATTTCCAATTTTACATTTTTTTTTTGTAATATTTTTTTTTTAATTAATAAACTTTAACAATAACGCCACATAGTTGATTCGTTGATCCAAGCCGAGAATGAAACAATTTTTAATCAAAATCGATTCAATCGACTCGGATAATCAATCGAATTAACCATTTCTAATAATTAATAATTGGCAAGCAGTTAACTATGACTGAGATCATCAAATCAACACATCTATTAACAATTTTTGTACTCTAAGGTTGACGACATACAACTATCCAAAAATTGTTTTCCAAGAATGTAAACATCCAAATAGTCAACAAAAAAATACGTTTTTAATTTTGTTTTTAAATTGCCATCGAATATTAGAACATATATCTGCATTAATTGCACAATTTCGAAATAATACAATCGAATCGTTAGGTCTGTTCGAAAATAAATAACCATTGAAAATTCAATCAAAATATTGCGCTTTGTTTAATAGGAACAAATTTCTTTGACAATTGTTACATTGGTTTCGGGCAACCGACAGCATTTGGCTTTACGCATTCACAATCGACTCACTCAATTTTAATTAAATCGTACCAAACCAAAGCTAATACCCTATTTCGACTTAAACCTCGAAACCAAATCCAATTCCGATTCTTTCAGCTCACAAAGTGTCACCTATCTAATTATTACCAAATTACATAATATTCGATATTTCATACATTTAAACTTAAATTTTTTTTAAAAAAAAAAATGTTGAACTCAACGTTTCAACATCAAAAACGAAAATCAAAAGAAACACATCTTTTTGACGTCATTTCTGTCGAAACCGTAAAATTTGTCCATTGAAACAATGATTTTTTTTTTCTTTAAATATTACATTAAATATTTTGTTCATGTATAAAAGATAATACTTGCAGCAAACGTTAAGGGGTGAGCCACCCCTTTGTTGTATGACCATAAACAATTTCTCACACAATTTATTTTCATTCTTTTTGTTTTTTTAATTTTAAGTAACGTAGTATTATATAAAACTAATGATAATATCGAAGACATATATTTACATAGAGATAATCGACTTAATAAAATAATTTTCATCACTATCAATTAATAGTAAATACCTACAGCATTAAGTTAGGTCCCTCCTCGTCTATTAAACGTTACGTCACATTTCTTCAAACTAAACCATTAATTAATGTAATATAGTGACAAAATCTAGCGTTTGCATTTTTCAATCGTTTATTAAAACTGAGCACACATGAACCCTTAAAAGCATCGGCGTAAATTAGTTCAATATTGGACATGGAAAATTCAAATGATTTCATACCAAAAATAACTAGAATACTCGCGCACTGATGCCTCTAAACGATTCATATTTTCCAGTTTTATAGTTCAAAATTTTCATTCATACCTTTCCGGTTTTTTCATTGGATTTTTTTATATTATAATCAGAGGAAGAGATTGTATTTGAGTTAATTGTAGCGACCATTATGGGTAAAATAGTTCAGTTTTCTGCCTAAAATTAAAAATAATTATTACATCAAAGTACGGTGATTAAAAGATAGTGGCTCAAATCCATTTCAAAAATAGTCCATCAAGTATTACATATGATATTTTTATGACCAAAAAAATACGAAATTACTGATGTTATATTAATAACTAAATTTAATACAAAATTTACCATTTGAAATGAACTTAAATTCCTTTCAAAATAAACAGCGCACATATATTAAATATTAGTACTGAATTATTGAAATCAAATATTGATATAACTTGGTACTATTCATTTATTACATAAAACTCTTTGGGTGGGAGAGGATTTTTTCCGAAATTTGACTAAGTTTTAACAAAGAGGTGAGATCTATAAAATTGACCACAGAAAAACAGGGTTGAAAAAATAATTGGGTATACCAACGGAAACTGTTGGTACCGTACAAAAATTGGTAAGAAATTAAAATAATACGAGTCTACACCGCCAAAAGGGTGCATATTAACTATAGTTGATATTTTTCTCCGTTACACAAAGATATGGAAAAGAGTTGGTGAATTCTTACGATATCTTATACCGCAAAAGGAAATTGGCCTCTTTGGGCCTCAAAGACAAATCTAGACAACAGTGGAATAATGAGGATTACCAAAATTACTAAGACCATTATGTATTTATGTGGGAGAAGGAAACAAGAGAATATTTGGAACCAATTTGAATGTACCTAAAATCACGAATGTTAAATGACGACTAAGAGCACTAAATAAAAATTTAGCCAAAGCAGGATTTAGTTGGTAAACCAACGGTAGAAAGTTGATCCTATAGTATCAGGTGTTGCACTTGCACATACAAAAATGCGCATTATTGTTACTTGTTTTCTTTTTCTTCTCAAAAACGGCCAATCGGTCACTATGAATCGTTTCGATTTGCAAAACTGTTAACTTTAAAACTTTTAAACTTTACTAAAATTTATCTTTAAACTTTAAAAACTGTTACCTACGTTAGATTTTTGGATATATAGTTAATATTAGTACCTGGTTACTTATGTTAGAACTGATTTTACAGATTGAGTACGAAATTGTTCTAAAAACAGCGTAACTATACTGAAATTGAGTTTAATGCAATATCTAATAATTTTCATAAGACTTTTGATTATATAATAAACTATGGAATAGTACAAATAAATGAGTACGAACGTAGAAATTGTCGGGTTTTTTTTTTGGTATTTTTATGTAGATACAGGCTACTCCAAATGATTCACTGTCCCCCATGCATGCATTGATCCAAAGTGACCTAGATGTTCATGTATTGATTTAATTTCAGAGATTATTCATTTAGCTATAAACTTTGGGACTACACTACTTAAAAAAAGTGATCCACTGTTACCCACTTTCTCCTAACATATAAATCGTTTTTTGCTCTTATAATACAAGTAAAAATGTAAACCTATCTCTTTTAAGAGGATATTCCAGAAGATGCTATGCACTAGTGCACCAAGTAAAATATATGTACAACTCTTGGGGGACGAAACATGAATTAAGATATTTCCTTATATGGATGGCCATAATAAAGCCACAAAATAAGTTAAGTTGTTTACTATGTACGGATTTTAGATCAAGATACATACACTACCGGATGAACGTAGATTTACAAAACTATAATACTTAATGGACAAAAGTTCGACTTTAGAAATGAATAAAGAAATATTGTAGTATTGGATTTCAGTATTCGATACCTTGCATAGATCTATTTAATTAAAGGATACTATTGCATAAGTCAAACACGTGGTCTTCGGATTGGATGGCTCTTCGTTTATTAATATAAAATTTGGAATTTTAGATATTAATTAATAAGCATCCATGGAATTCTTGTATCCATGGAAAACCTGTAAAAAAATACTTTTAAAAATCAATCCCAAGCATCTAAAATAGCCTATCCTACTAACCCTGTAAACGTCAATGTACGTTTTCTTAACAATAAATTATTTTACAACAATGATCGCTACATATTACTTTTTGGGAAATGTACAAATTTTGTTTTGGCATTTGTAAAAATAAAATAATTTAATAAAAGCTCACCCAAATCAAATCGTTTGCAAACGCTTTGAAGCTTGACCTCCATAATCAGCCATGTTTAAACAAAACAATCAACAATTGTTTTTTCCACCATTAATGTTTTTACATCAAAATTACATTACAATGTTTCAAAATAATTAAACAATTAAAGCCCTAAATTCACATAAAAATTATCAAACAAATAAAATCATTTAACTTTTCTTTGCACAAAACATATAAAATACTTTTCAGCTTTTTGCACAACAATTCGGAAATGCCAAAAAGAAAATTCCGGACCATTCCGAACCAGTTCTCATTGATTAAAAAACAATTCTCTTCCTCCATTACATAAACATTTTACCTACATTACACAAATTAATTTTCCAAGCAAATTTTTTTACAGCACATTAACAGCCTATTTATTAATTACGTCATACTTATCTAAGCGTCGTTTTGCATTAAAAAAGTTACAGAAAAAATGCAAATTGCTTCACTTTAATGAAAAAGAAATAAATAAAAATTACCAGAACGGCAATAGAATGATAAAATCCTCACAGATTAGTTCGTTTCCCGACAAAATTGGTTGAGCAAATTTCCAGAAAGAATACTTTTCTGATTGATTCTTTGTCTTTCACATGCTTACAGATGCACGGAATATTTTTTATCTGAAAGATTCATGGGTAAAGTGAGATATATATAAGTCAGTGGACACACGTGAAAAACAAGAAACCCACCAAAAAAAAAAAAATATATTCTTTACAAAAACGTGAAATAAATCAATTTTTGACTAACCGAGTACATATTTTACTGCCCTCAACCAATAAATCAATTGAAAATTACTAATCTCCCATCTATTTATGTATAATTTTCTAAATGAGTACTATTATTTTCCAAATAAAAAACGTCCCAAAGAAATAACTCAGCATTTTGTTTCAAATATTAAAAAAAAAACGAAGACAATTTGTATTGATGTATTAAAAAAATGTTTCTAATTTATGGAGTTACGATAATAATATTAAAACTTAATCAACCACACTGTTATCACATTTTAAACGAAGATAATTGCAACAGCAATGAAACGCTAATTTATAGTTAAGTAATAATAAAAAATAAAGCTCCAAGGCAATTCATTACCTGCAATACATGTGCGTGGCCAATACAAAACTTATTTCACACCCTAAAACTACGATTTCACTTAAAGACGCTAAAAGAACGAAAGCTTTTACAAAAAAAAAATATTCTCATTGATAAAAAAGCTCATATTAAACCTCACGTCTTTCTGTCTTCCCGTAAAATCGAAGCTTTCAACCCAAAAACATGTCTTTTCCATTCAACTCTAAACTCTTATTAATTATCCTTTGTACTATCAAATACGTGTGAAATAAACTTCAACCAAACAAATATATTTACAAAAAGCCACATTAATCACTTCATGCAATCTATAAATAATTAATTTAATTACACAACTATCTATAACAAAATTAGTACCTCAGATGCATGTCGCAATTAAGACCAAGTTTTCCAAATCAATCGACCCATAACGGTCGGTCCCTAATAATAAAGCTCGTACTTTGAAATCGTTTTCATTAAAATAATCCTATTTAAATACTTTTCGCAAATTGACCAAATTAAAAACATAAAATTATTTAGATTTTATAACCAATTTGGTCGTATGTCCTATGCTATCTTAAACCTAAATAATTTAAGCTTAACTCTATAAAAAAATATGCCAGATAGTGTATTAATAGTTGGTTTTTTTTTTCACTTATTTTATCAGCTAAAATTAAGGTCATTTGTACCAATAAATAGCAGTTAAGCGTTACACTTATAACTATTTTAAAAAAAATGGCTAAACGTACAGCTTTTTGCTTAACATTAGCGTAAAAAGAAACTTGGCCTTTGGCGATAAAATGAATGATTTTCAATGAGTCCACAATGATAATATTTTCCTTCATAAAAACTATGTACAAAGAAAAAATTGTGTATAAAACGATTTCGGTTTATTTATTATGGGATACATTCGCAACGGAATTTGATAAATTTGAGCAAATTTTGTCGGCTAACATCTTTAGGATTAAGTAACCCAAGAAATATCGGAAAATCCCCATAGTCAAACTTGGTTATCTTTTAAATTTCCGAGATTATAAAAAGAAGAATGCAAAATATTGATTAGTATTATATGCGAAACTTTGTTTATAGAATATTCCAAAAGGAAATTCATTTAGACCAGTGTTTCCCAAAGAACATTATCGGCATGTCCACCGCCTTTTCAAAAGTTTTTTTTTTTGGGGAAAGAGATTAGAACAATTTTCTAAGTAATTGAGTGGTCCCCAAGTTAAAATCCGCGAAGACCTTAGTAAACGCCGCTGGGTCACCATTATAAAAATATTAAACTTTTGGCAAAGAACTTTAAACCAGTATAATCTGGCAATATAGCATTCTCTATTTTGTTTTTACTTCAATTATTGCTATAGACATTATAGTCGATTTATTCGTGAATTGAATTAAAAACATTATAAAGAATGAGGCCCAAATTGTAACGGTTTAAAGTAAACCTACAACGTCAATATTTTTGGTGTCCACCAAGGGACTTGCGGGCATAATCTTGGGAACCACTGACCAATTATTTAGAAAGAAACGACATAATTTACAAGTGTCCAGGACTTTTGGACGTTTTTACAGTACTATGAACAATTGCCAACAAAAGTCTTCAATAACTCTTCGACTAATGATTGGAAACCAATAATTTACACCAAAAATTCTTAGAAATTGAGTCCCAAATTTAAAGCTTTAAGTATCGATTTTTCAGTTGAAAAAAATGAAGAAATTTTTTCAATAAAATAATCGTTATTTTTTTCTCCTGATGCATCTTAATTAGTGAATTAACCACTCTTAAATAGCCAATCAAATGAATGCTTTAGTTAAAAAATAGGAAATATCTATGGATAATGTAATGTACTTTCTAATACTAATACTGGAAAGACAAATAATTTGAAGAAATGGAATCACCTCGGCAACTCAACCATCGTCCTAAAATTTTAAAATTTTCAAGTATATAAATAAATAACGTTTTAAGAGTGCATCAGATGAAAAAAACACTAAAAGAGCATTTTATCAACAAAAAAAATCATCCCCTATTAAAAATCCGCAAAAGTAGTTATATTACAGCTTTTAGTCGGAACCAGTGGTTCTTTACCAAGAGCAGATTCTAAAATTTTATATATCAATGGGCAATTTGCCACTGTATGAAACACACATGAAAAAAAGAAATTATAAATTTGATAATTCCACTAACATTACTAATATTTATGCCCTATTGTCTCTAGGACAGCTAAAAGTGGGTCTCAAGATTGGAAATTTTTTGTTGTAAATAGGTTGGACCCCAGTAAACTTTGGGAACCATTGGTCTAGCTTGAAATAATTAATTATTCTAGTGTGTATACAATATATAAAATATATTGCAGTCCAATTTATGTAGTATAATTTAACATAATAATATACAAATTTAATATAATAATATACAAACTTAATATAATAATATATAAAAATCATACCATAAACTTGAACAGAAGTTCAAACAAAAATATTCGTGACGTATTGCCCAGATACGTATTTCGATTGCCAAGCAATCTTCCAAGTGGTTGGGATCACTTCGTAACTGCTTTGTGATGATTCATTACAAACGTAAATTAAAATATCACAAAGCAGTTACAAAGTGATCTAAACCACTTGATGACCACCGAGGAAGATTGCTTGGCAATCGAAATACGTATCTGGGCAATACGTCACGAATATTTTTGTTTGAACTTCTGTTCAAATTTATGTTGGTGGTATGATTTTTATATATTACTATATTAAATTTGTATATTATAATGTTAAATTATACTACATAAATTGGACTGCAATATATTTTATATATTGTATACACAGTATAACTGTTCAAAGTCAGCGAAAAAATCTTATTTTGATTAATTATTCTAGGACAGGGGAACGTTTTTTCCCCCCTCACAAGAAATAAAATTTACATAAAAGATTAGAACCTAATGGTTTCTACTAGAGATTCCTAACAAAGAAAATATCAGGTACTAAAATTTTATATCAGTGACTACTAATAAATGGGGAAATAAAAGGGATAAGAAATTACAGTGTTACCCCATTTTCTTCACCATCTTTACAAAATACGTAAAATGAATTATTAGTGGGTGAGGTGAACACCAATGTTTGTATCGTATCCAAGAGCCGCATGCGGCTCGTGATCTTACTAAACAAACCACAAACCAGGGCACTAATGTATAAAAGGTAGGGTGACCCTTGGGCCACTCGAAAATTGATAGCACTGATCTATACTTTACACTAATACATTTTTTATATCACATTATTCATACATTATGAAAAAAATCAAATAATGAAATAATTACATCAAAAAAATAATCAAAATTTTGCATTCGTTTTCTGTATATAAAAGTTGCTCAAATTCAGCGATTTAATTAAGCAAATGCATCCCATACAACTACACCAAAATCCTAAAAAAAAAAAAACATTTCAAATACAAATTGTTAAGCGTGTCAACTAAATGCATTCAGTTATTTCATAATTTGATCCGATTTCAATCCGATTATAGAAATGTTGGTAATTGTGAGCAATTTTTTTTTTTTAAATATAAAAATATTTTCTTTTTACCATACTCATCTTTATATACATGTAATATCACCTATATATTTGATTATCTTTACAGATTAAAACCTACAGTTAATTTAAAAACGAATCCACTTCGAGATGCTCTAGCGTTATTAAACGTATCACGTCAACTATGACATTTTCTTTTCTATATAAGTTGGATAACGATTTTTCTTGGCCATCTTTCTTCAGAGAGACAACATAGAAGAAGAATCACGCACTCACAGATAAGTCGATTCACCTGCAAATTAAACAAGTAATAACTACCGAAGTTCCACATAGCAATTAATTATCATAATCAATAGAACAAAAAGAAAATGTACACATTACCAACGCATTTCTACAATAGGTCTACATTAATATACGAAGAAAAATCAGAGAGAGAGAGAAGAAACATAATTTGAGGAAAATGTGAAGAGAAAAAAAGTTGTTAAAGAAAATATGTTTCAGACTAAAAATTATCATATAGTACGGGAAATATGTAAACCTTAGCAAACATTTTGTTAATCAACGTTATTTTTATATTAAATTAAATGAATAAGGATTTGGTCTCATGCGTATTATACGTATTATGTTATACTGAAAACATTCAAAATCAATTTCGTGATGTAATAGACTATTGGACTATGCAAAGTAAAAGATTGAATCTTCCGAAACTTTGACGTTACTTCTACCAAAATAGTCAAACAGCCTATTTGAGTATTAAACATTTATATCAGGTACATCCGATAACCGATTTCAAACATTAAAACACATAAAAATAAATGCATTTTTGGACATTTGTTTCAATTAATTTCTATCAACACACATACAGCTAACATAATTGATAAATAGGCTGCATAAACTATTTACAATTTCGATTTTTCTAATATAAATAATTCAATTCATATGCGTTTTACAATAATTCATAATAATAATAATAATAATAATATGGAATTTGAAAATGTTAACACTTGCCGGTCAAGCCGGAACCGTTTCGGCACCATCGGTTGTGGGTATTTCGCCTTCGGATAACAGTCGATATCTGCCCACTGGGGAGTCTCCTGATCCACCCAAAAGCAGCAATTAATAAAACACACAGCACATAGCGCTTCGTTTCATTAAATATATATATTTATACATTGTATTTTTCATTAAAAATTTACCCGAAACTTTGCTCACTTTCGGTGCAAGAAATTGAACATTTCCTTTCGTATTGTCTCATTCATAAGTGGGTGTATGTGTGTGTGTGCATGTGTGTTCAGTGCCACATTCCATTTCTATTTCATCGGTGCATCTTTACATGCATCATAAAATTTCAGAGTCCAAAAAAAAATGTATTTTTCTTTGGAAAACTCCAAAATTTTCACTCGGTGCAAACATCCATTGGAGGATAGGAATTTTACAGAAGTCTCACATTTACGCTAATACGGGATTTAAGATATTTGAGAAAATTGATTAAAATTAAATAAAAAGAAAAACATTTGCTAAATTAAAGATTGTTTTCTACTTGGCTTCTTTGTCTTTCAAGCCTATAAAGCCATATTTAAGCCGCATTTTACTCACAAAGGTGGCGGCAACTATTTCACTAGTAAATAGTAAACTTTTATCGGTAAAATCTATAATGAATATTAGACAAGGAAACCACCAAAATGTGGAAACAAACAATGAGTACGTATAGTTTAAAGTACATCGAAAATGTAATGCTATTGCAATAGGGTAGTGGTCCCCAGCTCTATAGTGGCGGGCACCAAGGTGCCCTAAACTTTTTGCTTATATTAACAATTCTCAAACAATAAATATTGCTCACCACTCTATGATTTCAAAAAGTTTCGGGACCTATACAAGGGACCACTGGTAATTAATGACATTCATAAGGGTACATTAAAATTCCCCTCATTTATGAAGAAAAAACTATTGTAGGTAAGTAAATAAAAAGAAATACCAAATTTATGAGTTTTTTTTCCGCAGTATCATATGAATAGCCTATAGCAGTATTTCCCATATTAAGGAGACCCTAATGGACGATTGGCCACTGTATAAGACATAAATTAATAATAGAAAGTAATACATTTGATATTTCTAATATTACCAAAATTTATGGTTGGAAAATTTTGTTGGATTGGAACTCAGCCAACATTGGAAACCACTGGTCTATAGACATTGGCAACAACAGAAAAATTTCTTCAAAAAAAAGCCAGGACCGGCATAGCTTTGCAGTTCTTCACTTCACAGATTTGCATGTCCAGAATGCTTCTTGCACCAGGCCTAAAGTATTTAGCATTAATAAACTATAGAAAAGTATAAATAACAAATAGCAAATGTCACATAACCTGAAGTCGGAAAATTTTGCCAATATATGAAATCATTATTCCTATGATCAGCAAAATTTTTACACAGACGGGAATATTTTTTAAAAGTTAATGAAATAAAAGTTTATAAGGACCCCAAATTGGGTCCACACAAAGTAGTATAATAAGATGGTATTCCAATTTTGCAATGCACGATGGGAAATATGTTTCCGACACGACAGACGAAGCGCCGCCACATGTGTATCTGGAATACTAACTTAAATTGAAACTAAGATAACTTAAATTACCATTTCAGTACAATTGTAGCGACGATATTAATACATTTTCAATCTTGCAATGGTCAATGTTTACATTATTGTCATTAATGCACGATTGTTAATTACAATTTGTGGTGGGAAGTGTAAATCAGTGTAACCCGCCATTGCACGTAGTTACACGATTGTTTGCCTATATGCCACACACCCCTGTAGAGTAACGACATCTAGATAAAGTAGAGTACATCTATATAAAAACAGGCCGGCAGGCGTGTTTTCAAATTCAAAAAAATAAATACGATAAATATAAAGTATAAACTTAAAATTATAGAAAAAAACAATTAAACGGAGACTTCCATAAAACTCCTATTCTCTAAAACATCACATTGGTGCAACTATCCAAGTGCAATTATCAAACTAAACCTATATTATCCACTCAACAATTTTCGTTCATTATTAAAAAAAAAATAATATAATTAAAACGTTAAACCTCAGTAAAAACTGACCATAATTTAAACAAAACTGAGATCTTTTCAACAAAAATGCCTCAAATTATTTTATATTAATTCAGTAAATCAAAGCTAGGAATTTTAAATGGAGGAAAAAAAATACGATATGTGATAGCATGAAGAGACATCACAAATGCTAAATAAATGTTAATTTCGCTTCTACAAAAAAAAAATAATTAATGTTAGAATAGTAATTTTCGTAAATCTATTTGTTAAATATTACTTATCAACTAAATTAAGCAGATTGTTTCTTTTGCGAAGAAAAACATACAATTATTCAACATATCAATTAATAATAATATTAATTAGTTAATGAAATTCAAGATTTAAATGCATTTTTTGAAATATATGTAATATCTTAAAGAATATCGAGCGACCTGCCTTGTAATTATCTATAGTATAAATCCATTTTTTTTTTAATCTTTTCAGTGCACCATTTTATTATGAAAACAAGTTTCACAGTAAAAAATTTTTGTAATAAAACAAAAAATACAAAAATATAGATAATATTTCAAATTCTCTTTGCATTAAAATAGAAAAACAGGCAGTTTTAAAATCCAAATTATTATTTTCTTTTTATTAAACTTTTGTACTTTTCGGTGCTTATATAAACTAAATGCAGGCAGGTCTCAATGACGGATTCTTACATTCTTTCAGTCACCACAAAATTTGTGAACAGGTCATGTGATAATTTATATTTAATATCTAATATATTATACATTAAAACTAAAGAGTATATCCACTTTCATCAAAGTGCATATATTCCTGTAGTTTCAAATACTAAAATCTTAATAAAAAAAAAATTGTTTCATAACTTTAAAGAAATGAGATTTCGGTTTTTACTTTTGCAAAATAAATCGCTGGAAATACCTTATTTTTGAAATCAGTCTTACAACAAATAAAAAAAAAACAAACAAGAAGATTCATATTGAAATCGAGCCCTAGCAGGAAAAAAATTCAATTGTCTCAAATGCATTGCGAAGAAAATCATTTCCTTGTAGTGCATCAACTTTACTTTTTCGTTAAAAATTTATTGCAATGTAACTGAAAACACTAACTATAAAGATGTTGTTATAAAATTTCAATAAACTGATTTTTTTCCAGATAGATAAACTTTTTGTGTCTGTAATATTATATATTATTATATTTAGTGTATTTTGTTATATTAAATATCACCGCCATGCGTTTCCAGATGAGCTTCACGTGCAGTTAGAGGAACACACTCACCGCTTTCCCAGCCGTCCTCGTCGTCGTTGGTGCTGGTATTGGTCGAGTCGGCCTCTGAACTTTCCGACGGTGTGTCCTGCGATAATCGCACCACACCCGTCAGAGACGCCCGTTCCGGCGGATTTACCAATCTCGTACCAATCCATTCGCCACGTGGAATTCTTTGCATTAACAAGCTCACCTAAAAATTAACAATCGTAATAAATAACATTCTAAATAGTAATCAATTAGCTATCAATTTCACCTTAAAATCTGCACTGTATATTTTATTTTGTTTATCTTTATGGGCGTCGTCCAAATTCCACTTATCCAACGTCAGCGACAATGTTCGAATTCCACAATCCAGATCGGTGTTGGGACGACGCGTAATGGTTGCCTCCTGCGGCACGTTCCCATTGTCAGTCGAGTCGTTCTGCACGAAGAACGTGTTGAACCAGAAGTGGAAGAGTTTTTCTTTGCGTTTCATTTTCGGCTTATGTGAAAATTCTAACTTAATATCACCGGTCAATGGAATCGAATGGTCTAAACTTATTGTGATGCTCGGCGAGCCTCTTTTGATCTCGCAAAAACTGCTCGTATATAGTCTCGTGCTCGTCTTGTAGATGCAAAACTGTAAACTCGATTGACCACTGCCGAATATGGGCAACGGCTCGATGTGCACCTCGCGAATGTACAACGTGACGGCCTGGTACTTTAGCTTGTCGCGCAGAAGTCGCGAGTAGTAGTTAACGTAGCGACGTTGGCTCGGTATTGTGACGCCCTTGCGGTCGTGCGTTCGCATTTGGCCGTAGTAGTTGAGCGCCTCGTTGGCGGTCGGACATTGGCCGCTGTGCAGCAGGTAGCAGCACACCATTGTGCCGGTGCGGCCTTTGCCCGCTTTGCAGTGCACCGCGGCCACGTTCTCGGCGTCGGCGCTCAGCCACTCGTGCACGTCGGCACAAAACGGCTCGATCAACTCCATCTGCGGAGGATTGTGATCGTCGAACGGATAGATGGCCACGCGATTTTGAAACTTAGCACAATCGTACGAACGTTCCGAGCACAAATTGTAAATTTTATAGTGATCCTTGTGCTTCGATTCTAAAAACTTCACTACGTCGTCTATATGGTTTCTGTATACGCCTTCCAATTTCTCCGCTGGATATCCCATGGCTATTAAATTATCTTTTATATCTGTTACTTCAAATTAAGGAACTTCATATTCTTTGGATACATACTCTTAGTAAATGGCAATGAAACCGGAATGCAAAGAATGGAAGATTACAGAAATTAGGCATTAGCCTAATCGGTTTCGGCTGTCGTCAAGCCAAAACTACCACCGAAACTGTACTCTTGAGATGAAAATGTTGAAAAGTTATAATATTAAGGGGGTTGTCTAGTGTGTCAGGTCAAAAAAAGCGATTTTTTTTCCTATAAACCATATTTAAAACATGTGTAGAAGATGTGAGTAAAAGCATTTTTAGAAATTCAAAGCCGAAAGAGGTCGTCGAGTGTGTAATTTCAAAAAAATATCACTCTTTTTCATTAATAACGGGTAAAAAGATTTTTCGATATTCAGACCCGTACAGACAAGCGATTTTGCCAGACAAGCCCGAATTTCAGACCGAGAAGAGAAAACGGCCTTGCGCGAGTTCTATGAAGAAGAGGAAGGTGTACTCTATGGTCCAGGCATAGCAGATTGATGGTGAGACCATTTTATTTTTATTTGTTATGAATTATATACAATAACTTTCAAACGCGTTTTTCTCAAAACACGATTCTTTCAAATTGCTGCCATAATATCTCAAAAACTAGTTGATCGATTCTGCTCAAATTTATAGAGCATCTTTAGTTCATATATAACTACAAGTTGACCTAAAATAATTAGGATTGTTTCGTTAGTTTTCTTTTTACCAGCTATTTAAACCCCAAAAAAATTCGAAAAATTAAATTTTTTCTTCAAAAGCGCAAAAAATATATTACTTTTCAAAATTCTGATTTTATTCTAGTTCCATGTAGAGCCTCAAGTCTTACAATTGAAATGGCGTTTGATTTTTTGATTTCAGATAAGCAGAACGGCCGGAATCATGGCAGCAATGGAGTACTTCGTTTTCATATGCGTTCCTGTTGTACGGTGTATCTCTCCGATCGCGTTAAATATATCAAGTTCAAAAAATACACAAAGTTTGTTCAAATGTTAATAAAAATGACATAAAATTTAGAAATTTTTTTATTCGAATGGTGCGTCCAAAAAAAATTCCTAAAAAAGCATTTAAAAAAATAGCCTCCACACTAGACGACCCCCTTAAATTCTTCAATTATGAACACTGATATTAATCGGTCCATTAACATTATATCTATTACTAGCTAAACCCGGCAGACGTTGTCCTGCTAGTCAATAGTTGTAAATAGATAAATTGAATTTAGGAAAAAAAAGTTTGAGAATTATTAGAATCACCTCCCTTATCATCCTGCAGAATCCCTCGTTGTACCAATTATAACTCACCTTCAATATATACATTAACCAATTACGTTTTGAGAACCTCTACCTCTAAAAATCACTATACGATCATAACAATGAAGTATTGACAGTTAACGATTATTGTATTGACCGTTGAAAAAGCCGTTTTTTTTGCGATTGCAGGTATGTTACTGACGCAAGAAAAGATAAAAACAATCATTAAAGCGGATTATATATCATGACATAATTTCAGCTAAATGGATGCTAAACTTTTAGAGTTTTTGAAATCTACACAAACCCAAATAACAATTCTATATAAGTAGATACAACATAGATTATTCATTGTTTATTTAAATCAGAGATTGTCAGAAGTGGCCAACCCGCGAGATGCATCAGACTTTATAAAACGTATACATTTTATATTATGCTAATAATATGCTAATATTATGCTAAGAAAATAGCATACGAACCCGTAAACATAGCAAAAAATGTTAAGTATAACACAAATAGCATTTTTCTTACGCCCACAGATTGCTTTGAAATTGAAAAATTAATAACTGAAATGAAAATTAAATCAGGTGGCGTAAAAGTCTTGAAACTTATTGCTACAGATATAAGCGCTCCCTTAAAGTAAATTTTTACCAAATACATTAACAGTGCTATTTGGCCTACAGCTTTGAAAAAAGCCAACATAATACCTATACATAAATCTGGGGATAAACATTTATCTACAAACTACAGACCTATCTCGCTCATTTCTAACTTAGCTAAAATTTTTGAGAAGGTTATCAAAGTAGATTCTATGATTTTTGTGTTAAAAATAAATTAATTTCTGATCATCAATTTGGTTTCGTTAAAAACAGAGGCACCAACGAAGCTCTTGCAACCACTTCGAAATATATATACGATAATATTGATAAAAATATACCTACGGTTTTAATTTTCCTGGACCTAGCAAAAGCTTTCGACACCGTAAATCACAAAATCTTCTTGGATAAACTTTGGAGACGTGGTATTAGAGATATCCCTCATAAACTACTCGAAAACTATTTAACTAATAGAGAACAACGTGTTATTATCAACAATAGTATTAGTAAGACTAATACTGTTAAAGTAGGTGATCCTCAAGGAACAATTCTGGGCCCACTGCTCTTCATTTTGTAGATAGATGATATTTTTAATTGTCTACATGAAGAGGCTCTAGTTTCATATGCGTATGATACAGTAATACGCTGCCCGGGCAGTACTTGGGCTGAAGTCATTCTTATTTTAATTCGATAGTTGATCAAAATTGACAATTGGTTAAGAGAAAATCAGTTGTCCCTCAACATAGATAAGTCTACGTATATTACTTTTGGTAGTTACATTGATAGCATTCCTGATAATTTCCACCTAAAAATAAATAATTTTCAACTTAACAGAGTAAATAATTGTAAGTATCTGGGACTAATTTTCGATGCGCCCATGAAATAGAACTCACATGTCTATAAATTGACAAAAAAATAAGATACTTTTCATTCATATTCTTTAAACTGAGCAAATGCTTAAGCCCCTCAGTACTAAAAACTATTTATCATGGGTTATTTGAAAATATAATCAATTATGGCATAATTGCATGGGGTGGGGCTTATGAAAATAGTCTCAAGCCATTGACTACTATCCAAAAACGCTTTATTAATTATTTCATCTCACGCAGTATTGTTGACATACCCCTTGGTATCAGGGAATCATTTATCATAAATGCTTTAACATACTTCTATCATGAGTGTAAAGCCCAATATAATAATAAGAATAAGCGGACTAGATCTAATTTTTTAACGCTGCCTAAAATTAAGAAGACCATCAGCACTAAAAAGCCATATCTAATTGCGATAAAATTTTTTAATAAATTGCCCAACCATCTTAAAACACTTAGTTTTAGGCCAAAAAAACTGAGGAAAATATTAATACGCACAATGGATACCTTCAGTGACTAAACACTGGCATTATTTAATTTTAAATTAAAATTGTATTTATTTATTCTACTGGTAATTCTGTTTTAACTTTGTATCTTTTAACTTTGTTAAACTGATTTAAATACATGCAATGGTACATTGCACTACATTACAATTGTAATATTCCAGTTCTATGTACAGATGCTTTGCATCTCTGTAGAATGCCTACTGGAAGTAAAATAATAATAACAATAATAATAATGATCATAGTGATGAAAATCAATATATTATAAATGTTTACAGTGTATCTAAATTTAGTATGGAGAATTTGAGATATAACTTTAATGGTGGCCCGCGGAATTATGATGCATTTCCGAAGTGACCCACAATACAATTTAGGTTGGCCACTCCTGATTTAAAATATGCTGATTGTTTGATATCTTAAAAAAGAACATAGATATTTATGGATAATAATATATAATAATATATTATTATCCATTAATTTATTGTGATTCGGAAGTAAATAAAATGCTTATCAATGTTAAAAATAGATATTTAATTAAAGAGTCCAATTTATATCCAATGGATTATTAATGGATGTCCATTTAATAATTTTAATCGGACTTCTTCTAAATGCAACTTTTATTATTAATTATTAAAACGTAAATAGGCAACCTTTTCTTCCAAAGAAAAATTACTTGAACTTAGTTACAAAGTTATATACCTTTTAAAGTTATATCCTTTATTTTGTTGATATGTTCGCATCGATAATTAAATGATTATTAACTTAAAACTGCATTCACAGATATAAATAATCGAATTGAAATGAATTTAATTTATCTTAACAACTTATGAAGATTTAAATTTAAATTTATAGGCAAAATATTGATTTAATATTAAAATTCGAGTAGGTATCATTTTTATTATGGCTTTTGTCAATATAGTTTCCATACGTTAAGTCCAAAACCAGTTTACTCGTTAGCTAGTGAGGAATGCAAATTATCATACTTTCAACTGTTGATATAAAATAACATAGTATAAGCTTGAAGGCCAAAATGAGAGAATGGCAAGTATAAATACGAAGTTCAAGAATTTGGAACCAGTTTAAGGTATTTATTATTTGTTGTCAATTATAATCACATTAACACCTGTTTCCGAATTCATTAGTAACACCTTTGAATCGATCTTTTTCTCACATTTTGGACTTCAAGCTGTTATTATGCTAATTCATACCACCCGTTGAGCTCAGGTAAAATCTTTTCAATTTCACACCAGGTTGGAATTCAATCCGGTTTCGGTCACAATAATGATAATTATGGATTAAAGGTCGATAATTCGAACGTAAATTTCTGCCCACCTGCATTCTTTCGTACAATTCAAAAACAGGTTTCTTAATTTTGATAATATTTTGTTTTCAGGTACATCTTAGGCGTGTTTCGCCAAAAATAAGTATAAAGGTCACAAACAAGTCCAATTTAAATAGATGGACCAATATTTTATTCTGATTTCACCTATGGTTCCAATTTAAAGACAACTTTCCTGATTTGATAGAGACTTTGTAATCAAGTTCAAATAATTTTTCTTCTGAATAAACGGTTGCCTATTTACGTTTAATTATTAATAATAAAAGTAGCATACAGAAGGAGGTTGATTAAAATAAATAAACGGACACCCATTGATTGGCTATAAATTGGAATCTTTAATTAAATATCTATGTTTTTTTAAGATATGGAATAATCAGCACACTTGAAATCAGAGGTGCTCAACCCAAATGATATTGCGGGCCACTTCGGAAATGTATTATAAGTCCGTGGGCCACTTTTGAAGTTATATCTCAAATTTAGATACACTAAAAAATTATTAATATATTGGTTTTCAGCACTTTGGTCATTATAAAATGTATATATTTTACAAAAGTCTGATGCATATTGTGGGCCGAAAACATTGTTATGGTGTGTCTTTTGCAGTCCGCGGGTTGGCCACGTCTGACAACTTTTGTCAGTAAGGAACCTTTTTTACATAAACAATGAATAATCTATCTTTTATCTACATAAGGGTTTTTTTTTTACTTTTTTTGGTCCCATCGTGAAATTTTGTTGGAAATACCAAAAAAAAAATTCCCTGAAAGTTTGGGTCCTTAATATTAATTTTAAGTCCTCGACCAAGACGTGTAAAGATTTCCCATTGAAAATACACGGAAACTCTGATTTTTTATTTTTAAATTTCTATATCTCAGCGGCATTTCATGGGATCGCTTTTACCGAAGATGGTTTTTTCTCAGAATTAAACGCTCTACAAAAGTGCCCATTGCGACAAAGTCGTAACTCACACCGGTGAGGTAGTACGGGCCACTGAAGTTGATTTTTCCATAAAATTCAAGGCTTAATATCTCGTTTAATATTGATCTTCGCGATTTGGCCTACACGACCTTTTTTGTAGGAAATCAAATTCTCTACAAGTTTTTCATTTATAATTTTTCCGTAGCTGTTGTTATTTACGAGATAAATGCAAAAAACGCGAATTTTATGGAAAAATCAGGTCCAGTGGCCCGTACTTTCTCACCAGTGTGAGTTACGACTTTGTCGCAATGGGCACTTTTGTAGAGCGTTTAATTCTGAGAAAAAACCATCTTCGATAAAAGCGATCCCATGAAATGCCGCTGAGATATAGAAATTTAAAAATAAAAAATCACAGTTTCCGTGTATTTTCAATGGGAAATCTTTACACGTCTTGGTCGAGGACTTAAAATTAATATTAAGGGCTCAAACTTTCAGAGATTTTTTTTTTTGGTATTTCCAACAAAATTTCACGATGGGACCAAAAAAAGTAAAAAAAAAAAATCACCCTAATTCGTATATTTCATATTTTTATTTGATAAAACCTAATCAGTTTACATAGCAGTGGGGCCCCATTTTTTAATTTGCCCCAAGGCCCTTGGTTACCTAGCTACGCCACTGCTTGTAAGAGGTAAAGTTTATAAATTTGCAACAGATCATACATCAAATACTATCAGCAAGCGTTTTTTATACTATATTTTGTTCACTGAAGTTTAAAAAGATTTTTGCACCGTCAAATATATCAAATTCGAATCCAAAGAGGCATATTTACATATATTTAATTTAACTATATATTTAAGAGAATAAAAATTCTTTTTCTTTGATTATAAGATAAATGTTTGTAAAGTCTATTTCACACCAAAAGTAATATTATTAGGTGGTGGTCTTCATTAAAACTATTTTAAGTTGCCTTTCGTAAATAATGCTGTTTTCAGGTCTACAATAACAATTTTTAACTAACTTGAGGCATTAATTTAGCAATATGTTCATGTTTTATTATATTTAATCACAGATCATAATAAAATAATAAAGAGAAAAATAATTCCTTTGAGTGTAAAATTATTTCAAATTATTACCAAAGTTCTGTCATGAAAGTTACAAAATCACTAAAGAAATTAGTTCTAAATTGTACGAAACATTCAATAATTTCATTTATTTTTAAAGTTTTATTTAGCCTGGAAAACTACAGAAGTATGTTCGATAGCTCGGTGTAGGGCATAGCGCGTCCACCTCGGCCGCTGTCTAGCACATTCAATTGTTCATATCTTTTTCCTGGTAAGAGAGCACTAAAATTTTCTTGTGCCATCATTTAGTTAATAGTTCAACGAATATTTTTATAAAAAAAAATTTTTTCTGCAACACCGAGAAGTTAGTTAAATTGCCATTTGTTTATTATAAAACTAATTAATTATAAACATTTTTTTTACGTTTACTATTTTATTTCTATTCCTCTGCTATTCCTTAGCACTCAAACCGAGTTTCATTAAAATCCAGTTATTATTTACTGATATATTATAATTTAAAAAAAAAAGTACTCGAAATTTTTACTCGCTCATAAATTTTTGAAAAATTAAAATTTTCAAAAATCGTTTTAGGGTATTACTCTCAACTTATAATGCTACCAAAATATGCTCATAGATATATTAAAATCGAATAGTCGATTTTTAGTGGCCCGCTTGAGAAATCCTGACTCAATATAAAAAGTAAATATATGAGTTAAAATTGGTTGCAATTAGGAAATAACGCAATGGAGCGGTAAATTTTTTAAATTTGCCATAGATCATACATCAAATGTTATCAGCAAGCATTTCTTATAAAATATTTCATTTTTGTACTGTCAAATATATCAAATTCGAGTCCAAAGAGGCATATTTGCATGCAATTTGACTATATGTTTAAGAGAATCAAAAATTGCTTTTCTTTGAGTATAAGATAAACGGTTCTAAGGTATATTTCACACCAACAGCAATATTATTAGGTGTTGGTCTTCATTAAAACTATTTTAAGTTGTCTTTCGTAAATAATGCTGTGTTCAGGTCTACGATAACAATTTTTAACTAACTTGAGGCATGTTCATGTAAATGACAAATCAATAGTAAACTAAATACATGTCGGTGGATAACTTCTAATGTCAATCAACAGTCTTTTAGCTATGATTAAACTTCTTGTGGCTACAGATATAAACTGCTTGATCTCTGGTTAAGTGTAAAAGGATACAAGTAAGATCCAAGTTGAAGCCATCTTCCGTGTATCGTTTTCGTTGTTTACTAACCAGGCCCTTGATTGGATTTGCCATTTTAATATTGGTAATTGTGTTGGCCATTCCAGTAGGAGAAGCAGGCGGGCCTAGGGCTCCGCCCCACTCCCGAGCTGCAGTTGGAAGTTCTATAACTAGTACATCGGGTGGTAGCTGAGTGGCACAAGATTGCGAGGAAACTTTAACATCTGAAACAAATTACGAGCGCTTAGCAGTGATTAGGCAACGGTGTACGGATTGGTGATGGAAACTACCACCTACGAAGATGAGACCATTGTGGTAAAATGATTATCAATGATGTGATATTAAGAAAAGAAATAGAAGTGTTTGCATACCTTGGCTGTAGGGTTTATTGCAAAGGAGATTTATATTCGATCAAGTTGCCTGTATGATGTTTCTAACTCATCTTCGTGTAGTAGTGGAGGAGCTCTTGGGGATGTTATTTAGCTTATGTTAGTCGCCTGAAGCATATTATTGCATATACCATTGTTACGGTTTGGTCTTCTAGGGCTCAAGTTCTTGTCGGTAATCAATAGGCAGCAATTTATTAAACTAAGGGCAAATACCTTTTATATCAGTCGCATCGGATTTACGGCAACACAAACATAAACCCATATAATGATAAATTTAAGACACTCCACTAGTCCTAGTCGAAGTCACTGGTGTCAACATTACAAACTTTTTACGGACATAAACAATAAAGAATCAACTGCACGACATTGGCATCACTGATCAGGTACGCACCGTGGAACAATTGAATAACTATCACACGAATATCATATATATATATATTATATATATATATATATATAGATATAGATATTAATTAATCCCTTAAATCCAGAAAAACCATTCCTCGAACGTCTTATATTTCACATCTGACATTGACTGTATAAAAATCACATAAACCACAACGGATGTTACAAATCGCAACTTGCATCATTTGCCAGCCGAATATTTAATCAAATAAGAACATAAACGAAACAATCAATTCATCTAATGTCTATTCATACGTTTGCATAGTTACAAATTGTTTCTACTTACGATTTTTTACGGAAAATTCTATTTTTTTTTTCAAAAAATGTATTTAGATTAACGTCAGTCAGTGTAAGTATATATATACATATATATATAGCTATGTAAAAAACGAGCAGTGGAAAACTAAATGGGACTGACGGAGTTCGGCACGTAAACGCAACACATAATAAATTAGTGCAATTCGACCACTGAATTAATCATTGACGGGTGATTTTTTCAAATGCTATACAATATTTTAATAAATATTTTTATTTTTTTTTTCACTTTAACGAGAACATTCTCAAGTCTGCCCAGCAGATTGCTTTGTCCTCGCGACTACTCTCGACATGCTATCGTCAGATGGCACTTCAATCAGCCAGCGCGAATTTAAATTCAATTTAAACTATTTAATAATTACTCTAGTCAAATTTATTTTTTTCAAACCAAATCAAACTCAGTTGTGTCACACGAATAAAATATACTCTGAAAAAAACATTTTTTTTTTTTGGCTTTTATTTTTATATCATCGCCACAATATCTCATTTATTTATCGAGGAAAATAATAACGGCAAATATGTCCATGGTGTCGCGTGAAAAAATATCTTTTAATCTTTGCGTTGATTATCGATGCATAGAACTCTTGTCATTGAATTGACGTTCTAATCTTCAAGTTCCATCCAGTGGTGGAGTCACAAAAGTTCAATCTTCAATATGGCCCTGTTAAAAAAATACATTTTAAATGTTCAAAAAAAAAAAAACAATTAGAAGTCGTTTAAAGACATTTTAATTGCAATGATTTCAAAATGCTTTTAAACAAGGTTTATAAGATACACAGGTGGCCTCATGGTGGCTACGTGATGGATACGTGACGTATCCAGAAGAAATTCGTACATATCTTCAGACTGATTCAATTTCAAAATTCTTCGTATGACGTCATTTTTTTTTCTAATGGAGCAACCTGTGTAATTTACAAACCTTGGCTTTTAAATAACTTTTTTTAATGGGGGGCTTGTTGGGTTTAGTCTGTTTAATAGTGGATTTTGTAACGTAACTAAAATTACAAATTTATACATTTAATAATTGCAATTTTTTATTAAATTGTTTCCTTCCTCCTAACTATTAGATATTGTATCGATTATATCTATTCATAATTAACTTTCACTTCCTTATTATTGAATTATGGATTCACAATCCATCAACAACTATGCAATGTTAGTTGCATAAGTCGACGAATTGAAATTTTTATTGAACCACGCTCGTGTTCATGGACGGATTCAAGGGGGGGGGGGGCACGTGCCCCCCTCGGGGTATTTTTATGTACTGTGGAGATTCCAGAACAGTACAGAGTCAGAAGCAAATCAAATTATTAGAGATGTTAAAATATATGAATAAAATAACAGAAAGAACATTAATGGAATTCTAATCTATTTCTGGCTGGAATGGCGAATTTTTTTCGTGATCCCTTTCACGCATTTGCAAATGAAAGATGATATTGTGCCCCCCCCCCTCATCCAAGAAGAAAATCCCGAATCCGCCCTTGCTCGTGTAGTACAAAGTTTGCAAACGAGGGCTTGAAATTCTTGTAATTCAAATTGGTAGAATGATGTTTAAATCATTACATTCAATAACGAATCAAATATTTCTGCTTTAAAATAGCGATTAGTAGTAATAGCGACCAACGACGGATTGGTGGGGGGACGGGGGCACGTGCCCCCCAGGGTATTTTTGTGTACTGTGGAAATTCCATAACAGTACATACTTAGAAGCAAATCAAATTATTAAAGTTGTAAAAATATATGATTATATTATATTATATATGAGTCCATTCCTGGCTAAAATTGCGATTTTTTTTCGTGATTCCTTTGACGCTCTTGCAAATGAAAGATGATATTGTGCCCCTCTCCCCCCAGAGAAAAATCCTGAATCCGTCCTTGATAGCAACAGATAACTGCTTAAATTTTTTTCAATTTGATTAGAGTTTGATGATCACCAAAGCTTGATCTTTTGGAAGTAACAAAGCATCTAATTATATATATCTATGATAGAATCTTAATCATTCTTGTATCATTAAGTTTAATCGCCATTTGCTGAATTTCAGCTGAATAAACAGATATATACGTAATATTCTATATTGTAAAACTGTTAAGCAACATTGCCTGGACTTAATCATATATTTCAAATGCTATTCCTGTTAAAAAAAGGCACTTAAAGGCATTATAAATGTTCCAAAACCCATTAGAAGTCATTTAAAGTTGTTTAAAGCATTTTAAAACCATTACATTTAAATTAACATTAAAATTCTATTTTGTGCAAACCACTAATCATTCTGTGGTTTGTCTTTTGGGATATATCGAATATATATATTTATTGATCTGGGCCTTGAATCATTGCAGATCCACCACTGCGTGAATCTTTCGTGAACTAATTATATATTTTTTAAATAAGTATTGATTTGGTTTATCTTTTTATACTTATCTTTGCTCCTTAAAATCCGGGAAAAGATAAGGCAATTGATATTTTATAGTCTTAGAGATTATGGTATTTGGAAAAAAAACTTAAGTATAAAACTCAAAATTTCATTGTAAGTTTTTTTAAAATTTAAAATGAGCGCCTGATAACTCAAGATTGAGATCCATTTGTGGTGGACTCGTATTTTTTTTTTTCTATTCTTCTTTAGCGTTTTATTCGTGTATCTGCTGTTGCTGTTGTATGATTACTACGCCTGAAATTTTTGACATTCAGTAACTTTAGGAACTTTCATGTTTAATGCTACTTCAGGTTGGTGCGAAAATCCTTTCTTCTGTTGCGCCTAATTTCAAGTTTTTCTTGCTGTCTAAGGTTCTTTTTGTCAAAAGCGTGCATGAAGCGTGTGAATTTCCGACGATTTAACGTTTAACGTAAATGCAAATCGGAATCGCACCAAAAGGAAACAAATTCTTGTGATTTTACCGAAATATTTAACGCCTACATCATGAGTGATAGTAGTTTCACTCGCCACGAATTGCTCTCATTGATTGCAAGATTATCGTTAGTTTCTGCAATTAGTTTCTTCAGTATTAGATGGTTAATTACACAGTTGGATCCTACAAATAAAGCAAAAAAATTGCACAGAAAGAAAGCCAAGTCGCAATTGCATCGGTATTTGATTTGTATTATTTTTTTTTTTTTGAAAAATTAAATTTTTTGTGTTTCATTTTAGGCTGGGGAATGTATTGGATATAGATAAGTTGAATGATTACGAATTAATGATAGCCTCTCATTTGATTCATCCTGAAGATATTTCTGTCAGCTGGTCGGATATAGCCGGCTTGGACACGTTGATTCAGGAGCTTCGAGAGACTGTGATTCTTCCCATTCAAAAGAAGGACTTGTTTTCCGATTCGCAATTAACTCGACCGCCGAAGGGAGTGCTTTTGTACGGTCCACCTGGATGTGGCAAGACTCTAATCGCCAAAGCGACAGCCAAAGAAGCTGGAACTCGTTTTATAAATTTGGATGTTTCGATCTTGACCGACAAATGGTATGGGGAAAGTCAAAAATTGGCGGCGGCCGTTTTTACATTGGCCGTCAAATTGCAACCGTGCATAGTCTTTATCGATGAAATCGATTCGTTATTGCGGGCCCGCACCAGCACCGATCACGAAGCCACCGCCATGATGAAGGCTCAATTCATGTCCTTCTGGGACGGGTTGATCACCGATCACAATTGCACCGTCATCATCATGGGCGCGACCAATCGTCGCGACGATTTAGACCGAGCAATTTTACGACGAATGCCTGCAACGTTCAAGATCCCTCTGCCCAATCTAGCCCAACGACAGGAAATCTTAAAACTCCTATTGAAACACGAACCAGTTGCCGAGGACCTAAACTTCTACAACATTGCCTGCGCAACCGATGGATTTTCGGGATCAGATCTTCTCGAGTTGTGCCGCAAGGCTTCAATTTATCGCGTTAGAGATTATGTCCAAAACCAAAATACATCACAACTAGCTTCAAGCTCAAATAGCACATGTAATAGTTCCGATGATAAATTACGAGTTATCACAATGGTCGATTTGGAAAATTCGTTAAAAAAAATGCAAGAGGCAAGTTAAAGTTTCTTGGCTAGTTAAAGACATTACCCAAAAAAAAAAAAAGATGATAGAATCGATTTAGATTAAAGTTTTTCGCTGTTAACACACTTTTAATTTATCGTTTTCGTAGAATGTTTGTAGAATTGCTCTTATTTTACTTCCATCTCCCATGGACATGTTATCTAATTATTTTTTTATGTATGTTGAATATTATATTTCAAAATTTCAATTTAATGTATGAATAAGTTTTGTTTAATAAAATAAATCTATGGGATAAGGTGTACATTTTTAATTTAAGCAACAGTAAATTAATGCAAATCGAAGAGTACGTTTAAAAGTTGATTATTTGTATAAAAGATTCAATGAAACATGCGAATATTTTGTTGATTGTAAATCTTATGATATCCAATAAATTTCACTTATCGTAAGTGTTAAATATAATTTACGTACAAATTACTCTTATTAAAGGTTTCGTATTTTTGAGAAATGGGATATACACATATATAAAACTATTGAATGAAAACTGTGACGTCAAGATCTAGAATAGAAAAGAAATGTTTTTTGCGTTGCTTTTTTAAAGCTTTACAACTGAGAAGAAAACACTTTCTACATGTACGTCAGGTGCTTTTTCACTACCACAATTTTATCAGTCACAGTTGTTATTACAAAAGCAATATTTAAATTTAATTGTATATCATAAATCTAATGAAAAAAACCCATTATATACTACTAATTTATTTGGGTGTACTTAAAGGCAATGTGAATAAGTACTATCTGTTAAAAGTATTGCAAAGAAGTAATAATGTATAAAAAAAAACTATGACATATTTTAATCAAGCAGGATGGATAATGATCGGGGAAATATGAAAATGCCAGAGAATTAAGTTAGCATTTAGTATGTAAAAAAACACTGTACGTAGCTAATAAAGTGCAAAAGAATAAAGAAGAAAAAATATAACATTCTTTGATTTTATTTCACCATCTTTTACATGTTTTTTTGTTAAGATGGAGTTAAGGAAAAAGCGAATCTTAGCTTGGGAAAACTGGGATATTTGTTTTAAAAAAGTTGCCAGTTAAACGAAAATTTAATTTTATTTGAATGTAATTGTAAATAAATTTGCATGCACCTATAACCGTTGCAACTTGTACTGACTTGTAGAGTGCACAAAAGTCTATTCTACTGTAACTATCCGTACAGATGGTAAACTATTTCAGGCTTTAAATGCATGAAAATCTAAAGAAGAACTTTTACTAATAATTATTTCATATGGTAATAAAAAACAACTTATCGCTGCACCAAAATTGGACTCCAGGAAGTGAACACTGGCAGTTTGGAACGCCATTATAGACGGGAATCTTGAAGATAAAGTTCAAATTCTTTGTACTTCTTGAGCAAAAATTAAATAAAGAAATGTTCATTTTTACTTGCTACCATTACGTCTACGAATTAGAGTTAAAAGGCATATTTCAAAAAAATAATTCGCCAAACAACTACAAGTCCTGACATGCCTTTTTGCAAAAATTTCCGAAAAAACTGGAAAAATATCAATCCTGAGAAAATACTTGAGTTATACAGTTAAATTTATCACGTCTAAATGTTTCAGCAATCGATAAAATGTGAGAATTTTACCGAATTGAACTTGCGAGTCTTGCATCTTATCAAGATTTATATTTTTTAAAAGCCATGATAGCTTACAAAAAATAGACAAAAAGATCTGAAGAGCTGCTTTACAGAAGTTCTGCATGCATTTATGGAATTTAACAGATGCATTGTTGTCTTGTTTCACTTTTACAATAATGTAGCCTAAAAACCAAAAGTAAAAATTATTAGTAATTTATAGCTAAAGAAAACCTTTCACTTTCAGATCACAATAAACGCTACTTAGTGGCTCACTTCTCGGTTAGTCTGTCAAGTAATAATATTAGTTTAATTTTTACTTAGACTGATAAAGGAATGCTTTTATTAATTTCAGAGAAAAAAATCGATGACTTTAATTTATTTAAGTTATATTCTGACTTTAAAAAGCAAACTTTGAAAGAAAAACTATTAAATAATGTCCATTTAATTATAAAACCATAAATACATAACAAATATAAGATACGGACAAAGCAATGTTTAAATTACTTTAAAACAAAGACCTTATATTCCTATATGGTTTTTATAGTTATTAATTTTTTTATTTAAAGTTTGAGATCAAGTCGGCATCGGTTATTATTATTCGATAGCGATAATATTTTAGTTATTGGGGTCAAATAGAAAAAAAAAAATCGAAAGTATGCGTATCTTAATTCAAAAAAAATCCTTTAAAGCTTGGGGCACCTAAATTGCATACTATTACGTTATTACATAATTCCTCTACTTTAATATATTTAATACATTCCGTCTTTGTAAACATTTCAATCAGCGTTAAGGGCGTTAAGCTTAAATTCTATAGATCGATATATTTATGCGATCCATATATTTATCATACATCTTCCAGATCAAACTGTATCTGGAAGTTTTAACGACGAATGATAGATTTAAAAAACTGTTTTTCATTCAATATAATATTGTAATAATTGATATTAACTTAAATATACTTTCAAATACTTAATTTGAAGCAGTCCATTGTTGTACAAATTTGGGGCAATAGGCCAATGCTAAATTGAGCAATTATTGCGAAATATTACCAAGAAAAAGGAAACTCATTGAAGATAAGTCTAAAAGCTACAAGGAAAAAGGAAAAACATGCATTGTTGTCAAGAAGTTTCAATGGGAAAACCCTAAAAGTAATTTTAGAGTTTAAAAACTTTTGACGCTTTTCACAAATGTCAAACATAAAAGTTGCATCATCTTCTTGGGAACAATCTCGATCGGTGTCCCTCCGTTGCACCTAGTGACGCTTGCGTATGTCTCACTTTGTTTACAATGAGTGTGCGCAAAACGCCAAAATATTATCGTTTTTCATATGTCACTTTCCCATATCCCATTCTATTATATTGTTCAGAAGTAAAATGGCCGAAATCTAATGTGTGTATAATAATTATTTTTTGTACAATATTGTTGTGAAAATGGAAAATTTTATTGAGAATTCTAACGTTTGTAACAGTAAAGTAACGCGTGAGTGTTTTAATTTATTTGAAACAAAAGTTTTAGTAGCAAAGTGTTCGAAATTGATTGATTTTAATACAGTGACAGCAGCTTGTATATTGAAAACATTTTCCGTTTTATTTGATCGAGTGCGGAACAGAAATCGCGTGGATATTGATAGAAAGCCCCAGCAATTGATTGGGAAAGGACAGCAATTCGTTTGTGATTATTTAGCGAAATTATCTTGGCATGGTTCAATGTGTTGGCTGATTTAGAGGTCGAGCGAGTACAGTACACGACAAAAGCAGCTTTTACATATTATTATTATTATTTGAATAGTCCGTTTCGATGGACGTGACAAAGTTGAAAAATTTTGCCAACAAGCCGTTATCACCTGAAGTCCAAACAGCGCGAATGTATTGCACGAGATATGCAACCAGCCCCAACCACCAGCAAATCTACTCGAAAATGCTGCAAGGAGTTGCAGTCGTGCCGCCCGATTCGATGCAATATTGTGTTCCCAAGCCAACCCAGGTCAAAACCACGTTTCGAAATCTATTCGACACGATTGCCCCATCCCAATTCACCAGCAACACAATGCCTGCATTGCAGTTACACTTTATGCAACAATTCATTCCTGTAAATAACAATATGAACGATTTTCAAAATTTGTCTGTGATGAAAAACGGTTGTCAACCGATCAACCTAGTACACTCAAATGTAAATATTAATCTAGAGAAAAATATGCCTGGAACGCAAAAACAATCATCACAACCATCTCCGAGCCTCGCAGAGGCTCGAGAAACACCTTCTCCCAAAAAGACTGTTAGAAACTACGAAAATCACGAACCTCGTCAAAAACCAACTAAATCTCCCAATAAAATGTATTATCGAAATTTAATCGAAGAACTAACCACAGACAAACGATCCCATTGTAAATCACAACCCCACGAAGACTCGCAAAACCCTCCGGAAACATACAAAATCAACCCGAAATCCCACTCATTCTTTGACTACGAACTCCTCTTCGCTCCACCGAAAAAACCAATTCCACAAAAATTCAAAAGAGCCTCGAAAAAAGTCGAAGATTCATCTGTAAATAGTGATGATTTTATATGCTTGCCCCCCAACATTGAATTATACTCTTCCCCGTTTTCAAAATCCGAAGATGACTTTGTTATGCTTGATAAGAATTCAATTGGAAAGTCAGAAAATCGACGAGTGCGTACGTGGTCGGATTGCGAAAGTGAGGACAGCTTTATTGTCTTCGACGGAGACGTCGAAGACTCGTCAGACCAATGGGACGAACAAAGCTCAATTAGTAGCACAATCGATGCTGACTCAGACTCCGATTGCGACGAAACCGATTGTCCTACGTGGCGACATCCCGAAAACATCAAAAAAAAGGTTCCCACTTCCATCGAAACTCATCAACTTTTACTAATTCTTATCCTGATTGTTTTAGGTTCAATTTAAAACCAATTCACAACTTTGCGTCGTGCATCCGATGGTGCAGTGGCGCTACGCCTATCACAACGCTCGAAAAGGTCCCTGGGAAGAACAAGCACGTGATCGTGGACGTTTCCAATACCGAATTCGACAATGCAACGACATACTTAGCCCAATTTTAAAGAAAAATCACCGAGAACGCATTTACAAGGACAGATTTGAAACGGCAGTTTTAGAATAAAAAAAAAAAAAACATACCTAATAAATTTTAATTTGCTTTGTATAAATGTATAAAAGAGAATTTAATATAAATATTTTAGTTACTTGTTATATTATTTAATTTTACTGTAAGAAAAATAAATTATCTTTTAAACGGGTCATAAATGCAATGACATGTTTTCTTTGTTTATCCATTAGTGGAACCTTTATTGTGAAAAAATGGAACTGGAAATTTCCCAACAGATCATTAAAGTCAAATAGTGTGTCGATTAATAAAATAATCGATGATTATCTGAACTGGTTTTTGGTGTGGAAGACAATAACATATGTATAACAGCTTCGTTCCAATCTGGAAGATTCTGGTTCGATTTCGGAAATGAGAAAAATTTCAGTGAAAGTAAAAGTTGGAAAATATACACAACCAATTTGTTGAGATAAAACACATATGACTGATAAGTTTAAAATAGAATTTGAAACTTAATGATTCTGTAAATTCTCGGAAGAAATCAAAACGTAAATAATAAACGGTAGCGGGAGGGCTTGTAAATCGATGTGGGAATATTGGAAGATTGCGTGAATCTTGCATCATTTTTACACGTCATTGAAGTTGGATTTGAGTTCAGAAAAAGAAACGAAATCATTTTACGTTTTAAGGGTAAATTGAATAAGATTTATGCGAAAAATTTAAAGCTCTTTAAGCGACTCATATTAGCGAAAAATATAATCGAGCAAGTGCATCGCGGAATTGTTTTTAGATGTTTCTCAGATATTTGATTATCTATTATTATAAAAAGGAAAGATTTGATTGTTTGTTTGCTTTTAATAGGTTCCGAAACTACTTGACCGATTTGAAAAATTCTTTCACTGTTGGGAAGCTACACTGTTTCCGGTGAACATGGGCTATATTCAATTTTCAAAAAAAAAGGGATTCATACTAAAGCTCCAATAATATAACCCAAGGTCTGAAAAAATTACCAAAGAACATTCTTTTATCGCGTGCGCTGCGAAAACTATTGGTTATAGAACAAAATAATGTAGTACGATTTTGCAGAACATATTATTATCTACAAAAAATAGAGCGACAGCATAGAAAATGTTAGAAAATTAGGCACTCAGTATAGGCTATATTGCATAAGTTAGCAAATATTTTGTCCACCCAATTATTCAACCGATTCATCCTATTGGAAAACTATTTTACATATAGTAAATTCTATGTACAATGGAAAGATGAATCGAGTTCCAAATACAAAATAGCTACGGGAGTTCTACTGGAACTGGTATATTATACACGGAGGATATTCCATTGGAGGAAAATATATTAACGTCGACATTTGCGGACGACACTGCGGTCCTGTGTGCAAGTCCAAGCCTACACTTTACTCCAAGGAAGCTGCAGGCCTACATTGATAAAATATATGGGTGGGCAAAACTTTGGAAAATCAGAATAAACTAGACTTAAACTAAATTGGTTCCTTTTACTTTGAGGAAGAACGTTTGGGGATCCATTAAGATAAACGAACGCTGTACCCAAAATGATGTCTTCGGGAGATATCTAGGCTTTCACCTGGATCGAGAGATCACCTGAATGGCTGGCAAAATATGGGGGTCCCACTCTGGAATACGGTAAAGCCCAGCAACTTAGAAATGATCAGAAAACGCCAAAGAAAAATCCTTCGAGCCGACAAAATGTTGGAGAATCAATTGGTTTTATTAATTGGTTGCTTTTATTTTGAGGAAGAACGTTTGTGGATCCATTAAGACAAACGAACGCTGTATCCAAAATTATGTCTTCGGGATATATTTAGGCTTTCACCTGGATCGAGAGATCGCCTGAATGGCTGGCAAAATATGGGGGTCCCACTCTGGAATACGGTAAAGCCCAGCAACGTAGAAATGATCAGAAAATGTCAAAAAAAAATCCTTCGAGCCTACTGGTAGCCGAGTGGTCTAGGTGACCGCTCCAAAAGTACTAGTAGGTATTGGGTTCGATCCTTGTATCGTGCAAATTTTCAATATTTCTCGATAACGGATTTAATTAACCCTAGAGTCGCTAAAGGACCTTAGTAGTTATAAAGCGATGGTAAATAACAATTAAAAAAAATCCTTTGATTATTTCTAGGCGCTGATCGATATATAAGGAATGACATCATTTAGCGGGACTTTAATGTCGAGGATGCCATTCAATTCATTGAGGACCTTGCATTTTGGTATGTAAAAAGGGTGGAAGAATACCCTAAGAAGTTGTAATTGGAAATACTAAATGAACCCCCACACAAGAGACTAAAAAAAGGGCACATTAATGCTCTATTGTAATCTTGTAAATTGTAAGAAATTTTGGTCAAGCTGTTTTATGGTTTTAAATTTTATATCTTATATTGATATTTTTGTAAGAAGCTGTTTAGATTTTTGCCAATTATTCCCTGATGACGATGGCCAGAGGAATGCAAATGTTTCTTCAGCTTCATGGTAGATATAATAGATATAATATATATTTTCTTGTATGGTCATTCTTTTTTCTAGCGCTGCACATTCCTGGCGATATTATTCTTCAGTATGAAGTGCTGGTTTGTCTTTACTTACATTAAAGATTTCAATTTGTTTTCTTCCTTTTTCTCGGAGACTTCTAGTTTTCCTTTCCTGATAGTAGGGGACCCACGGGTCGGAGAGGAGGAAGATTCATAAGCCCCCTCAATTCTCCTGAGTCCTACTGTGAAAGATCTTAAATTAAATTTAACTAGGAAGTTTATACTTAGCAATTAGTTTTTATTCTGTTTTTTAACGTTTATCTTGAAAAAACTTACACTCAGTGGTCCCAAAAATAATCGTTACAATCCTGTAAAGGTGCAGCAAAGTTTTAAGGACCTATTTCCGTTAATTTACAATTCAAAGATTAATGATTTTCGTAGACTTCTCCCGTTCTAGACGTTCTCTTCAGGAATCGCAGTTATATTATTATTTACGCAATAGTTTATATTGTTTTTTTTTAATACAAAAAAAACTTGCTTATGCATTTAATTTTCAAACAATAATCGTTATCTTAAATGCATTAAAATCTTTCATTCCTTATTAAATTTATAATCTACGATTAATCCGTGTGATCTACGGTTTTGATGCTCCTTTTATGCAATACTTTCATGTACGTTTTTCTTTGAACTTTCCCCGAAAAATTGATTCGTCATAAACATTTCGAATATAATTTTGAAGGCTCCCAAAGCATTTTCAGATGATGATTGGCAAAAGAAAATATAGAAAAAGGTTGGGAATTTGCCAAAAATTTGCTACATAATTTATGTCAAAAATAATGTTTTTAAAAAAATTACATTAACTTAAGTATTTATTAATAGTTTCAAATACGCATTTCTATTAGACCCATTTAATGGGTCTAAAATTATAAATTGCTTCTGGAGTCTACATGATTTAATATAGTCAAATAAAATCACCAAAATGTATTTTTAAAGTTGCATAATGTTTTTATTTTAATATTCCAGCAATGTACCAATTATTGACTCATAAGGTTTCTGCAATCAATTGTATTATTTAAAGCAGACATTTGCGGGGTATCATGACGGATTGCATCAATCTTGCATCATTTTACGTCATCAATTGAATTTGTATGTCCTAAGTAATATATATGATTGGTCTCGTGAATCATTTTCCATAATAGTTTCAAGAGGAAGTAGAGAGAAATCTAAAACATTTAATGCGTTTCACATTAATTACGTGTAATATCTCCACTGGAATACTTTGCATTTAATGGCGACCGATGGAAATGTTGGAAATTTTAGTTTTCGGCACCAAAAGCCAAAAGTTCGAGCCAAAAGTCAACGATGAAAGTCCAACAATTGGTTTACGGTGTACACATATAATATATGAAAGAAATAATAAGTTATTATGTGGTTTTATATTTATTCATTTTCAACATAGCTACAAAATGAAAATATATATAGTCACGTCACAACAATGATTTATAAAAAACATACAAAACATTATATAGCCTTCACAATATATTCCACTGCTACAAAATCTAATTAAATCGAAACACATTTAAGTATATTGATTTTTTTTTCCATTTGATTATATTCATTGAATCATTGATCGACTTTTCGGTATATTTATATATTTTATTAATGAAAAAAGCACTTTTTAAGCCACTTATATAATGCGGTAATACATTGTATTTATTTTTTGGTATTTTCGTAGTAAAATTTTTATAAAAATGACGTAAATAAAAAAATCTTTCCAATTTTATTTAAATCATAATACTCTACATTAATAAATCAAGGTTTGTTTTGAACGATTTCAAAAAAAAATTAATGAAATAACAAATTTTTTACTTGAAATTTCCAAAAAATGATTGTTATCGAAGCGTAATACATTATCAAAGTTTAGATTGTTACCATATTCTGTTGATAGTTTTTGTTGCAGTTAATGTAATCAGTGATTTGGTGTAAAGCCCTATTTTATTTATAATATATATTCATTTAAATTTATATAAAATATATTATATTGTTATAAAATAATTACTAAACGATTTCGAAAGGAATCTCGGAAATGTTTCAACAATATGCGTTTTGATCAAAAATTAACAATTACTACAATGTAAATTCTACATTTTCATCGTAATGTATAAAATTCCGTAACAACTTTGGAGATTTCCAACGATTTAATCTCCAAAAGAAAAAAAATATTCAAATGTTAAAAGTTACTTTTGTACATTTTTGGTAAGTGTAAAACGGCGTCTCTACACGTGACGATTTATTTATACTGCAAACAGTACGGTATATGGTTCCACTAGTACAGTGCTACTAAACTGGGCTTCTATATAACGTCTGGAAATTCGTAAATTTCCAATATATTTAACAAAATTTGAAATTAATCAAGATGTAATATATTAGATATTAACTTATCCTCCAGAAATTTTCATAGTTCTTCTTTGTCAAGGGTTTTTAAACCATGTACTATTTGAACTGAAACTAATTATCTCAAAAAATATGAAGGGCTTCATATAAAACGATAATTGTGTTTACATTAGCTTAAATACCACCTTATAATGGTACAATTTGCTCCTTTAAGTGGTTGCAAAATTAAGGTCTTAGAGCATCCCAAGTATATAATATGATATAAAGTTAATCTTTATCATCATCGGATAATCCTTTTAATGAAAATGCATCAACTTTTCCTAATGCAATTCGTGGAGATATAATAAATTCTTTGGTCACCACTTATAGCTCGTTAAAATATGGCAAACCAAAACTATAATAATCGAAAATTTACAATTTAACAAATCGTTACGTGTAAAGACCATACAAGAAAAGAAATTGCAATTCAAATATATTGATATCACTTTGCAAACCCTGATCTATGAGAAATAAAATAAACGAAACGAAAAAAGTCAGTTTATTTTTTTGATTTTTGGTATTTTTTTTTTTCACAGAGAGAAGCATACATTGAATCAAAATTGGAGTTGCTCTCTCAAGATGAAAATGCTTGTCTTAATTAATTCGGCCAAAGGAAACTTCCAAGAGAACAATTCTCCGTAAATCATTCACATTTGATCTGCAATCGTATCAAATTTATTTCATGAAATAAGAATAGGTTTGTCACCGTTTTAGTTTAATTGAAATGTAGTACCTTGGAAGATTTAGTTTCATAATTCTGCTCCTTTTTATGACAAAAATTCTTAAAAACTTTCCAATTTAATTTTGTCGTTTCTAGGTTCATTAATGCTGTAGCCCATGGGCCCGTGGTTCATGGCTTTTACAAAGAGTTAAATTCAAACTATTACTATAAAAGGCGTTGGAATGTGAGCACCATTTTTCTGGCTAGTTGCACCTGTATTTCAACTTTAAAATGCTAAAAATTAAATTTGATTTAATTTTACAGTATTACGTTGTATCAGTAACTTTAACATCACTTTTACATTACTAATTTTCGAAAAAATCAATCAGTATATAGCCTGAATTGAATTCCGGAATCTTTCCATGGCGACAAAGAATTGTTCTCGAAGAATTTCCTCAGCCGTTTCTTGACATTTTATATATAAATATGCGTAATGTAATGAGTATATAATATATGTATAATATTTAAATATATAATATGGATCGTTAAAATAGCGCCAGAGGCATTTTTTTAGGCACTTAAGCCAGCAGCGTGGTGAAACGGGGCCACATTAAAGCAAACGAACATGTAATGGCGAGGACATTTAATGGCAATCCTGACGAAAACACACTTCCGGGTGCGGCATTGCAACCATCGGTGTCACATGTGGAACAATGACTGACTTTTACTCCTTCCGAGTTCAATTTACTTTCCAGCTTTTCGCAAATGTTGATGGTACTGTCGGAAAGTTGGCAGCTGCGATGTGTGATCTTGGTCGTATTAATTCCGTGAACTAAAAGCAAAAAAGAAGAGCTTTAGAAATTGGGTTGTTCGTAGGTATCCTATTAAGGTCACTGACTACTTCCCCGTTATTTTCCCATGAATCTAATGAAAAATTATACGAGAAAAACTTAATGTTACAAGATACGCCAAAGACGAATGCCTACGTGGCGTTTTTCATAACAATGAAAAGAAGAAAAAAAAAGCCACGATAAGAACGAAAACGAGCCAAGCTGGAAAAACTATACCCGATATGGGGAGAGTCTAGTTTATACGGCCCCAAAATCTGACGACGGATTCTTATAAAATCGGCCAAAAGAAATCGAAAATTAAGAATACTAAAAGTCTCGTTTTCGCTTCGTTTTCGTGAAAAAGAGGGTTTTCGTTCCAAAAATATCAATGTTATTTCTTATGGGACTAAAATTTCAATTAATATGTAAACAAAATAAACCATAGTTACAATGTCAAAAACGATTATCATTTGAGCAAAAAATATACTTAGTACAATCAGTTACATCTGTGCGTATAAAAGCCAAATTTATTGATTTAATTAAGAGAAATTACCCCCTCCACTAAATATACTTATATTCCTATTGGTCGGTTCTTAAAAAAATTATGGAACCATCTCACCATAATCTTATCCAATTCTGAATAAAACACAATGTCAATCAATACTTAACTCAAAACCGTCTTTTTCCATTGAACTAAGCGAAAAAGAGAATTTTTGTACTCTTTATTTTCGATTTATTTTGGTCCATTTTATAAGAATCCGTCTTCAAAATTTGGAGCCGAATAAACTAGACTCCATGATAAGTTTATTATATAGGAAATAGTATTGGATTTTTGAATCAAAAATCATCTTTTTTCACTGAACTAAGCGAAAAAGAGAATTTTTGTACTCTTTATTTTCGATTTATTTTGGTCCATTTTATAAGAATCCGTCTTCAAAATTTGGAGCCGTATAAACTAGACTCCATGATAAGTTTATTATATAGGAAATAGTATTGGATTTTTGAATCAAAAATCATCTTTTTTCACTGAACTAAGCGAAAAAGAGAATTTTTGTACTCTTTATTTTCGATTTATTTTGGTCCATTTTATAAGAATCCGTCTTCAAAATTTGGAGCCGTATAAACTAGACTCCATGATAAGTTTATTATATAAGAAATAGTATTGGATTTTTGAATCAAAAATCATCTTTTTTCACTGAACTAAGCGAAAAAGAGAATTTTTGTACTCTTTATTTTCGATTTATTTTGGTCCATTTTATAAGAATCCGTCTTCAAAATTTGGAGCCGTATAAACTAGACTCCATGATAAGTTTATTATATAGGAAATAGTATTGGATTTTTGAATCAAAAATCATCTTTTTTCACTGAACTAAGCGAAAAAGAGAATTTTTGTACTCTTTATTTTCGATTTATTTTGGTCCATTTTATAAGAATCCGTCGTCAAAATTTGGAGCCGTATAAACTAGACTCCATGATAAGTTTATTATATAGGAAATAGTATTGGATTTTTGAATCAAAAATCATCTTTTTTCACTGAACTAAGCGAAAAAGAGAATTTTTGTACTCTTTATTTTCAATTTATTTTGGTCCATTTTATAAGAATCCGTCTTCAAAATTTGGAGCCGTATAAACTAGACTCCATGATAAGTTTATTATATAAGAAATAGTATTGGATTTTTGAATCAAAAATCATCTTTTTTCACTGAACTAAGCGAAAAAGAGAATTTTTGTACTCTTTATTTTCGATTTATTTTGGTCCATTTTATAAGAATCCGTCGTCAAAATTTGGAGCCGTATAAACTAGACTCCATGATAAGTTTATTATATAGGAAATAGTATTGGATTTTTGAATCAAAAATCATCTTTTTTCACTGAACTAAGCGAAAAAGAGAATTTTTGTACTCTTTATTTTCGATTTATTTTGGTCCATTTTATAAGAATCCGTCGTCAAAATTTGGAGCCGTATAAACTAGACTCCATGATAAGTTTATTATATAGGAAATAGTATTGGATTTTTGAATCAAAAATCATCTTTTTTCACTGAACTAAGCGAAAAAGAGAATTTTTGTACTCTCTATTTTCGATTTATTTTGGTCCATTTTATAAGAATCCGTCTTCAAAATTTGGAGCCGTATAAACTAGACTCCATGATAAGTTTATTATATAGGAAATAGTATTGGATTTTTGAATCAAAAATCATCTTTTTTCACTGAACTAAGCGAAAAAGAGAATTTTTGTACTCTTTATTTTCGATTTATTTTGGTCCATTTTATAAGAATCCGTCTTCAAAATTTGGAGCCGTATAAACTAGACTCCATGATAAGTTTATTATATAGGAAATAGTATTGGATTTTTGAATCAAAAATCATCTTTTTTCACTGAACTAAGCGAAAAAGAGAATTTTTGTACTCTTTATTTTCGATTTATTTTGGTCCATTTTATAAGAATCCGTCTTCAAAATTTGGAGCCGTATAAACTAGACTCCATGATAAGTTCTATATATAAGAAATAGCATTGGATTTTTTTATCAAAGATCGTTTATTTTCATTAAAATCGAAACGCAAAACGAGATTTTTCTTTAATCTTCATTAATTTCAGCCGAAATTATGAAAATTCGTCATTAGGTTCTGTTTCACTTTCAATATCCACTTTTTGATAATAATCGCATTTGAAAGTTCATTATTGTGTTATTAAGAAAAAAAATTGGTTAGTAATAATCAAACAATTTAAATTTTAATTATTACAAATCAAATTTGAACGGCGTTTGTAAAACTGATACTTTTCAACTACCTACCTCAGTTTGATTGTTTGATTCATGAAATACACAATTAGGTTGCAGTGAAATGTTTTGTAATAGGAACTATTTGTGCTCTAACATTTTAGCGTGCAAAATTATATCCTGTTCATGCAGGTAAAATATAATAACAAATTGGGATATATTATATTTTTTAATGAACTAAAAGCAATGGAGCTAAAGTGATATGTGATAGCAGTGATAAATAAGAAATTTAAATACTAGTCAAAATTTAACGTGCAAGCCTAAATAGAAAATTTGGAATTAGCAAAATAGGAATTTATAATTCTGCAATCTCTGCGAATGTATAATTATTTATTTTCAATCACGTAGATATCTTAACATCCGTAATACTAGACAAAATACTGGAATTCTCGGGAATTATAAATCATTTAATCCAATACACATGTATATCTTAACATTCGTATTTCTAGATACGTACATTTCTAGGATTTTTGCGAATTTTAAATGAATAGTTTGTGTTTATTCAATTTATACGATTCTGAGTAAATAAAATATGTAAAATCTCGCGAATTTAAAATCATACAATCCAATGCTCGTAAACATATTAACTTTCGTACTTTTAGAAATCCTGATTCTCGAATTTCCACGAATTGGAAAAAAAATATTTTCCATCACGTAGAGATCTTAATATTCGTAGTACTAGATATTTATAATACTGGAACTCCCGCGAATTTAAAATCATATATTTCATACGTTACCATTCCTACCTTAAGATAAATATATTTCTCTAATTTTCGCGAATTTAAATCAACAAAATACCTCTTGGAAGCATTAGAAACTAAGTAAAAATTATGAGGCAAATCTCGCGAATTTATAATTAATAAAATAAATTAAAATAATATTTGCAGCTCTAAGTAAAAATGAAGCGTAAAATCTAGCGAATTTTAAATCGTACAATCCAAATCTTGTAAGCAATTTAACTTTCGTATTTAGAAAAACTTATAATTTTGGAACCACCGCGAATTTATAATAATTTATCTTCAATCACATAGACATCTTAACATTCGTAATACTAGACACATAATATTGGATTTTTCGTGAATTATAAATCATTCAATGCAAATCTTGTAAACACTTCAACTTTCGTCCTTCTAGAAATTATTATTTTGAAATTTCCGCGAATTGGAAAGAATTTGTTTTCAATCACATTGGGATCTAACTATTCATAGTACTAGACACATAATACTGGAACTCTTGCGAAGTATAAATCATTTCATCCTAACCACGTGTATACCTTAACATTCGTACTTCTAGATACGTACATTTCTAGAATTTTTGCGAATTTTAAATGAATAATATATGTTTATTCAATTTATGCTACTCAGAGTAAAAATGATGATTAAAACCTCGCGAATTTAAAATAAATAAAATACTTTTAGACAATACGTGCAACTCCAAGTAACAATTATCCATAAGCTGCCACGAATATAAAATTATATATTCCTAATAACTTAAACACGTAACATTCATTGTTTTAGATAAGTACCTAGAATTCTCATAATATCGCAATTTAAACATTAATAAAATGTGTTTTGGAAACTTCTATTGGTGACTCAAAGATAAAATGATTCATATTATCTTCCGAATTCAAAATTGTTCAATCCAACTAATAAAGACACCATAACATCCGTATTTCAAGATATTTCCATATCCGAAACTCTCACAAATTTAAAATCATATATTCCAAATCACGTAAATACCCTATCATTGCACTCCTAGAATTATAAAAATTTATAATGCTGGCATTCTCGCGAATTTAAAATCATACAATCCAAATAATGTTACTACCATATCATCAGTACTTCTAGATATTTACAAATCAAACTTTCTCGCGAAATTAAAATGAATATAATCGAATGCTGCAGTTTTATTTATGATTCAATATTATTTAGATTATTTGTTCAAGATTTTTAATCAGAATTGTTTATAGGAACGCACGCTAACATATATTTAATGAATATTCAAATATTAACAATTGATAAAAAGTAAAATCAGAAAAATTCCGGCTATTAATAGACTTGTAAAAAATCGAAAAAGAAAATGGTATTATTTCTTTGATTTGTTTTCTTCATTTTATATTTTCTAATTATAATTACAACTTTTTAAAGTGTAGTAATTAAATGATAAGAGGTTGGTTCCAAACGTAATTATTAAAGCTACTTTTATTTTATTTACGAATTCCTCTATAAATAATACGGAATAAATAAATTGTTCTTTAGTAACATTCAAGTTTTCTTATATTTTAAATTTCCCAGTTCTTGTTTAAAAAAAATAATGTTACACTTTGATCAAAGTATGTATTTGTATCTAAATAAAACGTATTTTTGTTTTGTAAATATTACTCAATTATATTTTATTTATGGCATTTGTGAGGTGTGCTGTTGGGGTGTTTTTCGCATTTAAATCGCAAAGAAATTTGTGTAGTTAATTTAATAAGTGTAAAAAGCAATTAATAAGTGTATTGTTTGTGTATTTTCGAAAGATTTATTTAAAATACTGTTTAATATTGAATAATTGTGATTGATACACCATGATGAATTAAATTTTTAATGGAAAGCAATATTTAAATATTTTAAATATTTTGTAAATATTTAAATATTACTCAATTATATTTTATTTATGGCATTTGTGAGGTGTGCTGTTGGGGTGTTTTTCGCATTTAAATCGCAAAGAAATTTGTGTAGTTAATTTAATAAGTGTAAAAAGCAATTAATAAGTGTATTGTTTGTGTATTTTCGAAAGATTTATTTAAAATACTGTTTAATATTGAATAATTGTGATTGATACACCATGATGAATTAAATTTTTAATGGAAAGCAATATTTAAATATTTTGTGTTAGTGAAATTTAAAACTGGATTAAATTCAAACTGAAAATGTGAAGTTTTTGGAATTTTAATTTATAATATTTCAATAAAATATTATCGTGAATAATTTGAAGAAAATGGCGCTTGGAAAAAGAAAAATCAATAAATTTTATGGTAACGTTGACAACTTGAGTTACATATTTAAAAATACTATTTTCAAATTCGTTAACTTGTAAATGAGGTCGTTGTAATTTGATAGTTTCTCAATGCTATCGTTTAAATTTTCGATGGTCGAATTTTGGGTTTTTTACTCAAAATTTCCATTCCTGAGCGGTTACTTTATGCTTAATAATAAGCATAAAGTAACAAAAATTTCTAATATAGCCTCTACCGTACTAACTAGACTCTTGCCCCCGATATGTGATAAAGTTACGAAGATGACAATAATTTATGGTCGACCGTAATCCATTTTGATCAATAAAAACATGATGGCATAAAAGAAATCTAATTCATTTTCATCTGATCGCTGATCGTACATATCTGGAGCTTTTTTTGTAAGTTTGTTTACATCCACAAATCGATGAAACTTTTTGTACGCTGATCATTTCCCACACACACAAAAGATTGGAAAAGTTTTTCCTTCTTCTTCTGATAAACGGAACATTTAACTTTTAATCATTCCAACCACAACGTATAAAAAAGAATTTCCCGGAAAAATTCATCAATATGACAAACTCTTATCATTTCCAAAACAACTAGATGAAAATTATTTCCAATGAAAACTACAACTATGCGAATTAATCAAAACAAATAGAGCCATAAATGAGTTTATCTTTGGCAAGTCAAACCGGATATTAAATCCAACCTGGCGTATTTCCAATTAGATCAAATTGAAATGGATTTAATACGTGGAAACTACCGCGTGTATTAAATTGTGAATATCTATTAAATTCTACTCGAAAATGCAATCATCATAATTCATAAACATTACCCATAATATCAAGTTTTTGGCAAACGAGCGGTGGTTGGTGATTTGTTCCTTTTACGATGTCCAAGCCGAGTTTGTCGCCAAAGCTCTTCAAAGCTCCCATCATTTGATTGGTGGCGTCCGACAGGAGCTTTGGGGTGCACTCGACCATCTCGAGCGGTGGTTCGCCCGGTTTTGTCGTCATAAACGGATCTAAACATCGCGAATTGGTCTCCGAAACGCAATTATAACATCGAATTGCCGATCCTGAAAATAAAAGCAAATATTAACTGATGCTCGGCGTTTGGATTTATTCAAAGGACAAAGTAAAAACATTAGTTATAATTGAGTATAAATATTCAGAGGACTAGGTTCAAATAATAACACCGGCACACAAAAAAAAAAGTGCTCTGTACTTTTGACCGGACCTACATAAATCTACGTATTTTGACCCCCTGAACACGAATCCGGGGTCGGTTTGACCCGTACACCCTCAAAAATTCGAGAAAACTTTAAAAAACCGAAAAAAATGGTTAAAATCGGCAGTTTTGGTGACATAAATTAGTTTTTTTGAACTAAACCGAGCATGATTTTTATGTTTTTTGACCCGCTGAATACAAATTCGAAGTTCATTTAGCTCATAAGCTGTTTTAATTGTAAGAAAATTGCAAAAAATCTTTGAAAATTGCGAGAAATTGCAGTAATTGTGTACAAAAATTCTAAGGAGCTAGATTAATCGTGATTTTCATGTTTTCTAATCCGCATAATATAAATCTTGAAGGTATTTGGTCCAGCCATTCTTAGAAATCCATGTAAATAGCAAAAAACCCTGAAAATTTCAGAAAAATCAAAGTTCTTGTGATAAATATCAAATTTTTAATGAAATCATAATAAATTTGACATGTTGGCAAATCTGTTGAGTATAAATTTGAAGTTCATCGATCCGGAATTAAAAAAAAATTTGTTAATCATAAAAAATCTAAAGAAATAACAAAATCGCGGTTAGCCAAATAATCTTCAAAATCATATTCCAGAAATAGAATAATATGCAAAATATCCTTTGTAGAGATTTAAACATTTATTTTCATCATATAATCTCGAATTTTAGAACAATAACCGCAATTTTTTACAATTTTTAAGGGTTTTTTGCAATTTTCTTACAATAAAAACGGCTTATGGTCTACATAAACTTCGAATTTGTATTCAGCGGATCGAAAAACATGAAAATCATGCTCGGTTTAGTTCAAAAAAATTTTTTTGTCACCAAAACAGCCGATTTTAACAATTTTTTTCGGTTTTTTAAAGTTTTCTCGAATTTTTGAGGGTGTACGGGTCAAACCGACCCCGGATTCTTGTTCAGGGGGTGAAAATACGTAGATTTATGTAGGTCCGGTTAAAAGTACAGACCACTTTTTTTTTTTGTGTGCCGGTGTAATCAGTCAAAACTATTTATTATTTGATCCTAGTCCTCTGAATATTTTTACCAATTTACCATCATCGAGGATCTGAAACTCTACAATTAGTTATAACCCTAAATATAATAATTAAATTGTGGGCAATAAGGACGAAACTTCTTGTGGAATATTATTTATTTTATCACCAACGTTGCGTCACTCATTTCTGATTTCTTCGGAGCTCTTAGGTCATCTTGATGTCATTGAAAAAACCCCCATATAATAAAATAAATTTAATTGTTATATTTAAAAAGACAAGGACATAAACAACATGGATAATCCTTAATGTTCAAAAGAGTTGTTACAGGATTTGGGATGGTTTTTGTTGGCTCAAATGATGGAGTTGTTCCTAATGGAAATGTTTAACCAGAAATGATAAGTTTTCTAGTTTCCTTTCCATAACCATCATTAGATTTCCTTTCCTATATTGCGATTCAGGTAGCATTTTACAAATCTAGCTACTTCCTTCATCCTATAAGGGTTTGGGACCTAATCTATCAATTAATAAAAAAATTAACTCCTACATACTTTTAAGGGAGTTTACTAATAAATTTAACTTTCCCAACTGTACTATAAATATCTTTCCGAAAAACAACGATAAATATGATACTATAAAAAGCGTTACGGTAACTTTCGGTCGAATTTCCACGTGGCACGGGTTGCATATTTACATTCCCATTCATTGAATTTGCCACGGCAATGAGCAAAACTACGCGTTACACTTTAAATTATGAATTCGTTGACTTGAAAAACTTTACGAAAACATTTTCTCGATAAGATAGTGCGAGTTGTGGCCATTACTTCCTTAATCTCTAAATAAATTTGTCGACGTTAATGGGGCAAAAGCACGAAACAACTCCACCTAGTAAAAACAACCCCAACTCTTTGCACTCCCCTATCATTAATGAAAATCTTTAACAAATTCTATATATCGCTGAAACTTAATGAAAATTTTCCCAAACAAGCAGGAAAATTCAATTATCGATCGATTGGAACACAAGCCGAAAATAGCAGCTTTCGAGGCGAATAAATTTTGTCAATTTTTCCTTGGCAAAGCCTGGTTTTTCTTCTGTTTTTTTTTTGTTTTTTGTTATCATTTTCTCTTCGATATAATTAATTATATCACTTTTTGTTGTTTATGTAGATTAAAGGAATTTTTCTCGAGTGTAATAAATCATTGTTTCCGCTGTAACTGGGACACAACTTTGCTGTCTATGAATCAAAATTTCTTTCGGAAAGCTTTCGCATATCATTGTTTATTTATTTATGTATGAATTCAATCTATATGCTGTGAAATGAAAATGGGAAAATATAAAGGAAAATGGCATATCATTATCATACATACATGTGTATGTATTATGGTAAACAATCCGATTTTCTGCATAATATATTTCAGTTATGTATTGCTAAGTGAGAGATGCATACAAAGGCAAATATGCAGATTGGAAAATATTCTTCTATCGTTTAACTTCCCGTGGAAATAACATCCAGAGAGATAAATCAAGCTTTATCTGGTTGAGCTTTTTTGTTGTTGCAAACTTTACTGGCGTTATTAATTTTCATACGACTTTTACACCAACGCTTCGCTTTACCTGCAACATTGACTAAAGTTTTATTTCAATTATTATATTAATTAGACTAGCTGATCCCCGCGACTTCGTCTGCGTAACGTATTTTCTTATTCTTTTACGAAAAATATAATCATACTACATCATACATCAAATAAAAAATATCGCCAAGTTAAATAAATTCGGTCTTAATTATAACTAAAAAAAGTCGAAAGTCATCAAAATACTCGCGTCAAAATAACCCCATCTCCCTTTTTCGATTCCCGAATGAACCTTTTTCCAAAAACTATTATACTATTGCACTGTACAACACAACCGCTAAATTGAAATTTGTACAATTGCACGAAACCCAGTTCTTCCATAATCATTAGGGTGATTTTTTTTTTTGCCTTTTTTTGGTTCCATCGTGAAATTTTGTTGGAAATACCCAAAAAAAAAATTCCCTGAAAGTTTGAGCCCTTAATATTAATTTTAAGTTCTCGACCAAGGCGTGTAAAGATTTCCCATTGAAAATACACGGAAACTCTGATTTTTAATTTTTAAATTTCTATATCTCAGCGGCATTTCATGGGATCGCTTTTACCGAAGATGGTTTTTTCTCAGAATTAAACGCTCTACAAAAGTGCCCATTGCGACAAAGTCGTAACTCACACCGGTGAAGTAGTACGGGCCACTGAACTTGATTTTTCCATAAAATTCGCGTTCCTGATTTTTTGCATTTATCTCGTAAATAACGAGAGCTACGGAAAAATTATAAATGAAAAACATGTAGAGAATTTGATTTCCTACAAAAAAGTTCCTGTAGACCAAATCGCGAAGATCAATATTAAACGAGATATTAAGCCTTGAATTTTATGGAAAAATCAGGTTCAGTGGCCCGTACTACCTCACCGGTGTGAGTTACGACTTTGTCGCAATGGACACTTTTGTAGAGCGTTTAATTCTGAGAAAAAACCATCTTCGGTAAAAGCGATCCCATGAAATGCCGCTGAGAAATAGAAATTTAAAAATAAAAAATCAGAGTGTCCGTGTATTTTCAATGGGAAATCTTTACACGTCGTTGTCGAGGACTTAAAATTAATATTAAGGGCTCAAACTTTCAGAGATTTTTTTTTTGGTATTTCCAACAAAATTTCACGATGAGACCAAAAAAAGTCAAAAAAAAATCACTCTAATATAAAGGTTTATATTTCAAAGAGGCAATTTTTTAAAATTTAAATTGGATTTACTGTGCTTTTTATCAGTTTAACTAAAAATATTTTTACAGATTATTTTTTAACTTTAAATAACCTTTCCAATGATATATAACTCACCTGTCTAGTGTAAAAATTTATGTTTTCATCCCTTGGGAATACCTTCCCTTATTATTTTTTTGCAATGATAAGTAGCCTATAGTCTGTGGGAAATTGTGTTGTACCTTAATACCAAATATCATTAAATTCGGTTCTTCCGTTCTTAAGTAAAATCGGGACACACAGACAGACAAAAATTTTAAAAATGTTAAATTTGGAATAAGGGCCTCTTGAAACAAATATTTACCCTAAAATTGGGTTTAAAATCGAAATATACTGACAGACGTAAGAATTTTATATATTAGTATAGATTGCAAGATTTAAATCTTGCAGACTGAGGTCAATAAAACTATATGCAATAAAAATATAATAAAAAAAACGTAACTAGATCATAAAATTATATTGCCAAGACCTCATAACTATCCATATCTCTGCATGTCACCATCGTTTTCGATTTTTCTCGATCGACATAAACATTTCTTACATTTCTAGTGTTATTATTTTTTGCGATTTATTTATCGTTCGACCGATTTTTTGTTGATTTCATTCACAATGGAAATGCTCTCGTAACATTGAGATAAATCTGTTCCATTGCCGAGGAGCAGAGTTGGGATTTCATGTTTGATTTTTGGCTTCGGTTCAAATGTAATATATTATTATGAATTTTCACAATAAAAATGTTTTGCTGTGTGCTATACGATTACGATTCGATTCGATTCAATATATAAATATTTTGTGACTAGAGAGCGCAAAGCTACGAGAAAATCTGCCACTTTATTTTTTCGATGCTGTTCCGATTGTGTGAAAAATTATTTATTTTCCTCATCTTTTCCAGCTGCTGTATGTGAACGTTATCTAAAAGCATTTTCATATAAAAGGCTTTTCGTTCGCATTAAACGCACATAACCATATTCGTGAAATAATCATTTTTCCATTTAAATAAACTTCTTGACTCCATAAAATATTCTCTCGGCTCGCAATTGAAACGCATTTTACGATGGTAATACTTTGGCGTTTATGTTCCAATTGTCCTCCGTGAAAATGGCAATTAAAAGAAAATTATTAGTCATTGCCTAACGGCAATTTTAGTTTTACGCGTGGATAAATTGTTCCCTCCAGCGTCGTCTGTACCTGGTGAGGTTCTATAAATCGAAGTGGTCCATAAAACCAGGGTTTTAATATGTCTTCTTCTTTTCTTTCTTGGAACCTTCCAGGTTCCAATGACAGTTCTTTCACTAATGGATTTTCAATCTTTAGTAATGATACTTCCTAAATATTTAAATTAGACCACATTCTTTTCTATAAGATTTTCCGATGAAAAACGATCAATTTGTAACTTTCTGGGTCAATAATTTATTCGACAACTTTGCTGGTTCATTCCCTTTTTTGTAAAGTTAGTTACCTAGATAAAATTAAAAGTTACTCTTTTTGTTATCTATCTATCTATTATTATATAGAGTAAAAGATTTGATTGTTTGTTTGCTTTGAATAGGCTCCGAAACTACTTAACCGATTTGACAAATTCTTTCACTGTTAGGAAGCAACACTATTTCCGGTGAACATAGGCTATATTAAATTTTCAAAAAAAAATAGGGATCCATACTAAAACTCCAATAATGTGTGAAAAAATTACCAAAAAACTTTCTTACATCGCGTGCGCTGGTGATTTAACTAAAGAACGGAACATCCGAATTTAATGAAACTTTATATTAAGATACAACACAATTACCCACACACGTTAGGCTATTTATCATTCTATAAAAATAATAAGGGAATGTACCCCCTACGTAAAAACTGAGGGATAAAAAACAATTTTTACTTTAGATAAGTGAGTTATACATCATTGGAAAGGTATTTAAAAGTTAAAAAATGATCTGTATTAATATTTTTAGTTGTAGATAAATGCAAAAAAAACGCGAATTTTATGGAAAAATCAAGTTCAGTGGCCCGTACTACTTCACCGGTGTGAGTTACGACTTTGTCGCAATGGGCACTTTTGTAGAGCGTTTAAATCTTTACACTTCTTGGTCGAGGACTTAAAATTAATATTAAGGGCTTAAACTTTCAGGGATTTTTTTTTTCGGTATTTTCAACAAAATTTCACGATGGGTCCAAAAAAAAATCACCCTAGTACTTATACCAAATACCAAAGAGGCAGTTTTTAATTTTTGTTTGTTTTTCAACAATCAAACTTTTTTAAAATCTAATTTTTATGAGCCAATGATTGTGACCTGGAGCAATTATTTATCATTGAGGGAGCAATTTTTGGTCATATATTTCATTATCATCAATAAATATATATAAATCTTCCATACTAACTTTTCTTCGGTATTTATAAAAATTTGAAAACCAATTATTGTTATTGAAAATAAATAAAATATTCGAATTTCCTTCCATGCTTTCTATCTATTTCCAACAATTTTGTATGTACAACGTCAAAATGTGCGAAATCGAATTGCTTTTTAGTCATGATAATCAAAATAAAGGTCAAAATTTTTTTCGTTTTACATTGTATTTTCCAATATAAATGCATATTTGTGTCGATGAAATTTGAAAAGTGTTTTTCTTAAACGATGCAGATTTATAATAAGAAAAGGTTTTTTAATAATTCCTCCTCTAAAAGAGTGAAAAATAATGGCAAAGTTTGTACGGCAAAACGTCTAATAAACAATCGAAATTTCAAATTTAATTATCAAGATATGTTCGTTATAGACGAAACATTTTATCGCTTAAAATAAAACAATATTGGTTTATTATTAGAAACAAAAACGTAGGATCTGCTTTAAAATTTAAACTCTAATATATATATATATCCAAAAAAAGTTAGTTTTATAAGTGAGCATTACGTTTTTTGGTTTTCACATATTGTAAACCTGAAAATCCGAAATACGTATTCCCAAATAAATACATTAGTGAGCGAATATCGAATAGCGAGAAATTCGGCCAACTGAAAGAAAATGGTTTAATTATATAGTTGAAATTCAGATATTTTAATAATAAGTGTAGATACACAATGGTTATACTTGATTATGGAGGAACTGGGTTTCGTGTATTTGAACAAATTTTAATTTCGCGGTAGTTTTGTACATTTCAGTAGTGTAAAAGTTGAGACAATGAAATGGGATTTCTACTAATATTCTAAATATCTAGGCGAGTGTTTTGATAACTTTTGACTGTTTTAAGCCATAATTATGACTGACTTTATTGAACTTAACGATAGTTTTTATTTATGTATAGATGGTGATTGATTTACGGATTAATTGGTTCACGGTAGGTATACGGAATAGACCATATTCTTTTTAGATATTTATAAATATTTTTTGAAAATTAATTGATTATTACAAAGAACAATTTTATTCTTTGCAACAGTTTATTAAATGTGTCTTTTTAAAGTTGACAAAATAGTGTTTTCAGGTATGATTATGTTTTTCGTAAAAGAAATAAGAAAATATAATCTACACGTACGTTACGCAGACGAAGTCGCGGGGATCAGCTAGTTGATTTATAAATTTATATGTTTCGTGTTATGGTACCAAAGCTGTCAATTCTTTAAGTCAACGATTTCAAAATCGAATTATAGATTTCCAAGCGTTTTTAAAAGTTTCAAGTTTTTCATCTTCAGTGAAACAATGAGTTTCGAATGATTGATTATATTGTTTTGAAATAATCGGATCAATCATTGCGAAATGATTCATATCTGTCGCCATATCGACGAAAGATTGGTCCATTAGTTCGGTGGAAAACAGTGAAGTTATGGAAATTTTCACGGCGAATGCTTGACGCCAAGATTTGACCTAAATAATAATAATATTATTTGAACGAATCGTAAAGTTTCGACGTTGAAATAAACGAGATTGATCGCGTCGTGCGTTAACCCACATTAAGAAAATTTAATTACATCGGAAGCCAACCACAGTGGCTTTTCGATTTGGTCAATTTCCACACGTTTTTCCACATCGTCTTCAGAAGTCGCTTTGAACGATTGATTTCCCCCAAAACTGTTTTATTTCATAGTTTTATTTCCCCTCTTCCATATCCTCCTCCACAAATTGAGAACTTGTGTGGTAAATGAGTCGATTTGTCAAATCTTGACCTATAATATTTTTTGAGAGAATTTTCTCTCAGAACTTTCCACTTTGATGATATATAGGAAGCGAAAAGTTTTCGTTAATGGCCTCCCTGGAAAACTACTACAGTTTCAAGTACGCGTCGTTTATCAAAAACAAGTCAAAAGATTTGCCCATTTATATAAAATGAAAACCGTAAAACACGATAACTTACAACTTTCCAAGTTTACGTATCAAAGAATGAATGAAACTTGCGCGGAAAATAAAAACTTGTTTCAATGATAATTTAATGGCAAATTTATAAATTATAAAAAGTGTAAACTTTTTTACGCCAAAATTAGCGAGCTTTGAAGAAAAAGCTTTGCGTCATTGCATAGAATTACGATGATAAAATCGGGCTTTTCTCCGGATACTAGTAAAGCTTTGGATCAAGAAAAATCCACCTTTGCAAAGAATAAATTTGATAAATTAAATGGTTTATTTTTTTGGGGAGCTGGAATAATTTTTTAACGTAGATTTCTCCATATCTGTCATTGGAAAATACTGTGAAATATTTAACATTCAACAGGAACCTTTTTCGGGGATAATTCGTGAGGTAAAAAAGACTCCAAAGATAATCAAAAATTTGTGCAGAAATGACTTTCAAATCCATTAATTATATATTCAACCCAGATTATAGTATTACCCAAAGAAACAAGGGAACCCAATTGGTTCCTTTGGTGCCAAAATGGGCACTCCTGCGGATTTAATTGCCAAAATTGCACCCAAAAGATTTGACAACTTAGGGAGACCAGATTTTTTATCAAAAATAATTTAGAATTGATGAAATTGGGAGGAAAATAAACTCGTTCATTGATATTTTAATGGTAAATTTATAAATTATAAAATGTGTAAATTTTTTCTGCCAAAATTAGCGAGCTTTGAAGAAAAAGCTTTGCGTCATTGCATAGAATTACGATGATAAAATCGGGCTTTTCTCCGGATACTAGTAAAGCTTTGGATCACGAAAAATCTACCTTTGCAAAGAATAAATTTGATAAATTAAAGTTTAGACGGGCAAATATTTCCAATGTTTTATTTTTTTGGGGAGCTGGAATAATTCATCATTGGAAAAGAGTGAAATTTTTACCATTTTGCAGGAACCTTTTTCGAGGATAATTCGTGAGGTAAAAAAGACTCCGAAAATTTTAAACAATTTGTGCAGAAATGACTTTCAAATCCTTCAACTATATAGTCAACCCAGATTATAATGTTATCAAAAAAAAAAACAGGGGAATCCAATTGGTTTCTTTGGTGCCAAAATGGGCACTCCTGCGTATTTAATTGCCAAAATTGTAACCAAAAGATTTGACAACTTAAGGAGACCAGATTTTTTATCAAAAATAATTTAAAATTGATGAAATTGGAAGATACATAAAGTTTGTAATCTTTTGAATGCAATCTTCTGCAATTAGAGTTAGATAATCATATAAAATTGATCAATAGATGAAGAAATCTAACGTTTTTTATTCAAAGGAAACTTTTTTCGGTGAAAATTGTAGTAATTTCCTCGAAATTTAATGCAGATTTGTTGTTATCCATCAATTATGTAGTCAACCCATATTATTGTATTACCCAAAGAATAAAGGAACCCAATTGGTTCCTTTGGTGCCAAAATGGGCACTCCTGCGGATTTAATTGCCAAAATTGTAACCAAAAGATTTGACAACTTAAGGGGACCAGAATTTTATCAAAAATAATTTAGAACTGATGGAATTGGAAGATACAAAAAGTTTGTCTTCTTTTGAATACAATCTTCTGCAATTAGAGTTAGATAAACATATAAAATTGACCAGAAGGTGAAGAAACCTAAGTTTTTTTTCCAAATCAAGCTTTTTTCGGTGAAAATTCTAGTAACTTCTTCAAGATTTGGTGCAAATTTGTTGTTGATTTTAATTTAAAATTATGAAGCAGCGAAAAAAGATTTGGACCTTTTATTATTGTGTATACAATATATAAGATATATTGCAGTCTAATTTATGTAGTATAATTTAATATAATAATATATAAAAATCATACCACAAACATAAATTTGAACAGAAGTTCAAACAAAAATATTCGTGACGTATTGCTCAGATACGTATTTCGATTGCCAAGCAATCTTCTTCAGTGGTCATCAAGTAGTTTGGATCACTCCGTAACTGCTTTGTGATGATTCACAAAATAATCCACTGATGAAGATTGCTTGGCAATCGAAATACGTATCTGGGCAATACGTCACGAATATTTTTGTTTGAACTTCTGTTCAAATTTATGTTTGTGGTATGATTTTTATATATTATTATATTAAATTATACTACATAAATTGGACTGCAATATATCTTATATATTGTATACACAGTATAACTGTCCAAAGTCAGCGAAAAAATCTTATTCTCTTATTATTATTTATCGAAATCAAGACCTCCAGAAATCTATATATGTAAAACAAAGTCATGTTAATTAGACTATTTATATAACTGAAGAATAGCTGAAACGATTTTCATGGTCTATGATTTGTTAGATTCGTCTACTCCTAGGTTAACAGAGTAACTATTAGAATATTCGGAAAATTATGAATAAATTGAATTTTCAAATGAATCAAGCTTATTACACTTATACATTAATTGTAATTATTGGGGCCTATGATTTACGAAAAGCGCATAGCTACCGTTTGAATTAATGAAATTTAAGTAATTAAAATCAATTTTCGTGGTATTTTTCGTGCTGAGATTTATAGAATTTTGGCCAAAATCGTCATAGGATTTCAGGAATATTTTTTCATATCTAGCAACTGCATAGAAAGTGTAAAGAATATAGTGAAAGGGTAGAAATCTATATATATATATAAAAGAAAGTCGTGTTAGTTACACTATTTATAACTCAAGAACGGCTGAACCGATTTGGCTGAAAATTGGTAGGAAGGTAGCTAAGAACTAGGCAAAGGACATAGGATACTTTTTATCCCGTTCCGATTTCCGATCCGTCTTGCATTCGCCATGACTGTAAATAAATCACAAGGCCAATCTTTGAAAGTTTGTGGTCTTAATCTAGAACATCCATGTTTTTCCCATGGTCAATTATATGTGGCATGTTCACGGGTCGGAAGACCCTCTGCGTTATTTGTTTTCGTGCCTGATAAAAAAAACCAAAAATATCGTTTATCACAAGGTGCTACACTGAAATGTGCAACCCATGAAAAAAAGTAAATAGATTTTGAATTAATAGATTTTTTTATTTACAATTATTTTTATTTAAAAAGTAAAAAAATGTGATCATTTGTTGCCTATAGGGCGGAACAAAGTTTGCCGGGTCAGCTAGTCATTTATAAAATCCGAAACAGTACTAAAGACTACAAAAGAATCAAAATCACCGAAACTATTATGGGCACCAGGTCACAAAGAGGGTCACTAGAGGGTCGACAAATTAATTAAAAAGAAACCAAAATCCAATCGTTGGATGTAAACGATTAAAATTAAATTTTCGTTTGAAAATTTAAATAAGTTCCGATTTTTTTGAATTCATCAATAGAGGGGTGAAAAAATAAGTGAGATTTTATGAATTTTTGTAACCATATGGGTTTTAATCATTTTTATTTAAAAAAGGCACTGAATTTGTTATAAACAAGTATAAGTATGAGTATTTAATTGTATCCATTTTAAATATTTGGCAATATTTTCGATATCAATTAATTTTCGCAATTCAATTTTAGGTGATACGAAGTTTACCGATTCCTCTAATTATTCATAAACGGGAAAAAACGGAAATGACAGTTTTTTTATTTTTAGATCTTAAAAATTACCAGATATGAAAAAACTTTGGATTTTGGTTTCTACAAAAATCAGCCGAAGTTGATGGATACATCATTACTGAATCGGTTTTCCGTACATGTTTCCCATTCATTGGTAAGAAGACCAATTCAGGCACTAGATTGAGAGCTTTATAGAGCTTTATAAAGATTCGTAGCATTTTGAATTGCTAACGAAAGATTTGAAGAAAAAGATTGTTAAACTTTTCGTAAAAGTTTAATGTTCTTTGCTTTTAAAATATTCCCATAATGTTTGAATTTATCATGGAAGTTACAAGTCTTAAAAAAAATAAGAAAATGTCAAATAATTGAAACAAACGTTCAAAATTCAAGTTAAATCAACCCAATCAACCGAAAGAATTAAAAAATCGTGTTTGTCATTAAATAGCAATAATTTTCGTTAAACTACTGTGAAATTTAATTAGGATCTTCCAAATGTCTAAGAGATTAGAGCCGAAAAGCTCCCCTACGTGCGAACTTTGAACTTGGCAAATTTCATTTTGAATAATGGCATTGCCGAGATAATTTAACAGGAACATTGCGAATATTTTCTCCCGAGTTAAACCGGTGCGGTGTGAATTATAAAGAAAAGCGGAGGCAATAAATTTTCCGGAACGCACCAACAAAAAAAAAAAGATACGCAAACAATTCGCGAACGTGCCAAATAATTACGGTCGCATATTAACGTGGGAATATATAATATTAAATTGAAATATTTTCACATTTTTTTTTCCGGCTTAGTATTGAGATTATTGTAAATCGTGGCGAGATGCTGCTCTGGCGTTTTGAAATCTCAAATTGTTTGGGGAAATATGTCGTGTGGAGTCCTCCGCGGAATGATTGGAATTCCATGAGAAACGGCCGGGCGAAATGGGGGAAATGTTGTTTTCAAAACTTAGTGTATGAATTCTGATAATTTATTAGACCAGAAATATTTTGCGGTGACGTAAGGTTTTATAAAAATAACGATTACGTTCACAACAACGCCGAGACAAAGCCATTTGCTTGATGAGGGTCATCATTTTTTTGGTGTCATTTATTAAAAACATTAAGGGGGGCACAAAAAATCATTGCCTTGCACTCCATTTTCGGCAATTGGAACTAATTTTTGGATGAAAAAGATTGTGACCTTATTATTTATATGATTAAAATTGCCAAAGAAAAAATAAATTGCTATTTTTTTAATTTAATTTATAGATTTATGGACGTTTGTTATTCTCTTTTACACAAGAAATATCGGTTTTTCCTGGCTATTCTCTTGAACATTAGCATTATTTGAGGCACTAGTTATAATGCCAAATGTAATAATATTTATAATTGTTTTTCCGGAAAATGAATTCAAAACTTTAACAATAACCAATTGAAATGAGTAATAGACCAGGGTCGATAATTTTAAAAATGGTGAAAAGTGAAAAAAAATTATAGTAGAATGAAACCCGTTGGAAAAGGTAGAGAATAAAACAAAACTGAAAGAAAAAATAAATTATGGGCGATCTGAGGTTTATGGGCAAAAAACGGTTAATCTCGATTTCCGGTAAAACTGCAAGTCCTATGAAAAAAAGTTAAATGGCAAAGTTATAGGTAATTAAAAGATCTACAACTTTTGTATCGACACTTTTTTCACATAATCTCAAAATTTATGTGAAAAATTCGAATAACCGAGTTTTTGGTTTTTTGTTTTTATTTTTTGCAAAAAAAAATATTTTTTCACGAAATTTGGTGAAAACTTACCTTTGTATGTCCCAAACATACAGTCGTTTTTATTACAGTAAATTTTATGTGCACAAATGCACAAATTTATGCTCAAATTGTCATGACTCTGAAACATGCTCCAATGTGGAAGAAAAAACCCATGACAATTTGAGCATAAATTTGTGCATTTGTGCAATCATTATTTGCATTTTCTGAGAACATTTACCATAGTAGTGTATATTTTTTTATACCATCAGAAAGTAGAGATTTCAACAAACAAAAAACACACCAACTTTTTTAAAAAAGCAGATATTTTGACGTGAGAATTTTCGATTGAAAATTAGGGTGCATTTTGGATATTAAGTCAAAATAAGGTGAAAAAAAGAATATTTTAAATCAAAGAAATTATTGTATGTTTGGGACATACAAAGGTAAGTTTTCACCAAATTTCGTGCAAAAAATTAATTTTTTTGCAAAAAATAAAAACAAAGAACCAAAAACTCGGTTATTCGAATTTTTCACATAAATTTTGAGGTTATGTGAAAAAAGTGTCGATACAAAAGCTGTAGATCTTTTAACTACCTATAACTTTGCCATTTAACTTTTTTTCATAGGACTTGCAGTTTTACCGGAAATCGAGATTAACCGTTTTTTGCCCTTAAAAACTCACCCCCTCCCCCTTCCCGACCTCAGATCGCCCGTAATTTATTTTTCCTTTTATTTTTTGTTATATTCTCTACCTTTTCCAATTGGTTTCATCCTACTATAATTTTTTTTGGTCTCAAAAATTATCGACCCTGGTCTATAAGGATAAAGGCTTAAGTTAAACTTAGGAGCTTTGATGTTAGTGACTAAATCCAACTCTTGTAGAAATGAATACAATAATTAAATTTTTAGAATAACCAAAATAGATACGGAAAAAGTAGAACCTAAAATATTTTGGATTTGTGACCTTATTATTTATATGATTAAAATCATCAAAAAAATAAATAAATTGCCATTTTCTTCCTTATTTAATTTATAGATTTATGGGCGTTTGTGATTTTCTTTTATGCAAGAAATTTCGGTTTTCCTTTATTCTCTTGAACATTATTTACGGCACTACCTAAGTTATAATATCAAATGTAATAATATTTAAAATTGTTTTTCCGGAAATTGATTTCAAAACTTTAATAATAACTAATTGAAATAAGTAAGGATAAAGGCTAAAGTTAAGCTTAGAAGCTTTGATGTTAGTGACTAAATCCAACTTTTGTAGAAATGAATACAATAATTAATTATTTTTTTTAAGAAAAACTAAAATAGATATGGAAAAAGTAGAACTTAAAATATTTTGGATTTGTTTTCTGCTAGTAATATTATACTTAAAAGCTTTAAGCTTAAAAGTTTCAAATTTACAAATTCAAACAATGTTGGAAAAATATTTAAAACTCCCATCCTTTTTTTTTCTCATTGTGTTCCTACTTACATCTCACTTCTCATATTTTGATTTTCTTTATGATTAAAAAAGAAAAAGATAAAAGCTAAGTTTACTTTGGAAACAAACAAGGATGAAGTTAAATGTGATAATCAAGAAAAAAAAGAAGCGTGGATGGAAATAATGAAGGTTATTTTAGTTGTTTAGATTTTAAATAATTTAATTATTAAAATTATCACATTAATTATTAAAAGGTTGACGTAATATCTAAATTCAAATTTACAATAATCGTTGATAATTTCTAATCTACTTGTAGATCTTGAAGTATTTGGATCTTATATTGACCCACGAGTATGGACCAACAAAAAGCTCATAGGCTTTAAATTTGAACACAAAAATAAAGGGACATTGCATGAAATATTTAATGAAACCGTTAACCATGAGTTTTAAATGCATTTTTAGGTCAAAAGAACAAATATAGAAGTTTTTATTGGATGCGACAACCATGAAATGCGTAGTATCGTAGGCATTTACGTTTAATTTCCGCAATGGGGGATTATCGAATGGGGAAAAGAAAAGCGCTTGTATAAATCAAACATAATTAAGTTTGGTGTTAAATTTAAGCGGGGAGTGGCAAAAAGCTTAATTAATAGTCGTTTAATTATGGCACGTACCTGTATTAAGGAACGCGGAAAATACGACGAGGACGAGAAAGGAAAGCACGCAATTGAACATGGCGACAATGTTCCAGAAAACACGAGACAACACAAGATTTCAACGAGAGCTTCATGAAAACAGAGAGCCGAGCTGAAATGAACCACCAACTAGCTATGACGACGACGACGACGCCGACGATAACGACGACGACGACGTCGTAAACGACGCTTCTTGTTGGGGAATAGACGTCGTCTATTGACGCTGTTTGTAGTCGCCGCCGCCAATCTGCCGCCACCGCCCCTTTAAACACCAACATGTACAATGTACACATATGGACCATATCCTTTTAAACATCTACACCCATATATATATATATATAAAACATTGCATAAAAGTTTATTACTTTAATTCATAACTTTGCGACAAGCTCACCAACAACTTGTTTTTAAAGCTCAACAAAATTTGTTCCGAATAAAAGTTTTCCCGACCGGCAAAATTGAACAGTTTCCAGTAAACAATTCATTCAATTTATTTAAAATCAAGCCGACATTGTGTGGAAAATATTTTCAAATTTCAATAGTGCTTTTTGAAAAATAATCAATTGTCATCCCAATACAATCGTATTTGGATACAAAAATACAAATCTTTCGAATGCATCATTTTCAAATGGATAGGAAAATCTTTATTTTCCGTTGAGAAATTACGTCGAATTTTATTACTCGACGATTCTCGGGGTTGATAATTATGGTGCCTCAAAAACCACATTCCCTAGAATTTCCCTAAAACTTTCTTTTAAAGGAGTTCAAATTACTTACTTAATATAATATGAGGTACATTAGGTTCCCCATTGTATGTATTTCAAATTTCAAACAAAATGAGGTTCAAAAACATATAGTTGGAGATTTTGGAGTCGCTGATTATGAATACCTATAAAGTATTAACTAAAAATGCATATTAAATGAAGTATTCTATCAGTTGGTCAGTTTGAAGCCCTTCTTTAACAACCCAAAGGTCTCTCAGTCCACCAAGAAACGAGCCTTCAACGCCATCATCAGAAGCATATATACGTATGGCATTCCTATCAGAGACTCCGCCACCCCAAATAAGATCCAAAAACTTAATGGCACATTAAAGTTCCGCCTTAAACTTTCCATGGTTTGTTCGTAATAAACAAATCCTTCAGGAAACCCAACTTTATACTATCCCCGATTGTACACAGCTAGCCTGCGGAAATCTATATCTGCTCACCCAAACCCCACTATCAGAACTCTTGCATCCTTCAAATGCAAGAAAACCGACCGCTTTAGAAGGCCTGGCCTTCTTCTGGTCTCCTGAAGTACCTCAATTTCCGAGCTTTGCCCCTGGCGTCAATGTCCTTATTTCACTTCTGGTTTAGAACCTAAATGGTTGGTAACCAATAAGGTGGGGGTTTTGAGTCGGTAGGCGCTTTGTGCGAATCCGACACTACCCGTCTTCCTAGGTGTCTTTTGAAAATTTCCCCCACCTTATTCTGTCCAAAAAAAATAAATTGTATGATAATAATATTAGATATTGAAATCTACAGTTGAAAAACATGTTTTAAATAGTATTAGTACATTTGTTATAATCCGGGCTGAAGAACCGGAAGATTTTGAAGGAACTAGAACTAAAATATTTATTTTAGCGGAACTAATAATGCATTTCAGCAGCTCTTAGCGAACGTTGATCACATTCAATGCACGGATTCATTATGGAAGATACTTAAAAGCACAAAAAAAGTCACCTATGATCCATTGGGTGGTTAGCTTTCAATCGTGAAAAGGCGGAAGTTTTTGCCAAATATTTGGAGAAGATATTTACACCAAATAATGCTACGGATTTGATCCTCATTCCAATCTCTTAAGCACAAAACAGAAGTATAAGTTGGCGCCTTAAATTCAAACAGTCATCACTGCTCAAAAAGGTTAACAATCTATAAATTGGTAAAGATCCGGAATGCGATTTACTGTCGGACAAAATGATTAAGAAATTACCAATGAAAGGTTTACGGGTCCTTTTAATTTTTATCGTCATCCTGAGGCTAAGTCACTACGCAGTAGTTTGAAAGGAGGCAAAAATGATCTTGATACCAAAACCAGGAAAGAATGTTACGGATATTGAAATCCCGATTCCCCAAAGAGTACTAAGAGGGCACATTAATGATCTATTGTAATCTTATGAATTTTAATAAATTTTGGTGAAGCTATATGGTTTTAAATTTTATTTTTTGTTTTGATTTTTTTGTATACACTATGTATAGTTGATAAGGTCCTAGGAATGTAAATGTATTGTGAAATTATTTAATTTCGCACCAATGTAAGCTAGGGACACTGTAGGTCCAGTTCCTAGGAAATAAAATAAGAACTTTAAAAAATGATTAGTATTAGTACATTTGTTATAAGCCGGGCTGGAAGACCGGAAAATTTTGAAGGAATTGGTATTAAAATATTTATTTTAGCGAAACTGAAGTTGGAACCATCAAAATTTGTACCAGTTCAAGCTCCTGACAATCTTATGGTTACTTTTTGAACTTAATACTTTCAACCCAATCTTGATGAGCTTTTTTTAAATTTGTCTTTGAAGGTAGTAACTTATGGTTAAATAAACTCATAGGATTAAAGCTGGAATCGGAGTCAAACTCCGAAACCGGAGTTTAAACTAATTTGGTTCTATTCTCCAGTTCTGATTATAAGTAAATCGATTTTCGTTATCCTGAATTTGTCTTTTATGCTAAAAATTTTAAAGTTAGTATTTCAATATTTAGGTATTAAATAAACGTGTAATTTTTGTAATGAAATGAAATAGATTTAGTCTCCCATATGAAGAGGATAGTATTTGATTTTCGAAGAATCCATTTCAGGCAATTAAGCTTAATATATAAATATATAATATTACACTTTTATAAATTGAAAATCATAAGTTTACTTAACGAATTTTCCGTCAGAAATGCCAAGAAAAAGATAAGAATAGAAAACAAGTTGAAGATTTATTTTTTAAACTAATGAAAATCCAATAATGGATAAAAGGAAAATCATAATTTTGTTCTTTTTGACTAATTTTCAGTTTTTTGATAGGGAAGTAATTTAAATATTTTTGCATAAACTCTACATCAGGGGTGTCAAACTTAAAAGCTTACTTGGGCCAAATAAACGATGCTTAACTTTAGGTGGGCCGCAAAAAAATCAATGTTTATAGAAGGAAATAATTTTATTTTGAATTGTACTTAGTAATAAACATTATATATAAAGTCATATTATTATTTATGTCCTGATACATCTCTTCTCCACTACTATCTTTCCTATGTCGCCAGAAATTTTATTCTTCCGAGACTACTTTCAAAATTAACCCAACCGGACCGTTATTAATACAGTTTAGAATAGTTTATATATATAGTATATTATAATTTTATACATTGGTTTCGTTTCTAATTCATATTTCCATTTTAGTTTTACTTTGCATCGGATATATTGACTGGGTGGCAAAAATGTTCATCTTGGGCCGCATGCGGCCCGCGAAATAAAAGGGATAATGTAAAGTACCTTAATTGTTTGAAGATGTATTGATATTACCACTCAGTGATACATTTTAAAACTTATATATGAAGATTTTAAAACTTTTTAAAATACAAAATAAACGAGAATTTTATGGTTGTTTGGATTTGATATGTTTTGGCAAAAGTTTTTCCACCCACGTTCCAACACGAAAATGTCCAACTTTCAAGAGAAAACATAGATTGGATGAATTTCAGCCCAATGATGGACATTGAAATAAGATGAAACGGAAAAGATAAAAAGAAATATCGAGCAAAATACAGTCGTAAAACGTTCGTAACTATTATCAACCACGATTTGTTTATTTCTCTAGTTTTTTTTTCTTCTTTCCATCTATTGTCAAGCTCACATTTTTGTTCCCTTGATTTCCCAAATATTATCTTTGTTTTACGATTATTAACATAAACCATAAAAGCCTCCATAAATTACGTGTGGTGCTATTTGATATTTCCACGATCAAGTTTCCGCATCAGAATTCCAAAATAAATCACTCACCCGCACCCACCAACAAGTAATCGGGAAACTCGACATTTCCAACTATATGGCTCCCCTGAAAAGCTCCCGATGCAAATCAGCGCGCTATTGTCTATGGAAAGTCTCCAGTGAATAAAACCGCTGCTTTGTGGGGTTGCATTGATTACAATAATTGGCCTAATTTCCACCATCGAAGCCTCCGAGGTCTTCGACCTCGGAGACAAAATTATTTGACAAAAATAAACGTGGAAAAATCAAATTGGATTTGAACGTTTTTCCTCGACTTTCATCGACTCGCCATTCATTCGAGAGTAAAATATATTCGAGCTTAATGCTTGGCAGACATGCGAGACACATTGAGCTTTATTAGCGTAATCTAATACGACGCATAAGACGGAAATGTCGCCACAAACTGGGCCATAACGTAAATTTATATCACAACGTTTCTCAATCAAATGACTCACAAAATACATGAATGCAACAATTTTACGTTGCAATAAAATTATGTCGATTTGAAATCAATTTCTCGTGAGAAAATCAATAAGCTTTCTTTTTATTTTCAACAAAGAAAATTTATTCAATCTCAAATACAAGCATTGTTATAACTGATTTTATTATATCCCTTTGGTTTTATATTCAATTTTTCAAATTTTGGTTCCAAACAATTAACAAATGACTGTTTGAAATCTCGCAATCCTATTGGCTAATTACTCACTTCTCAGTAGCCATGCGGAAAAACTTCACATGACTTTGGTTCCCAATTAAAACGATCATAATTAATTAATTTCACCTAATTAAAAGCTAAAAAGTGATCAAAATCATTACTTAAACAGTGTTTGATCGATTGATCCATTTATTTTTGTTCAAGTAAGTAAAATATTGAAATCTCAAGAAGTTTCCTATGGGTTGAATAACACGTGCTTGAATTCAATGTTCAAATTGAGCTTTTCACGAAAAAGAAGGTAACGTATTGAAAATGTATTTAAATTATAATTAAATCGATTTTTGATTATCTTTTTATAGATTTTTGACGAGAAAAAGCTTTAATTTAAGGAAAAAAAAGCAATAAAAAAAATATTGAATAAACAAAATGACACGGCCTGCTCGATTTAATAGAAAAATAGCGACCATTATGATTTTCACAATGGATTTACTATCTTTTTTTAATCTTTTGATTTAATAGGCAGTTTAATAGTCTTTCTCTTTTCATTTTAAGTAGGATATTATATTGGTAATGGTAACAGTATATCTGGTTAACTAATACGTACCAAGGATCAAAGGACAAAACAACCACCGTCGGAGTCGAAGTATAAGCTTCGGAGAAGAATGGTTATAATGAAGAAATTTCTTTAGTAAATTTAAGTGACAATCAAAAAGAAAATAATCTTTCTTTTTTCAATTTTCCAGGTTCTGAAAAGTATAGTGAAATTTGAAGGAAAAGCTTGAACATATACCTACCTTTTTATAAATGGTAATTATTAAAAATAAAAAAGAAATACTTGCAAACCATAATTAATATAGGTTTTGTTAATTTTTTAGAGTATTGTTCATTTAGTTAAAGATCTGGAATTGTATTTCGAAATTTCCAATGAAATAGTTCAGAATATATTAACAAGTTTGGTTCACAAGAGATTGGATCAACGCTAAATGCTATAACCAGCTCTAAAATTTAAGTAACGTTAACATTATGTTTGTCTTCATGTATTATTTTAAATACAACTTTTAATATTTTTACAGATTTCCGTAAGCGGTATTATAAGGAATACTCGAAGTTCTAGTAAAATTCCTATCGTCTAAAGTATACCAAGAAAATAACCGAGATGATTATTTTTGGATGACCGAAAAAGAACCATAAATCTCTGAAAAAAGCTCAAATTTAAAGCAATGACACTTTAGTAACAAATGTATTGAATTTAACTGGCGATCTTTATGGAAAAATGCTATAGTATAATTTTGAAAGAAAAGCGAGTAAAATCAAGAAACTGACGTAGTATTAAGTATTGATTCGGTCTTTGATAGTATTTTCACGGTAGTAAATTGAAAAAGTACTTAAAAACTCAAAATATAAGCAAGAAATTGATTAATTATTATGTCCAACTCGGGTTAATTCATTTTAAATCTCATTCAGTTTAAAATAAGCATTAGGTACTAAAAGCAGATTTTAAATTTCTATTCAATATTAAGCTTTGTTTGCTATCTTTGAAACCGACCTACCAGCAATACATTAATACTAGTCGCTAAAAAAGAAATACTAACAAACTAATTAATAAAGGTTTTATTATTTTTTAAAGTATTGTTCATTTAATCCAAATTCTGGAATTGGAATTCGAAAATTTCGAAATTTCACGTAATTCAAATCGAAATTTCCAATGAAATAGTTCAGAATATATTAACAAGTTTGGCTCACAAGAGATTCGATCAACGCTAAATGCTATAACCGGCTCTAAAATTTAAGTAACGTAAACATTATGTTTGTCTTCAAGCATTATTTTAAATACAACTTTTAATATTGTTACAGATTTTCGTAAGCAATATGAGAAACACCTGAAGCTTTAATATGCTCTAGTAAAATTCCTATCGTCTAAAAGTCTAAAGTAAATCAAGAAAATAACCGGGATGGTTATTTTGGGATGACAGAAAAAGAGCTATAAATCTATAGAAAAAGCTCAAATTTAAAACAAAGGAATTTTAATAACAGATGTAATGAATTTAATTGGCGATCTTTATGGAAAAATGAAAAGTATAAGTTCGAAAGTAAAACGAGTAAAATCAAGAAACTGACGTAGTATTAAGTGCAAATTTGGTCTTTAATAGTATTTTCACGGTAGTAAATTGAAAAAGTGCTTAAAATCTCAAAATATAAGCAAGAAATTGATTAATCATTATGTCCAACTAGGGCTAATTCATTTTAAATCACATTCAGCATAAAATAAACATTAGGTACTGAGGACAGATTTTAGATTTCTATTTAATATTAAGTTTTGTTTGCCATATTTGAAACCGACCGGTAGGTCGGTAGCAATACATTAATACTAGTCGCTTACTAATGGGTTGTTCGAAAAGTAATTTCGTTATTTCCCGACAAAAGATTTAATTGTATTTTTTTGCACTCATTTTATAATTAAGCTGTATAATCATTGTATGTTTTGAGAGCTCATATAGCAAGGCTTTTATGTGAAAAAGCTCAAGTGATTCTACGCAATAGTATTTGGTTCGTGTCCTTTTAAATATGGAGAACAAAAACCAGAATTTTCCTCATATATATTACTTTTTCACTATAGAAAAGGTAAAATGCTGTTCAATCAAGAAAATATTAACCGATTTATATGCAGAAGATGCATTGGCAGCATGCCAGTGCCAAAACTAGTTTGTAAAATTTACCAAATTCAATTGTTAATGATCCACTTGAAAGGCCTAGGATTAACCTCGAATATATGGCTTCCCTATGTTTTTATGGTGAGAAATTTGACCTCATACAAGTTTTGTACCCTCCCAAAAGCTTTTACAACTTGAATAGAATTCATACCCATTATATTCTACAAATCTGGCACCTTCGGTTTATTATTGGTTTTGACCACTGCAAAATCTTTTAGACGGTAAAACCTTTACTTCAAATGAAGAAGTCAAAAATCCCCCAAGATCAATTTTCGGCGAAAAAAGAGCAAAAAATTTTTTTAGTTAAAAATCATACTACAGCGAGAAAAATGGCTTAAGTTATTGAACCAGAATGGCCAATATATAATTTATTTACTATACAAAAATTGTCTTTCATTATCATACAAAAAGAAACGAAATTACTTTCCGAACAACCTGATATAATCTATCGTTGAGAATTTAATGAAAAACAAAGTTAAAAAATAACTTCTGTCAAGTTAGCACCCGACTTTTACAAATTAAAATTTTAAATATATTTTTAGATAGTCTTTTTTTTTGTACTTGATTGTACCGAAAAAATTTTCGTTTGTACCTCAACCGAAAGAAAATTATTAAATTTTTAAAGATCGATAGCCCGCCATTGTTAGATTTTTCAAAAAAATTAACGGCCATAGATAGGTCTTGACACGTAGAGGATTGTACCGAAAAAAAATTGTTTCTAACTTTAACCCAAAAAAAATTATGAGTGATTTTGTGAATGCACTTATTCCATTGATAATAGAGTTTTCCGGGTACTACGGATTTTTCTTGAGAGATTTTCCAAATCCAAAGGCGGTACAATCTAGCTACTGTGCCGCTGAGGATTATACTGAAAAAATTATCCTTCTAAGTCTATTCCAATGGTATTTGTAAAGGATTTTGTATGAGTAATTAGATTCTAATTACTTCATTGTTGAAATTGCAAAAACAGCCATAACTTTGGATCTATTGAGGCACAAACGAATTTTTTTGCGGATTCTTTCGGGAATTGGTCTCTAGTTTATGGTATCAGTTGAATTTTTGTTTGTGCCTCAACCGGAAAGAAAATAGAATTCCGGCTACTACGGATTTTCTTTGATTTTTCAAATCCAAAGGCAGTACAATCTAGCTGCGGAGGCGCTGAGGATTGTACCGAAAAAAATATCCTTCTAACTTTATTCCAACGGTAGTTATAAAGTATTTTGTATGAGTAATTAGAATAAAATTACTTTATTGCAGTTTAAACAAAAAAGTAATGAGAGTCTAATTACTCATACAAAAGTCTTTATAACTACCGTTGGAATAAAATTAGAAGGATAATTTTTCGGTACAATCCTCAGCGCCTCCGTAGCTAGATTGAACCGCTTTTGGATTTGGAAAATCTCTCAAGAAAAATCCGTAGTACCCGGAAAACTCTATTATCAATGGAATAAGTGCATTCACAAAATCACTCATAATTTGTTTTGGGTTAAAGTTAGAAACAATTTTTTTTCGGTACGATCTTCTACGTGTCAAGGCCTATCTATGGCCGTTAAATTTTTTTAAAAATCGATTTTTAAAAATTTTCTTACTTCTTTTCGGTTGAGGTACAAACGATATTTTTTTTGGTACAATCAAGTACAAACAAAAGGCAATCTAAAAATATATTTTAATTTGTAAAAGTCGGGTGCTAACTTGACAGAGGTGAAAAAATAAAGTCAAAAATTTATTTTCATATGAAATTTATTTAAAATGAAAGAAAATGATAGACATTTGTTGAAACTATTGAAAACATAATATAAATATCTCGATTTCTCTAATAAAATCTAATGAATGCAATGGACGATCAATATCTTACATTTATCAATAATAATACATTTAATGTGCGTTTTAAAAAGTCCACAGACTATATGTCTGATATCATTTCAACAAAAAATGTGTCACAATTATAATCACAGCTCGAAATAAATCGGAAAACGGCTTAAAGACTGTTCGTGGAGCTTTGTTACATCCGGTCGATGAACAATCGCACGTAAGTTGGTAATTAGTCGCCGGATATGGAGCTTTATAACAAGTTTCGTTTTGATATACGCGGGCACACTCTCGAATCATAACCTGCTTCTTATTTTTACCACCGACAAGCACTGCCAAAAAAAAAATGGACATAAAAAATGTGATTTTTTTCAAATTATATTTTGCGTACATGATTGAACTATCTTGCGACACCATGCTTGATTTTGTTTCGCGGAGCTTTCGACATATATCAGTGACTTTTCTGTACATTCTTTCAAAAAAGCCGCATTCAATGGAACAAGGTCGCATTCTGGCTCTTCATCCGAACGACACTGATAACATTTAATACATCCGACTAAAAAAAAAAAATGATTTTCAATTGTAGTTTTAGTAAGAATTGTAAGATTAGTATCCCACTTAAGTATTAGAAAACTATATTTTAAACTTCAATTATCTGGTAAACTTTCTTATAATTTTTTTTAACTTTTGAGAGGATTAATTTTAGAGTTATAGATATAAGTTTTTTTTACTGATTTGTAGGTGTACTTTTAGATATTAAGTAGAAGATTTTAGAATAAATCCAATTTGATATATTTGAAGTATCTGCAACCCACGTTAAGGGCAAGCAAAAGTTGTTGTATGTTTTAAATCATTTTAAAAAAAAATATATCTTTTGGATCCCTATAATCCCCTCATGGCTTTTCATCAACAAACAATAATATAAAATCATTGCCATTGGACTTAATCTCGTGATTTATACAGCTAGGAACAGGAAAAATCTAGTTTGGACCGCTACAAACTTCCCACAAATCGTTCACACCCGATTTATCATCAATTCGACTATTTTTCTCAAATTGTACAACTAAGTATCAAAATTTCACTTTCATTTCTGGCCAGTGTGGCAAAATCCTCGAGAAATTCACTTACCAAAATCGACTTTTAATAAAACATTCAACAACATTGCGATTAGAACAAGATGGATATACTGCATATTATATATTATGAACCATGATAATCCAATTATCACTCTGTGAAATGAAAAAAAAAGAAACTAATTAAAATACAATTATTAATTGAACGTGAATTTCAATGTAGTCAAATCCGATTTTTCCTCGTGCAGAAAATATCTGGCACATAGTTGCCCGTCTCAACTATTGACAGATTTTCCGTCGGCAAATTTTTGTGTAGAGAGAGCTTTTTTTTCCAAAAAGCGGATTTGCAATTTTGCTGTACATGTTCATCATGCTCCCTTACACTGTTTGTTGATTTGGTCGTGTTTAGTGGAACATTTTCCTGGCGAAATGTACAAAGTTTGGCGATTCGTAATGGAAGATTTGTTTGAATTACCAAAAAAATATTTTGTAAAAAGTGATCTACTTTTATACGTCGCTCATTTTTTTTCTTATTATTTGTCAAATTTGACAAATTACAACAGGCAAATATTATAGTTAGGCAGCCATTGTTGAATACAAGTCGCATTTTTGATGACCTTTGTTGGAAAAGACGACAGAATAAATACTTATAAACTTGAAATAATTTAACATAAAACATTTCTGTTATTGTTTTTTCCAACTAAATTTAAAAAAATAAAATATTAGGAAACTTTTTTTTTAAGTAAAGTTCACTTTATACTAATATTCACTATGAGTGTATGGTAATTCAAGACGATAAATTTAGATACATAACTTTACATTATATTTTTCCATATTTGCATTAAAAATCAGTTTACATAATAATATATACAACAACTTTTGTATAAATGTAATGTTTAGGACATCACTATTTAGGATTGTTTATACATATCTATACATAATATTTTATGGCAACAATCTACTTCTAAATAGTAAAGGTTTTTGATAAGTATTCTTCGAACATGTGACTTAATCTGTTAATTCGGTTAAACGGTTAATTAATATAATGTATAATAAACATTTAGTATAAATAGCATTTGTAATAGCCAATTTAATCTGTTATTAGAAACCCAGTTACATTCCGTGAAATATTCACAGCCCCACACTGACACAACTAACAAATGACTAAAATTAGCAATTGAATCAAAATGACAGTTGAAACTAATGACATGGTAGTTGAAATTTGAGCCAATAATTATTATATTTGTATTCTACTAACATGGATATATTTAAAACTTTATATGTGTCCATAATTTACACAATTTTATTTATTTTTAGTAGGATAGTGGACATGAAAGAATGTAGATCCATATACTAATTATTAATTAAGGAAAAGAAAAGAAAATTTCGATGTTATTGTGATGTATATTGTGTAAATCATATTAAGGTATTTTAACAATTAGTAATGTTTGAAGGATTCTGTAATACATGTGTTTGTATGATTTTAGAAGCCTGATGAAGGTTTGTAGTTAGTATATGGATCTACATCCTTTCATGTCCACTATCCTACTAAAAATAAATAAAATTTATATTCTTTGTCCTATTGTTTCCTACTATGTATTTTGATATTAAAAGTAAATTGTGTTTAAAATTTTATCATATTTTAGTAACCACAAATCTTATAACTGGTGTGCCAGTTCAGGCACTACCGGAAGAGGCTACGGTAGTGGATTAAAAACCTATTTTTAACTATACCAAAGAAGAATAACTTCTTTTTAGGAAGTAATCAATTAAATTACTAGATCAACAAATACTAGAAAGTAATAATAAAATACTATTACAGTCTACAAAACTGATTTTGAATGGTAAGAAGGTATATAGCATAGCTAAATTGCATGGTTTATATCCATTTATGTTTCCAAATATATCTTATTATATGTAAAAAACCGATCTAATTCCATATTTGCATTTCAGGAATGCAGACGATTCAACTGTTAGTTGGTGATATGTAGCAAGATGATAAAATCTTTAGTAACCAAATGTTTACGTGGTAGGTAATGGAAAGTAGACTACTGCCTAGGTTTGTAAATTACACAGGTTGCTCCATTAGAAAAAAAATGACGTCATACGAAGAATTTTGAAATTGATCAATCTGAAGATATGTACGAATTTCTTCTGGATACGTCACGTAGCCACCATGAGGCCACCTGTGCATTTTATAAACCTTGGACTACTGCCGATTCAAATATATCACTTTAGAGGCTCTAGAGTCTAGAAAACCATGTTTGTACAGTTGTACTCCCTGCATGCAGAATAACTGGTTATAATAATAAAACATTTCTACTGAAATCTACTTTCGTCTACCTGGCCTTATCTCTCGTACAAATTTTGGTACTCAAGGTTTTATTACCTGATTTTAACCCTCGAAAAATGTGTTAATTGCATTTTCACACTTTGTTGGAATGTGTCCAAGTTTATGCATTTCGGTATTCAAGAGTTTATTACCCGAGTTTAACCCTAAAAAGATTTGTTAATTGTATTTTCACACTCGTTTGGAATGCAACAGCACTAATGCATTTTTTTACTCAAGGTTTTATTACCTGAGTTCAACCCTCGAAAGATGTGATAATTGCATTTTCACACTTGGTTGGAATGCAACCGGTTTTTCACAAAGTGAAGTTTGATAATACCAACTGATGACAGCTTTGCAATTGTACTTTGTAGAATTGAGGCACAATATTGATAAAAGCATTAAAAATTCACCAATCCCGCGAGACTGACTTACCGAATCTCTGGTGTTCGATTGAACTCAGGTTAAGAACCACTGGTTTAAGACCCTCAGATTGGTTCATACACTATTTTTTTTCTTCTCATAATTCAAAAGAACTTTCAGAGTTAAAGGGACCAGCATAAAATTGTCCATAAGACGAGGACACCTTTTTTCCTAAGGGGGCTAAAACTTTCCAATTAAAGCTCGTTTAACGTGTTTAAATTACTACTTAGTTGATTAATACTAAAAAAAGTATCCTTAACAATGTTTTTTAATTCGCTGTAGTCTATTCCTCTTTTTAATAAGTCCAGAATTTACATTTTTCTTCTTCGTGTTTTCTTGAAGTATTCCAATTTCCTTTTTATCAAGTATGAACAATTTTTCCTTCCAGAATATGATACATCCAATTAGTTATTCTCCTTCTTATGCCAACACATCTATGTGACTCATCACGTAACAGTTACGGAGTGATCCAATTCTACTTGATAACCACTGACGAAGATTGCTTGGCAACCGAAATACGTATCTGAACAATACGTTAAAATACATTTGTTTGAACTTGTATTCAAATTCATGTTTAAAGGTAACTTTTGTAAATTATATTATATAAATAAGGCCACAATACATTGTATAAACAGTAGAACTATTCAAAGTCAGCGAAAACATCTAGTTCGATTTGATTTGTAACTTTTCCAATCTCAAATTTCAATCGGCAATTAATTTTTTCCTATATTTTTCTTCCAGATTACTAAATATAGTGCAGATGAACCAATGGCAGTACCCATGACTACACCTATTATGATTGGACGGCTAAATAAAATCAAGCAAAGATTAACATATTGCAATCAATTATGGATTTCTGGTGCGTTTTGGGATGTGGATTTTTGAGCCAAACAAAAAAGTTAACTTCAACAAACAATTTAGAATGTTGATTCAGAGAATTCAAGGCCTGCGTTCTCGCTTTCATAAATGATAAAAGATCATTTCAGTGTTATCTAGAGCAGTTAGCACTTGTATTACGTTAATTCACACAATGATAACAGTGCGGGAAAGCCGAAGCAGGTGCCGTAAAAACACCGGAATAAGCCCATCATCCACTTGTCTGAATTAACAAATCGACCCACTCTAAGCCGAGCCAATCTTTTTATATTCAACCACATCTAAAAAGATTATATTTATTGTCTAACTCAATTCCTCGCCACAAATTCGTATTGATTGCCATCAAAATTTCACATAAATTGCATTTATAAAGCACTGAAAATACCATAAAAACAAATCAAAGAAAAGGGCTATAATGTTAAGCTTCTCTAAGCTGGTTCTCGAGCTTTTCACTAGGGGGCATGTCCGTAAAACTATCGTGACAGCTATATTTAAAACCAAAGACCATTTATCCAACTACAATCAGTATTACCTATTTTTTTTTACCAATTTGCGAACTAAATTTTCCAAGGGCAACATTTTTTGTTGATCTTAGATAGAAACATTGTTAAATAACAAGTATTTTCTTGCCAAGACTTCTGTCAAGCCAAACTTTGTGCAGTGGTATTAAGTTCAACAAGTTTCCGAAAACTTTTGCAACATAAAATTTATAGATTGAACGATAACGTAGCAAGATTTTAGTCAATCAAAATCCACTTAGGAAACCAGAAAATGTGAAAAAACCAGGCAAAAGTTTTCCCAACAAAAAGCAAATAAAAGCCGAATCTTGGAATTAAGTTTTAACTGTCCGATTACGTGATTTATTATGCAGATGTTTCTCTACGCTAATTTCGGTAAAAATGAATCCGTGAAATCATTAAAATTTTATATTAATAGCAGTTGATAATTCTGTAATGAAGACAATGCTTTAATTTTAGATTTCCAACTAATTTTTTCTCGTTTTTCAGCTCTATAAGAATTAAACTTTTACAAATTCAACAAAAAATTGATGATTTTTCTTCAAATAGTAAGTATACAAGCTCATGAAGGACTCCAGTAACTTCTCGAAACCATTTCCAGTAATTCTGTTAAAGTTAATATATCCTGATCAAAATATTTCGCTAGATATCATCATAAATGTAAAATCTGTCATTTTATTTGCCACTGGTTGCAAGATAAATCATTAAATCAATGTTGATGAAATTTGAAAGGAATACGTCAATAATATTTTGAAGAAATCAATAAGTAATATGGTTAACTTACTATCAAAGTTGAGGGACTGGAGATTAAAACCACGGAGCTAGAAGAACCTTTGAAATTAATTTTGGTATTAAATCTTATGTTCCATACAACTAAGTAAATATTAACAAATTATTTTTAGGGAAAATATGTTTCGTCAAATCTCAATGGCATAAAATTGTAATAATAATTTATATCGGAAGTCGTTGTAATTAAAGTTGAAATCAGAGCAGTAATTGGATCATCAGTGCAAAAAAAATAGGTCCAGGATTAAATTACGATTTAATGGAATCAATTACGGAAATTCTAGTTCAAAGGATTTTTTTTTTTTTTTAGTTTCCTGAAGTCTTCCGCCGTCTTGCAATGGCGTGCTAATTCAAAGAAATGAGTCCTACAATTTCAACTTTCGAAATTGATTTTCCAATGAAGTACTGAAGTAAATCATCCACCATAAAACTGACTTTTTGACTTGACTAAAGATTAAATTTTAGTTGGATAGTTTGTATACAAAACATTTAATAGTTAACGGTATTTATTGGCATTTTTTTTTAGGTCAGGCACCAAATTTCATCGCTTGAAGTTCAGTATGAGATATCATAAAATAATGCTACAGATTAATCTGAACCCTCAATTTTTAACCCCATTATGAATATTTCAAGGTCTAAGGGACTTCAGACCTTACTTATTTTCTAATGAACCAAATGTATGGAGTTAGTAGAATAGGTATAAACTTTAAGTTATGCGTAACATACCTGCTACTTTCGGCCTACACGGCCAATTAACAGGTAGCCGGTGTTGAGTAAATAAAAATACTATTTCTAAAATTTATATTAAATTCTAAATGCTAATTTTCACGTATGTTTTAGAGAATATAGTTAAAAAATCGTCGGTCATACTTTGACCAGACGTTTTAAAACTCCTAAAAAATTAATTTTACTCACTTTCTAAAGCTTGATTTGTATACATGATATTCAGGGAATTATTACACTTTATACTGATTAGCCAACAAAATTTTAAAGTTTGAATTTTCCAATCGATGGGAAATTGTTCGTAGAAGTTTATGATATAACAGAATAGTTTAGCAGTAATTAATTGAATGCGATAAATTTATTATTTAATCATTGATATAGTAATATGTTAAGGGAGTATTCTAGTCTAGAGGCATGAATTTCAGGTAATTTTTGAAGTGTCATAAAAAATAGCCAATTAATATTTTTACTATCCATTTTTTTATCAGTTATTTATTAACATTTCAAGAATACAGAAAAAAATAAAAAAAGTTAAAAATTTCAAAAATTAGCAGCTGATAAAGTGGGGGGGCTCAAAAAATTGGCACGTGACCATACCCACGATTTCAACCCTCCTAGTTATCTGACCCCAAAAAAAAAAAAAAGATTATTAATCTAGAATAATGTCGCAATGTCTGTAACTACGGAAAAGTATGAAAAAAAATTTTTCACGAAATGGCGACTGCCTGAAAAAAAAAAAACAATTTTTGTACCACTTTTTTTGACTGTTTCGAATTTTTTTAAAAATAGTAAAAATTAAAATTTGGGGATGGGGATAGTTCCAGACTCTGTATTATCTCGTTTAATATTGATCTTAGTGATTTGGTCTACAGGACCTTTTTTGTAGGAAATCAAATTCTCTACAAGTTTTTTTATTTATAATTTATCCGTAGCTCTTGTTATTTACGAGATAAATGCAAAAAAAACGCGAATTTTATGGAAAAATCAGGTTCAGTGGCCCGTACTACCTCACCGGTGTGAGTAACGACTTTGTCGCAATGGGCACTTTTGTAGAGCGTTTAATTCTAAGAAAAACCCATCTTCGGTAAAAGCGATCCCATGAAATGCCGCTGAGATATAGAAATTTAAAAATAAAAAATCAGAGTTTCCGTGTATTTTCAATGGGAAATCTTTACACGTCTTGGTCGAGG